>CM060915.1:841355176-843855176 GCA_030737875.1 Allium sativum
TCCTAACTAATTAACATAATATGGATATGGATGAGGAGATATAACTCTCGTTCGTTGTAGACAAACTTTCCCTTCTTTGAATGATCAAAGGAAAATCCTTAAATACAAGAAAAAGGAAATGAATTTGGAATGCATAATATTTGCACGTTGAAGAATAACTTGGGCAAAAAGGGATCATTAAACCAATAGTGTTTTTATCTAAGACCCACTTGGTGGGGGAGAAAGAAAAATAAAACCTATGAGAATTCTATAAGTTAAAAGAGGAACTTTCAGAATTAGAAAAAAATAAGAATAAGAAGGCCAAGGAAGTGAATGGATGTTATAGTTATGGAAACTTAATCATTTTAAAACATATTGTCGTTTCTCTCAAAAGAAACCTCATTCGAAAAAGGAAAATTTTATGGTCGTCATTTCTGAAATCAACATGATTGGAAGAGGATTCTTGGAGGATCAACTCTGGTGCTACTAAGCATAAACGCAATGACAAAAGTCTATTTTAGAAATTTGATTTGTCTGAGGATGGAAATTATCTCTATATGGGAAACCCAATAACAGTAGCATCAAAGGGAAAAAGATAGTAAAACCTAGGTTCGCATGCAGGAAGGTTCTAAAATTAAATGTTATATTTTATGTACCTAAATTTAGAAAGAATCTTGTTTTTGGTAGATTGTTAAATAAGTTTGGCTTCAAACAAGTCTTTGAGTTAGATAAATTTGTACTAACTAGAGGTGGGGTATTTGTGGGAAAAGGGTACATTTGATGGAATGTTCAAACTTAATTTCAATAAGAAGGTTGATTCTTCTTATGTTATTGATTCTTTTTCTTCGTGACATTGTAGATTAGGACATGTTAATACTAAAAAAATGGATAATATGATTTCATTAAACATGATCCCTAAACGTGGTACCAAATCTGATGATAAGTGTATAATTTTCTATTTAATCAAAATAACAGGGAAACCATTTCCATTAAAATTTGTTAGTACCACTAATCTATTACAATTGATTCATAGTATTGTTTGTGGTATGGATAGTACTCCTATTAGAGGAGAACAGAGATACTTTGTCACATTTCTAGATGGTTATTCCAAGTTTCGTTACGTCTATTTGACGGACGCTAAGCATGAAGTGTCAATTCATTACCTATAAAATGGAATTAGAAAACTAATGTACCGCTAAATTCAAAACCCTTAGATCTGATAGAGGATGTGAGTATTGTTTCCTAACATATTGTGAATCTGTAAGAACTATATATAAGACATCTATAGCTTATACTACACAACAAAATAAAGCAGCAGAACATAAAATATGACTCTTATTGAAATGTTTAATGATGTGTTATATAATTTTCATCCTAATACTAGTTTCTTGGGTGATGCGCTATTAACTGCCAATTTATCTTATTTAGAATGCCTCATAAGAAATTCAAAGTCATGTTATATGAACTTTGGAAGAAAGGCAAACCAAATCTTGATTATTATCAAGTTTGGGGTTGTATAGCTATGTTTGATTGTCTAAACCAAAAATTAGGGAACTAGGGAAGAAGCGCATCAAGTGTATTTTGTTCGCATATTCCCAACACAACAAGGGCTATAGGATTCTAGTTACAAAGCCTAATAATTTGGTTGAGGTAAGCACAATAATAGAATCCAGAGACACAGTGTTCTATGAAAATGGATTCACATTTATTCCTTTTACAATCCATTGGTGAAAGGGTGAAGATTCATGCATCCATTTGTGAAATACTGGAGATTGCCGAAACTATTTGTAATTTTGATAACACTCAAGCATGTAATGATGAAAGTGGTGAAACTCTTAAAAGAATTAAATGAACTAGGACTGAAAAGTCATTAGACCAGATTTTGTCATCTGTTCGGTTGAAGGATCAAGAGAGTTATTAAACATCAAGCCATGATCTCTACAATTATTTTTTTAATCCTTTAACTTACACCGAGGCTATGAAGTCTTAGGATTCAACATTTTGACTAGAAGTAATAAATGATGAAATGTGTTTTATTATAGGAAATCTAACGTGGAAATTAGTAGACTTACCTTCTAATCCTAAATGAATAGGATTTAAGTGGATATTTAAGAATAAACCAATGGCAGATGGCTCGATAGAAAATTTTAAGTCAAAATTAGTTGCTAAGAGATTTACCCAAAAGTGACCTACCATCTTTTGAAGCATAAAATCATCATAAATGCACAGAGGGCATAAACCATAACCCTACGTTTGTTACATTGATCTTTTATATCAAGCGTAGCACTAAATGCAAATAAAAGCAGATAGGCATGCATATAATCAAGACTTGCTTTCTTGAACCTAAATATGTACTCAACAAAAAGGATCAAATATAGTAGTAGTAATGTAACACCCCACCTCCGCCAGGGTGTCTCTTGCAAGCACTCTGACTTTGGAGGGGCGTTTGAATCAGGTAAACATGCATAATGATATATCAAGGCAGAACAAGAACATATGTATATATGTAAACAGAGTAAATAACATAGATAAAACAGCGGAAGATTTCAAACCATTTCAAAACAAGTCTGGTACAACATAGTGTCAACTTTCCAAATACACAAGTCTAGATAAAAACAACATTGCTGAAAAACTGAAATACATAAGTACTATCCCCAAAATAAGTGATAACCATAGCTAGCTTCATGTCAAGACCGTACATGAGCTAAAATCCCACAAGCAAGCGATCAGAAATCCAAGCTAAGCTCCAATATTCCCACCCTGAGAACCTGGGGGGGGGGGGGGGGAACGGAAGAAAAGAGGCGAAAGAAAACAGGTCAGTCAAAAAGACTGAGTAAGCCCTACTACAATCAATGTAAACTAATAAAGTTAACTGGCATGATGAAAGCTGAGATGAACATATGGATAACTACATACTGGCATGATGATTAACTAACAAGGTAGATAAAGGTGTCATCGCATAATCAGGATTAAGGTTTTGCACCACAGGTGTACTAGCAAACTAACATGACTTCAATAAACCAGTATTGATCCCTTGGCCCAAGCTTTGGCCCAATAACATGAAGTGACCCTAATACGCGGTCCAACCAAACGGTCTAGTCGATCGGCTCCCTACAAGCCTAACTCGTCACGTGTTGGTGTCAATGCGGCCCAAACATAATTGTAGTCAGACTGTGCAGGGTCTCCCGTCGGGTGTATCAAGCCCTAGGGTGGCAACCCCTGGACACCATAAACATAAGTGCACAGTCTCGATCTACTGGTACCCGTGCATGCTTTCCCCGACTTCGGACTATGTGCACGACCATGGTCTGCCCGGAACTACACCGGCGTACCCATCTGCCATCGCTTTTGGTCACTTACCTCCAGTCCAGTAATCGTGCTCCCTCCCTAGCCTAGACCCTAGGGCCTTAATGATACAAACTTGGGATTACTGCTGGAGTGGACCCCCATTACTAGGATTTTTCTAGTGGGTTAAGTACGGTTTAACCCTCTTGCTAATCATGGATTAACTTGGTTAAGTATAATGATGAGTTCACGACTTAACCCCGATTAATCTACCAAGCCCAAATTGGTTAAGTGTTAAGTGGACCATGACTTAACCCTAATCACGAGGCATTATTTAATTTAATGCGTCTTAACCTCTCACATTAGACCTTGTTGGGGTTACTAGTTAAGCCGGGCGGGTCCGGGTAGCTTTACACCACAACTTGGTCTAACCTCGGGTTCAAGGTACAACATGACCAACTTCTCACATTGGGTCCTATTGTTTGTAGCAACTAGTTAAGCCGGTCGGTTCCGGGTAGGTTTACGCTACAAACTCAACCCAACCTCGAGTTGGTCACACTTAATATTTTCTAAGTGTCATGTCCATCATGTTTCCAAAACATGTTACAAGTTTTCAAGAATTTGGGTAGACCTAACTTAATAGGTAAATTCCCAATGGGTAGACCTAACTTAATAGGTAAATTCCCAATCTTATGTTTTTATGTCTTTTAAGTTTACCCAACCCCAAACGCAATCCCATCGCTTACATATCGCAATAGCGCATAAAGGATAGAAAGAGGGAACTTGGCATAATCATGACATAAAGGTGTTGAAGCCACAAGTTTAACATGGTGGCATATGAAATGTACATATGTTCATATACTTGCATATTACATTTTAGGCCTCAAAAGCATGCATAAAACCAAACTTAGCATATTGGTGATACATGGTGATAAATGACATGTAGAAATGGCCATAAGTTCGCATTTAGCCTCACATGCAAGTTATCATAAGAGATATGATAACTTACATGTTGCCAAAATGCAACCTTTAGCATAAAGCTTGAAGCTTTATGTTCATATACTCAAGATAAGCTTGCATAACATGATAACATGAGTAAAATGATTCACCCAAACTTGCATAACATACATGGCAAACTTGCATATCATAACATAGCAAACTTGCATAACATAACATGGCAAACTTGCATATAAACTTGCATATCATAACATGGCAAACTTGCATAACATAACATGCTTAACTTGCATATCATAACATAGCAAACTTGCATAACATAACATGGCAAACTTGCATATAAACTTGCATGTCATAACATGATAAACCTGCATAACACATCATAGTAAAATTGCATAACACATCATAGTAAACTTGCATATCATAATGATCAAACACAACTTGCATCATTCATTAACTTTAGAGTTTAAGTATGAAAGTAGAAAAGGGCTTACAATGCTTATGAAGACACAAAAATATGACAAAGCCCTTATGCAACCAATTAAACCCAAAATGCAAGCTTCAATAGAAAAACCCTTAAGCCAAAATGATCAAAACCCTTGCTTTATGATGCAAATATAGAAAACTTGACTTGAATGCAAGCTAATGATGCTCATACAAGCTTGAAAACACTTGTATGCATGGAAAATCTCATAGAAATTTATTTAGGAATTTTATGAAGAGAGTGGAGGCCATGAGAGGATTGATTTTGCCATAGTTTAGTTGTATGAATGAATAATGATGATTTAGGGTTAGGTTAGGGTCTTATTTATAGAGATTAGGACTAGTTTCAACCTTAGGATTAAACCCTAGTTCCAATCTCAGCCCTTAAAACCGAATCTGGCCCCCAAACTCAACACAAACCCAAAATGGTGCACCAGGCAAAACTGCCCGGCTGGACCAAGTCGACAGCCAAGTCGACAGGGCTGTCGACTTGGGTCCAACCAAGTCGACTCCCAAGTCGACAGGGCTGTCGACTTGGGTGCTCTGGCGGGAATTTTCCCGCCTGACCCAATCTTACCCTAATCTCCAATTTCAAACTTGAATTTGAAATCTGTTTTTGCTTTGGAATTTTCTGAAAACTTCGTTGGGCCTTAATCGGGTCATACGGACTCCGATTTTCGAAAACTCGGACTCTATTTCGCGTATTTTTCCGAGACGAACGCAATGGCATAGCCCGTTTCCCTTGATTCAGATTTATAAATTAAATTCTGCCTCGATTTATGTTATAACAGGTTATTGAAAATACGGGTTGTTACATTCTCCCCTCCTTAAAGGATTTCGTCCCCGAAATCTTCAAGTTAGGAAGAACATATCCTACCATCCAACATCCATCTACTCAAAACATCATCCACGAGCAATCATTGTCCTTACAAGATTCTAAATGTTGTATGAACATATGCAAAGGTGTGTGTATATGTACTTATCTAATGCAAATATCATCAATGCAAATTATGTTAGTGAAATGAATCCATATGTATGCAATTCCTAACATAATGTATAACATCTATATGTGTGCACATAACATACATCCATATGCAACATCCATGTGATAACACAAAAATTCTCATCCACGAATAAGCGTAAACACTCATGCATATGCAATATGAGGAGTGTGTGAGCCGATCTAGTGCCTAACGTGTATAATGCATCCACGAGTAACCACTTGTAAACACTTGCAACCACTTGCAAACATCAAGCATAACATGTTTCAAACACATGTTTCATCCAAAGGGTTTCTACCTAAGGTTCTCATGACAAGATTAACATGATAAACTAGATAATCAAGACAAACATGGATAGCAAAAGATATGCTACAAAGAGATCGGGAAGATAAGCAGGATATACTCCTTTTGGATTACAATAAATCCCTTCCTAACCCTGACATGTATTACTAGCCAATAAGTCATACCTCCTGACAGAAATAGGACCGAGAATGGGACCGAGAGGATATACGTAAAAAGATAACATGCGAGTAAGTTCCATAGGAAAATAAGGATCAAGGATATGCTCTTAAAAAGAGATATGATGCGCGTATCTAGCCTTCAATCTTCTAAGTCACGTTTCCTTGAGCTTAACTCCACTGTGCTTTGACCGTCTTTTACTTCATGATTTCTTGGCTTCTTAATTCTTATTTCCAAATATGAGTTGGAACCCATTTCATTGTCGCCTCTCGTCTTCCTCTTTCACTTACTCTTCTATCATTCTTGGCTTAAACATAACTATGACCTCATAGTTTCATGCAAGCTCTCCAAAATTCACTAGTGAACCCTGGATCTCGTTTACTTACTATAAAGTATTCCACGCAGCAAAACTTTTCTTGGAAATATCAATCCACGTTGCCAATTGCTCTTACCCACGTGATTTTCTATAACTCATGCTTGAACGAAATGAACCATCCGCCTGCGAATGATAGGCCGTACTTAGATTCAGTTGCTTGCCCATGACTTCCCGTAGACTATCCCAAAACTGGCTAGTGAAGATTGAGTCATGGTTACTAACTATACTTTAGGGAACCTCGTGCAACCGCTTTATTTCTTGAAAGTAAACTGTCGCTAGCTATGATGCAGTCCTTTCGCTCTTTACCGGAGTGAAATGAGAGCTCTTCGTGAGTCTACCTACTATGACCCACATGCTCGTATTCTCTTTCCTTGACCTAGGCAGTCCATCCACGAAATCCTTCGTGATGCTTTTCCCTCTTCCATTGCGGGGACCTCCAATGGATATAATAGCCCACCGGGCTTTTATGACTTGGCCTTTAACCTGTTGGCACAACATGCACCTTGGGACAAACTCGGCCACCTCCTCGGGTGCTGTGCATCTTCAAGAACCTTCTTTCTCTCATCGCGTCTTAGCCATCCCTTGTCATCTATAGCGAGGTGACTTACCATCTCGCCTCGAATCAACTTGTCCATGATCTCGACTAACTGCGGGTCTTCTTTCTGTGAAGTCCCTACTCGATCCAGAAGGGTAGGTCTAAGCTCAAGGGACGCTATCTAACTAATTAAACTGAGAGAACTTCTTACTTCAATTGTCCTCGTCGGAGCTTTTCGGTTTTGAACCGCGACCACTTTAGCAGGATCCACCACTAAGCCTTGCTTAGAAACTATGTGCCCAAGAAATCTAACTCCTTTTTCTCCAAAATGACATTTGGAGGACTTGGCTTTCAACTGATGCGCTCTAAGCGTATCCATCACCTCCTTGAGATGTCTAGCATGTTCTTCCTCGTTCTTTAAGAAAGTCAGGATATCTTCTACAAAGATTACCACAAACTTGTTCAGGAACTCCCTAGGCACCCTACTCATCAAGTCCCCGAAGTAGGCGGGTGCATTAGTCAAACCGAATGGCATGACCAGCCATTCTAAGAATCCATCCGGAGTTCTGAACGCAGTCTTGTCTATACTATCTTCAGCTATTCTGAGCTGATGGAACAGATGTTCCTACAAGCTGATCAAACAAATCATCGATCCTTTGCAATGGTTGTCTATTCTCTTTAACTCACGATAATCAACACAAAGTCGAAGAGAACCATCTACCTTGGTAGTAAATACTACAGGCGCTCCCCATTCGGATATACTTCGTCTAATGAAGTTCTTCTCAAGCAACTCCTTGACTTGCTTTCTTAACTCTCATCTTGCGGGGCCATGTGCCTAACCGGCCACAAAACTATCTTGGCATTATCAACCAGATAAATGCGGAAATCTATCTCTCGTTTAGGGGTAACCCCCTTCACTTCACCCAAGATATCAGGATATTCCCGGACCACCCTCACCGATTGCAAACTATCGATAGACGAGTTGAGGGATTCAAGATAACACAACATGACGGGACTCATAGGGTTACTAGAAATTTTTAGGGTATTACCGAGGCGAGTCATGAGCCTCTCAACCCTATGCTCAAAAACCAAGAATGGCTCCAAAACTGGACAACCAATCCATGCCCAAAATCAACCCATACCCCATGAAACCGAGAATATAAGCATCACATGAGAACTCTACACTAAAGATAGAGATTTTCAAATCCACCTAGATAATAGACAAATGGGCGGAACCCCCAATTGGATTTGAAACACACACGGGATCATTAACTAGACTAGTACTTAGGTGCAAACTATCAACAAGATCAGATGAGATAAAGCTATGCGATGCACCAGAATCAAACTAGGTACGAACTGGAAAATCAGAAAATGTAAACAGGGCTTTTAACAGAAACACTACCTCGATCATGAGCTGGAAGAACGATGTTGAGGGGATGAATTCACCCTCCAGATGGTCTTGCACACTGAGTCTGACCTTGCCCTTGCTTCTTCGGGCAATCTTTACTGAAATGTCCAAACTCACCACAACGATAGCATTCACCACTCTTCCTTTTCCTCTTCTTACAATCCTTAATAAGATGCCCAACTGAACCGCAATAATGGCACTTCCCCTTGTTGTTATTGCCCTTGTTGTTGTTCCCCTTGTTGCCTTGACTCTTGTTCTTGTTCTTGTTCTGATTGCCTTGACTGCTCTGACCACTTGGATTACCCTGATTTCCTTTCCACTGGGAATCAGTCTTCTTGGCTTGAGTATCATTCATCTTGACCTCCTTCTTGTCACTCCTATGCTCTTCATTGAGTAGGGCCATATTCACCAAACTCTCGAAAGTTGCCTCCAAGGGTATATGTGACATGGCCAAACCATGTAATGGCTCGTTTAATCCTAGAGCAAAGTATAGGGCCTTCTTCTGAGCTGTGTTGACCAAGTCTAAACCGAACCGAGCAAGTTGATTAAACTTATCTATGTATTCCCTAATAGTCATGTCCCCTTGCTTTAGTGACATGAACCTTAGTCCAAACTTTCCCCGAAAGTCATCCCAAGTCTCAATTGGCCTAGTAGCGGTGGTAACCACCCACCAACGTGCAGCTTCTTCCTTTAGCAACCACACTGCCAATAAAATCTTCCTACGATCATCTATATCAAAGAAGGCAAAAAGATCTTCGGTTTCTTTCAACCAATTCCTTGCCTCTACATAAGTCTCGGTTCCAATGAAATTCTTGCCACCCATCGTCTTAAAGACTTTGCAAATCTCCGCGAAATCCTCTTGTGGATGCTGAGGGGGAGGAGGAAGAGGAACCTCAGCGACAGGAGGAGGAGGAACATTAGCTACTGGAGGAGGAGTAACATTTGCGGGGCCGGCTTCGGTCGCCCTAGCCTCCAAAAGTCTCCTATACCAAACAGGTACGTGTACTCCCTCCGGAATGGCAAAGTTATCAGCCATACTGAAAACGAAGAAAAAGACAGATTCAAAATGGAGAAAAACGAAGGAATTTTGCTAATGGCTTTTTGGGGAATAGCCTTTAAAATAAACTAGACTTTTCTTTGGAAAATACTTTATACTTGGTTTTGAAAATAGTTTTCCAAAAGTTTTAAAAACCTTTTTGTTCCTTCTCGTAAACCATATGCTCTGATACCAAATGTAACACCCCACCTCCGCCAGGGTGTCTCTTGCAAGCACTCTGACTTTGGAGGGGCGTTTGAATCAGGTAAACATGCATAATGATATATCAAGGCAGAACAAGAACATATGTATATATGTAAACAGAGTAAATAACATAGATAAAACAGCGGAAGATTTCAAACCATTTCAAAACAAGTCTGGTACAACATAATGTCAACTTTCCAAATACACAAGTCTAGATAAAAACAACATTGCTGAAAAACTGAAATACATAAGTACTATCCCCAAAATAAGTGATAACCATAGCTAGCTTCATGTCAAGACCGTACATGAGCTAAAATCCCACAAGCAAGCGATCAGAAATCCAAGCTAAGCTCCAATATTCCCACCCTGAGAACCTGGGGGGGGGGGGGAACGGAAGAAAAGAGGCGAAAGAAAACAGGTCAGTCAAAAAGACTGAGTAAGCCCTACTACAATCAATGTAAACTAATAAAATTAACTGGCATGATGAAAGCTGAGATGAACATATGGATAACTACATACTGGCATGATGATTAACTAACAAGGTAGATAAAGGTGTCATCGCATAATCAGGATTAAGGTTTTGCACCACAGGTGTACTAGCAAACTAACATGACTTGAATAAACCAGTATTGATCCCTTGGCCCAAGCTTTGGCCCAATAACATGAAGTGACCCTAATACGCGGTCCAACAATATGGTCTAGTCGATCGGCTCCCTACAAGCCTAACTCGTCACGTGTTGGTGTCAATGCGGCCCAAACATAATTGTAGTCAGACTGTGCAGGGTCTCCCGTCGGGTGTATCAAGCCCTAGGGTGGCAACCCCTGGACACCATAAACATAAGTGCACAGTCTCGATCTACTGGTACCCGTGCATGCTTTCCCCGGCTTCGGACTATGTGCACGACCATGGTCCGCCCGGAACTACACCGGCGTACCCATCTGCCGTCGCTTTTGGTCACTTACCTCCAGTCCAGTAATCGTGCTCCCTCCCTAGCCTAGACCCTAGGGCCTTAATGATACAAAGTTGGGATTACTGCTGGAGTGGACCCCCATTGCTAGGATTTTTCTAGTGGGTTAAGTACGGTTTAACCCTCTTGCTAATCATGGATTAACTTGGTTAAGTGTAACGATGAGTTCACGACTTAACCCCGATTAATCTACCAAGCCCAAATTGGTTAAGTATTAAGTGGACCATGACTTAACCCTAATCACGAGGCATTAATTAATTTAATGCGCCTTAACCTCTCACATTAGACCTTGTTGTGGTTACTAGTTAAGCCGGGCGGGTCCGGGTAGCTTTACACCACAACTTGGTCTAACCTCGGGTTCAAGGTACAACATGACCAACTTCTCACATTGGGTCCTATTGTTTGTAGCAACTAGTTAAGCCGGTCGGTTCCGGGTAGGTTTACGCTACAAACTCAACCCAACCTCGAGTTGGTCACACTTAATATTTTCTAAGTGTCATGTCCATCATGTTTCCAAAACATGTTACAAGTTTTCAAGAATTTGGGTAGACCTAACTTAATAGGTAAATTCCCAATGGGTAGACCTAACTTAATAGGTAAATTCCCAATCTTATGTTTTTATGTCTTTTAAGTTTACCCAACCCCAAACGCAATCCCATCGCTTACATATCGCAATAGCGCATAAAGGATAGAAAGAGGGAACTTGGCATAATCATGACATAAAGGTGTTGAAGCCACAAGTTTAACATGGTGGCATATGAAATGTACATATGTTCATATACTTGCATATTACATTTTAGGCCTCAAAAGCATGCATAAAACCAAACTTAGCATATTGGTGATACATGGTGATAAATGACATGTAGAAATGGCCATAAGTTCGCATTTAGCCTCACATGCAAGTTATCATAAGAGATATGATAACTTACATGTTGCCAAAATGCAACCTTTAGCATAAAGCTTGAAGCTTTATGTTCATATACTCAAGATAAGCTTGCATAACATGATAACATGAGTAAAATGATTCACCCAAACTTGCATAACATACATGGCAAACTTGCATATCATAACATAGCAAACTTGCATAACATAACATGGCAAACTTGCATATAAACTTGCATATCATAACATGATAAACTTGCATATCATAACATGGCAAACTTGCATAACATAACATGCTTAACTTGCATATCATAACATAGCAAACTTGCATAACATAACATGGCAAACTTGCATATAAACTTGCATGTCATAACATGATAAACCTGCATAACACATCATAGTAAAATTGCATAACACATCATAGTAAACTTGCATATCATAATGATCAAACACAACTTGCATCATTCATTAACTTTAGAGTTTAAGTATGAAAGTAGAAAAGGGCTTACAATGCTTATGAAGACACAAAAATATGACAAAGCCCTTATGCAACCAATTAAACCCAAAATGCAAGCTTCAATAGAAAAACCCTTAAGCCAAAATGATCAAAACCCTTGCTTTATGATGCAAATATAGAAAACTTGACTTGAATGCAAGCTAATGATGCTCATACAAGCTTGAAAACACTTGTATGCATGGAAAATCTCATAGAAATTTATTTAGGAATTTTATGAAGAGAGTGGAGGCCATGAGAGGATTGATTTTGCCATAGTTTAGTTGTATGAATGAATAATGATGATTTAGGGTTAGGTTAGGGTCTTATTTATAGAGATTAGGACTAGTTTCAACCTTAGGATTAAACCCTAGTTCCAATCTCAGCCCTTAAAACCGAATCTGGCCCCCAAACTCAACACAAACCCAAAATGGTGCACCAGGCAAAACTGCCCGGCTGGACCAAGTCGACAGCCAAGTCGACAGGGCTGTCGACTTGGGTCCAACCAAGTCGACTCCCAAGTCGACAGGGCTGTCGACTTGGGTGCTCTGGCGGGAATTTTCCCGCCTGACCCAATCTTACCCTAATCTCCAATTTCAAACTTGAATTTGAAATCTGTTTTTGCTTTGGAATTTTCTGAAAACTTCGTTGGGCCTTAATCGGGTCATACGGACTCCGATTTTCGAAAACTCGGACTCTATTTCGCGTATTTTTCCGAGACGAACGCAATGGCATAGCCCGTTTCCCTTGATTCAGATTTATAAATTAAATTCTGCCTCGATTTATGTTATAACAGGTTATTGAAAATACGGGTTGTTACAAGTAACAATAAGAAAACAAGCATATTAAATAAAAGGAGTTTATCTAATACAAGTATGTCAAGTCATTAATAGATTTTAGCTCAAATAAATGAGTTATACTAAAATACAACTATCTTGCATGCCAAATAATCATATAATCATAAATACTCATGTAGAGTGACAACAATTAAACATCCATCAGCAAAATAAGATCAACTATCAAAAATAACATCTACGCCAACCTTAGTATGCATTATTATAACCTATCTAGCATATGATACAGAAACTGAGATTTAATCTTTATATGACTCAACAAATTTGGTTGTCATTCTACTGGAATAAAGGACTATAAATCCAACATCTCTGGTCAATTTATCAACTATGACTTGAGTGTATCATGTTATCCTCCAATTCTTGGTAACCTATTGACGAACATCATCGATAATAATTTTGGCATCCACTTGGAAATCTCGGATGGTTATAGGGAACTAGTTAACTCATCCCATTTTGCATTAGGTAGTTGATATTCCATTTATCTTGAAATGTATGTCCTCACACTTTTCTCCTATGATGTCGAGAACAAGCAATACCTTTTCCACGTGGAGTCGACCATTTAGATCGAGTCCACACTACATAATCTCAAGTTTCGAAATCACAACCAGTAATAAATACAAGCAAAGTCCAATATAGGGATATTGCTTTTGAACTAGTACATCTCCAACTCAAGACATAAATAATCGCACTAGAAGACTAGAACTCTAACAGTTGCTACTGGCGAAGGTCATGATCCTTCTCGAAGAAGAGATACTAGCTGATGTGGCATAATTGAATAGTTCTAATTCCTTTCCTACTAGATAATGCCTCCAAATCCCAAAATCTTACTCTTTCGCCATTGACTCTAAATCGAGAGTACGGTATTCTCTCTCGTGCGGGGTCAGTTGTCAATAGGACGCAACAATATTTCCTTTCATTATCTGCACCATACTCAATTAAGTACTATAAAAAAGTGTGTGTATTGTCGACTTCCCATATAACGACCGGGATTTTTCGGTCATTTGTTTTGAATATTTAAATTTGGTTTTAAATATTTTATATAGAAATATTAATGGATTTAATATAGAATTCGATAATAAAACGACGATTGAGCGTTTAATTTATATTTAATTATAAACGAACTCGAAATGGCACCGTAGTTCATAATATTGAGTTTTCAACTTCAATTGAATATACAGAATCCGATTTATGTCAGAATTCTTTGAAACAAGAAACGTTGAGATCCTATTGATTGTAATTTTCTAATGGAAGAGAAAAATCAAAATTTCAGTTTATATATTGTAAGATATGTCCAATTCAAATTTTAAAATAGTCGCTATGGAAATCGTTTATGAATTATAACGAATTTGTTTATTTAAAAGGATTTTTAATAGAATTTGAATACCACTTAGCACAAAAATATAAATATTAAGTTTTATATTCACATTGGTTGAATTTGAAGATATATAGTATTTTATTTGGATATATATGTAATTTATTATTATTTAAATTAATTATTTTGGATTTAAATTATAATATATTGGTATTATATAAGCCGTAAAGGTAATTATTTTTCTAGACAACCTCCGTTTTCGACGAAACAAATTTTATTGGAATACATAAAATTAATTATTGCTAGATTTCCAGTTTGGAGCTAGTTGGAGACATTTTATCGGTAGGTGATATTTAAAGGGGAACCGATAAATAATTTGAAAATGAAACAATGTCGTTTTTGCAAACGGAGTTGGATTTCATCGAAATGAGTTTCATTGGGATCAGAATGTTGAGACATAGTGGTACGTCCGTTTTCATTGTGTTTGGATATAGTGTGTGTGGATGCGAATTTAACGGTATCGTGTAAAATAAGATAATGTACGTATATTTAAGCCTACCTTTTTCCTACCTTATACATGTCTTTCCCCTGTTGTCTACGCACCAAACATTTCGCCATCACAGTAAAAACTAAACATCATAAATATACACAGCGCACATGTTACTGTCTGTAGAAAAAAGCATACCGGTGTTCTTTCTTTTCCTACCCTATATCCTCATCTATTGCAGATCTAATATACATAGTTTCTACCTACTCGCACATGACATTTTCTTCATCGTGCATACCTCAAAATACATGAATCACTAATCCTAAGTGAAATTACCATCCTATATTACATACGCAGCAATCCTATTTAAAATTTCACATCAACACATGCTACGAATTTCTTTTGCCAGCCATTTAACCTTTTGAAATGAAATTCTGTTCTATAGCTAAACAAAACTACCCCAGATGTAAGTCAGTATCGAATTAAAGCAGAGATAAGCTGGTACAACTCATATTACAGCTAGACCTACTACTGTTTTCCCTGTATTTTTCAATCACAAACAAAGCTACCCTAGTGCTAAGTATCAATATAGCGCCTACACACTGTCTTCCCTACCCTATTCTCTGTAACCTCCACATGCACATCAATCATCATAGACACATACTGATACCTTCACGCTAAAGGAAACCCACCTAGCATGTTGTTTCAAATCCAGGCCGACCTACCCTAGCATCCTAGAAACCATGGGCACCAAGTTTTGTTCCACTACAAGAAAACACTGATTTGGCGTCAAATATTTAGAAGCGGAAATTTCCATCGCTAATTTGCGACGGATTTCCATGTGATTTGCAAGGGATAATTTTTTGCTTTTTCAACTTTTTTTCTTCTCTTTATTAGCGTCATCTTCTGTCATCAGTCACTAAACCGTTGCAAATTGCATCAAATTACCGACAGAAAATTTCCGCTGCTATTTTCCGCTGCAAATCCAAGCAGAATACCGACGAATATTTATCGAAGCTAGTTTGCAGCAGAATTCCAACAGATTTGCAGTAGTAGATATATCAAAATCAGAAGATTAATAAAACTATCAATTCACATCAATAAGATCCAATGGTCTACGTTGTCAGTTACCAATTACCGATCCGCAGAAATCTAATCTCTCTGCCTCCAAAATTTCATTTTCACGCTGCCTCCAAAATTTCATTTTCACGCCGTCAAACTATTTGCCCCAAATTCCCCAAATTATGTATTCACCATTCAAATGGCCTGCTGCGAATAGGATTCTTGACCTAATTCCCCTTTCGATTTCGTTTTCGTGCTCCAATGTCACGGCAAAATGAAGTACTCGCCTCCTCTAATTAATCGCGAAGCTCCTAGTGCTTCTAATTCACTCACGATCTAAATTATATGGAGTGGTTCAGTTTTTTTAGATTTACATTGAAATCGCAGCAGCGATTCTACTTTTAGATCCGAGGGGACAGAGCTCCAACGATTCCTGGAGGTGAAATTCCTACTTCTTCCCCTCCTTTGCTTCACTATTATTTCATTACAATTATGATTTTATTTGGGTGCTTTGTTTTTGTAATATAATGTGTTTGATTAAAATTTGGTGCAAGCTGTTAAGCGATTTAGGGTTTTAGACACTGTGAATTATTCGGTGTAAGATGTTAATTTGACAGACATAGATACCGATGTTGATTAATTAGTCTACTGTTATTATGCACCAATTTTATTATTGTAAAGTCATCTGAGAGCAAAAAAATATCATATTAGAAAAAGAGGTATAGAGATATTAAAGGTAACAAAATTTTTAGTTTGATATGGAAATTGAAGGGACTAAATGACTCTACAGACATCAATGTTAGATCTATAAAGAGAGGCGGCTAAGTTTGAGTGCATTGGTAAATTAGTTTGAGCCACCATTGTATATACTGAGCAGAAGGTCCTAGTTTTATACTCTAGAATCATAGGCCCTCCTGACTTTGGCTTTGTAAATGTTATTCCTAAAGCAAAACACAAGTTCCGAGATAAATTATACGATAATTTCGTATAAAAATACTACAGTATTGAAAGAAGTAAAAAATAAGAGAAACCATTAGATGAAGCTCCGACTGATTTATAGGAGGTTCTGAAATTGTAATGCAGATTAAGTTGGAGATTAGCCATAGTTTTTGGCGAATTGCTTCAGTGATTGGAAATTAAGTTGAATTGGTGGGCGTTGGTTTTTTTGACATTGAAGTCATGTACCTGAATTAGATTTAGACTAAATCTGCCGCGTACAAGAATTAGTATAAGAATGAGGTCTAGCTTTACAGAAGGAGAGACTTAGTTTGATTTAGGATGCCGGTTCTTTTTTAAGTGAGAGTCCTTTTAATTTAGCTGAAGTAGAATTGCGTTGTTTATATACTTTCTGAGCGGAGTAATTGTTAGACGTACCACGTTTTGATTCTAATTTAAATATCAAAATGTTTTAAAGTCAAGTGAATATAAAATAGACTCTAGCTGGTCTATACTTATTGTTATGATATTGCAAATGAATATTCATCTTGTTTGAGCATACTAATATTGTGAGTAATTGTGTTGTATGGGTGAATAGGAAGTTTTGTATGGGTTCTTTCATATCGTTTGTGACAACATGCTTTTTGGTTTCAGGGTTCTGCATTTATCTAGTTGTGAGTTTCATTGTGCATCAGGATTCAAATTATAAACAGACACACACATGGGGAGAAACCAAAATATTTAAAGACCCTGTAAACCAACTTGAGGATTATACCCTAGTATATTAATCATTGTGTGGTTTCGACTTGTATATCAATGCAGGTTCAAGTATTACTTTTCAAATGATGAATCAGATGAGTGATCCCTAAACACTGGGGCAGATGTTGAAAATAACTATTGTTAAACAGAATATAATAACTAATAGGTAAAGTATATTAATATTTTTTAATACTTCATTCATGGAGATCAGTCATTTTGATATATCATATGATCAAACTTAGCCTAGTTGAAAGGACACATCATCTGATTATTGGTTAGTCCTAAGATATACAATTAAAGATGAATATAAAAATACATGAGCAGAGTCTATGCATTCAATAGTTGAACAATTATCTCAGATTTCTCCATTTGCATTTTGCAGCATATAAATACATATCTTAGAAAATGTTGGAATTAAGGCTAGTTCAAGGCAGCTTATTGAAGAAGTCCTAGAAGCGATCAAGGATCTTGTAACCGATGCCAACTTCGACTGCTCATCATCTGGCTTCTCCCTTCAAGCCATGGATTCTAGCCACGTTGCTCTTCTTCTCCGATCCCAAGGGTTCGAGCACTACAGATGCGATCGGAATATTTCAAGGGGAATGAATTTGATTAATATGGCCAAGATGCTTAAATGTGCTGGAAATGATGATATTATAACTCTCAAGGTTGATGATGGCGGTGATACTGTTACTTTCATGTTCGAAAGTCCTAAACAAGACAAGATTGATGACTTTGAGATGAAGCTCATGGATATAGATAGCGAACATCTTGGCATTCCTGAAGCCGAGTACCAAGCCAATGTAAGAATGCAATCTTCGGAGTTTGCAAGGATCTGCAAGGATCTCGGCAGCATTGGTGATACAGGTAGCTATCAAGTTAACCTTAAGTATTAGTTTTTTTTTCTTTTTATGCCACTTTACTGTTTGCCTGGAGATAAGGTAGCTTAGTCATGTTGCTAAATGTTTTATCCAAAGACTCCGTTTCGAATAACTTAGGCATGTGAAACTTTGCAACCAAAACAATTAATATAAATCGGCAAGGGTTTAGTGTAGTGGTGGAGCTGGCATATTTTTAGCTAGGAATTTTTATTATATAAATAAAATAATACTCACTGAAAAATAAGTTAAAAGTTGTTGGGCTTAAATTTAAGCAAAAATATCTTTTAACACAAATAAATTTGGGCCAAAGTCTTTATCTTTCTTTTCCGAGAATAAAAAAAAAACCACTATGTCCTAATATCAAGCTCTAGTTTTTTGTACAAGTTTTTCATCATTTCAACTAGGAAAGTTGCTCTTGTTGGCTTAATAGAAGCTACACCACTGGTTTAGTCTATTATGTTGGATAATTAAAACAAAAATAGAAGTATTTTTGTTGCTTACCTCTTGCATTTTGTATTGATGAAAAACTTTTATTTGAGTTTGTATTTATTGAGATTGATTGACTAAAAAGAGTAAAATTTCATGTTTATTTCATTCTTTTAAATCTGTTTTCAAAAGAAGTCAATTTTTATGGAGAATTATCTTCTTTGTGCTAAGGCAGTATTTGATACTTTTGTATTTTGCTTAATGGCGGAGTTTGTACTAATCTTTTTTTGTTGAAGACTTCCTCCGTTGTTTCATCCATCTTCCTTTCTTTCCCTTCGTCTTTCGTAAACTTCTTTTATTTTTTGTAGCTAACATCTAATATTCAAGTTTTCAAAATACAAAACATAAAATAAACTAAACATCATCTTAAATTTTTGAGAATGCACAATTTCTAAAAGTTTGAAATCCATGAAAGTGAAACAAGTGTAATTTTGACTGCAAAAATCTGTTCCGAAACAAGTAAGGCTGACAGTCGAAAACTTTGGTTTAAAACGATGTAAACCTAACTGGTCTGCCAGCTTTTTGTCAAAATTTTGGATTATAGTTAGGCTACCTAACTGGAAATCGCTGTAGACGAATAGTCATTAATGAGACTCGAATAATGCAGAGACAACATAGTTAAACCAGTATTTTTGTTCCCCGCATCTACAATCATTGGTTTGTTGGATTCTTTCATTTTCTGCATTGCTCCATTCCTTCCAAACAGAAGTGTGATAAATATGAATCACAACATGACATTATTCTTCCTGTTTAAAAATCAATCAGAGTTAAAGAAACAAATGTAGACGACACATGTTCACGTAAACCATTACTTATGATATCTCCTATAATTTAAGTGGCTCTATAGGTAGTTAAACTTAGCATGTTCAGACAAGAATGAAAATATCTTTAAAGTCTGTCCCAGCATTGTATTTCTCTCTATACTGGAGACGTAAACCAATCAAAAAGATCTCAAAATTCTCAGCCATTGAGATCACCTTCAATTTGGATGTGTATAGTCAGAATTGTGTATTTATTTCATTCTGTAAGGTTAGCACTGACATTGTCATTTCTTTTTTTGTTTATTAATGTGTTTTCATCAAATTTACTTATGTTATTGCACGGTTCTGTAGCTGCTTCAACTTCATCTTCGCACTCCTGTAAAACTTGATCAGGCCTCTCAGTTATCCCTCACTTAACACATGATATTAAAGCATCTCCAACAATGAGTTTGGATATTATGATTACGTAATACAAATCTCAAATGATCCTTCCAACATTCAACTATGATCTACGGAATGGAGACCTTGGTTGTAAATATGTAACCATGGCTATGTTCCTTCCACCAATCGTACAAAATCTGACAGGTCTTGTGAGCTTTTCTGACTTGGGTTTGCTAGTAGGATTTAAATGACATGCAGTTATGAGTCAACTTTATACCAATGCCGAATAGTTTTAAATGACATGCAGTTATGAGCCAACTTTTCACATGCCACTTCTAATCAAATATCACTGTAAACAAGTCCAGAACATTGTTGTTTCCTATTGCATTTTCTGCTACATGATGTACATTTATTTTTCTGCCCATGCAAAATAATGGTTTGCACTGATTACTTGCAGTGTCATAAATTGATACTGCCCATACAAATGCTTAAACTACCTATGTTGAAGCAAAAGACTATATGGTCCAATCTAAGAAAGATCCATGAAAACTATAGTACGTAGCATCCTAGTCCAGCATAAATGTTTCTTTATGATATTGTCTTTTGCTTATCGTTTAATTTGGTATATTTGCCTCGCTTTCTAATTGATCTGCGTAAGAGAACAACAGACCCCAATGAAATTATCGGAAAGCTTTCTAATTGATCTGCGTAAGAGAACAAAACAGACCCCAATGAAATTATTGGAAAGCAACACGGTCTGTTCTATTTTTGTTGAAATAAGACTGTTTTTCTTCTTCTTGTTTTCCTATTAACAAGCGCGGTTCGAACGTGAACTGAATATATTATTTCCTGGAAAAAGATTGCACGACTGACATTGACATATCTTCTCACATGCCACTTCTATTCAGATATCACTGTAAACAAGTCCAGTGCATTGTTGTTTCCTATTGCATTTTCTGCTACATGATGTACGTTTAGTTTTCTTCACATGGTGCATGTATTAAAGTTCCAACTGCCTTTGCTAGTATGTATTGAAAATTTGGTTATTGCGGTATATTATTTTTGATGTCGGAAAGAATGATGATATAGTTTTGAATGTTTTTGTACTCTAATCCCAGAGTTAACTACAGAGGAGAGCCAAAAGAATTCAGAAGAAAGAGAAATCACCCTGCAAATTTGCATGATAGTACTCCTATTGAGAAGAGGTACTAAATCAAAACAGATTCTTGTGTATTACAGTATTACTTGGCTCGTAGAAATTCTTTCTTCTTGATTTATGCATGAACCCTGCATTCTATTATTGCTACTGATATTTCTCATGCCTTGTTATGAGATATTGATATTGGTTTTTTAGTCCAGTTTCTCTTACGATGATGGAAAAAATCTAGCAGCTAGATTGGAAATCTTAACTTATAGCAAAGGTGATGGAAATGCTTAAGGGTCATGATAGAGTTCGCCTTCGGTTTCGCGTTTGCTTGCGACTTCGTCGTTGTCATCTTCATAAGCTGGTGGGTATGTTAGACTTATTTTGGTGTAAATATGGTGTTATGTGGTTTTAGTATGGTTATGGATGATATGTGTTTGTATTTGGCATAATGTTAGCACTAATTGAATAGTTTTGTTGTTCATAATTCAACTTGGTGTATGAATTGATGAAGGATTATGGATGTTTGGTTTTTTTGTATGTGATTATGGATAATCTTTTTAGTTCTAAATTAAAATTGTTGGCTAATTTATCTTTGTTTTTTTAATATGTTATTTATTTCAGTGTTCACAGTTGAATGATGTTGGTTGTGTGTGTGTGTGTATATATATACACACACACACAGAGATCAGAAGGGGAATTGCGGCGGATTTCCAACAAAAAAAGTAAGGTTAAGCTTACACCAATTTAATTTCCGTCGCTAATCCCTTGGTAATTAGTAAGAGTTTACCAACTTCTTTTGTAAATAATATTTTATTATAAATTAATTATCCGTCGGTAGATAGTCGGTATATAATTTGAAATTAAATTAATAAATACAATTTTATTTTTATTATATAATTAGTAAAATGACGGAAAAATGTCGGAAAACTCATGTTAAATTCCGTCGCAAAATCTGACACAAATACCGTCATGGTTTTTACCGACTACTACATTATGTAGGAAATCCGTCGCTAATGCCTGTTTAGCGACGAATTAGAAGCAGATTTTGCCGCTGCTATATGCGATTTTTCTTGTAGTGTTCGCATATAAATGCTCAGTCATCTTTTCCAGCCTGAAACCACGCAAGCTCCCATGGCGGAGATAATTGAATGAAGAAATGAAAAAAAAACGGAAAAAATATATATAAAAAGAAATAGAGAGTAGAGTCTTGAGACAGGGACGTGAAGAAAAGCAATGAAGTAGAAACTGAAGACAGTTTGTTTTGGAAGGACGGCGTGGTTGTGCGGAAGTCTGAGTGAGGTCCGAGTGAAGTAGTAAAGCGTATAGGGTACGTGACCTGCTGCATTGAAGAGGAAATATGATGTGGAGTAATGCTAGAGTACGGGGGGGGGGGGGGGTTGCGTGATTTTTGATGCGAAGGGGAGTCTGAACATTAATGAGGTGGCGTTGGTTGGTGTTGGAGATGGGACAATAGTTGTCTCACGGTGGAGGAGTAAGTATGAATCGTTGGTTCGAGAGCAAAGCAAAAGAATAAAGAAGTGGGGATGGAAGGGCACAGACGAAATGAATATAAGGAAGGAGGGGTCTTCGTGAAGTTGGGTGATGAATGTCTTGGAAATGGAAGGTACAGAAAATTAATAACAAATGAAAAAAAAATCTAAAAAATGGAGGTGATGGCTCTTGTTTCGAATAGTGATCGAACTCGAATTCGATGAAGATCGAAGGATCCAAGAGATTGAGCAGGGGATTGGCACATGATTTGTCGGTTGACGGTGATGATGAGGGAACAGAATTGTGGAGCATGTCGGAAGTAACAGGCGGAAAAGGGAAGGTAGCAATTTCTAAAATATATAAATGTGACGAAATAGGGCAATTCGAAACTCAGGGTACTAGTCCACGTTGGTCGGAGGGTAGAAGGGAACGGGTGGGCTTGAGGCTCTGGTTTGGGCCGCCATACTTTAGGTGAGCCCGTACTTTCTATAATTAATATAAAAATGGCAAAATGGGTATGAAATGTTTATTGGGTTTCTTTTGAACGCATGGACAAAGTAGAGGCATGGTATCAGGTTTGAGAATAAAGCATGGTGTAAGGATCGTTCTTTTGCCAGGCGAAGAAAAAGTTAATGTCCGATATTAAGTAACAAGGTAATTAGTTAATTTAATCACTCATTAAGAAATAATTTTTTTTTCTTATTAGTATCGTAAACATATATAGATTGTTGAAGTATACATATTGTGTAAATATAATTACGGTTAGTATATATGAAAGCAGGGTTGTGTTTACTAACGTAACGCGATAAATTAAAATATTTTCGACAATTAGTTATATTAATATCATGTTGACTTATACGTCAATAACTTCTTATTTCGTTTACAGATTTCTATGAAACAACCGGAGTCGGAACCGTATCAACAAGCATAACTGCTGGAGCGGTTTTGAACAAGACTGTAAGCGGTTAGGATTTTTTAAATTAAACATCTATTTAATTTAACTAAATCGAACAGTTTTAACGACGGACAGTAGTCAAGGTGAGTTAAACTCACTCAGTTCTCCCGCTTATAAGCTGGATTTATTATTTGAATGCTATGGTTGCTAATTATTGGTTGATTTGATGATTGTTTGGATATTGTTGAATATTGCTATATCAATTATTTAAATTAAACGGTTGTTTAATTTAAATAAAATGACATCATTATTTTAACTTTTTTTCCAATAGAGGTAACTTACCTTATTGGTTACGTTTATAATAATATAAACACATTTAAATCAAACTGGATGTTGAATTATCATTGTTGGTTGACTACTATCAGTTAAATGGATTACTTATTTGCATATGATCGTTACATGAACGGTTTATCCAGTATGATTGGAATATTAATTTGATTAGTGGTTGTTGAATATGAATTCAACGTTTCTTTGTTATAAACCAAAGGGTAGTATTGGCTGAGGAATTTATAGCAGATGGCTAAATATACACTGTTTTATAAAGATTGATTTACCGTTAGGTAAATCGATAGAAATGGTAAATCGATAGAAATGTAATTATCTAATTTACATCTGTCTGAATATAAATTCTTAAATATATTATTTTATTTGGGTTTATAAAAAGGAAATAAACCAACTACATTTACATTTATCATTTCAACCACCAATCACCGTTTTTGGTACCGAAATTTATCTGTATGCGAAGCATGTGCCTCATATCAATTATTAAATAATTTTATAAAGATGATTCTTATATTTGCAAGACGGATAAGCAAGTGAGTGCATATTAACGTGATGTTTAATAATCAAGGTTAATTGTTTTAAGAAACAATTTAAAATGAGATTATATTGATTAGTATAGTAATCAAATGGGATTATTTAAATTAATTTAAATTGTAATTAATTTAAATTGTAATTAATTTAAATGGAAAGATGAAGTAAGATCTGATTAACGAGTTAATCATGCTTAGAGTTGACTAAGTCAACTGTAGTAGCTGAAATGGATTTATTAAATTAATGGTTAAGTAAAACATTTTCATAAATGTTGATATTTATTTAATAATAATCGAAGGGGCAAATCATGGGATTTAAAAGGTATTAATTTAGGTTTATGAAATGAGAAGACCTATTTAAAATAAAGCAAATCATATTAATGATAATGTAAGTTAAGTTTAAATTGTGATTTAAGGCGAATTCTTATTTGGGATTCTATTTAACTTTATTTATGAAATCCAAGATTTTGACTAAGTTACAAACTCCAGTTTTACTATATATTATTGTAAAGAGTTATTAGAAATGGGTTTTGAAATGGAAATAAAAGCGGGGATATGAAACTAAAGAATTAGAATTCAACTGGAAATGGGTTGAGATAAATGGTTTCCGGAATATTGATCTGATGTTGGTTTTGGCCTTTGGGGTTGATATTTAGAAAATTATTTTCTTACTGATTTACGATTAGAAACCAATGGAGATATGAAATTGGAAACAAATGGAAAACCAAGTTTGAATTAGAGTGATTCAACGAGTTGAGTTATAAAGATGCAATATACATCCGCTATTTTAAACTAAAGATGATGTTTCATCAAGATACAATTAAAATGGGATTTGTTTATATATTGGGAATGAATATCAGTTTTAGTATTACAACTGGTATTTATCCTAAGGTAAGAACGTTGTTAATCAAGGTCTGAGAGGTAATTAAAATACCCCAACTTGAACGACTTCAGGATTATCGGAGGATGGTATTAGTTGTAATGGTGGAAATTTAAGAGGTAATTTATTTTGAGAAATAATAATGTATCGTTATTTGAAAATTTTGGAAATATATAATGGGATTCTGAAATAAAAGGAACTAAAAAGAGGCTTGAGCATATGAAGTGATATTTCCATAATAAATAAAATAAAAGTAGATTTGTGAAAATATAATGATATTTTCAAAAAGGGTAAGAAGATGGGAATTGGAATGAATTTATTCTAAAAAGGAAAGTGATGATTTTGGTGTTCAAAATAATAAAACAAAGGAGATATCGTAACAATTGTTTAAAAGGATAAGTTGAATTGGGTTTCCAATTTTAGATAATAAGTAATGTTATAGCAAATGTTTTGAATTGGAAGTTAACGGAAAAATTTGATATGGTTTTAAGATATTTTTCCAAGTATATTAGTAAAATGATTTGCGGATATTAATGTATTAAAACTGATATATTATTTTTAAATGGCCAAGTGATGTTGTATAATAAACCAATTGATCTATTTTATTTTTATTGTTGTTTATTTTGATGGTCAAATAACCGACTATCAAAATCATACCCAACGCGTTGTGATACGGGAAGACCGGAATCGAATCTATATTCGAAAACCATTCCGAATCAGCAACTATGTAAACAAAGAATATATTTGACGCTACTCGAGAAGGAGCAATTGAAGGCCGTAAATCTTCATGAATGGAAGGACTATTGTTGGATTTCTCTAGCTGATCCCTAGAGATATTTTGACAATAATTCTGTCAGAATTGAAATCTACGGATTGCAAGGACTACTCGCTACTGATCTATATGGTGATTCCTAGGATGTGGTAGGAGGGTGCCTTCGGTTCATCCTGAACCTGGATGACATGTATGGACGATGTGAGCGGTGTGACCAGATGTCCCAAAAGTCGATTATAACCTCAAGCCTTATCAACCGGGAAATGACAGAAATCGGGCAGGCAGCATGGCTATGTGGGTCGCTCCCATTAGGGTATATAATCACCTGTCTAGAGAAACTCTATTTTCTTCTTTAATCTATTTCGATGCTGTCCCTTTTTGGGAAATGATGGTTTGATCCCAACCGTTGGTGATATACATTCGATACACTCAAGCGAAATGAGTGTTCGTTCATGTGTGGGTCGGGTTGCAAGATGTTCTTGTTGAACCCAGTGTATTCCCCTCTAGAGATATGCTATCGGCAGGTGGTTCCATACCTTGTCATAGTCACAATTCAATCTCCAATAAGCGCCCGCAATTTTGTTCGTATACTATATGTGGAGCGTGAGATGCAAGCGTTCTGCTAGATTCTATTTATTTGTATTTAGACACTATTCTAATATCAGAAGATATATATGATTTAGAAAATGTTTTAGGATATAGTAAGATAAAAACCGTCCGTGTTTATGTGTGGGCTAATCTTACTATTATCCTTTTTTATTAAAAGGATTTTGAACCTTAAAATCAATATGGGTGTTAGTTAAGCTTTGCGAGTTTTGTTTCTCACTCTGGTTCACCAGACTGACCCGGTGTTTGTAATGCTCGGGTTAGACCGGGTTGTATAAGTTCAGGTTACCAGATGATGTGGAATCCAAAGACAAGCTGAAGGAGTTCAGACGTATGCTGTTACACCGTTATTTTTCCGCTGTGTGTTTTATATATGAGGACAAGCTATTATAGTTGTCCAGATGTATGAATGTACTCTGATGTTGTAAGTATTATTTCAAGCTCTCAATAAAAGTTATTTCTATATTATATTTTGTTCCGCTGCGATGTGAGACTCTGTGTTGTGTTGGTTCTTCTTATTCTTCTATTCTAACTTTCTTCCTTTCTTATCTCACCCTCTAACTTCTTCCTTCTAGCTTTCTGGGGTTTTCAGTACTTGAGTTTTGGACATTGGATGTGTTAGTGTCGAGATTCGAGTGTCGAAATTTTCTGGGTTGCTACAGTTGGTATCAGAGCATTAGTTTAAGAATAACCTTGGCTCTACGGTATAATTCGATAGAGATTGGGTTAGTAATACCTTAGATCGAGATTGAGTGTATATATAAGAGAGTGTATCTGTAAATTTTATATACAAATGTTTTGTATTGTACTAATTTGATCGGTTAAAGACAAACTGATAAATTGATGCAATATTCTTTTGTAAAGTGGGTAAATGAAATAGTTTTGCCTAAAATATATTTTCATATATAAAGGAAATAATTTTCTCTTATTATTGAGATATCGGTGTGTTTGATTGATCTGAATGAATTCGAATTAGATTATAATATCTAACGGTTTAATAAAAATCAAAATGGGTTTAAATTATGGAACTTTTAAATAGGGTTTTAGTACGGAATTTAGTGTATCGGTATTTAACTTAAGATAATTTAAATAAAATGGCATGATTTGGTTAAATTGATTGTCCATTGTTTGTTGGTTGAATGATGAATTGGTTGGATAATTAAAATTCACCCACAGTTGAATTAATTGAAAATTAAAGAGATAAATTTCAGTATAATCAATTAGAATGGAATCAAATACGAAATAAAACTCGATGATTTAACATGTATCTGTTATTGGCATTGGATAGTGAGATACGTGCAGGTTGGTAGAGGAAGGGCTGATTAGTTGATTTGCTTCATGACAAGAGTATGAGTTGCCCGACAAATAGGTAAACCTTAAATATATTGATTTGTTAATTGGTTTTATACACCTGAGTTGGGTAGTCATATGGCTTTATTTTCTTTTGATCAATGTGAGGCCCAGAATGACGAGTTGTAGTTGTTTGGATCGAACAGTACAAAGGAGGTGCTGGCAAAAAAAAAATTCAAATTTTTTTTAAGACTTGAATATTTTATTTTATTTTAAAATGTAATTATTTTAAAATAATTGGGTTTAGAGCATTCTTCTTAACTTAGCAATTTCGAGGACGAAATTCTTTTAAGGGGGGAAGAATATAACGACCCGGATTTTTCGGTCATTTGTTTTGAATATTTAAATTTGGTTTTAAATATTTTATTTATAAATATTTATGGATTTAATATAGAATTCGATTATAAAACGACGATTGAGCATTTAATTTATATTTAATTATAAACGAACTCGAAATGGTGTGGTAGTTCGCAATATTGAGTTTTCAACTTCAGTTGAATATACAGAATCCGTTTTATGTCAGAATTCTTTGAAACAAAAAACGTTGAGATCCTATTGATTGAAATTTTCTAAGGGAAGAGAAAAATCAAATTTTCATTTTATATATTGTAAGATATGTCCAATTAAAATTTTAAAATAGTTGCTATGGAAATCATTTATGAACTATAACGATTTTTTATTTATTTAAAAGGATTTTTAATAGAATTTGAATACCACTTAGCTCGAAAATATAAATATCGAGTTTTATATTCACATTGGTTGAATTTGTAGATATTATTTTATTTTGATATATATGTAATTTATTATTATTTAAATTAATTATTTTGGATTTAAATTATAATATATCGGTATTATATAAGCCGTAAAGGTAATTATTTTTCTAAACGACCTCCGTTTTCGACAAAATAAATTTTATTAGAATACGTAAAATTAATTATTGCTAGATTTCCAGTTGGAACCAGTTGGAGATATTTTATCGGTAGGCTATATTTAAAGGGCAATTGATAAATAATTTGAAAATGAAATAACGTCATTTTTTCAAACGGAGTTAGATTTCGTCGAAACGAGTTTCATTGGGATCAGAATGTTGAGATATAGTGGTACATTCATTTTCATTATGTTTGGATATAGTGTGTATGGATACGAATTTAATGGTATCGCGTAAAATAAGAAAATGTACATATATTTAAGCCTACCTTTTTCCTACCTTATATATGTCTTTCCCCAGTTGTCTACGCACCAAACATTTCGCCATCACAGTAAAATCTAAACGTCATAAATATACATAACGCACATGTTATTGTGTGTAGAGAAAAGCCTACCCGATGTTCTTTCTTTTCCTACCTGTATCCTCATCTCTAGCAGACCTAGTATATGTAGTTTCTACCAATCGCACATGACATTTTCTTCATCGTGCAGACCTCAAAATACATGAATCACTAATCCTAAGTGAAATTACCATCCTGTATTACATACGCAACAATCCTATATTAATTTTCACATCAACAAATGCTACGAGTTTCTTTTGTCAGCCATGTAACCTTTTGAAATGAAATTATGTTCTATAGCTAAACAAAACTACCCTAGATGTAAGTCAGTATCGAAATAAAGCAGAGATAAGCTGGTACAACTCATATTACAGCTAGACCTACCACTGTTTTCCCCGTATTTTTCAATCACAAACAAAGCTACCCGAGTGCTAAGTATCAACACAGCGCCTACACACTGTCTTCCCTACCCTATCCTATGTAACCTCCACATGCACATCAATCATCACATACACATACTAATACCTTCACGCCAAAGGAAACCCACCTAGCAATGTTGTTTCAAATCCAGGCCGACCTACACTAGCATCCTAGAAACCGTGGGCACCAAGTTTTGTTTGCATATAAATACTCAGTCATCTTTTCTGGCCTGAAACCATGCAAGCTCCCATGGCGGAGAGAATTGAATCAAGAAATGAAAAAAAAAATTAGAAAAAATATATAAAAAGAAATAGAGAGTAGAGTCTTGAGACAGGGACGTGAAGAAAAGCAATGAAGTAGAAACTGAAGACAGTTTGTTTTGGAAGGACGGTGTGGTTGTGCGGAAGTCCGAGTGAGGTCCGAGTGAAGTAGTAAAGCCTATAGGGTACGTGACCTGCTGCATGGAAGAGGAAATATGATGTGGAGTAATGCTGGAGTACGGGGGGTTGCGTGAGGTTTGATGCGGAGGGGAATCTGAACATTAATGAAGCGGCGTTGGTTGGTGTTGGAGATGGGATAGTAGTTGACTCACGGTGGAGGAGTAAGTGTGAATCGTTGGTTCGAGAGCAACGCAGAAGAACAAAGAAGTGGGGATGGAAGGGCACCGACGAAATGAATATAAGGAAGGAGGGGTCTTCGTGAAGTTGGGTGATGAATGTCTTGGAAGTGGAAGGTACAGGAAATTAATAACAAATGAAAAAAATCTGAAAAATGGCGGTGATGGCTCTTGTTTCGAACAGTGATCGAACTCGAACTTGAATTCTCTGAAGATCGAAGGGTCCAAGAGATTGATCAGGGGATTGGCACATGATTTTTCGGTTCACGGTGATGAAGAGGGAATGGAGTTGTGGAGCATGTCGGAAGTAACAGGCAGAAAAGGGAAGGTAGCAATTTCTAAAATATATAAATGTGATGGAACAAGGCAGTTCGAAACTCAGGGTACTGCCCACGTTGGTCGGAGGGTAGAAGGGAACGGGTGGGCTTGAGGCTCTGGTTTTGGCCGCCATACTTTAGGTGAGCCCGTACTTTCTATAACTAATATAAAAATGGCGAAATGGGTATGAAATGTTCAGTGGGTTTCTTTTGAACAAATGGACAAAGCAGAGGCACGATATCAGGTTTGAGAACAAAGCATGGTGTAAGGATCGTTCTTTTGCCAAGCGAAGAAAAAGTTAATGTCCGATATTAAGTAATAAGGTAATTAGTTAATTTAATCACCCATTAAGAAATATATTTTTTATTAGTATCGTAAACATATATAGATTGTTGAAGTATACATATTGTGTAAATATAATTACGGTTAGTATATATGAAAGAGGGTTGTGTTTACTAACGTAACACGATAAATTAAATTATTTTTAACAATTAGTTTTATTAATATCATGTTGACTTATATGTCTATAACTTCTTATTTCGTTTACAGATTTCTATGAAACAAACGGAGTCGGAAGCGTTCAAGACAAGCGTAACATGCTGGAGCGGTTTTGAACAAGACTGTAAGCGGTCAGGATTTTTTAAATTAAACATCTGTTTAATTTAACTAAATCGAACAGTTTTAACGACGGGCAGTAGTCAAGGTGAGTTAAACTCACTCAGTTCTCCTACTTATATTTATATAAGTTGGATTTATTATTTGAATGCTATGGTTGCTAATTATTGGTTGATCTGATGATTGTTTGGATATTGTTGAACATTGCTATATCAATTATTTAAATTAAACGGTTGTTTAATATAAATAAAATGACATCGTTATTTTAACGTTTTTTTCCAGTAGAGGTAACTTACCTTATTGGTTACGTTTATAATAATATAAACATATTTAAATCAAACTGGGTGTTGAATTACCATTGTTGGTTGACTACTATCAGTTAAATGGATTACTTATTTGCATATGATTGTTCCATGAACAGTTTATCCAGTATGATTGCATTATTGATTTGATTAGTGATTGTTGAATATGAATTCACCGTTTGTTTGTTATAAACCAATGGGTAGTATTGGCTGAGGAATTTATAGCAGATGGCCAAATATACACTGTTTTATAAAGATTGATTTACCGTTAGGTAAATCGATAGAAATGAAATTATGAAATTTATATCTAACTGAATATAAATTCTTAAATATATTATTTTATTTGGGTTTATAAAAAGGAAATAAACCAATTATATTTACATTGATCATTTCAACCACCAATCACCGTTTTTGGTACCGAAATTTATCCTTATGCGAACGTGCCTCATATCAACTATTAAATAATCTTATAAAGATGATTCTTATATTTGCAAGACGGATAAGCAAGTGAGCGGATATTAATGTGATTTTTAATTATCAAGGTTAATTGTTTAAAGAAACAGTTTAAAATGAGATTATATTGATTATTATAATAATCGAATGGGATTATTTAAATTAATTTAAATTATAATTAATTTAAATGGAAAGATGAAGTAAGATCTGATTAATGAGTTAATCATGCTTAGAGTTGACTAAGTCTACTGTAGTAACTGAAATGAATTTATTAAATAAATGGTTAAGTAAAATATTTTTATAAATGTTGATATTTATTTAATAATAATCGAAGGGGCAAATCATGGGATTTAAAAGGTATTAATTTAGGTTTATGAAATGAGAAGACCTATTTAACATAAAACAAATCATATTAATGATAATGTAAGTTAAGTTTAAATTGTGATTTAAAGCGAATTCTTATTTGAGATTCTATTTAACTTTATTTATGAAATCTAAGATTTTAGGTGGTGCCTGGCGCAAACGGTAAGGTTACCCAGCTGGTAATCTGGAGCGCACAGGTTCGAGCCCCGGCCTCTTCACATAACGTGAGGGAAAGGCTGCGCGCGCTAATCGACCACCCCCAGAGCTCGGAAAGCCGTGAGAATAGTACCAGATGGGAGACTGTCTAGGAAGTCCTCACAATTGAGTACGGGAGCCTTCGGCATTGGGTATCCACCACATATGAAGTCCAAGATTTTGACGAAGTTACAAACCCCAGTTTTACTGAATATTATTGTAAAGAGTTATTAGAAATGGGTTTTGAAATAGAAATAAAAGCAAGGATATGAAATAAAGAATTATAATTTAACTGGAAATAGGTTGAGATAAATGGTTTTCTGAATATTGATCTGATGTTGGTTTCGGCCTTCGGTGTTGATATTTTGAAAATTATTTTCTTACTGATTTACGATTAGAAACTAATGGAGATATGAAATTGGAAACAAATGGAAAACCAAGTTTGAATAAGAGTTATTCAACGAGTTGAGTTATAATGATGCGATATAGATCTGCTATTTTAAACTAAAGATGATGTTTCATCAAGATATAATTAAAATGGGATTTGTTTAGATATTGGGAATGAATATCGGTTTTAGTATTACAACTGGTATTTATCCTAAGGTAAGAACGTTGTTAATCAAGGTCTGAGAGGTAACTAAAATACCCCAACTTGAACGACTTTAGGATTATCGAAGGATGATATTAGTTGTAATGGTGGAAATGTAAGAGGTAATTTATTTTGAGAAATAATAATGTATTGTTATTTGAAAATTTTGGAAATATATATAATGGGATTCCGAAATAGAAGGAATTAAAAAGAGGCTTGAGCATATGAAGTGATATTTCCATAATAAATAAAATAAAAGTAGATTTGTGAAAATATAACGGTATCTTCAAAGGGGGTAAGAAGATGGGAATTGGAATGAATTTATTCTAAAAAGGGAAGTGACGATTTTCGCGTTCAAAATAACGAAACAAAGAAGATATCGTAACAATTGTTTAAAAGGATAAGTTGATTCGGGTTTCCAATTTTAGATAATAAGTAATGTTATAGCAAATGTTTTGAAATGGAAGTCAACGGAAAAATTTGATATGGTTTTAAGATATTTTTCCAAGTATATTAATAAAATGATTTGCGGATATTAATGTATTAAAACTGATATATTATTTTTTAAATGGCCAAGTGATGTTGTATAATAAACCAATTGATCTGTTTTATTTTTATTGTTGTTTATTTTGATGGTCAAATAACCGACTATCAAAATCATACCCAACGCGTTGTGATACGGGAAGATCGGAATCGAATCTATATTCGAAAACCATTCCGAATCAGCAACTACGTAAAAAAAGAAGATATTTGATGCTAATCGAGACGGAGCAATTGAAGACCGTAAATCTTCATGAATGAAAGGACTATTGTTGGATTTCTCTAGCTGATCCCTAGAGATATTTTGACAATGATTCTGTCAGAATTGAAATATACGAATTGCAAGGACTACTCGTTACTGATCTATAGGGTGATTCCTAGGATTTGGTAGGTGGGTGCCTTTGGTTCATCGTGTTCCTGAATGACATGTATGGACGATGTGAGCGGTGACCAGATGTCCCAAAAGTCGATTATAACCTCAAGCCTCATCAACCGGGAAATAACAGAAATCGAGCAGGCAGCATGGCTATGTGGGTCACTCCCATTAGGGTGTATAATCACCTATCTTGAGAAATTCTATTTGCTTCTTTAATCTATTTCAATGCTATCCCTTTTCGGGAAATGGTGGTTTGAGCCCAACCGCTGGTGATATACATTCGGTACACTCAAGCGAAATGAGTGGTCGGTCATGTGTGGGCTGAGTTGCAAGACGTTCTTGTTGAACCCAATGTATTCTCCTCTAGAGATACGCTATCGGCAGGTGGTTCCATACCTTGTCATATTCGGAATCCAATCTCCAATAAGCGCCCGCGGTTTTGTTTGTATACTATATATGTGAAGGGTGAGATGCAAGCATTCTGCTAGATTCTATTTATTTGTATTTAGACACTATTCTAATATCAGAAGATATATGATTTAGAAAATGTTTTGGGATATAGTAAGATAAAAACCGTCTGTGTTTATGTGTGGGCTGGTCTTACTATTATCCTTTTCTATTAAAAGGATTTTGAACCTTAAAATCAATATGGGTGTTAGTTAAGCTTTGCGAGTTTCTTTCTCACTCTGGTTCACCAGATTGACCCGGTGTTTGTAACGCTCGGGTTAGACCGGGTTGTACAGGTTCACGTTACCGGATGATGTGGAATCCAAAGACAAGATGAAGGAGTTCAGACGTATGCTGCTATACCGTTATTTTTCCGCTGTATGTTATATATATGAGGACAGGCTATTATAACTGTCCAGATGTAGGAATGTACTCTGATGTTGTAAGTATTGTTTCAAGCTCTCAATAAAAGTTATTTCTATATTATACTTTGTTCCGCTACGATGTGAGACTCTGTGTTGCATTGGTTCTTCTTATTCTTCTATTCTAATTTTCTTCCTTTCTTATCTCACCCTCTAACTTCTTTCTTCTAGCTTTCTGGGGTTTTTGGTACTTGAGTTTTGGACACGGGATGTGTTAGTGTCAAGATTCGAGTGTCGAAATTTTCTGGGTCGCTACATCCCATTCCACTTGGAATGAGTAATATCGTTGCACTCGCCAACTTCTTAATAAGAATCACTAAAGCGTGTTTGTACCTCACATCTTAAATAAAACTCTAATTCCACTATGAACTTACTGGTCAGCGAAGCCGCTACCTTAGAGTAATCCTCACTAGAACATGTATATCATCTCTTTTATCCTAGGAAAACTTCTAGTCAACAGCACTATTGGGTCAATGTTTGACACTTTCCTATAGAATAGAAAAGCGCAAATTATGTAATAATAACTGCAAGCGCATAGGTGTGTAGTATGCAAACCAAACATAATGAGGAAAATTAAAATTTATTATTTATCTAATCTCATGGGCAAATCCTCACTAGAACGTGTATATCATCTCTTTTATCCTAGGAAAACTTCTAGTCAACAGCACTATTGGGTCAATGTTTGACACTTTCCTATAGAATAGAAAAGCGCAAATTATGTAATAATAACTGCAAGCGCATAGGTGTGTAGTATGCAAACCAAACATAATGAGGAAAATTAAAATTTATTATTTATCTAATCTCATGGGCAAGTTAGATGGCATTTGGGGATTTTGGTTTGAAAACAATAAACACTGAATTTGCAACTTTGTTTAGAACAAATCTAATTGAACCGACGACCAAATCACAATAATCAATTGAAATAGAAAGAACTAGTAAAATACTATTGAATTCACTACAGATTCAAATCTAATCAAATCTATATTAAATTCAATACTACCTAGGAAAGCAGAATAAAATGCAAAAATTAAAATTGCATAATAGAGATAAAAATAGAAAGTAAAATTAGGATTACCGCTGAAACTAATCAAAAGGTCAATTACTAATAAAAATTAAAATTGCAAAGACAACTTGTGCTCTACCAAATCTAATTGTATAAACGGTACAAGTTGCTTGAAAAATAAAAATGCAGAAAAATAAAAGAAAAGAATAAGCTTTATTAATGGAGAAGGAGTTACAGAAAAAGGTACGGGGTTTACAATGGATATCATGTGTATTTATAGGGGATGCAGGCTCCTCTCTATGCGAATATTGGGCCCAGAAAAAGTCTTTTGAATATGTTTGTTTTACAAACAAAAGAAATATGGTACAATGGTTAAGATATTCCTGGGAGATCTCCCTCTTTGTTTATTGACAGTGGCAACTGATTGGGTTTCCTTTTGGTAATGATCTATCAAATCTTCTTCTCTGTAGCAAGTAAATATGAAAGATTTCCTTTGATTTTCCTAAGAAGAATATGCCCAATTACCGAAACATTTATTAGTGTATATCATACATACATAAGAATATATATATATGTGTGTGTGTGTGTGTGTGATATATCACTAATTCATATATTCTTCAAAGAACATAAGGTGGGGTGTGAAGTATTCATGTTTCTTTCTTCAGCAAAAATAGGGCTTGACATGGATCGAAATCAGGATACTCTATCCAAATTTCTAGGCCTTTACCAGTGGGCTACAACATCTTTTGGGATTGTAAACTTGTTGAGGGCGACGAACATGGCTCAAGGCTTTCTATATAAATACCTTCTTTTCTTCACTCAAAGAGGCAATGTACTCTTTGAATGGTACTTGATTCAAAAGAATGAATCTTTTGGTTAGAAGTTATATGGACTTTTTAAAGGAAATGCCACGCGTTGCCCGTTACGAGATATGTCTTTGAATGAGATAGAGGAAACATTTATTGACAATCTGTGAAAATACACAAAAATACTCAAAGTAATATTTATTTGTATACAATAAAGATAAGATATGAACGTAAAAATAAACACTTTTACATGTTAATCAAATACCCCCACACTTATCTTTTACTCATTCTCGAGAAAATAAAAATGAAAAACTAAACTAGGTAGGTCACACTTCGTAGGGAACACGATTGCATTGAGCGTATGCAACAAACTATTAAACATCTAGGTGTCCTTAGTAGAACGAGTGGTGTCTTGTGAGGATTTTCAGTGGATACTACCCACAAAATCCAAACGTAGTATGTTATGGTTCTAGTGTAACTACATAAACGCAACAGACATATGCAAATGAAAACAAAATAAAAAATGACTTGTTTCAAAAAAAGTTGCAACATAGTAGTATACAATTCAAAATCAATCTATAGAAATTTTTGATTCCTCAACTCATCACAAATTTTCAACATAATTCAAGTTTTCAAACGTTAAACTCTAGTTTGGCCAGTTGGTTCGGTTGATAACATAGTGCAGCCATGAAATAAATTCTTAGTTTTCTTGTCACAGTTTGCAAAGTGGTATCCTTATTTCCTTGTGTATGACTAGTCAACTCTATAAGGTAAAGAAGTGCTTGTGCGTCATTGCTTATTCTCTATCTCTATAAAAATTAAAATTTATAACTAATTACACACACCTAACTGAAATGACCAAGATATACCACCCATGCAATGCCTTGCGGGCTGACGTGAGAGTTTGGGATAGAGCTTAGCAGATTGTGCAGACTGACGCTGACTTTTTCAATAAGATGTCGGTAATCCTTAGGTGTCCAACTCATAAAATGAGACCAAGGTATACCACACATGCACTGCCTTGCGGGCTGACATGATAGTTGGGAAAGAGTTTGGTGGGTTTTGCACACCAATGCTAGATTTGCAAGCAATGTTGGATACTTTTGGATTACTATTATTATTTTTTGGAACATAAGAAGAAAAAAGAGTTATGCAAATTCAGCTTAACACAACTTAATTTTAGTGACTCGAAAAGCCAATACATGTACTTTAAGTCCTCCACTCATTAAATAAAGACTACAATTTAGAATAGACTTCATGACCATCATCTAAGAATCTCCCTACATATTGCTTACATTATTATCGCTTATAATTCCACTTTTCATTATATTACTTATTCGATTTTAGTTGAGAGAAAAGATTACTATCAATTGACAAAAAAATTGTTAACTTGCTTTGTCGTACCAATCTAAAATGAGTCGTGTTTCCAAAAATAAAAATTTGGCATGTTACTACGACCTAAAATTCATGATGGTTCTATCTAATTGCATGAAAATGAAAATAAAAATAAAAATAATGCAATGCAGACTCCCCCCACACTTGGTCAAAACAGTGTCCACACTGTAAACACATTTCCTAAATTTGAAAGATAATACCCAAAGGTGAATGAGATGCAAAATGATTTGTAAAATGAAATGCAGTTTGATAACTATATGTGAATGCAATTCATATGCAATAATGAAATCTATGGTGATGGCGATTTTAGGGATCTGGTTTTGGTCTTTGGTTTTTGATTTGTCCCTTTTGAATATGGTGTTGTTTTCCATAGCCATGGTTTTTGTTCATCTCTCTGTTTTGTGACTTTGTTCACTTGTTTGACATCGGTGAAGCTAAGGCTCGCATTTGTTGGTGAATGGGAAGAATCCTTTTATCATACGAACTACACTTGGCTTGGCCTTGGTATACAACTTGTACAATGTCCTGGTACTTTCTTGAATGGGTTTTCTCTGTCATTGGTGGCTATCCACGAGATGCTCATGCACTGAACTTAGCCATCCTGCTTGGTGGAGAATTTTTCCTATCAGAGGAAGTGTTGAAATGTCTTGTGCAATTTGGATGTGAGGCTGTTTATGTCATCATCATGTATTGTACCTTCTCCATGTTTTACAGCTACAACAGTGTACAACTTTGAGAAGGTATGGAAGAAAAGGAAGGTAGATGTGCTTTTGTGTGGCTCGAGATGCCAAGTCTATGGTCATGTCATGTACACTGTTGAATAATTTAGGATTTTCATTTAACAATATTGTTCTATATGTTATTGTATTCAAAATGTAAATCACTACTTTTGTAGTATGTAATGCTCCTTTTCTCTTCCTGCGTGGAGAGTTAGGAAACATGAAAATGTAATAGTAGTTTAGTATACTGCTAGCTGTTGTTCCATAACCTAGTATATTATATTCGACGACCCACTTTAAATGTCGTATGCAGTGTAGGGTCCACCTTAAAAACCGAACTAGATGATTATTAACCATAATCACCTGTACAATTATGTATTTTTTATTATTGGTTATAATAAAAGGTGTTTGCGGCCACCTTAAAAACCAGTCGGCTATGCCAAAAAATTCTTTGATGATGATGAATATTCTGTGATGAATAATGCTTCCTTTTCCCCTACACCTGGCTCTATAGAAAATGTTGCATAATTATTTATTATTTGATTTATGAGGTATAATAGGCATATCAGTGACTTCTGAAATCAAAATCCTTCCTATGAAAATTTTGTTGTGATAAGGGTTTATATCATTCAACTTAAGATTATTATAATCCATAAACTTGATTTTTTAACAACAATTTCATTCGATGGTACGGAACTAAGATTATCTTCGAGTCAATACCTAGATTCATTTTCGTCATTTAAGAAGCCAAGCTCTTCTTTGAAAGACATAATAAACACGTCTATTGAGGAAAATGAAGCCTTCTAAGGAGATAAATCAGACATGTCATCTAAGTCTGTTTCTATTATGTCGACTTCTCCTATTACGGACTCTTTGGGTTGATTAAAAATATCCAATTCAATGGTTAAGTGCCTAAACAATAGTTGAAGTCGGCCGCTGCTACAATTTATGGTAACATTCGAGGTGGCTAAGAAGGGATGACCCAAAATCAATGGAATTTGACATCAGGATTCGAAATAGACTTAGTTTCAAGAATTATGAAGTCCATAGGGAAATATAATTTTTCAGTTTGAATCAAAACATCTTCAACAATTCCCAAGGGCTTTTTGATAGATCGATCAGCTAATTGGATTGTGATATTTGTGGGTTTTAATTCCCCTAGTCTTAACTAACAATAAACAGTATAGGGAAGAAGATTGACACTTGCACCAAGATCAAGTAAGGCATGACTGATGTGAGCATTTCCTATTTTACAATCGATTGTAGGGCAACCAGAGTCCTTATACTTGTTGGGTGTCAGATTTGATAAAACAGAACTAGTGTTCGTAGTCAAGAAGGTAGATTTAGGAACACTAGTGTCTCGTTTTTGGGTGCATAGCTCCTTGAGACACTTGGCATATTGAGGAAATTTGTGATGGTGTCTAAGAGTGTAATATTGACATGAACTTGTTTGAAGATTTCAAGAATTTTTTTGAAATTCACATCCTTCTTATTGTTGTTAAGTCTATGAGGATATAGAGCTACTGGTTCATAGACTCATTCAAAATTTTGATCGTTTGAAGAAGAAGATTTTGATATACCAAGTGAAGGAGGTAAGGGTTTAGAAGATGGAATGTTGGGATTGCTAACATTAGAGAAGATATATTATCAGGGTTGCCGACATTAGCATAAGAGATGTTGGGATTACCAACATTTGAAGAAAATGGAGATTTGAAAGGTTCAGAAGAATTGGCCTCGGTTGCAATCGGAATAGTGTCAAGCTTTTCGATTAGGGTCGAAATTGAATGATTGTCGGGATTACCAACATTACTGACAATTCTTTTCTGGTACCTAAGGGTGATGACCGAGTTGATCAAATTATGTTTTTCGTCCTCACAAGAGTTCACATTACAGGAATTATATTTTGATTCACCTCGAGTTGACAAGGCAATTTTCCTTTCTCATTACTTCTCATTAGTTCATTCACCATATTCGTTATATGTTCAAGTTTACCATATTGACCGTTTATTTGTTTCTAATCGAACAATTTCTTGAGAAGATTGAGGAAACCGAGTTGATGATTGAAAGTTAAAATGCCTATATGGTTGACTTGAAGGCTTGGATTGAGGTGGAATTTGAGAAGTTCGAGGACTAGAAGCAAACAGAGCTTGGTAATTCGAATCGGTATCATGTGAGATGGATTCGCAACATTATTGGGATTAAACCACAAGAAATTTGGATGATTTTTCCAACTAGGGTATGAGTAAGGACTATTTTGAGTTATGGCATTGACTTGTTCTTGAGGGTAATAATGGGGTTGTCCTTCTATAATTTAAGGAGTTTGAGTTTTGAGGGAAAATGAATTGGATCCACAACATGCACTCCTCCAGTAGAAGCACAGATGGGAACATGAATTGACTCCTATCACGTGTCCTTTTCAGAATAATCTTCTAAGAATTCCCAAGCTTCATCTGGTTTTTTAGACATAAATTCTCCTCCACACATTGATTCTAGTTGTGTTAGAGTTTGATAGTTTAGCCCTTCTTATGCAATATGGAATAATTTTAGGATTGCAAGATGAGGACAACTATATAGAAGTTGGTTGAATCTTTCAAAGTATTTCGAAAAAAAATTCCCCCTGTTTTGAGAATACTAATTTATTTCAGTTCTGATTTTCAAAGTTTTATGAAATGGGATATTTTTTCAAGAATATAGTGACAAATTCATCCTGACTTCTTATGAAATGTTTTGGAAGAGAATATTGCCATCTTTTAGCGCTTTCAAGTAGTGTGAATGGAATTAGCCTATGCTTGACTGATTCATTAGACAATTGTTGCATTTTAGTTGTGGATGAGTACAATTCAAATTTGCTTAAAAATTCATAAGCACTTTCAAAACCAGTAGATTTTGGTACCCCTTGAAAAAAATAATGTTTAAGCTCAAAATTTCCTTCAACTGGTGAAATACTATGACAGAATGTTGAATAGTCCCAGTGGGCTAAAATCAATATCGAAGAGATAAGGGTCTATCCATTCCAACATTGAGATTTTGAAAGTTGTGAATACTTCGATTTTTATCCATCACATTTGAAATTTTTTGGTTTATCCGAAACTCCCTAGGAGAATTATGGTGGCTAAAACTTTTTTCACTCATCGTTATCAAATGCAAACAGAGAAAATCCTAAACTTAAGGTTGACAAAAATAGCTCCTATTTAAAATAAATAACATACTCAAGTATATCTTATTAGTTGATAGTCTCGATTTAAAGGGGGAAGAGGGTCTTATGGCCGTTCACGTATAGTATAAATACTAAGGGATATGACAAATGTTTTACAGGCAGTACGCAACCTCTTTTGCTAAAAGTTCAATAAATTGAACTAGTATATATCCGCGATCAAATTCTTGAGAGAATCAATTTCATAAAATACACTCTTGTAGTTAGATATTTTGCAAATCAAATTAAATAAATATATTCAAAAAATTAAATTTCTAGAATAAACAAAATAAATTTTCAAGTCTAAATATTTAACCCAATTTTTTGTTTAAATGAGCTTGAGTTTTGTTGGAATATGTAGTATGTGCATGTATAAATAAGTGTATTGTAGCCATTCTGCGAGTATGAAGAAAGTGATCAAATTCTGAAGCGATCCAATTCGTTTGTTAGCTAATTCCTGCCATTTTTTATCCTTACTTTCCAATACATTTTAGTTCTTTTAATTAATTTAATTCCTTTGAATTTTTCCTGCATTTTTCTTATGTTCGTAGATTAACCTTCTAGTTAAATCTTTAGATAAAAAGTGGATTGTGAGTTGATTAATTGGTAAAGTATTATTTATCATTCTTGACCTTTATCTGATTTGTCTCTAATTGCAAGTTGACTACTGTGTTTGTTCACATTCCATGCTTTAATCTACCTGAATGTGTTTGATCCAGGCATCATATTCCTTTTGATCCCCACAAATTGTTCTATCCCGCAATTCCTTGAAATTTTGAATCTATTTTTGTTGTATTCCTTCTCGTAATTGTAGTATAATCATGATTAGTAACCTCCTAAATCAACTACATTACCTCCTCTTTCCAATAACCAACCCCAGTTCCTCATTTCTTGCTAGGGTTTTCCCCGTCATTTCCACATACACCTTTTAAATTCATCTTTCACCTCTTTTTCTTGCTAATTCTTGTTAATTCCACGTAAATATGAAATAACAACCCTTTTCCAACTATCTCCTGCCACCTCAATAACCGCTTCCACAAACTCGGTAATCTCTCCAGGTGTTCGACCTTATTCCTTCTTCTTCAAAAGTTGATAAAATCTCCATGGCTAATGATCAGAACCCTGTGGACCTAGGTGAATTGGTATCAAAGCGACATTCGGATATCAATTCCACTGATGGTCACCATAACGTTGACGATCCAACGAACCACCCCACCGAGATGTCGATCCCGACCAAGAAATGTGGCAAAAAAGGGGTTAACCAGAATCTGGAGCAGGAATTGGAAAATATAGGCAAAAGATTCAAAGGTGTAGATCAGTAGTTTGAGAGGATGGATCAAAGATTTGATCAGATTACCACCATGATTGAACATTTAACCCAAGAAAGACCACTTCCTCCTCCTATTAAACCTTCGACACCACCGAATGTACCACAATAACCTTTGCCACCGCCTCCTCCACCAATTAAGAATGAACCACCTCCACCACCCCTCTGGTTCTACCATATATACCTCCACCTAGAATGTACTTCCACCACCACCTCCATGACCAACACCAAGAAATTTCAACCTACCTCTTCCTTTCCAAGAACCAAGAAATTTTCAACCTCCACCAAAAAATCCACCATGCTTTCCTTATCCATACCCATATGCAAATTTTCCTCACAACCAATACACTCACTATACCATAAAACTAGATTTTCCAACCTTTACTGGAGAAGAAGATGTGTCAAACTAGTTGAGGAAAGTTGAGAAATATTTTAGGTTTCACCGAACCGAGGAGATGATGTGGGTAGTGCATTTGCATTAGGGGCAGCTTTACGATGGTATTATGTGTAAATAGGAACGGTGGAGCAGCTGGTTCATGGACCATGTTTAAAGAAGATATACTTGTTCGGTTTAATCCAGAGGAGATGGAAAGACCTTATAAAAGTTTATCCAAACTTAAACAATTTACAACTATGAGATCATATCTTAGTAAATTCGAGAAATTAAAGGGCGTTCTTAAAACCCTACCCTCTAGATTTTTGTTAGACCAATTTATTGGTGGGATCAATAAGGATATAATATTTGATGTTATGACTTCTTAGCCACATAATTTCAAGGAGGCAGTATCATTAGCCAAAATATTTGAGACCAAATATTTGCTATCAAAGAAACATGCCAAAAGCTCCTCAGATCACAACTTCAATTCCAAAAATACAAACTCTCCTCAACCAAATAAAACCAACCCTCTAGAAAACATTCCTCAAGAACTAAAGGAAAAATCCATAGATAATTATGCAAAAAGTAAAGGGTTAACGCCAAGTCAGTTGATAGAAATGAGAAGGAAAGGTATATGTTATGGCTGTAGGGAAAAATGGTCACGTTACCGTAAATGCAAGAACCCTCAAGAATATGTTTTAGAAGGAATTGTGCCTTTGTGTGAAAAAGAGAATGATGACAACGTACATGAACTGGAAGAAGCAGATCAATCTATCCAAGAAACCCTATCCATCACCCTCTAAGCCCTGTGTGATGACCCGCCCCATCCACCATCAAAGTTAAATGACATATTCATGGAAAACCAGGATATTGATTGATTTGGGATCAACTTACAACTTTATTAATGAAGGGTTAGCCATGAAGTTTGGTTTGAAAATTAATGAAACCAAAGTATTTGAGGTCACTGTGGCCAATGGGGAGAAACCGACAAGTTCAGGCATTTGCAAGGGACTGATCCTTAAGTGTGACGGATGTGACATGCTAGTTGATCTATTACTCTTTCCATTAGAGGGGTGCCAAGTAGTGTTGGGTTCTTAGTAGATGAAAGGATTGGAAGATGTGACACTTAAATTGGAACGATTACAGGTTAGGTTTATTATAATAATAGATAATATACTTGGCAAGGGATTAAGCAGGATGACTTGAAAATTGTTGATAAGTAAACATTGGGTAAAGAATGTAGTAGTGGCCAGTTAACCATGATGATTTGTTTGCACACAATTAATGTCAGTAACCATGCGAAGATTACTAATCCTCCCATTCCCCACAAGATCAATGAAACCCTAAAACCTTTTCCATCCATTAATGATCCCAATCATACCCTTCCTCATCTAAGAACTCAAGACCATAAAATACCACTGTTACCATAATCTAAACCAGATTTCCTAAAACCCTATAGACAATCATACCACATCAAGAATGAATTAGAGAAAATCATGAGAGAAATTGTAACGACCTAGATTTTTGGTCGATATATTTTAAATATTTAATATGGTTTTAAATATTGAGTTGATAATATAAATCAATTTTTATATTGATTTATCGATTTGATAATCGAAATACGATTTATTTCGAATATATATAATCATCGTAATATGAAAATGAATTTAATTGAATTCAAAATTTTAAAACTGAATTGAAAACAGTTCAGATAATCAATACAAACTTCAGTTTGAATTAGAATAATAATACTAATTTATTTTCGAAGAATTAATTGTTTTGAATTTAATTTATATTGATTTAAATTAATATCTTCTCCATATACTCGAATAAGGCTTTGAAATATGTCCCAGTGGGTTCAGAATGGTGGTTTAACCCTAGGAAGGCCTGTTGTTGGGCTCAAATAGGAGTTGAAATCAACGTGATAATTTAAAATTAAAGGATACCAGTTTTGATTAAAATTATAATAAAATAGAATAAAAATAATTATAAAATATAACTTCCTTCCATCCTAAGACATAACAGACTATAAAATGACATGCAAATTCTCTCTTTCATTTTTCTTCTGAATGTCGAGTAAGGCTTTGTAACGACCCAGAAAATCTGAACCAATTTAAAATTTTTAAATTGGCTAAAATAATGGATCTTAAATATTTAAAATAAATATTTTAAACAATGTCGATGAAAACTGAGTTGAATCGACATTTGAAAACGAATATAATTAATTATAATTATATATAGAATTGAAAATAGCGCGGCAGTTCGATAATTCGATTTCAAACTTCAATTGAATATACCGGGTGCAAAACAATCCGGATTTTAGTGAAACCAAAAATATTTAAATCTGTTAGTGAATATCTTTCTAACGAATTCGACCAATCGAAATTTGATAGCGGGAATCAAAAGATATGTCCAGTTGAAAATTCTGAATAGTCGCTATGGAATTCAGGCCCTTAAAAATGGACATTTTGCAGATGACCTCGGATTTCGACGAAACCACTTTTGTTGGATCCGCAGTGTCAAGTTATTGTTAGGTTTCAAATTTCATAATTTTTCGAATCAATATGTGAGCGTGGCAAAAGAAAACGCGTTTGACCAGTTTCTGTTGATTTTAATCGAATGGAAATTGGCCATTTTTCAAACGGTCTCAGAATTCGACGAAACTAGTTTTGTTAGGACCGTATCGTCAATACGAAGCTAGAAAATATTTTTCTGGAATTTTTCTAGTCAGTATGTGACCCCGGTAATTTGAAATGTGCGTTTAAAATTCAATATAATGATTTAAATGAAAATTCAAAAGGAAACTGATTTTAACGATCAAATCAGCTTGCGATACATATCCCATTGTGTTCGGAATGGGGGTAAAACGCTATGGACGACAGGCGGTGGGCCTCGTTTCAAGGTCGTATGTAAAAGTCAACTTTTTGCAAAATTTAATAATTAAATAATAAAAAAAAAATACTCTTCCCTCCTTTATCTCCTTCTGGCCCCCCCCCCCCCCCCGATTCAGTTAAACAAAAAAAGAAAAAAAAAACCTAGAACTATCGAGCAGCCGCCCTCCCCCTCAGGCGAACGCCGCCGAAGACAAGCCATCGCTCCCCCTCCATCGATCGAAGACCCCTCCTCCATTCGAACCCCTCGAGACGCAATCGAAGCAGCTCCCTGAAGCCCTGCCGCCGACACCATCGAACACCCCCTCGAAGCCTGCCGCCGCCTTGCCTCCGACGAACTGCAGGACCCCCCCTATCTGTAAGTATTTTATTATTTTATTTTTATTTTTATATAAACAGAATTTAAAACTGATTTTTTTTACATAATTTAAAACGGATTTTATATAAAAGGATTAAAACAGATTTTATAAAGATTAAAACAGATTTTATAAAGATTAAAACAGGATTTTATATAAAAGGATTAAAACAGATTTTATAAAGTATTAAAACAGATTTTTTAAAAAGAATAAAAACTGAAATTTTATATAAAAGGATTAAAACAGATTTTATAAAGATTAAAACAGATTTTATAAAGATTAAAACTGATTTTAAAAGAAAGGGTAAAAACTGATTTTGTTTTAAATAAAAACTGATTTTGTTTTAAGTAAAAAAAAAACTGATTTTGTTTTAAGAAAAAAAAACTGATTTTATAAAAGAATAAAAACTGATTTTGTTTTAAAAGTAAAAACTGATTTTAATTTTAAGTCAAAAGAAAAGGGTTTGAACTTTAAAACTGATTTTAGTTTTAAGTTAAAAGCAAAAGGTTTAAACTTTAAAAAGATCAGATTTGTAGAAAAGTAAAAATCATATTTTTATATATTGAAAGTCGAAGTAAAAATCATATTTTTATATATTGAAAGTCGAAGTAAAAATCATATTTTTATATATCGAAAGTCGAAGTAAAAATCATATTTTTATATATCGAAAGTCGAAGTAAAAATCATATTTTTATATATTGAATAACATCTTAAAAATTAGATTTTTACATATGTAGAGAATACGGGCGAAAGCGAAAAAAGGCGAAGATTTCTCTAAAGGAAGAATCGTAGTTGGATAGCTATTGGTGAGATTTCTGATTTTAAAATTATATATATGTGATTGAAAATAAAAGTGTATAGCTATATATAAATATATATATATATATATACGCCCCTCGTCCACAAACCATGGACGATATTTATTGGTTGAAATGGTTGTGAAAATTGATTGATAGCGAAGGATTGTTTGGGATTGTTTGTGATTGATATTGGTTGATTGTGGTTGAAAAATACCCATTTGTGGTTGTGAAATATTTGGTTGAAACCACATAGGATTAGTTTGTGGAAATGAAATAAATATATACATGCCGCCTGCGTGCGAACTAGATGCATGAACCCCATTGTCAAAAACCGCGAGGTTTTAAGGTAGAGCGAGGAGCCGTACTAGGGACGGTGCCGGTGTAACTACCCTGCCGTTATGCTGCCGAAATTTTGAATAATATTTGTGTGTTTGAATTATTTTCATATGCTTAAACTATATTTATTCATTGTATAGAAAACATTCATGTGTGGAATTGATATTCATCCGTTGTTTAGAAATTCATGTGTTGAATGGTATTCATATTTTGAAATAAATTGTTCGATAATAAAAATCACATTTTTATCTATATATAAAAACTATAGAAAACATTCATGTGTTGAATTGATATTCATTCGTTGTTTAGAAATTCATGTGTTGAATGGTATTCATATTTTGAAATAAATTGTTCGATAATAAAAATCACATTTTTATCTATATATAAAAACTATAGAAAACATTCATGTGTTGAATTGATATTCATTCGTTGTTTAGAAATTCATGTGTTGAATGGTATTCATATTTTGAAATAAATTGTTCGATAATAAAAATCACATTTTTATCTATATATAAAAACTATAGAAAACATTCATGTGTTGAATTGATATTCATTCGTTGTTTAGAAATTCATGTGTTGAATGGTATTCATATTTTGAAATAAATTGTTTGATAGTAAAAATCGCCTTTTATCGACTATATGAAACGTGTAAAATAATCTGGTTTTAAAAGAAATGGTTTTATGATAAAAATCCAATTTTTATCACCAACTTGAACTATATAGAAAAATAGTGTTTTGAAATGAATTGTTTTACAATAAAAATCACATTTTTATTGTATGCATAAATCGTTGAAATGTGAAGTGTTAAAAATAGCCACTTGTTCAAAATAAACATATATGAGATGAAATATTCATTAATTAGCTAATGAAATGATTTGCACCTATTTATGTAACATTAGAATGAATGGAGTTTTTAAACCAAATAGAAATCAAATATGAAGTCGAATAGAAATTGATAAATGATAAGAACTGTATATATATATATATATATACATGCAATATTCATTGAACAGGTTATAGCAAAGGGGCTAGAGAAGAGGAATAAAATTTTGTGCCCGACAAATAGGTACACATTTACTGATTTGTTTGGGTGATGATTTTGAGCCTGTTGGCTAGCCGCTTGGCTTTTTCTTTTTCTTTTTGAGATTAGAAGGACCGGGAACGCTATTTGCGATTTCCCGATGCTCCCGGTGCAGGGGAGGTTATGGCGAATTTTTTCCAAAATTTAAGGTGTTAGAAAAATATTTGAAGTGAAAACGATATTGAAATTGTTGAATGAACTATATTTATATAAATATATAAATATAAATAAAATTAAAACGAAACGAAGCCGTGCAGTTCGTGTTTTGAAACCGTGTTTTCAAACAACTAGTACGGGAAATCCGACCATTGGATTTTCCCGAAACCTCAACCGTCGGGTTCGCCTTGGAATAATCTTTCCAACGGCACCAACCTTGTAAAAATCCAACGGTTGGATTGTCTGGAATGTTTAATTCAATTCTGAAGAAAAACAGCGCCAGAAGCGATTATATTTATTTATATATATAAATATAATTATATTTAATCGAATAACGACGCTGCAGTTCGTATTTTGAAATCGAAACTTCAAACGATTGTACCGGGAGATCCGACCGTCGGATTTTCCCGAAACTGGAACCGTTGGATTCGTTTTGAAAAGACCTTTCTAATGATGTAAATTTTGTGAAGATCCAACGGTTAGATTTTCAGATAAGTGTAAATCAAATCTGAAGAAAAACAGCGCCACGGCCGCGTTATGGCCCGAAGCGTCGTTTTGAATAAATTAGCTATTTTAAAATAAATAGAAATAGCGATAAATAGTTATAAAATATCATAAGCGATATGGAATGGAAATAAACTGAATTTGCTTGATTTATGTGATATTTGATGGTTGAATGTGTTTGGTGTGAAAATTACATTAAAGAACAAAATCGGTGTTGTCGAATAATTTAACCATTGAAATAAATCGATTTGAAATTCTAAATATACGTGAATTATTTGGAAAGGCCGAGTTAATTCTCATTTCGAATAATCGACCGACGATTGAAATTCGAAGATGAAGACGATGGTCGAAGACCGGAGATCTTCACCTCGTTTGGATGGTAACCGAGGTCCTGATTGGGAGGCTTCCCGAAATATGGATAATGAGTGGTGATCGTCCAGACGTACGTGGTGGTCGAAGGGTTTGCGAGGTATTTAGTGCCTCCGGTTTCGTTCAGACCCAGAACGGACTTGTAAATGGACTGTGTGTCCGACATTGGAATTTGTCCTGTGTGATTGATAGCCATCGGTTGCACGGTGTGAATTGCCTGTGTGGCATGCTAAGATGCAGTGATCAGGGCTTCTGTTGAAAAGCAAAGTCTTGTGGTGATGATCAAAGCACCGCCTGTGTGGCGTAGCTTTGTGTATAACGTAAATTCGCGAGCCTCACACCCCGGTAGGAACCTAAAACGGGAGAAAGGACCTCAGGGAGGGCCTACGTTTCCTCCTAGCTAAAAGTGGCGTCAGTGGTTTTACACGCCCTGACGAGTTTGACTTATGTGGTTGTTGCTGTTGCGAGGCGCCTCGGTTAGATCGGACGATCCGGGTCCGATGGAGTCATTCGTTGGCTCGCTTACGCCCCAAAGGGCGGCGAAACGTAGTGCTCAGGTATAATAATCCACCTCGGTGGACCGGCCCTGTCGCTCCAAGGCTTGCCTGCGCGCTTGCCTGAGACTCGGGCTAGGCAGTCTCGAATTCGGTAAGGACTATCTTTTGCCTTGGTTCATGACGGAAATCCAATTTCCAAATACGTGACGATGCGATTTTGATTGTATACCTATATATGGCGACATAGTGGTATGGGGCATTAATGCCGTCTATGATTAATAGTTATGATTTGAAATTGTTTTCAAAACATATAAACACTAGCAATAATATCAAAGGCCTTTGTTTTATTCGTATCAAGCATATTTGGTCGTTATAAGGTAAAACTCTATCCTCCGGTTTGCGTTGCATTGTGTGATGGGAACTGAGTCTTATAACGGCTTCATTTTTATAAAAAGCATAGCGATGTTTAAAAGAAAGATTTGTTTTAAAGCACTGGCAATCCAATGGAGTAAACCCGTTCCACGAAAGTGGCGTGGTCCTGTGATTTGCCAAATTATATATGTGTTGAGTAGATTTCTCATACCAGTCCCATGACTGACTCGTAGTTTGTTTCACTCTCAAACTCGGGTGCCCCTTTTTCCACACGGGCAGCCTTGTATTCAGGTTTAGCTGGTTCTTTCTGGATAGCTGGAGCTGAAGATGGATTCGATCATTTATTTCTTTTTATGCTGTTCAGCTCCTATTGTACATATTTTGTTTATTTCCGCTGTAGACATTTATGTATAGCTGAACTGTATTTGTACTAAGTAAGATCCTGTATACTGTGTAACTCTGATGATTACTTTTATCCAGTATATTTTGTTGTTCATTCTGGTGTATTTATTTAATTCTGTTCTGCTATTATATGTTTCTGTGTTATATTCCGAAAGATAACCTTGTTTCCGTGAGAACGGGAAATCGGGTCGTCACATCGTGGTATCAGAGCTTTGGTTAAGCTTAGTTCTGGAATATAACATTTGAACGAACTCGTCAGATATAGAACCAGTAGTGTTCTAGGACGGGTAACTCAATACAGATAGGATTAGTAATATCCTAGTATGAGTAAAGCAGAATGAAATTACACCTCGATAGACACATTTACATTTAAAGTATATGTTTCTATGTTTTAAAATATCTTTTCTGTGACCTGACACTTGATCTGCTAATTGCAGAAGTACTAGAAAAATGAGTGCCAGAAACAGAAGGAATACAGAACCCGATCTAGAGGCTCTATTCAAGAGATATCGAAATCTGGGTGGAGAAAAATTCTCGGGCAATGAATCTATTATTCAAACTCAAGCTTGGATGAGTTCTGTCGAAAAAATCTTTGAGCATATCCAGCTGAGAGATGACCAGAAACGGTTAGTAGCATCTTGGGCGCTCAAAGAGGAAGCTTTAATCTGGTGGGAAACAATCATCAAAGATAATCCAGAAGGTGATATCACCTGGGACAGATTTAAAGTGATTTTCCTAGAAAGGTTTACTCCTCCCGAAGCAACCGAGAGATTGTGTGAAGAATTTTCTTATCTAATACAAGGTGACATGACCATTCCGGAATATCATAAGAAATTCAACGAACTTGCTCACTTTGCTCCTCATCTAATTCAAAATCCGAAGAGGAAAAATATGAGATTTATTCACGGGCTTCAAAGGAAATACCAGAATAAGGTATTGGGGCATGTGAAGCTTCCTTTTTCTGAAATGATTTACATGGCTTATCAGTATGAAGATCTCTATAAGAAAGGAATGTTGCGAGACGAAGAAGTCTGTTCTAGTGACAAAACAGAGTCGGAAACTGATATCCCTGAAGGCAGTACGAGGTCTGAGGTCAGTAAGGAGCCCAAAGTCAATCGAAAAAGGGCTAGATCTGAAAAAGAACCTGTCACGACTGCCACATGCTCTAACTGCAATAAACAGGGGCATCTGACTAGGAAGTGTAGAACCTCGAAGAAGCGAAGGGAGGGTGGGTCTAAATCCAAGAGCAAGTTTCCTGTGACTCGAGAGTGCAATCTTTGTCATCAGGCCGGTCATATAAAGCGAGATTGCTGGCTGTTAAGAAAGACCAAAGAGGCTCGGGTAAATGAAGTGGCCGAAGTACCTGTATCCTCGTCTGTTCAGGAAAGATCTGATGTTTTAGAAGGCACGCTCAATGTCAAAAACATTCCAGTAAAAGTACTGTTTGACACAGGCGCGTCAAGAAGCTTTATTGCAAAGAGTGCAGTCAAGAAACTGGATTTGAATTTGAAGAAGCTCAAAGAGCCAATGACTGTCCAAAATCCAGTTGGAGGTTCCATCAATCTCAGTTGGATTTGTGCAGTACCTGTCTCTTTTTCTTGCTATAAATTCCCTATTATCTCTATCGTCATGAATTTTAATGAATTCGATCTTATTCTGGGATTGGATTGGCTAACTAGATATGAAGCTGAAGTTAAATGCGCCGAGAGAGTGGTTAAAGCAAAGGCCCAATCGGGGAATTATATAACCATACCATGTGAAGGCCCGACTTCAAGTAGAAAAGATTTCTGGTCAGCTCTCGATGTTTCTCCAGCTCAAATAGAAAATATCCCTGAAGTCACGGAGAATATTCCTGACCTCATCAAAGACATTCCTGTCGTCAAGAATTATGCGGATGTGTTTGAGGAAGTCGTTCGCTTACCTCCGCAGAGAGAAATAGATTTCAAAATTGCTTTGATTCCTAATGCAAGGCCGGTAGTTCACGCTATTAGAAGAATGTCCTTGAAAGAGAAAGAGGAATTAGACAATCAAACACGACAGCTAGTATGGAAGGGTCTGATCAGGCCTAGTTTCTCTGATTGGGGTGCAGCCGTGGTATTTGTCCCAAAATCAGACGGTACTCTACGGTTATGCGTGGATTATCGTGATCTGAACAAACAGACAATAAAGAACAAATATCCATTGCCGCGGATTGATGATTTGTTGGATCGATTAAATGGAGCACAAGTATTTTCACGAATGGACCTAGCTACGGGCTTCCATCAACTTCGTATTGCCGAAGAGTGTGTTCCAATGACAGCGTTCAGAGGCCCCGACTTATTCTACGAGTGGTTAGTAATGCCATTCGGCTTATGTAACGCTCCTGCCTACTTCGTCGATCTAATGAACAGAGTATTCAGAGGAGTTTTGAATAAATTTGTTCTGGTTTTTATTGATGATATTCTAATCTTCTCTAAATCAAAGGCCGAACATGAAAAGCATCTGGAACAAGTGTTAGAAATTCTCAGACGGAATGTATTAAAAGCCAAATTTTCCAAATGTATCTTCTGGCAGGATGAAGTGAAATTTCTAGGCCACGTCGTATCGAAAGAAGGAATCGCTGTGGATCCAAGTAAAATCACGGCTATTCAAAATTGGAAACAGCCAGTACTCCCACTGAAGTCCGCAGTTTTCTCGGATTAGCTAGCTATTACCGGAAGTTCGTTAAAGACTTTTCGAAGATATCTGGTCACTTAACGAAGCTTACAAAGAAGCATTCTAAGTTCAAATGGACTCAAGAGAGTGAGGAGGCTTTCGAAGAGATGAAGTTAAGATTAACGACAGCTCCAGTGTTAACCATCATCGATGGCAACCAAGATTTAAAAGTCTGGACTGATGCTTCTAGAGAGGGCCTTGGCGCAGTGTTAATGCAAAGAGGCCAAGTAATTGCCTATGCTAGCCGTCAACTGAAACCGCACGAGAAAAACTATGTAACTCATGATCTTGAGTTATTGGCTATCATATTCTCTTTAAAAATCTGGAGACACTATCTTCTGGGCGAGAGATTTGAACTGTTTACAGATCACCAGTCGTTAAAGTATCTGTTCACTCAGAAGGACTTAAATTTGAGGCAGCAGCGTTGGCTGGAGTTTCTTGCAGCATATGACTTCGAAATTATATATACTCCCGGAAAAGCCAATGTCGTGGCAGATGCACTGAGTCGAAAGAATGTAATGATCGCCAGCTTTATTATCACGACATCCTTGATTGACAAAATATCTACTCTTCAGAAGGAGGATAACTTTATAAAAGATATGATCAAAAGGATTCAGAAAGGCGAACCCTCATGTTTTCAAATAAATAACGACGAGACCTTGAGGTTAAAAGGAAGGATTTGTGTTCCTGACGTTCCTGAGCTAAAAAGGGAAGTGTTAGACGAGTGTCATAAGTCCAAGCTGAGTATCCATCCTGGTGTGGCCAAAATGTATAACGATCTCAAAAGAACTTTCTGGTGGAAGGCTATGAAAAGAGACGTTTCAATATATGTTAGTCGATGCCCTACTTGCCAGCTAGTTAAAAGCGACCAACAGAAATTGGCTGAACTATTGCAACCACTAGAAGTTCCTGGCTGGAAGTGGGAGCATATTTCTATGGATTTCATTGATGGTCTGCCCAGAACCAGAAAAGGAAACGACAGTATTTGGGTGATCGTAGATCGCTTCACGAAGACCGCCCATTTTATACCTGTCAGATCAAACAGAACTGCTCAGAGTCTGGCGCAGATTTACTTCAGGGAAATAGTTAGACTGCATGGAGTGCCGCTCAGTATAGTCAGTGATAGAGATACAATATTCACTAGCAAATTCTGGGAGGCATTTCAAGTCGAACTGGGAACGAAGTTAAACATGAGCACTGCTTATCATCCTCAGACAGACGGTCAGACTGAGAGGGTGAATCGCATTTTAGAAGATCTATTGCGGGCTTGTATTCTAGATTTCGGTGGATCATGGGAAGACCATCTGCATTTGGCTGAATTCTCTTATAACAACAGTTACCAGGCGAGTCTGACAATGTCGCCATTCGAAGCATTGTATGGTAGACCGTGCTGATCTCCTGCTTGTTGGGTCGAGCCTGGAAATAGACTTGTGTTGGGTCCTGATATGATTCGAGAAGCTGCCGACAAAGTCGATTTTATTAGGAAGCGATTACTCGCCGCTCAAAGCCGACAAAAGAGCTATGCCGATAGAAGAAGAAGAGATATATCCTTTGAAGTTGGCGACTATGTATATTTGAAAGTATCGCCGATGAGAGGAGTTATCCGGTTCGGTAAAACTGGAAAGTTAGCACCCAAATTCATAGGTCCGTTTCCTATTCTGGAACGGATTGGAACTCTCGCATATAAAGTTAAATTGCCAGACTGGTTGCCTGGAGTGCATGATGTATTTCACATATCTCAACTTCGAAAGCACGTTCATGATCCAGACTTGATCGTGGAAGAAGCAGCTCAGCAGGATATTGAAATTACTCCAGAATTAGCTGTGAGGCGAGAGCCGCTAAAGATTATCGGCAAAGAAACCAAAGAGCTGAGAAACAAGAAAGTTCACTTAGTCAAAGTGCAATGGAGTGGAGATCCGCGAGATTGCACTTGGGAAACTGAGGAGAGCATTCAGAAAGCTTATCCTAGATGCCGAGTGGATATCTCTGATTGACTCCGGTGCAAGGTATATTTACCATACTTTACCTCACCATTTAATTCTCTATTCTATTATAATTGTTTGAATGATTTTAGAAGAAAAATAGGAATTGATTTGTATGGCTTTGAAAGGTTAGACACATATTGGTTGGTTGTGTTGTATGATTTTGGATTTATCAAACCACTTTCGACTTTATTCCTTTTCGGGGACGAAAAGTTTTAAGTGGGGGAGATTGTAACGACCCAGAAAATCTGAACCAATTTAAAATTTTTAAATTGGCTAAAATAATGGATTTTAAATATTTAAAATAAATATTTTAAACAATGTCGATGAAAACTGAGTTGAATCGACATTTGAAAACGAATATAATTAATTATAATTATATATAGAATTGAAAATAGCGCGGTAGTTCGATAATTCGATTTCAAACTTCAATTGAATATACCGGGTGCAAAACAATACGGATTTTAGTGAAACCAAAAATATTTAAATCTGTTAGTGAATATCTTTCTAACGAATTCGACCAATCGAAATTTGATAGCGGGAATCAAAAGATATGTCCAGTTGAAAATTCTGAATAGTCGCTATGGAATTCAGGCCCTTAAAAATGGACATTTTGCAGATGACCTCGGATTTCGACGAAACCACTTTTGTTGGATCCGCAGTGTCAAGTTATTGTTAGGTTTCAAATTTCATAATTTTTCGAATCAATATGTGAGCGTGGCAAAAGAAAACGCGTTTGACCAGTTTCTGTTGATTTTAATCGAATGGAAATTGGCCATTTTTCAAACGGTCTCAGAATTCGACGAAACTAGTTTTGTTAGGACCGTATCGTCAATACGAAGCTAGAAAATATTTTTCTGGAATTTTTCTAGTCAGTATGTGACCCCGGTAATTTGAAATGTGCGTTTAAAATTCAATATAATGATTTAAATGAAAATTCAAAAGGAAACTGATTTTAACGATCAAATCAGCTTGCGATACATATCCCATTGTGTTCGGAATGGGGGTAAAACGCTATGGACGACAGGCGGTGGGCCTCGTTTCAAGGTCGTATGTAAAAGTCAACTTTTTGCAAAATTTAATAATTAAATAAAAAAAAATACTCTTCCCTCCTTTATCTCCTTCTGCCCCCCCCCCCATTCAGTTAAAAAAAAAAAGAAAAAAAAGAAAAAAAAACCTAGAACTATCGAGCAGCCGCCCTCCCCCTCAGGCGAACGCCGCCGAAGACAAGCCATCGCTCCCCCTCCATCGATCGAAGACCCCTCCTCCATTCGAACCCCTCGAGACGCAATCGAAGCAGCCCCCTGAAGCCCTACCGCCGACACCATCGAACACCCGCTCGAAGCCTGCCGCCGCCTTGCCGCCTTGCCGCCTTGCCTCCGACGAACTGCAGGACCCCCCCCTATCTGTAAGTATTTTATTATTTTATTTTTATATAAACAGAATTTAAAACTGATTTTTTTTACATAATTTAAAACGGATTTTATATAAAAGGATTAAAACAGATTTTATAAAGATTAAAACAGATTTTATAAAGATTAAAACAGGATTTTATATAAAAGGATTAAAACAGATTTTATAAAGTATTAAAACAGATTTTTTAAAAAGAATAAAAACTGAAATTTTATATAAAAGGATTAAAACAGATTTTATAAAGATTAAAACAGATTTTATAAAGATTAAAACTGATTTTAAAAGAAAGGGTAAAAACTGATTTTGTTTTAAATAAAAACTGATTTTGTTTTAAGTAAAAAAAAAAACTGATTTTGTTTTAAGAAAAAAAAACTGATTTTATAAAAGAATAAAAACTGATTTTGTTTTAAAAGTAAAAACTGATTTTAATTTTAAGTCAAAAGAAAAGGGTTTGAACTTTAAAACTGATTTTAGTTTTAAGTTAAAAGCAAAAGGTTTAAACTTTAAAAAGATCAGATTTGTAGAAAAGTAAAAATCATATTTTTATATATTGAAAGTCGAAGTAAAAATCATATTTTTATATATTGAAAGTCGAAGTAAAAATCATATTTTTATATATCGAAAGTCGAAGTAAAAATCATATTTTTATATATCGAAAGTCGAAGTAAAAATCATATTTTTATATATTGAATAACATCTTAAAAATTCGATTTTTACATATGTAGAGAATACGGGCGAAAGCGAAAAAAGGCGAAGATTTCTCTAAAGGAAGAATCGTAGTTGGATAGCTATTGGTGAGATTTCTGATTTTAAAATTATATATATGTGATTGAAAATAAAAGTGTATAGCTATATATAAATATATATATATATATACGCCCCTCGTCCACAAACCATGGACGATATTTATTGGTTGAAATGGTTGTGAAAATTGATTGATAGCGAAGGATTGTTTGGGATTGGTTGTGATTGATATTGGTTGATTGTGGTTGAAAAATACCCATTTGTGGTTGTGAAATATTTGGTTGAAACCACATAGGATTAGTTTGTGGAAATGAAATAAATATATACATGCCGCCTGCGTGCGAACTAGATGCATGAACCCCATTGTCAAAAACCGCGAGGTTTTAAGGTAGAGCGAGGAGCCGTACTAGGGACGGTGCCGGTGTAACTACCCTGCCGTTATGCTGCCGAAATTTTGAATAATATTCGTGTGTTTGAATTATTTTCATATGCTTAAACTATATTTATTCATTGTATAGAAAACATTCATGTGTGGAATTGATATTCATCCGTTGTTTAGAAATTCATGTGTTGAATGGTATTCATATTTTGAAATAAATTGTTCGATAATAAAAATCACATTTTTATCTATATATAAAAACTATAGAAAACATTCATGTGTTGAATTGATATTCATTCGTTGTTTAGAAATTCATGTGTTGAATGGTATTCATATTTTGAAATAAATTGTTCGATAATAAAAATCACATTTTTATCTATATATAAAAACTATAGAAAACATTCATGTGTTGAATTGATATTCATTCGTTGTTTAGAAATTCATGTGTTGAATGGTATTCATATTTTGAAATAAATTGTTCGATAATAAAAATCACATTTTTATCTATATATAAAAACTATAGAAAACATTCATGTGTTGAATTGATATTCATTCGTTGTTTAGAAATTCATGTGTTGAATGGTATTCATATTTTGAAATAAATTGTTTGATAGTAAAAATCGCCTTTTATCGACTATATGAAACGTGTAAAATAATCTGGTTTTAAAAGAAATGGTTTTATGATAAAAATCCAATTTTTATCACCAACTTGAACTATATAGAAAAATAGTGTTTTGAAATGAATTGTTTTACAATAAAAATTACATTTTTATTGTATGCATAAATCGTTGAAATGTGAAGTGTTAAAAATAGCCACTTGTTCAAAATAAACATATATGAGATGAAATATTCATTAATTAGCTAATGAAATGATTTGCACCTATTTATGTAACATTAGAATGAATGGAGTTTTTAAACCAAATAGAAATCAAATATGAAGTCGAATAGAAATTGATAAATGATAAGAACTGTATATATATATATATGTACATGCAATATTCATTGAACAGGTTATAGCAAAGGGGCTAGAGAAGAGGAATAAAATTTTGTGCCCGACAAATAGGTACACATTTACTGATTTGTTTGGGTGATGATTTTGAGCCTGTTGGCTAGCCGCTTGGCTTTTTCTTTTTCTTTTTTAGATTAGAAGGACCGGGAACGCTATTTGCGATTTCCCGATGCTCCCGGTGCAGGGGAGGTTATGGCGAATTTTTTCCAAAATTTAAGGTGTTAGAAAAATATTTGAAGTGAAAACGATATTGAAATTGTTGAATGAACTATATTTATATAAATATATAAATATAAATAAAATTAAAACGAAACGAAGCCGTGCAGTTCGTGTTTTGAAACCGTGTTTTCAAACAACTAGTACGGGAAATCCGACCATTGGATTTTCCCGAAACCTCAACCGTCGGGTTCGCCTTGGAATAATCTTTCCAACGGCACCAACCTTGTAAAAATCCAACGGTTGGATTGTCTGGAATGTTTAATTCAATTCTGAAGAAAAACAGCGCCAGAAGCGATTATATTTATTTATATATATAAATATAATTATATTTAATCGAATAACGACGCTGCAGTTCGTATTTTGAAATCGAAACTTCAAACGATTGTATCGGGAGATCCGACCGTCAGATTTTCCCGAAACTGGAACCGTTGGATTCGTTTTGAAAAGACCTTTCTAATGATGTAAATTTTGTGAAGATCCAACGGTTAGATTTTCAGATAAGTGTAAATCAAATCTGAAGAAAAACAGCGCCACGGCCGCGTTATGGCCCGAAGCGTCGTTTTGAATAAATTAGCTATTTTAAAATAAATAAAAATAGCGATAAATAGTTATAAAATATCATAAGCGATATGGAATGGAAATAAACTGAATTTGCTTGATTTATGTGATATTTGATGGTTGAATGTGTTTGGTGTGAAAATTACATTAAAGAACAAAATCGGTGTTGTCAAATAATTTAACCATTGAAATAAATCGATTTGAAATTCTAAATATACGTGAATTATTTGGAAAGGCCGAGTTAATTCTCATTTCGAATAATCGACCGACGATTGAAATTCGAAGATGAAGACGATGGTCGAAGACCGGAGATCTTCACCTCGTTTGGATGGTAACCGAGGTCCTGATTGGGAGGCATCCCGAAATATGGATAATGAGTGGTGATCGTCCAGACGTACGTGGTGGTCGAAGGGTTTGCGAGGTATTTAGTGCCTCCGGTTTCGTTCAGACCCAGAACGGACTTGTAAATGGACTGTGTGTCCGACATTGGAATTTGTCCTGTGTGATTGATAGCCATCGGTTGCACGGTGTGAATTGCCTGTGTGGCATGCTAAGATGCAGTGATCAGGGCTTCTGTTGAAAAGCAAAGTCTTGTGGTGATGATCAAAGCACCGCCTGTGTGGCGTAGCTTTGTGTATAACGTAAATTCGCGAGCCTCACACCCCGGTAGGAACCTAAAACGGGAGAAAGGACCTCAGGGAGGGCCTACGTTTCCTCCTAGCTAAAAGTGGCGTCAGTGGTTTTACACGCCTTGACGAGTTTGACTTATGTGGTTGTTGCTGTTGCGAGGCGCCTCGGTTAGATCGGACGATCCGGGTCCGATGGAGTCATTCGTTGGCTCGCTTACGCCCCAAAGGGCGGCGAAACGTAGTGCTCAGGTATAATAATCCACCTCGGTGGACCGGCCCTGTCGCTCCAAGGCTTGCCTGCGCGCTTGCCTGAGACTCGGGCTAGGCAGTCTCGAATTCGGTAAGGACTATCTTTTGCCTTGGTTCATGACGGAAATCCAATTTCCAAATACGTGACGATGCGATTTTGATTGTATACCTATATATGGCGACATAGTGGTATGGGGCATTAATGCCGTCTATGATTAATAGTTATGATTTGAAATTGTTTTCAAAACATATAAACACTAGCAATAATATCAAAGGCCTTTGTTTTATTCGTATCAAGCATATTTGGTCGTTATAAGGTAAAACTCTATCCTCCGGTTTGCGTTGCATTGTGTGATGGGAACTGAGTCTTATAACGGCTTCATTTTTATAAAAAGCATAGCGATGTTTAAAAGAAAGATTTGTTTTAAAGCACTGGCAATCCAATGGAGTAAACCCGTTCCACGAAAGTGGCGTGGTCCTGTGATTTGCCAAATTATATATGTGTTGAGTAGATTTCTCATACCAGTCCCATGACTGACTCGTAGTTTGTTTCACTCTCAAACTCGGGTGCCCCTTTTTCCACACGGGCAGCCTTGTATTCAGGTTTAGCTGGTTCTTTCTGGATAGCTGGAGCTGAAGATGGATTCGATCATTTATTTCTTTTTATGCTGTTCAGCTCCTATTGTACATATTTTGTTTATTTCCGCTGTAGACATTTATGTATAGCTGAACTGTATTTGTACTAAGTAAGATCCTGTATACTGTGTAACTCTGATGATTACTTTTATCCAGTATATTTTGTTGTTCATTCTGGTGTATTTATTTAATTCTGCTCTGCTATTATATGTTTCTGTGTTATATTCCGAAAGATAACCTTGTTTCCGTGAGAACGGGAAATCGGGTCGTCACAGGCTTCAAGCTAAAGGAAAAATAGCCACTCCACTAAACATGTTTAAATCGTTCAGCAGTATTAAAATCAAAGCCACCCATCCCATTTCATTTTCCTTAAATCAAGTTCCTCAAATCGAAATCCTCCCATAAATAAAAAAAGGATAACAGAAATTCCAAATTGCAATACAAAGCCCAGTGATTTCCTGAAGCTCGGAAGCAGGTTGGAGGCGCTCGCGATGGATAGGGGTCGAGATCTATAGACTAACGATTTGGATTAGTGGAAGTCGACGTTGGAAACCGTGATGAAATTGAAGGCTCGAGCAGTGATGATCGTCAGTTGGTAGTTGGGATTGGTGCGAAGGTGTTGGTTGTGGTGACTAAGAGCTGCGAACGCCTGTAGTGGGACAAGTTGAAGTCGCGGTTGACTGTGCAGTAGGAGTTTGGATAGGGTACTGCGAATACATGTGAAGGCCAATGTTGGTTTTGGGTTGACAGAGAGCAGTTCGAATCAGGGGAGTTGAACATAGGAGGAACGATTGTAAGACGGAGAGATGAAGCTGGAGGTGTACTTCAATGTACGTGAGCATTTCCGGAGCAAGAACTAAATTTTGCTGTGTATTCCATTCCAGAAAATATAAACCAGTAAGTGTTAATTTTTACGATAATAATTAAAATATTTTAACTAGTGAGTCAGTATAGTTTAATCTGTGTGAAAATAATAACGCGATACCTTATTCATTTTAGATCCATTAGAGACACCATCAATTGTTAAACTCATATAAACATATTTAACCTTAAGTGTTTAACGCATGCAACTTAGTTGTATCATTGACATAATTATTTGTATATGAAATTAAGGGAATTAATTTGTGGTAAATGATAATTAACTAAAAGTGTTAATTATATATATATTTCGAACTTATGAAATAACACCGTTCGTTCACACGCTATCAGATTGGATCGCAGGGACATTATCTACACAAAGGAATTCAATCTGGAATTTTAATTGGATATTCGACAAAGGAAAATCACGGTGAATAAATCTCACTCAGATTTTTATTAGTTAAAAATAACTGTTTATTGGTTGTTGGTTGCATTTAAATATATTTGTGCCTATTTAAAATATATTAGTTATATAGGATTGGTGATTGTGGTTATTATATATATATATATATATATATATATATTGGTGATTGGATTCCAGCAGTATCATTAGAGGATGCCCGCAGTATCATTAGCGGATGACCCTATACGCCCCATGCTATGATAGTGGATGACCTTCTATACCGCGATATCCTGCCTCGAAGCAGGATGGGTATTATTTATATTGGCTAATGTCCGTGGATGTAGGGAAAACGGGTTGGAGGGATCCAACTGGATTCCTCAAAAATATTATTGATTGATTGTTTTCATATATATTATCATATATGATGTGTTTGAAAATCTGTGATTAATAATTGGGTGTTTTTGATTGGTTGAATATCACTGGGCCTAAATGTTGATTTATAAAAATATCGTGAAAAGAATATTTCGAGATTTAAAATGGAAAATCTATTTTTCAAAAATAGAATTTGAATTTCGAAGGTGCTAAGAAATATTTACTTGCTTTGAATAATAAAAACAATAAATGGAATTTATAAAGGATGTATATAAATTTAATAATACAGAAAATTGAAGTGAATTTATAAACGGTATTTATAAATAAAGGTGAAAATTATCATTTGGATAATTTTAAATTTTAAATTCAAATTTGAATTTAAAATGATAATTAGGATCGTATTAAAAGGGGAAACAATGGTATTTATTCCAATGTTCGGAATATAAACTAAACTAAAATAAATCCATATGAATTTATAATATTATTCGATGATGTCGACTTTTGTAAACTAAATGATTTTTAAATAAGATATTGGAATTGTTTAGAAAGAAATAAATTTAAATATGGAAATAGATTCTAGATATATATTTAAGTTATAAAAATAAAATATTACCAAAAGGGGTATAATTTCAATTGGGTTTGAAACGGAACTTGTTTGAATATATAAAACAAGTGAATTTATAAACAATGTTTATAATTGTAGTGTATTAAGTATCTAGAGATAAACTGGAGTTATAAATTCAAGTATGAATTTAAAAATATTATTTGAAATCATTTCAAAATGGAAATAATGGTTTTTATTCCATAATCCAGAATATAAAAGAAATTGAGTTTCAAATAGATTATGCAATGAAACTTGTTTTAAAATTGTAAAAAAAGGAAGTTAAATTTATAAAAAAAGGTTTACAAATTAAATACGATAATTATCATTGGATAATATGGAATTTTAAATTCAAGTATGAATTGTAAAATGTGTTGAAAAATAGAACGATTGATTATATTTCGGGAATTCAGAATATAAATTGAATTGAAACAAAAACAATGGATTTATAAGTGAAATTTGATTTATATTGAATTTTATTAAATAATTTATTTCCATAGGATTTGGAATTTAAAATAAAAGATTGAATTTAATTCATAACCGAGTAATGAAATAATCGACGATTAGGGATAATCAGAAATAAGTTGAATTGGGAAAACTGGTTAAAAATATATTTAAATATATTAGAATGAAAGTGAAATTTATGTATAAACGAAGTTTAGAACGTTTATATTCAATTATAATTAAAAACGAACTCGCCGCAGCGCGGTAGTTCGTAAATTGGCGTTTCGAACTTCAACTGAGTACATAGAACTTAATTTATGTTGGAATTCTTTGAAACAAGAATAGTCAGGACAGATTTGATAATCGTTTTCTAATGGAATAGAAAAATCTGGATTTCGTCTTATAGATTTTGAGTTATATCAAAATCAAATTTTCAGAAAAACAGCACCATAACCATTATAAAACCATAACGATTTATTTAAATAAATAAAAGGATTTTATACAATAAAATCTGGATTACCATTAGAAAAATCCATATTTGAGTTATAAAATATATGTGAACTCAAATGGAGTAATGAATTGATTTTTGAAACAAAAATCAGATTTTTAATTGTTGAATGTAATTAACTAATTTGAAGAATAATTAGTCAATTAAATTTTGAATCGAAATTAGACTTTGGATAAGAAAAGGTGTTTGTAATTTATATTTGAAATCAAATATATAACTTGAGTTGAAAAGGAAATTCAACCGGTTTTAAAGGTATACAAACGTGATATGTTCAAATAAGAGTGAAACAGAAAAAAGAGCAAGTCAATAAATAAATTAGAAAATTGAGTTAAAAATGATTGGATTGAGCTGGAATAAATTGGAAATGGACGTATATATGTTAAACAGGTGTGGAATGAAGAGAATGAAGATTAAAATTTAAGTGCCCGACAAAAAGGTACATGTTTAAATTCCATATGAGGTTTTATGTGCCGAATCGACAAGCCGCTTGGCTTTTTAATTTTCTTTTTGAATGGAAAGGGCCTAGAGAGGCATTTTGTAGTTGTACCGAGTGACCCGTACAAAGGAAGTTATCACAAAATTTTCTGGAAAATTAAGGATTTAGAATATTTTTAAGAAAATTGGATAACTAGAAAATCAATATATATTGACTTCGATAAGGAAACGAACTAAAATAGAATATGATAAAAAAGGAAATCTATAGTTAAATCTAGTAAAAATAGAAAGAGAAATGTATACATGTTTTAAAAATGAATGATTGGTTTTTATGGTATTGATTATTCGAGTAAGTGGTCTTGCCTGTTTTGAAGTTAAGGATGTTATTCAATCAAGGTGTAAGAGGTAATTATACCCCAACTTGATTGATTTCATTATGAACTGATAAATAGGAAGATTTAGTCTCGAAGATCATTGTTTAAAGAGATTTAGTAGAATGAAGTATTTTGGGTTGTAGTAACGATGTTTTGCACAACATTCGTTTTAACCCAGGTATGTGGAATTTTGGAAATATAATAATAAATATTTTTTGAGTATAGAAATGAATGGTCATGAAAGGGAAAAGTAATTGGAAGAAATTCCAATCATAAATAGAAAATATTTTCTAGGTATAGAAAATAAAAGAAGGTGATATTTGGAAATATTTTCCAAATAGCATAAGAGGCCAAGATGATTTTTGAAATATCGTGTTAACAAATATCGATAAGGAATGGAGATGTGATTTAATTAATGAAATATTAATTAAGGGGCCCAGTGATCATTTGATGCTTTGAATGGATGTTTGTTTTCTTCTGTAGTTAAATAACCGACTATCGAAGTATTTGCCAATATCGTTGTCAATATGGAGAGACCGGTTGGATTATTATCTGAGAACCACTACGTATTGGCAGTAGCATTGCGAATCAGATTATATGAAGACAATCGAAGACGGAGTAAAGTGCAAGGGCTTTTTCTGTTAATCCTAGGTAGAAATTGCCTAAGATGGATTAATGGAAATTGTGCCTTCGGTTTCTTTCAATCCCAAAAAAACGTGTATGGACGAATGTCTGACAGAGTATTTTCAGCGATCACATATGTTGGTTTTTACAAATATACATCTGGTCGTGGAGAATTTATTCTCTTAGCAAAATATCCAGAATATCTTTGGGCAAATCAATTAGTGATTAACAGATATGAAAATGTGGCATTCAAAGTGATGGTGCTATCAAGTAATCGTAACCTCAAGCTTCACAACTGGGAAATAGTATAAAATCGAGTAGGCCGCATGGCTAAGTGGTTAGCTACCAAGTAGGGTGTATTGTCACTTGATCTAGAGAAAGTCCTTTTGCTTCTTAAATCTATCGATGCTATCCCTTTCGGGAAGTGGTTGCTGATCCCAACCGTTGGTGATAATACATTCGGTGCTCTCAAGCGAAGTGAGGGGCCGGTCATGTGTAGCCTAGGTTGCCAGTTGTTCTTGTTGAACACGTTGTATTACCCTCAAGAGATACACTGTCGGAAGGTGGTCCCATACCTTGCTAGCTGGAATCCATTATCCAATAAGCGCCCGCGGTTTTGATTGTATACTATATATGTAGAGCGTGAAATGCAAGCGTTCTGCTAGATTGTTATTTACTTGTTTTAGACATTATTATAATATTAAACTAGTATTGATTTTACAGAAATGTTTTGGGTTATCATAAGGTTAAAACCATCCATGTTTATGTGTGGATCGGTCTTACGACATTATATTTTCTTTTAAAAAGGATTTTTAAAAGTTAAACCAAGTGGTTGGAGTTTACTCACACCAGTCCCATGACTGACCCAAAATTTATTTTGTTTTTGGTTTCCCTAAACTTGTGGGTGCCCAAATTTGTACGGGCAGTCAAGTAGTTCAGGTATTTTCAGATATACTTGGAGGCGCTTGGAGCAGGAGGCTTCGGTGTTAGATATATATAGAGTTTATTCCGTTGTGTAGTGTATGTGATGAACAAATGTTGTACTCTGATAATGTGATGTATATACAGTAAAACTTTTATTTCAAAAAGATGTTATATATTTTATTTTATTCGTTCCACTATAAGATTTATGTTTAATCTGATGTTGTCATATTTATGTTCTTCTTCTTCTATTCTAGTATTTCTTTCTTTCTATTTCTCACCCCCTAACTTCTTTCTATTAATGATCCGGTAATTTATGGTGTTTGGTTAGTTGATATAGTATTTATATCGATAATCAGGATCGGGAAAATGTTGGTTCGTTACAGTGGTATCAGAGCTCAGGTTGAGCGAACGCCTAGGCTTTGGTGGGGTTTACTCATCAGAGATTAGGTCAGCAGTACCCTAGAATGAGTTTGAGTGTATATATATGAGTGCGTGTATTTGTTAATTGATATAAAAGTTATTTTATATTGTGTTGGCTAGTCTGTTGAGTGGCTTATGAATTCTGGTTGAATCGTGGGACACCACAACGTTGATAAGAATTTATAAACACTTGACAGAGAATTCGATATGATATTGTTTTAAAGTGGGTAAATGAAATAATTTTACCCAAAATTCTATTTTGATATAGACGGAATAATTTTCTAAAATTATTATAATACATGATGTGTTGATTGTTAGGATTATAATCAAAGAAGATTATAGAATTAGATTATAAAATTAGAATGATTATATATAACCAAATATAATTTGTATAAGAATGAAATAAACAAATGTGATGAATTGAAAGTGGATTCAGAATTAGAATTAAGAATTCATAATCCTGGGTGTTTGAAAGAATATTTTTCTGAATGAATATAAAGTCATATATCATTACTTTGAAGAATTTGAATTAAAAAAAATCATTTTTGAATGGATTTTGAAGGTGATAAAGCATTGAACTCACTTCAGTGGCTGGAAAATAATTCTGATGATGATCAAGACATCATCAGTGTTTATTTTCGAGTTTCTAAGTGATGAATTGCTACCTTAAAAAAATTTGATGGAAATTTGTTTGAAGGAAAACAAGTTGGTTTGAAAATTCAAATGTTTTGAATTTGAGATAGAAATAAATATATGTATATATTTATGTGATTTTAAAAGGATTTGAAATAAAACCCGGGAATTTGAATTCTGAAATATAAATTTAACTTAAAGCAAGTTAAATGGACCTAAGTGAATAAATTGATTAAAATCAATTCAAATGGAATATGAATCAGCTTTGAATATATTGATTGTAAATCATTCAGATTAAATGAATGTGAGTATATATGATGTGTAATATGGATGGAAACCAAAAGTTTTGGGTGGAACTAAAATAGTGGAAACATAGAATGTTGAGTTTCGACATAAGTAAATTTTTAGAAAGTAATGGTTTGTAACATTTTTCCTACCTTAGTAATTTTGGGGACGAAATTCTTTTAAGGGGGGAAGAATATAACGACTCAGATTTTTGGTCAATATATTTTAAATATTTAATATGGTTTTAAATATTGAGTTGATAATATAAATCAATTTTTATATTGACTTATCGATTTGATAATTGAAATACGATTTATTTCGAATATATAATCATCGTAATATGAAAATGAATTTAATTGAATTCAAAATTCTAAAACTGATTGAAAATAGTTCCGATGATCAATACAAAATTTAGTTTGAATTAGAATAATAATATTAATTTATTTTTGAAGAATTAATTGTTTTGAATTTAATTTATATCGATTAAATTAATATCTTCTTCCTATAATCGAATAAGGCTTTGAAACATGTCCCAGTGGGTTCAGAATGGTGGTTTAACCCTAAGAAGGCCTGTTGTTGGGCTCAAATAGGAGTTGAAATCCACGTGATAATTCAAAATTAAAGGATACTGGTTATAAATCAAAATTGTAATAAAATAGAATAAAAATAATTATAAAATATAACTTCCTTCCATCCTAAGCAATAACACTACATTGTAACCTACTCTGTACCTACGCACCCCTATTCCTTAACACTGAGTCATTCATCTTCAATAAAATGACAAGCAAATTCTCTCTTTCATTTTTCTTCTGAATGTCGAGTAAGGCTTCAAGCTAAAGGCAAAATAGTTGCTCCACTAAACATGTTTAAATTTTTCAGCAGTATTAAAATCAAAGCCGCCTATCCCATTTCATTTTCCTTAAATCGAGTTCCTCAAATCGAAATCCTCCAGTAAATAAAAAAAGGATAACAGAAATTCCAAATTGTTATACAAAGCCCAGTGATTTCCTGAAGCTCGAAAGCAGGTTGGAGGCACTCGCGATGGATAGGGGTCGAGATCTGTAGACTCGCGATTTGGATTAGGGGAAGTCGACGTTGGAGACTGAGATGAAATCAAAGGTTGGAGCAGTGATGATCGTCAGTTGGTAGTTGGGATTGGTGCGAAGGTGATGGTTGTGGTGACTAAATGCTGCGAATGCCTATAGTGGGACAAGTTGAAGTCACAGTTGACCATGTAGTAAGAGTTTGGATAGGGTACCACGATTACATGTGAATGCCGATGTTGGTTTTGGGTTGACATAGAGCAGTTCGAATCATGGGGAGTTGAACATAGGAGGAATGATTGTAAGAAGGAGAGATGAAGATGGAGGTGTAATTCAATGTGCGTGAGCATTTCTGGAGCAAGAACCGGATTTTGCTGTGTATTCCATTCTAGAAAATAGAAATCAGTAAGTTGTAATTTTTACGATAATAATTAAAATATTTTAACTAGTGAGTTAGTATAGTTTAATCTATGTGAAATTAATAACCCGATACCTTATTCATTTTAGATCGTTAGAGACACCATCGATTGTTGAACTCATATAAACATATTTAACCTTAAGTATTTAACGCATGCAACTTAGTTGTGTCATTGACATATTATTTGTATATGAAATAAAGGGAATTAATTGGTGGTAAATGATAATTAACTAAAAGTGTTATATATATATATATAAATAAATTCAAACTTGTGAAATAACACCATTCGTTCACACGCTATCAGATTGGATCGTAGGGACATTATCAACGCAGTGGAATTCAATCTGGAATTTTAATTGGATATTCAACAAAGGAAAATAACGGTGAGTAAATCTCACTCAGATTTTTATTTATAATTATTTTTATTAGTTAAAAATAATTGTTTGTTGGTTGTTGGTTGCATTTAAATATTTTTGTGCCTATTTAAAATATATTAGTTATATACGATTGGTGATTGTGGTTATTATATATATATATATATATATTAGTGGTTGGATTCCCGAAGTATCATTAGCAGATACCCGCAGTATCATTAGCGGATGACCCTATACGCCCCACGCTATGATAGTGGATGACCTTCTATACTGCGATATCCTGCCTCGAAGCAGGATGGGTATTATTTATGTTGGCTAACGTCTGTGGATGCAGAGAAAACAGGTTGGAGGGATCCAACTGGATTCCTCAAAATATTATTGTTTGTTTGTTTTCATATATATTATCATATATGATGTGTTTGAAAATCTATGATTAATAATTTGGTATTTTTGATTGGTTGAATATCACTGGGCCAAAATGTTGATTTATAAAAATATCGTGAAAAGAATATTTTGAGATTTAAAATGGGAAATCTAGTTTTTAGAAATAGAATTTGAATTTCGAATGGGCTAAGAAATATTTATTTGTTTTGAATAATAAAAACAAGTAATGGAATTTGTAAACGATGTTTATAAATTTAATAATACAGAAAATTGAAGTGAATTTATAAATGGTATTTATAAATAAAGGTGAAAATTATCATTTGGATAATTTTAAATTTTAAATTCAAATATGAATTTAAAATGAGAATTAGGATCGTGTTAAAAAGGGAAACAATGGTATTTATTCCAATGTTCGGAATATAAATTAAACTAAAATAAATCCATATGGATTTATGATATTATTCGATGATGTCGACTTTTATAAACTAAATGATTTTTAAATAAGATATTGGAATTGTTTAGAAAGAACTAAATTTAAATATGGAAATAGATTCTAGATTTATATTTAAGTTATAAAAATAAATATTACCAAAAGGGGTAGAATTTCAATTGGGTTTGAAATGGAACTTGTTTGAATATATAAAACAAGTGAATTTATATACAATTTTTATAATTGTAGTGTATTGAGTATCTAGAGATAAACTAGAGTTTAAATTCAAGTATGAATTTAAAAATATTATTTGAAATCATTTCGAAATGGAAACGGCGGTTTTTATTCCAGAATCCAGAATATAAAAGAAATTGAGTTTCAAATAGATTGTGCAATGAAACTTGTTTTAAAATTGTAAAACAAGGAAGTTAAATTTATGAAAAGGGTTTATAAATTAAATAAGATAATTATCATGGGATGATTTGAAATTTTAAATTCAAGTATGAATTGTAAAATGTGTTGAAAAATAGAACGATTGATTATATTTCGGGAATTCGGAATATAAACTGAATTGAAATAAAAATAACGGATTATAAGTGAAATTCGATTTATATCGAACTTTATTAAATAATTCATTTCCATAGCATTTGGAATTTAAAATAAAAGATTGAATTTAATTCATATCCGAGTAATGAAATAATCGACTATTCGGGATAATTAGAAATATCAACTTGAATTGGGAAAATTGGTTAAAAATATATTTAAATATATTAGAATGAAAGTGAAATTTATGGATAAACGAAGTTTAGAATGTTTATATTCAATGACAATTAAAAACGAACTCATCGCAACGCGGTAGTTCGTAAATTGGCATTTTGAACTTCAACTGAGTACATAGAACTCAATTTTCGAAATTCTTTGAAAAGAATGTCAGAACGGATTCGATAATAGTTTTCTAATGGAAGAGAAAAATCTGGATTTCATCTTATAGATTTTGAGTTATGTCAAAATCAAATTTTCAGAAAAACAACGTCATAACTATTATAAAACTATAACGGTTTCATTTAAATTAATATAAGTATTTTATACAAATAAAATCCGAATTACCATTCTAAAAATCCAGATTTGAATTATAAAATATATCTAAAATCAAGTGGAGTAATGAATTTATTTTTAAAACAAAAATCAGATTTTTAATTGTTGAATAGAGTTAACTAATTTGAAGAATAATTAGTTAATGAAATTTTGAATCGAAATTGGACTCTGGATAAGAAAAGGGTGTTTGTAATTTATATTTAAAATCAAATATATAACTTGAGCTGAAAAGGGAATTCGACTGGTTTTAAAGTAAATTAAAAATATATACAAACGTGATATGTTCAAATAGGAGTGAAATAGACAAAAGAGCTAGTCAATAAATAAATTAGCAAATTGAGTTAAAAATGATCAGATTGAGTTGGAATAAATTGGATGGACGTATATATGTTAAATAGGTGTGGAATAAAGAGAATGAAAATTAAGTTCCTGACAAAATGGTACATGTTTAAATTCCATATGAGGTTTTATGCACCGAATCGGCAAGTCGCTTAGCTTTTTAATTTTCTTTTTGAATGGAAAGGGCCTAGAGAGGCATTTTATAGTTGTGCCGAGTGACCCCTACAAAGGAGGTCATGGATTCGATAAGGAAACGAACTAAAATAAAATATGATAAACAAAAAGGAAATCTATAATTAAATCTGGTAAAAATAGAAAGAGAAATGTATACATGTTTTAAAATGAATGATTGGTTTTTGTGGTATTGATTATTCGACTAAGTGGTCTTGTCTGTTTTGAAGTTAAAGATGTTATTCAATCAAGGTCTGAGAGTTGATTATACCCCAACATGATTGATTTCATTATTAACCGATAAATAGGAAGATTCAGTCTTGAAGATCAATGTTTAAAGAGATTTAGTTTAATGTAGTATTTTGGGTTGTTGTAACGTTGTTTTACACAACATTAGTTTTAACCTAGGTAAGTGGAATTTTGGAAATATAATAATAAATATATTTTGACTATAGAAATGAATGCTCGTGAAAGGTAAAAGTAATTGGAAGAAATTTCAATCATAAAAAATATTTTCTAGGTATAGAAAATATTTTCTAGGTATAGAAAATAAAAGAAGGTGATATTTGGAAATATTTTCCAAATAGGGTAAGAGGCCAAGGTGATTTTTGAATAATCGTGTTAACAAATATCGATAAGGAATGGAGAAGTGATTTAATTAATGAAATATTAATTAATAGGCCTAGCGATTGTTTGATGCTTTGAATGGATGTTTGTTTTCTTCTATAGTTAAATAACCGACTATCGAAGTATTCCCAATATCGTTGTCAATTTGGAGAGATTGGTTGGATTATTTTTCGAGACCACTCCGTATTGGCAGTAGCGTTGCGAATCAGATTATATGAAGACAATCGAAGACAGAGTAAAGCGCAAGGGCTTTTTCTGTTAATCCTAGGTAGAAATTGCCTAAGATGGATTAATGGAAATTGTGCCTTCGGTTTCGTTCAGTCCCAGAACGAACGTGTATGGACGAATGTCTGACAGAGTATTTTCAGCGATCACATATGTTGGTCTGTACAAATATACATCTGGTGGTGGAGAATTTATTCTTTTAGCATAATAGCCAGAATATATTTGTGCAAATCAATTAGTGATTAATGGTTCTGACAATGTGGCATTCAAAGTGATGGTGCTATCATGTAATCGTAACCTCAAGCCTCAAAACCGGGAAATGGTATAAAATTGGATAGGTCGCATGGCTAAGTGGTTAGCTGCCAAGTAGGGTGTATTGTCACCCGATCTAGAGAAATTCCTTTTGCTTCTTAAATCTATCGATGTTGTCCCTTTCGGGAAATGGTTGCTGATCCCAACCGTTGGTGACAATACATTCGGTACTCTCAAGCGAAGTGAGGGGCCGGTCGTGTTTAGCCCGGTGTACAAGATGTTCTTATTGAACCCATTGTATTCCCCTCTAGAGATAAACTGTCGGAAGGTGGTCCCATATCTTGCCAGTTGGAATCCATTATCCAATAAGCGACAGTGGTTTTGATTGTATACTATATATGTTGAGCGTGGGATGCGAGCGTTCTGTTAGATTTTTATTTACTTGTTTTAGACATTATTATAATATTAGACTAGTATTGATTTTATAGAAATGTTTTGGGTTATCGTAAGGTAAAAACCATCCATATTTATGTGTGGATCGGTCTTACGACTATCTTTTCTTTTAAAAAGGATTTTTAAAAGTTAAACCAAGTGGTTGGAGTTTACTCACACCAATCCCATGACTGACCCAGAGTTTTTTTGTTTTTGTTTTCTCTAAACTCTTGGGTGCCCAAATTTGTACAGGCAGTCAAGTAGTTCAGGTATTTTCAGAGATACTTGGAGGAGCTTGGAGCATGCAGCGTTAGATATATATAGAGTTTATTCTGCTGTGTAGTGTATGTGATGAACAAATGTTGTACTCTGATAATGTGATGTATATACAGTTAAATTTTTATTTCAAAAACCTATTATAAATTATATTTTATTTGTTCCGCTGTGAGGTCTATGTTTACTCTGATGTTGTTATATTTATGTTCTTTTTCTTCTATTCTAATATTTGGTTTCTTTCTATTTCTCACCCTCTAACTTCGTTCTATTAATGATCCGGTAATTTCTGGTGTTTGGTTAGTTGATATAGTATTTATATCGATAATAAGGATCGGGAAAATGTCAGTTCATTACAGAAGTGCTTGAAGTTCGCATAATTAGACTTAGTAACAGTCCATATTCCTTCCCAGTAGTGATGATGAGAAAAAGAGATGGCGCTTGGAGGTTATGTGTTGATTATCGAACCTTAAATTCCCAAACCATTAAAGACAAATTCCCCATCCTATTGATAGAGGCCTTGTTTGATGAGTTGCATGGCTTTAAGTATTTTTCTAAATTGGACTTGAGATCAGTGTACCACCAAATACAGATGAATGGAGAGGACATATATAAAATTGTAACATATTGTCTTTCAACCGCTTCAAGTCAGTAATTAACCCAATTCAAACCGTTCAAAATGACATATTGTTATTAGCTTCTGAGGTAAATAAAATAAATCATAGAATCGCAGACACAGATATATAGTAGTATAATATCTCGTAGTGGAAAATAAATAATACGATAGTAGTTCATGAAGCTACTAAATTAAATTTTACAACATATTTTACATAAAAAATACAGCGGAAGTCTAATACAATGAATTTTTAATGCATAAATAAATAATAACAGTATGAAATAGAGACAATAAAAGTAGCCGAAACTGGACCAACTGAAAAGGTAGACATTGACATGCTTTTCAGTCAAAGTTGTCACACGTGAAATCTCCAGTTAACAATACGCTCAAGTATTGAGAACGTCATCAAAGCACAGGAAGCGATTTGGTTGAAGTCGCATTACAAACACAAAGTGATCTGGAACTCCTAATAGATGACCTCTTTTGGCCCGAAAACATAAATTATGGGGCTTAGCCCTGTAACTCTTGTAGCCCTCTAAATTAGGTTCAGGTGGAGCTTTCGTTTGGCCCAAATGGCTTTACGGTTTGGAAGTTACTCCCGTTTCCGTGAACGCGCACAGAACTGGAATAACTTGGATTTTTGCCTCGAAGGGACCTTGGATCGGATCGGCCTCGTCGGATCGGCTCGGTACTCGAACATTTCAGCAACCAAGCTCTGGATCGCACTGGATCAGATCAGAGGAAGAGAACCCGACCCGACCCACATGGCTTATTCTGTACTGAATCTTCTTCGGTTTGAAGCTTCATATCTGTTCGGTTTGGCCTCATCCGATCCGACCCACCTGGAAACTCCTGCACGCACCGCAACTTTGACCAATTCCTCAGGCATTATCTACTCCTACTTGCATGGATCTAATGACACATGGCATACCACGACTTAGAGAGGTTTTTTCCACGTTTTCCACTACATTTCGAGATAAAAGTGATGCCCGCCATGTGGCATCCGAACCGGAAACTGCCTACAGCTAGAAATACATTGTTTGAAGGATTTTCAAGTGATCTTTTGGCTCTCACTCTTCAAGGCTTCCACCAATTGCTCCTCGCTTGGCTATTGCACAACAAAGAAGCCAAATTATGCACTACAACAAGAGGATTTCGTGTATAAAATCGAGTGAATTGTACTTGTAACTTCTTAGGATTTAAGAAGAGATAAAGTGGATGTAGGCTTGGTTTGAGCCAAACCACTATAAAAACTTCCTGTGTCTCCTTTTATTTACTGTTTCTGCATTCTGTGATTAGAGATTTGTGATTTTGGGTACTTCACACTGCATTTGGGTGTTAGCACCAAATTTTGGTCTAACATTTTGCCGCGCCAGGTAGGGGGCACACGCTACTACTTCTTCTTCCTGCTTGAAAGGAATCAGATTGCTTGACTTCTGGATCAATGGCCAAATGAAAACTTCCCCATGTTGAGGATGGAGGCACGAGGAACGAGGAAATCTAGGAGGTTTCCTCTAATGAAAACCCATCATCATACCTGAATAGAGATGAAATGGATGGCGTTCTAGCTGAACTCAAGAGCCAGATGGCAAGGCAAGATGAGCTTCATCAGAAACAACGGAATATGATAAATAAATTCTTCGCTCAGATGGAAGACAGGCCAAGTGGCAATGTGAAAATCACTAGATATGGGATGCAATCCGCGCCAGCAGGAGCAGCATACCGGATTGGTTCGGATCCGATCCGAGGGGAAAAATCTGAATGAACTCGGGGGCCATCCCTCTCAATAGTGCGCAACTCCACCACTCAACGTTTTGGATGAAGATGTTGTCAACCTCAGAATCTCAGCTTGACCACGACTAATCTCTGCCCCAGTTCGGATGGGCAATACCGCGCATCATCAACACGATGCAACCCGGTTCGGAGCAGGAGAACCGGATCAGATCGGCCTACATGACCTGCAACGTGGGGGCACCTCCGAACTGAACCAGATGGTCTTCCAAACACCCCATACACTTCCAAAAACTTTTGGACATAATGCTCGAGGCACCAGCTCAGATCTTGGACTTTACAACATCTTTTTGAAGGTGATCAGCTTGCTAATTTGATTCAATGCCTCCCGAGAGGCCCAAATTACTAGAATGACATGGATGAAGTCAATCACAATCCGTTCACATAAGAAATCAGGAATTCCCGTAAGCCCTTGGATTTCAATCTTCCAGTTCTAGAGCCTTATAACGGCAGGACGGATCCTACCGTGCGTCTGATGCGCTACAAGCGTCATATGGAAGTTCAAATGGCATCGGAAAACGTCACGGAAAAATGCTTCCCCATCTTTTTTACTGATATTGCCACTATGTAGATTCAGTAGCTATAATCTAAATCGATCAACAGTTGGAACTGTTGGTCGCTCGCTTTATCGAACAATTTCGGGTCCACATTGCATGACCCAAGAACGTAATGTCGCTCACTACAATCAAGCAAAGGTCTGGAGAAACTCTGCATTCATTTCTGGAAAGATTCAACGTTTCCGCAACATCGGTTGATTGGCCTGAACTATCTATGGTATTGATGGCAGCAGTATCCAGCATTCTAGACGAATTATAATTAAAAAAGTCTTTGTACCGAGATCCACCTCGAAATCTCGGTGAATTCTACCTTGAGTCACATAGATTTCTGTGAGAAGAAGATGCAATATCCGAGAAGCGCATTATCGATGTCAACATGCTTAAAGACGGAGGACCATCTGACTCTAGAAAAGGCAAGGGAAAAGATGTTGTCAAGAATGACCGCATCACTAAACCCCAGAGAGGGCCTAGATATGAGAAGTACAATGAACTCAATTCAACACTAACTGTCATTTACATGGACACAAACGGTGCCATCTCCTATCCAAAGCCTCCCAGGAGGGAGCCATCACAAAGAGAACGTGATTTTGGAAAACATTGCATATTCCATGATATGGATGGCCATGATATGAATGACTGCAGGCACTTACGAGATCTGATTGAGGAACGGGTTAGACGTGGAGAGCTACCCGAGTATGTGAAACAACCGACAGCTCCCACATCCACGCTACCACCTCCTGCTCCTCGGAGAGGGAATGACCCTGGATCGAGCTCTCGTGGGCTCATCATAAACTGATCTGGATGAGATCAGTAAGGATTTCTGTATTTACGAGGATTTAAGATATGTTTTTCTGCTTTCTTTAGGTTTTCCGATTAGCTAAATTAGAGTACCCACGTACGGGGTTAGGATTTATCCCCAAGCGTACTTTGGACTCGGTGAAGAACCAATCAGGGTTTTCTTTGGTTTTGTATTTTAAATTGAATAAGGAAGGACTTTCCAAGCATGGATTATGTTTGGCAAATTAAAGTATCTTATTAGATTGTGACATGATTCTCAATATCAATTAAAGTATGGCTTATACTTATCTCGAATCCCTAGGTATGGATTATGCTTAGGGACGGACTATCTTGCCAGGCTGTGGCAAGTATTTCCCTATCTCGGTATGAGTATGGATTGTACTCCACTGGTTGTACGACGAATGATTTCGTCAAGATCTGGTAAAGGAACTCAATAAAACTCGAGTATGGCTTATGCTCAGTTTGAAATTCCCGGTATGGCTTATGCCGGGAAGGTTGGTCCCTCGCTAGGTTTTGGCAGGATGATTCGAACGTCCCTCGAGTATGGTTTATGCTCAATCGGACGCCCAATCATGGTTTATGCTCGAAAGTGTAACCAGTTTTGCCAGGTTTTGACATATCTCTTAGCCTCCTTTTCTTTGCAGGTATGGTTTATACTTGCAGCTGATAGGCCCGGTGTGACCTTGGTTTTCTTGGATTATCCAGAACACATCTTCCTTCAGCCAGCGAGATATGTTCTAGAGGGAAAAATGTTGACATGCTTTTCAGTCGAAGCTGTCACATGAGAAATCTCTGGTTAACAATACGCTCAGTATTGGGAACGTCATCAGAGTACAGGAAGCGATTTGGCTGAAGTCGCATCACAAACATCAACAATAGGGCTTTTCCCTATAACTCTTGTCGCCCTCTGAATTAGCTTCAGGTGGAGCTTTCGTTTGGCCCAAACGGCTTTACAGTTTGGAAGTTATGCCCATTTCTGTGAATGCGCGCAGAACTAGAATAACTTGGATTTTTGCTTCGAAGAGACCTTGGATCAGATCGGCCTCTCGGATCAGATCATCCTCGTCGGATTGGCTTGGTACTCGAACACTTCAGCAACCAAGCTCTGGATCGCACCGGATCGGATCGGAGGAGGAGAACCCGACCCGACCCGCATGGCTTATTCTGTACTGAATCGTCTTCGGTTTGAAGATTCGTATCAGTTCGGTTCGGCCTCATCCGATCCGACCCGCCTGGAAACTCCTTCACGCACTGCAACATTGACCGATTCCTAAGGCATTATCTACTCCTACTTGCACGGATTTGATTACACATGGCATACCACAACTTAGAGAGGTTTTCTCTACATTCTCTATTACATTTCGAGATAAAAGTGATTCCCACTACATGGCATCCGAACCGGAAACTTCCAACAGCTATAAATACACTGTTTAAAGGATTTTCAAGGGATCTTTTGGTTCTCACTCTTCAGGGCTTCCACCATTGCTCCTCGCTAGGCTATTGCACAACATAGAAGCCAAATTCTACATTGCAATAAGAGGATTTCATGTAATAATCTTCATTTTTCTCACCTCTTTTCATTGTACACACGAGGATTTTGTGTATAAAACCGAGTGAATTGTACTTGTAACTTCTTAGGATTTAAGAAGAGATAAATTGGACATATGCTTGGTTTGAGTCAAACCACTATAAAAACTTCATGTGTCTCCTTTTATTTACCATTTCTGCATTCTATGATCTGTGATTTGTGAGGACTTCGCACTGCATTTGGGTGTTACTACCAAATTTTGGTCTAACATTTTGGCACGCCAAGTAAGGGACACACACTACTACTTCTTCTTCCATCTTGAAAGGAATCTGATTGCTTGGCTTCTGGATCAATGGCCAAACGAAAACTTCCCCGTGTTGAGGATGGAGGCACGAGGAGTGAGGCAAGCCAGGAGGCTTCCTCTCATGAAAACCCATCAGCATACCTGACCAAAAATGAAATGGATGGCGTTCTAGTTGAACTGAATAGCCAGATGGCAAGGTAAGATGAGCTTCTTCAAAAACAACAGAACACGATGAATGAATTCTTTGCTTGGATGGAAGGTAGGCCTAGTGGCAATGTGCACTGGAAATGGGATGGAATCTGCGCTAGCAGGAGCAGCACACCGGATCGGTTTGGATCCGATCCGAGCTGAGGGGAAAATTCTAAATGAACTGGGGGGAAATCCCCCTCAACAACGCACAGCTCCGCCACTCAGCATTTTGGATGAAGTCGTTGTAAATCTAAGAAACTCAGCTCGAACATTACCATTCTCTACCCCAGTTCGGATGGGCAATACCACGCATCATCAACATGAAACACCCCGATTCGGAGCAGGAGAACCGGATTGGATCGACAACCATTACCCATAACATGGGGGCACCTCTGAGCCGAACCGAATGGTCTTCCAAACACCCCCATACACTTCCAAACTCTTTTGGACTTAATGCTGGCGGCACCAGCTCAGATCTTGGACATTTACAACATCTTTTTGAAGGCGAACTGCTTGCTAATTTGATTTAACGCCTCTCGAGAGGCCGAACTTATCTGAATGACGTGGATGACGTCAATCACAATCCGTTCACACAAGAAATCAGGAATTCCTGTAATCCTATGATTTCAAACTTCCAGATCTAGAGCCTTATAACGGTAGGACGGAACCTACCGTGCATCTGATGCGCTATAAGTGTCATATGGAAGTTCAAATAGAGTCAGAAAACATCATGGAAAAATGCTTCCCCCTCTTTTTGACAGATATAGCCACTATGTGGATTCGGCAGCTGGAATCTGAATCGATCAACAGCTGGAACATGTTGGTCGTTCGCTTTATCGAACAATTTCAGGTCCACATTGCATGATCCTAGAACATAATGTCGCTCACTACAATCAAGTTGAGGTCTGGAGAAACTCTGCGTTCATTTTTGGAAAGATTCAAAGTTTTCGCTACATCGGTTGATCGACCTGAACCATCTATGGTATTGATGGCAGCAGTATCCGGCATTCCGAACGAGTTAGAATTCAAAAAGTCTTTGTTCCGAGATGCACCTCGAAATCTCGGTGAATTCTACTTGAATCAGATAGATTTATATGGGAAGAAGATGCAACATCCGAGAAGCGCATTCTCGATGTCAACATTCTCAAAGACAGAGGACCGTCTGACTCTAGAAAAGGTAAGGGAAAAGCTGCTGTCAAGAATAACTGCAACACTCAGCCCCGGAAAGGGCCCAGATATGAGAAGTACACTGAACTCAATTCAAAGCTAACTGACATTTACATGGACTCAAACAGTGGCATCTCCTATCCAAAGCCTACCAGGAGGGAGCCATCACAAAGAGAACGTGATTCTGGAAAACATTGCATATTCCATGATATGGATGGTCATGATACGAATAATTGCAGGCAACTATGAGATTTAGTTGAGTAACATGTTAGACGTGGAGAGCTACCCCAGTATATGAAACAACCAGCAGCGCCCGCATCTACGCTACCACCTCCTACTCCCCGGAGAGGGAATGACCCTGGATCGAGCTCGCATGGGCTCATCATCAACTGATCTGGATGAGATCAGTCAGGATTTTCTTCATTTCTCAGGATTTAAGATATGTTTTTCTAATTTCTTTAGGTTTTCCATTATCTAAATCAGAGTAACTACGTACGGGGTTACGATTTATCCCCAAAGCTTACTTTTAACTCGGTGATGAACCAATTGGGATTTTCTTTGGTTTTGTATTTTGAATTGATTAAGGAAGGAATTTCCTAGCATGGATTATATTTAGCAAATTTAAGTATCTTGTTAGGTTGTGACATGATTCTCAATCTCAATTAAAGTATGGCTTATACTTATCTCGAATCCCTAGGTATGGATTATGCTTAGGGATGGACTATCTTGCCTAGCTGTGGCAAGTATTGCCCTATCTCGGTATGAGTATGGATTGTACTCCACTGGATTTTCAAGTATAGATCATACTCAGGAACGACGAATGGTTTCATCGGGATCTGGTAAAGGAACTCAACAAAACTCGAGTATGGCTTATGCTCAATTTGAACTTCCTGGTATGGCTTATTTCCGGAAGGTTAGGTCCCTCGCCAGGTTTTGGCAGGATGATTCGAACGTCCCTCGAGTATGGTTTATGCTCAATCGGACGCCCAAGCATGGTTTATGCTCGAAAGTGTAACCCGTTTTGTTAGGTTTTGACATATCTCTTCGCCTCTTTTTCTTTGCAGGTATGGTTTATACTTGTAGCTTATAGGCCCGGTGTGGCCTTGGTTTTCTTGGATTATCCAGAACACATCTTCCTTCAAACAACATGATATGTTCTGGGGGGTAAAATGTTGACTTGCTTTTCAGTCAAAGCTGCCACACATGAAATCTTTGGTTAACAATACGCTCGTGTATTGGGAGCGTCATCATAACACAGGAAGCGATTTGGTTGAAGTCGCAATCACAAACATAAAGTGGTCCGGATCTCCTAATAGACGACCTCTTTTGGACCCGAAAACATCAGCTATAGGGCTTTTCCCTATAACTCTTGTAGCCCTCCGAATTAGCATCAGGTGGAGCTTTCGTTTGGCCCAAATGGCTTTACGATTTGGAAGTTACGCCTGTTTCCGTGAATGCGTGCAGAACAAGAATAACTTAGATTTTTGCATCGAAGAGACCTCAGATCGGATAGGCCTCGTCGAATCGGCTCGGTACTCGAACACTTTAGCAACCAGGCTCTAGACCGCACCGGATCGGATCGGAGGAAGAGAACCCGACCCACATGGCTTATTCTATACTGAATCGTCTTTGGTTTGAAACTTCGTATTGATACGGTTCGGCCTCATCCGATCTGCCCGCCTGGAAACTCCTGCACGTGCTGCAACCTTGACCAATTCCAAAGGCATTATCTACACCTACTTGCACGGATCTGATGATACATGGCATACCACGACTTAGAGGGTTTTTATCCACGTTCTCCACTACATTTCGAGATAAAAGTGATGCCCGCCATGTGACATCCGAACCAGAAACCTCCTACAACTATAAATACACTGTTTGAAGGATTTTCAAGGGATCTTTTGTCTCTCGCTCTTCAGGGCTTTCACCATTGCTCCTCGCTAGGGTATTGCACAACATAGAAGCCAAATTCTGCATTACAACACGAGGATTTCAGGTATAATCTTCATTTTTCTCACCTCTTTTCATTGTACACACGAGGATTTCGTGTATAAAACCGAGTGAATTGTACTTGTAATTCACTTTTAATTCTTAGGATTTAAGAAGAGATAAAGTGGACGTAGGCTTGATTTGAGCCGAACCACTATAAAAACTTTGTGAGTCTCTTTTATTTACTGTTTATGCATTCTATGATCTATGATTTGTGAGGACTTCATATTGCATTTGGGTCTTAGTACAAAATTTTGGTCTAGAATTTTGGCGCGTTAGGTAGGGGACACACGCTACTACTTCTTCTTCCAGCTTGAAAGGAATCAAATTTCTTGGCTTCTGGATCAATAGCCAAACGAAATCTTACCCGTGTTGAGGATGGAGGCACGAGGAACGACGCAAGATAGGAGCCTTCCTCTCATGTAAACCCATCAGCATACCAGATTAGAGATGAAATGGATGGCGTTCTAGCTGAACTGAAGAGCCAGATGGCAAGGCAAGATGAGCTTCTTCAGAAATAACAAAATATGATGAACGAATTAGTCGCTCGGATGGAAGGCAGGTCGAGTTGCAATGTTCAAATCACTGGAAATGGGATGGAATCTGCGTTAGTTGGAGCAACACACTTGATCGGTTTGGATCTGATCTGAGCCATGGGAAAAATCTAAATGAACTTGGGGGCAATCCCCCTCAACAGTGCGCAGCTCCGCCACTCAACGTTTTGGATGAATACGTTGTTAACCTCAGATACTCAGCTCGAGCATGACCAATCTCTGCCCTAGTTTCTAAGGGCAATATCGCGCATCATCAACATGAAGCACCCCAGTTCGGAGCAGGAGAACCTGATTGGATCGGCCTCCACGACCCGCAACATGAGGGCACCTGCAAAACGAACCGGATGGTCTTTCAACCACCTCATACACTTCCAAACTCTTATGGACATAATGCTGGGGGCACCAGCTCAGATCTTGGACATTTACAACATCTTTTTGAAGGCGGTCGGCTTGCTAATTTGATTCAACGCCTCTCGAGAGGCCAAAATTATCAAAATGACGTAATGACGTCAATCAAATCCGTTCACACAAGAAATCAGGAATTCCCGTAATCCCCCTGATTTCAAACTTCTAGTTCAAGAGTCTTAAATGGCAGGACGGATCCTATCGTACATCTAATGCGCTACAAGCGTCATATAGAAGTTCAAATAGAGTCAGAAAACGTCATAGCAAAATGCTTCCCCCTCTTTTTGACTGATATAGCTGCTATGTGAATTCGACAGCTGGAGTCTGAATCGATCAACAGTTGGAACATGTTGGTCGCTCACTTTATCGAATAATTTCAGGTCCATATTGCATGACCCAAGAACGTAATGTCGCTCACTACAATCAAGTTGAGGTCTGGACAAACTCTGCGTTCATTTCTAGAAAGATTCAACGTTGCCGTAACATCGGTTGATCGACCTGAACCATCTATGGTATTGATAGCAGCAGTATCCGACATTCTGGACGAGTTAGAATTCAAAAAGTAACGTTGCCGCAACATCGGTGGATCGACCTGAACCATCTATAGTATTGATGGCAGCAGTATCCGGCTTCTGGACGAGTTAGAATTCAAAAAGTCTTTGTACCGAGATCCACCTCGAAATCTCGGTGAGTTCTACCTTAAATCAGATAGATTTCTGTGGGAAGAAGATGGAACATCCGAGAAGCGCATTATCGATGTCAACATGCTTAAAGACGAAGGACTGTTTGACTTTGGAAAAGGCAAGGGAAAAGCCGCAGTCAAGAATGACTGCAACACTCAGCCCCGGAGAGGGCCCAGATATGAGAAGTACACTGAACTCATTTCAACGCTAACTGACATTTACATGGACTCGAATGGTGCCATCCCCTATCCGAAGCCTACCAGGAGGGACCCATCACAAAGAGAACGTGATTCTGGAAAACATTGCATATTCCATGATATGGATGGTCATGATACGAATGATTGCAGGCACCTGCGATATCAAATTAAGGAATGGGTTAGACGTGGAGAGCTACCCGTGTATGTGAAACAACCGGCAGCGCCCGCATCCACGCTACCACCTCCTGCTCCCCGGAGAGGGAATGACCCTGGATCGAGCTCTCGTGGGCTCATCATCAACTGATCTGGATGAGATCAGTTAGGATTTTCTGCACTTCTTAGGTTTTAAGATATGTTTTTCTGCTTCCTTTAGGTTTTCCAATTGGCTAAATCGGAGTACCTACGTACAGGTTTAGGATTTATTCCCGAAGCGTACTTTGAACTCGATGACAAACCAATCAGGATTTGCTTTGGTTTTGTATTTTGAATTGAATAAGGAAGGAATTTCCGAGCATGGATTATGTTTGGAAAATTTAAGTATCTTTTTAGGTTGTGACATGATTCTCAATCTCAATTAAAGTATGGCTTATACTTATCTCGACTCCCTAGGTATGGATTATGCTTAGGGACGGACTATCTTACCAGGCTGTGGCAAGTATTGCCCTATCTTGGTATGATTATGGATTGTACTCCACTGGATTTCTAAGTATAGATCATACTCTGGAACGACAAAAGGTTTCGTCAGGATCTGGTAAAGGAACTCAATAAAATTCGAGTATGGCTTATGCTCAGTTTGAACTTCCCAATATGGCTGATGCCGGGAAGGTTACGTCCCTCGCCAGGTTTTGGCAGGATGATTCGAACGTCTCTCGAGTATGGTTTATGCTCATTCGGATGCCCATGGTTTATGCTCGAAAATGAAACCAGGTTTGTCAAGTTTTGACATATCTCTTCGCCTCTTTTTCTTTGCAGGTAAGGTTTATACTTACAGCTGATAGGCACGATGTAGCCTTAGTTTTCTTGGATTATCCGGAACACATCTTCCTTCAATCAGCAAAATATGTTCTAGGGGGCTAAATGTAGACATGCTTTTCAGTCAAAGCTGCCACACGTGAAATCTCTGGTTAACAATACGCTCAATTATTGGGAACGTCATCAGAACACAAGAAGCAATTTGGTTGAAGTTGCATCACAAACATAAAGTGGTCCGGAACTCCTAATTGACGACCTCTTTTGGGCCTGAAAACATCAACTACGGGGCTTTGCCCTAAAACTCTTGTAGCCCTCTGAATTAGCTTCAGGTGGAGCTTTCGTTTGGCCCAAATGGCTTTACGGTTTGGAAGTTACGCCTGTTTCTGTGAACGCACATAGAACTGGAATAACTTGGATTTTTGCATCGAAGATACCTCGGATCGGATCGACCTCATCGGATCAGATCAGCCTCATCAGATCGGCTCGGCACTCGAATGCTTCAGCAACCAAGCTCTGGACCGCACCGGATCGGACCGGAGGAAGAGAACCCGACCCAACCTGAATGGCTTATTATATACTGAATCGTCTTCAGTTTAAAGCTTCGTATTGGTTTGGTTCGGCCTCATCTGATCTGACCCACCTGGAAAGTCCTACATGCGCCACAACTTTGACCGATTCCTAAGGCATTATCTACCCCTACTAGCACGGATCTAATGACTCATGGCATATCACGACTTAGAGAGGTTTTCTCCATGTTTTCCACTACATTTCGAGATAAAAGGGATGCCTGCCGTGTGGCATCCGAACCGGAAACCACCTACAACTATAAATACACTGTTTGAAGCGTTTTCAAGGGATCTTTTGGCTCTCACTCTTCAAGGCTTCCACCATTGCTCCTTGCTAGGCTATTGCACAACATAGAAGCCAAATTCCTCATTACAACACGAGGATTTCGTGTATAATCTTCATTTTTCTCACCATTTTTCATTGTAAACACGAGGATTTCGTGTATAAAACCAAGTGAATTGTACTTCTAACTTCTTATGATTTAAGAAGAGATAAAGTGGACGTAGTCTTGGTTTGAGCCGAACCACTCTGAAAACTTCATGTGCCTCCTTTTATTTACAGTTTCTGCATTCTGTGATATGTGATTTGTGATTGTTAGGACTTCACACTGCATTTTAGTGTTAGTACCAAATTTTGGTCTAACAGTAGACAAGGGTGAGCAGGACTCTATATAAGCTCCAACTCCAAGGCTGAATCTCGAAACTGTAATACTCGATCTGACCCGAGCAATAATGCAAAACCAAAATGACTTAGATCAGGACTAACATTCTCATGGAAGTAAATCAACTCAAATGAAATGTTCAACGAAATGCATCGGTAACTCAAACAATGTTTGGGATCACCATCCTCTAAGGATCTGTTAACCTAATATCATATAATTCAATACGTTGTTATAATAATGTTTATGGTTAAATGTAAAATATTAAAATATCGTAAGCGGGATTAAATTTTTACCCTTACACGGTATATAATACCGTAGTCTATACAGATACCATAAAGTACATAGTAACGTAGTGGCTATTAGAGGGAACTCCATAGGTACGGTACAAATCAAAATCGTAGGGGGCTCGATAAGGATAATATGACCAGTCACACGAGGAATGTGCAAAGTAGGAATATACTAGTTGCATGCCCGGACTGGTGGTAGCGCATAGCCGTGACTACCACCCACCTTGAACAACACTCCCAAATCAAGGATGCGCATCAAATCAAATCAATCAAACCAAGGGATTATAGTAAGAAAAGAAGAAATGTTGCCGCTGGAGGTAGCTAAGCCCACTTTGCCCGGTATAGCCATGTTTTAGTCATTTTATTTATGACCTTAAGGTCAAGGACATCCATAATCGTTCTCTTTCTTCAAATCCAGTAATAGCCTCCAAATCAACCTACTTCATTTTGGATCTCCATCGCGTACACAGGTGTTTAAGTGATTTTCGGTATTGGCAGAGAGTATGACAATATCCGATCCCGGTCTCTTTAACAACCAATCGTTTACAATTTTCACACCGTGGTCATTATTTTGTAAACCACTTATAAAATCGAATATACGAATCTCAAGTTCAAATTTGAATTCAAAATTAAGTATTTAAATCCGATTTTGATTAACGTCTGAAATATTCACATAATGATTTCAATCCAAATTCGACTTATACAAAACATAACTCAAATACTATTTTAAGTCGATATTAAATATACTTAACCTCGATAGTATATAGCTTGATTTATTTTCGCAAAACTTAAGTTCAAAACAATTCAAATGATTAAATTTTAACTTTAAAAGAATTCGTTTCACGACGATTCATATTTTGGTATGAGTTCAGTATACACAATTCAAAATCGTAATTTATAAATTCAAAACAATTTTAAAGTCATTTAACAAATTTTTAATTCATACCAAAACGATTTATATAATAAATTCAATATAAAATCAACTGTTTATTTAAACTCACATTCATTTACTTATAATCGTATTTATATTCGTATCAATTATGGATTCAAATACATTTCCTTCAACGCAAAATTTCAAATTTAAGTCAATTCCACGATTCATTTTCTCTTTTAAAAAGTTCATATCAATTAAAATTCATATCAATTATAAATTCATTCGTTAAGTCAAAGATATTTATAAAAATCCAAATCTTTAAACTCGAATTTAAATCGCGAATCTTAACCTATACATCCTTGAGTTTATTATTAAAGTTTATAATATATATAAAAATATGTTTTGAAAAATTACATATACAAGTTTATAAAATTCTAAAAGTAACTAGAATAAAAATATAAACATAAATAAGATTAAAATAATATATAAATAGTTTTAAAATAATTACTTGTAATATAAATGTAAAATACTTATGTGATCTAAAATAAATAAAATTATAAGTAAAATCTTAAATAAGTATTTAAAACCATTTTTACTTATAAAATCATTTTTAAAACATATAATTTAAAATTTACAAAACTTAAGTTTAAAATTCTTAAAATATAAATATGAAAATATTAAATTATAAATTATTATTTAAAGGTCAAATTTTCAAATTACTTTACTTCGAAAACATGACCAACGGTGTCCGTATATAAATTTCTACCCTATAGTCAAGTGATACGGATATTTATCATTTCAACTTGCAATTTATAAAATTTCTTCGGGTATATCATTTCAACCCGTAATCCCAAATTTAGTAAAAGTCATTCAGGTCGATCATTTCAACCCATAACAATTTTTCTCTAATCTAATGTCCGTTCGGGTATATATCATTTCAACCCTTAGTGATTTTCTAAACTAAGGAAATCAACAAATATCAATCAACATTCACACAACATCAGTAACAATGTATATATCATCAGTGCACCTACGTGTCATATGAATATCATCGTTTATATATGAAATATGTATACATATCAAAAAAAATCTATCAACAATCTTATACATTTCATATCAGTTCATTTAGCTGAATTTAACATTCATGTATAATGTAAGTCAGGTGTGAGATAAACTCACCTTTCATGGTGCAGAATGAAGATTGCAGACAGATTAACACAAAATGAAACGACGACTCCCAGGCACAACTCAGAATGGTTTCGATCACACTAACCACTCAGTATATATCATTTTTATCAGAGGAGACTATGGAATTTCTCAACGGATCGGTAAGGCTATTGGGTTTGGGATTGGGTTTTGAACTCCACACCTAATTCAATTCAAAACAAACACAAATTTTTTTATTCAAAAATAATATTTATATGTTTATATATATTCACACAGAAATTTTTATAAAGTGTGTATATATATATATTAAAATTCACGCACACCAAAATAAAATAGAATGCACGCTAACATACATAAGCACACCGCAGAGCCCTTTTATAAATTATATAAACACCAAAACCATAAATATATATAATATAAACATAAATTATAAGCCCACTTAAAATATACGCACCCGAAATATATAGACATAAAAAAAAATATAATACCACGCACAAACGGATAATCACACATATCAAAACTCACACATATATACCATATATATAAATACACACAAACACATAACTCACGCCACACAAAAAAATACTATCACACATACAACTGCATACAACATATAAACTCACACACGCCAAAGTATACACACCCAGTCACACATGAAAACACACAAACAATACACACAAATCCCACGCACATAGGAAATGAAAACTTACACACGCAAATGGGAAACATGTTCATATGGGTATAACTCACATACGTAAGGAAAATGGGTGACAATAGCTTTATACGGGTGGAGTGTTGCTGAAGTCGCCGTTGGTGTAGTTCAGGGTAATTGGAGGTGACCCAGTTGGGTCAGTGTGGCACGGCAGTTTGGCAATAGGGCGCGGAGATACGGAAACAAGGGGAGAACGGTGGCAATGGGTGGTTTCACGCAGAGATGAAGGGGAGTTTAGCAGAAGGGGTCTCGGACGCGGAGGGATGGTTGATTGGGTTACTGGGCGCTGTCGGAGGGAGGTGTGGTGGAGCAGGTCATCGCGGACCTGGTCTGACAGGAAGAGGATCGACATTGGAATGGAGTTGGCTCGGAAGCGCCTGGACATCGGTGAGAACATGGCGATGGGAGGTAATTTGGGAAAGGTAAGTTGAAAAAAATGGGAAATCAAAAATGGTGAACTGTAAAGATACAATACGTTATGGGGAAGAAATAAAATGGAGTGCAACGGTTTAAATCCAGGCATTTCGGCATTGAAGAAAACGTGGGTCTGAACAGTTCAACAGATTTTGAACCAAGTTTTCGTTTTTTTATAACTTTAAGCTAAGCGGTGGCACGGGAAACGAGCAACAGTTTGAACACATCCAGGGGAAAGAACGAATTTGGGGGGAAGCCGAATGGGTTTAATTTATCGAAAGGCATGACGTTTGAAAAAATGGAAAAACAAGATTTCAAAACAACAATATCAACGGAAAAAAAAATGGAAACATGAAATGGAAAGGTACAAGCAATATAAATTGAGAAGTAACGTGCATGGAGAGATGGGAATGATTTGGAAAACAAAAGGCAATAAGGCATGCATGAAAACGTAGCTTAGGTGACTTAGAAATTTTAAACATTGAGTGACCTATGGAACAACGTGCATGCATTTTGGAATGAGAAAGGAAACATATGGCTTATGTACTAAGCCTTTGAAATAAACAAAAAAAATCGATGTATGGTTTAGTAAAATAAAAGGAAGAGTTTTGTAGATCCCAAATATCTAGAAAAATATGTGCAAACTCAAATGGCTCTATTTTAAAAATGATCTAGACAATAATTTTCATAGTTTCAGCGCGAATCGAGCACCGAAACTGACAAACGGATATATTGCGGAAATCAGCTTGATGAGACAGATGCAATGGTATATAGTTTGCAGTGTCAGGATGCTTCGTTCGAAAACGCATTACAGACTCGTTTAAACGGAAAATTCGAATGGGAAACGGATGTCAAAATGTCCGATTTTCGCAAAATGAATTTTGCCGTTGGATTCGTGACATCGAATTAAATATTTTTTGTGTTTTCCCGAACTGGTTTCGAAGAGATTTTAAAATCGTTAAAATTTGAACTGTTACACGCAGCTTTGCACTGAAAATTGCATGACCGACAAATATTCAAATTTTCTAATGAAATTTTTCACAACTGCTATATCTCACTGTATGTATTTCATATTTCAAATTTCAAATTCCCGTTATGAAAAACCATAGAACATTTTCAAAATAAATTTTCAATTTAAATCGGAATTTAAATCATTAAAAATACCGGGTTATTACACTCTCCCCCACTCAAAACTTTTCGTCCTCGAAAAGGAACGAGGCAGAGAAATAGTAATAATTTAATATATTTAAACCAAATTGTTTATATTTATCACCTCACTTATATATATTTGAAATATATACTTAAATTACAAGTTAAATCATTTTCAAACATTTCAAATAGTTTTAAGTATTCACTCGACGTGTCGATTGGCAATATATATCTATCCCACTTTCGAATCCCGAAAATAGATATCGATAATGTTGTAGTCATCATCAGAATTATTTCCAAGCGATTAGAGTGTGACTCTATATCTATCTAATACATATAGGATTTAACATATACGTTGATCAGACGTATGCACTAAATCACTAAGTATTTGATAGACCAATTTTAATGTTAAATAATTACTCAAACATATTTTATATATAAATTTAAATAGAATATATACAAAATTTCCAAATCATATATTATGAATAATATATCTTAAATCATTAAAAAAAATATAACTCTTCTCAATCGTTTATTTATTAAAATTCAAATACATTAACAATATTATTATTAAATCATATACGTAACAATATTATCCAAAATATTTTCAAACTCAAGTTATCTATATTTAAACTTATAAAACTATTTGATTCCATAAGTTTATAATATACATACATCATAAATAAAATATTTATTAACCAATTTAAATTTATAAATCCCTATGTACATACATTTATAAACTATATCATTATAGATTTCAACTAAGATAAAATCATTCTCTTATAAAATCAATATCTTTAGATCTTATTCAAAATATATAGTTTATAAAGTATAAACATCAAATCTTCACAAAATATTAGTATTACCAAAACATAAAGTTATTTACAAATATATATCTTCCACTAATATATGTAACAATTGCATCAAGAAAATCTTATATTATAATACCATTCAAAATACCATTTTAAAACCCAAATTTATTAAGAATAAACCCGTTAGAAAACTTATACTCTCCTTTTACTTCTTACCTTGTTATGGAGAAGGATAAGTTATAGGGTTCGAGTTGAAAGCTGAATGAACGGAAGAACCTAATCAAAGAGGATCTACGAAGGAAGATGGATTCCAATGGGAAGGAAATTTCAGAAGAAGATTTACATATTAAACAAATTTTATATCTGAAATATTTGTTTAAAACCATTTTGAAAGTCATTTATACTTTAAAAATATGCTCTCTCCAGAATGATTCTGCGACTGATTCCGCTCATTCTAGGGTATCACTACCCTATCTATAATGAGCTTTTACCCCATAGGCTAAATATTTAATAAACCAAAGCTCTGATGCCACATGTAACATACTGTCTTTTGTCCGCCTCAATCCGGTAGTTGAACCAACTCAAACCGTTCGAAACGACATATTGTTATTAGCTTCTGAGGTAAATAGAATAAATCACAGAAACAAGGACATAAATACATAGTTGTATAATATCTCGCAGGGGAAACTAAATAATACAATAGTAGTTCATGAAGCTACTAAATTAATTTTTACAATAGATTTTACATAAACAATACAGTGGAAATCAAATACAATGAATTTCTAATGCATAAATAAATAATAACAGTACGAAATAGAGACGATAAGAATAGCCGAAATTGGACCAATTGAATAGGTAGACACAGGTGAGAACGACTCTATATAAGCTCCAACTCTGAGGGTGAATCTCGAAACTATAATATTCAATTTGACCCGAGCAATAATGCAAACCAAAACGACTCGGATCAGGACTAACACTCTCATGGAAGTAAATCAATTCAAATGAAATGTTCAATGAAATGCACCAGCAACTCAGAGGATTTTTGGGATCACCATCCTTTAAGGATCCGTTAAACTAATATCATATAATACAATACGCTATTATAATAGTGTCTACGGTTAAATATGAAATATTAAAATAGTGTAAGAGGGATTACATTTTAACCCTTACACCATTTATAATACCATAGTCTATACAGATACCATAAAGTCCACAGTAACGTAGTGGCTATCAAAGGGCACTCCATAGGTACGGTACAAATCAAAATCGTTGGGGGCTCGATCAGGATAATATGACAAGGCACACGAGGAATGCCCAGAGTAGGAATATACCAATTGCATGCCCGGACTGGGGGTAACGCATAGCCGCGACTACCGCCCACCTAGAGCAACACTCCCAAATCAGGGATGCACATCAAATCAAATCAATCAAACCGAGGGACTATAATAATAAAAGAAGAAGTGTTGCCGATGGAGGTAGCTAACCCCACTTGGCCTGGTGTAGCCCTGTTTTAGTCATTTTAATTATGGCCTGAAGGTCAAGGACATACGTCATCATTCTCTTTCTTCAAATCCAGTAATCGCCTCCAAATCAACCTACTTCATTCTAGATCTCCACCGCTTACACAGTTGTTAAAGTGATTTTCGGTATTGGCAGAGAGTACTACAGTATCCGATCCTGGTCTGTTTAACAACTAATTGTTTACAATTTTCACACCATGGTCATTATTTTGTAAACCGCTTCTAAAATCGAAAATACAAATATCAGGTTCAAGTTTGAATTCAAAATTAAATATTTACATTCGATTTTAATTAACGTCTGAAATATTCACGTAACGATTTCAATTCAAATTAGAGTTAAACAAAACATATCTCAAATACTATTTTAAATCAATACTAAATTTACTTGACCTCGATAGTATATAGCTTGATCTATTTTCACAAAACTTAAGTTCAAAACAATTCAAATGATTAAATTTTACCTTTAAACGAATTCGTTTCACGATGATTCATAAGATCCAACATTTTGGTATGAGTTCAGTATACACAATTCAAAATCATAATTTACAAATTCAAAACAACTTTAAACTCATTCTTATATATTCCTTTTAAGAAATTCTTAATTCATACCAAAACGACTTATATAATCAATTCCATATAAAATCAATTGTATATTCAAACTCACATTCAACTTCTTATAATCGAATTTATATTCATATTAAATATGGATTCAAATACATTTCCTTCAACACAGAATTTCAAATTTTAGTTAATTTAACGATTCTAGTTCATCTCTTAGAAAGTTCATATCAATTAAAATTCATATCGATTATAATTCATTTGTTAAGTCAAATATAGTTATAAGAATCAAATCTTTAAAATCGAATTTAAATCACGAATCTTAACTTATCCATCCTTGAATTTATTATTAAAGTTTATAAAATATATATAAAAGTATGTTTTGAAAAATACATATATAAGTTTGTAAAATTCTAAAAGTAACTAGAATAAAAATATAAATAAAGATAAGATTAAAATAATGTAGAAATAGGTTTAATATAATTACATATAATGTAAAAGTAAAATACTTATATGATCTAAAATAAATAAAATTATAAGTAAAATCTTAAATAGGTATTTAAAACCATTTTACTTATAAAATCATTTTTAAAACATATAATTTAAGATTTACAAAACTTAAGTTTAAAATTCTTAAAATATAAATATGAAATTATAAATTATAATTTAAAACTCAAATTTCCAAATTACATTACTTCAAAAACATGACCAACAGTGTCCGTATATAAATTTCTACCCTACAGTTAAGTGGTACGGATATTTATCATTTCAACCTGCAATTTATAAAATTTCCACGGGTATATTATTTCAACCCATAATCCCAATTTTAATAAAAATCGTTCAGGTCTATCATTTCAGCCCATAACAATTTTTCCCTAATCTAATGTCCGCTCGGGTATATATCTTTTCAACCCTTAGTGATTTTCTAAACTAAGGAAATCAACAAATATCAATCAACATTCACACAACATCAGTCACAACATACATATCATCAATGCACCTACGTGTCATATGAATATCATCATGTATATATGAAATGTGTGTACATATCAAATAAAATAATTTCTATCAACAATCCTATATATTTCATAATAGTTCATTTTGCTGAATTTAACAATCATGAATAATGTAAGTCAGGTGTGAGATAAACTCACCTTTCGTGGCATAATATGAAGATGGCAAACGGATTGACACCATATGAAAGGACGATTCCCAAGCACGACTAATAATGGATTCGATCACAGTAACCACTCAGTATATATTATTTTTATAAGAGGAGACTATAGAATTTCTCAATGGACTGGTAAGTCCATTGGGTTCGGGATTGGGTTTTGAAATCCACATCAAATTCAACTCAAAATGAACACAGTAAATTTAATTCAAAAATAATATTTATATATATTCACATAGAAATTTTTATAATGTATATATACATATATATTAAAATTCACGCACACCAAAATAAAATAGAACGCATGCAAAACATATACAAGCAAATCGCAAAACCCTTTTATAAATTATATAAATACCAAAATCGTAATATATAAAATATAAACATAAATTATAAACCCACTTAAAATATATGTACCTGAAATATGTAGACATAAAAAAAATATAATACCACACACAAACGGATAATCACACATATCAAAACTCACACATACGTACCATATATATAAATACACACAAACACATAACTAATGCCACACCACAAAATATACTCTTACACATACAACTGCATACAACATATGAACTCACACATGTCAAAATATAAACCTCCAGTCACACATGAAAACACGCAAACAATAACACATACAAATCCCACGCACATAGGAAATGAAAATTTACACACGCAGATGGGAAACAACATGTTCATACCGGTAACTCACATACATAAGGAAAAACAAGTGACATCAGCTTCATACGGGTGGAGTGTTGCCGAAGTCGGCATTGGTGGAGTTCAGGGTAGGTTGAGGGGACGACCAATGTGGCACGGCAGTTCGGCAACAGGGCGCGGAGTTAGGGAAAACAAGGGGAGAACAATGGAAATGGGTGGTTTCAGTCAGAGATGAAAGGGAGTTTAGCAGAAGGGGTCTCGGATGTGGAGGGATGGTCGGTTGGGTTACTTGGTGCTGTCGGAGGGAGGCGTGGTGGAGCAGGTCATCACGGACCTAGTCCGACAGGACGAGGGTCGGTAGTGGAATGGAGTTGGCTCGGAAGCACCTAGATATGGGTGAGAACATGGCGATGAGAGGAAATTTAGGTAAAGTAAATTGAAAAAGATGGGAAATTAAAAATGGCGAACTAGAAAAATACAATACGTGATGGGGAAGAAATAAAATGGGGTGCAGCGGTTTAAACTAGGTATTTCGGCATTGAAGTAAATGTGGGTCTGAACAGTACAATAGAATTTAAACCAAGTTTTCGTTTTTTGTAACTTTAAGCCAAGCGATAGCATAGGAAACGAGCTACAGTTTGAACACATCTAGAGGAAAGAACGGATTTTGGAGAAATCAGAATGGGTTTAATTTATCAAAAGGCATGATATTTGAAAAAATGGAAAAACAAGATTTCAAAACTGCAAAGAACTGTCAATGGAAGAAAAACAAATGGAAATATGAAATGGAAAGGTACAAGCAATATAAATTGAGGAGTAACATGCATGGAGAGATAAGTACGATTTGGAAAACAAAAAGCAATAACGCATGCATGGAAACATAGCTTAGGTGGCTTAGGAATTTTAAACATTGAGTTACCTTTGGAACAACATGCATGCATTTTGGAATGAGAAAGGGGACACATGGATTATGTACTAAGCCTTTGAAATAAACAAAAAAAGTATGGCTTAGTAAAATAATAGGAAGATTTTTGCAGACCCAAAATATCTAGAAAAATATGAGAGATTTGAATAGGGACACATCGAACTCAAATGGCTCTGTTTAAAAATGAACTACACAAGAATTTTCGCAGTTTCAGCGTGAATCGAGCACCGAAACTGACAAAAGAATATATTGCAGAAATTAGCTCGATAAGACAGACGCAGCCATATAAAGTTTGCAGTGTCAGGATGCTCCGTTAAAAAACGCATTATGGACCCCATTAAATGAAGAATTCGGATGGGAAACAGATGTTAAAACGTCTGATTTTCACAAAATGAATTTTGCCGTTGGATTCGTGACATCGAATAGAATATTTTCTGTGTTTGCCCAAACTGGTTTTGAAGAGATTTTAAAATCGTTAAAATTTGAATTGTTATGCGTAGCTTTGCACTGAAAATTACGCGACTGACAAACATTCAAATTTTCCAACGAAATTTTCATAGCTGCTATATCTCACTGTACGTATTTCGAATTTCAAATTCCCGTTATGAAAAACCATAAAACATTTTCAAAATAAAAATTTCAATTTAAATCATTAAAAATACCGAGTTGTTACAAAAACTGCCTTCAAAACTCATGGGGGGCATTATAAATTCTGAGTAATGCCATTTGGACTAGTTAATTCACCCTTAAACTTCCAATCCCTTATGAATCAAGTGTTCATGCCTTATTTGAGAAAGTTTACATCAGTATTTTTATGATATTTTGGTATACAGCAAGAACTGGAGTGATCACCTACAACATCTAAATTTCACCTTTCAAGTATTGGACCAAAACTCCCTAAAAATCAAATTAACCAAATGTCACTTTGCCAAACTATCCATTTAGTATTTAGGTCATATTATATCTGGTGAAGATATAGCCGCAGACCTAAGTAAAATAGAGGCAGTGCAGAAGTGTCAAGTTCCCAAAGATTTGAAAGCCTTGAGAAGATTTTTAGGTCCCATTGGATACTATAGAAGATTCATCAAAGGGAATGGAATCATTGCTAAACCACTGACTAATTTGTTGTATAAAGATTAATTTAAATGTTGTGATGCAGCAACCCAATCATTTAATCAATTGAAGCAATGCCTAATCAACGCTCCTATTTTAACCCTCGCTGATTTCACTTTGCTTTTTACCTTTGAATGTGATGCTTATGGAAATGGAGTGGGTGTCGTGTTAACACAGAATGACAGGCCAATAACTTATTCGAGTAAGGAACTGCATGGTAGAAATTTGGGGCCATCTACATATGAAAAAGAATTTTTGGCTATTATAATTGATACTAAAAGATGGGGGCAGTACCTGATAGGTAGAAGATGTATCATCAAAACCGAACACCAAAGTCTCAAACACCTCCTTGCACAAATATTGACCACTTATCTACAGCACAAATGGATGGCAAAACTTCATGGGTTTGATTATAGTGTTGAGTATAAAAGTGGAAAAGAAAACCTAGTGGCAGATTGTTTATCAAGAAGGAATGAGGAAAGCCTGGAAGAAGAACAGTTATTTGATATCATAATAGTGAGAACACCATGGTTAGATGAAATGGAAAATGGCCTTAAATGACTTTAAGTGGTACCACGAACAACTCCAAAAAGTAAAGAGAAATGATTATCCTGAGAAATATAGGGCAGTGGAAGATTTGATTTATTACAAGGGGAAGTTATTTGTTGATCACCATCTTCTTCCATTAGTCCAAACCCTGATTGGTGTCATCATTCTACCCCCATCAGTTGGGCATGCTAGAGTGAGAGCCACGGTCGAAAAATTGAAGCAAGTTTTTACTATAAAAAATGAAACTGCATGTAGAGAAATATGTAAAAGCATGTGAGGAATTTCAGCGAAATAAATATGTGAATTTAATATGTCATGGTTTACAATAGCCTCTACCTATATTCAAAAGAATATGGACTAATTTGTCCACGGAATTTATTGCTTGCCTTCCTAAAAGCCAAATATACATTGTCATCTATGTTGTAGTGGATCGAATGAGCAAGTATGGCAACTTCTTCCCAGTTTCCCACCTTTATACTGACAAAGATGTAGCCCTATTTTTTTTCAAGGTGTTTTTGAACTCCATGGCCTACCTAAAACTGTTGTAAGTGATATAAATTCCATATTCATGAGCAAATTTTGGCGGGAATTATTCAAATTACAAGGCAACACCCTTAAGTATAACACGCCATATCACCCTCAAAGTGATGGCCAAACTGAGGTAGTGAACAAAATATTGGAGTGTTACTTAAGATGTTTTGTTTGCCATAAGTCCAGTGAGTGGTCCAATTGGATGCCAGTCACAAAATATTGGTACTACACCACGTGGAAGGTTTCTACAAATATGACCCACTATAAAGCTGTGTATGGTGTTGATCCCCCAACATTGCTTTCCTGTATTCCCAATGCTGCCAAGGTAGAACAAGTTGAGGAGCATTTATATACCAGAGACATCATACTATAGTTTTTAAATGATAGTTTTAAGGTAGCACATGAGAGAATGAGGAAGTTTGCTGATGACCAACCTTTTGACAAGGCCATCGAGATTCATTAACGTTACAGACTTCGACCAACAGATGAATCGATCCAAACCTGAGACATAAGCCGAACACAAGAACCTTATATGCAATCCAGCTGGAGCCCATGATCTTCAGACCGACTGAGTCAGGCCCTGCCTAACTCCATACAAGATACTATCCTTAAGATTTGGTCTTACTCCAACTTAACCGCTCCTAGACATCCTTAGTGATCAGATCAGATGCCACATGTCACCGCCGATTCGAATTATGCCATTCTCTATTAGAAGAATGCCTCTACAAGATCTCCTAAAATACTGGATTTGATAACACACGCTTCAAAAAATTTAAACGTTATAGCACCTATAGACCTTCTGGACAGAGAAGAATGATCTTTTTGTTGGGAAAATCTATGATTATATTATTGCTATGATTGTTTCACCTGTAATAATTCATTTTGTATAAAAGAGATTATAAAGTGGACGTAGGCTTGTTAACGCCGAACCACTATAAACATGTGTGTGATTGCTCTTATCTTCATTTTTCATTTAATTGTCTTCATTTAATCTCTACAAATCTATTTCTTGGCTATTGTACCATTTTTTGTGTCAACACTTTGGGGCTTTCAATGAGAATGTTGATATTCTCAACATTTGGAGGATTTTACTCTACTTTCAGATCACCAAGTCTGAGACAAGATCCTACTTTTTTCAATATCATTAAATCATGGTTGCCAAATCCTCATCACGCGATACCGGAAAGCAGCCACAGGCTGCGACATCAGCAGATGCAGCCAGGGGGTCGATCGTTCTGGGGCATACTCCGGACCAGCCTATGCTACCATCTTCAGTGCATTCTGCAGCAGATCCAGCCTACCCCTCAACTTTTTCCACCCATGATGAGTTTATGACGGTAATGAATCAACTCAGGGATACCATGGCGGCGCTTAATGCTCAAGCCCGGGAAAGTGCTGCTAGGAGAGAGGACATGGTCTGTATGTTGAGGTAGCTGGAAGAATGTAGGAAGCAACAGTCTTCCCTTTACTTGCTGGACCAAAACTTGAAGGTTCATCGTGATCAGAAGGAAGCACAGATCGACTTCAACTGCGACTCCCGCTGGACAGACCCAAAAACTACAATAATTACAACTGGAAAGGCGTACCAACCGTCTCGAAACAACTGATCGAGCTCAAGTCGATCTGACCAACCTAGAGGATATTGATATAGTGATTCAACATAATCGATGCGCCTCTCCTTCGGATCACCGGAATTTTGCTCAAACAACCCTTGTAATACAGTTCAGTACACGAACCCGCCCTTGCGTGATTCCACAGAAAAAGAATGGGCGATTGAGAAATTTTGTATGTTCCATGAGATCTATGGGCATGTAACTAATGAATGACATCACCTTCAAGAACTTATTGAGAAGCTAATTCGAGAGGGAAAGCTCGATGAGTACAAGGTAGACCTAAGGGACACGAAGCAAGGGACATTAGCTTCCAAGAAAAGTCAAGTAGCGCCCAAAGCCACTGCTCAAGAAAAGGCAAAAGGGGTGGTGATCAATGCCATTGTTGGAGGACCTCATCTAACGGGGCATAACATTTGGACTATGGAACGACATGTAAAACCCACAAAATATCTAGACGTTGAGGAGACCAGCACCCTTGAAACTGAAGGTCCCATAAAAAGAAGAAGGACGATGACGAATGAAATCATTTTCCGCGACCGAGAGTCGATCGATGTAGAAGCCCCAAGTATCAACCCATTAGTTATACCGGCCATTATTGGCCTAACTACAATACGAAAGGTTTTGGTCGACAATGGGAGTTCGTTAAATATCTTATTCAGACATGCTTAGGACCGGATGAAGTTGGAATTGAAGGACTTGAAACCATGCGTCGGCCAGATACGTGGCTTCAATGGGTCGCCCATTGAGCCGATCGGTCCGAACGACCTATCAATAGAGTTGGGAGACAGAGACCGTAGGAGAGTACAGATCCTGGCGTTTGTTGTAATGAATATAAATTCCCAATACAATGCATTTTTAGTACGACTGGCCCTAGCAGAGTTTAGAGCTTGTATTGCTCCTTGGTGCCTACTTTTGAAATTCCTGACCGACGGAGGGATTGGAACGGTGTGCGGAGATCAAGTAACAGGGCGAGCCAACTATTTGGCAAAATGGAAATTACTACAAAGAAAAGATAACAAAGAGTCAAAAGATAATCCCTCCCCTGTGGAGGGGAAGAAAGCATAGCAACTGTAAAAAAATCCCGGCCAGGGCCGTCCATCTGCCAACTTGAGGACATCGATCCAAGAGAGGACGAAGAAACGAGATGTAGGAAGGCATCCCCGAATGAAACAAAAGTGGAGATCTTGATCGACGACGGTGACCCAACGAGGGTCTTGAAGATTAGATACCACCTTGACCCCCTCCGAACAAGGGAGTTGACAAATTCCTCCACGCTAACCTTAATGTGTTCGCATGGACCCATGCTGGTATGTGTGGGATTTCACCCTCCATCATGACTCATTCTCTAAGCATCGATCCGAAATATACCCTTGTAAAATAGAAGAGGCGGATGCTCGGCCCAAAGAGGCCTGCTGCTTTAAAGGAAGAAATCGGAAAGCTTCAAGCCAAGGGTTTATTCGGGACATGGCTTATCCCAAGTGGATAGCAAACCCCATGCTTGTGAAGAATGCTAATGGGAAGTGGCGAACTTGTATCGACTTCTATGATTTGACAAAGCCTGCCCCAAGGACAACTTCCCATTACCCAGGATCGATCAATTGGTTGATTTGACCCTGGGGGCATGAACTTCTCTCATTATGGATGCACTCGGGGTATAACCAGATTGCAATATATGTCCCGGATAAAAAACATACCAACTTCATAACCGACCTCGGGCTATATTGTTACGTGGTCATGCCCTTCGGACTGGAGAATGCTGGAGCAACATATCAGCGTCTGGCCAACCGAATATTTCATGAGCAGATAGGAATAACGATGGAGGTTTACGTAGACGATATGTTGGTGAAGTCTAGACAATCATCTGATCACGTTAGAGACTTGTCAAAGATGTTTGGCATCCTCTGAAGATATGGAATTAAGCTTAATCCTTTGAGGTGTTCTTTTGGGGTAGCATCATGAAAGTTCTTGGGTTTCATAGTTAGCTCTCGTGGGATCGAAATCAATCCCGGCCAGATCGTAGCGATAAAGGGAATCTAGTAACCAAGAAGGATCAAGGACATGCAAAGTTTAGCAGGCATGGTCACAGCAATGGGTCAATTCATATCCAAAGCGACTGAAAAATGCTTACCTTTTTTAAATTGATAAAAAGAGGTAAACGAAACTTCACTTGGACGCCCGACTTTGTCGAAGCCTTCCAGAATTTACTTGAACACGTGGAAAAACCTCTAATACTGTCCAAACCGACCGACCTTAAGGATCTACTTGTGTACCTAGCAGTATCCAAACGTGCAATCAGCTTAGTCCTAATCCATAAAGAGGATCGGGTACAACGATCAGTTTATTATGTAAGCAAGAAACTAACAGGGGTTGAACACAACTATCCAAAGATTGTAAAGCTCATGTATAGTCTGTTGATTGCATCACGAAAGCTCCGACATTACTTCTAGTCTCAACCTATCAAGGTGTTCACCGACCAACCGCTACACCAAGTCTTGCAATGACCTAAGGCAAGCTTGAGACTGCTCAAATGGAATATCGAGCTTAGTCAATTCGACCTGACCTTTGTCCCGTGGAAGTCCATCCGGGGACAAGCGCTGGACGATTTCATAGCTAAGTTCACTACTCTGGAAGACAACAGCTTGGAGGATAGTACCAAGCCCCTGGACACCGAATTGATGTCAGACACTTGGAAGTTTTATATAGATGAGTCCCGTAACGATCGACGTTCCGGCGCTGGCATAATATTATTATCTCCTGAAGGGCGGTCGATTTATTATGCCTTGAGACTGATTTTCTTGGCTACCAGCAATGACTTCGAGTACAAATCCTTGATTGTTAGGCTCAAGCTCGTGAGGGACTTAAGAATAACATCTCTTAATATTTTCTGTGATTCTCAACTTATTGTATTTCAAATTCGGAAAGAGTATCAGACTAAAGGAGTTCGACTTGCTGCCTATCTCAAGAAGGTCGAAGAATTACTGAATGGTTTTGACCAGTATAGCATCTCACACATTCCCAGAGAGTAAAACCAAAAGGCAGACATATTAGCAAAGCTTGCTAGTTCCGATAACCCAAGCGAAGCAGAGCTAGCCCCTATAGAGATCTTGAACATTCCGAGAATGGATCAGATAGAGGTCGATCAATCAAAAATCGAACCTGAAAAGGAATCCTGGATGACTCCCATCAAAAATTTACTCCTACATGGCACTCTCCCCGAAAGAAGGAATGGAAGAAGATCCCTCATACGACAAGCTTCTAGGTACATCATCCAACAAGACCGACTTTATAGGAGGAGTTTCTCTGTTCCAATGCTTCAACGTGTGGCTAACGATGATATCAATAGAATATTGAGAGATATGCATGAAGGAGAGTGTGGAGCTCATACCAAAGACAAACCTTGGCTAAGAAAGTGCTGCGATATGGGTACTTCTGGCCGACCGTAAGCAAGGACGCTGCCAATTATTCCAAATGATGTGATAAATGTCAGAGGTTTGTTCAAATTCCACGATCCCCATCAATAAAGCTCACTCACATGGTTAGCCCTTGGCTGTTCGCCTTATGGGAAATAGATATTATCGAAAGTTTTCCAATATCAAAAGGGGGTGCAAAGTATGTGATCGCAGTTATAGACTACTTTACAAAGTGGGAGGAAGCCGAAGAGCTAACCACAATTACAACAAAGTGAGTCATTAATCTTATTGTAAGAAATATAATATGTCGGTTTGGTTAGCCTCAGACTATCATAACCGATAATGGAATTCAGTTCAATAGCTCGGAATTCAAAGACTCATGTGAAAGGTATCACATCGGGAAAAAGTACACTGCAGTTCTGAATCCACAATCCAATGGACAAGTTGAAGCCGTTAACAAAATTATCAAGTCTATACTAAAGAAACATTTGGAATGAGCCAAAGGCAAATGGGTCGAAGAGCTTCTTTTAGCCCTTTGGGCTTATTAAAAAACCATAAGAAATCCATGGTCATACTCCTTTTGCTTTATCCTACGGCTCGGAGGCAGTCATTCCCATATAACTCGAAGTTCCTTCTCATAGGACTACGTACTATGACCCACTATCAAACACATCCCTTATTTTGGAATCATTAACATAATTGATGAAAAAAGAGAAGAAGAAAACCATCGTGCTGAAGCTCATTAGCGTAGGGTCGCTTGATATTACAACAAGAGGGTTTGACCTACGACCTTTAATGTTGGCGATCTTGTTCTAAAACAGGTCTTCCCGACTCCCGTACATATGGGTTGCAAGTGGGAAGGGCCCTACATCGTCCAACATAAGCTTGATAATGGAACCTTCAGTCTAGCGATTGTTGATGGCGAACCTTTTCAGAGAGCATGGAATGCTAAGCATTTACGACATTATCTTTCTTAGAACTCTTGGTTTCGTATTGTTTTACCTATTTTAAGTATTGTAATAAGGTGTGTCTTATCGCCCATAGTAGTTTATGAATAAAAGCTCCTTTCCTGCTTTGTCTCATTACTGTAATGACTGTATGTTTTGATTCGACCAACATTAAGTCAATCGCTTACTCTACAACTTGTTGGTCCATGTCACAATGAGTCGACCTCGTTCAGGAACCAAAAGGAAATACGAGACAAATAACTTCGAGCTTGAAAATAGCACTTGAAGCTTCAGACCACACTTTGTAGACCAAAAGTGTGGATGACACCGATGCAAACAACATGAGTGCTTGTTTAAAACAACTCCGATTCTTATGACTTGAGGAATATAAAATTACGGACGAGTGTGAAAAGTGCACTCCGACAAAAAACCGCTCGATCCTTGGAAATCTAACCCTTAACGACTAAAGTGAGAGTATACAAGGACTTATGTATCCATAACGATGATCACTCAACCCCCAGACTAGTCGAATCGACAAGGAGACTCGATGTCCAAACCGATCCCTCATGACACCGGGGGCATGAGGAAAACAGGTGATCCGAATACGAGTTTCACTTAAATGATCCTCAGAGTTTGGAATAAATGTGAGACGTTAATATTACTCCCTTATGACTTTCAAAAATACTTGGACACATTAATAATACAAGTATTTGAAAACAATTAAACATTGTTAAACATAAACACAAGCTTTGCTTACTAAATAACAATTGTTTATAGGTACATCACACTACGTCCGCAAAATACAAGACTTGACGAAGACAAAAACGCAAGGGCCACATTCGCATACAACTCTCAAAAGGCCTAAAAATAGACATGTAATAAAGGACTTCAAAGCTTGGGGTGGTTTACCACTAGACTTCTCGATTTCCTCCCTTTCTCTCTTCCTGATTAGCTCCAGCATTTCCTCTATAGTCAAACCATACTTTGGTTTTTTGGGCGTGCTTCGAAAAGAAACAGAGCGACTGGGCGTAGCTATATCAGGTTTTATCTTACTTGGATTAGTCAGGGATGGAAAAGGAGCCACTTTAACAGATGAAATTAAATTTTGTGGAATGTATTGGAGAGGAGGAATGTCGAGGAGTTCATCAATTAGTTTAGCCTTAAGGGAAGAGACTCCTTCCTCATCCCTTGCCTTCATTTTCCGTGATAGATGGAAGGTCGGACTTCTTGGCCTCACACACAAATATTACATCATCATCCCCCAATCGAACACTGTGAGTCTTGGGTCTCTTCGGAGCGTTGGTCGATTTCTTATCTTTGCTAAAGCCAGTAGTGGGATCCTTCTCTAGCACTTTAGTCTCCGCCCTAGTGACTTCTTTATCCAATGGTGTACCTATGATAGGAAGAGCAAAAGTTATGATCGAAGGAAAAAATGATCGATGGGATTAAGAAGGAAGGAGTGAATTGCCTCTGGTTTCAGACTCTGTTGGTCATTTCGAAGCCTTTATTTTAGAAGCAAGAACGGCTGATCTTTTTATAGACAGAGGAAGAAGAGGATCTTTTAGACTATATTCCTCCTCTATCCAAAGGAATTATTTGGAGGAGGAGGAATAGAGGACGAACCAGCCACAACTTTTGTAGAAGGGGAAGAAAGAGATGCTTTCGTCTTACTTGCACTAGTCTCCCCCTCTGGGACCGACTTCCCTTTATCCCTATATCATTCAACATCTCTTAATTCCTTTAGCTTTATCTTCCCTTCGGCCAACACCTCCTACTCATCACCATGTGAATATTAGGCCATTAAAGCCTCTTTATCCACCAGCTATTCTTTCGCAGCCTCGACCTCTTCTTTCACAAACACTTCCCATGCATCAGTTAACACCCGCTGATAATTACCCATTTAAGATTGGTTCCTGTAGCGAAGGATGCAAGCAGAAAACAACAGAATGTTAGCATCAAATATCTTGCTTATTTCTCTTTTCTCAGCGAGATGTTCATCTTTGATTGAACGAACATCAATATCATGTTGGAGCTAGGTGTTGCTAGCATTTTCGATCGTAGCAGTGACATTATCTTCAACTTGTTTTCTAGCAAGCTCGGACGAATCGAGACGGGCTTTGAGGCCTTGTACGTCCTAATCCAATTGACCTTTTTCATTCCTTAAGGTCTCATTTTTAGTTCTCAAGGATGCACACTACTGAATCACCAACTGAATTTGAGCCTCTAGGCTTCTCGAAATTTCCTTGAACTTTTCTTTAAGATCATCCACTTCAGACTCACACTCCTCTGTCTTTTCCTTGAGCGACTCAAAATCCTTCCTATCAAATTCTTGGTCCCTCTGCAAGCATTTATTCTCTATCGACCTACTCTTAACCACTTCGCATACTTGTCTTGCGCATGCATACATTGCATCATATTGGGTTAGGGAAATGTCAATACTAGATCTGATTTGATTGTGAAGCTTTGGTGGAAACTATTGCAGCGTGGGGGCAAATTCAATTCCAGCAAAATAGAGACCTGGGGAGAGCTCCTCCATTTCCCTGACTCGATTCGTAGATACCCTTTCTTGATCCGAAGAGAACGCCACCTGGGGACTTTTACCAGGACGACCGAGAGGAGGAGCAGAGTCATGAACGTGAAGTCCAGCTGGTCGGGCCTCGGGAGAAGGGTCGACCTGGAGTTGGGGAGTGCCTGGAACAACTTGAGAATATTCATTGGCGGTTTTGTCATCGCCCCTAGGGGTTTTGTCCTAAGGACGAGATGAAGATCGCTCATTCTCATTTTCTTTTCTATGGGACTTGCTCCCCTTCACTCCCTTCCCTTTATGTTCCCGATCTCCCTTCTCCTGCATTTTTCTCTTCTGAGCTTTTTCTTCCTCTCTTTTCTCTTTTATCTCTAACGACTGTCATCCTCATGTCCCCCGCCATGGTTGACTTGTTGCGAGGCTGACCCAACAGGACCACATTCCTTCAAAAGAGAATCAAAGTTGTCGAGATAATACTCGGTATTCATAGCCCCTATATTATGACAAAGAAACTTCAATCAATATTCAATGAATACTACAGAAAATAGTGTTATGATGCGCAGTGCCAGTGCTTTGTATTCTCTAAAAGTTGTTCTCCTCAACCAACCCAAGCCTGAAATTTGGTGCACATTTCCTGTGTCTTTTGGATCGACCGGTATGAAATCTTCCCTAGACTTAGTATGGAAAAACGCATCCGGATACAAATTCTAGGAAGAGATGATTTGATCGAGAATTTCTAAATTATGTAAGTTATGAAAGGGAGAGGTCACTTCATCCTCCTGTGGACTACGAAGAGGAGAGGAATCTCTTCTAGCACCAGAGTCTTTTGGTCAACGGTTAGCAAGCTCCACCTCAACTGTTTCCTCTCGGACCTTGATACGACTATGGTTCGGGTAGGAGATAAAGGGTTGAACGAGAAGAAAAATAAGGAGATGAAGAAGATAAAGAGAAGACAGTGGAGAGCTGAGAGAGAGAGTTTCAGCAAATAATTTCTTTCTATCCCCCTTTCATTCGGTTTGCTGGTACATATATAAAGTAATTTTTCTAACAACTTTTGACACGTGGTCAGCTAGGCATCATTGCCTACAACAAATAATAGAAAAACAAAATGTAAAAGCACACTACAAATCTCTAACCAACTTGCAGCACCATTTGCTTCTTAGTCCAGAAACTCTTTTTAGGTAATTGTATCAATCTCCTATGCATCATCTTGTGCTGATGAATGATATATCCGTATCATTACCATCCCCTCGAAATCGACCTTGTCCTCAAGGTCGGAAGTTGGTGTCAGCTTCGTCGGAGTAGTCGAGTTTGGATTATTATTGAGTCGAGTATCATGTAAATGCGCCACAAAGAAATATTCGAAATCAAATTTCCCACCCGGATCAAATATGAATATTGTTCTTTCAAAAATCCCTTCGGCATCACTTTTAAGCATAACATCAAACAGTTTATCCCCATACTGTTCAGTCCAAGCAAAAGGATTTTGGCAGCTAGATTGCATCTTCACTCCATCCCAATCATCTCTAGAGAGTCTTGAGATATACTCCACATCGTTTGCTCTAACAAAGCTCGTTATAGCTCCCGATTGATGATCATAAATCAAATTAGTCTTGCCAACTCTGTACCAATCAGCTCCTTGGCAATTAAACACTCCAATCACTCCAGTATGATTGTTCAAATTCCATATCTTTAGAAGGCTTTTACCATCTCGAGCGAAATCTGAGAACAGGCAATTTCTTGTTGGTCGACCATGCAAATTGGCCCTTATTACAAATCCATCATGAAGAACAAGCTTTCTCAGCAAATTAAAGTCATGGCACCCAGGTGTGTCACTAACATAAACTGCACAGCCTCCAACTGTACGAGCAGCACCATGATATTCAGCCATAGGATGACAACTATGAAAAATATCCCAATCAGGCTGCATAAACTCGCCAAGAAACATGGTATTGTATGCAACTGAAGCAATGTGAATAGTATGTGAAGCAGGATCCCTGGTCCAAAAGTCATCAGAAGCTCTAATAACTAATGTCCTTTTTGCACTGTAAAGTCCATCTGTATTATGACTCATGCAAGCAATAATCCCATTATCAGGAAAATTTCTAACAATAGAAGCCTCCAATGCTTGATGATACTTGCGAGCTAACTGCATTATTCCTCCATGGCCAGCTCCTAAGGTTTCTAGAATATTCTGAACGTCCACCTTCACTCCATCGATTGCTGTAGATGCAAGGTAGGAGTGCAATTCATCGTAAAAGCAAAATACTTTTTCCGGGTTGACTAATCCAAGTCCATTTGTTGTTATGCTACTAAGACATTCACAATGCTCATTAGATTGGACACCAAGAGACGAAACTGGATATGATATTTTTGACTCGTAGTGAGCTGTTGCAGAAATTCCTGGTCTTACCCCTCTCCAGTAGCCAGTTATTGCATGCCATACGAGTACATATCTGACGTTATGCTTCTCCTTGATATCTTTAACTATGTGAGAAATGCCCTTGGATGGATCTCCTTCACGCTTTCCTTCTTGTCCATCTTTCTGAAACTTGTGGGTTTTTTTTATATTTGTTAGCCGATTTGCAAAGTTTGCAGAGTTATCATCATCATTAGCAACTCCAGCTAGGTCCATACTCACAGCTTGCCATCCGTCATCGATGATAGCAAATTTCGGAGGAATCCCGCCTTTTTCTAAGCTTTCTAATCCACTTTTAACACTGTTTGCAGTGACATCAAATAGTGTTTGGCTGTAATTTTCAATCCTTGCAAAAGGAGTTTGAGAGCCAAATTGCATCTTGATTCCATCACCTAAATTAGAAACTAGCGTTGCACCATTGCTAATCTTTCTCAGTTGATTAATAGAAATTTCTAATGGGCTTTGGGGAGTTTCAAAACCCATTTTAGCAAAAGTCTTCTGAGAATAAGGAAGTAATATTTCCTGCATAATATCCATGGAAATTGGCCCGATAGTTTGCCCACACTTTTTTTCACATACTTCATCAAATACTTGTGCAGATTCTGAATCTACAAATACTGTAGCGGCCTCTAAATCAAACATCTCTGCTGAACCAAGATTTGATGGTTGCGAGTTGGTTTCCAGTTCATCTTTGGGTGGTGGAAACTGCAGATGATGGGGTATTAAGCTGGTCGGTGAAATAACAGCGGTAGAGACAGGCGGAGAGGATGTAACTACAGTGGCTAAGGTCAGAGAAGGAGCCGATGTTGTAAAATCCGCGATAGTGGCTGGCGGCGAAGATAGAGGAGTCGGAACAAGTGTGGCAACGTTACAGAACAGATTCGCATTATCAATTTTTTTATAAAAGTGAATATCAAGTTGACAACAACTATAATATATATCTCTTCCTTGCAACTGACTCTTTGCCCAACTAGCATTTTGACATGAATCAAATTGAATAATAGCTTGCACCGATTCACTTGCTTGTAACATATCAATTATCTCCACATATCCATATGGATCAAACACACGATGGAGTACGTACTCAGTGATTGAATAGATAACATTATAGACGGTAACCAATAGAAATTGACTCGATTCATTGGTAATAGATCCAGCAGCATCAAAATTAAGTATGTGACTAGAAACTCCAAAATCAGTAGTAGGCATACCTGATTTAAATCTGATCTGAAATATACGACTCTTTCTTTCTTTTTCCCTTGCAGAAATAGATCTGGACGATGAAGAGAATTTAGATGAGGAGGAGATCTGGACGATTAAGGAAATAGAGGTGAAGTAGCAGATCTGGACGATGAAGGAGGAGAGAACGTCAGTGAAAGCACCAAAATGATACGACTATGGTTCGGGTAGGAGATAAAGGGTTGAACGAGAAGAAAAATAAGGAGATGAAGAAGATAAAGAGAAGACAGTGGAGAGCTGAGAGAGAGAGTTTCAGCAAATAATTTCTTTCTATCCCCCTTTCATTCGGTTTGCTGGTACATATATAAAGTAATTTTTCTAACAACTTTTGACACGTGGTCAGCTAGGCATCATTGCCTACAACAAATAATAGAAAAACAAAATGTAAAAGCACACTACAAATCTCTAACCAACTTGCAGCACCATTTGCTTCTTAGTCCAGAAACTCTTTTTAGGTAATTGTATCAATCTCCTATGCATCATCTTGTGCTGATGAATGATATATCCGTATCAGACCTTCCCCAAAGCACCTCCAGCCAAGCTGTTCTGCATTCTTAGTCGGTCAGAATTTCGAGCCTGTCTCTTCAAAGAAGGCTCTCAACATCAGGCAAGAAGAGGAAGCGTGGGGTAGTAGGCGTAGGTGACTCTCGAGGTGGTAGTGTCAGGCACAGTTCGGTGGCTTCAGTTGTACATAAACTAGTGGTGAACTGGAGGTGGAATGCGAAGGTTAAAGAGGAACGAACGAGTTCATGAAGTAGAAATAGGAAGTGATAACAGTGTCGGTGGGAACAAAAGGAAAGAAGGCAATGTTTATTTCTTACTGCGCTTACGTGGGTAGTTTTTGTTTGGACGTAGGACGTAAAGCAACATGGCAAAATGGGTTCGAATATTTTCAGCAAGAAGACGAGGCATATGGCGGGTTCAAGAAATATGCAGCATGTAAGAAGAAGGGGGAATGGGCATGTTGAGCAGTGGGACGCGGATGGAGTTGCTAAGTGTAACAAGAGGTGCGAAGGGAAGAATATATATACATACACACGTGGAATTACAAGATGGGGAGTAAATGCATGGGAGAGGTGCTGGAATACGTTGAAGATTAACAATAGTTCACTCAGTTTAATACAGCAGGAAGAAGGCGTTGTTTTGTAGTCGGTTGGGTGATGTAGTAAATGGGCCATGGAAATGGGTAAAGCCCAAGTTTTTACTTTTTTAAGTAACCTATTTATATTATAAAATTTGTATTCCTGTGGAGGTTTTATATTTGCCAATCACCTTTTGACGTGCTCTAACTATATGATACGTTGTGACCGTTACTATGGAGTTTTCTTTTAACCCGAAGACTGATTATATATATATATATATATATATATATATATATATATATATATATATATATATATATATATATATATATATATATTACATTAACGATGGCCAACGTTTCATTAATAGTCAAGTTTAGAAACCACTAGTGATATCTTTGTAAAACGTTTCGTTACCCTTTGATTAATTTAACTGAACCAAAGAATGTATTATACATTGCCTTTTGGGTAATAATGTTATTAACATCATTTAAGATTTAATTAAGGTTTAATTATTAAATTAAAACCAATACGTATAAAATTCTATAACATGCACCTATGTTACAGAATGGAACAAACCAAAGGACGTGGGGACCATATCGATGGACGTAACATTATGGAGCTGGCTTGGACAGAGCTGGACGTAGTTAGAAGTTTTAATTAAATTAAATGATTGTTTAATTTAATTAAAACAAACCGTTTGACAACAAATGGAAACCCAAGGTGAGTTTAACTCACTTAGTTTAACCCACTTATATTTTATATAAGTAGGGTTTTTATATTATGTGCAATGTTTGCTAATGGTTGATGATTGGATGACTGGTTGCATGTATGCCAAATATACCTTTAATATTCATTGATTGAATTGAACATTTGTTTACTTTGATCGAATTAAATTGTTGTTTTAATGATTAGATTCCAAACGAGGTAGCTTAACTTGTTGGTTATGTTTATAATAATATAAACGTATTAATTATATAATTGGATGTTATTAATTGAATGTTGATTGTTATTAGTTAAACTATTATTTCGTTTACCGTGATGAATAAAAATACCTATATTGTTGTATTGAAATTGACATAACCCATTCTGATACAGGGAAGGACAGGTTGGAGGGATCCAACCGGATTCCTCAATACTGATATGAATTGTTAATCAATCTGATTAATTGTTGATTGTTGAATCCAAATCCAACATTTGTTTGATATTAACCAATGGATGGTATTGATTGAGTAATGATCTATAGATGACCTAAGAATGAATCGTTTATAAAGATTGATTTACTGTCAGATAAATCAATAGAAAGGAAATTATAAAATTTGTTTTTATAAATAAAGATAGATTTCAAAATCTATTTTATTTAGATTATTTTTAAACAAAAGTTTATTAAAGAAAATGAATAATTATTTTATCTAGTAAAGTATAAACCAAGGATACGAATTTATAAAGTGACTTGATAGACAAGATTTGAACTTATAATAGTGTTTTCAAATGAAATCAAGTTGTTTTGATATATCAAGTCCAGATTTCTGTAAAAGGAATAATATTGACTTTTAAAATGAAAAAAGTTTGAAAGTAAACATGTTGAAATGGAAAAGTAATAAAGGAAATTGAATTGAGCAATATCTTGTTTATAATTAAAAAGAATTTTTTAATATACTCATATTTATATGAGTTAAATTTTGGATTTATTTCCTGAAAGGAATTCTATAAAATGGAAGTTTCAAACAAGTTTTAATAGGAGTTGAAATCAAACGGGAGCTAAAATGAATTGAATTCTATTATAAAAGTGAAGATCTAACGATAAGATCTAAAGGTAAATATTTTAAGTGTAAAATAGAGTTTATTTAAAACAAAACTAAGACAAGTGATTATAAAGGGGATTTTATAGTAAATAGAAGAATTGGGAAAATTATTGGAATGAGATTCGTTAATAAACTTCTATCTATTCCGAAGATAAGAATGTTGTTGACTCAAGGTCTGAGAGGTAAATAAAATACCCAACTTGAACGACTTCATGATTATCTAAGGATGATATTAGTTTAGAAATGAGGGTAGTTAAGGGAATTAAATTAATATTTTTGTGAAGCACATTATAAATTATAATTCGAAGGGATATAAGTTGGTTTGAAAATAAGAATTGAGGAAACGATATTCCAAATGTTGGAGGATTTAGAAATTTAATTAACAATCGTTTAACTTAAGAGGCCAAAGGACGCTGTATATTGAACCAATGAATCCATTTTATTTTCTATAGATGAAGGTTGTTTATTTTGATAGTTAAATCACCGACTATCAAATCTGACAAATTGATTGTTCGAACGGAAAGACCGGGATCGAATTTATATTTCTAAACCATTCTGACCGGCAAATACGTAAACATTGAAAATGGAAGATGCTGATGAAGGTGGAGCAATTGAAGACCATGGATCTTCGTGAGTGGAAGGACTACTTATCGAATATTCTATGGAGTGCAACCAGAGGTATTCTGACGTGATTCGGTCGTAAGTGAGAATTTGCAGATTTGCAAGGACCACTCGCTCCTGATCCTTTGGATGCGGTAGGAGGGTGCCTTCGGTTCATCCTGTTCCTGAATGGCTTGTATGGACAAGTGTTTGACAGAGTATTTCCAGATGGTCACGTACATTGATTTCTTCAAATGTACCCAGTGTATTTTTTAGGACATCAATTAGTGATTTGACCGATCTGACGATGTGGCATTCAAAGTTTGATGTGCCGATCTAAAAGGTAGGTAATCGTGGCCTTAAGCCTTATCAACCGAGAAATGACAAAAATCAGGCAGGCAGCATGGCTAGATGGGTCATTCCTGAGCATGGTGTATTATCACCATCAAGAGAAATTCATTTTGTCATCTTACTCTTTCGATGTTGTTGCTTTTGGAACGGTTGACTAGGTACTACCGTGGGTGATCATACATTCGGTCCACTCAAGCTAAATGTTCTTGTTGAACCCCAATGTATCCCCTTTAGAGTACACTAATCGGAATGTGGTTCCATGCCTTATCACAGTCGCAATCCAATCTCCAATAAGTGCCTTTGTGGTTTTTGATTATAGACTATGTACGTATAGTGTGAGATGCAAGCGTTCTGCTATTTGGTTATTTATTTGATAGATACTATTACAATATCACTGGATTTTGATAGCAAAAATGTTTTGGGTTATAGTAAGGTAAAAACCGCCCGTGTTTATGTGTGGGCTGGTCTTACCGTTATCATTTTCTTTTGAAAGGATTTTTGACTTTAAAATCAGTTGGATGTTACCTATAAACCTTGTGAGTTTTCTCACGCAGGTTCACCAGACTGATCCATGGCATTTGAAATGCTCAGTCAGACCGAGTTTTATAGGTTTATGTTATCAGATGCTGTGAAGTCCAGAGATGAGTTGGAGGAGTCCAGAAGTATGATATCTAGTAATTATTATGTTGTGTGTTATTTATGAGGACATGTTATTATAATTGTCCATATGTATTGCTGCACTCCGATAATTGTAAGTATTATTTTTCAAGCTCTCAACAAAGACTTATTTTAATATTATATTTTTTTCTGGCTGCGATGTGAGACTCTATGTAGTGTTAGTTCTTCTTATTATTATTCTATTATAATATTTCTTTCTTTCTTTTCTCACCCTCTAACTTCTTTCTCTTCATTTTTTGCGTTTTTGTATAATTTGGGTTGATTGTGGTAGTTAAATGTCGGCTAAAATTGAATGGAAAAGGGGGGCGTTACATATTCAAATGCTCTTGAAACTCTCTGCATATGGGCCTTCTTGGCTCAACTCCTATAACAAAAAACTTCACATGAGAAGCCTGCTTATGATTGGATTAACAAAATTAAAAATCTTACTGCATCGAAGCCACCAGCGATCACATCCTTATTGTTGCTTAATATAAAACAAATCATACTTAGTGTCTCCTATTTTGCTAGGGATGCCATCAATGACCTCTCCGCTACGGACAACCTCAAAGAAAAGAGGTAGAATCTTTCTTTTGAAGTCTAAAATTGAAGGAAAACACTATGTCGTCAAGTGTGGGGGATCGGTATAAATACTTCATGTACACGACATATAGAGACAACAGGTTGGCATAAGCAATCGGGTGAAGCTGCATTGGCACCAGATTCATTTGCCTTAAAAATCGATTATAAACAGAGAAAAGGAGGGATAACCCCAGTATTGCACATCGACGAGGAGGGGGTAATCGCCATATAGCTGCTCGCGGATTATGAAGAAGACCCCCCTCTATGGGAGCATGCATATCGACCTATGGAATCCTATGTTTCACACTTAAATTTCTCATTTGTCTTTCGCTCATCGTTCCAGGCTAGGTTTCTGGAATATCTCTTAGAAAGATAGCCCCGAGGAGAGTATCAGGTGCAGCTACTACCTTGCTTGATTATCCTACTTCCATGGCAAGAGGAGGATCTGTTGATCGATCTTGAGTGTCGATGTTAAGATTGGGTTCAGAACTGGTCCAAGATTCAGAAGATGAAACGATTTCCATGTCTATAGTGGTGGATAGGATCTTAGTCTTGCCTACTTCAAGACTGCGAGTGTTACGTCGTTCGACCATCGTAAGCTGTGTTGTTTAAAAAATAACATCGGTCAGAATGATGAGATCATAACCCCTCAATATATGCGTTCACATGTGTACGGGAGATGAAGTGACAGCCTAAATCAGTCACTCCAATTAAATTTTGAGTGATCCTAGAGCCGACGATGTAGGGCAAGCATAGGTCGAACACTTTTCAGATATTTGTCCCTTTCTGTGACGTTAAAGGGATCGATCGGTGACCTTACCGATCCCAGACTGGGTATTATTTTTGGGTATGATAAAAATGATCACTTATTCTACAGCGCCAAGCCCACAAACATCGGTTTTAAAGTCATATTTTGTCTCCTTCCCATCGACCATACACAAAGCCCCCATTATTATCTGAGCACGCCCGTACAATCACTCCCTTTCTTACACTGCCACGTGTCCTCAGAATTAATGGCGCCTCGAAATTTAAAAGGTTTTGAAGAACGAGATACCTCTTCATCCTCATACCTCTTTACAAGGATAACTCTGCTCTCACCACCAATTATCATCGCTATGCTACCAGAAACACCTATGAACGCCGCCTTGCTACTGGGTCACAATTCTGGCGAGATCGGCATCGTTGATTCAAATCGTGGATTATATGGAATGCAAACTGAAGTGGAAAAAGAGGAATAGGGAAGGTTTATGTGCGATATCACATTGTTTAAAAAAATCTTGAAAAGAACATTAATACCTACGAAGAAATCGAAGAAGACGAACTTGATCTTTGGTAAAGAAGTTTTTTCCAATAATTTTGAAAAGTTATAAGTTCGGCTGTGGTAAAAAGTAAAAATGAATAAAGAAGGTGGGCCAACCTTTTATAATGGAATGAAGGGACTCTTTGTTTTTAGTTGACATGACTGCTGAACCTATCGCTAGGGCTAACATGTCAACCCGTTATAAAGTCGAGCCTGATCGAATAGACACACGACTGTAGGGCTTCATCATTTATGGGACTAGTGTTACTTCCCTAGGCATCCAGTCGATCCTTAGCTCATGTGAATCATGGAGGAACCTTCAGGCAGATACAAACTCACCCTTCTGATTTTCTTACGTTAAGAGATGGTCCAAAATAAAATATACAAAGCATGCCCTATTCTTAACTCGGCAAGCTTTGGGGGGCAGAGTGTTGACCATCCTTTTGGTAAGGCCATCAAGATTCATTAAAGTTATAAACTTCGACCAACGGATGAATCAATCCAAACCTAAGACATAAGTCGAACATAAGGATCTGATATGCAATCCAGCTGGAGCTCGTGATCTTCGGACCGACCGAGTCAGGTACCGCCTAACTCCATACATGATACTCTCCTTAACATTTGGTCTTACTCCAACTTAACCACTCCTAGTCATCCTTAATGATCAGATCAGATACCACCTATCAATATCGATTCAAATTATGTCATTCTCTGCGAGAAGAATGCCTTTACAAGATCTCCTAAAATCCTAGATCGGAAAACACACGCTTCAGAAAATTTAAATTTTATAGCATCTATAAATCGACCTTCCAGATGGAGTAGAAGGATCTTTTTTAGGGCCAATCTCCGATTATATTATTCCTGTGACTATTTCACCTGTAATAGTTCATTTCGTATAAAATAGATTATAAAGTGGACGTAGGCTCGTTAACGCCGAACCACTATATACTTATATGTGATTGCTCTTCTCTTCATTTTTCATTTATTTGTCTTCATTTTCTCTCTACAAATCCATTTCTTGGGTGTCGTACCATTTTTTGGTGTCAGCGCTTGCAAACCGGTGAAGGACTAAAAGTGTGTTTGAAGGAGGTGACTGGGTATTTTTGAAGCTCCAACCATACAAATAAATCACAGCAAGAAACCAAAAAAGGCACAAACTTTCCCCTAAATTTATGGACCCTATAAAGTACTAGAAAAAAAAGGAGAAGTAGCCTATAAGTTGCAGCTGCCCAGTCATCCAAAGATTTACCCAGTTTTTCATGTGTCACAACTCAAGAAGAAAATATGGTATAAAGTGTTTATACAATAGGATGCACCTAGTTTTGTAGAAGAATTTATAGACCAACCCTATCGAATTTTAGATAGGATAATGGTTCCCTGAAACAATGATGATGTGGTGCAAGTACTTGTGAAATGGAAGGATATACCCGAGGATGAAGGAACCTGGGAGGATTATTGGCTATTAGTTAGAAGGTTCCCTACCTTGGACCATGGGAGAAGGTACATTCTTGAAGAGGAGAGGGTTGTAACAACCAGGTTTTTCTTAAATGGTTGCATTCTAGAAAAGTCAAGGGAGGTGATCACAGTTCAAGTTCATCAGAGGTGGGGGGCCAAAGTTCCCTAGGAGGGTTGTTGTATGAGGAGATGCAACTGTAGCATTGCATGGTGACAACATGTCATGAGGAAGGTGGATAAGAGTTGTATCAGTGTGTGTCAGTATGTGCATGTTTTTCATGTACACATATGATATTTTAATATATTTCTGGATTGGGCCCAGGTTTATGATGCAAATCTGACGTATTAATTGATGTTTTGGGCCATAAAACAGAGTTGTTTCATGTGTGATTTCGGCCTATTGGAATAGGTAGTATGTGCATGTATAAATAAGTGTATTGTGGCCATTCTGGGAGTATGAAGAAAGTGATCAAATTTTGGAGTAGTTCAGTTCATTTGTTAGTTAATTTCTGCTATTTTTTATCCTTACTTTCCAGTTCAGTTTAGTTATTTTAATTAGTTTAATTTCTTTAAATTTTTCTTGCATTGTTTTGATGTTTGTAGAGTAATATTCTATTTAAATTTTTAGATAAAAAGTGAATTGTGGATTGATTAATCAATGAAGTATTGTTTATAATTTTTGATCACTATCTGTTGTTTCTAATTGCAAATTGACTACTGTGTTTGTTCAAATTCCATGCATTGATCAGCCTGAATGTGTTTGATCTAGGCACCATCATTCTTTTGATCCCCACAAATTGTTCTATCCCACAATTTCCTGAACTCTAGAATCTTTTTTTGTTGTAATCCTTCTCGTAATTTCAATATAATCATCATTAGTAGCCTCATGAATCAACTACAAAATCTTGTCTTTCCATTAACCAACCCCAGTTCCTCATTTCTTGCTAGGGTTTTCCCCGTCATTCCACAAACACCTTTCCAAATTCATTATTCACCTCCTTTTCTGGCTAATTCTTGTTAATTCCTTGTAAATATGGAATAACGACCCTTTTCCAACTTCCACCTCAATAACCAATTTCGCAAACTCTGTAATTTCTCTAAGTGTTTGACCTTTATTCCTCCTTCAAAAGTTGATAAAATCTCAATGGATAATGATCAGAACCCTATAGACCCTGGAAATTTTCTTCTCCATTTTCGAAAGTCAAATCACCAACTTCTATTTTATAAGAAAAACATATCCATCATCCCCTACCTGCCTGAACCCCCACCAGCTCTACCTCCGGTCCGACCGACGCCAACTTCAACCTCCTCCTTATGCCGGCCTACATCGCCCACGACCCAAAACTCCACCTTTTCTACTAGTGAAACCTCTGCCACCAGTCAGACTAACTTGCACCCCTCTGAACCCGCCACTCCACTCAACCACCTCCTTGAACTGCTTGTATCGTCGAGTCAACTGAACCGAACTCCTCCCTGAGTTGGGTTATCTCCTCTCCTCCCTAAAATCACACCATCTAAACTCAGTCATCGGATTTTCGTCCAACACTGCATTTCAATCCTTCTTTTGTTGTTTCAACGTTTTAGTACTTCATACTGTATGCCCAACCTCATTTGTCCTATCCCGAATGTAGGTGGTTGATAGTGTAGGTTAGTTCACAAAAGAGTGTGACTATTGTAATTATATTGCGTTAAAGCATCTCCAATAGTTCATGGTGTAGATTTTTGTTTTTTCGCACCTCGAATTGTTGGAACCGAATATCTCACAATACTTTTGTGAGCAAGAGTTTGTTCAACAAATGTTGAAGATATGGCATTTGTTGAATAAACGCCTACATTTTTTAAAGTTTGTTTTAGGCGTTTGTTCAACAAATGGCTAGACATCAAACATTTATTTTAGACATTTGTTGAACAACTTCCTTATTTTAGGTATTTGTTCAACAAGCGCCTAAATAGTTTGCAGATTCTAGAACTGAAGCCCCGAAAATCAACACTTTGGGGTGTTCTGGAACTCGGTTGCGGCACTTGTTGGGTGTAGATTTCACAAAATGTGATATCCAACCTTCTACTAGAAATGCTCTTAGTTTGATTCTTGAGCATTGAGAGGAAGATTTGCTTGGCTTAGTTTGTATAATAGTTGCATCCATACTTAAGAGGCATGGGTTCAATTCTTGGTATTTCATGCTTACTTAAAAATGGTGCAATAAACCGCATTTAAACTTAGGTAGAACATATATGAAATCAAAACAGACTCATCAAAGAACGGGAAGACAAGGATTAATCTCGGATTAGAGTTTTGGGAATAGTAGAAAGCAGGGCTAATGATGAAAATAAAATGAGGCTTGAATCACCTATTCTCGTATCAAAGCATTACACGTAATTGTCATATATCTAAGTTGCTATGTCCATCCATGTAGTGTTGGAGTCATATCAAGCTGAGCGCTTACGCACTCATGCAAATTAATAAACTAAATTTGTCTTATGTTTTTTTTCGAATTTAAATTGATATATGAATTGGTTTGGTTGTATATGAATTGTTTGTGATACTTGTGCACAAGTTGACATGATATACAATGTTATATATTACTTGTTGTGGATATGATCACATGTGTAAGAAATTTATATTTACGATATTACCCTATATTATCGATGTTTGGCTATATTATGCATGATATAAATGATTATGATGATTGTGGTAAATTTCCTATGGATAGTAGACATGTACTGGATATACTCACTTGAACGTCGATAAGGGTTGAAATGATATAACCCATATATAAATTATAAATGTTTCATTTGGCCTTAATCAAAGTATAATTTAATGTGATTTAAAATTTGAGATTGGAATTTATCATCAAATTGATTGTTAAACTTTTGAAAGGGAAATTTCTAAATTATTTGTATTTAAGATTTAATCTTAAATTGAGTTCATTATTTTAGAATATATGTTATAATTGAAATAATCTAGTTTTGTTGAATGAAATGAAATTTTGGATCGTATTCGTTTTTGAAAAGAGTAAGTTGAAGTGAAAACTTGGTACATGAAAATTCGAAAATTGGTAATTTTTGACTTGAAATATGAAACATATACTTTTAAATTGTTAAATGGAACCTACAAATAAAGCTTTGACACCATTTCTGATATTTGAAATCCTAAAAGTGAATGTAAGATTAAATTGGATTTATCAAAACTGGATTATTTCAGATGCTAAATGTAAAATTTGAGATTTAAAACAATTGGATGAAATTTAGCTAAATTTATTACTTAAGAATGGATTTGAAAGTTAAGTTCAAACTTATTTTGTAACGACCTGACATTTTGACCGTCTCAAATCGGTATTTAAACCAACTTAAAACGTTCAAAACGCCAGATTGTTATTGTCTTACACGGTCTAAACAGAACCAATACAGAATCACAGTGTACAGTAATTGCAGCGAAATAAAATTTTATAATAAATATTAGAGTTGCACAAAATTTACAACGGAATATAAATAAATTTGTACGTAACTTTTAGATGGATAAACTTTACACTTGGTTGTCGGCTTAGCGTGTGCATGTGCATCTTCACGTCCTCGCGTCCCCTCTTGTTTTGCGAGCTGATATATATATAACCCGAAACACTTTGGGCTTGACCCGAGTGTCCCATGAAAAATACACAAAACACCCGAGTCAGGATTAAACTTATTTCAAGTTAGCACACTTCGATAAACACGTAAACATAATTGTTTAATCCCAACTAATTGTTAAATAATTCGAGCATGTTAGATAAATGAACTACTAAAATATAGATCATGTCAACATGAAGTGTGGTAGTCACATGTGAGGCATGGACCTAGTAACCAAGCCAATAGCAAGCGTATGCAACAATGATATCCAAACAAAGAGAACAACAAAGTAGAGGGATATTGGGGTCTGTTGTACATGACTGGAAACGCGGCAACATAACAAAGAGGCCAACAAGATTAGGCTAATATGAGGCTATGAAATGACCTGACAATCCACACTAAATATGCAACAAGCACGTCTGGACAACCCCCATATAAAGATAGCGTGGTCGTCTAATACGTTACCGTGACTAAAGCTAGTGAGAGCCATTTTTTTATAAATTTAATCCAACAATAATACCAAACAGCGTGTTTAGACGGTTTAGGATAGCTTAGTATTCGTGTCAGCCATTTATGTAGAAGCAAATTCTAAATATATAAGTCTGGCCAAAGGCCGGTCCTTTTATTCAAATGTTACACTTGAAAGTAATTGATCCCACTCACTTAATATATTATCTTGCAAGGTGACGGACAGGCCACAAGAGGTGGTTATTTATTTAAAATGCTTGTTATACCCGTATACGCAAATGTGTGAATCTGAATACCTACCGTATGAATGATAATGCAAGTGCCATTACTTATAAAGTTATACATTTTTATGAGTCAAACTGCAGGATATGTATATTTTCTTTATATGATCCCTAGTGTAAACACAGCTGAGGACTGGTAAGGTCAATTGTGCGACATGCATGACAACACAACAGCTTACAGTAAGATGAAAGATGGCTGACAATGCCAAATCAGGGTGTTCAAATAGTGAAATGCTTGTCCCCACTTAACTAAACAAACGGGTTATGTATGTGGTCTGTTTACCAGGCAATGGTAGATATATATTTAATAATTTAGTGCATGTAGATGGATGACAATCCTAACCTAAATTACTACAGCGAGTATGTGGCACCAACCAACTAACCATATTTACAACTTAAGACAAGAGCACACCAAAATCGAAAGTATGGTGAGAAAGAACAAGGCAGTGGACACAAATTATAGTAGCAAGCAAGCAACATGTATGTATTAAGCTATATATATATACATATATATATATATATATATATTACCAAATATTCTCATGCAAATTTGTGTGTACTGGTGAGAAAAATCGTGTTCAAATCACCATGCAGCAAGGAAAAGAGTCCCTAATTTTCCTTAAAGACAGAGAACTAACAAGTGTCCATTCATGCACGTATACTAGTGTATATGTATGTCAACAAGTTAAAAGTGTATTTAGCAAGTGCAGTAGCTAACAGCCTAGCACTCATGAAAAATCGGGAAAATCAAACACATACAGTAGTTGGAATTTCCTACAGCAAATCCGTGTAGGGAGTTATACATATACAGTATGTGCGCGACAGGCTAAGTGGAAAAAAGCTCAGGCGTGTACTGCAAACAACAAAATGCATGTAACAATTAACTTAGCAAACAACTAGAATAGCAAGGCTCAACCCAACAGTCAATCGAAGGCAGTAGCAAGAAACCCCGAATAATCAAATTTAGTGAAATACGAACTGGCGACTTGTAAAAAGTTTAATCGTAAGTAAACTTACAATCAATGAAGAAACAGGGTCGGATGATGCGCTGCTGGCCTGACTGGAGGTGGCTCAAGCTTTGATGAACGGAGGACAACAATGAATGTTGCTAACGGTGAAACCCGACACCATAGGAATGACCTGCGGTGGAGATAGCACAATGACAGTGGTGCGGAAGAGGAAGCGCTGGGCTTAAATCCGATTCGTGGTGGCCAAGGTGTGACTTTGGGCTTGCGAGGTGGCGCTAGTTCGAAGCAGCGGTGAGGGACTGAAGTTGGCGGAATAGGTCTCCACCTGGCGGAAGGGCACTGCTCAAGGGAGCGGTTCGATTTAGTGATGATTGTGTAGCCAATTGCGGTGGCTTCGGTCAGAGATGACTTTAAAGGAGAAAGATTGTGCAGCGGTGGAAGTGGCGGAGGTGCTGCGAAATTCAACGGTGACCACGATTTTGCCTATTCGATTTTGGGATTTGGAAAAATGGATTTATGACAGGGGCCCTTACAAAATTTTGGAAAAAATGGACTCGTGAGGACCATTGTCGTTGGAATGAAAAGTGTAGGATTTGCTTGTGAAGAGATCAGTAGTAAGGGTACGTATTTTATAACACGATTAAAGGAGACCAGCGGAAGGAAGAGGACAACACGTGTTACACACAGCAGAGCGGCAAGGACAAGTGTTCCTTTCCTCGGTATCACAAAGACAGATGGCAAACACAATATCTGAGTAAATCTCTAGGAGCTATTGCAAATCTATAGGAAAGATTATACCATATATGGTTGAAGCAAACCTTGGGCTGAACGGTGAAAAATGGTTTGAATATTGCTGAAAAAAAGAGCACGGCTGAATGGACATTACAAATGAATGATCTACAACGTTGTTTACTTAATTTATCACGTTATAGATTCAACTACTACCAACTATAAGTTAATTTCTAATTTTACCGTAATAATATGCGAAAATTTATTACACAATTTTCTTCTTTGCTTTTGTTACCATCACCGTATTGACATTCGAAATGAATTTACATTTATCTATATATTCGCAACTAGGTAATGTAGGAGAATAGTTTAGATAAGACAAAAGTTAAAATACTATAAATTGTTGAAATTACTTAATCAAAATAGAATTTGATGCAAAAGCGTTCAAGCAAACAAAGGATATACTAGATAAAAGTACAACACGAAAATTTAGTATCTTAGTAAGTTTAAATAAGGTTATTAAATATAAATAATTTAGAAAACATAGTAGTAGAAATAAATTTTAATGCAAATAAATACTAACAGTATGAAATTGAAATGTGTTAAATATAAACGTAATAAGAATATAAGCTAAGAAAGTTGAAATATCTTAACTATTAAACCCAAATAAATAAATAAAAAATGGAATATTATAAATACAAAAGAGCTAAAATACCATGAAAAGCCAAATACAAATAATCCAGTATAAGACAAAAGTTAAGCAAAAGGTTTTAAGCACTATAATTACAGTAAAATAGTCAAGTACAAATAGTGAAGACCAAATACAAAATTAAAAGCTAAAATATTTTATAATTTTGTTTAAATAATTTAGAAAATCAAAAGCTTTAGTACAATTAAAAAATAGCTAAATCCCGATAAACCGTAACCAGTTAAAAGTAAAACCCAAACTTTAAATTGAAAATCCAAATATAAATATATTCTACTATTCTTCAAAATAAAATTCCAAATCCTATATCAAACCCACTATAAATATTTATTCTAATGATAATTCTGAATTAATTTATATTTTAAATGTTGAAAATTATGGTTCGTTACAGCCTCCCCACTTATAACTTTTCGTCCTCGAAAAGGAAAGATGTAGAATTTATACTTAAGTAAAGCAAATATTACTTACATAATTTATTAAAAACAAATAAAAATAAAAATTATTAAATCAAAATATTTACAATTCCAGTAAGCTTGAAATTTATAGAAAGGTTCTTAAAAGATTAACAAAAATTTTCACACAACTAAGTTGGAAAACTTCTTATATCAAAACTTAAACCATTGTACAAACTAAATAAGGAAATATGCTATATAATGTAGAAGAAGACTATGTTCAATGTACAAGATAATTTAAGGGGAAAGTAGTTTAAAATGAATAAGTCACTTTTAAATAAAAAGTAGATTTAATAAAAATCCAAAGGGTTTAAGGTAAGATAGCTTTAAAAGCTACAATAAAATGATCAAATATAAGCAACTTTTAGAAAACCTAGTAGAAAATAATAATGTTATAAAGTAGTAAAATAATGTAAGTAAAAGAACTTGAAACGGATAAATCATAGGTACATACGCTAAATATAGTAGTTTAAATGAGATGATAAGTTAAGTAAACGAATAAATTAAATAAGTTAAATTAAAATACTATATAAGTTACTACATCTGAAATCATAAATTTCAAATCAATTGAAAGCTTCAAAATGATTTCTCTGATTTAGAATCCCATTTTCATTTCAAACCATTTGAGGTATTATACATTTCTTTTATATAGAATCATACTTCACTTCGGGATTTCAAAACCAAAATTGTTTCCAAATATATCAAACATATATGTTGACTCGAACCTAACAAGCCCATCGTCGTCCTTGCAAACTTTAGACATGCATTGATCAGGCGCGTGACTAAAATATACAAGTACTAAATATGCTTGTTTCAACTTCTCATCAAAATTATGTTCATTTCCTCAAGTTTCCCATGACAAAGCCTAAGGGCATCCTATCATACGCAATAATATAGATAATTAAGGTCGCTTTGGACACCTAAAGCAGACCATCGTCGCCGGTTCTCAAGCGAAGTGTACATCATGGTTTTTGTCTAGACACGGACCCGCAAGCACAAAATCGTGGAGCACATATATCTCGGTTTTTCATTCAGACACGGATACCGTATATGCTTAGTTTGCTCTTCCCAAATACCATCATCGAGGGATCCCAAATGAAGTGTATCTTACGGCTTTCGTCTAGACACGGACCTCCAAGTACAAAATCGCGGAGCACGTATAACTCGGTTTTCATCCAGACACGGACCTCCATATATGCCTAGGTTGCTCACCCTAAATCACACACACTTCCTTCTTTTTGTCATAGGTCCCTCGAATCCATGAAAATATATCAAATCACTTCATATCCTGAAGTCGTAAATTATTTCGCAACAATAATTCGCAAATACTTTCAATCATAGTATTGTTGTTTTTCAAACATTTCAAATATCAGGATTCAATTCATCGAAAATTTCTTAGCTCATAAATCAATTTGTAAACTATTCAGCATATCCAAAATAATTTGGAAGACAATTCCAAACAATTGAAAATACAATTTCAATTTACAGACATACAACTTATGCTTTATATTTCGAAATTGATGATCTTATTCGAACATTTAAATCTTTCAAACTCTTCAGATTTAAAGACTTTAAGGATCGTTATATCAAGCTTTATAAATTCCAATTTATTTTGAAATAACACTTTCGACAATTATACATAAGTTGATATCTTCTAAGAGATTCATATTGCCATAAATTTTCTTTTAATTTTTTGTTGGGGGGAAATTAAATTTGATTGATATGATTTCTTGTCGTTCTTTCACATCAAGTAAGATTTTCAAATTCTAAAAGCTTATGAAAATCGTTTATAACACCTTTCGTTGGATCAAATTTCCATTTACAAATTGCATCGTAATATTTCTGTGATTTTAAAACATATCTCATTCCAAAATCCTTTATACCCCAATATAGGATTTATATTCATAAATATTACATCTTGTTTGAAAAGTTCATATTTTCCTACCGTCGGGAAAGTCTCTTGTAACATTTCTATACCAACTACCATCGTGCTTCCGCTACGCACTCTGATTATGTGTATATTCAAACTAGTATTGGTAAAATATTTCAAAATGTCGATTACAAAAAATTCCAGAGCCAAAACCTCAAATTAATATTTCAAAAATCCAATTTTTCTTACATAAGTTGGATTCTGTATTTCAAACACATTCAATTTTTATGCAAAACTCATTTGTTGAGGTTCCGTTAACATAATGTCTTGGATAAGTCAAAGTTATCTAGTTTGAATTACATCTTGGTTCCGTTTGATACATAGCACAAAGGTTTCCGTTTGATACATAGCACAAAGGTATACATACATGGATTATATTAAATTCCATGCGCTCAATAATAAAAGTTCAACATCAAACGAGCATCAAAAGGCATGATGGCTCAAATCAAAATGTTTGGTCGAATTCAAAAGATAAAAGGTATGGAAGCCATTACTCAGGAGTGAACGGTCCAAGTTTAAATGATTATCCTAGACAAAGTTGGAAAAAATAAAATGCAAACAAGGATACACATTTCAGCAGTTCAATCATTGGATACTCGATTAGTTTCTCTCTCGAGTAATTCTTACTTCGATTTATTTCCTTAATATCATAAGTGATTATTTGCCAAGTAATTACTATTCAATTTATTCATAGAATTTCAATAGGGGAAAGCAGTTTTCTCCCCCACTTTAGCATTTATCAAAATTTGAATAAATTGCAGTTATCAAGATCTGAAATATTGGGCGGTATTCTCAGCATATATTAATTACGATATGTTCACCCACGCGCATCGTCAAAATTTCAGCTTCCTTATATCTCATATATGTTTCGAGGCTTGGAAAATTCCATTCAGTTCCAAAAATCAATTTTCTAAATCAATACCATTTCAAATCCAATTCCATGTTCCAATTGGTTATCAAAGCATTTTATTTGATTCGCATTTATGCCGCACGTATCGCCCTTTGATCGAATCTTCACACTCAATTTTCTTGGACCGAAATTTCTCAGATCAAATCGCATGTACTACCAAATAATTTAAGTAAAATAGTTGCATGTAATAAAACAGATTTGAGTAAAAGATAAAGTAAAACTTCAAATATTATAAAATAGTTTCATATAAGATAATTTTAGGAAAATAGATTTAAATAAAACTGTAAAGTAAAATACATTATGTTTAGTATACAATAAGTAAATATAATAGTTGCAAAAAAATTAACTTTAATTGAAATAATTAAGTAGGTTAGATTAAGGGACTATGAATTGTTAAATACAAGTAACTAGGTTACAAGTAAAATATTAGCGATAAATACGAAGAAGCTAGAAGAACGAAAAATGTGATATATAAAAGCTACATACAAATAAGGTAGTATAAGAGAAAAGGATCAAGTACAAAAAATTTAAATACTATATTTATAAAACGTTAAATATAAATAATTTAGACAAAAATCAGAGCTAAATAACTAAATGCAAATTTAAAATAGCTAAAACGAAAAATAATACTTCAAATAAAGTAAGAAGCTAGGTATACATATAAAATGAAAATTTTGGAAAAATAATTTAAGTAAAACTATGAATAAATAGCTGAGTATAAATAGTATTAGGTGGAAAGAAAAACAAAATAGTTTAAATAAAGATAATAAAAAAATTAACTCTGGTTTAAATCCGATCCGAATCCATTTCGGTACTGTTTCAGCTCGCTTTTCGTCGACCGTTCTTCAAATTGAGTATCACCGAGTTCCGCTTCGTCTAGTTTTACTTTACTGAATTTTTAATATACTTTTCGAAACTCACAGTGGGTATTCACCTTGTTTTCTCTTCGGTAAAACCTATTCCAAATAGCAGTTCTTGAATTAATCGTCGTCGTCATATAAATCGTTCACAGGTTTCCAAAACTTTTATGTCAATCCTTGCAAACTTTGCGTTTAGTCCTGAAATCTCCTTCTTTACTTTCTCTTCTCTTCAAAATAATGTATTAGAGATTTCAGAATACTTGGAAAAAAATCAGTTCATCTTTCACTTTTATTTTCTGGAAATTTCGAACACTCAACAATTGATTTTGGAAATATGTCCCGCAAAAGCTTTTATTTGCGAAAATACTTTCTTTAAAATATTTCATATTCAAATCTTCTTCAAAACAATTTATTTCCAAAATCTCTTTTGAAATTTTCAACTTCCACTGATTCTAGCATCAATTCTGCTCATTCTAAGGCATTTCTTCCTTATCTCCAATGAGTTTTTAAACTGAATAAGCCAAGCTTTGTATGAACCAAAGCTCTAATATCAGATGTAATGATATGACATTTTAACCGTCACAAATTGGTATTTAAACCAACTTAAAACATTCAAAACGCCAGATTGTTATTGGCTTACACGGTTTAAACAGAACCAATACAGAATCACAGTGTACAATAATTGTAGTGGAATAAAATTTTATAATAAATATCAGAGTTGCACAAAATTTACAGCGGAATATAAATAAATTTGTACGTAACTTTTAGATGGATAAACTTTACACTTTGTTGTCGACTTAGCGTGTGCACATGCGTCTTCACGTCCTCGCGTCCCCTCTTGTTTTGCGAGCTGATATATATAACCTGAAACACTTAGGGCTTGACCCGAGTGTCCCATGCAAAATACACAAAACACCTGAGTCAGGATTAAACTTATTTCAAGTTAGCACACTTCGATAAACACGTAAATATAATTTTTAATCCCAACTAATTGTTAAATAATTCGAGCGTGTTAAATAAATGAACTATTGAAATATAGATCATGTCAACATGAAGTGTGGTAGTCACATGTGAGGCATGGACCTAGTAACCAAGCCAATAGCAAGCGTATGCAACAATGATATCCAAACAAAGAGAACAACAAAGTAGAGGGATATTGGGGTTTGTTGTACATGACTGGAAACGCGGCAACATAACAAAGAGGCCAACAAGATTAGGCTAATATGAGGCTATGAAATGACCTGACAATCCACTCTAAATATGCAACAAGCAAGTCTGGACAGCCCCCATATAAAGGTAGCGTGGTCGTCTAATACATTACCGTGACTAAGGCTAGTGAGAGCCATTTTTTTATAAATTTAATCCAACAATAATACCAAACAGCGTGTTTAGACGGTTTAGGATAGCTTAGTATTTGTGTCAGCCATTTATGTAGTAGCAAATTCTAAATATATAAGTTTGGCCAAAGGCCGGTCCTTTTATTCAAATGTTACACTTGAAAGTAATTGATCCCACTCACTTAATATATTATCTTGCAAGGTGACGGACAGACCACAAGAGGTGGTTATTTATTTAAAATGCTTGCTATACCCGTATACGCAAATGGGTGAATCTGAATACCTACCGTATGAATGATAATGCAAGTGCCATAACTTATAAAGTTATACATTTTTATGAGTCAAACTGCAGGATATGTATATTTTCTTTATATGATCCCTAGTGTAAACACAGCTGAGGACTGGTAAGGTCAATAGTGCGACATGCATGACAACACAACAGCTTACAGTAAGATGAAAGATGGCTGACAATGCCAAATCAGGGTGTTCAAATAGTGAAATGCTTGTCCCCACGTAACTAAACAAACGGGTTATGTATGTGGTCTGTTTACCAGGCTATGGTAGATATATATTTATTAATTTAGTGCATGTAGATGGATGACAGTCCTAATCTAAATTACTACAGTGAGTATGTGGCACCAACCAACTAATCGTATTTACAACTTAAGACAAGAGCACACCAAAATCGAAAGTATGGTGAGAAAGAACAAGGCAGTGGACACAAATTATAGTAGCAAGCAAGCAACATGTATGTATTAAGCTATATGTATATATTACCAAATATTCTCATGCAAATTTGTGTGTACTGGTGAGAAAAATCGTGTCCAAATCACCATGCAGCAAGGAAAAGAGTCCCTAATTTTCCTTAAAGACAGAGAAATAACAAGTGTCCATTCATGCACGTATACTAGTGTATATGTACATCAACAAGTTAAAAGTGTATTTAGCAAGTACAGTAGCTAACAGCCTAGCACTCATGAAAAATCGGGAAAATCAAACACATACAGTAGTTGGAATTTCCTACAGCAAATCCGTGTAGGGAGTTATACATATACAGTATGTGCGCGACATGCTAAGTGAAAAAAAGCTCAGGCGTGTACTGCAAACAACAAAATGCATGTAACAATTAACTTAGCAAACAACTAAAATAGCAAGGCTCAACCCAACAGTCAATTGAAGGCAGTAGCAAGAAACCCCTAACAATCAAATTTAGTGAAATACGAACTGGCGACTTGTAAAAAGTTTAATCGTAAGTAAACTTACAATCAATGAAGAAACAGGGTTGGATGATGCGCTGCTGGCCTGACTGAAGGTGGCTCAAGCTCTGATGAACAGAGGACAACAATGAACGTTGCTAACGGTGAAACCCGACACCATAGGAATGACTTGCGGTGGAGATAGCACAATGACAGTGGTGCGGAAGAGGAAGCGCTGGGCTTAAATCCGATTCGTGGTGGCCAAGGTGTGACTTTGGGCTTGCGAGGTGGCGCTAGTTCGAAGCAGCGGTGAGGGACTGAAGTTGGCGGAATAGGTCTCCACCTGGCGGAAGGGCACTGCTCAAGGGAGCGGTTCGATTTAGTGATGATGGTGTAGCCAATTGCGGCGGCTTCGGTCAGAGATGACTTTAAAGGAGAAAGATTGAGCAGCGGTGGAAGTGGCGGAGGTGCTGCGAAATTCAATGGCAACCACGATTTTGCCTATTCGATTTTGGGATTTGGAAAAATGGATTTATGACAGGGGCCCTTACAAAATTTTGGAAAAAATGGACTCGTGAGGACCATTGTCGTTGGAATGAAAAGTGTAGGATTTGCTTGTGAAGAGATCAGTAGTAAGGGTACGTATTTTATAACTCGATTAAAGGAGACCAGTGGAAGGAAGAGGACAACACGTGTTACACACAGCAGAGTGGCAAGGACAAGTGTTCCTTTCCTCAGTATCACAAAGACAGATGGCAAACACAATATCTGAGTAAATCTCTAGGAGCTATTGCAAATCTATAGGAAAGATTATACCAGATATGGTTGAAGCAAACATTGGGCCGAACGGTGAAAAATGTTTTGAATATTGCTGAAAAAATGAGCACGACTGAATGGACATTACAAATGAATGATCTACAACGTTGTTTACTTAATTTATCACATTATAGATTCAACTACTACCAACTATAAGTTAATTTCTAATGTTACCGTAATAATACGCGAAAATTTATTACATAATTTTCTTTTTTGCTTTTGTTACCATCACCATATTGACATTCGAAATGAATTTACATTTATCTATATATTCGCAACTAGGTAATGTAGGAGAATAGTTTAGATAAGACAAAAGTTAAAATACTATAAATTGTTGAAAATACTTAATCAAATAGAATTTGATGCAAAAGAGTTCAAGCAAACAAAGGATATACTAGATAAAAGTACAACACGAAAATTTAGTATCTTAGTAAGTTTAAATAAGGTGATTAAATATAAATAATTTAGAAAACATAGTAGTAGAAATAAATTTTAATGCAAATAAATAGTAACAGTATGAAATTGAAATGTGTTAAATATAAACGTAATAAGAATATAAGCTAAGAAAGTTGAAATATCTTAACTATTAAACCCAAATAAATAAATAAAAAATGGAATACTATAAATACAAAAGAGCTAAAATACCATGAAAAGCCAAATACAAATAATCCAGTATAAGACAAAAGTTAAGCAAAAGGTTTTAAGCACTATAATTACAGTAAAATAGTCAAGTACAAATAGTGAAGACCAAATAACCAAATACAAAATTAAAAGCTAAAATATTTTATAATTTTGTTTAAATAATTTAGAAAATCTAAAACTTTAGTACAATTAAAAAATAGCTAAATCCCGATAAACCGTAACCAGTTAAAAGTAAAACCCAAACTTTAAATTGAAAATCCAAATATAAATATATTCTACTATTCTTCAAAATAAAATTCCAAATCCTACATCAAACCCACTATAAATATTTATTTTAATGATAATTCTGAATTACTTTATATTTTAAATGTTGAAAATTATGGTTCGTTGCCTCCCCCACTTAAAACTTTTCGTCCTCGAAAAGGAAAGATGTAGAATTTATACTTAAGTAAAACAAATATTACTTACATAATTTATTAAAAACAAATAAAAATTATTAAATCAAAATATTTACAATTCCAGTAAGCTTGAAATTTATAGAAAGGTTCTTAATAGATTAACAAAAATTTTCACACAACTAAATTGGAAAACTTCTTATATCAAAACTTAAACCATTGTATAAACTAAATAAGGAAATTTGCTATATAATGTAAAAGAAGACTATGTTCAAAGTACAAGATAATTTAAGGGGAAAGTAGTTTAAAATGAATAAGTCACTTTGAAATAAAAAGTAGATTTAATAAAAATCCAAAGGGTTTAAGGTAAGATAGCTTTAAAAGCTACAATAAAATGATCAAATATAAGCAATTTTTAGAAAACCTAGTAGAAAATAATAATGTTATAAAGTAGTAAAATAATGTAAGTGAAAGAACTTGAAACGGATAAATCATAGGTACAAACGCTAAATATAGTACTTTAAATGAGATGATAAGTTAAGTAAACGAATAAATTAAATAAGTTAAATTAAAATACTATATAAGTTACTACATCTGAAATCATAAATTTCAAATCAATTGAAAGCTTCAAAATGATTTCTCCGATTTAGAATCCCATTTTCATTTCAAACCATTTGAGGTATTATACATTTCTTTTATATAGAATCATACTTCACTTCGGGATTTCAAAACCAAAATTGTTTCCAAATATATCAAACATATATGTTGACTCGAACCTAACAAGTCCATCGTCGTCCTTGCAAACTTTAGACATGCATTGATCAGGCGCGTGACTAAAATATACTTGTTTCAACTTCTCATCAAAATTATGTTCATTTCCTCAAGTTTCCCATGACAAGGCCTAAGGGCATCCTATCATACGCAATAATATAGATAATTAAGGTCGCTCTGGACACCTAAAGCAGACCATCGTCGCGGGTTCTCAAGCAAAGTGTACATCATGGTTTTTGTCTAGACACAGACCCCCAAGCACAAAATCGTGGAGCATATATATCTCGGTTTTTCATTCAGACATGGATACCATATATGCTTAGGTTGCTCTTCCCAAATACCATCATCGAGGGATCCCAAGCGAAGTGTATCTTACGGCTTTCGTCTAGACACGGACCTCCAAGTACAAAATCGCGGAGCATGTATAACTCGGTTTTCATCTAGACACGGACCTCCATATATGCCTAGGTTGCTCACCCTAAATCACACACACGTCCTTCTTTTAGTCACAGGTCCCCCGAATCCATGAAAATATATCAAATCACTTCATATCCCGAAGTCGTAAATTATTTCGCAACAATAATTCGCAAATACTTTCAATCATAGTATTGTTGTTTTTCAAACATTTCAAATATCAGGATTCAATTCATCGAAATTTTTTTAGTTCATGAATCAATTTGTAAACTATTCAGCATATCCAAAATAATTTGGAAGACAATTCCAAACAATTGAAAATACAATTTCAATTTACAGACATACAACTTATGTTTTATATTTCGAAATTGATGATCTTATTCGAACATTTCAATCTTTCAAACTCTTCAGATTTAAAGACTTTAAGGATCATTATATCAAGCTTTATAAATTCCAATTTATTTCGAATTAACACTTTCGACAATTATACATAAGTTGATATCTTCATAGAGATTCATATTGCCATAAATTTTCTTTTAATTTTTTGTTGGGGGGAAATTAAATTTGATTGATATGATTTCTTATCGTTCTTACACATCAAGTAAGATTTTCAAATTTTAAAAGCTTATGAAAATCGTTTATAACACCTTTCGTTGGATCAAATTTCCATTTACAAATTGCATCGTAATATTTCTGTGATTTTAAAACATATCTCATTCCAAAATCCTTTATACCCCAATATAGGATTTATATTCATAAATATTACATCTTGTTTGAAAAGTTCATATTTTCCTACCGTCGGGAAAGTCTCTTGTAACATTTCTATACCAACTACCATCGTGCTTCCGCTACGCACTCTGATTATGTGTATATTCAAACTAGTATTGGTAAAATATTTCAAAATGTCGATTTCAAAAAATTCCAGAGCCAAAACCTCAAATTAATATTTCAAAAATCCAATTTTTCTTACATAAGTTGGATTCTGTATTTCAAACACATTCAATTTTTATGCAAAACTCATTTGTTGAGGTTCTGTTAACATAATGTCTTGGATAAGTCAAAGTTATCTAGTTTGAATTACATCTTGGTTCCGTTTGATACATAGCACAAAGGTTTCCGTTTGATACATAGCACAAAGGTATACATACATGGATTATATTAAATTCCATGCGCTCAATAATAGAAGTTCAACATCAAACGAGTATCAAAAGGCATGATGGCTCAAATCAAAATGTTTGGTCGAATTCAAAAGATAAAAAATATGGAAGCCATTACACAGGAGTGAACGGTCCAAGTTTAAATGATTATCCTAGACAAAGTTGGAAAAAATAAAATGCAAACAAGGATACACATTTCAGCAGTTTAATCATTGGATACTCGATTAGTTTCTCTCTCGAGTAATTCTTACTTCGATTTATTTCCTTAATATCATAAGTGATTATTTGTCAAGTAATTACTATTCAATTTATTCATAGAATTTCAATAGGGGAAAGCAGTTTTCTCCCTCACTTTAGCATTTATCAAAATTTGAATAAATTGCAGTTATCAAGATCTGAAATATTGGGCAGTATTCTCAGCATATATTAATTACGATATGTTCACCCACGCGCATCGTCAAAATTTTAGCTTCCTTATATCTCATATATGTTTCGAGGCTTGGAAAATTCCATTCAGTTCCCAAAAATCAATTTTCTAAATCAATACCATTTCAAATCCAATTCCATGTTCCAATTGGTTATCAAAGCATTTTATTTGATTCGCATTTATGCCGCGCGTATCGCCCTTTGATCGAATCTTCACACTCAATTTTCTTGGACCGAAATTTCTCAGATCAAATCGCATGAACTACCAAATAATTTAAGTAAAATAGTCGCATGTAATAAAACAGATTTGAGTAAAAGATAAAGTAAAACTTCAAATATTATAAAATAGTTTCATATAAGATAATTTTAGGAAAATAGATTTAAATAAAACTGTAAAGTAAAATATATTATGTTTAGTATACAATAAGTAAATATAATAGTTGCAAAAAAATTAACTTTAATTGAAATAAATAAGTAGGTTAGATTAAGGTACTATGAATTGTTAAATACAAGTAACTAGGTTACAAGTAAAATATTAGCGATAAATACAAAGAAGCTAGAAGAACGAAAAATGTGATATATAAAAGCTACATACAAATAAGGTAGTATAAGAGAAAAGGATCAAGTACAAAAAATTTAAATACTATATTTATAAAATGTTAAATATAAATAATTTAGACTAAAATCAGAGCTAAATAACTAAATGCAAATTTAAAATAGCTAAAACGAAAAATAATACTTCAAATAAAGTAAGAAGCTAGGTATACATATAAAATGAAAATTTTGGAAAAATAATTTAAGTAAAACTATGAATAAATAGCTGAGTATAAATAGTATTAGGTGGAAAGAAAAACAAAATAGTTTAAATAAAGATAATAAAAAAATTAACTCTGGTTTAAATCCGATCCGAATCCATTTCGGTACTGTTTCAGCTCGCTTTTCGTCGACCGTTCTTCAAATTGAGTTTCACCGAGTTCCGCTTCATCTAGTTTTACTTTACCGAATTTTTAATATACTTTTCGAAACTCATAGTGGGTATTCACCTTGTTTTCTCTTCGGTAAAACCTCTTCCAAATAGCAGTTCTTGAATTAATCGTCGTCGTCATATAAATCGTTCATAGGTTTCGAAAACTTTTATGTCAATCCTTGCAAACTTTGCGTTTAGTCCTGAAATCTCCTTCTTTACTTTCTCTTCTCTTCAAAATAATGTATTAGAGATTTTAGAATACTTGGAAAAAAATCAGTTCATCTTTCACTTTTATTTTTCTGAAAATTTCGAACACTCAACAATTGATTTTGGAAATATGTCCCGCAAAAGCTTTTATTTGCGAAAATACTTTCTTTAAAATATTTCATATTCAAATCTTCTTCAAAACAATTTATTTCCAAAATATATTTTGAATTTTTCAACTTCCACTGATTCTAGCATCAATTCCGCTCATTCTAAGGCATTTCTTCCTTATCTCCAATGAGTTTTTAAACCAAATAAGTCAAGCTTTGTATGAACCAAAGCTCTAATATCAGATGTAATGACCTGACATTTTGACCGTCACAAATTGGTATTTAAACCAACTTAAAACGTTCAAAACGCCAGATTGTTATTGGCTTACACGGTTTAAACAGAACCAATACAGAATCACAGTGTACAATAATTGCAGCGGAATAAAATTTTATAATAAATATCAGACTTGCACAAAATTTACAGCGGAAGATAAATAAATTTGCACGTAACTTTTAGACGGATAAACTTTACACTTTGTTGTCGGCTTAGCGTGTGCATGTGCGTCTTCACGTCCTCGCATCCCCTCTTGTTTTGCGAGCTGATATCTATAACCTGAAACACTTAGGGCCTGACTCGAGGGTCTCATGCAAAATACACAAAACACCCGAGTCAGGATTAAACTTATTTCAGGTTAGCACACTTCGATAAACACGTAAATATAATTGCTTAATCCCAACTAATTGTAAAATAATTCGAGCGTGTTAAATAAATGAACTACTGAAATATAGATCATGTCAACATGAAGAGTGGTAGTCACATGTGTGGCATGGACTAGTAACTAAGCCAATAGCAAGCGTATGCAACAATGATATCCAAAAAAAAAAGAGAACAGCAAAGTAGAGGGATATTGGGGTCTGTTGTACATGACTGGAAAAGCGGCAACAAAACAAAGAGGCCAACAAGATTAGGATACTATGAACTCTAAATATGCAACAAGCAAGTCTGGACAGCCCCCATATAAAGGTAGTGTGGTCATCTAATACGTTACCATGACTAAGGCTAGTGAGAGCCATTTTTTTATAAATTTAATCCAACAATAATAACAAATAGCGTGCTTAGACAGTTTAGGATAGCTTAGTATTCATGTCATCCATTTATGCAGTAGCAAATTCTAAATATGTAAGTCAGGCCAAAGGCCGGTCCTTTTACTCAAATGTTACACTTGACAGTAATTGATCCCACTCACTTAATATGTTATCTTGCAAGGTGACAGACAGACCATATGAGGTGGTTATTTATTTAAAATGCATGCTATACCCGTATACACAAATGGGTGAACCTGAATACCTACCGTATGCATGTTATATCCCTCGTGTAAACACAACTGAGGACTGGTAAGGTCAATAGTGCGGCATGCATGACAACACAACAGCTAACAGTAAGATGAAAGATGGCTGACAATGCCAAATCAGGGTGTTCAAATATTGAAATGCTTGTCCCTACGTAACTAAACAAACAGGTTATGTATGTGGTCTATTTACCAAGCAATGGTAGATATATATTTATTAATTTAGTGCATATAGATGGATGACAGTCCTAACCTAAATTACTACAGTGAGTATGTGGCACCAACAAACTAACCGTATTTACAACTTAAGACAAGAGCACACCAAAATCGAAAGTATGGTGAGAAAGAACAAGGCAGTTGACGCAAATTAAAGTAGCAAGCAAGCAACATGTATGTATTAAGCTATATATATATTACCAAATATTCTCATGCAAATTTGTTTGTACTGGTGAGGAAAATCGTGTCCAAATCACCATGCAGCAAGGAAAAGAGTCCCTAATTTTCCTTAAAGACAGAGAACTAGCAAGTGTCCATTCATGCACGTATACTAGTGTATATGTATATCAACAAGTTAAAAGTGTATTTAGCAAGTGCAGTAGCTAGCAGCCTAGCACTCATGAAAAATCGGGAAAATCAAACACATACAGTAGTGGGAATTTCCTATAGCAAATCCGTGTAGGGGTTTATAAATATACAGTATGTGCGCAACAGGCTAAGTGAAAAAAAGCTCAGGCGTTGACTGCAAACAACAAAATGCATGTAACAATTAACTTGGCAAACAACTAGAATAGCAAGGCTCAACCCAACAGTCAATTGATGGCAGTAGCAAGAAACCCCGAATAATCAAATTTAGTGAAATACGAAGTGGCGACTTGTAAAAAGTTTAATCGTAAGTAAACTTACAATCCACGAAGAAAAAGGGCTCGAATGATGCGCTGGTGGCCCGACTGGAGGTGGCTCAAGCTCTGACGAACGGAGGACAATAGTGAACGTTGCTAACGGTGAAACCCGACACCATAGAAATGACCTACGGTGGAGACAGCACAACGACAGTGGTGCGGAAGAGGAAGCGCTGGGCTTAAATCCGATTTGTGGTGGTCAAGGTGTGGCTTTGGGCTTGCGAGGTGGCGCTAGTTCGAAGCAGCGGTGGACGACTGAAGTTGGTGGAATAGGTCTCCACCTGGCGGAAGGGCGCTGCTCAAGGGAGCGGTTAGATTTAGTGATGATGGTGTAGCCAATTGCGGCGGCTTCAATCAGAGATGGCTTTAAAGGAGAAAGATTGAGCAGCGGTGGAAGTGGTGGAGGTGCTGCGAAATTCAATGGCGACCACGATTTTGCCTCTTCGATTTGGGGATTTGGAAAATTGGGTTTATGACAGGGGCCCTCACAAAATTTGGGAAATAATGGACTCGTGAGTTCCATTGTTGTTGGAATGAAAAGTGGAGGATTTTCTTGTGAAGAGATCAGTAGTAAGGGTACGCATTTTATAACTCGATTAAAGGAGACCAGCGGAAGGAAGAGAACAACACGTGTTACACACAGCGGAGCGGCAAGGACAAGTGTTCCTTTCCTCGGTATCACAAAGACAGATGGCAAACACAATATCTGAGTAAATCTCTAGGAGCTGTTGCAAATCTATAAGAAAGATTATACCAGATATGGTTGAAGCAAACGTTTGGCTGAACGGTGAAAAATGGTTTGAATATTGCTGAAATAATGAGCAAGGCTCAATGGACATTACAAATGAACGATCTACAATGTTGTTTACTTAAGTTATCACGTTATAGATTCAATCGCTACCAATTGTAAGTTAATTTCTAATATTAACGTAATAATATGTGAAAATTTATTACACAATTTTCTTCTTTGCTTTTGTTACCATCACTGTATTGACATTCAAAATGAATTTACATTTACCTATATATTCACAACAAGGTAATGTAGGGGAATAGTTTAGATAAGACAAAAGTTAAAATACTATAAATTGTTGAAAATACTTAATCAAAATAGAATTTGATGCAAAAGAGTTCAAGTAAATAAAGGATATACTAGATAAAAGTAAAACACGAAAATTTAGTATCTTAGTAAGTTTAAATACGGTGATTAAATATAAATAATTTAGAAAATATAGTAGTAGAAATAAATTTGAATGCAAATAAATACTACCAGTATGAAATTGAAATGTGTTAAATATAAATGTAATGGGAATATAAGCTAAGAAAGTTGAAATATCTTAACTATTAGACCCAAATAAATAAATCAAAAATGGAATATTATAAATACAAAAGAGCTAAAATACCATGAAAAGCCAAATACAAATAATCCAGTATAAGACAAAAGTTAAGCAAAAGGTTTTAAGCACTATAATTACAGTAAAATAGTTAAGTACAAATAGTCAAGACAAAATAACCAAATACAAAATTAAAAGTTAAAATATTTTATAATTTTGTTTAAATAATTTAGAAAATCAAAAACTTTAGTACAATTAGAAAATAGCTAAATCCCGATAAACCGTAACCAGTTAAAAGTAAAACCCTAACTTTAAATTGAAAATCCAAATATAAATATATTCTACTATTCTTCAAAATTAGATTCCAAATCCTATATCAAACCCACTATAAATATTTATTTTAACGATAAATTCTGAATTAATTTATATTTTAAAATTCGAAAATTCTGATTCGTTACATATTTGATGAGTATGTTTAAACTGGTAATTCTAAGTTTTGAATCGTTAAATTGACACTAATTTTCGAATGGATAAATTTAAACTTGAATTGATAATAAATTGAGGTTCATAATGATTTGAAATTTGTTTCAAATTAGAATATGAAAGCTAAAATGGTTTAAAGTGAATTTCTGAAGCTTGTAATTGGGTTTAAATAGTTTGAGAGGAAATAAACTATTTACTCCAATACTATATTAAAGCTATTTTAAATTAGCATTATGTTATATTTATACTTGAACTATTTTCTCTGATACTGTTCATTCTATATCTTTAAATAAACTATTATATTTAAAATTTAACTATATTATATGTATATACATAAACAATTTTGAATAGAGAGTTTACTTCCAAGCCAAGCCACTGAGCTTAAATCGTTTGAAAATAGGATTTCATTTGGATAATGATAATTATGGCATGAAAGTTTAAATTTGAATTTTGATAATAAATCGACTTGTGGTATTGGATTATGGAATTGGAATTGAAGTCCGGTATTGAAATGTGCTTCAAGATAGGATAATGAAAATTGAAATTTGATTTAAATTGATGTATGACTTGAAATACGATGTTTAATTTGAATATAAAATGATCACGGTGTGTAAATTGATGACTGGCTGTCAAAGAGACCAAGGTTGGATGTTGACATGCTTTCTATCGATATTGGAACCTCTTTAGCAACTATGTACATAGAGGATTGCGTAGAATGAAGTGGTTGATTTGGTGAACGTTTATTGGAATGAATTAAGAAAATGATAATGGATAGTCCTGATACTTGTTTCATAATTAAAATTACTAAAGCAGAAGCCTATGTCTGGCCAATGAGATTAGCCACTTCTAACGGACACATATCTTTGTTTACTCACTTGATTTATGATTCGACTGGTGCACCTTGATTTGATTGGGGGTATTGGATGCTATCGACCAAGTACTAGTTATGGCCAACCATAATAGGTAATTGAGAGAATCCTACCTTGGGCATTGCCTCACATGTCTTGTCATATTTATCCTTATACAAACCCATTATGATTTTTTTTTGTATTGTACCTTTATAGGACCCTCTGATAGCTACTAGTTTACGGTGGTTTTATGATACTTGCATAGACTACAATACCTTTCTAAAATGTGTTAAGGGGGAATAGGAGTAATGAATGCCCAAACCCTATTTCCAATATTATATTTTGCTGGTAGACATTACATATACTACTATATAAAAATAGTTTACCGGACCCTTAGGAGATGAAAAAACCACATAACACCACTTAAGTTACCACTTTGATTTCTTGATTTACGTGAGGATGTTATTTCTGATTCGAGTATTTTATTTTTCATTATGCTCTGGTCAACGCTGAGTATTATAGTTGAGGATTGCTTTTCTGAGGTGAAGACTTAGTTGGTAACTCCATTTATGTCTAGTTATGTAATCATTTTAGTTTACTTATATAATGGTTAACTTAAGTTATTTCTTGTTGCATTACTTCAAAAGTAAAATGTAAATTCATGAAATATTTATGTATTTAATTATTTTCACTCTAAGATTCTGAGTTGTATTTTGTTTCTATGTCTGTGTTCTGTGATTGATTCTATTTTACTCCATAGATTATCAATCATTTTGAGCAAGTTATATTATTTAAAATAGCAGGTCATCACATATGAAAAGTAAAACAGAAGAAGATTCTATGCATGATTTAAAGAAGCTCTACTGCATTGTCAATTCTTACCAAATTTGAAACAAATAGGACTTGGTTTTGCAAAATTAGGACAACTCGTCAACAATAAGATTACTAATGGAGACGACCATGGAAGTAATGTTGACCACAAATATATCATTCATCTGTTTTGGCGAGGGAATAATGTAGCCGTTCATAATTTGTTACTCATAGGTTAGATTTAAAGCTAAGGAGGTTTGTTGTAATTAGATAATACAACTCAAATTTGGAATATATAAGAAGACTTAGGCTAGAAATGCGCAGAAGCTAAATCTCTTGAATCGAAGATAAAGAGATTGAATTTTTTTCAATCTAAAGGCCATTTTTAATTGCCTTTAAAACTAGGACTTAAGTGATACTATGGCTAGGGCTTGAGTACGTTCAAGTTTTATTGATTCAAGTACTTAAACTATTGTGAGTTATCCAGTTTTTATTTTTAGTTTGACAGGCCTTGGGACATTCAAGTTCTTCCAAAAAAGAATCCAAACAATTATAATTTACTAAGTTAATTAACTTTTCAAGTAAAATTATTATTTATTAATAATGAATAATTAATTAGATTAAACAATTTTATTTTAAAATATACGACTCAAATATTCTGCTCAGATTCTCTATTAGCAACACATAAACACATTTTCCATTAACCAACATTCTCCGCTTAGTGCTCTACCCAAATTCTCCATTCACTCTATAAAAACACACATCTATCATATATGAACGTGCCAAATAAACATGAAAAAAAAACCCATATCACATAGTAGAAATGAAATGGAACATTTCATATTTCCTAGAAGTTTCATAATGAGGTATTTTCATTATACATACGTACTTAATATTAGTTCCACTTTTAATTTAACGACGTTCTATTTTATCATTTTACATGTTTTCCCTCCTTTTTAATATACTAACGAGATTCTTCGATCATTTTTAAATAGTCAAGTTAGAGGCATTGCATTATTCTACCTAAATTTGTAAAAATAATTAGTATAAGTTTATTTTAAGGTAGTAAAGATGGGACACATTTAACTTAATTATGCAAGTGTTTTTTTTTGATCGATCACATATTCAACCAGAATGTCCAGTGAAAGGGAATCTAAAAATCAAATAAATTTTGTTTCCCTGTTTTTTTTTTGTTTTTAATGTACAATACATCTTATTATTCAACTATAAGGTAGGAACCAACACATCTACCATTCGTCCAAAGAATGGAAACCAGCCGGTTATTAAAACATTGAGATGATAGAAAATTAATTATTGAAACAAAGCTGGTAGATGAGGACCACCATTTAAAATAGTGAAATGGCACAGAAAATGGTTGATTAGATGAAGGTGACACTGCAAGAAAACAGTTGAGTAATTCAAATTTTTTTGTGTGGAAAGTATTATTCAATTAATGGTTGTTAAAGCAGATACCAATTAATTAATAGATGTATGGGAAAACGTAGAAGGGAAACAAAATAAATTTATTAATGCAAATAGTTAATTAATTATGCAGTTTGAAGAATAAAGAGTTTATATAGGGAGATTCAATAAATTTGCGTAAATATGGGAAAACCAAGATTAACATTACCTATTTACAGTGAATCAAATGGAATTTGAAAAGATTACCAGGTTTCTAGGAAATTGATTTTCTTAGTTTTAATTTAATTCCTCCATCTCGGTCTATTTCAAATGAATAAATTTCATCTTTATATGCTAGAAAAAGTCCACCCGCAATCAAATCAAATAAGGGCTAGTTCGGAGAAATTGATTATTCAATTGAAAAATAAAGATTAGTCTCTCCACTTTACTATCCATACTTTTTTAATATCTCTCTTCACTCTCATTTTTGAATAAAACTGGTTAAACCAAAATTAGTTCAAACACCAAAGGTGCTACAGAAGCACTTCACCAAATGGCAGGAATGAGACCACAATCACAACAAATGAGTAAAAACACAAGCATTTTTTTAGTGGTTCGATCTAAGATAGATCTACGTCCACTTTGAGGGAAATTTTCATTATCACATGCGAATTTACAAAGGTTAAATACTCTCTTATTACATTAGTTTTCTCACAAACTCTTCTGTTGATCTAATCAAAACAGTCAAGGAAATTGGAAGAATCCTCCAAGTATAGCAATTAGAAAAGTAGATCTATAATTCTTCAAACACTTGAGTGGATTTCCATGATTTGATGGTAAATTTGATGTTAGATATTTGATTGGAGATGTTAGAATCACTTGTAATGGTTGAAGAAATAGTTGGGCAACCATTCCGGATCATAAAATTCGGTCCCCATTAAAGTGGTGTGCATGGGCGAGTATTTATAGGAGTGAGGAGAGTGGAAATATGTAGTGTAGAAATCCATGTCATTCGGTGACATGACTCATGTAGGTTGGGAGCTAGCTGGAGACAGCCTGACATAGGACAGCTGGCGACAACCTGGCTCCAGGTGATAATGAGTTAAGGTGTGGCGATATGGTTTATGTCGGCATTGGCTTGGTGGACGCGGGTCAGATACTTATGTCGGTCGCGGCATGGGTTGGAGCGTCTTGCGGTTTGCTTTTCAGAAGTGTTCCTTCTCCTCCTATGTCGCTGAACGATTTGAGCTTCAAATAAAGGACACGACATGGATGATCATCGGTTTGGCTCTGGCTTTGACGCCCTAAGTGAGGCACGGCGTGACCTATGGGTGACTTGGCTTCCGTGGAATGACTTAGTGCGGAATGATTTTACTTGGAGACGGCTTGGATTGCTTTTCCTCCTTTCGACATGAGTTTGGAATGACATGGTGGGTTCGTAATGACTTGGGGGAAAACAACATGAATGCAGAAGAAACATCAATTCCGTATTTTATGGGTTAACATTTGCCCCCGAAGTTCGTATTTATTGGAAATGATGCGGGCTTCGAACTACAAAACTTTTGATGTTATCTGTCAAGTATTTTTATGAAGTCATTAATTGCCTTTTCTTAAGAACCATTCCATTCTTGTTTCCATGTCGCAAGTCGTTTGTTTCCCAATGCCATATCGTAACTCACATTGGGTCCTTGTGTCGCTTTGGGCCTCCTGACCGTATTGGGATTCTAAATCATCTTAATCCAACCCAATTACCTTCCATGCTTCTATATTATCTTTCAAACCACTTGTTAATTCGTATTCCGTTCTCATCTGAAGCTTTTACTTCGTCAATGGTGGCTTTTTTGAGAAAGAGAGAATCGTTTCTTTTTCGAGCAATCTATAGACTGATTCAACGCTGTGGGTTAAGCTTTGATCAAATTCCGACTTCATCATATTCAATCAAGCCGTTCTGAATCAGTTCAGCACCCATCCTTTCCAATTTGTAGTTTTTCTCTATCTCTGACTATTCAAAGAACATCGCAGCTACTCAGAATTCAGTTTTGAGGTTTGCTTTACTTCCTCCGACTTTAGTGTTTTTAAAGTGTAAAACTTTTGGTACTAGGACTTGAGGGTAACCGTCAATTTTATTTGGTGATGAAGAATTTTTGGTACTGAGATGATGTGAGTCGGAAGCGAATAGGATTGTAATAGATGTAATGTTTTACTTCAGGGATTTGAAATACAACAGCCCTTTGAAAACTTGATTTTGACATAAAGCACGTATCATGTTTGTTGAAATGCTTAAACCATGGTACTTGTTATCCCGATAACGTTTGTGTTGATTTGATGCAAAATTCCTTGTTTTGTCTTGCAAATGTAGCTCTAAGCTAATAGTTAACAACTTTATGTTCGAAATGGCAACTGAAACGTACTTTAATTTTGATCATTGATGGTAAAATATGTCTGTACGACTTTGCGGATATAACTCATAGCTCTATGTCGCAAAACCGACATAGAACCCCAAGTCAATCAAGTCGTACAACTTTACCAGTTCCAAGACATAGAAATAAAGCGAATGACTTAAGTCTTGATCTACTTGAATCTTGAATTAATTGAGTGTTTTGACTCTTAAATCTGTTATACACTTTGTCTTAATATGCAAATGTAGCTTTAGGCCAGTTGCATATTTTTGTCTGAACTTATAGCTCATATTAGGAACCCAAGTCATTGCAACGACATGAGTCATCGAGTCGTAGCAGAAAATTTTGAGGTTCAAATTGTATGAGATTCCATGTCTCTCGAATGTCTTGAGGTTTGTCTTTCCAACGACTTGAGGTTCTAAGGGTGTTCGAACGGTTTTCTTCCCAATGGTTTGGATCCACTAAAGTGACCGTACGACTTGGTTATTATGCCATTGAGCGACTTTAAACCGTAAGACGGATCGGGCCTTTGATGTCTTAAGCTTTTATGACTTGTGTCTTTTAACAACTTAAGTGTGTAATGACTTGAGTCCGTTGCGACTTAAGTGATCGTCGACTTGAATCCTTTATGTCGTAAGTTGCTTAACGACTTGAGTCACACAACAACATAAGTCACCCAACGACTTGAATTTTTTGCGACTTAAGACATGGATGGATTAAGTCCTATCACGACTCAAGTTTCGAATGACTTAATGGTTAGATCGACATGAGATCTTAAAATTATATTGTCAATCAACTCTTTGAGCATCCCAGAAATTGTGTAAACCATGGCTTCTCCTTAGAAGTTCAAGAATTATTCTATGACATGTTTTACGAACAGATATACTTTTGTAGAATGACTTCTAAAAAGATTTCTCACCTTCGTACCGAAGGAACCTCCTCTTCTGTCCCCGAAACCACTGCCACTTCTGGACAAGTTTCTGTACCACAATTTCCGGAACTCCGACCTGTCAGTGCTAGGGAACAAGAAAGGCAGTCCACTACCTTAAATCAAGACCAATTTGAATAGTTATGCGGACAATATGGAATCCCTATTACAGACGCGATATTGCCAACAGAGGGCATATTTGTAGACAGACCCCTGCCTGGATATGTAGCTGTGAATCGACACATGCTAGCAAGCGGTGTTGTTCCTCCATTCAACCCTTTCTTATAGAGAATTTTGAATCATCTGGCCCTTGCTCCCTTTCAGCTCCTCCCTAACGGTTACATCATCCTGTAAGGGTTTTATATTCTTGCCATGGAGAAAGAGGGACGCGAGCCTACTTTCCAGGAGATCCTGTACTTATGCTCTTTCAAAGTTAGAAAAGACACTCCTTCTATCATGCATGCTGAAGGTTCCCGGAATCAGAAACTCATTCGTAACTTGCTAGACAATGTTTCGGGGTTCTTAAATCAATTTTTCTTTGTTAGATGCCCCGAAGCCTTTCGCGGGAATTGGACCAAAGGGGGTAAACAATCTCTTTTTTTAAACTAAATTTCCTTTTTAATCCTTCCTTTGATCTCGATTGCAGAAATCTGTGTCTCTTTATGTTTCAGTTCTCCCAGCTCCTATTAAAGACAAAGATGGTGCTCCTTATAAGCCTCTTTATGAATCTATTCATTCTATTGGTACATTAGATAGATTCAGACAGTATGTGATAACGGAAAGCAATCTTCGCAAGCATGGATTACACCATTTTTCTAGGAAATTCTATTCCAAAGGAACACCTCTAACTCCCAAACTTAAGCCCGCAGAACTAGATGCTAGGATTTCTGGCGGCTATAATAAGACCCAAGGCCAAACTATTGACCCCTCACTGAAAAAGTGCTCCGAACCTGTTGGCGGTAGCAAGTCGCCATCTAAAGTGACTCCCAATGAGGAAGAGGTATTTAACCAACGTGAGGGTAAGGGTCTCCTGATTTCAACTGACCAAGTTGAGAATGAAGGCACCACCCCAAATCTTGTATCAGAAACTGAGAAGATTTGGGGAGATGAGAGAGAGTGTAGCATTCCAGATCCTGCACATGAGACTGGGCATGTTAATGAAAGTGAAACTGCATTAAAGATTGATCCGAACACTGAGGCGATGGCTGAGGACCCTCTTGTTCAAAATATGACAGAGGAAGGCTCCATAGGTACCTTTGAGGGTTTAGGTGACCTTAATTCATAAGTATCTTAGCCATAATGACATTGTTACCCAATCATTTGATCCTCAAACCACAATTACAGGAGCTAGCATAATGGAGGCTCCCGTCTCTAGACTAGGAAAGTTGCTTTCATCTCTAGGAATTTCCTTAGAACCAACTAGAAAAACTAGTTTGTTAATAGAAGCATTTTTTAGAAAATATGTCTAATATGCACACACTTCTTAAATTTCTTTGTAGCTTTCATAGTTTGCCCTAGCACCTTCTGGTTTTTAGTGCTAAAAGATTTTCTTATCTTTTTCCAACTTTGGAAATGCATGGGTAAAACTTGTCAGACTTTAGGAAGAAAAACACTACATACAAGCCGAAGCACCTCTCACAACCCTATCCTCCGCGACAATCACAACATTCCAAGAAATCTCATCCTCCCTAGCCTCCACAATCCTCTCATAAGCCTTCGCTAGCATATGAACATGACTTGACCAATGAGCAAAGGAGAAGGATATGTGAGGAAGATAAGGAAGAAAGGAGGAGACGAACTTGGCTTAGGGACGACGATGATGATGTTCATGATGGAGGGAGTCGCGGAGAGAAGCGAGGCAAAGACGATCAAGGGAAGGATGGTTCATATAAGCGCGCCCTCTATTGGATAAGCGAACCCGATCGATTCCATCTTTCGATCCCCTCTGGTCCTTCTGCTGAAATCCATTCAATTATTCAAAAGCCCCGCTATGAGCCCGAGCCAGCAAACACTTCTCTTGCTGGATGATTCGAAGGTTGTAATTTGAAAGGGATAATTTTTGACTGTGGGGTTAATCCAACTGATGCCTATGACATAGCTAGCGAAATAGATACCATAATAAGTCAAATGCATACCCAACTTGGCACTACCAAAAGTCAGCTTGATACAAAGCTAAGTATTGTTATGGACCATGCTAAAAAACAGCTGAGCAGATGGCACAAATTCGGTGATGATTTCCAAAATCGTAATGGTGCTAACCTTGCAAAGATTGCTACACTAGAAAGCGACAAAGATAAGTGGGAAGAAGTTTTGGATTCTCGGGAGGCTACTATTGCATCCCTCACTAAAAGAAATGCAGAATTGGAGGGGCTAGATGCCAAGAACAAGAAGCTCAAAGAAGAACTTGCGGCTGCTAAGCGAAGGGAAAAGGAGGCCCAAACTGCCAGACACAATGTTGAAGTTACATTGTCCATAGAAAAGGATTTTCTAAACAATATCGGGATAAAGCTGCCCAACTTCGTGAAACTATCAATTCCGTGAAAGCTTCCAACCTTATATTAATGGCCAAAGTTGAAACTCTTGAGAAGGATAAGATAGCTGTTGAGGAAACCCTTAAGAAGGCCATGGAAGAAGCTAATGCTGACATATTCAGATTCTATGTTTTCAGCATCATGAGCTGAGGGAGTTTACATTATTTAGGGGACAACTTTCCAACTACATTGGCTCTTGTATGGGATCTAGTACTCTAAATTAATGATGGCGATTGCAGCGAAGACGATCTCATTAATGATCTCCTAGATGAGAAATCCAAGAAAGCTTTAGCTGAGGGAAAAGCTCGGTTGGCAAGCGATAGGGCTACTGCTTCTAGGGAGTATGCCCCGAATCAAACCAACAACGATCTTCCTATTGATCCTGTCAACATTGAAGTTTCTAGCTTGTAGACACCGGTTGACCTTCCTGATGCTTCGAAAGAAAAGGAAATAATTGCAGATGAGTGTACTTCTGCGGAGAATGTTATTGACGAGCATGGTGGAGATGATGAAGGTGATGATGATATAATAGACAAATGGAGAATTGAGTATGGAGATATCCAAGAGAATCTTCTAGATGCAGGTAAAACCGACATCGATTCCACTGCGTCATATATAGATTCCTTTTTTAGTTCACCTGGATCCCTTTCTTTTTACGCTCTTTGCTCCCATGCTCTAGGTTTAATCTCACCCCTTTCTTCTCCTGCTATAGGTGAGGCAACAACAACTGAAGCTGTTATAACTGACTCAACTTTGATGACAGAACCTCTTGCCTCAATTATCATTCCTCAATTTGTTGGCATGTCTTTACTTGCCATTATAACCCCTAGATCACAGGATGCTAAAATCGGTGCGCTTTCCGACTTGGAGGATGTCAATTATACTCTTAGTGATGATCCCGGAGCCACAGAAATGGATCAAAGCCAAGAGATACTGCTAAGGACCAGGGAAAGAAGATAGCCAAGCCCTCATCATCTTAGAAACGCAAGAAAAAGAAGCGTACTTTTCAGAAGACATGAGTTATTACTTTGTCTTCTCAGGAAAATCCAAGTGACGTGGCATAGACTCCTCCTTCTCTCAACAAACCAATTCTAAGGCCAAGTGATAAGAAGAAATAGTGCTCAGTACCAGTTTATTTTGCTTCCTGACTACTACCTTTTTATGTGTTTCATTCAGATCAGTTGTATATGTGGGTGCCGGTCCTCGCTGATTACTTTATGTTACTCAGTGTCCGAAACTTTCGTACTAGACTTGTGACTTTGTGATTTGGATCTGCATTATTGTGATGAAAATGTGTTCTGCTTATTGTACTTAAGCTTTTGCTCTAGCTTCGTCGTACTTTCTTGTTTTGCATTCCACGCTTGCTGACTTTACACACTTTCAACACAAGTTTTTTTATATCACAAGTCATTTGTTATTGCGATGCTTGGTATTATAATGACTCGTGGTACATTCTTTGTAAACAATGATTCTTTTCAATTGTAGCCACGGATCATTATTAACTGGATTTACTTGACCAATTTTACTGAATTTTCTCGGTTTTGACTAGGGCAGCGTTTGGGACTTCTTTTCTGTGAATAAGCACTTTTTGTGTTTACCACTATATTGAAGTTCTCGAGTTTGGCCTAGCCATTTCAAGGGATTCAGCTTTGTTGATCGGAGTAATCCTTGCAGGTGCCAACCCTTTTTGTTTAGTGTAAAGTTTTGATGAGCTGATGGTATGATTAAGTGAGTATTATTGAATTTTCTCAATGCGTTGGTGATTCCCGCATACCAAAGTTCGCCACAAGCTTTAAAGGTTAGGCGTGATATTTGTGACAGACTATATTTGGAATCTTCTGGTCACGTGCTTTTGCCGTCACATTTGTGATTTCCTATCTTTCTCATGATCCAAGGATTTCTGGTCTAGTCAGCAAGGCTCATACCTCTTAATGGAGAGGAATTTTTGTTTTTGTACCCCTGCTTGAGAGGTCTTATATTTTTAAAATATTCAATCATGTTTCTTGTTAACCTGGCAGTCCAGGCCCTTTGGATATTAGATTTAAACAAATGCCCCTCGAGGGTCTTGGTTTTCGTGCCTCTGAAGTGGTCTTTGTAAATCCGTTATTTATTGTGACTGAATAATTCATCCACTTGTAGAATTTGTTGGGCGCCTTCGAAAAGGTCTTCTGAGTCCATCACTAACCGAATTTGGAGGACCCGGCTTATGATCGGATGCCCCTGAAGAGGTCTTTAAAGTTCGTCAGTAACTTGATTTGGAGGACCCAACATTTGATCGGATTCCGCCGAGGAGGTTTTTTTTAGAGTCCGTCAGTAACTAGGTTTGGAGGACCCAACATCTGATCGGATGCCCATGAAGAGGTCTTTAGAAGACCAGTATTTGTCGCAATCTGGCCATGTATTAATGGCACTGACGATCGATTGGGTTCCTCTCAGGGAGGTCTTTGGTTTGGGATTGCATCGTTTCACGGGGCATACGCCGGTTCATTTATCGGGTTTAACCACGATTTGTAGAACTAAGGTCTTGGATCTTGCAATTAAGAAGGTGCCCCTACGGTGAAACTTACAACTTCGTTTGTAGTCTGAATGCCGCATCATTTTATCGTTCAGTTCCCGGTGTCCCTTATTTGCAATGCTGTGTTCCACACCTTTGTATTTGTTGCGAATGATGTTTTGAGCATCGATCAATGGGCGCTTGAGCTATCCTAATCGATATGTGTTGTCTTGGTCACCAGGTTTTACTAGGTTACGAATGCGTCAATGTTCTTTTAGGGAACCTGCAATCAAAATTGAATCTTAGCAACTTGTAAACAAGAATTTGCAAATGTACGCTTTAGGCAAGTAATGCAACTTCTTTCATCAATATGTATAAAGCTTGTGACAACGTTTGCATGGTATTTACAATGCATGGTGTTTACAACTTTACAAGATATGTGAAAGAAATTTCAAGCAAAGTAATGACAGAGGTGTATGCTATTCCAGGCTCTGGGAAGTTTGATGTCGTTCGTACTCATCAGTTCGAAGGTGCCATCTAAGAATTTTTGGCTTATCATATACGTCCTTCCCAATTGGGTCCGAACACTCCATTTCTTGTCATGATTCTTTTCAGAACAAGGTCACCAATTTCAAAGGTTCTCTGTTTGAATTTTGATTAAAAATGTCTAGCTATCCTTCTTTGATGAGCAGTAATTCTGATTTCCGCTTCTTTCCTTCGAGCAAATCAAGTGCTTGGAGTTGCACCTACTCATTCTCTTCTTGATTAAAGTGGATTCTGCGGTGAGTGGGAACTTCCGTCTCTACCGGGATCATAGCCTCGGATCCGAATGCAAGTGAGAATGGATTGTGCCCTATGGTAGTTTTATGAGTTGTCTGATACGCCCATAGTGTAAGTGGAAGCTCATCTACCCTACCACCTTAGCTTTTTCGAGACGCTTTTTGATGGTTGACTTTAAGATCTTATTGATTGCTTCAACTTTCTTGTTGGTCTATGGATGAACAACGGCTGCGAAACTCTTCATAATCTTGTATTTAGCACAAAAATCTAAGAATTCACTACTTTCGAACTGGGTGCAATTATCAGTGATTATTTTCTGCGGTACTCCGAATCTACAGAAGATGTTCTTCAGGGAAAAGTTTATCATCTTTTTCGAAGTAATAGCAGCCAGTGGCTCAGCTTCAGCTCATTAGTGAAATAGTTAATGACTACTATTGCGTATTTCATACTTGACTTAACTGTAGGCAATGCTTCGATTAAATCTATGCCCCAAATAGAAAATGACTATGGGATGACCATCTAAGCCAGTTCTGTGGGAGGTGCTCTTGGAATCTTTGCAAATCTTTGGCATCTATCACACTTCTTAGCATAGGTCATTGCATCCAGGTTCGCATCGGGAAAGAAGTAGCTATATCGCAGAATTTTCTTGGCTAGTATTTGACCACCTACGTGACCTCCACATTCCCCTTCATGTAATTCTGTCAAGATTGCTCTGGATTCCTCTTTGGTTAAACATTGTAGTAGAGGAGTAGAGAAGCCTTGCCTAAATAACCTTCCATATCGGATAAAGTACAATGGAGTTTTGCACAATATTTTCCTCCGCTTTTTTTGTTCCCCTGGAAGCGCTCCGTTAAGATTATGTTCCTTGATTGGGGTCATTCAGGATACATGCTCTTCAGCAGTCTCCATAATCCAATCGACATCTGCTTCTTCAACAGTAGGACTTGAAAGGGCTTTGGTAGGTATCAAACCCAGTAGCAGTGCATATGCGGAACTGGCATATTTAGCAAGAGAATCTGCCTTTGTATTTTCTTCCTTGGGAATGTGAGATATCGTGTAGTAGTCGAGATCGTTGAGGAGTTCCAAGGCTTTAGTAAAGCAAGTGGGAAGGTTTCAGACATTGGTCTGGAATTCTTTATGGACCTGACATACTACCAATTGTGAGTCATTGAGAATTTGTAAGGTTTTCAGATTCAACTCTTTTGCTAATTTCAATCCTGTTATCAATGCTTCATACTCAGCCTCATTATTAGTTGATGGGAATTCCAACCTTATGGCGTAGCATAAGCAGTGGACTTCAAGAGTCTCCAGGATTATTCCTGCCCCCGTGCAGTAATCATTCCTAGATCCATCAATGAATAGCTTCCAACTAACCATTGCCTCTACTGGTTCTTCTACTTCTTCACCCCTATCCATGAATTCGGCGATAAAATCTGCTGCAGCTTGCCTATTAATAGGTCGTCGAGGATGATAATTGATGTCATATTGGCTGAGCTCTATGTTCCACTTCATTAATCTCCTTGAGGTTTCTAGGTGGAAGAGAACTTGTCTTAGCGGTTGGTCTGTGAGAGCCTTTATAGGATGGGCTTGGAAATATGGCCTAAGCTTCCTTGAGGAAATAAGCAGACAATACACAAGTTTTTCTTACTTGGGATAGTTTAGTTCTGCCCCATCAAGTCTTTTGCTGATATAGTAAACTGGCCATTGAACCTTTGCTTCTTCTCGAACTAGCACAGCGCTTAAGGCAAGGGACGAGACTGCTAGGTACATGAATTATTCTTCTCCATCTTTAGGCTTTGATAGCATCGGTGGTGATTCCATGTGCTTGACCAGTTCTTCAAAGGTTTTTTAGCATTCAGGAGTTCACTGGAAATCTTTCTTTCCTTTCTTCCACCGATCCGTTGCCTTAGAGATAAATCGGTTAAGCGCAACTACTTTCTCATTTAAGCTTTGAAGCTCTTTCTTCGTCCGAGGAGCACGCATCTCTTGAAAGGATATGACTTGAGAAGGATTTGCTTCAATGCCTCTGGTGTTCACTATGAATCTGAGAAATTTTCCAGATGTGACTCCGAACGAGCATTTAAGCCGATTTAGCTTCATCCCATATTTTCCGAGGATATGAAACATTTCAGCCAGATTTTCAAGATGATCGTCAGCTTTCTTTGATTTTACCAGCACATTGTCCACATAGACTTCCATTGTGTTCCCAATTAGGGATTTGAATATGGAATTCACAAGGCGCTGGTATCTTTCTCCTGCATTTTTTAGTCCGAACGACATGACTTTGCAGCAATATAGGCCCCTGTCTGTTATGAAACTCGTATTTTCCTCATCCGGCTTATGCATCATTATCTGATTGTATCCGGAGTATGCGTCCATAAAGAATAATAGTTCATGCCCTACTGTTGCATCAACAAGTTGATCAATTCTGGGCAGAGGAAAACTATCCTTAGGGCGCGCTTTATTGAGGTCTGAATAATCAACGTGTAAAGACCCGGGCTTTGCCCGACCCGATCGATCATAAAATCGACCAAGACCGTTCAAATCCCGAATACTTTAACTTTGGGAATACAACAATCATTAGAACAAAACAGCAGACTTTTATAAACAGTACAAAATGTTTACATCAGAGTACATCGAATAAAAATAATTGCAGCGGAAGATAAATTTTACATTAATTTATAATACATTGCAGCTGAACAAAACTAATACAGCGGAAGTCTTTTCTATATTCTGGACACAGCTTTATGCTTCAATCCAGTATCCTGCTAAAGAGATAAATATCTGCAAAAAGCTACTCGACTGCCCGTGTGGAAAAGAGGGCACCCGAGTTTGCAAAAGTGGAAACAAACAACGGGTCAGTCGTGGGACTGGTGTGAGAATTCTTAACTAACATAACTAATAGTAAGGCAAATCCAAGGACCACGCCGCTAACGCGGAACGGGTTTACTCCAATGGATTGCTGTGCATAACAGTAAAGTAAATCGTCAAATAACGCAATGCTTTTTAGAAAAATGAAACCACCATAAGACTCAAGTCCCATCACACAATGCAACGCACACCAGAGGATAGAGTTTTACCTTATGGTGATTAAAAGATGATAAATACGTAAAAACGATATTATTATTAGTGTGTATATGTTTTAATAAAACATTTCAAAGTAAATGTATCAATCCTAGGAAGCATAGGTACCATATATTATGCCTCCATACTAGTAATACAATCAAAACCGCAAGGGTCGTATTTGGAATTTGGATTTCCATCTGAGTCAAGGCTAGGGCGGAGCTCCTTACCGATTCGAGACACTCTAGCTAATGTCCCAGGATTACCCGCAGTTAACCCTTGGAAATGGCAGGGCCGGTCCTCACATACAGCTTAGAGGATTAGTTATTCCTAAGCACACGTTTCCCGGTCCTATAGGACCTATCCGAGGCGCGCCTCATTCAATCATCCACATAAGTAAAATGTCAGGCCGTGATAAAACCCAAACACCACTTCTAGCTAGAAAGAAACGTGCTGCTCTCCCTGCGTTCCCTTCGCCCGTTTTAGACTCTACCGGTTTGTGAGGCTCGCGAAGTTACGTCATAACCACAAGGCCTGCTTTTCAACAAAGCCTTGATCATCTTCATCTTAGCGTGCCACCTTGTCAATCCATACCATGCCATTGATCTTCCATCAATATATAAACGGGTGTTAAGTAAAGAATAAATTCTTCACCACCAATCATTTATATATAGACAGAAAATCAATAACATGATATTAACGGAGTACAACGTCAGACACACAATCCATTTAAAACTTATGCTCTGGGTCTGAGCGAAAGTCAAATCCGTACAAATCAACACTACGTCCGGACGGCAACCACTGTAGCCCCTTCAAGGTAGCTACTCCAATCATGGGCATCAGCAGTCGTCGTCCATTCGATGTGAAGACCGTCGGTCTTCTATGGTCGTCTTTAAATCTTCAATTTTTAAACGTCGTTTAAATTGTTTGGAATGAGATAAACTCGGACTTCCCAAACAATTCTCGTGTATATATAAGTTGGAAATCATTTCATATCGTTTGATTTTAAATTTTTATATATATAATTATATATATAATTCCTCCATCCATTTCATCTTACTATATTTTCCTAACAACCAATCTTCTTATTTATATGCAATAACTCATCACACCAAACAATGGTTTCTTTTATTAATGTTCTTCAATTTCCATACATATCCTACACACAAAAATGTATTTTGTGTATCATTCCAATTACAACCAAAAATGAATATTTTTGTACGTCCTTCATAATTTAACAAAAAAAATGAGTATTTTTGTGTCATTTCAATTCCTAGCCAAAACGAAATATATTTTGGTGTTAACTTCATTTCTATACGAACGAATATATTTCTTATCTCTTTCAATGCAAACCAAAAAAAAATGATTTTTGCTATTTTATATTGGCAATGCAAATTTCCTTCTTAGGTGACGTCATGCAAATATAATTTTTTTAACATAAAATATAATATCATACCTTAATTACATAATAAGAATGTAATTCTAATTTACAGTGCAAATCCTCATTTATAGTTACATATATAAAAGTGTAAATTTTATTCGCTTACCACATTTTATTTCATAGTTTCAAATAAAAGTGTAATTTTAATTAATAAAATGTCCTTCTTATCCTAAATAACCTCTTTTAAACAAAAGGGACATGTTTATCTAGTTTAACACTTCTAATATAAGTGACATTCCAATCATATAATTACATAAAAAAAATGTAATTCTCATTTCTTTTTATTTTGATCACATGAAATGTAATTTCCTTTAACAAAACTTGTCAGTACAAAGCAATGTCAACTTAATTTTTAACAAATGAATATTTTGTCATCCTTTTTCGTTTGATCAAAATGCATATTTCTTACTCTTGACAAATGAGTATCTTGTCATCCTTATATTTTCTATCTTTCTTTTATATTTGACAAAATGAATATTTTGCCATTCTTTTTATCTATTTTTATAAAAATGAATCTTTCTTTTATTCTATCCATATAAAAATAATCTCTCTTTTTCCAATGACATATACAACTATGAATGTACATGTTAACAAACCTTCCATTACAATTGACATATAAACTGAATGTATATGTAAACAAATTTTACTTCATTTCTCTCATTACATATAAAAGTGAATTAATATATACGCAAGCTTATTTCATCTCTCTCTTTACATATAAAAAGGAATTTGTCGCTATTCTTTACCTTAACAAAAATTGAAGTTGTCATACTCTTTACATAACCAAAATAAATATATTTCATTTCATATGCAATGCTATGCAACGTTAACAAAATAAATATATATCATTCATATGCAATGCTATGTCATTAACAAAATAAATATATATCATTCATATGCAATGCTATATCATTCATATGCAATGCTATGTCATTAACAAAATAAATATATATCATTCATATGCAATGCTATGTCATTAACAAAATAAATATATATCATTCATATGCAATGCTATGTCATTAACAAAATAAAGATATATCATTCATATGCAATGTTATGTCATTAACAAAATAAATATATACCATTCATATGCAATGCTATGTCATTAACAAAATAAATATATATCATTCATATGCAATGCTATGTCATTAACAAAATAAATAATATTTTCTTTTATTACATTAAATAAAAATGAAATTTCTATTGCCATTCTTCTTCAATTGTCAAAATGAATCTTTTGTTATTTTAATCTTTCTTCTACATTTACAAAAATATGATTTTTGTCGCTACTTCAATATATTGACAAAAGTGATTTCATCGCTACTTCAATTATATTGACAAAAGTGAATTCATCGCTACTTAATTATATTGACAAAAGTGAATTCATCGCTACTTAATTATATTGACAAAAGTGATTTCATCGCTACTTCAATTATATTGACAAAAGTGTCTGTTTTAATCTAATATTAACATTCCTTACGAAAATGGCATGTGTAATTTACTAAATAAATGACATGTTTATTCTGTCAATTTTATATACAACATAAATGACACATCCATTTTGTTCATTTTAATACAATGACAGTTTTTATATTAACATAACATTATTAACACAAGCGATGTTCTTATGTTAGCATAACGTTATTAACCAAATGAACATACTTATGTTGACGGTTCTAATTCAACATAACATAAAAATGAATATTTTATGTGGGTAATTCATAAAATGAAAATTCCAACATGATAAACAAAGAATACTTTTTTTTTCACAATATATAAATTCCCTTTCTAACATGTAACATCTCCGTTATATATATACACAATATAAATATATGATTTTTATGGTTTGCACAAATTTTTCTTTTACAAACATGAATATTATACATTTTATATATTAACTAAAATGTTTGTCTTCGTCGTGCACACAAAATCATGTCAACATAAATACGCACAATCATCACAGACAATCAACATGGAAATAATCATACATGCAGCAACAACATGAATTTCATATGATATGAATATAGATTTTGCAGTGAATTAAATAAATAATTTTATTTTAAAAATAGAATTCTCACTTTGATTTTTGCTGAAAATTTGACTGTCTCGGATTCAGCTCTGGTCTGCGCCATCGCGAAGAGCTCGGAAAGACGAGTCCAACGCAATTTACGGTTCGTCAATCGGACCTCGTACGAGAGAGTTATGATTTATTAAAGTTGGACATAATTAAATAATTAATTAATATTCGTGAAAATACCTAAAAATTTCACTGTCTCAGAATTGGACAAAATTAGTGTCCACGCGTCCATCTCATCGCCACGATCCCAACGCACCTGAAATCGTCGATTTTCGACTTCGTATGAGTGAGTTATGCAATTTTAAAGTTCTGGAAATTAATTAAATAATTTAAAAATAAAATAGAAAATACCCTCAGCCCATTGACCGCGAAACACTATTCACCGCAGAACTTTGACCGCAATTTGCCGCTGCTTCAGGCCACCTGACGCCACGGGACCACCGCCAACGTCTTCGTCTTGGCGAGACGCACCACCACCAGAAAGAGCCGCCCCTAAAGCTTCTCCGATCATCGGGAAATCGCCTACGAACGATTTCGCCTCGCGGGTCCCACAGGCCGCCTCACACCTCCAAACTGCCTGAAATTTTGCGAGCACCTCCACCTCACGTAGACGAAGAACTTCCGTGTTCGTGACTTCGTCTATTTCTTCCTTGATTCACGGGAATTTCTTGATTTACGTTTTGAGCTTCTGAATTTCGAAAACAGCGAGCTTTAAGACGAGATTCCGGCGAATCCGAGCGCTGTTTGACGAAACCGACGACACCATTAGCTTCGTATCGTCGAGACCTTCGAGTGAACATATAATTTGCTATGGTTTGAAGAGATTTTATTTTCGACAAATTTTAGAGGAAGAGAGAGCCGCCATGGAAATTGAGAAAAATGATGGAAAAGAGAAGTGGCTGCTGTGTATTTCGAATTTCAGCCCTAAATTCTGAGGAAAAAGATAACATATACTATGGGTTTAATTTTGGTTTGGGCCCAAATATCATTACGTGTCCAATTACTAAATTTTCAACTGTTTTCTTCAATTCAAAAATTCTTATAAATACATGCTGATTTCAAAATTAATAAAATTTTAAACATAATTATTTCAGGTCATTACGAATCCAACGAACCTGATTTCGTAATTTTCCGAGTCCGTATGAATTTATTATGAATTTCCGAAGTCTGAAAATATGCTATTTTTCACTGTAAAAATTATACCGGCCACAAAATAATTCCAAAAATTATAAATTTTAGAATTTAACCTTATTTTAATATTCCGAATCCATAGAAACTGGTCTCGTCGAATTCGGAGTTCGTTTGCAAAAATTCCATTTTTCAGGCGTATATTTTTAATATTTAAAAATACCAAAAATAGTGGAATTTTTCCGAAACTCAAAAATATAAGTTCTTATAGTCATTTTTATATGTAAACAACATTCTGAAACCAATGGAGATGGTTTCGGGTCCTAATTCCTTATTCTGCAAAATTTTTACGTTTCGGGCCTTATATATAATATATACGAATTCTATAGCGTTTTTCTGAAAATTTAATTTTCTCATAACTTACAATTTATAAACTGGAATCTTAATTTCTGAAACTCTTTGGAAAGATATTTTCAATACGGTCCTAGCGTTTCTTGTTTCGTCCAATTCCGATTTATATTTTATTTTATATAATTTTTCAAAGTTGGAATTTCAAATCTGAAATTACCGCGTCGTTTTCAGGCTCGGAATGGATTTAATATAAATTTCAAGTTCGCGCTCGAAATAAAATAAGTTTTTCATCGTTATTATTTAAAATAAATAATTTTAAATATATTCATTCATTAAAATTTCTTAAAATAAAATTTTAAAATTAACCCCAAAAATCAGGGCTGTTACACAACGCATACCTTCCATTTGTTGTTGGACTTTTTAATAAGGACTGGATTGGAGACCCAATCAGGATATGTGGATTCTCGTATAAAGTCATTTTCGAGCAACCTATCCACTTCTTCTTTTGATGCTTTAGACCTTTCGAGTCCTTGAGTTAGTCTTTTTTGTTTAATTGGAGTTAAAATTGGATTAATATTCAACTTATATACCATTACATCAGATGAAATTCCACACATATCAGAGTGTGTCCAAGCAAAAACCTCCAAATTCGCTTTTAGAAACATAGTTAATTCTCTTTGCAACTTCTGGCCCAACTGAGAACCTATTTTCAATACTTTGTCAAGATCTTTATCATGCACTGGAATTGAGATTGTGGCTTCAGCTGGTGCCGCTCTATTCTTCCCACACTAGCTTTCGTTTTGAGCTCCGCTGTGCTCGCCAATGTGAGGGCCACGCCTTAGTTGCAATAAGGGGGAGTCATGAATGCGGAGCTGAGCCTCTACATTCTTCTTCATCTCCTATTTCCTAGCTTTAACCAGTTCTGCCATGTAGCACCCTCTCGCTGCCTTCTAGTCGCCCTTAATCACACCGACTCCATTTTCGGTGAGGTATTTCATGGTCAAGCACCATAGAGCCATTGCTATCCTGAATGTGGCAAGAGCTAGTCTTCCGAGGAAGGCCTTACAGGTTGAAAGCTCATCGACTATACCAAAAGTCTGCTTTATGGCAACCCTCTGTTCTCCTTCTCCAAGCTCTACAAGTAGGTCGATGACGCCAATCAACTGAGTGGGTTGCCCCGTGAACCCACGAATCTTATTCTGACAAGCACTCATATTATCCATAGAAAGATTCATCTTGTTGAATGCATTAATAAAAAGAACATTAACAGATGCCCCGCTGTCTACCAAGACTCTCCTGACTATGGTTGGACCCATATCAATGGTAACAACCATAGGATAACCGTTGGTGTTAGCAATCTATCTGAATCTCTATCTCTAAACACAACATCGTCCCATGAGGTCTTTAGAATTTTTGCGGGAAAGGCACTGTTCATGACCATGAGTTCTTCTCCTTTCAGCGGGTTTTTCATTTCATCAGTATACTTCACGATATCCCCCCAGGTTCTTCCGGCTGGGTGGGGTTCATCTGAAATTGTATTGATGATTGGTCTTGGAATAATAGCAATTGGAGTACTCTCTCTCGGTCTAGGGTGTCCCCGCAAATGTTCCTTGCCCTTGAGAGGCTTGAGTATTCTGTGAGTTCTTCATGTATTGCTGGAGTCTATTCTTCCTTATTAGCTCCTCAGTTAGATTCTTTAGATACCTGCACTCGTTCGTATTATGGCCTGATTGGTTGTGAAATTGACAGAACCTACCTGATTTTATTGCATCATCATTAACCTTTATTTGGTCTGGTGTTGGATATTCCTCAGTACCTTAGTTGCCAAACTTGGGCGATGGATCAAAAAGAAGAAGCCGAGTACGCTCGAGGAGCTATTCGACAAAACTGAAGAATATATGAGTGTCGATGAAGGTCCAGCCTATGCTTTAGATATTCCTGAAAGTAGTACATAGCCTGAAAGGAAAGATATTAATATGTAGGGCGGCCAAAAGAACCCCGGAGGTCATTTAATACCAAACGAGGCTCATGATTTCCCACTTTGGCTGCTGTGGCATTGAACCGAGTGAGAAAGGCCTTGATTGATTCTCCTAGTCTTTGCTCAAGCTTGTTTAACTCTATGACGTCTCGTACCTTTGTGCCATTGAGCCTGAACTGCTCTCTGAATAGCTTGGCCAATGTAGCAAAATCATCCACATAATTTGGTGGTAACTTCGTGAATCAGAGAGAAGCCACCCCTTCTAGACAGGTCGGGAAGTAGAGACATTTCAGCTCGTCTGTGGCACGTGCCCCGTCCATATATTGGTCATATTTGAACAAGAACACATTGAGATCGCCGGTTCCATTATAGGCTTGTACCATTGGAGGCTTGAACTTGTTCAGGTATGGAGCCATCTTGATCCTCTCCGTGAGTGGGGTCTTAGTAGGAGCAAAGCCCTACTCTTTTTTATCATCCTCTTTCTTCAAGCTTTTCTCCATGATCTTGCGAACCGTTTCCGATATGTGTTCCTCTTCATTGTACTAGTCCACGGGGAGGACGCCATCCTCCTTGCTGGATGTTTTCCTAGGAAAATGGTCACAGTTTGGATTCTGGGGCCCTGTTCCTCCCTTTTGGGGAGGTGCCCCTTTGGTGGAGCCAAGCACTTGTCGACAGGTTGCTTTCTTAGAATGGTTGCGTTTAGGTGGTTTTTCCTCTTTATGATGAGGATCATTAGGATTTGCAACCTCTTGGACATAATTTTCCTGATTCGGACTCGAAGAGGAAGAACCTGCATTTTCCGTACGAGCAGTTTGAACAGTTTGAGGACGGGTGACATTTAAGGTCCCTTCCGCTGTGGCAGCTTGCATAGCGAACATAGATTATAACTTTTTCAGCATAGCATTGTTCGAGATATCCATCTGACTTGTTAAATCCGCAACAACTTCATCCAACTCTTTCCTCGACAGTCGCTCCAGCTCTAGAAGATTCATCAACTTCAAAATGGTTGGTGGGCGGTGTAGCATCGTTGGTGAGATTGTTGGTATCTTTGACGGTCTTACTAGTGATCTTCTTTGGTCAACCCATAATTTGGAAAAAGCCTTGAACTTAGGAGAGAGTTTGTTGAATAGCCCGAACTTTAGATTCAGAAAATCTATAGAAGGAACGAGCTCCAACCTTTATTTTTTATAAATGACTTAGAGAGAGGAAGTGCGAATGGCCCTCGTGATGGGAGCCAAATGTTTAAACCAAAATTTGTTCAAACACCAAAGGTGCTATAGAAGCACATCACCAAATGGTTAGGAATGAGACCACAATCACAATAAATGAGTAAAAATACAAGGATTTATATAGTGGTTCGATCTAAGATTCCACTTTGAGAGAAATTTTCATTATCACATGCGAATTTACAAAGTTTGAATATTCTCTCATTACATTAGTTTTCATTCTCACAAACTCTTCTCATGATCTAATCAAAATAGCCAAGGAAATTGGAAGAATCCTCCAAGTATAGCAATTAAGTAGATCTATGATTCTTCAAACACTTGAGTGGATTTCCATGTTTTGATGGTAGATTTGATGTTAGATCTTTGATTGGAGATGATTGGAGATGTTAGAATCACTTGAAATGGTTGAAGAAATAGTTAGATAGCCCTTCGGGATCATAAAATTCGGTCCTCATTAAAGTGGTGTGCATGGGCGGGGTATTTATAGGAGTGAGGAGAGTGGAAATATGTAGTGTAGAAATCCGTGTCGTTCGGTGACATGACTCATAAGGAGCTAGCTGGAGATAGCCCGACAAAGGACAGCTGGCGACAACCTGGCTCCAGCTGATAACGGGTTAAGGTGTGGTAATATAGTTTATGTTGGCATTGGCTCGACGGACGCGGGTTTGATACTTATGTCGGCCGCGACATGGGTTGGAGCGTCTTGCAGTTTGCTTTTCAGAAGTGTGCTTGCTCCTCCTATGTCGCTGAACGACTTGAGCTTTAAATAGAGGACATGACATGACCGATCATCGGCTTGGCTCTGGCTTTGACGCCATGAGTGAGGCGCGACATGACCTAGGGGTGACTTGGCTTCCCCAGAACGACTTGATGAGGAATGATGTTACTTGGAGATGGTTTGGATTGCTTTTCCTCCTTGCGACATGAGTTTGGAACGGCATGGTGGGTTCGTACCACTTGGGGGAAAACGATATGAATGCCGAAGAAACATCAATTCCATATTTTATGGGTTGATAAAAACAATGAATAATTATTTGGTCCGTGGACGTATGTAATTTGGTCGAACCATGTTAAGTCTGTGTTTACTACTTTTTTTAGGCTATTATTCATTGAGTTAGTTATCTATAATCAATTGACGATCTAGATCCCTGATTATTCCATGCATAAGCCAAAGTTGTTTTAACGACGGTTCCAATTTAGAGCAATTAATCGAATTTTGCACAATAGATTGTGGATATTATTATTTTTCGTATTTTTATTTTGAACTTGACTTCATCACTATCTAGTTTGTATGCTAAAATTATTTACGACTAATTTTTACTAAATTGTATAAGTTTACATTGCAACTTAACGTCAAAACTTAGGCATACATATATTAACCGAACGAGCTTGAAAATTTTAATTGACTTAACTTGGGGGATGGATTTGATGTAATCAAAATATTCAAGTCGGGTTCAGGTTTTAATTATTATTGTGCTCGTGTCAGGATTTTAATATATCTAAACTACGCAACCAACAACTGTGTAATTAAACCGCTTAGCGCATTTAATGAGGCGGAAGTGTTAAAAGTTATAGCGGGAAAAAGCGAGCAAATAACCTGGCTGAGTAGGTGACTCTAAAATAGTATATAAAATTTGTAAATGTTTTTACAAATATATAAATGATAATCAAATGAAAATTTAACATTTAGTTTAACAATTATTAGTACATCCTTAATTTTAAATAAAAACATGTGCAAATATATATAAATAAACATAATCTTTAATATGATATAATATAATATAATATAATATAATAATAGAGTATTTTTTTTTGCTAAAAAATATATGTTAAAAAATTCAATTAGAAAAACTAATTTTATGGTTCCTATAATGTATAAATGTTAATTATCTATTTTTTTTTATAGAAAATATAACAAGAATAATGAAATATAGCTGAAATAACAGTTCATCTCAAGAATAGCGGAATATAGTAGCTTTAAAGTGGAAAGACTATTATAAGGGCTATTTGAGAAAAGATAAATTTTATTCACATTCATATGATCATTCTCTTCGTCCATTAAATGTTTAATGTGAATTTAGTATTTAATAAAAAATCAATTGGCTAATCCACGTTCGTTACTTTCTTAGTCTTACTCTTTACACGAATTATGTTCTTTTTCCTTAAGACTTTCACTTTCAAATTAGGCTCAGTTATAATTTTAATGACTAATGTAGTTACTTGATGATGAAGTCAGTCAACCTCCATTACTCTGATCAACTGAAAGCATGCCGGGCTTTCAGTAAAAGTGAATAGATATAAATATGGTTTCTATGTCTTTTTTATCATGGTTGGTTGCATCCTAACAATGTATGTTAACACATACATTTCACGAGCAGGGCCGGCTCTAGGCCTAGGTTGGCCAGGCGGCCGGCAACACCCCCCTCTTCGGAAGGGGGGCAACTCAATGGGGGTGTTCATTTCAAATTAATATCGTGTTATATATAAATATTTTGTATCAGCAATAAACGATTGTGTTCCTTGGTCCAGTGGTAATGCAACTTGCATACTGTTTGCGAGGTTACTTGTTCGAGTGCCTGCATCTACTAAAAATTAATCAGGTTAATCCGTTAATGGATGTAAAGAGTAATGATATGTGGATATACTGAATAAAAAGAAAATGTGGATTAACAAGTTAAAACAGTGGATACAAATAAAAATGACTTAAAAAAAAAAAAAAAAAAAAAACAAAAAACAAAAAACAAAAAACACATGATGATAGAATTCCTGCAAGATAGGTAATTTTTTGCATGATTCAATAATCCATGTATATACCTACGTGCCTGTAAAATAAAAAAATAAAAATACAAACTGCAGAATGTAGCAAAACCTAACACGTTTGGTATACAAAGCACAAGTCTTAAAAGCTGTTGTGCTAGTTCAGCTACCAAAGCTGCATTCACTTCATCTACAGAATAAAAAATCAGCGAAACAAAATCCAAACGTCCAACGAATGTCAACAACATAAGCTCAGAGTAAATATAACAAAGCATGCTATGGGTAGCGCTCATGGCAATGGTGATCGTATGCTTGGGAATGACCATGGTCCTCACAGCCTACATCTGTTCTGTGCTGTACGCCAACATAAGAGTGCATGCTCCATCGACTAACACAGTCCAAGAATCATCAACGAACGGTGGCGATCAGGCTCGCGAGAGGGAGATGAGGAAAGGCATGTCGCCATCGGACTTGGAAAGGCTTCCGGCTGGAGTGGTGGAAGAGGACGAGGAGGCCATGCTCGTAGCAGGTACGGAGTGCGCGGTTTGTCTGGATGATATTGAGAAGGGGCAGGTGGCTAGGGTTCTTCCCCACTGCCATCATGTGTTTCATCGAATTTGCGCCGATGCTTGGCTTTCCACTAATGCCGTCTGCCCTTTGTGTCGCACTGTGCCTGCTCATTCTCTCTAGTTTTTCTTTTTCCTTTTTTAAACCTACGTTTGGATTACAGATCATTCTTTTTCGAGTACATAATTATTGTAGGAGACTGATATCGTTGTATTCATGTGCATGCTCAAATCAATATGTTTATGGCCCCAAACTGTATTGACTTCAATGCAGAATTTTATTTCTCAAAACAAATATAAACAAGAGGAATTTCTTTTAAACAACAAAGTTATCAAATTTTTTGGTCAATAGTATAAAAACTTTTGATATTAACTTAAGGCAAAGAGGAATTTCTTATCCGATATTTTCCACTATAGAAATATCATATCATTTCACTAATCTGATATTTTATTAACTCATTCAACCTCTTTAAAGCAGAGTATGATGTTGTATCCCTGATATGCTGGTGTGATGATGAAATAGAGCATGAAGTGACTAGATTTTTTGACAGGTATCTTGAAGTTAATTAGAGCATCTCCAAAATATTCAACAAAAGAATATTAAAGTTGAACAGTAGGCGAAATTATGCACGGACAAAAGGTTTATAATACGTGAATATTTGGGAGGTGTCATTGAAATCAAATTTAATTCAAAGCAGATCTCTTCCTACTTTCTATGTAAAATGAGTCTGTTTTACAATGAATTTATGTGTTTTTTTTCCGCTGTTACTTAAAAAAATAAATGCAGATCATATATGTAATTATTCACTTAGCGTACTGCAAGTAATAAAAAACAAAAAAAAAACAAATGCAGAAATGTCTGCGTTTATTGTGAATAAGCACAAACACTAGAAGAAACGGCCCAAATAGCGACGGCAAAAAACCGTCGACGGCCGTCGCCAGCCGTCGCCAATAGCCGTCACAAATTATGTGGACGCTAAGCAAATAGCGACGGCAGTGGACAACAATTTTGCGACGGTTGGCGACGACAAAGTTGCCAAGTGGACAAACAGTTATACTTCCTACAAACGATTAAAAGCCGTCACAAACCGTCACCATATAGCCGTCGTCACACGTCGCAGGACTAATCAAAAGAGCAGTCGCAAACCGTCGCTATTCGTGACAAAACTGGGTAGAAAGCCCTCGCTTGCCGTCGCTATTCGTGACAAAACTAGATAGAAAGCTCTCGCTAGTCGTCGCCAAACTGTAATTTTTTTTTACATTTCAGCAGCTAACAAGCTATCAAACCATACAAACTCAAAACGCCGTTCATCTGCAACTCATATACAATCAATTTCACATTCCATCACCTCAAATTCACATTCAATCACCTCATAAATACTATAAATCAACTCATACCATCAACACATCCAAAAAACATAAATATAAACACGATAAACAATCCAAAAATCATTAACACGTCCACATCAAACAAACCAAGTCCAAAATACCATCATCGTCTCCACAAAACACCACAGACATCTCAAGTCCATCACCAACAAGTAGTTTGTATTTACAAAACAAGTCCAGAAAAAAAAAAGACAAGTACCTACCTACTCATCCTCATCACCCTTATTCTCTCCATTCTGCTCGACCTCATAGTCCTCCTCCACGGGCTCACTCGGCGGCATCCACTACACCATAATGGTCATTTGGTAACCCTTTTTTCTTTCAATTGCCAACACTTATTTGTGTTACAGTGCAATAACAAGAATAAGCGTTGCAATGTTAAAAAAGTGTTACCAAAAATACATAATTTTAATTTTTTATTGCCAACGCTTATTTGTGTTGGTAGCGCTGATTTGTAAGGGTAAAAACGTAAACTAACTTGTGTAACCCTATTTTTCATTTGTCATTCGTTTGCCCAACGCTTTTGCAAACAACGACCGCCTAATTCAACTATCCAAATCCCGATTTCAGAAGAAAAAAAAACTTCAAATCCGATTTTTACAAATCTGAAGATTAAAAACTTCAAATCCACTGTCTATTTGGGTTTCATAAATCAATAATTCGAGTAGATTGAAACATTCATCCGCGATTATTTGGGTTTCAGAAACATTCAATCTACCCTAGGCACTTCAATTACGATTTCAGAAGAAAAAAAGGCAACATTTTGGGGATCTTGGTTCGATTTTTGCTCGCATTATAATCGCATTCAATCCCATTCAGTCGCTTCAGGTATAATTTTTTGCTCGATTTTTGCTTTGTCGATTTCACGTATGACATTTTGGGGATCTTGGTTCGATCTTTGTCTACATGCAGCTGTATGAAATTGAGTAATTATTTGTGTTTACCTAATGCAGTTGTATTTTCATTAAAAGTTATCTACCTAATATTTCCTAGATAGGAAATTGAGTAATTATTTGAATATATGCATTTGTAGATAACTTTTGGTTACTTTTGAATATATTATCGACTTTACTAGGGCAAAGGCGGTCACTTTGAACCTTGAAACTGTATTTCGAAATTATATTGTAAACCTGGTACTATAGGGAAAAGTAATTAATCAAAACATCAAAATGGACAGTGGAATCAATTCCTAAAAGAAAGAACAAATACTAAAAGTCGTCTGGGTAATCATGTTGTATCCAGTGGAAGTGCAAACTATGAGATTATTCTAAGTGATCACTGTTTTACAGTCAAATTTTTCCTTCTTGATCGATCGAAATTTCTTCGACATTTTCTCTCACTGTTTTACAGTCAAATTTTTATATATAACCTTTCTTATGCACAAAGGATAATTCTTTTAACTGAATAATATTCAAAAATTTAAACCGATGATGGCGTTCCTTAATATAATATAAACGAATTTCAAAAATATTTTCTTTGAATGTGAGTAAAAAGAATATAGAAAAATAAACAACTTGGAAATTAAGTGTATGTAGTTTTATTGCTTACAAATAGTGTATTTTCAAATGCAAATTGTAACTGTGTAATTAAATAACTGTATAATTACAAATGGATTGTTTTTGTAAATGCCAAGTGCAAATATCTTTATCAGCTAAAGTTACATGGTTTTTTATTCTGCATATCTCTGAAAATGCAAAGCTAGTTTATAAAAATCACTACTTATGGCACATCTACATGAAAGTGTGCAAAGAAAAACCTATGTTAACCTTTTTGTAGTACTAAACAATAATGGCTCTGAGTAAATTGAAAACTCAAGTTATATTATATTTATAAGAATAGATCGTGTTATCCTTTTTCATGATAAAAAATTGCTGAAAGAATTACATGTGGTTAGCCTGTAAAACAATCGACTAACTTAACTTTCTAATGCTATGTAAAACACATTTTTTTTCTTTTTCTTTTCATAAGCCATACATACATCCGTATGAGTGACCACAAGTAATTTTGGCTACAAAATGATGTTAAATAAAAAGGGCTATTGATCCTAACTTTTTTGTCTGTGTGTATTAATTCTTAAATTATCTTCATACAGTATAAGCTAATTCCTATAAGCTTTATTAACTAATTCTTAAATTATCTTCATACAGTATAAGTAATAATGAGTCGTTCGGCATAGTTTAACTGCGCCTTAGGCTTAGTAATACTGAGCAGATCGGCGCAGTATTACTGAGTCGAATGGCTCAGTATTACTGAGCCGTCGAATGGCTCAGTATTACTGAGCCTAAGGCACAGTAAAACTGCGCCGATAATCCAAGTAACAATTTATCATATTTAAGCATTTTGAAACAATCACATACCCATTTTTGTAACATGTTATGTGTATACCTTTGTTTATATTTATCCTTCCATTTGGTAGTTTAAAAAGTGAAATCAGTTAATATGCCATTAGTTATTTTAATTTTACTGCCTCTCCAACGTTTATCATAATTGTAGGATCTATCAAAGCTTGAGATAAGGTCTGGGTTAAAATTTGTTTGCTCTATAATGCATAACCGAATATTTTGATTCACCATGATAATGAAGAGCTATGTTTCCTATTTAAATATATAAACATTATGTCTGTTTTTACCACAACTTATATGCAGGTATGGACTTTCACATGTTCTGTTCCTATGTAAGCTAATCTGTTTTTGTTCTTTCTCTCTTTAATCAACTCACTTTAGTTTTAAGGAAATATAGTCATACAAGACTTTAGAAGTTAGAACTGGCACAAAACCTGTGGTGAAGCACTTTAATATGATTTGATTTGGCAAGACATTTTGCAATAATCGTATGAAAAAAAGGCTAGGTCATTAGTGTTTTCATTGCTTAAATCTTTTCCTTTAGCTCACTTATTGCATGTTTTATAAGTAATTAATATTGCTTTGTTTACTCTTTCTATTCTATACTGATTGATGTGGTATTTATATTTACCACTATATGCATAATTTCACACATTTTGATTACGCTGCTTGTTCATTTTGCTCTTGCTTGGTCAGAGAAATTGAACCCCAATGCTATAACCGTTTTAGATATATTGATTTTTGAATTTATGTGTGACTTGCTTCGTTTCTGCATATTACTACTTTACAGTGTTTGCCAGTCAAAATTTGGAAGGACTAAAGTTAACATGTTTCAAACCAGATCAATAAAAAGTATTAAAGAGTGGTGATGGCTGTGTTCTTATTTGCTAAGTACTCGAAGTAGATTCTTTACTTTTTGATCTATCATCAAATGTTTTTCATACTGCGGCCTATTAAATTTAGTATGAGGCAAAGGTTATCAAAATTCATCCTTTTAGGTGAAATGATTTTATTTTTTGTTTTGGAGCATTACTCTTAAAAGATACTCAATTAAGGATGCATCAATTTATTTATTTATCTGTTATTATTATTCAATTCCAATTATAACTTTTTGGTTGTATTAACTAATCGCTTTTGACATGTATAGATCTTAGATATAGAGTATGAATTATTATACACGCACAATTTTTAAACCTTGATATCCACATAAGAAACATAAACTAAATGGATGACACTATTAGACCATTAGTGTATGCAATTACAGTCAAAACTTTTCAATAAATTATGCATGTCACCAACTTTTCAGATTTAGTAAGTCAGCCTCAATTTTTGGGTAATAAATAAAAGGTTTCTTTTTAAGCAAATGGTGCTTCTTTCTTGCGTGTTTTAGTTTAATAGTTAATAGCCTTATGGACATTCAACGTGGGTTCTATTAGACTTTATTACACTGACAAATTTATAGGCATTTTCAGTGCAATAACGAGAAACATTCTAATCTTGAAATAACAAGAAACATGTTAAAATTGTACCTTCAAACTATTTGTAAATGTTTAAAATAGTAAATACGAAATGAATATATTTATGTCTGCATAACATAAATGCACTTGATTTCGTTTAGGTCCGCAATTGAAATTTTTCTTTTATTTGTTGCTGTTTGAAATAATAATAGATACATACATAAAGCATTTAAAATCCATGCATGCGTCCTGAAGTATTTAGGAACACGTAATTTGCTACTTTTATTATTGCACTTATGGACTTATGGGATATATCTGGGTTATAAAGAATGTATTTGGCAAAGCTCATCTATGAGATTACTTTCTTTATTAGTTCTATTTTACTGTTATTATTTGATTTCTTAATCAGTTCTATTTTAGTCAGGTAAAGACAACAGATTCTATTTTAGTCAGGTAAAGACAGCAGATTTCTTAATCAGTTCTATTTGATTTCTTAATCAGTTCTATTTTAGTCTAGTTGAAGGATATACTCATCAGATCAATTATTTATCCTATAGTTTTATTTTGGTTGCTAAGTTTTAATCTAGCAGCTAATTGTAAATTAACACAAGTTCCAATTTTCTACGAAAAGAAAAATAATAGTTAAATTCCGTAGTAAATAGTGCATTTAACCAAAAAATTGTGGTGAGCTGTAGTTGTAGGAAATGGGTTAGGTGAAGACTGAATTTGAACTAAAAATGTAAACAGAAGTGTAAGAATTGAATAAAGGACCGTGAATGTTGCCAGTTTCTTTCTTTGCAATGAAAGGTTTTCAAAAATACAAAGATGTATGCAAAGTTACTTGATTAAATTTGTGACTGAAATGTAAAACCAGAGTTGTATAATGTGAGAGAAAAAAATGTACAAGCCAAAACCAAATGTAGTCCAAAATGACGGAAGATATAAAACCTGTAACATATGATTCTGCTACTGGGCACTGTCATTAGACACTGTCTGCTTTATATAATAGACACCGTCCCTCGACCTTGATTCATTTTGTGGACTATCTACCTGTTAATGGTGCTGTTTTTCTTTAACCTGAGTCCCTGGGTTTACAGCAGGGTTTTACTCTGTTAAATTAAAGTTAAAATAAAATTATTTTTGGCATACATACATATGTTAACCGTCCTCCTAGTTAGTATACTTCTCAAATGGTCTGTTGTATTTTTGAGGGTAGAATGCCAGTATATAAATTCATTTGTATGTGCTTTTCGTATACCCGTGCATGCTTGTCTTGTTTTAGGTCCTTGCTGCACTTCAACCTTGCGCATATGCGCCACTGCATGTGTATTTTCTTTCAGTAATCAGAAGTATATGTTCCATTTGCTGAATAACCTTAAATTTGTATTAGAATTAAATTATTTTGTTTAGTGTTAACACACGATGCTATCATTATAATTCTGAAATGCTCGAATCACTTGTTGCTACCTTGGTAGTTCTAAAATCAGTTGCCTGAGTTGTTGTAGTGCTACATTTCAAAATCTAAAATTTAATAGGAGGTTGCACCTTACTTTGGACATGAACATGTACATAAGCTTTTATGTTAGGATAACTAAGTTTACACGTATTTTGCATTGATGCTTGGTTATCAGACCAAAACCCAAGTGCATATATTAGTATTTTTGTCATTTACTTGAACCCGCCAAGGCACCACTAGGATATTACTAGCACATACATGGTTCTGTTATTTCCTTCGAACTGCTTGAGTTAATACACTGTACATCTTTGCACAAGGTGCCGACTTATTTAGAAATGTCATCAAGGTGCCGACTTATTTAGAAATAACCATTGAACTTTGAAAAATAGATGGAACCGTGTAATTCATTTACAATTTTGCACTTGGAATCTATATTTAATAGTGATTGCATTTTGAGACTGTTGTTGTTTATTTATTTTCTACAGATGTCCTCCTACTCAAGGCCTTCGACCGATTATCATGACTACTTCCTACGGTATTGTCCATCGGCCTATTCAGACGATTCAGGCGATCCTACTCAAATTGTTTGCTCAGCCGAATCTCAGACACCAACTCCGTTTAGCGTCTACGAGAGAATAGAGTCGAGTTTAGAGAGAGATTTGGCATTATTAAGTGTTCAGAATGATATGGCATCGCCTACCAGATCGACCACACCTACAAGATTGCCACCCCTACCAACATGCTATGTTGAAGAAGCACAATCTCGAAGGTTGTTATGCCGTTGCAACATTGAACCAATATTCAGAACATGCTATTTAAATAAAAATGCTGGTCGCCGATATTTTATTTGTGCAAATACTGGAACTCTTAGAGATTGTGGATTCATCCACTGGATTGACGAACCATTATGTGATCGTGGTGTGGAATTTGCATTGGAGGTTCTTGAAGAAAACAAAAGGCTTAAAAAGGAGCTTAAATTGCAAGATTTCATCGAGCTCAATAGACAAAAGATGTGTCAAAATTGAAAAGGTATGACTTTGAACTTATAACCTTTTTGCTATTTGAAACTTAATTGATGTTATTAAATTAAATGCACGCAGAAAGCAGTAGAAGAAGCAGAGAAAATGAGAAAAATTGGTGGTACAAGCTATGCAAATTTTTGGATGTATGGTTCGTTATATAGTTGGAGTTTCGCGTTTGGTACTTGTAGACTTCAAATATGAAAAACATCTTGCATTATGTTAATTCTGTATTGTTATTACTATGGAATCGGATATTGTATATATATTAAATTTAGTATCTTTATGTATTGATTTTTTTGTTAGTTCATACTTTGCTGTTATCATGAATATGGATTTTTTTCCTTATTGATTTGGTTACATGTTGCTATGTTGAGATAATTCCATAGCTGAATGAATGCATATTAAATAGAGCTTGTGCTATCTTATATGCAAATATTAGCGTTGCATGTTACCAACGCTTATAAGTGTTGCGAATATAATATTGCCAACGCTTATAAGCGTTGTGAATGAATATTTGCCAACGCATATAAGCGTTGCGAATGAATATTTGCCAACGCATATAAGCGTTGGGAATGAATATTTTCCAACGCTTATATGCGTTGGTAATACATTGCCACGCCCCCATAGCAACGCTAATAAGTGTTGCGGAAATTGTTTGCGATAGTTATACTCGTTGGCAATCACCTGTTTTGGTGTAGTGATCACACCATACTCCTGAAGATATACAGCAATCCATGCATCCAGCACGGTCTCGAGCCTGTTCTTCTGAAATCCTCTAAAGCTGCAACCTGTTGTCGAAGCATGTTGATCTCCTCCTCATCCTGACGCCTCGTATAAGAGGCCTGAGTCCCCGCTATCTGTAATTATATTAAAATAGTTAGAAACCATTGTCAAAAGTTTTTTTTGGATACTATACATGGTTTATACAATTATTGTAATAGAGTTGTTGATATAAAATGCACACCAATTAATGGAACAAATTTGTAGTAATTATTCATGCCAGTAATTAATATTTGTTTACGTGGATTGAGTACCTAAGTGATATTAAGTAATAGCACTTGTGTATGTTTAAATCCTTTAATAAAACCCTTTACCTTTATGTTTCCAAAGCCGTAGCGTCTACCCCTGATAGGCGGGTCGATGATTCTGTTCCAAATGCGATTGCACTCCTCCATGTCCGGCTCTTATCCTAACTGCATCGCTCGAGCATCTAAGGCCGCCGTGTATTTGTCCTGCGATAGCGGACAATTATGTAATACATTAAATACTCAATTCAAAATAACAATGTGAAATACAAATTATTACAAATGCTAACCATCGTTTCACAGGACTTAGGGTCCGTCCAGGTATATGAGGTGTTACTCTCCTCATCTGCCCGCTCGAGGGCATGAGTCTGTGTAAATACCCCAGCAACTGTAGGCTCCCGTTGTAGAGTTGACATCTGAAATGATAAAATATATATTTGAAATTTATCAATACAATTTAAAAAATTTAGAACTATTTATAAATGTGATTTATCGTTCGTATCAATTCGCGATGATGCTGGGAGAAGGACTTAGACCCAGCTCGATGCAAAGCAGGATTTTTGAGCCTGTTTGCTCGATTTCGCTCTGAAAGCTCCTGTATATTTAATTATATGATTAATTGATGGATATACAAAATAAAATTTTAAAACAAGCTTAATTAATTTACCCTCGCAGCTTCCGTGGCCCACAATTTCTGGAAATCGGCGTAGACCTCCTCGCTCATCCACTGAGGCCTCTTTTTCGCTGATTTTGCCTTGTATACATTGCCTGAATAATTTTTCCTCATCTTCTGGTTCCATGCGTTGAGAAAAACATCCATATCTTCATCCCGGACCCGTACAGAACACTATAAATTAACAAACAAATTGTATTACATATTTTATATCATTTTGCAAATGAGAAATATATTTATACTTATAAGAACCTCCGCGAGGATGATATTCCTAATCTGCATAGCAGTATCATCTCAGTGAGGCCACGCCTCTGTCCACCTAGCGACATATGCTTGTCTAGACACACGTAAAACAACCTCTCCTGGAATAATATCAAACCCCCTGCAGAAAGAATGATATTAGCATTTAATAACTTTTGAATACTAAGCATTTACAAAATTAAAAACTTACCCTGCGGACTTGGGCACGAGCTCTACGACCGGACGTGTATCCGGTGCTGTACCGCTCGCACCTGCCTCTGAACTGTGGGTAGGTCGGCATCTAGGAGGCATATCTGCACTACAAGATTTGAACAGTATTGCAACGGACACTTCCAACGGCCTCCAACGGCCGTTGACCAACGGCCTCCAACGGCCGTTGACCAACGGCTTCCAACGGAAGCCAAAATACGAATGTTTCTTACGTATACAAAATATACGTCGTTGGAAACCGTTTGCGGCCGTTGGTTTTTAATCCGTTGGAAACCGTTGCCCCCCGTTACACAGGATTGAGCACAAACCAGCCGAGAGCTGCTCCTTCCTCATTCTCTCCAAACCCACGAATTTTCTCCCAAAACCCCCAATCTTTCGCTCCTTCAATTCTGAAATCACCAATCCCACGCCATCATCCATCTAGGAACTCTCCAAATCAATCAAGGAACTCTCTCATCCTCTTTAAACTCCGATTCTCTCCAATTTCAAGGTATGTGTTTACCCTAAATTTTGTTTAATACCCCGTTTAGTAGTTTAAGCATAATTAGAGTATGTTTGTGTGTCTAATGTTGTTAATTAGTTGCTAATGTAGGGTTTAATTATTTAAGTTGCTAATTTAGGGTTTTGATTTATAAATTACTTAGTTGTTATGATTTAGAGTTTTAATTAGTTTAAGTAGTTGTTGTTAATGAGTTTTGTATTTGTAGATTTACTTGATTATGTTGCTAATCTAGGGTTTAATTAGTTAAAGTTGAATATGTATATATGCATATATATAGTGTTGTATGTATGTATGTATGTATGTATATAGTTGATAATCTATGTATTTGTTTGTTTGGTTGAGCCCCAATTCATTGAAAACAATATTTAATTTGTTGAAAACGTGTCGTGCAACTGGAAATATTTAAGTTTGTGTTTTTTGGGCTAAGGCCCATAAAGGCGCTAAGGCGCACAAAAGCGTACAAAAAACACTTCAATCATGAAAAAATACGTATTCATAATATGTTATATTCATAAAGCCTTAGAGAGATTTTTTTGGCCCCGTCTGATAAGTATTGTATATAATCGTGATATGATGTTCATTTTATTCACGGAACGGACATTTATATTCATTGTATACAATATTTATTGGATTTGTCCTTTGTATTGGACATGTTACGAATACAATAACGAAATTAAATCTCGTAAAGTATTTCATTTTAAATGGTTCTCAAAATTTCAAAAGCACTTCCTTTATGTTCCCTGTGTACACGCAATTATGTACTATTTAGGGAACTAAAGGGAAGTGTTGCCAAAATTTTGTTGAATCGTTTAAATTGAAAAGATTTACGCGATTTAATTACGTTATTGTATTTGTAATGGGAGGTAGGATAACCCACCATTAAATGATCAATTGACATAACATGCATTAATCACTAAAATTGTTTTAACACATTGTCAATGCAAATTTTATCATCATAATTAATATGTAAAAGAAATGTTGTCATTAAAATACAATCTTAGCGTTTGAGCGACCGGACACAAAAATTATGAATCTAATTTTATATAATTCTTTCTAATTTTATATGTACTTAGAAAAAATGGACGATTATTTTAATGATCGAAGCTGGATGTACAAACGAAGAGAAACCGATGGCACAATAAACAAACAGTTTATTAATGGTGTCAGCGTGTTTATTGATTTCGCTTTAAGTAACAATGGAAACGACGTCGAAATCCATTGTCCATGTAGTAGATGCAAGTTATTGAAGCATTTGATACCGCAAATGGTCAAAGTTCATTTGCGTCAGTATGGTTTTGTGCCGAACTATTTAGTTTGGGATCGTCATGGAGAACCGTTAGCATCTACTTCTATACAAGTTGAGGAGGTAGCGAATAATGAAATTGCCACGACGAATCTCGTAGAACAAATGGTTGAAGATGTTGCACGTTCTATGTTCTCGGTTCAACAATTTAATGAAAAGGTTGGTAATGATGACGATGGTAATGATGAAGAAGAACCAAATACTGAAGCCAAAAAATTATATGACTTATTAGATGCCGCAATAAAACCCCTTTGGGAAGGCTGTGAAAGCAGAACTCAATTATCAGTAACTGCTGAATACATTGCGATGAAATCTAAATACAACCTCACAGAAGCTGGATTTACAGCTGTTGTACAAGCTGTGAAGCGGCATATGCCTCCCAATAATTTAATGTGCGAAAACCATTATGAAGTAAAAAAAAATGATGTCGGCCTTTGGTTTACCGTATCCAAAAATAGATTCATGTCTAAAGGGTTGCATGCTATTTTGGAAGGAAGATATCAAGCTTAAGAATTGTAGAATATGTAATCAAGAAAGATACAAACCAAGAAAGAAAAAGGGAAAGGAAGTCCCGTATAAACGTATGCATTATTTACCGATTATTCCTAGACTTCAAAGGTTATATGCATCTTCTGTAACCGCGCAACATATGAGATGGCACAATGTGAGAACACAGGAAGAAGGTACGTTAACACACCCATCTGATGGAGAAGCATGAAAGCATTTTGATCAAAAGTATCCCAATTTTTCATCTGAGAGTCGCAATGTTAGACTAGGTTTATGTACGGATGGGTTTTCACCATTTTCTCAATTTGGTTCTAAAAGTGATGAGGACGACTAACTAATACTCCTCATTTTCAAAAGGTAATTTTATGTTATGACATTTCTATTATCAAGTAACCATATATTTATTTTTATGACATTTCTATTAATCAAACTCATATGTTAACTAGACATATCTATGAATCAAACTTATATTTAACACTTATGAATCAAACTCGATCATATGCTAACTAGACAAATCTATGAATCAAACTTATATTTAACACTTCTATGAAACAAACTTGTACTCATGTTATGACATTTCTATTATCAAGTACTCATGTTATCTAATACCATGTTTTTACATATAGTTTGTTCATGTTATGTTATGTTACGTCATGTCATGTTATGTTATGTTATGTTTTGTTATGTTTTTGTTTGTAACAGGTATGGCGTCAGGTGGCGAGGAGGGTGGTCCATCGTCGGAGTTATCTCGTCCTGTGGTCTGCCTTAAGCCAAAAGCATCAAAAGGGTAAAAACTAAGTTTTTAGTATAAATTTAATTTAAGTACAATAAATTATTTAAATTGTTGTTCTAGCAACCATGTATTTTTTTTCCCGTTTAACACAGGGGGTTTGAGTTGGAGCCGTCCAATACCGTTTTGAGGATATCAAAACGTGCTTATCAAGCCCGCATGACTGCATGTTGGCCCACTTGGAGCTCGATACCCGACTTAGTTAAGGAGACCATATGGCAGGATTTTTTGGTACGTATGTATGATATAACATTTCTTATATTAAGTACATGCTCCTATTTGATAACTTTATATGTATGCTATTTATAAAAAAACGCAGGGTGCGGTGGATCTCCAGGAGACGGATTTGGATCTCGTTAAGCGCCACTGGAACAGTAAAGTGGCAGCAAATTACAGACAAACAATGAACACTTTAAAATCAAGTGGGAAAAGGCAGTCTTGGGTGAGCGAGTTAGTGTGGAATGATCTACTTACTTATTGGAATAGTAATGAGGACTTTCTGGTAAATTTTACTGCATATTTTTAATTTAAATTATTCTATTCAATTAGTACGTGATTTAGACTAAGACATTTTTTTTAATTTAAATGTATAGGCCTCGTCTGAGAGAAATGCAGCTAATAGGAGCAAGAATCTGGTTACGCATCGAGGTGGGTCCAAGTCATTTCAGCATCATCGTGAGGATCTGGTATATTTTGTAATTGCATAGTTTAAAATTTTAATTCATAACTAGTTAAAATTAATAGTTGATTTAAGTTTAAGTTTTAATTTACATGTGTGCATGCTTATTTCAGGAGAGAGCGCGTATGGCTCCTGTGTCGTACTGGGATGTTTTCGAGCATACACATGCATTGAGTCAGACTGACGACACAGGCTCAGTTTCGTACACTTGGGACCATGATGATAAGGCGCGTGAGAGATATGTAAGTATAAAATAGTTAAGTAGACTTATAATTTAATTAAAATAGTGTTATCTAAATTTATTTTATTTTTGTTTAACAGGAGAAATTTCAGGAGTAAAGGGCGCAGGTACTGGAAGCTACAGGGAGGACTGAGCTGACCAAGGAAGATGAGGACAAGATATTTGATGCTGTCATGGATCCTGCTACCCGAAACAGACGATATGGTTATGTAAATCTAGAGGTAATACTAAAATTTATAATAAAAACTCAAATGTATTCGAACTATTATTATGAAATACCGAAAATCTGAAATTATATACAGATTACTGCATCTCAGCAGATGTATCAAAAGGCTCAGGAAAAGGAAGAAATCGCACAGTTGAAAGCACAGATTGCAGAGCTTCATGAACGTGATCGTCGCCGTGAAGAGCAGATGGAGTTGCTTAACCAGCGATTGGTGGAGTACGTTGCCCAGCACGGTACGACACCTTCATCTTCAGGGGGAGAGAGTTGATCAGGTTAGCTTGTTTTGATGTGTTTTGAGAGTTGGTGAGGCTTGCTACATGCATGGTAGTTGTATATATTTTGTTATGATGGTTTGGACATGATGTTATGATGGTTTGGTGATGGTACGGTTTGGACATGGTGTTGGTTATGTTGTTTGGAGATGGTTATGTTATTTTGGACATGGTGATGGTTTGGTGTTGTTTCGGCGAAATTTGGTGGTAATGTTATGTAAATATTGGTTAATTTATGTGTTTTGTGTTTGTTTTTTATTTCGTATTGTGTTTGGGTGTATATATGGTTGAGATTGTGAGTTATATGCTCGAAATGGAGCAGTTCAGAATGTTTTATATTTGTTGTGTGGCTTGTAGTGGTAAATCTAAAATATGCCAAAAAAAACACCCAGATTTCCAACGGCGACCAACGACCTGCGACGGCTTACAGGTCATTCCATACAAACGGCTTCCAACGGTCTATTTGCTCAAAACATCATACACGTGTCCTTATTTATCAGTTGGAAGCCGTTGGAAATTAAGCGTCGTTTGCGTTGGAAGTCGTTGGAAGCCGTTGATCCGTATACCAACGGATTGACCAACGGCTTCCAACGGGGTTTCCAACGGCCGCCAACGGCCCCTGGCCGTTGGAAACCCCTGTTCCTCTTGTAGTGCTGTCACAAACATATTATTTCGTATAATAATAATTCATATTATCATTATGCACATCCATTATCAAATAAACTCATACAACATATATTATCAAATGCAACTTCAAGACCCATTTACATAAAAAAAAAAAGAACCAGATAATAGATAACTGTAGTACATCATATAAGTTCACAACATAGCACATCATATAAGTTCACAACATAACTCATGTATCATTATGCCTGAATTATTGTACGTACGTATGTAAACAACTAACGATACAAATAATATTCTTCTTCTTCATTTTCTGATTCAGTCTCGGTCTCATACTCTATATCGTTGTCCTCTGTACTCTCATCGTTTAAAAACTCTAAATTAACATCATTAGCAATTATTATTTCATCGTTTTGATTTGCATCCGTTTGATACGCTGCATCGTTTGGAATAACAATTCCTTCAAATGTAAATCTTGCCTTTGTTTAATTACAGCAGACCAATCTGCTTTATCTCTTTTTAAGGACGGATACAGAGCAAAGTAAACTTGTAATGCTTGCTTTGCCAATACAAAAAGATCATACTTATAGTAATGTGGTGTGTGCTTTATTTCTATAAGCTTATAATCTTTATGCACATTGATTGCAGTACCAGGAACATTGCTGAACCAGTTGCATTTGAATAGAACAACTTTTTCAACGGGTTGTACATAATATGTCAACTCTAAAATTTGTGTCAAGACACCATAAAAGTATTTTATATGCTCTTCGGGATCATCACTACCTTTGACAAATACACCACTGTTATATGTTAATCTGTCAGTACCATGGTCTTTGGTGTTGAATTTAAACCCATTGACAGAGAATATTGGATAAGTCTTAACATTTCTTTTTGGTCCAAGCGCAAGATGGTGCAAACCCTCGTCACTGATGCAGTTTATTGGATCGTAAACGTACTTCGAGAACCATTTAGCAAAATCTTTACTGAGATCGCCATTTGGATTTTCTGATTCGTAAATACTGCAAATATAAATGATTTTATTACTAGCTAACAATTGATGTACGCATAACTGTAATAAAGTTAAAAATTTAGTACCTAACAAATGGTGCAACTTCAGCACAATTTAGAAGAACATATGTGAGTGCTTCATGGTGATCTGTATCATTTAACCATATATCTACACATTTTCCAGAAGATCATCCATGTTGTCTAAAAATAGATAACATTGTCGGACAAAAATTGGTTTCCACGGTTTCATCATTACGAGGACCACTTACAAATGATAGGTTCACATGATCACTGAAGTAATGAGAAAAAAAGAACGAAGCTTCTTCTTCAAGATAAGATTTGCAAATCGAACCTTCAACTCGTGCTTTTTGTCGTACTTTTTTCTTCAGATGATTCAAATACCTAAAATAAAATTAATTCAATTTATATGCACAAATGTCACTTTGAATTGTAAACGTACTTTTTACCTTTCAAAAGTATACATCCATCCATATTGCACTGGACCTCGAAGAATAGCTTCGGATGGAAGATGAATAGGTAAATGCTCTATTACATTAAAAAATCCTGGAGGGAAGATTTTTTCTAATTTGCAAATCAATATCGGAATTCTACTTCAAGTTTACGGAGACTATCAATTTTTAATGTTTCCGAACAAAGCTATTTATATAATAAGCTTAACTCTGTTAAAACACCCCACACTTTTACAGGCAATAATTCTTTGAACATCACTGGTAATAAATATTCCATCATAATATGACAATCATGACTTTTCATCCCATTCAATTTATTGTTTTTATAGTCAACACATCTACGAAGATTAGAAGAAATCCCATCCGGACATTTCAGTCCCTCAACCCATTCCAGTACAAGTTTTATTTGTTTTTTGTCTAGTTCATAGCACGCTTTGGGTTTTTTATTGTCATTAGGCTTCATATGAAGTTCTGGACGTTTACAATATTCTTCTACGTCACGTCTCGAATATATATCGTCTTTTGTTTTTCCTTTGACATTCAAAACAGTATTAAACACATTATCAAATGCATTCTCTTCATTGTGCATAACGTCGATATTATGTGGAAGTTTGAGATCTTTCCAATAAGGTAGCTCCCAGAATATGTTTTGTTTACACCAATTATGAATGTCAGATTTACCCGGAATTTCTGTCTACTCTCCAGTCTCATGTATCTTGGGATAATCCTTTACAATATCGTATATTTCTTCACTTATCCATATTTTGGGTGCTTGCACAGTCATTCCGCTGTTAGCTTTAAAGTTTTTTTCATCTCTTCTAAAAGTATGATAATTGGTATGCAGAAAACAATGGTGACAATCAAACCACGAATGCTTCCTTCCATACCGTAAGAAAAATGCTTGTGTTTCTTCCATGCATAAAGGGCAAGATAGACGACCGGCTGTACTCCAACCTGAAAGCATCCCATATGCAAGAAAATCACTAATCGTCCATAACAAAGAAGCGAACATATGAAAATTCTTTTTTTTTGAAATGTCGTATGTTTCAACTCCATCTTCCCATAGTTTTTTCAACTCTTCGATTAATGGTTGCAGATAAACATCGATGCCTTGTTTTGGATCATTAGAACTAGAAACGACAACAGTGAGAAACATATATGGAGTTTTCATACACATCCACGGAGGTAAATTATAACGAGTAATGATAATAGGCCAAGATGAATATTTACTACCAAACTGAGAAAATGGTGAAAACCCATCTGTACATAAACCAAGTCTGACGTTAAGGCTCTCTGCAGCAAATGTAGGATACGTTCTATCAAAATGTTTCCATGCTTCTTCATCCGATGGATGTGTCAAAGTTCCATCTTCTTGTGTTCGCACACTATGCCATCGCATATGACATGCAGTGACTGAGGATGCATATAACTGTTGTAGTCTAGGGACGATTGGTAAATAATGCATTCTTGTATACGTAACTTTCTTACCATTCTTTTTTCTAGGTTTATACCTTTCCCCGCCATATTTTTTACAGTTTCTACGATTAATATCATCTTTTCAATACAACATGCAACATTTAACACAAGTATCTATTTTTTGGTATGGCAAACCGAAAGCCGACATTAGTGTTTTCACTTTGTAATGACTATCGCACATCAAATTATCGGGTGACATATGTCTTTTCGCAGCTTGTACTACCGCTGTAAATGCAGTTTCTGTAAGGTTAAATTTTGATTTTATGGTGATGTACTCAGCGGTTACCGATAATTCAGTTCCACTTTCACAACCATTTCACAATGGCCGCTTAGCTAAGCAAATAAATCGTATATTTTTCTGGCTTCCGTGTTCGGTTCTTCTTCAATATTGACGTCGTCGTCGTCAACCTGACCGGTAGGGAACATTGACCGTGTTGCATCTTCCACCATATCTTCTATTGGATTCGTCATAACTAATTCGACCTCCGACGCTACAGGATTTACAGTAGGCGCAACAAGTTCTCCTTGACGATCCCATAAATAATACTTTGGCACAAAACCTGATTTATACAAATGTACTTTAACGATGTCTGGTTTATGAAACCTCATCAGTTTACACTTACTACATGGACAACGAAGCTCCTCGAAATTTCGATTATTAGATAATGCAAATCTAACAAATTCATTTGTACCATTATAGAAATGTTCTTTCACTGAGCCTTTCATTCCAATTCTAACTTCATACATCTAACTACGGTCAATGTAATAATCGAACATTTTTCCTGATTGAAAAATATATGTCAGTGAATATTTTTAGTGGTTCATACATACAATAAAAATGTGATTTTTATTGTTCAAAGAATTTATTCAGCACATGAATATTTTTAGTAGTTCATATATATAATAAAAATGTGATTCTTATTGTTCAAAGAATTTATTCAACACATGAATATTTTTGTTGGTTCATACATACAACAAAAATATGATTTTTATTGTTTAAAGAATTTATTCAACACATGAATATTTTTAGTGGTTCATACATAATAAAAATGTGATTTTTATTATCTAAGCAATTTATTTCTATCATGAATAAATTATCAACACATGGATATACTTCAACATATGAAAATAATTCAAACACATAAATATTTCTGAAAATTTCGGCAGCACAACAGCAGGGTAATTAAAACCGGCACCGTCCCGACGTACGGCTCCTCGCGCTACCTTAAAGCCTCGCAGCATTTGACAAGGGGGATTTCAATAATCTATTTCATACGCAAACGAATTTTTCTTCTACCAACTATTCCTATTTGGTTTCAACCAAAATCATCCATCAACCACAATCGTATTTGCGCCATACATAGTCATTCCAATAATTTCCACAATATAATTCATTTTCAAGCCCCGTCTACAACCCAAAATATTCAGAACCATCGCTTTTAAATAGCTATATCCAACAACATGTATGCCAATCCAATATCTAATAATTACATACGCACAAAATAATGGTTCATTAACATACATTAACACAAATTCAACCATCACACCAATAAACAACTAAATCAACAATTTAGGGTTCCAATTATTCCTAAATCAACTACATTAATTCAACAATCATTGTATAATCAACTAACATATACATTTATATCATTACTAAGTAATGAATTCATGAAATTAGGTTAGAAATCATACCTTAGAGAGAGAGAGCAATTGGTTTGGAGGAGTGGAGACGGGTTGAGAAGACCAGAGGGGGGCGGAGACAGGCGGCGGCGTCGGATCGGCGGCGGCGTGTGGTGGTTGGCGACGGCGGTCAGTGAGGTGGAAGGGTTTGGGGGTAAGAGTTTTAATTTGGGGAGCGATCGTGAATGATAATTCTTCCTGTAGCCTCGCGGTTTTATTGTTTTTGGGTGACGGCTGGCGACGACCGCTTTTTTTAGCCGTCGCCAGCCGTCGCTATGCCCGTAACCAATTTGAGTTTTTCTTGTAGTGAAATATATCTGCAATTATTCACATAATCTACTTAAAAAGAAAAACAGATGTAGAAATATCTACACTTATTGTGAATAAGTGCAGATGACATATAACTATAGCTATATTCGGTAGTGTATTGTAGATATATCTTAGTGTATAGAAAAAATTACTAATATGTCTGCGATTTTTCTGTATAGTGGCTTCAAGTTTTGCAATTTTATTGGAAGTGATTTTTTTATTTATATGTAATGTTCATTATTTTTTTGATCATTTTTTTTGCAATAATATAATATTTGAATAAGTACAGACATTGAATTTGAAAGTTTGAAGCAATCGGCAAAAATTGCATAAAACCATGCAATATTTTGATATTATTGTTGTGATGTCTGCAATTTTAGAAAAATTTGCAGGATTTCGTTGAAACGTGATTTTTTTTTAAAGGATTATTTTTGTATTTTCTTACATGAGTATGAAGATAATTACATATTGAATTAAGTTTTGAAGTTTGGTATTTTTTTACGATGATTTTTGCTAATTTCAAGAAATAGGGACCTAATTTACAAATATTTAAGAAAGAGAGTTTTTGTATATTATTTGAAACATAAAGGGGGGGGGGCGTCTTTGCCAAACTATCCCTAATAATATAATTTATTAAGTAATGTATTTTTATATTTTTCTACATTGTATGAATGTAAGAGCATATGTTCATGATAGTATTTTTTTTTCTACCTGGGTTTATTAAACTTTCGTTGTTAAATTTGGTTTAATTATCTCAAAGCATACATGATGCGTCTTCACAATTTTGAAGAAAAGCAACTCCATACAAAATTTAAAAAAACCCTCATATATTTGTTATTTTTAACACTGTATTGTACTCTCCTCTTTTTTAGGATAGCACATTCCTCTTAAATAAATATTTCTAACACTGCATTATCTAAGTATGAAACAAAGAAACCGTAGGAAAAAGTGGAATAGTGTTTCAATTTTGATTCAAATAAATAACACTTTTCCATTTGCAATATTTCATTTTTTAACATGTCCCGTTACTAACTAAACTAGTGTAACATCACAAAAAATTCGAAATATACTTTCTAGTACATATTATGTAACATGACTTGTAATTAAATTATACATAATTCACATTTTGCAGTCAAAATTTTGAAACAAACAAATAAGTTTTCTTTTAATTCAAATGTTCATGATAATGCGTAGAATCAAATAACTTAGCAATAAATATAATCCAACGTAAAATAATATCAATACAAGATAAAATACCTGTAGCTAGATAGATGTATAAGTAATTTGGATGATATTTTTCTGAAGATAATAGTCATATCAAATGGAGTAAAGAGATCTATTTAATGATATGAACTATTGAAATTTATTGTTTTTGTTATTTAAATGAATTGTTATAAATGGTTATCATAACGAAGAGCAAAATTTTCTTAAAAATAGACACCTACGATATAACAAAGCAACAAAAACTAAGATGAAAGTAGGAGTGACTTATAGCAAAATAACAGTTTTATTAAATACAAGAAATAATTAGGGTTAAACTTGTTCTATTGTAAACCAAAACCTATAGATTCTGCCATTTATTCGAAGATAAAATTTACTCTTCAGAAAAACAAAGGCAAAAATTGCATTCCAATGATTTACGATAGTACCTTCATTATTGTTGGGAAATTCCTTTTAATAATCAATTAAGTGGAAAACATCACTTGTATCCATAGTTGTGAAAACCGAACAGTAAGTCAAACCGTGACGGTTCAAGATCCAAAGTTTTCGTTGTTAAACCGGTCAGACCGTAAGCCGCGCTGATAGTTTAATTTTACTTTTATGATTTAAACGTAAAATTATTTTAAATGTGGGTAAAATTTAACCAATTATGATAAGCATCATTGTTCAAACTAATTGGAACACTTTGATATGATGTAAGAGGTCATGAGTTGATTTTCGTACTCAACCAACTTGTCATCTAGTATGTTATATACTACCTAATTAGAATAATTATACAACAAATTATCATAGAAAATTTTTCAATTTACTAATTTTTCATAATGAAAGATGATTAATTCAACAATAATTCGTAAAATGTATACTAATAATGAAATATGACGTCAAAATTTAATGAAAATAGCTATGAAACTATTTGTTAAATTTACTATGCTAAAAAATGAAGAGTGAAGCGATTATGTTTTATAAAATTTAAAGAACTATGAGGTTCAAAAAGGTCGGTCTGGGGTTTTTAAAGGGTTTTGAGGTTAAACAACGGATTTGTGCACATGCGATGTTATTACATTTTCAGAGCTGTGACGCTCCAAGATTGAAGGTTAACCGCGTTCAAACCGAGGTTGGGTTGGGTTTTTAAAACATTGCTTGTATCTCTACTCCTTCAATATACCAAAGTCTTTTATTACCTATATAACTCTACATCCGAACACATTTAAATTTTGAGCTAGACTCTTGCCGATAATTTTTGACTTGAAGCTTGCTTTTTATGTAATCAACATATGACATATCATCATGACTTCTACTATTGACTTTGAGTTTACATTGGAGATTCAATCAGATATTAGGCATGTCTTATTTCTCGAGTATCCACCCAAAATAAGTTTTAATGCTTCTAAATATATTTTCTCCATACGCAATATGATATAGTACTTATAATCTACTGATTTTTAAACATGTACGATGAAAACTGGAATCATGTTCTATAATGCATATAATGTATAATGTTGTCCGTTAGACTTAAAAAAAAATATGTGAAACAACATTTCATCTAAACGCATAAAAAATATTACCCTAATAATGTTTTAGTTATTTTTATTGAAGAAGATTCGCTATAAACATACTTTTTTATTTATTTATATTTTTCCTAAACTTAATGGAGAAAAGTAAAGTAGTTGTTAAAAACAGGTTATGATTTCAACTTTAATGTATCTTCGAGATGCAAGTTATAAAATAATATACTCTACATACTCTTTTACAGAGTTAAAACTTATTGTGCTTCTTAGAAGTTTATAATAAAAGAACTTAATGAAAAAGAAATAATAGGTTAAAAATTAATTCTCTAATAGATTAACATTAATGAGAATTAATGTTACTCTTCTACTAACTTAATCTCTATTAAAGATAACTAACTTAAATAGTACTACAATAATTAGTTTACAATGAAAATGACGAAATATATAATAGGTTAAGAATCAGGGAAACAAAATCCCAACATTCAACGAATGTCAACAATATAAGCTCAGAGTATATACAACAAAGAATGATATGGGTAGCGTTTATGGCAATGGTGATTGTATGCTTGGGAATAACCTTGGTCCTTGCAGCCTACCTTTGCTCTGTGCTGTACGCCAACATAAGAGTGCATGCTCCACCGACTAACACAGTCCAAGAATCATCAACGAATGGTGGCGATCAGGCTCGCGAGAGGGAGACGAGGAAAGGCATGTCGCCATCGGATTTGGAAAGGCTTCCAGCTGGAGTGGTGGAGGAGAACGAGGAGGCCATGCTTGCAGCTGGCACAGAGTGTGCGGTTTGTCTGGATGATATTGAGAAGGGGCAGGTGGCTAGGGTTCTTCCCTACTGCCATCATGTGTTCCATCGAATCTGCGCCGATGCTTGGCTTTCCACTAGTGCCGTCTGCCCCTTGTGTCGCACTGCGCCTCCTCAGTCTCTCTAGTTTTTCCTTTCCTTCTAATTTCTTTTCCCTTTTTATACCTACATTTGGGATTACAGATCATTCTTTTTCGAGCACATAATGGTTGTAGGAGACTGATACCGTTGTATTCATGTGCATGCTCAAATCATTAGGTTTATGGCCCCATGTACTGACTTCAATCCATAATTTTACTTCTCAAAACAAATAAAAACAAAATAGAAAAATCTTGTCATTTCACTTTAACTGATATTTTATTAACTCATTCAACTTCTTTTAAAAAAAAAGTATAATCTAGTTTGTTGATCTCATTTAACTGGGGTCACCATGACACCACTAACGGTGTTATAAGTGGTGTGTGACCGAGATTTAACAGGAGAAATTCAGTGGATAATCACAGCCCCACGTCACTAACACCGTTAGTGGTGTCATGGTGACCCCCCAGTTAAAATGGGGTCAACAAACGCGTATTGTATGATGTTGTATCCCAGACATGCTGATGTGACGATGAAATAAAGCATGAATGTCAATTTTGGAATGAGTTTATGTTGGCAGGTATCTAGAAATGAATTAGTGCATCTGCAGAATATTAACAAAAGAATATTAGAGTCGAACAGTGGGGGAAATTATGAACAGACAAAAGGTTAGTAATTTAATATTTTGGAGACATCCTTGAAATCAAACTTAATTCAAAGCAGATGCATTTCTGTGTTTTTTTTTTTTGTTGCTACTTAAAAAAATAAATGTAAACATCAATGAAATATATATTATTGTCAAAAGAAAATTGCAAAAATATCTGCACTAATTATAAATAAATGGAATCATATTTGTAATTATTCACTTAATGTAATATAGGTAATAAAAAAAACACATGTAAAAATGTCTGTGTTTATTGTGAACGAGTACAGATATATCTGCAATTATTCACATAATGCATTAAAAAAAAAAACAAATGTAGAAATATAAACTTTTATTGTCAATAAGTGGCATATCTATAGCTATTTTGCAGTGTATTTTAGATATGTCTTAGTGTATATAAAAAGTAATGGTTTGCAAATTTTGTGTATAATTGCTTATATGTTCTACAATTTTACTGGAAGTGATATATTTTCAAATAATAATTTATTATATTTAGATAATAATATCATCCTCGAGCTCCTCAATAATGGTACACCCCATCATTTCCGCCACCTCGTTTTTCCCCTCCAGCCTCACTTTCACCCCTTTTTCAGCCAACCCTCAAATCAACCCTACACCGCCACTTTCATCTCCACCAATCCCCTCGCCGCCCGACCCTCCTGACCTCACCCACCTACCTCCTGCCAGATCACCTCTCAAGTAAGCCCGATTGAAAATTCCCTTGAAAAAACCAAAAGATGGTCATCTCTCTTCGTAGCGAAGCCGAAAAACGCGGGTTCGTTTGTTCCTTCATCAATGAAACTCGAATTTAGAAGCAAGGCGATGATTCCTTCATCAGAGATCCATCAAGCTGCAACCGAACAATCGCAAAATTACCTTGTTGGCTTTTTTCTAGATAGGCCGCTCAATTACTACGTTGTGACGAACCACTTGTAACGTCTCTAGAAACCGTAGGGTGGTATTAAGGTAAAATTTAATGGCAATATGTTTTTCTTCTTGCTATCGAACTCTGAAGATAGGAATAGAATAGCATAGGCAGACCCTGTTGTGATTCACGACAAACCGTTCATTATAAAGCCTTGGATCTAAACATGGGAAGTGACGCCTCATTGATTAAGACAGTTCCAGTGTGGTTTAAAATGAGAAACATTCTGTTATATGCGTGGACTAAAGTTGGAATTAGTTGGCTAGCAATGCGTGTGGGTAAATTTTTATATATGGACAGTTCTACCGAAAGCGTAGAGAGACTCGAATATGCCAAATGTATGGTGGAAGTAGCCCCGGATGAACCGTTATCCAATGAATTTCAAGTTGCACCGCCTGACGGCGGAGAACAAAAGGGTATACGTACATTATCTATGGCAGCCTTAAGTGTGTTCACTATGTAAATGTTTTGGTCACTTAACAACAAGATGCAAGAATAAGGAAGAAGTACCGCGTACTGGAGTTGATAATGCGAATACTTTAAGTGGCAACGCAGATTTGGACCCAAAAATTAACAGTTCGAGACAGATGGAAGTGCAGGAACGTAACACTAAAGAGCTCGCTGACAGGTCTGAGAATAGGAGCGGAATTCAAATAAGGAATGAAGTCTGGAGGAGAGTAGTTAATAGGAGAAATGGGAACTCTTATACCCATTTCAGGATGAAAGTGCATGGCATCGAAGTCAAAACCGAAAGTTCAAACAATGGACAAGGTGATAAAAATGTTACTGCTAACAATAGCTTTGGAGTTCTGGACAACATTGCAGAGAATAGTGATGAAAGAGCAACTGAGCGAAAAACTGCTGGTGAAGCTGCTCTAGAAGAAAGTGAAATCATAACAGTTAACGAAATGCTGTCAAAAGCATTTGGATACCCTAATGTAAGTGGTGATAAGGTGCAGAACCATATAGGGATAAATGATCTTGTGCCTAATCGATATCTCTGCAATATAGTAACTAGTACCCTGAACACAACTGATGTTGTATCTCGTGATGAAGCTTCAATTACAAATCATTATGTTAGCACTGCTAGCATTGGAGACGTACGAGATATAACTGAAGGCAATGACAATACGACACTGGAAATGAGTACAAAAAAGGGCAAGCAAGTGGCAAGTGAAGTCAAAACAAGGAAGGAGGTTAAATTAATCAGCTAAATGACAATGCTGTAGATGCTAACCTGGAAGCAACTATGAGAAGGAATGCCAACAACAACAAACAAGCTCTACCAAGCACACAGTAAAGCGACAACAGTGAGACTGCCTTAGAGACAATGAAACTAGCAATCGCTAGTGACATGCAATATATAACTGACAAGTTACAATCTGAACTCGACACAAGAGAAACTAATACCAAACAGTACTACTATACAATGAAGACCGTCAAAGATTTCAACGAATTCAAACAGAGGAATACTCTTAGTGCGATGGACAAGACGAGGCTGGAAGGTGTCGCTGACTTAGTTCAGTAGATGTTAATCAGTGCCAATAACAGAGGCAAAGCTTCACCAATTGCCAGCGTCAAGAACCCGTATAGGCACTTAGCGGCGCCTCCGGCATACAAAGAAAGACCTCCTGACATAGTAAGGGAAATTGTAGTGACAAGCTCTAATGAAAAGGCTAGTTCACATACTCCGATAACTCGGAGTAAGAAGAAGGAAATGCTAAGGAACTTGAATGAAAATGGTTGACTATCAACTGACAGTCTAACATCTTCGCAAAATAAATGTCATCGAATTGTGTCTAAGGCAATTGTGATATGTTTGAACAACTTGAGGATGGGTAAAATGTTATCTTCCCTGCATGGAAGTCTAGTTGATATATCTCATGTATATCACTTGCATTAATAGTACAATTTTCTTCTTTTAATAAAAGAGTGTTACGGAACACTATAAAAACCGGTCAGCCTTGCCAAAAAAAAATATTCATCATTTTTTTGATGATTTTTTTACAATAATATAATATTTGAAGAAGTGCAGACACTGGATTTGAAAGTTTGAAGTATATTCAGCATAAATTGCGTAAAACCAAGCAATATTTTGATATTATTGTTGTGATGTCTGCAATTTTATGAAAATTTGCAGGATTTCGCTGAAACATGATTTTTTTTAAAGGATTATTTTCGTATTTTTGTTACATGAGTGTGAAGATAATTATATATTGAATTAAATTGTGAAATTTGGTAATTTTTAAGGGTGATTTTTGATGCTTTTCTAATAATTTCAAAAAATAGGGACTTGATTTACAAATTTTTAAGAAAGAGAGTTTTTATATATCATTTGAAACATAACGGGGATCTTTGCCAAACTATTCCGAATAATATAATTTATCAAGTAACGTATTTTATATTTTTCTATATTGTATGAATGCAAGAGTATATTCATGATAGTAGTTTTTTTATTTGTTTTTTATGTGGGTTTTTGTTAAACTTTCGTTGTTAAATCTGCTTTAATTATCTCAAAGCAAGCAAGATGCGTCTTCAAAACTTTAAAGAAATGCCACTCCGTAGAAAAATTAAAAACCTCATGTATCTGTTATTTTTAACACTATATTGTACTCTCCTCCTTGTGAAGATAGCGCATTCCTCTTAAACAAGTATTTTTAACACTGCATTATTTAAGTATGAAACAAATAAATTGTAGTCGAAAGCGGAAGAGTGTTTCAATTTTGATTCAAATAAATAACACTTTTCCATTTGTAATATTTCGTTTTTTCTCAACATGTCCCATTACTAACCAAACCAGTGACGAAACATCACAAAAAACGTTGAAATATACTTTTAGTACATATTATGTAACACGTCTCCTATTACCTATATAACTCTACACTCGAACACATTTAAAATTTGAACTAGACTCTTAGACTGATAAATTTTAACTTGACGCTTGCTTTTTTATGTAATCAACATATGACATGTCACAATGACTTCTACTGTTGACTCTGAGTTTAGAGATTCAGTCAAACATTAGACATGTCTTATTTCTCGAGTATCCACCCAGTATAAGTTTTAATGCTTCTAATACGTATTTTCTCTATACATTAAAACATCACGTACTTATAATCTACTGATTTTTAAACATGTAGGATGAACATTGTAATCATGTTCTGTAATGCATATAATGTATGATATTGTCCGTTACACTAAAACAATATGTGAAACAACATATCATCTAAAGGCACTAAAAATATTACCTTAATAATGTTTTATTTATTTTTATTGAAGACGATTCTTTATAAACATACTTTTTATTTATTTATATTTCCCCTAAAATTATTGAAGAAAAGTAAAGTAGTAGTTAAAAACAGATTATGTATTTCAACTTTAATATATCTTTATAGTAAAGATGCAAGTTATAAAATAATATACTCTACATACTCTTTTACAGAGTTAAAACTTATTATGCTTCTTAGAAGTTTATAATAAAAGAAGATAATGAAACTCAAATAATAGGTTAAAAATTAATTCTCTAATAGACTAAAATTAATGAGAATTAATGTTACTCTTCTACTAACTTAATCTCTATTAAAGATAGCTAATTTAACTAGTAAAACTACAATTAGTTTACAATGAAATAATGTTGATGGAATTGATATGTGTTTAATCTCCTTTATCAAATACATGATAGTGATATTCAATATAATTATTCACATTTGAAGTTTATGTACTTATGATCATTGTTAATCTGTAGGCATATTCATTGTATCTCATGTAAACAAGCATTTTAAAAAAATTATATTGTAACATATAATTTGATATATGTGTTCAAAAATAATTCTAATACATGAATATTGAAAGAAAGTGAAGAAACATTAGCACATGTATAACTACAACAACAACTTTTTCTAATCATATGAAGTGTTCAAATCCTTAAGAAAATAATTCTAGCAAAGTTCATATATATGCACAAATTTGTAATATAAAATTTAAAGTGTGCCATCAACCTATGATATAAACTAACAAAATAAATAAACATACCAATTAAACCATGCATATTCTCTAATAAATTTTTGAAAAATAAAATAACACAACTACCTATAAAATTTGTTAATTTAGAGATAATTATAAAATATGAAAGACTATAATTTAAATTTTGTGCAGTTTCAGAACGAAGCATCACTTACATAAAAAATTAGTTTATAGTCACCCACTGAAATCTATGGTGGCTAAAGTATTTAAATTACTCCATTTATTATTCGGTTATATAGATATACGAACAGGCAGTGTGTAAGAATGAAAATATATTTAATTTCATATGGAACGTAAACTTTTATGAAAACATAAGCATATTTAAATTTAAATTTGAATTCAAATTGATTTGAGTTCATTTCATAATAAGGGTTATATATTTTTCACTTCCTTATCTTTTAGTTTCAAGTATGTAAAAGAATTCTTGCATTCTAGCACAATGTAAACGAACTTTTTATTTAGTGTTTTGATTGATTTAGATATTATTCCTTGTTAATGACTTCTATTCTAATTTGTGATAATAAACTATGAGATAATGACACCTACTTGAAGTGTAATTTTGATGGTCATATGTAAGAGTATGTTCTGATTGTGGAGAACTCATGCTTAGGTCTATGTATTATTATATGATAGGTTTTTTTTGGCAAGGTGAGCCGTTTTTATAGTAGGCATACCACTTATTATTGAAAAGAAAGGGGAACAGGTACTTTGCATATGCACAAAGTAACTATTCTGGCTTAAAGTGTCCAGACACCATCAGTACAATAAAATAGCGAAGATAACAATACAAGCCATAAATAGTTAAAACAAACTAGGTCATCCACTCCAGAGTATGGACAGAATCAAAGGTCCCAACAAAGGGAGTCATATATCGCTCATAATTCCAGAAATGAAGAGCTAAATCCTCCACAAAGAAAGAAGCAGACGGGCAAAAAGTAAAGCTCTAATCCCAGAAGGAATCCTGCATGAGATCCATGTTATCATCCCCAATTTCACCCTCATCCCGCAACATTAATGCATTATCAATAGGATGATAGAAAAGACTTCGTCGTTCACTCATGTCCCCAATAAATTGGTAGAAATAATGCTCAGTATCATAGCGCATACCAAAGGGGGCATGTACCCAGGCACACTCGCTTGCATTACAAGAAATACCAAGATCAAGACGCACTTCAGATAAAGTGGAAACAGGAGCTCCATCCTAAACACATACTTTCTTCCTACCAATAGGGATCCAAACTCTAACAAGGGCCCAGAAAGAAGAGATTTATCTGGAGGAGGCATATTAGCTTTGAGCTTACAATCATCAGCAAAGTGTCCAAAGGATTTACATGTAGTGCAAATATCAGTTTTCCATCTATACTTCACTTCCACCAAATGGTCACGATTCTCAATACAAACTTTGATTTTAGAAGGCAATGGCTTATCTAAAGTTATTTCAATTAGGACCCTAGCATATACCAAAATTTTCCTAGCTACAGTATTGGCGTCAAAACACTTAAGCTTACCAATTGACACGCAAACCAATTTCGGCCTAGAAGAGGTTGAAGAACAGAGGGGATATGAGTGAATTGCGCCTAGACTGGAATCGAAAGAACCTGTTTACGAACGCTATCAATCGAAGTACTCCAGATTGCCACAATAAAAGGCCTACCACCAATAATTGAAGGAGCTGCTTCTAGGACATGTAACCTTTCTTCAGCTGAGGAAAACTTGAAATAATAAAGACCATCAACAATTGTCATTCCCAAGTGTGCACGGATTTTCCAGGAATTACGACATGCATTGTACATGTTAACAGCAGGTGGCATAGAATCAAGAAAAAACCCACAAGCTGATCGTTCCAAAAATTAGTTGCTTCATCATGGATTTCCGGGGGAGGGATCGAGCCAAGATCAGATTGTAGTATATCAAAGTTTACCGACGTGTAATCCCCAGCTACCTGAAGCAAGGAAGCAAAAAGCGACGTCCAATTCATAGGAAGCTTTGTTAGTGGGTTCGAACCAGGTGTAGGACTAGCAGGTTTTGAAGGCACAATGGAAGGGGAATTTTGGCAAATAGGCGGTGGACGCTGAATATTCTCACAAGTCATAGGGCGTGGAGGGAGATTACCAGACAAACCACCTTCCCCAAGCAAAATAGATGAACCGTGGTTCATTACATTTCCCAAATCACTAACATTTATATGCAAATTTAATCCCGTAGACATTGACTCAATAGCCGAAAACGAACCCAAAGCAACTGGATTAGAAGTCGTACTCAACCTAAGGGTAGCTAAACTCGACCCCAAAGCGCCAGGTAATGTCCATTCAGGCGTAGCATGAGGAAGCATTGAAGAAATCGACGACTTTCCTAAACTTCGTGAAAGTGAAGGAGAAGAGCGTCCTGCATCAGATAGGCCAGCAATAAGGCATTAAGTGGGTGGGATTGAGGCATGGAATACACTAGTCTAAGAGGTGGAGCAAACGATTCAGGGTCGACATTGGTATCGGACATGGATTGTAGCGATTGAGCACGACTAGCAGAGTGAGTTGTTATTAAAGATAGAGAACGAGATTTGGGATTTTTGGTCTTGGCCATGATAAAGGAGGAAGAAGAGCGTAGGGGAAGAAAGCGGTTAAGGAGCGAATTTTTTGGAAATAAGCTCATTCTTTGATCATTTAATTTTTTCTTGGAAATAACTAAAGAATAAGAGTACTGGGATAAGGGTGGAAAAATGTACTCCTCAATTAGATGTTAAAATTGTGCATGTTTTTAGTCAGATAATTCTGATAGCAAAACAATCTAATCTCTAAATCACCCTTGCCAAACTGATATCAAATTACCAAATTAAATATTTAATGCTTATATTTCATCTTTCGTCTTTCGCATACTTTTATACTCTTCTAAAATATTATTATTCTTTCCATCCTAAAAACAATGAAACTATAATCTTTTCATTTAAGCAATTAAATAAATTAATGTTATAAAATAAGTTGATTTCAATATTTGTTATCTTAATATTAATCAAATTCTTTATCTCCTTCCATTTGAAATTTTAATATTGTTGTTTTATTTAGTGAAGTCTGAAGTAAAATTGTAACAACCTGCCTTTTCGAGTACTTCAAGTTGATAATTAATCCAACTTAAACCGCTCGAAATGACAGATTGTTATTTAGCTTTGGTATTTAAATAAAATCATACACAAAATCAAGAATAAAATAAAAACAGTATCTCATAGCGGAAGCATTTTATACAAATATCAGAGTTTACAAAATTCATATACGCAGCGGAAGAAAAATATACATTAATTTATTTACCAAAAAAAATTTAAATTTTAATTGGACTAAAAGCGAGCGCGTCTTTACAAATCCTTATCTACATCAGCTCTAAATCTAAGCAGTAATTACTTAGGTCTGACCCCGAGACGAGCAAATAAATACTCAGGTCAGGTTGTATTCAAATCAACTATAATTAAAATTTCAAGCACGCATTCAAATCCTAATTTCCATATTTGAATATCTAGTTACCACTATTTTTTTCTTGTAGGCAAATGATACTTTCAAGTATACATGATACATTAATAACCAATCCTTCAAACAAAATGAACAAGTTTATAAATTAACTATAGCAATATACATATATGTATATGTCATATCCATTTCTTTGCATTTAATTGATTTCAATACAAAACTTAAACACAAATTTTATTCCACTCATCATTACCTTATCTGAATGTTGATAATGTAAATCAAACATTTTGGTTTTTAATCTACACGCATCAAACAGATCCAAACAGTGGGTCAATTATCAATTACAAGGTAAAGCGTCCTTAGTGTTTATAAACTTATTATTATACTTGCAGAATAAAATTTTCTTTTTATCAAACCCAACACACTGGACACATGCAATGAAAATTAAAAACAGGAAGCAACATGAAAATGTTGTAAAGATGCAGATTGCAGCAAGGCTATTGGCAAATATAAACATTTCATTTCAAGGCAACTAACATATGAATTCATTTAAACTTAAAGATGGAATGCATGTAAAGCACAAAATACCTAGTACATACTAAATAAGAGGTAGGTACTCATGAACTGTTAGGCAAAGGGAATAGAAAAAGGTCAGCAAGATGTATACACTAATCAGGGAAAAATGGTAACCCTTAACTTGGAACAACCAACTTCTTTCAGACAGATGCCAGATGCTATTGACCCAAGTATCACTGGTAAGATTGCACAACACAAAAATTCAACCCAAAAAGTGTCAGAAATACCATAGTCATTCACTCATTCTAGCAACAATTAGCAAGGTAGTGAGCAAATATCAAGTGTATCGTAGATTCGTATTCGTTTAAGAAAACAAGAGGTCAAGTATTTTTTTAGCATGAAAATGAAACAACCAAGAACATAGCTAAAATGAGCACACATATCATAAAGTCGAATACTTGAATTAAGAAATAGTGAGGTGAAATCACTTATAAGTAGTGGAAAAAGAGGGGAAAACGGCTGGCAGTCGTGGTCAGAACAAGGGTGATGGGCTTCATTGTGAAGTTTTTTACTTTCATGCCATGTGTTAGCCTCATTTTGCAAGGAGAAATTGGAAAAATGTGATGCCTAATCCATGCGTGAGGGAAGGAATAATGTGAATTCCAGAAAGAAAAATTCGATTTACCTTTTGATTCTCTTTTGTTTATATATATGTGAGGCTATAGGTTTTAAAGAAGAAAAGGGAAATGAAGAAAAGGAAATCGAAGGAAAGAGAGAAAGGTATGGAGAATTGATAGAAGCAACGACAAAAATTGAATCTTCTTGAAAATGAATTAGCATAAGTATTGAATTGAAATAGAAATGAGTAACACATGCATTAAACAGGAAACAAATGAATGCATGAAGAAGTTATTTAAAGAAATTTTAAAATGAATGGATGGGTAACTTATCCATTAATAAGGAATAAATGATTGCATGCAAAAGTTATAAAAGGGAATTTTAAAATGAATGGATAGGTAACGTATGCATTAACAAAGAATAAATGAATGCATGCATAAATTATAAAGAGAAATTTTAAAATGAATGGATATGTAACGTATGCATTAACAAAGAATAAATGAATGCATGAAAAAGTTACAAAAGAGGATTTTTAAAATGAATGGATAGATAAGGTATGCATTAAAAAGGAACAAATGAATGCATGCAGAAGCTAGAAAAAATAATAATTAAATAAATGGATGGGTAACTTATGCGTTAACAAGGAATAAATGATTGCATGCAAAAGTTATAAAAGAATTTTAAAATGATTGGATGGGTAACTAATGCATTAACAAGGATTAAATGATTGCATGCAAAAGTTATAAATGGAAATTTTAAAATGAATGGATGGGTAACGTATGCATTAAGAAAGAATAAATGAATGCATGCAAAAGTTATAAAGAGGAATTTAAAATGAGTTGATAGGTAATGTATGTGTTAACAAAGAATAAATGAATGCTTGAAAAAGTTATAAAGAGAAATTTTAAAATGAATGGATAGGTAACGTATGCATTAAAAAGAAACAAATGAATGCATGCAGAAGTTAGAAAAAAAAAAGAAAAAAAATGAATGGATGGGTAACTTATGCATTAACAAGGAATAAATACTTGAATGCAAAAGTTATAAAAGGGAATTTTTAAAAGGAATGGACGGGTAACGTATGTATTAACAAAGAATAAATGAATGCTAATTAATGGAGAAATAGAGTGTAGAGAAAGGAGGTAGTAAATTTGGGGAAAGTAGAGAAAGAAGAAGAAAGAAAATAAACTTGCATGAAACGTGAATGAGCAAAGAAATTACATGTATGATTTATTTGATTATTAATGTCAACAATAAATTTTGTCAACCATGCTAGTTAAAACTTACTTTGTATATCATTGCCACCTCATTTCGTTTCAATTTCTCCTATACAATTTATACTAGAAACATCAATTAATTTGTTATCAATTATCATAAAACTTTTATACTAATATTTCTAAACAAAATAATGATTCAACTGCTATTTTCTTTTGTTGTCAATAGTTCATTGTTAATTATTAAAATATATGTACAATTTGATTATTTTCATTATTATGAATTACAATTTAAAAAACTATAAATTTTTGTTTACCACAAATAATTTTTTTAAATCATTCATTAATAACATCATAAATTTTGTTTAAATACCATTTTAAATTCAATGATTTAATTTAATTCAATAACTTAAATGATCAAAATATATGGGATGTTAAAATCTCCCATACTTAAAACTTTTCGTCCTCAAAAAGGAGAAGTTAAAAAAAAATGCTTATGTATATAAGAAAAATATTCTTAATTATATGAATTTTACAAAGTTTGGAACAAAATAAATTATACGATTTTAAATTCTGGAATTCGCCCTTTCACTATTAATTAAATTCATTTGTCATAAATCTATTTATTAAGTTCAAAATCTTTGTTTTAGACACTTTTTTATTAAAGTTCAAGTTTTCTTATAGTCACAACTTAAATTACTTATAACAAAACTTAAAATTTGAAAATATGATTCTCGTGTTTGAAAACAACCTTTGAAATCAGAAATAAGTATTTTATTAAAAAATTAAAGTTGTTGTATTTCTTAAGGCATTTAAAACTTTTCTTTCTTAATTTATTATGTTGAAGTCATATAAATTTAATTGTTGGTTATTAATTTGTTATTTAACATTTGAAAATACTTGGATAACTCGAAGTTTAACAAGTTTACTGTCATTCTTATAGATGTTAGGGATACGCTGGCCAAGCGCATGACTAAAATCTCTAAGTACTAAAATACTTATTTCAACTTGCAGTGAAAATACTTAAAAAAAAATAGATATGGAAAATACGTTCCCCCATGGATCGCGGTTACTCGGCGGTTACACTACTATCCTAGTAGAATCGCTTGTAACCGTAGGTATCACACCACTCCAATTTTGCCATGGTTGTTGCCATAGGTCGTAGTTACACGGCGGTTACAACCACTATCTCAGTGGAACCGCTCGTACTGTAGGCATCGCACCCCTCGAATTTCGCTATGGCGTCTAGATCGCAGTTATACGGCGGTTACGACCACTATCTCAGTGGAACCGCTCATAACTATAGGCTTCGCGCTCCTTGAATTACGCTAGAACAAATAAGTAATAATAATCAATGTGTTCCCACCGAGTGGAATTCCGATATCGATGGATACTCCAATCAACGGAGAACCAACGTAGCTACAATTTTCAATTTTCAATGGAAGGCACTTTCCATATCTTCATTTGGAAAACATACATACTAAATATATATAGTACTTCATTTCATGTTTCGCATATATCGCACTCACATAAGTATCAATTTACATAAGATTTTCTTTTCAAATCACGTTTTCCCAATATATCATTCTCTATAAATTCTATTATATAAGACTATTATTTCAATCAATTATCCTCCAAATCAGTGGTTTTCGAATTAATGTCATACTTATATAAGTCATATTAGTTTCAAACATTTCAAATCACAATATCCATAAGTCGATAAATCTTCAAAATTTTCATTTCAATATCAATTTAGTTTTGATTTCACAATTGATTTGAATATTCAATATCATTTCAGATCTAGTTCATATTGACAATCAATTCATTTAAAACTTCACTTTCGATTTGGGTTACATATCATAAATATCATTATTCAATTGAATATTCACATTCAATCATTTCTTGTCAAGATATCTCTTCAAGATGTATAATTACACTATTCTATAATACATAGGATTACCATTCAACTAAACTCGAAAATCAATTCCAAATTTTCTTTCAACCATTATATATATATACATATATATATATATATTTGCATATCAAATCATACTTCATAAATCAAGCTTCGTTTAACCAAGATAAACAAGTAGCAAAGCTAGTGGTATCCCCCATTTTGAGACTCGGGAATAAATTCCAATGAAGTAAAATTATCATTGAAATTATTTTCTAGCGACAAAAGTGCATTCTCCATTCATATATTTTCGTTTTTGAAAACAATTCAGAAAAGTACTTCAAACATTTTTATTTGAAAATATTTGTATATACTACTAGTCTTTTTCTTCAAAACATTGAAATCAATTTCACAAATTTCAGGAATCAAATTCTCAAATTTTAGTCAAATGATCTCCTTAGCTTTAACTAAATCATTATGTGTTTTTTCTTCATGATATACATTTCATATTTCATCAATGGTTTGACATTTGTAATTTATTCATCCGAATATCAGTTATCATCCCATTAGCATATCTTAAATATGCAACTATAATGACAAGCATTGATTTACCGCTACAAATATATTCTTCAAAAATTCATAACTTTCATCATATTTCAAATCGATATCTCAATACGCAATTTATATAATAAAACTCATTTGTTGGAATTCAAAAACAAACACTAAACCATTAAGAGATTTAAAAATACTTAATTCAATATTAGGTTTATTAATCATACTCATACTATATTACTAAACAAATTACAAAACATAACTTGATTCAATCAAATAAGTTAGTACACTATACTTTCATTTCCAATTAATTTACAAAACATAACCTTACTTATGAAGGCCTATTTAGAATCTCATTCAATTCAAATGATATTTCATTTGATGTACAAACTCTTTTAGGTCTCATTTACTTCCAAAAGTTTGTTTAGTTTCATTTTTTTTATATGCTTAAATTTGTTTCAAATTATTTCTCATCATAAGTTTTCTAAATTTCAAAATACTTCATATTCCACATTAACTTATATTCCAAGTATTTTATGTTTTAAGTCAATTTATACTTCTGAACAAACTTTATTTCCAAATCAATTTGTACTTCTAATTACATTATATTTTCAAATTGATACACATTTCAAAAGTACATTATAATTTCAATTCCAAAATATTTTTTCAAATTAATTTATACTAAAAAAATACATAAATTTTCAAAATATGTGTCCTTAGAGATTTTGGCGATAATTCTTGTTAAACCCCATAAGTTAAACTTTATATGAACCAAAGCTCTGATACCAACTGTAACGACCTGCCTTTTCGACTGTTTCAAGTCAATAATTAAACCAACTTAAACCGCTCGAAACGACAGATTGTTATTTAGCTTATGAGGTTTAAATAAAATCATACACAGAATCACAGAATAAAATAAAAACAATATCTCACAGCAGAAGCATTTTATACAAATATCAGAGTTCACAAATATACATAGCGGAAGAGAAATATACATTAATTTATTTACCAAAAAAATTTCGAATTTTAATTGGACCAAATGTGAGTGCGCCTTCACGAATCCTTATTGTCGTCAGCTTCAAATCTAAGCTGTAATTACGCAGGTTTGACCCCGACCCGAGTAAACAAAAACTCAGGTAAGGTTGTATTCAAGTAAATCAACTATAATTAAAATTTCAAGCATGCATTCAAATCCTAACTGCCATATTTGAATATCTAGTTACCATCATTTTTTTTCTTATAGGCAAATGATACTTTCACAGTATACACGATACATTAATAATCAATCCTTCACACAAAATGAACAGGTTTATAAATTAACTATAGCTATATATGTATATATATGTATGTCATATCCATTTATTTGCATTTAATTGATTTCAATACACAACTAAAACACAATTTTTATTCCACTCATCGCTACCTTATCTGAGTATTGATAATGTTAATCAAACATTTTAGTTTTTTATTTACATGCATCAAACAGATTCAAACAGTGGGTCAATTATCAATTCCAAGGTAAAGCGTACTTAATGTTTATAAACTTATTAATATACCTACAGCATAAAATTTTCTTTTTATCAAACCCAACACACTGGACACATGCAGTGCAAATTAAAAACTGGCAGCAACATGAAAATGATGTAAAGATGCAGATTGTAGTAGGGCTATTGGAAAATATAAACATTTCATTTCAAGGCAACTGACATATGAATTCATTTCAACTTAAAGATGGATGCACGTAAAGCACAAAGTACCTAGCACATACTAAATAAGAGGCAGGTACTCATGAACTGCTAGGCAAAGAGAATAGAAAAAGGTCAGCAAGACGTATATGCTAATCAGGGAAAAATGGTAACCTACAACTTAGAACAACCAACTTCTTTCAGCAGATGTTGTTGACCCAACTATCATTGGTAAGATTGCACAATATGAAAATTCAATCCAAAAAGGTGTCAGAAATACCATAGTCATTCACTCATTTTAGCAACAATTAGCAAGGTAGTGAGCAAATATCAAGTGTATTATAGATTCTTATCCATTTAAGAAAACAACAGGTCAAGTATTTTGTTTAGCATGAAAATGAAACAACCAATAACATAGCTAAAAGTGCACACAAATCATAAAGTCGAATACTTGAATTAAGAAATATTTAGATGAACTCACTTATAGGTAGCGGAAAAAGAGGGGAAAACGGCTGGCAGTCGCGGTCAGTGCAAGGGTGATAGGCTTCATTGTGAACTTTTTTCCTTTCATGTCATGCGTTAACCTCATTTTGCAAGGAGAAATTGGAAAAATATGATGCCTAATCCATGCGTGAAGGAAGGAATAATGTGAATTCCAGAAAGAGAAAGTTGATTTACCTTTTCATTCTCTTCTGTTTATATACGTGTGAGGCTACAGGTTTTAAAGAAGAAAAGGGAAATGAAGAAAAGGAAAGTAATGGAAAGAGAGAAAGGTCTGGCGAATTAATAGAAGCAACGACAAGAAATGAATAATCTTGAAAATGAATTAGCATAAGTATTGAATTGAAATAGAAATGAGTAACGTGTGCATTAAACAAGAAACAAATGAATACATGCAGAATTTATAAAAAGAAATTTTAAAATGAATGGATGGGTAACTTATGCATTAACAAGGAATAAATGATTGCATGCAAAAGTTATAAAAGGGAATGTTAAAATGAATGGATAGGTAACGTATGCATTAACAAAGAATAAATGAACGCATGCAAAAATTATAAAGAGGAATTTTAAAATGAATGGATATGTAATGTATGCGTTAACAAAGAGTAAACGAATGCATGAAAAAGTTATAAAGAGGAATTTTAAAATGAATAGATAGATAACGTATGCATTAAAAAGGAATAAATGAATGCATGCAAAAGTTAGAGAGAAAAAAATTAAAACGAATGGATGGGTAACTTATGCATTAATTAGGAATAAATGATTGCATGCAAAAGTTATAAAAGGGAATTTTAAAATGAATGGATGGATAACGTATGCACTAACAAATAATAAATGAATGCATGCAAAAGTTATAAAGAGGAATTTTAAAACGAATGGATAGGAAACGTATGCGTTAACAAAGAATAAATGAATGCATGAATTTTAAAATGAATGGATAGGTAACGTATGCATTAAAAAGGAACAAATGAATGTATGCATAATGTTGTACCAAAAATTGGCACTAACACCCAAATTTAGATCATGGATCACAGAATGCAGGAAATAATAAAATCAGATGGAACACACGAGGGTTTTATAGTGGTTCGGCTGTAGATGTAGCCTATGTCCACTTTATATGCTTTTATATGTGATGGAATTACAAGAATGATTCCCACAACTCGTTAGAATTGGTAGTACAATGCTTAATTATCTTATGGAATCCTCACTAAACGCTCAAGTTTTAATGAAGAACGTGGCTTCTATGTTTAGCAACGCTTTGCTAGGAACAATGATGGAAGCCGTAGGGAGGAATAGCCAAAAAGATCCTTCAAAATGCCTTCAGATGGTGTACTTATAGGCATTTCTTGATAGCGGTTCGTGAGACACGTGGCACACATCTCAAAAATCTCGAAATGTGGTGGAAAACGTCCAGAAAACCTCTTCAAGTCGTCGTATGACATGTGTAATAAGATCCATGCAAGTTGGAGCGAAAAGAGCCATCAGAATATGTCAAACTAGAGTGCAGCGTGACTGTTCCCAAGCGGTTCGTGACCTAGGAGTGCACCACGAACCTGAGAGGGAGAGCGAAGTTGGATCGCGATGAAGTCGGTGTTGAGGTACATGGTCGAGTCGTGGTCTCCGGGGTCCTGAATCCTGTGTGCTCCACGAGCCGGAGCTGGTTCACGAGCAGAAGAAGAGGGCGAGCCCTGAGGGGGCGAGCCGGGGTTAAGCCACGAGCGGAGGTGGGTCCAAGAGCCGAGGAAGATTCTTCACGAGACAAGGAGGCTTCACGAGCCAGTCCATATTCTGAACTTTCTAATGTTTTGTCACTTCATCTAAGCGATCTCGATCCATACTTCTACACGCATTCACGGAAACGGGCAATAACTTTCAAACAGTAAGTCCGATTGAGCCAAACAAAAGCTCTACCTAAAGCTAATTCAGAGGGCTACAAGAGTTACAGAGCAAAGCTCTGTAATTTCTGTTTTCGGGACTAAAAGAGGTTGTATGATAGGAATTTCAGGCCATCTTATGCTAATGAAGTGATATTGACCAAATCAATTTATGTCTTCTGAAGACGTTTCCATTTCCTGAGAGCGCTACTATCCAGAGATTCCATGTTTGACAGCTTTTACCAAAAAGTTTGTCAATAAGTTTGCCCCCCAGAACAAGTCTTTCTGGTTGAAGGAAAATGTGTTCTGGATAATCTGTGAAATTCACAGTTCGTACCTATAAAAAGATAAGACAAACAATGCAAGAATAGTTCCGGGGCGGTCTTACTGGAGTAAGACGACCAAGGAAATGCTAAAGGAAGATCCATGACGGCCTTACCAGAGTAAGACGACCAAGGAGATGCCGTGAGGTTCCAAGACAGCCTTACCGAGGTAAGACAACCAAGGAAATGCTAATGCGGTTTGTTTATACTGGACGGATCCAGTTCGGAGCCAGAGCTCATGTCTTTTTATACTAGATGGATCCAGTTGAGAGTCGAAGCCCAATGCTTATTACTAATTCATGAAAATGCAGTGGTCATTAGCCGAACACGACTGGAGACCACAAGCTGCTTCCATGCGTGTGGGCTGATGTGGCCACTTTTCTTACACTTTGCCATGATGTTTTCCGATGCCATTTGAACTTTTGTATGATCCTTGTAGCGCATCAATTGCACGGTAGCATCCATCCTGCCATTGTAGGGCTCCAATTGTGGAACTTTGAAATCTGGGGGATTGCGGGAATTCCTGATTTCCTAAGTGAAAGGAGTGTGGTTGACGTCATCCATGTCATTTTGATAAGTGCGGCCTCTCGAGAGGCGTTCAATCAGATCCGCTAGCCGATTTCCTTCAAAAAGCTGTTGCAATTTGCCGATATCAGAGCTGGTGCCCTCAGTGTTGAGTGCAGGAGAGTGAGGAAGCTGTTGGTGAGCTACTGGGAGCGAGTCGTGGGGACCTGTTTGTGGGACATATGGGGCGAGCCGATCGGGTCGTGTGTCCCCATCATGAACCAGGTCTTGACATCCATCGTGAACTAAGTCAGGATGCCCAACACGAGTCGGTTCTGGATGCCCACAACGAGTCGGTTCCTGGTGCGGAGCGGGAGCTTGCATTCTGATATCCATTTGAACCGAGGCCGAAGTTGGTCGATTTTGACCTTTTCTAAGAGCGAGCGGGTTGCCCCCGAGTCCGTGTGATGCACGAGTTGCTCTTGTGGCTTCATTTCCAAAGGGTTGAACATTGGCGCTCGGTCTACCAACCATCCGAGCGAAGAATCCATCTATCTTCTCATGTTGTTTCTGAAGAGATCATATTTCCTTGACATCTGGGTCCTCAGTTCAGCGAGAACTCCATCCATCTCGTCTCCTGTCAAGTATGCTGAAGGATCTCCATGAGAAGATGCCCCATGGCTTGCCTTGTTTCTAGTGCCCTCAGCATCAGCATCCTCAGCATGAGAGGAAGTTCCAGTTTTCTTCCTTCTGATTGCCATTGATCTAGTAGCCAAATAATCCAAGCTATAAGGTGAAGTTGTCATGGGCCTTCTACCTGGGGCGCCAAAATGTTGTATCAAAAATTGGCACTAACACCCAAATTTAGATCACGGATCACAGAATGCAGAAAATAATAAAATCAGAGGGAACACACGAGGTTTTTACAGTGGTTCGGCTGTAGATGTAGCCTACGTCCACTTTATATGCTTTTATATGTGATGCAATTACAAGAAAGATTCGCACAACTTGTGAGAATTGGTAGTACAATGCTTAATTATCTTATGGAATCCTCACTAAACGCTCAAGTTTTAATGAAGAATGTGGCTTCTATGTTCAGCAATGCTTTGCTAGGAACAACGTTGGAAGCCGTAGGTAGGAATGGCCAAAAAACATCCTTCAAAATGCCTTCAGATGGTGTATTTATAAGCATTTCCTGATAGCAGTTCGTGAGACATGTGGCACGCATTCCAAAAATCTCGAAATGTGGTGGAAAACGTCCAGAAACCCTGTTCAAGTCATCATATGACATGTGTAATAAGATCAATGAAAGTTGGAGCGAAAAGATCCATCAAAATAGGTCAAACTATGGCGCATACAATTCGCCCAGTTGCTACTCGTGGATTTTCATAACTTTTCTGCGCAAAAATGAGCGAACCTCAAAGTAGCTCTATTTCATTATATTCCATCTATATCCCAATTCCTGGCTTTCTATGTCCAATAGAATATCTCGATATAAGTATAAAGGTAAGAATAAATACAATAATGATGAATGGAAAAAAGAGAAAATCCGCACCTATGGTCCAACCAATTGGGAGAGAATCAATAGATTCTTTTTTGGGAGCGATTCATCCTTCCTGAATGTAGCATACAGGATTTCCAATCCTAGCAGGAAAAGGAGGGAAACAGATAGTGCAGCGAGACTGTTCCCAGGAGGTTCATGACCTAGGAGTGCACCATGAACCGGAGGGGGAGAGTGGAGTTTGATCGCGATGAAGTCAGTGTTAAGGTACATGGTTGAGTCGTGGTCTCCGGGGTCGTGACTCCATGTGCTCTACGAGCCGGAGATGGTTGATGAGCAGAAGAAGAGGCCGAGCCCTTAGGGGGCAAGCCAGGGTTAAGCCACGAGCGGAGGTGGGTCCATGAGCCGAGGAAGATGCTTCACGAGATGAGAAGGCTTCACGAGCCAGTCCATATTCTGAACTTTCTGATGTTTCATCACTTCATCAAAGCGATCTCGGTCCATACTTCACACACGTTCACGGAAACGGGAATAACTTTCAAACAGTAAGTCTGATTGAGCCAAACGAAAGATCTACCTGAAGCTAATTTAGATGGCTACAAGAGCTACCGAGCAAAGCTCTGCAATTGCTGTTTTCGGGCCAAAAGGAGGTCGTATGATAGGAGTTTCGGGCCATTTTACGATAATGATGTGATTTCGACCAAATCGATCTTTGTCTTCAGAAGACATTTCCATTACCTGAGAGTGCTACTATCCAGAGATTCCATGTGTGAAAGCTTTTACAAAAAAGTTTGTCAACAAGTTTACCCCCCAGAACATATCTTGCTGGTTGAAGGAAGATGTGTTCTGGATAATCTGTGAAATCCACAATCCTTACCTGTAAAAAGATAAGACAAACAATGCAAGAATAGTTCCGAGGCGGTCTTACCGGAGTAAGACGATCAATGATATGCTAAAGGAAGATCCATGACGGCCTTACCGGAGTAAGACGACCAAGGAGATGCCGTGAGGTTCCCAGACTACCTTACTGAGGTCAGACGACCAAGGAAATACTCATGCGGTTTGTTTATATTGGACGGATCCAGTTCAGAGCCGGAGATTATGTTTGTTTATACAGGACGGATCCAGTTGAGAGCCGGAGCCCAATGCTTATTTCTAATTCATGAAAATGCAATGGTCGTTAGCCGAACACAACTGGAGACCATAAGTCGATTCCGTGCGTGTAGGCTGATGTGGCCACTTTTATTACATGCAGAGAAAACAAAGAAGGGCGAGAAGTCGCCTAAAAGCCTAAAAACATGAATTGCGGATTGGAGTCCAGCAAACTGAAGAGATCCACTGAGTGGAATCAGTTAATGATAATCCCGCGATTGCTCGATCCGGGATCGTTCCCTCTTCGGGGAATAGGTGGCAGCAGTATCCGACATTCTAGATAATTTGGTGTTCAAAAAATCCTTGCACCGAGATCCACCACGAAATCTCGATGAATTCTACCTTGAAGCAGATAGATTTCTGCGGGAAGAAGATGCAACTTCCGAGAAGCGCATTCTCGATGTTAATATGCTTAAAGAAGGAGAACTGTCTGATTCTAGAAAAGGCAAAGGAAAAGCCGATGTAAGGAATGACCGCAACACTTAGCCCCGGAGAGGGCCCAATTATGAAAGATACACTGAACTACCTTGGATGGTTCAGGTCAATCAACTGATGTTGCTGCAATGTTGAATCTTTTTAGAAATGAACGCAGAGTTTCTTTGGGCCTCTGTTTGATTGTAGTGAGAGACATGACATTCTAGGGTCGAGCGATGTGAACCCAAAATTGTTCAATGAAGCGTGCAACCAACATGTTCCAGCTGTTGATCTATTCGGTTTCTAGATGCCGAATCCACACAACAGCAATATCAGTCAGAAATAGAGGAAAACACTTTGCCATGATGTTTTCCGACGCAATTTGAACTTCCATATGATGCTTGTAGCGCATCAGTTTCACGATAGGATCCGTTCTGCTATTGTAGGGCTCCAATTGTGGAAGTTTGGAATCTGGGAGATTACGGGAATTCCTAATTTCCTGAGTGAAAAGAGTGTGGTTGACGTCATGCACGTCATTTGATAAGTGCGGCCTCTCGAGAAACGTTAAATCAGATCTGCTAGCCAATTTCCTTCAAAAAGCTATTGAAAATTGCCAATATCAGAGCTAGTTCCCCCAGTGTTGAGTGTAGGAGAGTGAGGAAGCTATTGATGTGCTGCTGGGAGCGGATCGTGATGACCGGTTCGTGGGCCATAAGGGTCGAGCCGATCAGTTTGTGTCTCCCCATCACGAACCAGGTCTGTACGTCCATCATGAGCCGAGTCAGGATGCCCATCACGAGCCGGTTCTAGATGCTCACCACGAGTCAGTTCCTGGTCCGGAGAGGGAGCTTGTATTATGATATCCATTTGAACCAGAGTCGAAGTTGGTCAATTCTGACCATTTGTAAAAGCGATGGGGTTTCCCCCGAGTCCATGTGATGAATGAGCCGCTTCTGTGGCTTCATTTCCAGTGAGTTGAACATTAGTGCTCGGTCTTCCATCCATTCGAGCGAAGAATCCATCGATCATCTCATATTTTCCTGTGGAGATCATCTTGCTTTGCCATCTGGGTCCTCAATTTAGCGAGAACTCCATCCATCTCGTCTCGTGTCAAGTATGCTGAAGGATCTCCATGAGAAGATGCCCCCTGGCTTGCCTCGTTTCTAGGGCCCTCAGCATCAGCATCGTCAGTATGATAGAAAGTTCCAATTTTCTTCCTTTTGATTGCCATTGATCTAGTAGCCAAATAATCCAAGCTAGAAGGTGAAGTTGTCACGTGCCCCCTACCTGGCGCGCCAAAATGTTGTACCAAAAATTGGCACTAACACCCAAATTTAGATCACGGATCATAGAATGTAGAAAATAATAAAATCAGAGGGAACCCACGAGGTTTTTATAGTGGTTCGGCTGTAGTTGTAGCCTACGTCCACTTTATTTGCTTTTATATGTGATGGAATTACAAGAATGATTCCCACAACTCGTGAGAATTGGTAGTAAAATGCTTAATTATCTTATGGAATCCTCACTAAATGCTCAAGTTTTAATGAAGAATGTGGTTTATATATTCAGCAATGCTTTGCTAGGAGCAATAGTGGAGGCCGTAGGGAGGAATGGCCAAAAAATATCCTTCAAAATGCCTTCAGATGGTGTATTTATAGGCATTTGCTGATAGCGGTTCGTAAGACACGTGGCACGCATCCCACAAATCTCGAAATGTGGTGGAAAATGTCCATAAACCCAGTTCAAGTCGTCATATGACATGTATAATAAGATCCATGCAAGTTGGAGCGAAAAGAGCCATCATAATAGGTCAAACTAGAGTGCAGCATGACTGTTCCTAGGCGGTTCGTGACCTAGGAATGCACCACGAGCCAGAGGGGGAGAGCATAGTTGGATCGCGATGAAGTCGGTGTTGAGGGACACGGTCGAGTCGTGGTCTCCGGGGTTGTGAATCCTATGTGCTCCACGAGCCGGAGCTGGTTCACGAGCAGAAGAAGAGGACGAGCCCTGAGGGGGCAAGCCGGAGTTAAGCCACGAGCGGAGGTGGGTCCAAGAGCCAAGGAAGATGCTTCACGAGATGAGAAGGCTTCATGAGCCGGTCCATATTCAGAACTTTCTGATGTTTCGTCACTTCATCCAAGCGATCTCGGTCCATACTTCTACACGCGTTCACGGAAACGGGCATAACTTTCAAACAGTAAGTCCGATTGAGCCAAACGAAAGCTCTACCAGAAGCTAATTCGGAGGGCAGCAAGATTTACTGAGCTAAGCTCTGTAATAGCTGTTTTGTGCCCAAAAGAGGTCGTATGATAGGATTTTCGGGCCATTCCAAATCGATTTGTGTTTTCTGAAGATGTTTCCATTGCCTGAGAGCGCTACTATTCAGAGATTCCATGTGTGAAAACTTTTCACCAAAAAATTTATCAACAAGTTTGCCCCCTAGAACATATCTTGCTAGTTGAAGGAAGATATGTTCTGGATAATCTGTGAAACCCACATTCCGTACCTGTAAAAAGATAAGACAAACAATGCAAGAATAGTTCCGAGGCAATCTTTCTGGAGTAAGACGACCAAGGAAATGCTAAAGCAAGATCCATGACGGCCTTACCAGAGTAAGATGGCCAAGGTGATGTCGTGAGGTTCTAAGATGGCCTTACCGAGGCAAGACGACCAAGGAAATGCTAATGCGGTTTGTTTATACTAGGCGGATCCAGTTCAGAGCCGGAGCTCATGTCTGTTTATATCGAACGGATCCAGTTGAGAGTCGGAGCCCAATGCTTATTACTAATTCATGAAAATGCAGTGGTAGTTAGCCGAACACAACTAGAGACCACAAGCCGGTTCCATGCGTGTGGGATGATGTGGCCACTTTTATTACATGCAGAGAAAATGAAGAAGAGCGAGAAGTCTCCTAAAAGCCTAAAAACATGAGTTGCTGATCGGAGTCCAGCAAACTGAAGAGATCCACTGAGTGGAATCAGTTAATGATAATCCCGCGATTGCTCGATCCAGGATCATTCCCTCTTCGGGGAATATGGGGCAGCAGTATCTGGCGTTCTAGATAACTTGGAGTTTAAAAAGTTGTTGCACCGAGATCCACTACGAAATCTCGGCGAATTCTACCTTGAAGCAGATAGATTTCTGTGGGAAAAAGAAGCAACTTCTGAGAAGCGCATTCTCGATGTCAACATGCTTAAAGAAGGAGAACCGTCTGATTCTGGAAAAGGCAAAGGAAGAGACGATGTCAAGAATGACCGCAACACTCAGCCCCGAAGAAGGCCCAAATATGAAAGATACACTGAACCACCATGGATGGTTTCGGTCGATCAACTGATGTTGCTGCATTGTTGAATCTTTTCAGAAATGAACGCAGATTTCTCTGGGCCTTTGTTTGATTGTAGTGAGAGACATGACATTCTTGTGTCGTGCGATGTGAACCCGAAATTGTTCAATGAATTGTGCAACCAACATGTTCCAGCTTTTGATCAATTCAGTTTCTAGCTGCCGAATCTACATAGCAGCAATATCAATTAGAAAGAGTGGCAAACACTTTTCCACGACGTTTTACGATGCCATTTGAACTTCCATATGACCATTGCAGCGCATCAGGTGCACGGTAGGATCCGTCCTGCCGTTGTAGGGATCCAATTGTGGAAGTTTAAAATCTGAGGGATTGCGGGAACTCCTGATTTCTTGACTGAAAAGAGTGTGGTTGACAGCATCCACGTCATTCTGATAAGTGCGGCCTCTCGAGAGGCGTTCAATCAGATCCGCTAGCCGATTTCCTTCAAAAAGCTGTTGCAAATTGCCGATATCAGAGTTGGTGCCCCCACTGTTGAGTGCAGGAGAGTGAGGAAGTTGTTGGTTAGCTGCTGGGAGCGAGTCATGAGTGTAGGATCTAAATTAACCCTAGAGGGGTGGTGGGGGTGAATAGGGTTTATTGCAGATTTTCACAGAATAATTAAATAATCACAGCACAGATAATAATCAAAGTAAATGCGGAAAAATAATAACACGTAGATATACCCAGCTTCGGCAAAACCCTGCCTACTGCTGCATTCCTCAAGGTTTCTACTAGGAGTTAATACAATCTCTATGCTTAAAATCCCCTGTAAACTCGCGACACTCTCTCCCAACTGTTCTTAACCCTACGCTCAAAACCCTGCACTGGTTTTTATCCCCAAAACCAGGTTTCCCCGAATTACAAACCCTGTAATTCGTCTCCCTAGTTTTAGAGACAAACTAGAAAACTCTGATTTGATTACAAATTGAAAATCTAAAAACAAATAAACAATAAAAAAACCCTTAGTTATTTAAAACCCTTAGTTATTTAAAACCTTAGTTTATAAAGCTAAACCCCTTTAGATCCTTATCAATTTATAACTTGGACGGCCCCTTTATACTTGCTTCACCACTTTACTTTTGGCCCGATCTCTTTTGCTTTAGAGAAAAATAAATGGCGACGGCGGCTTCTAGGGTTTCCGATTTTGTCAAAATCTCAACTTCGACGGCTCTGTAATTGGATTTTCTTCAAAGGGTTTGACCGTACACGTCTCTGATGATTTTCGATGTTGATGTCATGCTCTGATGTTCTTCGATTTGCAACTCCACTTGATTTGAATCCAAGTAAATATTGGTACGAATTTTTGATCTGAATTTTCATCTATATGTGCTTGAGCTTGGATGAATAATTTCCGATGAGGATTGGTGTTTAAATAGGATTGAAAATCCGATATTCACTGATTTCGTATTACACTTGGTTCATGATATATACGATAATTTTGGAGCTTGAAATCTTCTGGAATTCTGGTGATTTCTTCGATTTTAAACCTGAATAGATTGCGATATAAATTCTTGCCTTCGAACTGGTCTTGAATTCTGGAATTTTCAAATTTCCTCTTTTCTATTGACTTTGTCAACATGATTTTTAAAACTGATTTATCTGGAATTTGATTAAGTTTGAAAAATTCAAACTTTGTGGAGTAACTTGCATTGTGATTTCTGGACTTTTAAATTGATCTGTTACTTCCTTCTAGAAATTAAAAAAATTGATTCACTTAATTTTCTCTTTACAATAATAACTGATGCTTATCTTAAAAATTTAAACTGATTAGAACTTGTTTCACTCTATTTCCCTTTGAACAGATTAAAAATAAATACTGCTCTTTGACCTTTGCCGTGTGCATCACAGATGATGTTGTACAGATGTTTTTCTTGATCATTTTTGAACCTTTAATATTGCTTTTGATATTGCCTTATTCATCATTGTTTCTACATTTGTTCAGTTTTGGGTTTATGTCTTGGGCTTGCACAAAATTTAGCCTGAACACTGAACTTGCATATACCATTTTGAAACTGTTACGACCAGAACTGATACTGCACTTGATTATGCCTTGTGATAAGAAGAGTCATTGATAGAAACAGATACTTGTTTAATCACTCCACCTCTTTGTAAATGCTGAATCATATTTGTCTTGGTCCTGACCTCTTTAGTTCTGTTTGAAACACTTGTGTTTGCTTTATGCTCGAAACTGAAACTTGTATTTCAGCTATATCTTTCACACATTTGCTGTGTATCTTTGAAAAAGTTGTCTGAAATACTTGTAAAAAAACTTTCCGATTTTTTTTCCTTTTAAATTCACTTGATCATTTTAGTGGTATTTAAAAATATTTTCTGGTTTATGTTTGAGCAAGCATACTGACTTTATTTCTTGTTGATGCTTTACTGATTAACTCAAGTACTATATTTGATCTTTATTTTGATTGCTCATTTCATTTTTTGAGTGCATCCTTTATGCCTTTCCTCGACCTTGGACTGACTTTTTAAAACTTTTCTCGGATGCTACATGAACACTTGAAAAACTTTGCATGACTAGCCTTGAAACTTATATATTTGTGGCCTGTTGTTGTTCATTTACCCTGAGCCATGCTATCTTGAATCTGATACCTGAACCATGCTTAGACTTGTGCACCATGTCTCGACCACTTTCATGCTTAAATGTGCACTCTTGTCCACTTGCTTTAAAACCTTATTACACCCTTGTAGTTGTTACAATGTTGTACTATAGTGGCTTTGTTGCACTTGGCATTTTTGCTTGTGTCCTTGTACCTGACCTGAGATGTGAACACAGCCTTTCTTTCATGCTGCTCCATATGTTTGTATTGTTGAACTGCTGCCATCTAAAATCACTTGTATTTGTTCTTGCACCTTATTGAGTGTAATCTGCTCATTTGAAAAGTTTTGTCCTGTTTTGTTTGTAGCTCCATTCTGGCTTGTGATCATGTTGCACTGACTTCTTGTTGCACCATTAGCTCGTGTATGTATCACCGTATTTCTGTTTTGCTCCTTGGTTAATTTTTAATGTGCACTGAGTCGAGGCGGTCCTTGTGGCTACTCCTCAGTTGCTCGCTGATTGGCGAGGCAATGCACACGTGTATACACGTGTGAACATGTAGCCATCAGATGGGTTTTTCTGTCCCTGCATATCAGACAAAGTCTAGAAAAATGATGAGAAACACACCGTAATTCTGAGACAAATAAAATTTAAAAAATAAATTTTTATTTGTTTGTATTGAATTCTATTTTTATTGCAGTCTACTGTGTGTGTTCTTCCGTATTGACAGGTATGAAGATGGACTGACTAAAGGCTGTGAAGACAGAAGATTGAAGATGAAGGCAAGAACAGTGTTAGTGTGTGTATGTATTTGAAATGTCAACTGAGTAATAGTGCCAGTGTATAAAAGTGAATGTATAAGTGATGAATGAACTATAATGAGGAGCTGTGAGAGAATTGTACTGATTGTATGTAACAAACAGATTTGGTTGAAATAAAATATTATTTTATTGTGTTCAAACCAATCTATCTGTTTTTATTTGAATTGTTACAATTTCATGTGTGATGTGTCATGTCAGAAATATTCAAAGTGATTTGTAAATAGTGGAGTTATAAATAGCTGTACTGTTTGAATGTTTGAAATATAATATTTAATTTAAATAAAATACTGTATGAATATATGAATGTATGTACAGTCATATTCTATTTAAATATAAATATTATACTCCTGTCTGTGATGTATAAATAGAATAGTACAGTAATAAACACATTTAAAATAATATTTATTTGGTTGTTATCATCAAACAAAAATCATATAATTGTGTATACAACACTGTTATATACAACAATCTCCCCCTTTTGATGATGACAAACAAATAAAAGATTTTGAATGTGTTTGAACTGGAATATATTACTCCCCCTATTTGTATGCTCCCCCTACAACTGAACTTCCCCTATATATGTGGAAAATATTAATGATGATATCCAATTGACCATTCTCTACCTAGATATTTAATTTCCGATCTTAAAATATTTTTGAATTAAATACTCGTCAATCAAAATCTTGACCATTCTCCCCCCTTTTGTTATGATCAAAAGGATAATAGAAATCGAAACAGTGATGAATATAGACTATAAATATAAATTCAAATTAAGAGAGAGAATATATATCGCAAATCCCATTTAATCAAAAAAAAATCATAATATTCTTTAAATCAGAAGCAAATTTCAATTTCAGAATGAATGGATTTACGATGGATTTTATAGAATGAGGAGAGTTCAATAAAAAATTGAATATTTGAATACGAATTTTAAAGATTTTAAATATTCTTAAAAAATGTATTAAGCACTTTCTAACCACGCATGGCCCAAAGGTCTTTTAAATGGGGTTAGTAGTAACTTAACTTTATCCTCTCTAATGAGTTCCATCCATGCACAACCCAAAGGTCTTTTAAGTGAGAATGGAAGCACATAGAAATTAAGATAATTCACCCACGCATAACCGCGAGGATTTTTTAAATGGGAGTGAATACCAAGGATAAATTATTTATTTATTTTTATTTTATTTTTAATTCAAAGAATAATTAGAACTCCCTAAATTAAATAAAACCATGATGAATGACAGATATATGGTAGATATAGAAGATGGTCGTGAAATAAGCTCTTATTCAAAGATATTACAAAATCTCTCCAATCATCATGAGATTTAAAATAATATCTCCTCTATTTATGAATTATACCATAGTTACAACCCATCACAAGTTCATAAATATATTAATAATTTTAATGAGTCTCAAAACGGTTCAAATTAATCAATAATTTCAATTTTTGAAAAATAATCAAAAATAATTTTAAAATTGAAAATATCGATTTTAAGAGGAGGTTTTGAAAATAACAATGCAAATTTGAAAATCAGTTAAAAAATAATCAGTAGAATATGGAATTTTTCTAATGATTTTAATGCTAATTGTTCCTAGACAATTTTTAAAGACACTTATATATTTAATTCAAACTGTCTATGGAAATTAAAGAGATTATATCACTGATTTTTTAACTCATTGTTCAATCACTATATCAAATCAATTTCCTTATCAGAACAGCACAAGATCATTTTCGAAGTAAGAATCACAATTGACATTCTCAGAGAATTTTTAGACAAACACAAGAAACAATCAACGATCAAATCTGAAGATAATTATTTGAAATCACCTAAGGAAAAAAATCAATTTTTTTAATCTAAGAATTTCAGCAATCCATAACGAATGATTTCAAAAACAACCAAGTAAAAATATTAAAGAGAATAAAATAAATAAAACTAAAAAAGAAAATAAACTAAAAAGAAATAAAAAATGAGTTTAGAGATCATACCTGACTTACCATAGTCGATGTGATCCAGTGAATCTCCAACTCTGAATCTATGGCTGAGGAACTTCAAACAATTCAATAAAGTGGAACAACTTGAATTATATCTCTTTTAAGCACATTTGTTCCTTAGCCTCCCTCAGTACCTAAATGATTATAGAATCGAGTGGTCTAACAAATATTGTTTTACCACTCTTATCTTCGTTCACACGTATTGGTATCCAAACCCATTTATATAACAATCCATTACTATTCACTAGCGTACCATTTGGAACCCAAATTTGTTTAGATTTATTTAAATTTATTTTGTTATTTTTTGGAATCCAAACAGATTTAAATGAATTGTTTTTAAACGAGTTATCAATTTGTTTATGATTTAAAAACCCTTTGAAAATATCAAATTTTAAAAATTCAATTTGTTCATTTTCAAAACCATTTAAAGAATTTTTAAAATCATTAGAATTTTGTTTTTCAACTTGATCAGATCCAAAGTCAAGTCCATTTTTATTTTGAACAAAAAATTGGTTTTTAACAACACATTCAACGATTTCTCTCCTTTGGAAAATTTAGTCAAAGTTGACTCAAGTCGTTGAATTTTAAATTTAAGATTGCTATTTTCTTTCATTAAATTTGAACAACGATTAATAGCGATTTTCCTCTTTTCAGCATCAGTTTGTTTCAAAACCAAATTTTCGTTTTCAAGTGCTTTGATTTTAGCATTGTACTTAGAAATTTCGATTTCAAATTGTTTTCGCTTTTCAAAATCAAGTTTTTCAGATTCTTTAAGCTTTTTATTTTCCTTTTCAAAATCATGATTTTCGTTTTTCAAATTCACGTTTTCACTTTTAAGTAACTCAAGATCAGTTTTTAATTTCAAAAAATTGTTACTCAAAAATTGTCATTTTTCACATTCTGAAAACGGTGAATTCTTACCCTTTTCAAGTTTTCTTTCTAAACTGTTATTTTCTTGAACTAGTTTTGACCTATCAGATTTCAATTTCTTAACTTTTAGTTCAAGAGAATCAACAGTTTTCGTGAGGTCGTGACACATTAGAATTAATTCTTTATAGGTGAAATTCGATACCTCACTAGAATCCTCTTCACTACCTTTCGAATCAGATTGAGCCATAAGACGCAAATTAGCTTCTTCTTCATCACTTTCAGAAGCTTCTTCTCCTTCCTCGTCATCCCATGTAGCAGCAAAAGCCTTCTTCTTCCTTCTGAACTTCTTCCTCTTTTCATTTTTAAGCTGTGGGCAATTTGGTTTCATATGTCCGGGTTTCTTGCAGTTGTAGCAAAACACTTCATCGTCTGAACTATCTGAACTTTTGGACTTGTCGGTTTTTGAATTCTTCTTTCGTGGTTTGTATTTTCCTTTGGCCCACTTTTTCAAAACCATGGCTAGCTCTTCAGCGGGATCATCATCATTACTTTCAATAGAATTATTTAGAGTGATCGTCTTTTTCTTTGATTCAGAATCCTTTCGTTCTTCTCTTGCTTTTAACTCCATCTCGTAAGTAATCAGATTTCCGATCAACTCTTCCATGCTTACTTTATTCAGATCTTTTGATTCTTGTATCGCCGTCACCTTAGCTTCAAAATTCATCGGTAGCACTCTCAATATTTTTCTGATCAATTCCACTTCAGTATAGGTTTTGCTAAGAGCTTTTGCATTGTAGACTAGTGATGAGAAGCGTCCATACATCTCTTTTATATCTTCGTCTCTTTGCATAGAGAAAATTTCATATTCGTTGCTGAGTAGAGCGAGACGAGATTCCTTCACTTGAGATGTACCTTCGTGTGTGACCTCCAACGTATGCCATATTTCCTGCGCAGTCTCACAATGAGAAATTCGATTAAATTCAGTTTTATCAAGAGCACAGATTAAAGCATTCATCGCTTTGTCATTAGTTAAAAATAATTTTTTATCATTAGCATCCCACCTGTCTTTTGATTTAGGAATTTCAACACCATTTAACAATAACAGTGGGAGATTTATAACCCGTTTCAATAATATCCCACACATCATAGTCGACTGAACTCAAATAAATTTTCATCCTAGCTTTCCAATATGCATAATCAGTTCCATTACACATTGGTGGCCTAGCTATGGACTGACCCTCAGAAAATGCGTTATTGGACAGATTCATGACTCTAGAGTTAAAATAAAATAAAAAATTCCTGCTTTGATACCACTTGTAGGATCTAAATTAACCCTAGAGGGGGGTGAATAGGGTTTATTGCAGATTTTCACAGAATAATTAAATAATCACAGCACAGATAATAATCAGAGTAAATGCGAAAAAATAAATAACACACAGATATACCCAGCTTCGGCAAAACCCTGCCTACTGCTGCATTCCCCAAGGTTTCTACTAAGAGTTAAAACAATCTCTATGCTTACAATCCCCTGTAAACTCGCATCACTCGCTCCCAACTGTTCTTAACCCTACGCTCAAAACCCTACGCTCAAAACCCTACGCTCAAGTTTTAATGAAGAATGTGGCTTCTATGTTCAGCAATGCTTTGCTAGGAACAACGGTGGAAGCCGTAGGGAGGAATGGCCAAAAACATCCTTCAAAATGCCTTCAGATGGTGTATTTATAAGCATTTCCTGATAGCAGTTCGTGAGACATGTGGCACGCATTCCAAAAATCTCGAAATGTGGTGGAAAACGTCCAGAAACCCTGTTCAAGTCGTCATATGACATGTGTAATAAGATCAATGAAAGTTGGAGCGAAAAGAGCCATCAAAATAGGTCAAACTATGGCGCATACAATTCGCCCAGTTGCTACTCGTGGATTTTCATAACTTTTCTGCGCAAAAATGAGGGAACCTCAAAGTAGCTCTATTTCATTATATTCCATCTATATCCCAATTCCTGGCATTCTATGTCCAATAGAATATCTCGATATAAGTATAAAGGTAAGAATAAATACAATAATGATGAATGGAAAAAAGAGAAAATCCGCACCTATGGTCCAACCAATTGGGAGAGAATCAATAGATTCTTTTTTGGGAGCGATTCATCCTTCCTGAATGTAGCATACAGGATTTCCAATCCTAGCAGGAAAAGGAGGGAAACAGATAGTGCAGCGAGACTGTTCCCAGAAGGTTCATGACCTAGGAGTGCACCATGAACCGGAGGGGGAGAGTGGAGTTTGATCGCGATGAAGTCAGTGTTAAGGTACATGGTTGAGTCGTGGTCTCCGGGGTCGTGACTCCATGTGCTCTACAAGCCGGAGATGGTTGACGAGCAGAAGAAGAGGCCGAGCCCTTAGGGGGCAAGCCAGGGTTAAGCCACGAGCGGAGGTGGGTCCATAAGCCGAGGAAGATGCTTCACGAGATGAGAAGGCTTCACGAGCCAGTCCATATTCTGAACTTTCTGATGTTTCGTCACTTCATCAAAGCGATCTCGGTCCATACTTCACACACGTTCATGGAAACGGGAATAACTTTCAAACAGTAAGTCTGATTGAGCCAAACGAAAGATCTACCTGAAGCTAATTTAGATGGCTACAAGAGCTACCGAGCAAGATGGCTACAATAACTTTCAAACAGTAAGTCTGCAATTGCTGTTTTCGGGCCAAAAGGAGGTCGTATGATAGGAGTTTCGGGCCATTTTACGATAATGATGCGATTTCGACCAAATCAATCTTTGTCTTCTGAAGACATTTCCATTGCCTGAGAGTGCTACTATCCAGAGATTCCATGTGTGAAAGCTTTTACGAAAAAGTTTGTCAACAAGTTTGCCCCCCAGAACATATCTTGCTGGTTGAAGGAAGATGTGTTCTGGATAATCTGTGAAATCCACAATCCTTACCTGTAAAAAGATAAGACAAACAATGCAAGAATAGTTCCGAGGCGGTCTTACCGGAGTAAGACGACCAAGGATATGCTAAAGGAAGATCCATGACGGCCTTACCGGAGTAAGACGACCAAGGAGATGCTGTGAGGTTCCCAGACTACCTTACTGAGGTCAGACGACCAAAGAAATACTAATGCGGTTTGTTTATATTGGACGGATCCAGTTCAGATCCGGAGCTCATGTTTGTTTATACTGGACGGATCCAGTTGAGAGCCGGAGCCCAATGCTTATTTCTAATTCATGAAAATGCAATGGTCGTTACCCGAACACAACTGGAGACCATAAGCCGATTCCGTGCGTGTAGGCTGATGTGGCCACTTTTATTACATGCAGAGAAAACAAAGAAGGGCGAGAAGTCGCCTGAAAGCCTAAACACATGAATTGCGGATTGGAGTCCAGCAAACTGAAGAGATCCACTGAGTGGAATCAGTTAATGATAATCCCGCGATTGCTCGATCCAGGATCGTTCCCTCTTCGGGGAATAGGTGGCAGCAGTATCCGACATTCTAGATAATTTGGTGTTCAAAAAATCCTTGCACCGAGATCCACCACGAAATCTCGACGAATTCTACCTTGAAGCAGATAGATTTCTGCGGGAAGAAGATGCAACTTCCGAGAAGCGCATTCTCGATGTTAATATGCTTAAAGAAGGAGAACTGTCTGATTCTAGAAAAGGCAAAGGAAAAGCCGATGTAAGGAATGACCACAACACTTAGCCCGGAGAGGGCCCAATTATGAAAGATACACTGAACTACCTTGGATGGTTCAGGTCAATCAACTGATGTTGCTGCAATGTTGAATCTTTTTAGAAATGAACGCAGAGTTTCTCTGGGCCTCTGTTTGATTGTAGTGAGAGACATGACATTCTAGGGTCGAGCGATGTGAACCCAAAATTGTTCAATGAAGCGTGCAACCAACATGTTCCAGCTGTTGATCTATTTGGTTTCTAGATGCTGAATCCACACAACAGCAATATCAGTCAGAAATAGAGGAAAACACTTTGCCATGATGTTTTCCGACGCAATTTGAACTTCCATATGATGCTTGTAGCGCATCAGTTTCACGATAGGATCCGTTCTGCTATTGTAGGGCTCCAATTGTGGAAGTTTGAAATCTGGGAGATTACGGGAATTCCTAATTTCCTGAGTGAAAAGAGTGTGGTTGACGTCATGCACGTCATTTGATAAGTGCGGCCTCTCGAGAAACGTTCAATCAGATCTGCTAGCCAATTTCCTTCAAAAAGCTATTGAAAATTGCCAATATCAGAGCTAGTTCCCCCAATGTTGAGTGCAGGAGAGTGAGGAAGCTATTGATGTGCTGCTGGGAGCGGATCGTGATGACCGGTTCGTGGGCCATAAGGGTCGAGCCGATCAGTTTGTGTCTCCCCATCACGAACCAGGTCTGTACGTCCATCATGAGCCGAGTCAGGATGCCCATCACGAGCTGGTTCTAGATGCTCACCACGAGTCAGTTCCTGGTCCGGAGAGGGAGCTTGTATTATGATATCCATTTGAACCAGAGTCGAAGTTGGTCAATTCTGACCATTTGTAAAAGCGAGGAGGTTTCCCCCGAGTCCATGTGATGAATGAGCCGCTTCTGTGGCTTCATTTCCAGTGAGTTGAACATTGGTGCTCGGTCTTCCATCCATTCGAGCGAAGAATCCATCGATCATCTCATATTTTCCTGTGGAGATCATCTTGCTTTGCCATCTTGGTCCTCAATTTAGCGAGAACTCCATCCATCTCGTCTCGTGTCAAGTATGCTGAAGGATCTCCATGAGAAGATGCCCCTGGCTTGCCTCGTTTCTAGGGCCCTCAGCATCAGCATCGTCAGCATGATAGAAAGTTCCAATTTTCTTCCTTTTGATTGCCATTGATCTAGTAGCCAAATAATCCAAGCTAGAAGGTGAAGTTGTCACGTGCCCCCTACCTGGCGCGCCAAAATGTTGTACCAAAAATTGGCACTAACACCCAAATTTAGATCACGGATCATAGAATGTAGAAAATGATAAAATCAGAGGGAACCCACGAGGTTTTTATAGTGGTTCGGCTATAGTTGTAGCCTACGTCCACTTTATTTGCTTTTATATGTGATGGAATTACAAGAATGATTCCCACAACTCGTGAGAATTGGTAGTAAAATGCTTAATTATCTTATGGAATCCTCACTAAATGCTCAAGTTTTAATGAAGAATGTGGTTTATATATTCAGCAATGCTTTGCTAGGAGCAATAGTGGAGGCCGTAGGGAGGAATGGCCAAAAAATATCCTTCAAAATGCCTTCAGATGGTGTATTTATAGGCATTTGCTGATAGCGGTTCGTAAGACACGTGGCACGCATCCCACAAATCTCGAAATGTGGTGGAAAATGTCCATAAACCCAGTTCAAGTCGTCATATGACATGTATAATAAGATCCATGCAAGTTGGAGCGAAAAGAGCCATCATAATAGGTCAAACTAGAGTGCAGCATGACTGTTCCTAGGCGGTTCGTGACCTAGGAATGCACCACGAGCCAGAGGGGGAGAGCATAGTTGGATCGCGATGAAGTCGGTGTTGAGGGACACGGTCGAGTCGTGGTCTCCGGGGTTGTGAATCCTATGTGCTCCACGAGCCGGAGTTGGTTCACGAGCAGAAGAAGAGGACGAGCCCTGAGGGGGCGAGCCGGAGTTAAGCCACGAGCGGAGGTGGGTCCAAGAGCCAAGGAAGATGCTTCACGAGATGAGAAGGCTTCATGAGCCGGTCCATATTCAGAACTTTCTGATGTTTCGTCACTTCATCCAAGCGATCTCGGTCCATACTTCTACACGCGTTCACGGAAACGGGCATAACTTTCAAACAGTAAGTCTGATTGAGCCAAACGAAAGCTCTACCAGAAGCTAATTCGGAGGGCAGCAAGATTTACTGAGCTAAGCTCTGTAATAGCTGTTTTGTGCCCAAAAGAGGTCGTATGATAGGATTTTCGGGCCATTCCAAATCGATTTGTGTTTTCTGAAGATGTTTCCATTGCCTGAGAGCGCTACTATTCAGAGATTCCATGTGTGACAACTTTTCACCAAAAAATTTATCAACAAGTTTGCCCCCTAGAACATATCTTGCTAGTTGAAGGAAGATATGTTCTGGATAATCTGTGAAACCCACATTCCGTACCTGTAAAAAGATAAGACAAACAATGCAAGAATAGTTCCGAGGCAATCTTTCTGGAGTAAGACGACCAAGGAAATGCTAAAGCAAGATCCATGACGGCCTTACCAGAGTAAGATGGCCAAGGTGATGTCGTGAGGTTCTAAGACGGCCTTACCGAGGCAAGACGACCAAGGAAATGCTAATGCGGTTTGTTTATACTAGGCGGATCCAGTTCAGAGCCGGAGCTCATGTCTGTTTATATCGAACGGATCCAGTTGAGAGCCGGAGCCCAATGCTTATTACTAATTCATGAAAATGCAGTGGTAGTTAGCCGAACACAACTAGAGACCACAAGCCGGTTCCATGCGTGTGGGATGATGTGGCCACTTTTATTACATGCAGAGAAAATGAAGAAGGGCGAGAAGTCTCCTGAAAGCCTAAAAACATGAGTTGCTGATCGGAGTCCAGCAAACTGAAGAGATCCACTGAGTGGAATCAGTTAATGATAATCCCGCGATTGCTCGATCCAGGATCATTCCCTCTTCGGGGAATATGGGGCAGCAGTATCTGGCGTTCTAGATAACTTGGAGTTTAAAAAGTCGTTGCACCGAGATCCACTACGAAATCTCGGCGAATTCAACCTTGAAGCAGATAGATTTCTGTGGGAAGAAGATGCAACTTCTGAGAAGCGCATTCTCGATGTCAACATGCTTAAAGAAGGAGAACCGTCTGATTCTGGAAAAGGCAAAGGAAGAGACGATGTCAAGAATGACCGCAACACTCAGCCCCGGAGAAGGCCCAAATATAAAAGATACACTGAACCACCATGGATGGTTTCAGTCGGTCAACTGATGCTGCTGCATTGTTGAATCTTTTCAGAAATGAACGCAGATTTCTCTGGGCCTTTGTTTGATTGTAGTGAGAGACATGACATTCTTGGGTCGTGCGATGTGAACCCGAAATTGTTCAATGAATTGTGCAACCAACATGTTCCAGCTTTTGATCGATTCGGTTTCTAGCTGCCGAATCTACATAGCAGCAATATCAATTAGAAAGAGTGGCAAACACTTTTCCACGACGTTTTACGATGCCATTTGAACTTCCATATGACCATTGTAGCACATCAGGTGCACGGTAGGATCCGTCCTGCCGTTGTAGGGATCCAATTGTGGAAGTTTAAAATCTGAGGGATTGCGGGAACTCCTGATTTCTTGACTGAAAAAAGTGTGGTTGACAGCATCCACGTCATTCTGATAAGTGCGGCCTCTCGAGAGGCGTTCAATCAGATCCGCTAGCCGATTTCCTTCAAAAAGCTGTTGCAAATTGCCGATATCAGAGTTGGTGCCCCCACTGTTGAGTGCAGGAGAGTGAGGAAGTTGTTGGTTAGCTGCTGGGAGGGAGTCATGAGTGTAGGATCTAAATTAACCCTAGAGGGGTGGTGGGGGTGAATAGGGTTTATCGCAGATTTTCACAGAATAATTAAATAATCACAGCACAGATAATAATCAAAGTAAATGCGGAAAAATAATAACACTCAGATATACCCAGCTTCGGCAAAACCCTGCCTACTGCTGCATTCCTCAAGGTTTCTACTAGGAGTTAAAACAATCTCTATGCTTACAATCCCCTGTAAACTCGCGACACTCTCTCCCAACTGTTCTTAACCCTACGCTCAAAACCCTGCACTGGTTTTTATCCCCAAAACCAGGTTTCCCCGAATTACAAACCCTGTAATTCGTCTCCCTAGTTTTAGAGACAAACTAGAAAACTCTGATTTGATTACAAATTGAAAATCTAAAAACAAATAAACAATAAAAAACCCTTAGTTATTGAAAACCCTTAGTTATTTAAAACCTTAGTTTATAAAGCTAAACCCCTTTAGATCCTTATCAATTTATAACTTGGACGGCCCCTTTATACTTGCTTCACCACTTTACTTTTGGCCCGATCTCTTTTCCTTTAGAGAAAAATAAATGGCGACGGCGGCTTCTAGGGTTTCCGATTTTGTCCAAATCTCAACTTCGACGGCTCCGTAATTGGATTTTCTTCAAAGGGTTTGACCGTACACGTCTCTGATGATTTTCGATGTTAATGTCATGCTCTGATGTTCTTCGATTTGCAACTCCACTTGATTTGAATCCAAGTAAATATTGGTACGAATTTTTGATCTGAATTTTCATCTATATGTGCTTGAGCTTGGATGAATAATTTTCGATGAGGATTGGTGTTTAAATAGGATTGAAAATCCGATATTCTCTGATTTCGTATTACACTTGGTTCATGATATATACGATAATTTTGGAGCTTGAAATCTTCTGGAATTCTGGTGATTTCTTCGATTTTAAACCCGAATAGAATGCGATATAAATTCTTGCCTTCGAACTGGTCTTGAATTCTGGAATTTTCAAATTTCCTCTTTTCTATTGACTTTGTCAACATGATTTTTAAAACTGATTTATCTGGAATTTGATTAAGTTTGAAAAATTCAAACTTTGTGGAGTAACTTGCATTGTGATTTCTGGACTTTTAAATTGATCTGTTACTTCCTTCTAGAAATTAAAAAAATTGATTCACTTAATTTTCTCTTTACAATAATAACTGATGCTTATCTTAAAAATTTAAACTGATTAGAACTTGTTTCACTCTATTTCCCTTTGAACAGATTAAAAATAAATACTGCTCTTTGACCTTTGCCGTGTGCATCACAGATGATGTTGTACAGATGTTTTTCTTGATCATTTTTGAACCTTTAATATTGCTTTTGATATTGCCTTATTCATCATTGTTTCTACATTTGTTCAGTTTTGGGTTTATGTCTTGGGCTTGCACAAAATTTAGCCTGAACACTGAACTTGCATATACCATTTTGAAACTGTTACGACCAGAACTGATACTGCACTTGATTATGCCTTGTGATAAGAAGAGTCATTGATAGAAACAGATACTTGTTTAATCACTCCACCTCTTTGTAAATGCTGAATCATATTTGTCTTGGTCCTGACCTCTTTAGTTCTGTTTGAAACACTTGTGTTTGCTTTATGCTCGAAACTGAAACTTGTATTTCAGCTATATCTTTCACACATTTGCTGTGTATCTTTGAAAAAGTTGTCTGAAATACTTGTAAAAAAACTTTCCGATTTTTTTTCCTTTTAAATTCACTTGATCATTTTAGTGGTATTTAAAAATATTTTCTGGTTTATGTTTGAGCAAGCATACTGACTTTATTTCTTGTTGATGCTTTACTGATTAACTCAAGTACTATATTTGATCTTTATCTTGATTGCTCATTTCATTTTTTGAGTGCATCCTTTATGCCTTTCCTCGACCTTGGACTGACTTTTTAAAACTTTTCTCGGATGCTACATGAACACTTGAAAAACTTTGCATGACTAGCCTTGAAACTTATATATTTGTGGCTTATTGTTGTTCATTTACCCTGAGCCATGCTATCTTGAATCTGATACCTGAACCATGCTTAGACTTGTGCACCATGTCTCGACCACTTTCATGCTTAAATGTGCACTCTTGTCCACTTGCTTTAAAACCTTATTACACCCTTGTAGTTGTTACAATGTTGTACTATAGTGGCTTTGTTGCACTTGGCATTTTTGCTTGTGTCCTTGTACCTGACCTGAGATGTGAACACAGCCTTTCTTTCATGTTGCTCCATATGTTTGTATTGTTGAACTGCTGCCATCTAAAATCACTTGTATTTGTTCTTGCACCTTATTGAGTGTAATCTGCTCATTTGAAAAGTTTTGTCCTGTTTTGTTTGTAGCTCCATTTTGGCTTGTGATCATGTTGCACTGACTTCTTATTGCACCGTTAGCTCGTGCATGTATCACCGTATTTCTGTTTTGCTCCTTGGTTAATTTTTAATGTGCACTGAGTCGAGGCGGTCCTTGTGGCTACTCCTCAGTTGCTCGCTGATTGGCGAGGCAATGCACACGTGTGTACATGCAGCCATCAGATGGGTTTTTCTGTCCCTGCATATCAGACAAAGTCTAGAAAAATGATGAGAAACACACCGTAATTATGAGACAAATAAAATTTAAAAAATAAATTTTTATTTGTTTGTATTGAATTCTATTTTTATTGCAGTCTACTGTGTGTGTTCTTCCGTATTGACAGGTATGAAGATGGACTGACTAAAGGCTGTGAAGACAGAAGATTGAAGATGAAGGCAAGAACAGTGTTAGTATGTGTATGTATTTGAAATGTCAACTGAGTAATAGTGCCAGTGTATAAAAGTGAATGTATAAGTGATGAATGAACTATAATGAGGAGCTGTGAGAGAATTGTACTGATTGTATGTAACAAACAGATTTGGTTGAAATAAAATATTATTTTATTGTGTTCAAACCAATCTATCTGTTTTTATTTGAATTATTACAATTTCATGTGTTATGTGTCATGTCAGAAATATTCAAAGTGATTTGTAAATAGTGGAGTTATAAATAGATGTACTGTTTGAATGTTTGAAATATAATATTTAATTTAAATAAAATACTGTATGAATATATGAATGTATGTACGGTCATATTCTATTTAAATATAAATATTATACTCCTGTCTGTGATGTATAAATAGAATAGTACAGTAATAAACACATTTAAAATAATATTTATTTGGTTGTTATCATCAAACAAAAATCATATAATTGTGTATACAACACTGTTATATACAACAATCTCCCCCTTTTGATGATGACAAACAAATAAAAGATTTTGAATGTGTTTGAACTGGAATATATTACTCCCCCTATTTGTATGCTCCCCCTACAACTGAACTTCCCCTATATATGTGGAAAATATTAATGATGATATCCAATTGACCATTCTCTACCTAGATATTTAATTTCCGATCTTAAAATATTTTTGAATTAAATACTCGTCAATCAAAATCTTGACCATTCTCCCCCCTTTTGTTATGATCAAAAGGATAATAGAAATCGAAACAGTGATGAATATAGACTATAAATATAAATTCAAATTAAGAGAGAGAATATATATCGCAAATCCCATTTAATCAAAAAAAAATCATAATATTCTTTAAATCAGAAGAAAATTTCAATTTCAGAATGAATGGATTTACGATGGATTTTATAGAATGAGGAGAGTTCAATAAAAAATTGAATATTTGAATACGAATTTTAAAGATTTTAAATATTCTTAAAAAATGTATTAAGCACTTTCTAACCACGCATGGCCCAAAGGTCTTTTAAATGGGGTTAGTAGTAACTTAACTTTATCCTCTCTAATGAGTTCCATCCATGCACAACCCAAAGGTCTTTTAAGTGAGAATGGAAGCACATAGAAATTAAGATAATTCACCCACGCATAACCGCGAGGATTTTTTAAATGGGAGTGAATACCAAGGATAAATTATTTATTTATTTTTATTTTATTTTTAATTCAAAGAATAATTAGAACTCCCTAAATTAAATAAAACCATGATGAATGACAGATATATGGTAGATATAGAAGATGGTCGTGAAATAAGCTCTTATTCAAAGATATTACAAAATCTCTCCAATCATCATGAGATTTAAAATAACATCTCCTCTATTTATGAATTATACCATAGTTACAACCCATCACAAGTTCATAAATCTATTAATAATTTTAATGAGTCTCAAAACGGTTCAAATTAATCAATAATTTCAATTTTTGAAAAATAATCAAAAATAATTTTAAAATTGAAAATATTGATTTCAAGAGGAGGTTTTGAAAATAACAATGCAAATTTGAAAATCAGTTAAAAAATAATCAGTAGAATATGGAATTTTTCTAATGATTTTAATGTTAATTGTTGTTAGACAATTTTTAAAGACACTTATATATTTAATTCAAACTGTCTATGGAAATTAAAGAGATTATATCACTGATTTTTTAACTCATCGTTCAATCACTAAATCATATCAATTTCCTTATCAGAACAGCACAAGATCATTTTCGAAGTAAGAATCACAATTGACATTCTCAGAGAATTTTTAGACAAACACAAGAAACAATCAACGATCAAATCTGAAGATAATTATTTGAAATCACCTAAGGAAAAAAATCAATTTTTTTAATCTAAGAATTTCAGCAATCCATAACGAATGATTTCAAAAACAACCAAGTAAAAATATTAAAGAGAATAAAATAAATAAAACTAAAAAAGAAAATAAACTAAAAAGAAATAAAAAATGAGTTTAGAGATCATACCTGACTTACCATAGTCGATGTGATCCAGTGAATCTCCAACTCTGAATCTATGGCTGAGGAACTTCAAACAATTCAATAAAGTGGAACAACTTGAATTATATCTCTTTTAAGCACATTTGTTCCTTAGCCTCCCTCAGTACCTAAATGATTATAGAATCGAGTGGTCTAACTAATATTGTTTTACCACTCTTATCTTCGTTCACACGTTTTGGTACCCAAACCCGTTTATATAACAATCCATTACTATTCACTAGCGTACCATTTGGAACCCAAATTTGTTTAGATTTATTTAAATTTATTTTGTTATTTTTTGGAATCCAAACAGATTTAAATGAATTGTTTTTAAACGAGTTATCAATTTGTTTATGATTTAAAAACCCTTTGAAATTATCAAATTTTAAAAATTCAATTTGTTCATTTTCAAAACCATTTAAAGAATTTTTAAAATCATTAGAATTTTGTTTTTCAACTTGATCAGATCCAAAGTCAAGTCCATTTTTATTTTGAACAAAAAATTGGTTTTTAACAACACATTCGACGATTTCTCTCCTTTGGAAAATTTAGTCAAAGTTGACTCAAGTCGTTGAATTTTAAATTTAAGATTGTTATTTTCTTTCATTAAATTTGAACAACGATTAATAGCGATTTTCCTCTTTTCAGCATCAGTTTGTTTCAAAACCAAATTTTCGTTTTCAAGTGCTTTGATTTTAGCATTGGACTTAGAAATTTCGATTTCAAATTGTTTTCGCTTTTCAAAATCAAGTTTTTCAGATTCTCTAAGCTTTTTATTTTCCTTTTCAAAATCATGATTTTCGTTTTTCAAATTCACGTTTTCACTTTTAAGTAACTCAAGATCAGTTTTTAATTTCAAAAAATTGTTACTCAAAAATTGTCATTTTTCACATTCTGAAAACGGTGAATTCTTACCCTTTTCAAGTTTTCTTTCTAAACTGTTATTTTCTTGAACTAGTTTTGACCTATCAGATTTCAATTTCTTAACTTTTAGTTCAAGAGAATCAACAGTTTTCGTGAGGTCGTGACACATTAGAATTAATTCTTTATAGGTGAAATTCGATACCTCACTAGAATCCTCTTCACTACCTTTCGAATCAGATTGAGCCATAAGACGCAAATTAGCTTCTTCTTCATCACTTTCAGAAGCTTCTTCTCCTTCCTCGTCATCCCATGTAGCAGCAAAAGCCTTCTTCTTCCTTCTGAACTTCTTCCTCTTTTCATTTTTAAGCTGTGGGCAATTTGGTTTCATATGTCCGGGTTTCTTGCAGTTGTAGCAAAACACTTCATCGTCTGAACTATCTGAACTTTTGGACTTGTCGGTTTTTGAATTCTTCTTTCGTGGTTTGTATTTTCCTTTGGCCCACTTTTTCAAAACCATGGCTAGCTCTTCAGCGGGATCATCATCATTACTTTCAATAGAATTATTTAGAGCGATCGTCTTTTTCTTTGATTCAGAATCCTTTCGTTCTTCTCTTGCTTTTAACTCCATCTCGTAAGTAATCAGATTTCCGATCAACTCTTCCATGCTTACTTTATTCAGATCTTTTGATTCTTGTATCGCCGTCACCTTAGCTTCAAAATTCATCGGTAGCACTCTCAATATTTTTCTGATCAATTCCACTTCAGTATAGGTTTTGCTAAGAGCTTTTGCATTGTAGACTAGTGATGATAAGCGTCCATACATCTCTTTTATATCTTCGTCTCTTTGCATAGAGAAAATTTCATATTCGTTGCTGAGTAGAGCGAGACGAGATTCCTTCACTTGAGATGTACCTTCGTGTGTGACCTCCAACGTATGCCATATTTCCTGCGCAGTCTCACAATGAGAAATTCGATTAAATTCAGTTTTATCAAGAGCACAGATTAAAGTATTCATCGCTTTGGCATTAGTTAAAAATAATTTTTTATCATTAGCATCCCACCTGTCTTTTGATTTAGGAATTTCAACACCATTTAACAATAACAGTGGGAGATTTATAACCCGTTTCAATAATATCCCACACATCATAGTCGACTGAACTCAAATAAATTTTCATCCTAGCTTTCCAATATGCATAATCAGTTCCATTAAACATTGGTGGCCTAGCTATGGACTGACCCTCAGAAAACGCGTTATTGGACAGATTCATGACTCTAGAGTTAAAATAAAATAAAAAATTCCTGCTTTGGTACCACTTGTAGGATCTAAATTAACCCTAGAGGGGTGGTGAATAGGGTTTATTGCAGATTTTCACAGAATAATTAAATAATCACAGCACAGATAATAATCAGAGTAAATGCGAATAAATAAATAACACACAGATATACCCAGCTTCGGCAAAACCCTGCCTACTGCTGCATTCCCCAAGGTTTCTACTAAGAGTTGAAACAATCTCTATGCTTACAATCCCCTGTAAACTCCAATCACTCGCTCCCAACTGTTCTTAACCCTACGCTCAAAACCCTGCACTGGTTTTTATCCCCAAAACCAGATTTCCCCGAATTACAAACCCTGTAATTCGTCTCCCTAGTTTTAGAGACAAACTAGAAAACTCTGATTTGATTACAAATTGAAAATCTAAAAACAAATAAACAATAAAAAAACCCTTAGTAATTTAAAACCCTAGTTTATAAAGCTAAACCCCTTTAGGTCCTAATCCATTTATAACTTGGTCGACCCCTTTATACTTGCTTCACCACTTTACTTTTGGCCCGATCTCTTTTGCTTTAAAGAAAAATAAATGGCGACGGCGGCTTCTAGGGTTTTCAATTTTGTCCAAATCTCAACTTCGACGACTCTGTAATTGGATTTTCTTCAAACGGTTTGACCGTACATGTCTCTGATGATTTTCGATGTTGATGTCATGCTCTGATGTTCTTCGATTTGCAACTCCAATTGATTTGAATCCAAGTAAATATTGGTACGAATTTTTGATCTGAATTTTCTTCTATTTGTGCTTGAGCTTGGATGAATAATTGCCGATGAGGATTGGTGTTTAAATAGGATTGAGAATCCGATATTCTCTGATTTCGTATTACACTTGGTTCATGATATATACGATAATTTTGGAGCTTGAAATCTTCTGAAATTCTGATGATTTCTTCGATTTTAAACCTGAATAGATTGCGAGATAAATTCTTGCCTTTGAACTGGTCTTGAATTCTGGAATTTTCAAATTTCCTCTTTTCTCTTGACTTTGTCAACATGATTTTTAAAACTGATTTATCTGGAATTTGATTAAGTTTGAAAAATTCAAACTTTGTGGAGTAACTTGCATTGTGATTTCTGGACTTTTGAATTGATCTGTTACTTCCTTCTAGAAATTAAAAAAACTGATTCACTTGATTTTCTCTTTACAATAATAACTGATGCTTAACTTAAAAACTTAAACTGATTAGAACTTGTTTCACTCTATTTCCCTTTGAACAGATTTAAAATAAATACAGCTCTTTGACCTCTGCCGTGTGCATCGCAGATGATGTTGTAAAGATGTTTTTCTTGATCATTTTTGAACCTTTAATATTGCTTTTGATATTGCCTTGTTCATCATTGTTTCTACATTTGTTCAGTTTTGGATTTATGTCTTGGGCTTGCACAAAATTTAACTTGAAAACTGAACTTGCATATACCATTTTGAAACTGTTACGACCAGAACTAATACTGCACTTGATTATGCCTTGTGATAAGAAGAGTCATTGATAGAAACAGATACTTGTTTAATCACTCCACCTCTTCGTAAATGCTGAATCATTTGTCTTGGTCCTGGCCTCTTTAGTTCTGTTTGAAACACTTGTGTTTGCTTCATGCTGGAAACTAAAACTTGTATTTCAACTATATCTTTCACACATTTTCTGTGTATCTTTGAAAAAGTTGTCTGAAATACTTGTAAAAAAACTTTCCTATTTTTTTTCTTTTAGATTTACTTGATCATTTTAGTTGTATTTAAAAATATTTTCTGGTTTATGTTTGAGCAAGCATACTGACTTTGTTTCTTGTTGATGCTTTACTGATTAACTCAAGTACTATATTTGATCTTATCTTGATTGCTCGTTTCATTTTTTGAGTGCATCCTTTATGCCTTGCCTCGACGTTGGACTGACTTGTTTAAAACTTTTCTCGGATGCTACATGAATACTTGAAAAACTTTGCACGACTAGCCTTGAAACTTATATATTTGTGGCCTGTTGTTGTTCATTTACCCTGAGCCATGCTATCTTGAATCTTATACCTGAACCATTCTTAGACTTGTGCACCATGTCTAGACCACTTTCATGCTTAAATGTGCACTCTTGTCCACTTGCTATAAAACCTTATTACACCCTTGTAGTTGTTACAATGTTGTACTATAGTGCCTTTGTTGCACTTGGCATTTTTGCTTGTGTCCTTGTACCTGACCTGAGATGTGAACACATCCTTTCTTTCATGCTGCTCCATATGTTTGCATTGTTGAACTGCTGCCATCTAAAATCACTTGTATTTGTTCTTGAACCTTACTGAGTGTAATCTGCTCATTTGAAAAGTTTTGTCCTGTTTTGTTTGGAGCTCCATTCTGGCTTGTGATCATGTTGCACTGACTTCTTGTTGCACCATTAGCTCGTGCATGTATCACCATATTTCTGTTTTGCTCCTTGGTTAATTTTTAATGTGCACTGAGTCGAGACGGTCCTTGTGGCTACTCCTTAGTTGCTCGCTGATTGGCGAGGCAGTGCACACGTGTATACATGTGTGTACATGCAGCCATCAGATGGGTTTTTCTGTCCCTGCATATCAGACAAAGTCTAGAAAAATGCTGAGAAACACACTGTAATTCTGAGGCAAATAAAATTTTAAAAATAAAATTTTATTTTTTTATATTTTATTTTAATTTTGTTGCAGTCTACTGTGTGTGTTCTTCCGTATTGACAGGTATGAAGATGGACTGACTAAAGGCTGTGAAGACAGAAGATTGAAGATGAAGGCAAGAACAGTGTTAGTGTGTGTATGTATTTGAAATGTCAACCGAGTAATAGTGTCAGTGTATAAAAGTGATTGTATAACTGATGAATGAACTGTAATGAGGAGCTATGAGAGAATTGTACTAATTGTATGTAACAAACAGATTTGGTTGAAATAAAATATTATTTTATTATGTTCAAACCATTCTATCTGTTTTTATTTGAATTATTACAATTTCATGTGTGATGTGTCATGTCAGAAATATTCAAAGTGATTTGTAAATAGTGGAGTTATAAATAGTTGTACTGTTTGAATGTTTGAAATATAATATTTAATTTAAATTAAATACTATATGAATATATGAATGTCTGTACAGTCGTATTCTATTTAAATATAAATATTATACTTTTGTCTGTGATGTATAAATAGAATAGTATAGTAATAAACACATTTAAAATAATATTTATTTGGTTGTTATCATCAAACAAAAATCATATAATTGTGTATACAACACTGTTATATACAACAATGAGGACCGGTTCGTGGACCATAAGGGGCGAGCCGATCGGGTCGTGTTTCCCTATCACGAACTAGGTATGGACGTCCATCGTGAGCCGAGTTAGGATACCCATCACGTGCCGGTTGTGGATGCCCACCCCGAGTCGGTTCCTGGTGCGGAGCGGGAGCTTGCATTCTGATATCCATTTGAACCGGAGTCAAAGTTGGTCGATTCTAACTATTTCTAAGAGCGAGGGGGTTGCCCCTGAGTCCATGTGATGCACGAGCCGCTTCTGTAGCTTCATTTCCAAGACGGCCTTACCGAGGTAAGACGACCCAGGAAATGCTAATGCGGTTTGTTTATACTGGACGGATCCAGTTCAGAGCCGAAGCTCATGTCTGTTTATACTGGACGGATCCAGTTGAGAGCCAGAGCCCAATGCTTATTACTAATTCATGAAAATGCAGTGGTCATTAGCCGAACAAAACTGGAGACCACAAGCCGGTTCCGTGCGTGTGGGCTGATGTTGCAACTTTTATTACATGTAGAGAAAACAAAGAAGGGCGAGAAGTCGCCTGAAAGCCTAAAAACATGAATTGCGGATCGGAGTCCAGCAAACTGAAGAGATCCACTGAGTGGAATCAGTTAATGATAATCCCACGATTGCTCGATCTAGGATCGTTCCCTCTCCGGGGAATAGGTGGCAACAGTATCCGACGTTCTAGATAACTCGGAGTTCAGAAAATCCTTGTACCGAGATCCACCATGAAATCTCGGCGAATTCTACCTTGAAGCAGATTGATTTCTATGGGAAGAAGATGCAACTTCCAAGAAGCGCATTCTCGATATTAACATGCTTAAAGAAGGAGAACTTTCTAATTCTGGAAAAGGTAAAGGAAAAGCCGATGTCAAGAATGATTGCAACAATCAGCCCCGGAGTGGCCCAAATATGAAAGATACACCGAACTACCATGGATGGTTCTGGTCGGTCAATTGATGCTGCTGCAACGTTGAATTTTTTCAGAAATGAACGCAGAGTTTCTCTGGGCCTCTGTTTGATTGTAGTGAGAGACATGACATTCTTGGATCCTGCGATGTGATCCCGAAATTGTTCAATGAAGCATGCAACCAACATGTTCCAGCTGTTGATCGATTCGGTTTCTAGCTACCGAATCCCCATAGCAGAAATATCAGTCAGAAAGAGAGGAAAACATTTTACCATGACGTTTTCCGACGCCATTTGAACTTCCATATGATGCTTGTAGCACATTAGTTGCACGGTAGGATCCGTCCTACCGTTGTAGGGCTCCAATTATGGAAGTTTGAAATCTGGGGGATTGCAGGAACTCCTGATTTGCTGAGTGAAAGGAGTGTGGTTGACATCAACAATGTCATTCTGATAAGTGCGTCCTCTCGAGAGGCGTTCAATCAGATTCTCTAGCCGATTTCCTTTAAAAAGCTGTTGCAAATTGCTGATATCAGAGTTGGTTCCCCCAGTGTTGAGTTCAGGAGAGTGAGGAAGCTGTTGGGAGTGGGTCGTGAGGATCGGTTCGTGGGCCATAAGGGGCGAGCCGATCGGGTCGTGTGTCCCCATCACGAACCAGGTCTGGACGTCCATCGTGAGCCAAATCAGGATGCCCATCACGAGCCGAATCTGGATGCTCACCACGAATCAGTTCCTGGTGCGGAGCGGGAGCCTGCATTATGATATCCATTTGAACCAGAGCCGAAGTTGGTCGATTCTGACCATTTCTAAGAGCAAGGGGGTTGCCCGTGAGTCCATGTGCACGAGCCGCTTCTGTGGCTTCATTTCTAACGGGTTGAACATTGGCGCTCGGTCTTCCATCCATCCGAGCGAAGAATCCATCAATCATGTCATGTTGTTTCTTGAGGAGATCATCTTGCCTTTCCATCTGGGTCCTCAGTTCAGCGAGAACTCCATCTCATCTCATGTTAAATATGCTGAAGGATCTCCATGAGAAGATGCCCCCTAGCTTGCCTCGTTTCTAGTGCCCTCAGCATCAGCATCCTGAGCATGAGAGGAAGTTCCAATATTCTTCCTTTTGATTTCCATTGATCTAGTAGCCAAATAATCCAAGCTAGAAGGTGAAGTTGTCGTGTGGCCCCTACCTGGTGCGCCAAAATGTTGTACCAAAAATTGGCACTAAAACCCAAATTTAGATCACGGATCGCAGAATGCAGAAAATAATAAAATTAGAGGGAACACACGAGGTTTCTATAGTGGTTCGACTATAGATGTAGCCTACTTCCACTTTATATGCTTTTATATGTGATGGAATTACAAGAATGATTCCCACAACTCGTGAGAATTGGTAGTACAATGCTTAATTATCTTATGGAATCCTCACCAAACGCTCAAGTTTTAATGAAGAATGTGGCTTTTATGTTCGGCAATGTTTTTCTAGGAACAATGGTGGAAGACGTAGGGAAGAATGGCTAAAAAAGATCCTTCAAAATGCCTTCAGATGGTGTATTTATAGGCATTTCCTGATAGCGGTTTGTGAGACATCTGACACGCATCCCCAAAATCTTGAAATGTGGTGGAAAACGTCCAGAAACCTTGTTCAAGTCGTCATATGACATGTGTAATAAGATCCGTGCAAGTTGAAGTGAAAAGAGCCATCAGAATAGGTCAAACTAGAGTGCAACATGATTGTTCATAGGCGGTTCGTGACATAGGAGTGCACCATGAACCGAAGGGGGAGAGCAGAGTTGGATCGCGATGATGTCGGTGTTGAGGTACATGGTCGAGTCATGGTCTCCGGTGTCGTGAATCCTATGTGCTCCACGAGCCGGAGCTGGTTGACGAGCAGAAGAAGAGGGCGAGCCGGGGATAAGCCACGAGCGGAGGTAGGTCCACGAGCCGAGGAAGATGCTTCACGAGACGAGGAGGCTTCACGAGCCGGTCCATATTCTGAACTTTCTGATGTTTCGTCACTTCATCCAAGCGATCTCTTTCCATACTTCTACACGCGTTCATGAAAACGGGCATAACTTTCAAACAGTAAGTCCGATTGAGCCAAACGAAAGCTCTACCAGATCCTAATTAGGAGGGCTACAAGAGCACTAAGCAAAGTTCCGTAATTGCTGTTTTCAGGCCCAAAAGAGGTCTTATGATCAGAGTTTCGGGCCATTTTACACTAATGATGTGATTTCGACCAAATCGATCTGTGTCTTCTGAACACGTTTCCATTGCCTGAGAGCGCTACCATCCAGAGATTCCATGTGTGACAGCTTTTACAAAAAAAGTTTATCAACAAGTTTGCCCCCTAGAACATATCTTGCTGGTTGAAGGAAGATGTGTTCTAGATAATCTGCGAAATCCACAATCCGTACGTGTAAAAAAGATAAGACAAACAATGTGAGAACAGTTCCGTGGCGGTCTTACCGGAGTAAGACGACCAAGGAGATGACGTGAGGTTCAATGACAGCCTTACCGAGATAAGACGACCAAGGAAATGCTAATGCGGTTTGTTTATACTGGACGGATCTTGTTCAGAGCCGAAGCTCATGTCGGTTTATACTGGACGGATCCAGTTGAGAGTCGGAGCCCAATGCTTATTACTAATTCATGAAAATGCAGTGGTTGTTAGCCGAACACAACTGAAGACCACAAGCTGGTTCCGTGCGTGTGGGCTGACGTGGCCACTTTTATTACATGCAGAGAAAACAAAGAAGGGCGAGAAGTCGCCTGAAAGCCCAAAAACATGAATTGCGGATCGGAGTCCAGCAAACTGAAGAGATCCACTGAATGGAATCAGTTAATTATAATCCTATGATTGCTCGATCCAGGATCATTCCCTCTCCGGGGAATAGGTGGCAGTAGTATCCGGCATTCTAGATAACTCGGAGTTCAGAAAAATCCTTGTACCGAGATCCACCACGAAATCTCGGTGAATTCTACCTTGAAGCAGATTGATTTCTACGGGAAGAAGATGCAACTTCCGAGAAGCCCATTCTCGATGTCAACATGCTAAAAGAAGGAGAACCGTCTGATTCTGGTCAAGAATGACCGCAACAATCAGCCCCGGAGAGGGCCCAAATATGAAAGATACACTGAACTACCATGGATGGTTCAGGTCGACAACTGATGCTGCTGCAACGTTGAATCTTTTCGAAATGAACGTGGAGTTTCTCTGGGCCTCTGTTTGATTGTAGTGAGAAACATGACATTCTTGGGTCGTGCGGTGTGAACCCGAAATTGTTCAATGAAGCGTGCAACCAACAAGTTCCAGTTGTTGATCGATTCGGTTTCAAGCAGCCGAATCAACATAGCAGCAATATCAGTCAGAAAGAGAGGAAAGCACTTTTCCATGACGTTTTCCAATGCCATATGAACTTCCATATGTCGCTTGTAGCGCCTCAGTTGCACAGTAGGATCCATCCTGTCGTTGTAGGGCTCCAATTGCAGAAGTTTGAAATCTGGGGGATTGCGGGAATTCCTGATTTCCTAAGTGAAAGGAGTGTGGTTGACGTCATCCATGTCATTCTGATAAGTGGAGCCTCTCAAGAGGCGTTCAGTTAGATCTGCTAGCCGATTTCCTTCAAAAAGCTATTGCAAATTCCCGATATCAGAGCTGGTTCCCCCCAGTGTTGAGTGCAGGAGAGTGTGGAAGCTGTTGGTGAGCTGCTGGGAGCGGGTCGTGAGGACCGGTTCATGGGCCATAAGGGGCGAGACGATCGGGTCATGTGTCCCCATCACGAACCAGGTCTGGACGTCCATCGTGAGCCGAGTAGGATGCCCATCACGAGCCGGTTCTGGATGCCCACCATGAGTCAATTCCTGGTGCAGAGCTAGAGCTTGCATTCTGATATCCACTTGAACCAGAGCCGAAGTTGGTCGATTCTGACCATTTCTAAGAGCAAGAGGGTTGCCCCCGAGTCCATGTGATGCACGAGCCGCTTCTGTGGCTTCATTTCCAACTGGTTGAACATTGGCGCTCAGTCTTCCATCCATCCGAGCGAAGAATCCATCGATCATCTCATGTAGTTTCCTGAGGAGATCATCTTGCCTTGCCTTCTGGGTCCTCAGTTCAACGAGAACTCCATCTCATCTCGTGTTAAGTATGCTAAAGGATCTCCATGAGAAGATGCCCCTAGCTTGCCTCGTTTCTAGTGTCCTCAGCATCCTCAGCATGAGAGGAAGTTCCAATATTCTTCCTTTTGATTTCCATTGATCTAGTAGCCAAATAATCCAAGCTAGAAGGTGAAGTTGTCGTGTGGCCCCTACCTGGTGCGCCAAAATGTTGTACCAAAAATTGGCACCAACACCCAAATATAGATCACAGAATGCAGAAAATAATAAAATCAGAGGGAACACACGAGGTTTTTATAGTTGTTCGGTTGTAGATATAGCATATGTCCACTTTATATGCTTTTATATGTGATGGAATTACAAGAATGATTCCCACAACTCGTGAGAATAGGTAGTACAAAGCTTAATTATCTTATGGAATCCTCACTAAACACTCATGTTTTAATGAAGAATGTGGCTTCTATGTTCAGCAATGCTTTGCTAGGAACAACGGTGGAAGCCGTAAGGAGGAATGGCCAAAAAAGATCCTTCAAAATGCCTTCAGATGGTGTATTTATAGGCATTTCCTGATAGTGGTTCGTGAGACACGAGGCACGCATTCCAAAAATCTCGAAATGTGGTGGAAAACGTCCAGAAACCCTGTTCAAGTCGTCATATGACATGTGTAATAAGATCCATGCAAGTTGGAATGAAAAGAGCCATCAGAATAAGTCAAACTGGAGTGCAGTGTGACTGTTCCCAGGCAGTTCATGACCAAGGAGTGCACCACAAACCGGAGGGGGAGAGCGGAGTCGGATCGCGATGAAGTCGGTGTTGAGGTACATGGTCAAGTCGTGGTCTCCGGGTTCGTGACTCCTATGTGCTCCATGAGCCGGAGCTGGTTCAGGAGCAGAAGAAGAGGGCGAGCCCTGAGGGGGCGAGCCAGGGTTAATCCACGAGCGGAGGTGGGTCCACAAGCCGAGGAAGATGCTTCATGAGACGAGGAGGCTTCACGATCTGGTCCATATTCTGAACTTTCTGAAGTTCTGTCACTTCATCCAAGCGATCTCGGTCCATACTTCTGCACGCATTCAAGGAAATGGGCATAACCTTCAGACAATAAGTCCGATTGAGCCAAACGAAAACTCTACCTGAAGCTAATTCAGAGGGCAACAAGAGTTACCGAGCAAAGGTCCGTAATTGCTGTTTTCGGGCCCAAAAGAGGTTGTATGATAGGAGTTTCGGGCCATTTTATGCTAATGATGTGATTTCGACCAAATCGATCAGTGTCTTCTGAAGACGTTTCCATTGCCTAAGAGCGCTACTATCAAGAGATTCCAAGTGTGACAGCTTCTACCAATAAGTTTGTCAACAAGTTTGCCCCCCAGAACATATCTTGCTGGTTAAAGGAAGATGTGTTCTGGATAATATGTGAAACCCACAATCCGTACCTGTAAAAAGATAAGACAAACAATGCAAGAATAGTTCTGAGGCGGTCTTACCGGAGTAAGACGACCAAGGAGATGCCGTGATGTTCCAAGATGGCCTTACCGAGGTAAGACGACAAAGGAAATTCTAATGCGGTTTGTTTATACTGGATCAATCCAGTTCAGAGCCGGAGCTGATGTCTGTTTGTACTGGACGGATCCAGTTGAGAGCCAGAGCCCAATTCTTATCACTAATTCGTGAAAATGTAGTGGTCGTGAGCCGAACACAATTGGAGACCACAAGCCGGTTCTATGCATGTGGGCTGATGTGGCCACTTTTATTACAAGCAAAGAGAACAAAGAAGGGCGAGAAGTCGCCTGAAAGCCTAAAAACATGAATTGCGGATCGGAGTCCAGCAAACTGAAGAGATCCAATGAGTGGAATCGGTTAACGATAATCCCGCGATTGCTCGATCCAAGATCATTCCCTCTCCGGGGAATGGGTGGCAGCAGTATCCGGCGTTCTAGATAACTCAGAATTCAAAAAATCCTTGTACCGAGATCCACCACGAAATCTCGGGGAATTCTACCTTGAAGCAGATTGATTTCTGCGGGAAGAAGATGCAACTTCCGAGAAGCACATTCTCAATGTCAACATGCTTAAAGAAGGAGAACCGTCTGGTTCTGGAAAATGCAAAGGAAAAACCGATGTCAAGAATGACCAGAACACTCAGCCCCGGAGAGGGCCCAAATATGAAAGACGCATTGAACTACCATGATGGTTCAGGTCGGTCAACTGATGCTACTGCAACGTTGAATCTTTTCAGAAATGAACGCAGAGTTTCGCTGGGCCTCTGTTTGATTGTAGTGAGAGACATGACATTCTTGGGTCGTGTGATGTGAACCCGAAATTGATCAATGAAGTGTGCAACTAACATGTTCCAACTGTTAATCGATTCAGTTTCTAGCTGTTGAATCCACATAGCAGCAATATCAGTCAGAAAGAGAGGATAACACTTTTCCATGACGTTTTATGATGCCATTTGAACTTCTATATGACCCTTGTAGCGCATCAGTTGCACGGTAGGATCCGTCCTGCCGTTGTAGGGCTCCAATTTTGGAAGTTTGAAATCTAGGGGATTGCGGGAATTTCTGATTTCCAGAGTGAAAGGAGTGTGGTTGACATCATCTACGTCATTTTGACAAGTGTGGCCTCTTGAGAGGCGTTCAGTCAGATCTTCTAGCCGATTTCCTTCAACAAGCTATTGCAAATTGTCGATATCAGAGCTGGTGCCCCCAGTGTTGAGTGCAGGAGAGTGAGGAAGCTGTTGGTGAGCTTTTGGAAGCGGCTCATGAGGACCGGTTCATGGGCCATAAGGGGCGAGCCGATCGGGTCGTGTGTCCCTATCACGAACCATCGTGAGCCGAGTTAGGATGCCCATCATGAGCCGGTTCTGGATGCCCACCACGAGTCGATTTCTAGTGCGGAGCGGGAGCTTGCATTCTGATATCCATTTGAACGGGAGCCGAAGTTGGTCGATTCTGACCATTTCTAAGAGCGAGGGGGATGCCCCCGAGTCCATGTGATGCACGAGCCGTTTCTGTGGCTTAATTTCCAACGGGTTGAACATTGGCGCTCGGTCTTCCATCCATCCGAGGGAAGAATCCATCGATCATCTCATGTTGTTTCCTGAGGAGATCATCTTGCCTTGCCATCTGGGTCCTCAATTCAGCAAGAACTCCATCAATCTCGTCTCGTGTCAAGTATGCTAAAGGATCTCTACGAGAAGATGCCCCCTGACTTGCCTCGTTTCTAGTGCCCTCAGCATCAGCATCCTCAGCATGAGAGGAAGTTCCAATCTTCTTCCTTTTGATTGCCATTGACCTAGTAGCCAAATATTCCAAGCTAGAAGGTGAAGTTGTCATGTGCCCCCTACCTGGCGTGTCAAAATGTTGTACCAAAAATTGGCACTAACACCCAAATTTAGATCACATATCACAGAATGCAGAAAATAAAAAAACCAACGGGAACACACGAGGATTTTATAGTGGTTTGGCTGTAGATGTAGCCTATGTCCACTTTATATGCTTTTATATGTGACGGAATTACAAGAATGATTCCCGCAACTCGTGAGAATTGGTAGTACAATGCTTAATTACCTTATGGAATCCTCACTAAATGCTCAAGTTTTAATGAAGAATGTGGCTTCTATGTTCAGCAGTGCTTTGCTAGGAACAATGGTGGAAGCCATACGGAGGACTGGCCAAAAAAGATCCTTCAAAATGCCTTCAGATGGCGTATTTATAGGCATTTCGTGATAGCGGTTCGTGAGACACGTGGCACGCATCCCAAAAATTTCGAAATGTGGTGGAAAACGTCCAGAAACCCTGTTTAAGTCGTTATATGACATGTGTAATAAGATCCATGCAAGTTAGAGTGAAAAAAGCCGTCAGAATAGGTCAAACTAGAGTGCAGCGTGACTGTTCCCAGGCGGTTCGTCACCTAGGAGGACACCACGAACCGAAGGGGGAGAGCGGAGTTGGATCGCGATGAAGTCGGTGTTGAGGTGCATGGTCGAGTCGTGGTCTCCGGGGTCGTGACTCCTGTGTGCTCCACGAGCCGGAGCTGGTTCACGAGAAGAAGAAGAGGGCGAGCCGAGGTTACGCCATGAGCGGAGGTGGGTCCACAAGCTAAGGAAGATACTTCACGAGACGAGGAGGCTTTCCGAGCCGGTCCATATTCTGAACTTTCTGACGTTTCGTCACTTCATCCAAGCGTTCTCGGTCCATACTTCTACACGCGTTCATGGAAAAGGGCATAACTTTCAAATAGTAAGTCCGATTGAGCCAAGCGAAAGCTCCACCTAAACCCAATTAGGAGGGCTACAAGAGTTACCAAGCAAAGCTTTGTAATTGCTGTTTTCGGGCCCAAAAGAGGTCATATGATAGGAGTTTCAGGCCATTTTATGCTAATGATGTGATTTCGACCAAATCGATCTGTGTCTTCTGAAGACGTTTGCATTGCCTGAGAGTGCTACTATCCAGAGATTACATGTGTGACAGCTTTTACAAAAAAGTTTGTCAACAAGTTTGCCCACCAGAACATATCTTGCTGGTTGAAGGAAGTTGTGTCCTGGATAATCTGTGAAATCCACAATCCGTGCCTGTACAAAGATAAGACAAACAATGCAAGAATAGTTCTGAGGCGGTCTTACCGGAGTAAGACGACCAAGGAAATGCTAAAGGAAGATCCATGACGGCCTTATCAGAGTAAGACGACCAAGGAGATGCCGTGAGGTTCCAAGACGACCTTATCGAGGTAAGACGACCAAGGAAATGCTAATGCGGTTTGTTTATACTGGACAGATCCAGTTCAAAGCCGATGCTCATGTCTGTTTATACTGGACGGATCCAGTTGAGAGCCGGAGCCCAACGCTTATTACTAATTCATGAAAATACAGTGGTCGTTAGCCGAACACAATTGGAGACCACAAGCCAGTTCCTTGCGTATGGGCTGATGTGGCTACTTTTATTACATGCAGAGAAAACAAAGAAGTGCGAGAAGTCGCCTCAAAGCCTAAAAACATGAATTGCGGATTGGAGTCCAGCAAACTGAAGAGATCCACTGAGTGGAATCAGTTAATGATAATCCCGCGATTGCTCGATCCAGGATCGTTCCCTCTCTGGGGAATAGGTGGTAGCAGTATTCAGTATTTTAGATAACTCGGAGTTCAAAAACTTGTAGCGAGATCCACCACGAAATCTTGGTGAATTCTACCTTGAAGCAGATTGATTTCTGTGGGAAGAAAATGCAATTTCCGAGAAGCGCATTCTCGATGTCAACATACTTAAAGAAGGAGAACCGTCTGATTCTGGAAAAGGCAAAGGAAAAGCCGATGTCAAGAATGACAGCAACACTCAGCCCTGGAGAGGGCCCAAATATGAAAGATACAATGAACTACCATGGATGGTTCAGGTCGGTCAACTGATGCTGCTGCAACGTTGAATCTTTTCAGAAATGAATGCAGAGTTTCTCTGGGCCTCTGTTTGATTGTAGTGAGAGACATGACATTCTTGGGTCGTGCGATGTGAACCCGAAATTGTTCAATGAAGCGTGCAACCAACATGTTCCAGCTGTTGATCGATTCGGATTCTAGCTGCCGAATCCACATAACAGCAATATCAGTCAAAAAGAGAGGAAAACTCTTTGCCATGATGTTTTCTAATGCCATTTGAACTTCCATATGACGCTTGTAGCGCATCAGTTGCACGGTAGGATCCTTGCTACCGTTGTAGGGCTCCATTTGGAAGTTTGAAGTCTAGGGGATTGCGGGAATTCTTGTTTCCTGGGTGAAAGGAGTGTGGTTGACGTCATCCACGTCATTCTGATAAGTGCGGCCTCTCGAGAGGCGTTCAATCAGATCCGCTTGCCGATTTCCTTCAAAAAGCTATTGCAAATTGCCGATGTCAGAGCTGGTGCCCCCTGTGTTGAGTGCAGGAGAGTGAGGAAGCTGTTGGTGAGCTATTGGGAGCGGCTCGTGAGGACCGGTTCCTGGGCCATAAGGGGTGAGCCGATCGGGTCGTGTGTCCCCATCACAAACCATCGTGAGCCGAGTCAGGATGCCCATCACGAGCCGGTTCTGGATGCCCACCACAAGTCGGTTCCTGTAACAACCCGGATTTCGACAGACCAGTTTTTTTTTCAAAATCCAATCCATCGAGACCCGAGTTGGGTGCTCTGGTATCCTGCAGAAAAAGACAGAGATAAAGAAACATGTCAGAACTTGTAAGCATCTCACAGCGGAAGGATTAAAATATAATATAGTCAAGACATAGCTTTACCTTGTTAACAATACTGCTAAACCAGTATCCAAAGCTATACCGTCTCTGTCCTGAACCTAACCTAGAAGTATGTAACGAGGAGGGGGTCAGAACATAAGTTCTGTGTGTCTGGACTTATAATAAACTTCTGTATAATCCTACATATACCGTTCAGTTATATTTTCTTGCCTATTAGGTTACTCGCGACATTATCTCTCTAGGCTACACTCATGTCCCACTAGTGGGTTAACCTAATACAACGTGTATGTAGATACGCCCAACCCGTCTAATCCTTTCTACTTATATATACAGTCCTTTGTCGTATGTCGTATGGGCTTCATCATGTAAATATATACTACTTTAGTGTAGTGCCATCATTCTCGGATCGTTTGGACGGCCATCCGCACCCATAACTAGATAGCAAGTATATGGTCTTTTGGAGTTCTCCGCCTTTCTGCTTTACGTATCTCGACTAACTCAAGATGGTAGGTAGACGACGAGTTGCTATCACAGGGCTACTGGTCTCGCCGAATCACGCTGGTCCATCCTAGTCTTTAGGTTGCCTTATATTGCAACCAAGGCAAACCCTTGGTTCTTCTAGCGCAGACCTTAACCTCTGTGAGCCCAGGAGGATCATCTGCAGCCTCACAGAGGGATACCAAGAGTACCCTCATGTCCCCTCGAGGCCGCGTGCTTCATAATCCAGTTCGTTGGAGCCTTCTTTAAGATAAGATGGACATTCCCTCCTTCTCGTGTTCTTCAAAGGTTTACTACTTAGTTACCTTAACTAAGGTTTACTATTTATTTTCCTGAATCATTGTTTTCATAACTAAGGTTTACTTCTTAGTCCTTTTAACTAAGTTTTACTACTTAGTTCTCTCAATCGTTCGTTTTTCTTAACTAAAGTTTACAACTTAGTCCACTTATCTAGGGTTTACTACTTAGTTCTCTTTCTCGTTATCCACTTAGTTATCTTAACTAAGGTTTATTACTTGATTCTCTTAACCAAGGTTTGATACTTAGTTTATGTTACTTAGTTCTCTTTAACTAAGGTTTGTTACTGAGTTCCTTTTTTTTTACTAAGGTTTACTTTCTTAGTTATCTTTACTGTAGCTTACTTAGTTCTCTAACTAAGGTTCAACACTTGGTTAACTTCATCTTTATTTACTTAGTTCTTTAACTAAGGTTTATTACTTAGTTTCTGTTAACTAAGGTTTACTAATGAATTCAAAAATGACTTAAGTTTTCTTTATCAGACGATAGCGTACTGGTGTTTTCTCACATTTTCAGCTTAGATTAACCTATTTCATAGTATAAGTCGTCCCACCCTTCAAGTCTTGTATTACATCTTAAGTCATAGTCTTCCCTTGTCCCTAGGACAAGTTTTACATACTATTTAATTTTACATTACCGCAATTCAAGTTTAGAATAGGTAGTTATCATTCCCCCATTACTGTGTCATTAATTTTAGATTTGACTCAAAACTTCCTTTTAATTGACTCGTTACTTAAACTTTACTCAATTCAGTTAATTCATAATATCGATGCAGGTCCCATTTGGTTAAGCATATCTAAACTTTTGTGTCACATGTCTCCTGTGTTCCTTTTTATTATGGTTTCCATGTTTTACACATGTCTTACTACGGTTAAGTCTACCTTAGTCGTGTTTTACATGTCATTTATACCACCCACTTAACCCTCTAACCCGACCCATGTCACCCACATGTCTTATTATGGTTAGTATTCCTTAATTCATTTATTATGCCATAACGATGTATGACCTCCCACATTAGACTAACCCTTTGTGGTTGGTGGATGTGTCGGGCAGTTCCGGGCAGACTTATACCACACTCGAGTCTAACCTCGTTTCATAAACCGTTATGCTCAAATTACTTCCTTTGACCTCTCACATTAGACGTCCAATTGTGACTGCTGGATTTGCCGGGCGGTTCCGGGCAGTCTTACATCACAATTGCGCCTAACCTCGTGTCAAAGGTTCATTTAAATCATATTTCACCCAACCCCAAGTTCATGTCAAGTGATTCTAATTCAACATATAATTATGTTCATAATTATGCCTATTTATCATTAACTATACTAATATTAATTAGCCAATCCCACATATTATCCAATTATAGGCAAATTCATCATTTTTGGCTTATTTGTCAAGTCACAATTAACTTTCACCAATCCATATTATCAAATTTACACGTCGTTAATTATGCCAATTCCATAATCAAATTTAATTATGACACACTTACATAAATTCCATATTAAGTTCTAGAGGTAAATTCCAAGCCAAGTTTTAACTGTAAATTTCATGTTCTTATCCATGTCCAAGTTACAATTCATGTCTTATTCAAGTGTCATGTGCCCATTAACAATTTTATAAGCAAATTCATGTTTCAATGATGTCAATTCTATGCCAAACCCCAAACCATGTCCATACCTACAATTCCCAACTTGGTTTATACATTCAAATCTTGCCAATATTATATTATGCCCAAACTCATGGTAATTTTTATTCAAATCCTCCAACTCTAATTATAATCCCCAGATCAAGCATTTCCCTTTTCATCCGCAATAACCATTCAATCGTATTTATTTCATGATAGACCTAGGCTCGAGATAGCCTAGCTATAAAAGTAAAAAGGGAAAGAATAAAAGGAGGAATTTAATCGTAGGCATAAAAATTAAACATTTCAGATCCAATTATTCACAATAATTTGTTTACATAGGGAATGATTGAACGATAGATAATAATCATATACTAAAAGTGCATTATAAATCCACTCACCTTGATTGGATTGGAGAGTTGAAAAATTCACTGATTTGGAGTTGATTAACCTTCTTAATTGATTGTTGTTGAAGATCAATGCTATTTGATTTGATTGATTTCCCCTTTTGATTCAATTCTGATTTCTCTTTGCGGCATAAGTTTGTGAATCTGAATCCATTATCTTCTCTTTAGATTTGAATCTCTCTTCTATTTCATTCGTTGTTCTAAATCTTATTCTTTTAATTTTAAGAATAGATGTGGTAGAGAAAAGAGAGAAGAATAGATATAAAATTTATTTAGATCAATAGCTTGAGGAAGAAGAAATCAAGTTAGAAGAGAGCGATGGCCTTGCCATGAATTGTAGTGGAGTAAACAATGAGCCTAGGGTGTTTATATAGGTGTTAGACCAACGTACCAGGCCCAAAAACTCACCCAGGTGCTCAAAAATGAACCTAGCCAGCTTCTTGGGCGAATTTTCCGCTTTTGGACCGAAATTCCCGCTCCAGGTCGCTACAGGTCGACCTCCCCAAGGGGGGGGGATACATTAAGGTCGACCCGGCCTTTTTTTTTGGGCTGGGCTGGTTGATTTCTAATTTTTCGCTGAATCTTCCGAAGGCCATAACTCCTTCACACGGACTCCGATTTTCGAAAACTCGGACTCTATTTCATGTAAAATTTCGAGAGGAACGCATTAGTGATGTCCATTTTCCCTAATTCATGATATTTAAATTAATTATCCTTATTTTATTAACTTCTCCGTTACGTACACTATTATTGAATTAATTATTCTTCTCTTTCATGTATTAATTAATTCTCATTTCACATCACCATTATTTACCCATTTAAACATATATTCATATATTTTATATTCTTAATTTTAATTATATAAAAAAATATGGGGTGTTACATTCTCTCACCCTTAAGGAATTTCGTCCTGAAATTCAATAATAGTAAAATAAATAACCCCTCGCACACATCCAAAAAGTGTTCAACCAATTGTTGCCACCATGTGCACATGTGCAAAGTGAAATACATCATAGTAAAGCATGTATGCCTAATTTGGATCCACCTATATGTATGCAAAGCTAAATTTTTTTTTTCAAAACATGATGCTCACATCCTAAATATACTTGCAATTCTATATAAATGCAATATTTTTGAAAAATCAAAACATTTTTCACCCAAATTTTCCCATACTCTTATAGAATAAGAGCATAGTTCACCCAATTTTAGCATCCAAAACCTTATCAACCATTATTAAATTCGAAATTTAGAAAAGTCTAATTTTCCAAATTCGATTTCTTATGTTACGAAAAGGTATAAAACGGAAAAATTTATATCCTCCGTTTTTCTTTTCTAATTGTACTTGGATTTTTATATAACTATTCTATGAAGGTTTCCTACTTTCCTATCCAAGCACAACCACATAAGAAAATTTCTTTCTTGTATTTTAATTTTATCTTAGAATAATTTCATATTTACTCATCTTTTTCTTAAGATTTTCATTTCCCAGTCTTATTTTGTTGCTTTACTGAATTTGTTGTTTTCTCGTTAGTTAGGCTATTCTCTTTATTGACTTATTTGACTTAGTCTAATTTCTCAAGTTTATTTTTCAAATAAACTTTTCCGTTTTCCAGTCAAACAATATCCTACACAGCTACAACTATGGGCCAAGAATCTTGGGATTTATCACCTCTGACAATCACGAGTCCACTCAACATGATCTATACACTTACTTGCCCTTCTCTACCTAGTAGTTACTACTAGTCCATGTTGTGTATTACTAGCCTATACTTCTCTTTTCCAAGCAACAAGTCTAGATCTCACTATGCTTACGCATTCTACGGGAATTTTCCATTAGTTCAATATTATCTAATCCCTGACTGGAAATTGGCAAGAAAATAACTCCCTAAGTATCAACCCCGAAGACCGAAATCAACATCAGATTAACACTCAGAGAATTACCCAACTCAGCCAATTTCCAGTTGGTCCTAATAGCTTTAACTTTATCTCGTTCTTTCTAGGCCCTAATCCTTACCTACTCCATCCTTTCTAAAACATGGCCTGGTCTTTTTTTTTCATTAAATCTTTCTTCGAAATTTAAAAGTGTTAAAACTTTTATTCTTTTCTCAAAAATTTACTTTTTGCCAAACCATAAAAACATATCACAAGATAAAATGTAAAACATTTTCTTTTTCTCAAATCAAAAAACTGGAGTAGACAAGGACAACTAATGGGTTACACTATTTCTGCTTACTATGTTAATTTTGACTTCTAAGGTGCAAATATCTACTCTATTCTTACGCTCTACCGCTTAGTTTGTTTTACCCAACAAAATTTTAAAACAATAATCAAAATTTAATAGAATAGAGATTTCAAAAAAAAACTTCTTTTTCAAAATGCAACATTTTCCTTTCAACCTTTTCATATATGAAAACTAGTGAGCTATGTATATGCTCCATAATATGCACCTTTTCATGATAGAATTCTTTTAAAACAAGAAAACATTGTTTTACGAAATATACCCCACTTTACTTTAAAACCCAAGATGCATTTTTCAAACACCAATATACTTTTAAGATCAAAACTCGGAAAATACCACAAACTCTTTTACAAATTCAAGTTCTTAAAAGTTTGTTATTGGGTTAGACTCAAAGCGGGTCTTTCACTTAACTAGGCTTCCCTAATCATTTATACAAATTAAATTTTCGGGACTATATATATTCCTAATCCATTTTTACATTACAACCTTTTTCTATTTTTTAAGGTTTACTTCCAGACCCACTACTCTGAAATACTATCATTTTAGTTTCCATCTTATGGGATACTTCCTTTCTCTAGCTCCAAGTCATATTGTACACTTTTCCCAACCACCTAATGGTTTCAAAGTTTCAATGTCCATGCCTTTAGTGTACAAACCAATATCCCAACGCTTTCCATATCTAGTGGGTTACTCTATGGATCTAGGTTTATATATATATATATATAATATATTTATATTTTAGAAAATACAAATACGTTCACTCATATCGCCCTAAGACCACTAAACCGAAGCTCTGATACTAGATGTAACAACCCGAATTTCAACAGACCGAATTTTTTTTCAAAATCCAATCCATCGAGACCCGAGTTGGGTGCTCTGGTATCCTGCAGAAAAAGACAGAGATAAAGAAACATGTCAGAACTCGTAAGCATCTCACAGCGGAAGGATTAAAATATAATATAGTCAAGACATAGCTTTACCTTGTTAACAATACTGCTAAACCAGTATCCAAAGCTATACCGTCTCTGTCCTGAACCTAACCTGGAAGTATGTAATGAGGAGGGGTTCAGAACATAAGTTCTGTGTGACAGGACTTATAATAAACTTCTGTATAATCCTACATGTACAGTTCAGTTATATTTTCTTGCCTATAAGGTTACTCGCGACATTAGCACTCTAGGCTATACTCATGTCCCACTAGTAAGTTAACCTAATACAACGTGTATGTAGATACCCTCAACCCATCTAATCCTTTCTACTTATATATACAGTTCTTTGCCGTATGTCGTATGGGCTTCATCATGTAAATATATACTACTTTAGTGTAGTGCCATCATTCTCGGATCGTTTGGACGGCCACTCTCGATCTTGCTATATTCCGTGAATCATCTAGATCTAATCTACAGTATACTATCGAACGCTTCCTATATTCAACCAGCGTTTATGCTACCTATTGAACGCTTCTCGGATTCAGGTTTATGCGACCTAGGTCAAACTAGGGATTATGCTACCTATCGAACGATGCCCCTTAGTCTAGGACGCACTACCCATAGTGATACATGTTCCTAGACTTTCCCCACATACGTGTCGTGAATCGTTATCGATGTCATGTTGCACATGTCCTCTATATGTGCTGCCCGAGTCCCGTGGCAGGGCAAATCAAGAAACATGGGATTTGGTCGAGAGTTTAAGTTATCTGCCGATGCAGATGCTAAGGTCTGTTTTTCCAGTGGCTATGGTCCCACTTGACCCCTCCCTCAACTAATGAAAGGCCATCCTTGAAAAAAATGAGAACTATACGCAGCCCCCTATGCCCCACTAACCTATGGCCATCCGCACCCATAACTAGATAGCAAGTATATGGTCTTTTGGAGTTCTCCGCCTTTCCGCTTTACGTATCTCGACTGACTCAAGATGGTAGGTAGACGATGAGTTGCTATCACAGGGCTACTGGTCTCGCCGAATCATGCTGGTCCATCCTAGTCTTTAGGTTGCCTTATATTGCAACCAAGGCATACCCTTGGTTCTTCTAGCGCAGACCTTAACCTCTGTGAGCCCAGGAGGATCATCTGCAGCCTCACAGAGGGATACCAAGAGTACCCTCACGTCCCCTCGAAGTCGGATGCTTCGTAATCCAGTTCGTTGGAGCCTTCTTTAAGATCAGATGGACGTTCGCTCCTTCTCGTGTTCTACTAAGATTTACTACTTAGCTCCCTTAACTTAGGTTTACTACTTAGTTTCCTAAATCGTCGTTTTCTTAACTAAGGTTTACTACTTAGTCCTTTTAACTAAGGTATACTACTTAGTTCTCTCAATCGTTCATTTTTCTTAACTAAGGTTTACAACTTAGTCCACCTAACTAAGGTTTACTACTTAGTTCTCTTTCTAGTTATCCACTTAGTTATCTTAACTAAGGTTTATTACTTGATTCTCTTAACCAAGGTTTGATACTTAATTTATGTTACTTAGTTCTCTTTAACTAAGGTTTGTTACTGAGTTCCTTTTTTTTTACTAAGGTTTACTTTCTTAGTTATCTTTACCGTAGCTTACATAGTTCTCTAGCTAAGGTTCAACACTTGGTTAACTTCATCATTATTTACTTAGTTCTTTAACTAAGGTTTATTACTTAGTTTCTGTTAATTAATGTTTACTAATGAATTCAAACATGACTTAAGTTTTCTTTATCAGACGATAGCGTACTGGTGTTTTCTCACATTTTCAGCTTAGATTAACCTATTCCATAGTATAAGTCGTCCCACCCTTCAAGTCTTGTATTACATCTTAAGTCATAATCTTCCCTTTTCCCTAGGACAAGTTTTTTATATTATTTAATTTTACATTACCGCAGTTCAAGTTTAGAATAGGTAGTTATCATTCCCCCATTACTGTGTCATTAATTTTCGATTTGACTCAACCCTTCCTTTTAATTGACCCATTACTTAAACTTTACTCAATTCAATTAATTCATAATATCGATGCGGGTCCCATTTGGTAAAGCATATCTAAACTTTTGTTTCACATGTCCCATGTGTTCCCGTTTATTATGGTTTCCATGTTTTACACATGTCTTACTATGGTTAAGTCTACCTTAGTCATGTTTTACATGTCATTTATACCACCCACTTAACCCTTTAACCCTACCCATGTCACCCACATGTCTTATTATGGTTAGTATTCCTTAATTCATTTATTATGCCATAACGATGTATAACCTCCCACATTATACTAACCCTTTGTGGATGCTGGATGTGCCGGGCGGTTCCGGGCAGACTTATACCACAACTCGAGTCTAACCTTGTGTCATAAACCGTTACGCTCAAATTACTTCCTTTGACCTCTCACATTAGACGTCCAATTGTGACTGCTGGATTTGCCGGGCAAATCCGGGCAGTCTTACATCACAATTGCGCCTAACCTCGTGTCAAAGGTTCATTGAAATCATATTTCACCCAACCCCAAGTTCATGTCAAGTGATTCTAATTCAACATATAATTATGTTCATAATTATGCCTATTTATCATTAACTATACTAATATTAATTAGCCAATCCCACATATTATCCAATTATAGGCAAATTCATCATTTTTGGCTTATTTGTCAAGTCACAATTAAATTTCACCAATCCATATTATCAAATTTACACATCGTTAATTATGCCAATTCCATAATCAAATTTAATCATGACGCACTTACATAAATTCCATATTAAGTTCTAGAGGTAAATTCCAAGCCAAGTTTTAACTGTAAATTTCATGTTCCTATCCATGTCCAAGTTACAATTCATGTCTTATTCAAGTGTCATGTGCCCATTAACAATTTTATAAGCAAATTCACGTTTCAATGATGTCAATTCTATGCCAAACCCCAAACCACGTCCATACTTACAATTCCCAACTTGGTTTATACATTCAAATCTTGCCAATATTATATTATGCCCAAACTCATGGTAATTTATATTCAAATCCTCCAACTCTAATTATAATCCCAGATCAAGCATTTCCCTTTTCATCCGCAATAACCATTCAATCGTATTTATTTCATTATAGACCTAGGCTCGAGATAGCTTAGCTATAAAACTAAAAAGGGAAAGAATAAAAGGAGGAATTTAATCGTAGGCATAAAAATTAAACATTTCAGATCCAATTATTCACAATAATTTGTTTATATAGGGAATGATTGAATGATAGATAATAATCTTATACTAAAAGTGCATTATAAATCCACTCACCTTGATTGGATTGGAGAGTTGAACAATTCGCTGATTTGGAGTTGATTAACCTTCTTAGTTGATTGTTGTTGAAGATCAATGCTATTTGATTTGATTGATTTCCCCTTTTGATTTCTCTTTGCGGCATAAATTTGTGAATCTGAATCCATTATCTTCTCTTTAGATTTGAATCTCTCTTCTATTTCATTCATTGTTCTAAATCTTATTCTTTTAATTTTAAGAATAGATGTGGTAGAGAAAAGAGAGAAGAATAGATCTAAAATTTATTTAGATCAATAGCTTGAGGAAGAAGAAATCAAGTTAGAAGAGAGCCATGGCTTGCCATGAATTGTAGTGGAGTTAACAATGAGCCTAGGGTGTTTATATAGGTGTTAGACCAACGTACCAGGCCCAAAAACTCACCCAGGTGCTCAAAATGAACATGGCCAGCTTCTGGGGCGAATTTCCCGTTTTTGGACCAAAATTCCCGCTCCAGGTCGCTACAGGTCGACCTCCACAAGGGGGGGCAGTCGACACTATGGTCGACCTCCCCCTACAATATGGTCGACCTGGCCTTTTTCTTTCTGGGGTGGTTGATTTCTGATTTTTCGCTAAATCTTCCGAAGGCCATAACTCCTTCATATGGACTCCGATTTTCGAAAACTCGGACTCTATTTCATGTAAAATTTCGAGAGGAACGCAATAGTGATGTCCATTTTCCATAATTCCTGATATTTAAATTAATTATCATTATTTTATTAACTTCTCCGTTATGTACACTGTTATTGAATTAATTATTTTTCTCTTTCATGTATTAATTAATTCTCATTTCACATCACCATTATTTACCCATTTAAACATATATTCATATTTTATACTCTTAATTTTTAATTATATTAAAAAATACGGGGTGTTACAGTTCCTGGATTGCATTCTGATATCCATTTGAACCGAAGTTGAAGTTGGTCGATTCTGACCATTTCTAAGAGCGATGTGGTTGCCCCCGAGTCCATGTGATGCACGAGCCGCTTCTGTGGCTTTATTTCCAATGGGTTGAACATTGGCGCTCGGTCTTCCATCCATCTGAGCGAGGAATCCATCAATCATATCATGTTGTTTCCTGAGGAGATTATCTTGCCTTGCCATTTAGGTCCTCAATTCAGCGAGAACTCCATCCATCTCGTCTCGTGTCAAGTATGCTGAAAAATCTCTATGAGAAGATGCCCCTTGCTTGCCTTGTTTCTAGTGCCCTCAACATCAGCATTCTCAGCATGAGAGGAAGTTCCAATTGTCTTCTTTTTGATTGTCATTGATCTAGTAGCCAAACAATCCAAGCTAGTAGGTGAAGTTGTCGTGTGCCCCTTACCTGGCATGCCAAAATGTTGTACCAAAAATAGGCACTAACATCCAAATTTAGATCACGGATCACAGAATGTAGAAAATAATAAAATCAGAGGGAACACATGAGGATTTTATAGTGGTTCGGCTGTAGATGTAGCCTACGTCTACTTTATATGCTTTTGTATGTGATGTGTTAGACCAAAAATTGGTTCTAACACCCAAATTAGATATGAATTCAACAAAATAGAATCAAAAAGCAGTAAAGAACACGCAATTTATAGTGGTTCGGCGTTAACGAGCCTACGTCCACTTTGTTTTCTTTGATTTGATGATTTGATTATAAATACAGCAAGAATTCTCACTCAACCTCGTGATTACAATTCATAAACTCACTCAAATCTCTCAAAAATGGGCTTTAAGAGATGATTTTGATCTGAATATGATTGTAGAATTTAGCTATGGAGGAAGTATGGACTGAGAATTTTCCAAAAGATCCTTTCAAATGCCTCTAGGTGGTATATTTATAGGTGAAAAGTCTCCTCGAAGTGGCTCCGGTTCGGAATTGTGTGGATTCATCTCTGGATAGTCGGGTTCGGAAGCTCTAAGATGGCTACATTGCATTGATTGAGTAGGAGATCGCTGAAGAAATGGTCAGACCTTGTCCGCGTCTTCAGGGGATATTTGTAGCAACGGCTACAAATTCGAAGGAAAGAAAGGGGTTCGGATCGGAGCCTCCGATCCGATCCGGTTTAGTCCGCTTGTTGCACTTTCATGTTGCTGATGTATTCATCCGATCTGAACCGTTGGGCTTGCTTGCTTTCTTCTGTTGCCGCTGGTGTGTTCCTCCGAATCGGACCACTGAAGCCACTTGCTATCCTTTGGTATTGCTGACGTATGGCCAATCCGATCCGATGTAATAAGGCTACTGTTGTATCTCTCCGATCCGATCTGAGGAAGTGTCTGCGCTCTTGACCTTTATTTACCTCCTGCACTATCTTTCTCCGATCTGATCCGATTGGTGTCCTTCTCACTATTTGCTCTTTGTGTAGCCTAGTTCACAAAGTAGGCTAACATTTTGCCCCCTCGAAGTACACTCTTATCTGAGATAAAGCGTGCTTCGAAGCAGTTTATGGGACATCCTTCGAACCAGAGTTCCTCGAATAATTGCCTTCGGTTCAGATTCCGATCCGAACGGGTATCCTTCAGTGGCACATCCGAGCAGATATATGAATTCAACACTCCCATAGCTCAATAGGACATAGGGGCTTAATGGGCTTAACTTTCGGTCCGAACGGGCTGAGAAAAATTCGGAATACGAGTAGACACTGCGATTTCATATAAATACCTTCCTCGTCTCCTTCTTCCTCTTCCTTCTTTATAATTTTCTTCCAACGAAACTTGCATCGAAACCCCTGGAATTTTAAAAACTCCGAAATTCTCTCGTTTTAATCCCCAAATCAACACATAGGTAGGTTTAAAATCTCGAATCACTTTGTTGTAATCGATCTCGATTTGGATTTGTGGTAAAACTGGACGATTTGAACCTGGTGTGTGTTTGATTTCAACGTCGCCGCCCTCTCTCTCTTCGTCGTCGTCGTTGGTGGCTTTTGTCACCACGTCGAGGCGTCAAGAGGAAGAGTTTGGGTTATACAGAACATTTAAGCACGTAAGTGCCTGGACTCGGTTGGGTTTTGCGAAATTGAATCGGGTTCAGTGAGAAGGAGAAGGAAGGAGATGAAGGGGAAGAGAGGAGCTGGGATCGGTTCGGATGAAGAAGCGTTGAAATGAAAGAAAAGGAGTGGTGTTCATAAAACCGGATCGGGTCGGGGTAATAGAAAAAGTAAAAAAGAGAAATGAAACCCACTTAACTGGATCAGATTGTGTTTACGAGACTGGATCAAATCGGAGCAGAGACATGCAAAAAAGGAGGAAACTAAAACCCACCTTTTCGGATCGGATGGTAATAAGAGACAAAGAAGAGAATGATTTCTCGAACTAATCCGCTCCGCTCCGAAAGTCTACATCCGAGCCGATCGGGTTTACCTCACTGTCCGATCGAAACTTGACTTTTCCCTCCGGTCTGATCCCAATGAAGATGTCTGAACCGAACTGAAATAGCCTAACTTAGTGTGCAAGAATTTTTTCAACTGTCTTAATAAATGCTTGACATAGCCTTCAACTTGACGAACAGTTAGGATAGCGCCTTTCAAACATGACAAACGTCAAGAATCATTCTGAACATTATTGCTTCCTTGGCCCTTTACATTATGCTTTCATATATTTGCTCTGCATTTATGTCACATGTAGCACACACTTTAGTTCACATACACACACGGGGGTCACGGGCAACTTTACTCTAATCCTTGCCATTGTTTCTTTAATAGTCTAGCGATCATGGCCGAAAGACGTTCTTCTAGATTAGCAAAGAATACGGAAATTGCAGAAACTCCCGAGAAATATACTCTTGTTGACATATCTTCTTCTTCAGACCCTGAATGGGATGATGAGGGCTCAGATTATGAAATAGAAACGCATAGCAACGAAACATCCTTGGACAGCGAAGCTTCTCTGGGCTATGAGGAGAAAGGAGGGATTGGAGATTGCCGAGCCCCTGACGAATTTGAGTCTGCCATTATTTTGGAATCACCCAAGGACTCTGTTGAATCAACGATCGATAATGATAGACTTGCTCGCATATGTCTAAAGCACGGTATATTAAGAAGGGATACTCTGGTACCATCGAAAACTGACCGTCCTCATAGTCCTCCAGAAGGGTTTATGGAAATCACCCGATTAATGTGCATGGTTGGGGCTATCCCACCATTTTCTCCTTTTGTTGTCGACTTCCTAAGACAGATGCGGATTGCCCCCATGCAGCTGCATCCCAACTCTTATGCTTACCTATATACCTTATACGTAGCATACCGTGAGATCTTAGATACAGAGCTCACTTTTGACGACGTTCATTTCTTTTATAACTTCAAGCATCGGACTTGAGAAACTCCTTCTTTCTCTTACTTCGAATTAATCCCAAAAAGAAAAATAATTTCGGTGCCGTTCAGCAGTAAGGCCGGCAACTCCAAGCTGGAATGGTTTTATATAAGGCAACAACCATGATGTGCTAGGAGATGGACAAAATCAAGTAAAGCATTGGTTTTCTAAATCTCAACTCTGAGTGTCCATGTTAATACATTAATCCGTTTTTTTTTTTTTTGCAGTTGATAATCCCAAACAAATATCGGATCAAGTGTATTTTGATCGAATGCATCAGCTCCTCAATGGTGACCAAAAATTTCTAACTATCGATGAGGTCCTCAAGGACAAATATCTTCGTCACCATGGGCTACTGTCCATTACCCGTAGCATAGGTCATGGGTCAGGTCCATATGTATATATCCCTCCGGTGGATGTAATTCCAGAAATGGGTGAGAGCTCGAAAGGCCCCACAATATCCCTTCGAACTTCACCTTCTTCAACTTCAACTCAAGAAGATGAGCTGGCTAACATACCTGAAAAGCACCGAGAAGGGTACATCACTCCTGGGGATGTTATTTCTCCTAAGAAATCACCATCTCCAAAAGAACAGCCAACAGGCGCTTCCCAAAGAGATGCCCCTACTGTTGATGATCCTACATTTCATGGCTTGGGGATCTCCCCCTTCCTGGCACTATTTACACTTCCGAGGATTTTGGCACTAATCCTTTAGTTTTTACTTCTTCAGAGGAGACTACTCCTGTCAAGGCCAAAGAGCCCACTCGTACTGGCTTGGCTTCGGACTCTGGATTGTCGGGGGGGACACCACTTAGGATGTACTTAACACAGTAGCACCCCACTTCACAGCACTTACTTCTTATGAGAATACTGATTCTGAATTCCACTTGTATTGTTGCGCAGGTACAATGTCTCTGCTCACTATGACATAAGGAAACTACGCCGCAGCATGACCAGACCCCCTCATGATGATGAGCATGATCGCCGCGAAAGCCGCGGTAGGGAGGATATAAGGCCTTATGATTCTTATCAGTCGCAGACCTCGCGCTCTCGCTCTCCCGTTCGGTCGGATCCAGAGCGATACAAAGGCTACCAAGGTCGTCGAGGAGATGACACGTCGCAGTCAAAAGATCAAATCTCTTCTCAAGAAAAATGTAGTAGGGAAAGGAGCCCGCCGAGAGATACCGACCCGCGAAGCAAGCGCAAGGTTTCTGTTAAGCGGCCTAGAAAGGGTGAGGTGGCCATTGAGCCCTCCACACATAAGGATACCAAGCTGACATTCTCTGCACCTCCACCATTGGATGTTGAAACTGCAGTTAAGCAGGCGTATCTGGAGGAGCAGTTCCCCGAACTCTATTTTGAAAACTTGACTTTCTTACCCGCTCTTGAGCCTATTTCCTCAAGGTAGGCAGATGAGGCCAAAGAAAAAAATTGACGCAGTCGAAAAACAATATTCGGAGATGTTCAAGTACTCGCGCAACCTCTCCAGAATTATCCGAACTCTAATCACGGATACTGACTCAATGAAAAAGACTGCAGAAGCCGATGCAAAAGCCTTGAAAAATTTGGGGAAAGACCTTGAGGATACACAGGCCCAACTTGTTATCGCTCAACGGGATGCTGCTAGCTTCAAGCAACAATTTGAAGATCTACAAAAACGTTATCATGACTTGCTCGAGTCTCATAGCCAAGAGCGCTCGGAGCTGAAGAAGCAAGCAGAAGACGCTAAGAAAGATAACACCAAAATGCAACTTGCTTACGCTGCCCTTGAGTGAGAAAAGGCCGAGTTAGCGAAGAAGAACGCCGAATTGGAGAAGAAAAATGTTGACTTGGCTTCCAAGTTGATGGAGGCCGAAAACAGGGCTGCCCTAGCGGAGGGTAATGTTGAAAGTGTCATCAAGTCGGCCGAAGAGTCTCGCAAGCAGCTGGCAGAGGTCCAGGAGGATGTGCAGGGCTTCGGTGAATTAATGATCGAATTTTCTGCACATATAATCCGCCATCGAAACATCTCTTGGATCGACGATTATTCGACTACCATGGTTCACGTGTGGAGCCAAATTGTTGAATGGGAGAAAGAAGTACTCAAGGTAGATTCCATCGACAAGGACAAGCTCATGGAAAAATATCTAAGGGATGATGAGCCGGCACGTCTGGCTGAGGGGCGTCGCCTAATTGCTGCTGCCATGCAGTAGGAAAAGAGAAGGGCCAAACAAAACACATCTCCGAGGTTGGTTCTTCTTCGACTGCCGTCGAAACTTCTGAAATAGAGGAATATGATCCTGAAAACCCGGTGACCCCTCAGGCATCTTTTTTTCCCTCATTCCTGAGACGGTGTCAGAGACGGCAGCTACTCCAGCTGAGAAATCATCGGAAGGTATTTCTACCTTTTCACCCCAATTCGTCAGAGCTGTCTCCACTTTTCATCACATAATCAGGCAATCGATGAGGGACCCTTTATTTTCTCCAGAGTTGATAACTGTTGCTTCTCACTCTGTAGGTGTTGAACCGTCCGAGAAGGCAGACGTGCCTCAGGGAACCACTGCCGAAGGAAAGTCAGCGGAGAAGGCTGAAGGAGACAAGGGTAAGGCTAATGCTCCTCACGATAGCGAGATGATAGACGCCTTGAAGGACGATAGTGGCAATGAGGGACATGAGGAAGACCCTGAGGTGGCTATAGTTGGAGAGTCAAAAAGCGCCGATGACATCACTTTAGCTGCATTGAAAGCCGATCAAGACAAATGTATGCAGCTTAAAGTTGAAGACCTGGACCCCGAAAGCCTTAAGCCTCTCGTAATGGTGGATGCTGGATCAAGGTTAGTTGTTAAGCTTTCGACTAGGTCTATTACAGAAGAGCTTGCTAAAAAGTCTTCTCTTGATTCCAACGTTCCGACTCCTGGGAAAAAAATCAACCGATTCCAGCACTTCAGTCACAGGGAGGAAAAAACCAAGGCGCATTTTAACTGATGTTGAAAGAGAGGCGAAGGATGCTCAGAAGGCTGCTAAAAAATCCAAGTCCACTCCAACGCCTAAGTGATGAAGTGTTTTGCTCTGTTTTAGCATTTAATTGCCCACAATTGTTGCAGCGAGTGTGGCCCTCGCATTTCTTTTTCGCTAGTTTTCCTGTACAAACTCACATGTTTGTAAATAAAAATAATTCATTTCCTGCAATGCCTGTTAGTCGTTAGTTCAGTACTTATGTAAAAATACAAATGCCTGTCATACTAAAGTCATGTAATGGAGTCATGGTGGAGGGGAATATGTGTACATGTATACCCCCAGTCAATCTTGAGTAACTGAAGGAGAACTATTCAAGATTAAATTAAAAAGTACGAATGTCCCCGGTTCTCTGACGGGGGTCACATTCCTTTCGTCATTGACGCCTGTTCTTTTCTGGCATCTTTTATACTCTCTTGTCTTATATCTAGGTTAGAGTTCTTGCTGAGGCGGTCTCTCATCTGGGTGCACCTTCACGACTCAGAGGACGTCGTCTTCCCGTCCTTTATACTCTCTCTCGATTCTTGAGAGTTAGAGTTAAGAATGTCGTCTTCCCATTCTTTTATGTCTTATTGTACAAACAGTCGTTTTGTGTGTCCCCGCATATAGGTCATCTTCAACTTTAGTTTAACATTTCGTGTTTCACAGTCATAACAGAATAATAGTTGAAGATATAAACAATGCAAGAAAATAAATGACACACGATATTTTATAGTGGTTCAGCTAAGTCGTAGCCTACATCCACTTTATAATCTTTTGTTCACATAAACAGACTTTTTAAGGCTAGTCATGCCTTTTTACATAGCTTATGAAAACAAAAGAAATGACATTTCATATTTAGCTCAGATATCGTCGTAAATGCTGAGCATTCCAGGCTCTGGGAATCTCTTCACCGTCCACGGTCGTTAGCTTGAATGTTCCTTTATCAAGCTTCCATTGGATGGCGTACGGTCCTTCCCATTTTGGACCCAACCGGGTTGAAGGCGGGAAGACTCGTTTCAGGACTAGGTCTCCTGGTTCAAAGGTTTTGAAACGAACCTTTTGGTCATAATAACGTGCCACTTGATGTCGATGTCTTGAGGCATGCAAGTCGGCTTCATCTCTTTTTTCTTCAATCATATCAAGAGACTCTAGGAGGAGCGCTTTATTCGTCATCGGGTCATAGTACGCGACTCGATGAGAAGGGACTTCCAATTCTACCGGGATCACCGCTTCAGACCCAAATGAAACTGAATAGGGAGTATGGCCAGTAGCCGTCTTAAAGGTCATCCTGTATGCCCATAAGGCTAATGGCAACTCATCTACCCATCTGGCTTTGGCCCGTTTCAGCCGCTTCTTTAGGATTGATTTAATGACTTTATTTACGGCTTCGACCTATCCATTTGACTGCGGATGAGCTACCGCAGTGTATCGCTTATCAATCTTGTATTTCTGGCAAAAGTTTCTGAACTCTATGCTGTCAAACTACGTCCCATTGTCAGTTATGATGGTCTTCGGTATCCCAAATCGACAAATAATGTTTCTCACCACAAAACTGATCACTTTCTGTGCCGTGATGGTTGTTAGAGGTTCGGCTTCCACCCACTTCGTGAAGTAATCTACGGCAATAATCGCATACTTGGCTCCGCCCCTGGCAATGGGTAGCACTCCAATAATGTCAATTCCCCACATGACAAACGACCACGAACTTACCATTGACTTGAGCTGAGTAGGAGGCGCTCTAGGAACTTTGGCATATCTTTGACATCTATCGCAGCGTCGTGAATAAGCAGCTGCGTCTTTGTTCACGGTAGGCCAGAAATATCCGTACCGTAACACTTTCTTTGACAGGGTTTGGCCCCCAGTGTGATCTCCACACTCACCATCATGCACCTCTTGCAGTACACGCTTGATGTCGTCGTGTGCGATACACTGTAGCAAGGGCATTGAAAACCCTTGACAATAAAGGACGTCGTCCTGTAAAACGTATCTTATGGCCTTACGTCTTACAGCTCGTCTTTCGCTCTTTTTCATGGGAGAGTTCCACTTTTGAGAAAGTTCTTAATTGGTGTCATCTAGGATTCTCTTTCTGGTTCAACTTCCAAGGCTAGCTCTACTTCCATCAGGTCGAAACTGGATGAATCCAACACCTCTATCAGAACCATTTCGGATTCTTTAAGACTATCTGAACTTGCTAGCTTTTCCAATCGATCTGCTTTCTGATTTTCTGCTCTCGGAATGTGTGTTATGCTATAACGCTCCAAACCTCCAACAGTTCCTTTACCTTCTTGAGGTAAGTGATGAGTCGAGGTCCTTTAGCAGCGAATTCTTCCCGAACTTGACATACCACTATCTTGGAGTCGCAATATATATCTAGTGTCCTCACTCCCAAATATTTTTTGAGTTTCAGCCCGGCAATCAGGGCTTCATACTAGGAATCGTTGTTAGTGGCAGCAAACTCTAATCGCAGTGCATAGTAGATAGATCGTCCTTCAGGAGTTATTAAAACAACTTCGGCGCCGGACTTTCTATCGTTCTTGGCTCCGTCCGTATATAATTTCCATGGACTAAGCTCTAATTCTTGATCCAAAGTTTATCACCCACCGTTTCTTCTTCAGGAATAGTAAATTCAACTATGAAGTCAACCAAGGCCTGCCCTCGTATTGATCTTCGCGGCTGAAAATTCAAATCCAACTGGCTCAGCTTGATATTCGATTTGAGTAGCCGCCCTGATGCTTCAGGTTTCTGCAATACTTGTCTCAAAGGTTGGTCGGTATACACAACTATCGGGTGTGCCTGAAAATAATGGCGGAGTTTGCGGGAAGCAATCAGGAGGCTATAAGCGAGCTTCTCTATCTTTGGGTAGTTGCGTTCTGCAGCAGCTAGTTTTTTGCTTACGTAATACATAGGCTTCTGGACTTTTTCCTCTTCATGTACTAGTGCTGCACTGACGGCGTTAGATGATACCGCTAAGTAGACGAACAAATCTTCATGTTGCACTGGCTTTGATAATATTGGAGGCTTTTCTAAGAAGTCTAACAGATTCTGGAACGCCTCCACACAGTCGGGGGTCCACTCAAAATTTCGCTTTCCCCGTTTTATGAGATCGAAGAAAGGCACACACTTGTCTGTTGCTTTGGAGATGAACCTGCCCAGTGCTGCAACTTTCCCAGCTAAGCTCTGAACATCCCTAATCTTTCGTGGCTCCTCTATATTCCGGATTGCTGCTATTTGGTCTGGGTTGATTTCAATTCCTCTGGAGCTCACGATAAAGCCAAGGAACTTGCCTGATGCCACGCCAAAAGAGCACTTCAAAGGGTTCAACTCCATCCCATACCTTCGTAGTATGCCAAACATTTCTGCTAAGTCTTTCGTATGATCGGAAGATTGCTTGGATTTCACTAGCATATCATCTACATAAACTTCCATAGTCTTCCCAATTTGATTGTAAAACATGCGGTTGACCACGCGCTGATATGTGGCTCTCGCATTTTTAATCCAAACGGCATTACGACGTAACAATACAACCCCAAGTCTGTAATAAAGCTTGTATGCTCTTGATCTAGTACGTGCATGGGAATTTGATTGTACCCGGAATATGCGTCCATAAAGGATAAAAGTTCGTGCCCGCCAGTTGAATCTACTAGTTGATCAATCCTGGGGAGAGGAAAACTGTCCTTCGGGCGAGCCTTGTTCAAATCAGAGAAGTCGATGCATGTTCTCCACTTCCCATTTGACTTTTTAACCAGGACAGGATTCAATATCCAGTCGGGATACTTCGAATCCTTAATGAATCCGTTACCTTTTAATTTTTCTACTTCTTCTTTCAAAGCTGCTGACTGCTCTGGGCCCAACATCTGTCTCTTCTTCTTGACTGGTGGGTGCTTTGGATTAATGCACAAGGAGTGACTCATGGTGGCAGGCGAAATACCATACATGTCAGCGTGGGTCCAGGCAAACACATCCAAATTTGCCTTCAAAAAATCAGCCAATTCTTTTGCTCTAACTGGATCCAGTTGCGAGCCAATCTTTAGTACTCTCGTTGGGTCAGTTTCGTCAATAGATATGTCGATCGTTATTTCATTATGAGTCGCTTTCATGTCCCCAGGTTCTCTATCCTCTCTGGGATCTATATCCTCGAGCACGTCTGAGGGCGACTCTCTCGGGGCAGGGTCCCTTAGTTGCTATGCTGAGGCCCCCTTTGGAGAGGCGGAATCGTCTTTAGCATCTAAATCCAGCCCCTTCATCAGCATCTTTAACTCTGCCACGTAACAAGCCCGTCCCATGGCTTGGTCGCCTCTCATCGTTCCAACTCTCGAATCAGTCGGGAATTTTAGCAGCAAACACCAAGGCGCAATACATGCCCTAAATTCGGCAAGGGCTGGTGGGCCTAGGAAGGCATTAAAAGGCGACTCCAAATCCAGAACTACAAACGGCAGGATCCTTACTCTCTGGCGATCACCCTGTCCTAGTGTGACTGGTAATTCCACAAAACCCATTGGAGCTGTGGATACTCCATTAAAACCGCGTATCCATCCTTGACATGGTTTCAAGTCTTTTGCTTCGAGCCTCATTTGTTCGAAGGCTTTCTTAAATAGGATATTGACCGAGCTTCCGTTGTCCACTAACACCTTATGAACCAGAGCGGGGCCAATTGTCGTGGTTATCACCAGCGGATCGTCGGTTGGGGATAGAACTCCAATCTCGTCTCTGTTGCAGAATACGACATCATCAGACATCGTTTTTTGTTGCTTTATTGGAGTGACGTCTTCAAGGCTGCTGCATTCTCCCACTTCATAGTGCTTGGCGGCGTTGACGTACTGGTCCATGGCTTTAAAACTTCGACCAACCAAATGAGGCCCGCCTATAATGGAGTTAATGACAATCCTCTTACCCTTTTGCTGAGCCGTGGGTTTTGAAGCAGGTTGTTCTTGGTTCGGGGCTTGTCCCCCTTTCCCCCTGTCCCTTGGGGCAGCTTTGTACTCATCCAACTTCCCTTCTCGCAGCAATTTTTCGATGATGTCCCTCAAATGACGACACTCATTGGTGGAATGACCATGTGTTCCATGAAACAGGCAAAACTTTCTTGTCTCAATCTCCTTCTCTTTAGAATCCCTAGGTGGTGGCTTCTTGTACTGCAATACACTGTATGTGTCTAGATAGATGTTCTCCAATGTATCATTTAACGGCGTGTAATTTTCAAAACTCTGGAATCTGGGCCTTTTATTGGAGTTGTTCCCACGGTTTCTATTCCTTCTATTGCCATTCCCGTTTCTGTTGCTATTACCACCACTTTGGTTGCCAACATTTACTTCTACTTTTCCTGAACTGTCACCAGACTGTTTCACAGCGACATTACTCTGAACACCTTCCTTCGAGGTCCCTTCGGACTTTCTCTTCTGATTTGCCTTAGCTTCTTCTCGCCTCAGGCGAACATTAGCATAATCATAGAATAACTCTCTTGTGGGAGGTGGTTTTCCAGCCAAGTAATCCCCGAACTCTGTGTTGGGATCTACTCCTTCTATCAAAGCCATCAAGATAGTGGGCTCATGGGGATCGGTGACTTCAGTGACGGCCAGGTTGAAGCGATCCAAATATGACTTCAAAGATTCTCCTGGGCCCTGTTTGATTCGTGACAACTCTATGACGGTCTTGGACTTTTGGGCATGGAGTCGGAACTGATTCATGAAACGCTCACTCAATTCTGTGAAATTGGACACCGACCGAGGAGGAAGTCGAGTGAACCACATCAACGCTACATCTTCAAGATAAATGGGAAAAGCTTTGCACTTTACGGCATCGGGAGCCGCTGCCACGTTCATAAACCATGCATATCTATTAGGTGCTGCCCTGGGTCTGTCCTTCCTGAATATCGATCCATCTGAGGCAAATTGAATCGTCGAGGGAACTGATATTTCAGGATGTCATCTGTGAAAGGGCTATGACTTCGCTCGATGCCCCAATCTTCATTAGTATACCGCCGGCTTTCCAACATAATCTGTCGTACCATTTCTTGTACATCGGCGTTGGTTAGTGTCTGCATAGGCTCTCTAGATCTGATGTTCGGGTTACCCCTGGGTTCCTGATAAGGGATAACCTTCTGTTTCTGGCGGCAGCTTCTCTACGTTGCTCTCTGTGCTCCCGGTCAATCTCTGGAGGTAAAGGTTGGAGGAGTTGTTGTTGTGTAGTGTTAGTAATATTTGGATCCCTGGGTAAGACGTGGGATCCACGCATAGGTAGCAACATAGGTTGTTGTAGACTCGGGTCATCAGGACCCAGTACACGGGCAGCATCTTCTCGAGATCCCAAAGATCCGAAAGTCAATTGATCTAGGTTCTGAGGTCGTTCAAGCGACCTCCTCTCGCGAGGACGTTCCTCCTCCGAAGAAGACGAATCATCTGTAGGAATGTGGCGTGGTGGGAAAGGAGTCCTCTGCCTCCGGAGCACCTGTAATTCTCTACCCATGGTGATCATGTTTTCCTGCATATGAAGGTTATCATGCCTTTGGGCTTCCAATGCTTCTTTAGTGCTCTGAAGCATGTCGAGAAAACGTGAAAAATATCCCTGAGTAATGGGTGCAGATGGATCAGGCTGGACATTGGTCATCGTGGCTGGAATTGGAGCGTCAGATGGAGCTCGAGTAGAAGTTCCAGCTTCGTTCTGATTCGGATCGGATCGTCCCATAGCAGCCTGGTCGGGGCGGTTCGGATGGAGAGAGTGAGAGCGCCCAGCACCATCGGTTCGGATCGGGTCTTCAAGTCGGATCGGTGTCAACACGATCCGGTTTGCTTCCTCTCGGTTTGGATCAGCCACTCCGATCCGGATTCTCCTGATTGGAGTGATCTGCTCCAGAGCTTTGAGCGCGTGACCTTGTTAACACAAGAGCTTGCTGATTTTCTCTAGTATCATTTCCCCTAGCACCTTGCACTTCCTTTCCTTTGGTCTTAGCCATAATGCTTGATTCTTCAACAATTAGTCAACAACTACTGAAGGATGTCAGAGAGAAGGGATTAAGTTCTTTGAACTTGAGGGTTCAAATAGTAGAATGGTAATCCCGAAAAAGCTAAGAATTCGAAGTTTCTCAGTGAAAGCACTAAAATGTTAGACCAAAAATTGGTTCTAACACCCAAATTAGATATGAATTCAACAAAATAGAATCAAAAAGCAGTAAAGAACACGCAATTTATAGTGGTTCGGCGTTAACGAGCCTACGTCCACTTTGTTTTCTTTGATTTGATGATTTGATTATAAATACAGCAAGAATTCTCACTCAACCTCACGATTACAATTCATAAACTCACTCAAATCTCTCTAAAATGGGCTTTAAGAGATGATTTTGATTTAAATATGATTGTAGAATTCGGCTATGGAGGAGGTATGGACTGAGAATTTGCCAAAAGAACCTTTCAAATACCTCTAGGTGGTGTATTTATAGGTGAAACGTCTTCTCGAAGTGGCTCCGGTTCGGAATTGCGTGGCATTCATCCCTGGATAGTCGGGTTCGGAAGCTCTAAGATGGCTACAGCGCATTGATTGAGTAGGAGATCGCTGAAGAAATGGTCAGATCTTGTCCGCGTCTTCAGGGGATATTCGTAGCAACGGCTACAAATTCGAAGGAAAGAAAGGGGTTCAGATCGGAGCCTCCAATCCGATCCGGTTTAGTCCGCTTGTTGCCCCTTCATGCTGCTGATGTATTCATCCGATCCGAACCGTTGGGCTTGCTTGCTTTCTTCTGTTGCCGCTGGAGTGTTCCTCCGAACTGGACCACTGAAGCCACTTGCTATCCTTTGGTATTGCTGACGTAGTGCCGATCCGATCCGATGTAATAAGGCTACTGTTGTATCTCTACGATCCGATCTGAAGAAGTGTCTGCGCTCTTGACCTTTATTTACCTCCTGCACTATCTTTCTCCGATCCGATCCGATTGGTGTCCTTCTCACTATTTTCTCTTTGTGTAGCCGAGTTCACAAAGTAGGCTAACATGATGGAATTACAAGAATGATTCCCACAACTCGTGATAATTTGTAGTACAAAGCTTAATTATCTTATGGAATCCTCACTTAATACTCAAGTTTAAATGAAGAATGTGGCTTCTATGTTCAGCAATGCTTTGCTAGGAACAATGGTGGAAGCCGTAGGGAGGAATAGCCAAAAAAATCCTTCAAAATGCCTTCAGATGGTTTATTTATAGGCATTTCCTGATAGCGGCTCGTGAGACATGTGGCACGCATCCCAAAAATCATGAAATGTGGTAGAAAACGTCCAGAAACCCTATTCAAGCCGCCATATGACATGTGTAATAAGATCGATGCAAGTTGGAGCAAAAAAGCCACTAAAATATGTCAAACTAGAGTGCAACATGACTGTTCCTAGACGGTTCGTGACCTAGGAGTGCACCACGAACCGGAGGGGGATAGCTGAGTTCGATCGCGATGAAATCGATGTTGAGGTACATGGTCGAGTCGTGGTCTCCGGAGTCGTGACTCCTATGGGCTCCACGTGACTCCTATGTGCTCCACGTGACTCCTATGTGCTCCATGAGCCAAGGCTGGTTCAGGAGCAGAAGAAGAGGGTGAGCCCGGGATAACCCACGAGCGGAGGTGGGTCCACGAGCCGAGGAAGATACTTCACGAGACGAGGAGGCTTCACGAGCCGGCCCATATTCTGAACTTTCTGATGTTTCGTCACTTCATCCAAGCGATCTCGGTCCATACTTCTAGACGTGTTCACGGAAACGGGCATAACTTTCAAACAGTAAGTCCGATTGAGCCAAATGAAAGCTCAACCTAAAGCTAATTCAGAGGGCTACAAGAGTTCCCAAGCAAAGCTTCGCAATTGCTATTTTCAGGCCCAAAAGAGGTCATATGATAGGAGTTTCGGGCCATTTTACGCTAATGATGTGATTTCGACAAAATCGATATGTGTCTTCGGAAGACGTTTCCATTGCCTGAGAGCGCTACTATCTAGAGATTCCATGTGTGATAGCTTTTACCAAAAAGTTTGTCAACAAGTTTTCCCGCCAGAACATATCTTGCTAGTTGAAGGAAGATGTGTTCTGGATAATCTGTTAAATCCACAATCCGTACCTGTAAAAAGATAAGACAAACAATGCAAGAATAATTCTGAGGCGGTCTTACCGGAGTAAGACAACCAAGGAAATGCAAAAGGAAGATCCATGACGGCGTTACCGGAGTAAGACGACCAAGGAGATGCCGTGGGGTTCCAAGACGGCCTTACTGAGGTAAGACGACCAAGGAAATGTTAATGCGGTTTGTTTATACTAGACGGATCCAGTTCAGATCCGGAGCTCATGTCTGTTTATACTGGGCGGATCCAGTTGAGAGTCGGAGCCCAACGCTTATTTCTAATTCATGAAAATGCAGTGGTCGTTAGCCGAACACAACTGGAGACCACAAGCCGGTTCCGTGCATGTGGGCTGATGTGGCCACTTTTGTTACATGCAGAGAAAACAAAGAAGGACGAGAAGTCGCCTGAAAGCCTAAAAACATGAATTGCAGATCGGAGTCCAGCAAACTGAAGAGATCCACTGAGTGGAATCAGTTAATGATAATCCCACGATTGCTCGATCCAGGATCGTTCCCTCTCCGGGGAATAGGTGGCAGTAGTATCTGGCATTCTAGATAACTCGGAGTTCAAAAAACCATTGTACCAAGATCCACCACGAAATCTCGGCGAATTCTACCTTGAAGCAGACTGATTTCTGCGGCAAGAAGATGCAACTTCCGAGAAGCCCGTTCTCGATGTCAACGTGCTTAAAGATGGAGAACCGTCTGATTCTGTAAAAGGCAAAGGAAAAGCCGATGTCAAGAATGACCGCAACACTCAGCCCCGGAGAGGGCCCAAATATGAAAGATACATTGAACTACCATGAGTGGTTTAGGTCGGTCAACTGATGCTGCTGCAACGTTGAATCCTTTCAGAAATGAACACAAAGTTTCTCTGGGCCTTTGTTTGATTGTAGTGAGAGACATGACATTCTTGGGTCGTGCGATGTGAACCTGAAATTGTTGAATGAAGCGTGCAACGAACATGTTCCAGCTGTTGATCGATTCGGTTTCTAGCTGTCGAATCCACATAGCAGCAATATCAGTCAGAAAGAGAGGAAAAAACTTTGCCATGACATTTTCCGATGCCATTTGAACTTCCATATGACTCTTGTTGCGCATCAGGTGCATGGTAGGATCCGTCCCGTCGTTGTAGGGCTCCAATTGTGTAAGTTTGAAATCTGGGGGATTGCGGGAATTCCTGATTTTCTGAGTGAAAGGAGTGTGGTTGACGTCATCCGTGTCATTCTGATAAGTGCGGCCTCTCGAGAGGCATTCAATCAGATCCGCTAGCTGATTTCCTTCAAAAACCTGTTGCAAATTGCCAATATCAGAGCTGGTGCCCTCAGCGTTGAGTGCAGGAGAGTGAGAAAGCTGTTGGTGAGCTGTTGGGAGCGGGTCGTGAGGACCGGTTCATGGGCCATAAGGGGCGAGCCGATGGAGTCGTGTGTCCTCATCACGAACCAGGTCTGGACGTCCATCGTGAGCCGAGTCAGGATGCCCATCACGAGCCGGTTTTGGGTGCCCACCACGAGTCGGTTCCTGGTGTGGAGCGGGAGCATGCATTCTGATATCCATTCAAACCAGAGCCGTAGTTGGTCGATTCTGACCATTTCTAAGAGTGAGGGGGTTGCCCTCGAGTCCATGTGATGCACGAGCCACTTCTGTGGCTTCATTTCCAACGGGTGGAACATTGGCGCTCGGTCTTCCATCTGTCCGAGCGAAGAATCCATCGATCATCTCATGTTGTTTCATGAGGAAGTCATCTTGCCTTTCCATTGGGTCCTCAACTCAGCGAGAACTCCATCCATCTCATCTCGCTTCAAGTATGCTGAAGGATCTCCATGAGAAGATGCCCCCCGACTTGCCTCGTTTCAAGTGCCCTCAGCATCAACATCCTCAGCATGAGAGGAAGTTCCAATTTTCTTCCTTTTAATTGCCATTGATCTAGTAGCCAAATAGTCCAAGCTAGAAGGTGAAGTTGTCGTGTGCCTCTACTTGGCGCGCCAAAATGTTGTACCAAAAATTGGCACTAACACCCAAATTTAGATCACACATCATAGAATGCAGAAAATAATAAAATCAGAGGGAACACACGAGGTTTTTATATTGGTTCGGTTGTAGATGTAGCCTACATCCACTTTATATGCTTTTATATGTGATGGAATTACAAGAATGATTCCCACAACTCGTGAGAATTGGTGGTACAATGCTTAATTATCTTATGGAATCCTCACTAAACGCTTAAGTTTTAATGAAGAATGTGGCTTCTATGTTCCGCAATGCTTTGCTAGGAACAATGGTGGAAGCCGTAGGGAGGAATGTTCAAAAAAGATCCTTCAAAATGCCTTCAGATGGTGTATTTATAGGCATTTCCTGATAGTGGTTCGTAAGACACGTGACACGCATCCCAAAAATCTCGAAATATGGTGGAAAACGACCAAAAACCCTGTCGTCATATGACATGTGTAATAAGATCCATGCAATTGGAGCGAAAAAAGCCATCAGAATAGGTCAAACTAGAGTGCAGCGTGACTGTTCCCAGGCGGATCATGACTTAGGAGTGCACCATGAACCGGAGGAGGAGAGCGGAGTTGGATCGCGATGAGGTCGGTGTTGAGGTACATGGTCGAGTCGTGGTCTCCGGGGTCGTGACTCCTATGTGCTCCATGAGCCGGAGCTGGTTCACGAGTAGAAGAAGAGGGCGAGCCCTATAGGGGCGAGCCAGGGATAAGCCACGAACAGAGGTGGGTCCACGAGCCGAGGAAGATGCTTCACGAGACAAGGAGACTTCACGAGCTAGTCCATATTCTAAACGTTTGATGTTTCGTCACTTCATCCAAGCGATCTCGTTCCATACTTCTACACGCGTTCATGGAAATGGGCAATAACTTTCAAACTGTAAGTCCGATTGAGCCAAACGAAAGCTCTACCAGAAGCTAATTCAGAGGACTACAAGAGTTACAGAGCGTAGCTCCGTAATTGCTGTTTTCGGGCCCAAAAGAGGTCGTATGATAGGAGTTTCAAGCCATTTTATGCTAATGATGTGATTTCGACCAAATCGATCTGTGTCTTCTGAAGACGTTTCCATTGCCTGAGAGCACTAAAATCCAGAGATTCCATGTGTGAAAGCGTTTACCAAAAAGTTTGTCAATAAGTTTGTCCCTTGCAACATATCTTGCTGGTTGAAGGAAGTTGTGTTCTGGATAATATATGAAATCCACAATCCATACCTGTAAAAAGATAAGACAAACAACGCAAGAATAATTCCGAGGCGGTCTTATCGGAGTAAGACGACCAAGGAAATGCTAAAGGAAGATCCATGATGGCCTTACTGGAGTAAGATAACCAAGGAAATGCCGTGAGGTTCCAAGACGGCCTTACCCAGGTAAGACGTCCAAGGAAATGCTAATGCGGTTTATTTATACCGGATGGACCCAGTTCGGAGCCAGAGCTCATGTCTGTTTATACTGGACGGATCCAATTGAGAGTCGGAGCCTAATGCTTATTACTAATTCATGGAAATGTTGCGGTCGTTAGCCGAACACGACTGGAGACCACAAGCCGGTTCCGTGCATGTGGACTGATGTGGCCACTTTTTTTACATGTAGAGAAAACAAAGAAGGGCGAGAAGTCGCCTGAAAGCCTAAAAACATGAATTATGGATAGCATTCCAGTAAACTAAAGAGATCCACTGAGTGGAATCAGTTAATGATAATCCCATGATTGCTCGATCCAGGATAGTTCCCTCTCCGTGGAATAAGTGGCAGCAGTTGTAACATCCCATATTTTCTGTGAATATTAAAATTAACAAATCTAAGAACACTTAATTTTTTGAAGAAGAATTAAGGGAAATGGGTTACATCATTGTGTTCGTCTCGGAATTCTGCTTGAGATAGAGTTGGAGTTTGCGTGAATCGGACTCCGTATGAAGAAGTTAAGGATTTCAGAAGATTTCAAGAATAAACAGAAAATAATAATTAAATAATAAATCCAGTTCAAAATTCAAAACTCGGACAGAACAGACTGAGCGGGAAAATTCTTGCTTAGGGTGTCGACCCCTCATCCGGGGAGAGTCGGCATAGGCGTCGACCCCCCTATAGGGGAGTCGACATAGGTGTAGGGAGTTGACCCCTTTGAGATCTGCTTCCTGTGACGAATTTCTATAGTCCTGAGCTGATGCGGCATTCTCTGATTGGCCAATTACTAATTTCTAAGGTGTTAGGGCTTGTGTGTCGTGCTATGATTGGTTGGATGACACGTCTCTTTGGTTTGATGGCTTTGATTTCTCCTGGACTAATCTAAAGGTTAGAATTAATCCTAGACATCTATATATACGTAGCCTAACCTAGACCCTAACCTCATAACCCTAAGACTATGGTGTCGTCATGTTGTTCGTCTACAAGTTAGCCTAGCCTCCTTTATCTTCTCCTAACTAAAAAAATAAATCCAAACTAGTAATCGATTAGAAGAACTTCAAATCAAACATTTACATCAAAGGATAGCTTTTCAAATTTAGAAATCGGATCCCAGAATACAAGATCCGTCCTTTTTCTGTAAGTTTATTTACTATTTAGATTTAAACATCTAATAGAAATCATGATTGTAATAATCGAATCTAGAACGATGCCTAATTCTAATTCATGCCTATCCTTTTGTCTAATCTAAATTGCTTATGCCTATGAGACTATTGTGATTGATGTAATGGCACCTATCATGCCTATGAGACTGTTGGACTGACATAATAGAACCTATCATGCCTATGAGACAGTTGGACTGACATAATAGAACCTATCATGCCTATGAGACTGTTGGCTGATATAAATGAACCTATCATGCCTGTGAGGCTGTTGTGATTGATCGGATGGAACTTTTCATGTTGTACAACCTATGCCTATGAGACTATTATTATTTATCAAATGGGATTTATCATGTTGTACATTAAATTAGTAATTCTCTTAAGTCCAATTCTATCTAATCTTTATACATGTGGTGTGCTTTGCTTAGCTTGTCTACACATAGTGTTAATGTACAACATTGAAACATGATTCTTGAATTTGGTACATCTTTACATGCCTATTTTTCCTTATGTCAATTCTTATGCTCCTTCCCTATTTTTCCCCTTTTTACTTGCTTTTGTGAATACAAAGTTCATTCGGAACTTAGATTGAATCTCGTTGTACATGCAATTATAACGCGGGGAAAATTGAATTTAGTAAATTTTGGGCATAGCTTGGGAATGTGGCATAAACTTGTATTTACTAGACTTGTGGAAAATTTTACATATAGATTTGGACACATATGACAGATATGTAAATTGGCAAAAGATGAACATGCCTAACCTGAGGTTAGATTGAGTTGCGGTGTAAGACTTCCCGAAACCGCCCGACACATCCAGCGACCGCAACAATATAGATCTAATGTGAGAGGTTAGCGCATTATGCCCAAAAAACCCTTGGTTAGATTGAGTTGCGGTGTAAGGCTGCCCGGAACATCCAGCGACCGCACCAATATAGATCTAATTTGAGAGGTTGGTGCTTTAATGAATGAATTAAAGCTAGGGAACAGACATGCTAAGAATGGTAGGGTTAAGTTAATTAAGGCAACATTTAACCAATACAACATGTTAGCAAAATAGATGGGTGAGGTTAGGTAAATTTTAAGAACACTTAACCGTTATAACATGTTGATTAGGAAACCCTAGTAACGGGGACCCATTTCAGTAGTAACCCACATAGATGTATCATGGTACCCTGAACTAGGCAGGGTAGGGCATGATTACTGGGCTGATTATAAGCGGTCAAAAAAGCAGCAGGGGGTGCAGCTGTGTAGTTCCGACGGAGTATGGGTGTGCACGTACTCCGGAGTAGAAAAGCAGGCACTGGGCATTAGTAGTATACACTGTGCATCTTGAATTTGTGTCGGGTTTCCACCATAGGAATTGATACACCGCATGGTGGAACCAGCACAGGTATCCACAATCGAGTGGGGCTGAATGACACAAGTAAGAAATGCATGCGAGTAGAAGCCGATCGGGAAAGGGATCACTTTGTTATGAACACATGATGGTAGTTGAAACATTCGTTAGTAGGTGCAGAGAAATGGAAATGAGTGCGATAAGTATATTCAGTTTATCTTGCCTTATCTTATGTTATCTTATTTCTATAGTATTGTCCTATGTTCATTTTATTCATGTCATGATCTTTTTACTTGTTTACATGCTGAATAATCACTGGACTTACCATACTTATGTATGACCTATTTTCTTTCACCTTCTTTTCTTCCCTTCCCCCCCCCCCCCCCCCGTTCCCCCTCCCCCCTGGGTCCGCATGGATGGAATACTTCAGCTTAATGTAGACCTTTTCCAGTTTGAAGAGAGTAAATGCATTGCTTGGATTCTCTCTTCTTGGGCTATGGCTGTGGTTACACTTTTATTGGGGATTTATGCTGCTTTACTACTGTTTTATGCTTCTTTATGTACTTGGAGTTTTAAATCAAGACAGATGTTTCGTTGTAATAATTTAGAAGTTGGGTTTTGAGACAATGCTTGTAATGTTTTGACTGAACCATGCTATTTATGAAATGATTTCAGTTTTCCATTGTCTATATGTCTGTCTTGTAAATTATCTATGTCTTTTACCTAAAATGCTTCACCAAAGTTAATGCATTCCCTTTGTGAGTGACCTTAACAGAGGTGGGGTGTTTCTCTTGGTATTAGAGTAAGGTTTGCCAGATCAGATAAAAGTTTTTGAAAACTATTTTTCAAGGAGAAATTTAAAGAAGCATTTTCAAGAAAAGTGTTGTTTTATTTTAATGGCATAATCCCCAAAGCCATGCACTATCTTTCTATCCTTGGTTTTGAACCTTTTCTTTTCGTTTCAGCATGTCTGGGGATCTTAATCTTCCCGAGGGCGTACCGATACCTAGCTGGTTCAGAAGGTACCTGGAGGCTAGGGCTAATGACGCAGGCCCAGCATACGTTCCTACTCCCCCAGCTGCAGCCGTGCCTCCTCCTCCTCCTCCTCCGCGAGTGAATGCTTTCTCAAAGATATGTAGGGACTTTCGATCTATGGGTGGAAGGAACTTTAATGGGACTGAGTCATTTGTGGAAGCAAGAAACTGGCTCAAGGAAACAGAAGATTTGTTTGTTATCTTCGAAGTGGACAATAGGCAGAAGATACAATTGGCTGTATGGTTACTTAAGGACGAAGCCTCTTACTGGTGGGAAGTTACTAACGCGGAGAGACCAGTTGAAACTTGGAAGGATTTCAGAAGGAGATTTGAAATGAAGTTCCTCTCGCAAGCTGATCGAAGCCTATAGATGGAGAAGTTCTTAGCACCCAAACAGGGAAACCTATCGGTTAAGGAATAGGTCAACCAATTCAACCAGCTGGCTAGATTCGAACTGGAGTTGGTAAATACTCCATATGAAAAGGCTTTCTGTTTCGTGAAAGGGTTGAATGAACCATTGCACAGCCTAACTATGTCCTATATACCTATGGGTGTGACTTTTGAGAGACGGGTGGACGTGGCACTGTTACAGGAGGAAGACAAAGGTGGCAAGAAAGAGGCAAAGGTGGATGAACCTCTAGACAAAAAAGTGGAGGGATCATAGAATAAGAAGACGGATTCCAAGAAAGGCAGTAAGAATAACAAACCCCGTGACAAGAGGAAGTGTAAATTTTGTGGCATGCCTGGACATCTGATTAAAGACTGCAGAAAGAAGAAAAGGAAGATGGGTGATTGCTTTCAATGTGGCGAGACAGGACATATGGCTAAGGATTTCCCAAAAAGGCAAGGGCAAGGGCAGAGGACTGGATCCACTTCTGGAGGACAGATTCATGCCCTCATGGCACCTCCACAAGAAAGAGGTAGAAATATTTCTGTTGAGAGTTTAGTTTATCTTTTTGATCATCCAGTTCATACTCTTTTTGATTCTGGTGCATCGCACTCTTTTATATCTACTGCTTTAGTTGAATCTCTGCACCTAGATACCAGTATGGTAGATGATCCCATGGTTGTTTCAAATCCAATTGGGGGCTCGGCTTATTTATCAATGATTTGTTTGGATTTGGAAATTTCAATTCTAAGCGTTGGGTTTAGATGTAATGCCTATGTTTTGGGTTTCACGGGCTATGGGTTGATTCTAGGCATGGATTGGTTATCCAGTAATGGTGCCATCCTCGATTGTGAAAAGAGAGTGGTTAGACTTATGACTCGCCTCGGTAACACTCCGAAATCTCTTGTAATCCCATGAATTCTGTTATGCTTAGTTACCTAGAATCTCTTGATGCGTCTGTTGAAAACTTGCAATCTGTTAAAGGGGTCCGTGAATACTCGGATGTCTTTGAAGAGGTGAAGGTTTTACCTCTGAAGCGAGAGATAGACTTCCACATATACATTGTTGATAAGGCAAAACCTGTTGCTTTACCCGTTAGACATATGGCTCCAAGGGAAAGGAAAGAGCTCAGCAAGCAAGTTAAAGAGTTGCTTGAAAGGGGGTTCATAAGGCGGAGTATTTCTTAATGGGGTGCTCTAGTGGTGTTTGCAACGAAGCAGATGGTTCACTTTGCCTGTGCGTGGACTACAGGGAGCTAAACAAATTGACCAAGAAGAATATAGTATTAATAGCGGAATCAAGATGATGATATAGAGACTCACGAGTTAGAGAATGAAGACTCATGAGTATTGAAGAGTTTTATCGATCAAGATATCATAGTTAAGTTAATGAGTGTTAGATTATATGTTAAACCCTAACAGCTATTTTCTTATCTCCCACTCTTTTTTATTTTAAGGTTTTTAAAATATGAAGTTGAATCTTTTGTTGTTCCTCAGTAGCTCAGTGGTATAGCAATTGGATGTTAACCGATTGGTCATAGGTTCAAACATTATTAGGGGGATTGGAATAATTTATAATTCCATTATATAATAAAGAATTGAATGAAAGGATCACTTTGACCATTACGGGTACCTAATCCTATTTTCTCCCCTAGCCTCCGCCTTTCAATGTCAGTGTCGACCAAAGCGGTTGATATTATATCTCCAGGGCAAGAACTTCTTCTATCAAAGTGTGAATCTGTCATGCTTTATCAATCGTTACAAAGCAATCCTAATGTAATGGGATTGTCAATGTTGGGGTATTTCGATTGATCGGTCATGTCATATAAGCCCGAATTAGACATCAAGTTGCTTTGATTTGAATTATCCATAGGATATCCTATATATTGATGGGATGAAGTAGATCTCCCTTTTTTGCAATAAAGAAAAAAAAACCCTCCTCAATCATACTATCATTTTCCATTGCACGTGACTAACATCAAAACACTCAGTAAAACGACATACATTAGATATTCTTTATTGCTAGTAGATATACCAAAGTTATCAATGAAAATCCCGAGATATTACTACTATGAAGGTAAACAATGTCCAAAAGCGCCGAATTAAAATTATATTGCTTTTGAACCAGTTTAGTTCTTATTTTACGAGAATAGTTGAATTGGATTCTCCAAGGAAATGATGTATGGATTATGAGAGTGGAACATACCAGGTTTATCCATATAAACAATTAACATTGGCAATTTGTAAACTTGTCCAATGTGCATAGAAAAACAGGACTAGAAGCATACAGTCATTCAAAGAAATTAATGAAACCAATTATATGATGCATGGTGGTAGTAAGCGTGAAGAGTAGATATATAATTAGACATTTAATTAATTTAACTCAAAAGATACAGGTATAATTTGATGGTTGTGGCTAGCATATAGGTCTTATGACCGCTAGGTAGAGTTCCTTTTCATCATGCAGTCCAAAGTTCAAGCATTACTGGTACATATTTACTAAGAACTTTTTACAACTATCAAAACAACCACATGGTAAAAAATGTTTTTCAGCTCAAAGGTTTGAACTTAATACACATATTGATATGCAACCAATTTTTTATCATATATTTATTATTTAAAGAGTAATAGCTCTATTTTTTTAACTCCACAAAAAAATTTATCGATAAAAAGAATGGCTCGTTATAACCATTTAAAAGTACAAACTTTAATCTTTACTATAGAAATTGTAAGAAACATATGATGAATTCGCAAGTTTCCACTTTCAAAATTCCAAGTTTCCATGTTGTACGTACAATCCATGATAAGAATCGGTATTTTTTGGAGTTATGAATTTCAATATGATCAGGCATATATTTCATACAGCCGCTATTATACAACACATTTTGAAATAAACACACACGCTATATACATACATACATACATATATATATATATAAACGTATACAAAGAGAGGTGTAATTTATGGGGAGGCTATTTGAACACAAAATTTGACACAAAGAGAGAGACACAGAGCCTCAACCATTGGATCTTTTTGTCTTCATATAGAGAGGTGTAATTCATGGGGTGATCCAATGGTGCAAAATCAATTGTGTCACCATTTTTGTCAAAATTTTGTGTTCCTATAGAATTTCCCATATATATACACAAACACACACACATACACAATTGACACAGAATTGCATACATATATAAACGTATACAAGAACACATATAAGTATACACGAGCAGGTAGAAAATCACTAGGCAATAGTTTCTCAGTAACAATTCAATAACTTGTAGGGTTAAAACCAACCAAATACACAGCGAAGAAAAATTAAGTACTTAATATATACTCAACAACCAAAATATGTGATTTAATAAATCATTCTTTATAATAAAAATATCGTGTTACTTATTAATCATGTGAAGCTGTGATTTACTGCAGTCATTTTTGTGGATTTATATTTTTTAGTTAGATATTAATTAGATTACCTACATTCATAGTATGTTACAATCACACATTTCATCAAGCAACTGATGAACATAACAGTAATAATCATTATATCAAACAACTGCTTGTTGGTAGCTACAAATGAGGATTCCTTTATATGGAACAATGCAAGAGAGCCTATAATATACTCATAATAACTATTCTGAATTTGAAAAAATGTAATGATCTTACATCACGGGATACAACTAATCACACATCATAATCATTCCTAATATGATCAGAAGTCGATTAGACAACAGTAGTTCACAGTGACTAATCTTTTACATCTTTAGTACTGGATGCATTTAAGTTTTAACATCGTCAAACTTTTGTTAATTGCTATAATTAGGTTTACAACGTAAAAGCAAAACCAAGCAGAAAGAAAGATAGAAGTCAGAATGGGAAATTAACTAGCAATTGTTTCAAGGGTCTGGCTATTCACACCCCATTGTTTGCTCTTCACCCCGTCCACCCCCCCCCCCCCCTCCCCGGCAATGAAAATTGTAAAATTTTATTTCTATATTTACCTTTTAACGGCCGATTAAATAACTTGTTTAATATTGTATAATGAGTAAAAAATAATAATATCAGCTATATATATGGTTATTCGATGTTAAATTGCAAATAAAAATTTAAGATTTAAAATCAGCATTGTACATGATCTTTAAAAAAAAGAATTAAAGATAGAAAACACAAATAGTGATTAGAAAAAATTAAAATAATGATTAAATTTTTAAAAACCGTACTATCGGCGATGTGTGTCATTATGTATTTTGGCACCGACATGCCGCTTACAAATGTTAATTACTTTAATCAAAATTTTAAAAAGAGAGAAAGAACGATAGAAACAAATAACAAGTTGAAAACTAGAAAAAGAAGAAAAAATGTAGTGAGCATGAAAATGCAACAAGTGCATTTTTGGATTAAACGGGGTGGGAAGACAAAATGATGAGGGTGCACATTTTATTTTTTAGTTAGTGGAGGAAAAAGAGTAAATAAAGAGGTGTTAATAGACGCACACTTGTTTCAAGCAGACACCACCTTGCACCTAGGTACACCAGGCAACCGCCTAGGACCTCAATATTATTTGGGGCCTCAAATTTCATCAAAAAAACATACAGTAGCCTACTTTGAACCGCGATTCCCCTTTTAGCCTTGATCGAGTTTTTTTTGTTCTTCGCCAAATCATCAAATCACCGTATTACCAGCCAGTCCAGTCCCTAGGTATGAATTAGTAATCTTTTAGTTGAACGAATTGGCATATCATTAAATTAGGTTTGGCAAAAGACTATTTCGGTTCATAATCAATAAATATCGGTTTAGATAATTGATATGAATTAAACGATTAATTGATGTTTGTCAATTAGGTTTTGTTATTTTCTTATTTGGCAATTGATTTGATTTTGAATGATACCGTAGTAAAGAAAAACAACACTAAATTTCCTGAGAATGAGGAAACTTGTATAGCAATTAAAATTATCGTGTAATTAAACTGAATTTTGATTTTACCATATTTGCAGGTCTTCTCATTCAACTTTATAGATTTTAAATTATCATGTCTATCAGAAAATTTGAGTCTGGTGCTTCAAAAGAAAAAAGAAACTTGTGATTGAAAATGATACTAAAAAACAGCTTGATTACTTAATAAGTTTTTTAGCAAAAAACAGTTGGAAGTTGAGGTTGAAATAAATGAGAATGTGACGAAAGAGGTTGAAGTTAATGAGGTTGTGAAAAAAGAGGATGTGTTGTTTATATGTTAACGCATGGGTTACTTATAGAATATTATTAACTATTCCAGTGACCATTGCCTCGGCTGAAAAAAGCTTTTCGAAACTAAAACTAATCAAATCTTCTCTACAGACGACCATGTCACAAGAAAGATTAAATGGATTATCCATAATTTATACCGATACGAAGATTTTAGAATCACTAGATTTAAGTGTTTTGCTTAGTAATTTTACCACTCAAAATGTTAGACGATCAAGTATAATGTGAAGTATTTTGTTTCTTATCTATGTAATCATAACTATATTATTTTGTATCCATGTAATCATAACTATATCATTTTGTATCTATGTAATCACAACTTGTGCAATTATTCTAATATGCTTGAACAAAAGCAAAAAATGTTATATTGCTTATGTTTAACAATGTTACTTTGTTCTGAACATGTTTTTCTTTTCTTTTTAAATTACGGTACGGACTCATTTTTTCAATTTTATTTTTGCCTTAGGACACTTACAATTCAGGGTCGCCCCTGGTTTCAAAAAGCATGACAGTAGAGATAGTTTTCAAACTTACTTGTAATTAGGCTTCAATATTAATAGCAAATTAGATAAATTGGAATTATATTGAAATCAAATTTTAGGATTAACTGCAGTGACTACTGGTTACTAACTGTCGGCGATAGTTACTAGCTAGTAGAATGATGGCTATTTATCACAGAAGTTGGGACGAATATGAACGGAGCTAATGACTGTAACTACGATGATGATGATGAAGGTGCTCCTTAGCTTCTGCTGATAAGAAAAAGGATGGAAAATTAACTTAGAGGAAAACGGAAAATTTCTTATCGATTGAAATTATTTTAGTTTTTTTTTTAAAATGTTATTTTAAAATCTTTGGGGAGCTTTACTTCAAAAAATACATGAACTTGAAAGAGGGAAAGTTAGATGTGAAATCTCCTCTCATAGTGTTTAGAGTTGAAATTTAGTGCTAAAATAATTGGTTCTAACGACAGTTATTAGAGCGTATCCAACAGTATTACGAAATGTAATATTACATGTTGTATTCAATAGCCCAACCAACAGGTGGGCACTGATTTAATCAGCGTCCAAGATAAGGGCTCTGATTAAATTAGCATCAAAGTTTGGACGCTGATTTAATTGGTGTTCAAGATATATTCCTACTATAACGCAATCATGCTGAAAACATATATTTATTGTTATGTGGACAAACATGCTGCTGAAAACATATTTAATTATTATATGGACAGTTGTATTAACGCAGTGCTGGAGACATACATTCCAGCTGTAGAGCTGTTAACCCCATTTATAGTAGGGCGTTGAGTGCTGATTTAATCAGCGCCCTTATTCAGGGCCTGTGCTCGGACCAATTTTGAATTGGTCCTTGAATTTTCTCTCAATATTCAGGGAAAATTTATTGTTGGGTCGGGTTGTTTGCCTCCCTTCGAAATTCAGGAGCTAAATTGGCAATCGTTGCAGTTGCTCTTAATGAACATTGTTTTCTCATGCCAAGAAAATTAACTTTTTTTTGTAATATTTTAATAATAATTTTGAAGTGATATTTTGTAAAATCATCGTAATATTTTTTCACAAATTTGCGTTTATTCATTATAAAAAATCACTCGATCTTCTAGAAAAAGTACGAATTGCAGGAACAAATGTATTACATGGCTTTTGATGAATAGACATCATGAATCAAAAAGGATAAATGGATATTGGATAATGGATGCTTAAGACTAAGACTGTTATGGTAACGGTAAAATACCAATACCATACCATTACCAGTCTGTCGATAACCATTTTTGATTGAAATCGGTGTACCAGTTAAAACGATATGATAACGATAAATTTACCATTTTTAATGGTAAACTATCGGTAACATTTCTTCAATACCAGCGATAACGTTAATTTTACCAATTAATTTAAAACATATGTATACTCATCTGATATGCTTTCTTACATGCATTTTGAACCGAATAAATAATTATATTTAATTCAATAATCAGGTGAAATAATTTCAAGTACACTTATTTTTTTTCTCATTTATGTTTTTTTATAAACTGATACTACATATAATATAATAAAGATGAACTCTATACAAAAATATAACAAGATATAAATTTGATGGACAAACGGTACTTTACCATTACCAGTGTAACAGTTACCAGATTATCGGTATACCAGTCTTCGATATACCAATCGATCGGTAACGATAAGCAATTTTGACTTACTAGTAAAAAAAAGTACGGTAAAGATATTTGCCAAATGGTAGTGGTAATCATTACCATAATAGGCCTACTTAAGACATATGACTGAAAATCAAGAGATTACAAAAGATATTGTCTACAAAGATGGTGGATCAACAAATTTTAAGAACCATTCTAACGGATATATGATTAGCATTGGCAACGTAGGTAATTCTAAAATTCATGCTATTTGTATTATTTTGTTGGTAAGAAATTTAAAGCATATTCTGTTGAGTATTAGTTAATAGTGTGATAAAGGTTTCAAAATTAACTCCGTAAAAGGCAAATGTCATATTGAGGAAGCAGTTGAAAACGAAAAGCCTATACATTAAGTATGAAAATTTTAAATGATAATACGTTTCTTTTTAGCTGAACAAATTGATCCTCATATTTGACTTTAAAGATTTGGTCATTTAAATGTCAAACTTGTATCTAAAATTGCTAAAATTGGTATAGTTAGAGATCTTCAAGAAATTCAAGCAAATAATTTATATGATGCATGTTAATTAGGAAAATTTAGAAATAAAATCTTTTAAATCAAAAGATACAATTTATACCTCTCAACCTCTTGAGCTTCTTCACTAAGATGTTTTCGATCCATTAAAATATAATATATAAATCACATTAAATATATATTTATAATCGTAGACGAGTATTCTATGTTTACGTGGACGATTTTCTTAAAATGTAAAAGTGATGCTTTCGAAATGTTTAAAAATTTTGTTAAACAAATTCAAAATCTAATGATTAATTTAAAATTATTTAAAAAGACCACGACGAAGAATTAAAAATTGAAAATTTATATAATAAGAGAAGGTATAACTCATAAATTTTCATTTTCAAAGAACATTATAACAAAATGAAATAGTATAACGCAAAAATAAGACGATTCAACAGTGCACAAGAACTATGCCAATTGATAGTAATTTACCTAAAGAATTTGGACTAAGGTAGCTGATACAACATGTTATATACTAAGTAGAATTTTAATAAGCCATTAATTAAGAAACCTCCATATGAATTATTCTATAAAAAAAATCCTAAATTATCATACTTTATAATTTTTTGCAGTAAATGTTTTATTATAAATACTAAAATAATCTGGATAAATATGATGATAAATTAGATAAAGGAAATTTTATTGGATACTCAAATAGAAATAAAGCTCATAGAGTTTTCAATACTAAAACTAACACTATTGGAGAAACCTTACATGATTAATTTAATGAACATTTAAAAATTCATAATCATAATATTAATAATGAAGAAAACTCGAAAGATGTAGATCAAAAGTTATATAGATGAATGATTGGATCACTACTCTATGCAACTACTAATAGACTTGATATAATGCAGTGTTTGTATTTGTGCAAGATACCAATCTCAACTTAAAGAAACTTATCTGAAATCTGTAAAACGAATTTAAGATATGTCAACAATACATCTGACTATGGACTATTTTAACTAAAATGACTCCTTTGAATTAATTCTATACAGTCATGCCGACTATACTAATTGCAAATCGGACTGTAAAGATACAAGTAGAACTTATCACTTTTTAGGGCACTCTCGGGTTTTCTAGTTTAGTAAAAAAGCGAAACATTGTCCCTTTATCTATGACAGAAGCGTAGTATATTTCAGCGGCTTTAACTTGTCTAAAATCATTAAAAGATTTTTGTTTAAATTTTACTAAATAACAAATATATTGCGACAATACAAGTGCGATAAATCTATCTGAAAATTCAATTGATATAAGACAACTTTTTAAGAGATAATTTAAATAAAGAAATAATATCACTTAAATTTATAAATAATGGGAATCAAATAGCTAATATATTAACAAAACCAGTTACTTGGAGAGTTATCAATTTGTTCTTTATCAAAAATATAAAAGAACAAAGCAAAATTTATGAAATAAAATAATTAAAATTATAACATATATGTCAACATACCTTAGCCCCCAATGTTCTTTTAACTAAGATTAATGAAGTTTTCCAATTAATAAATATAATTGGAATTAAATGGAAGTTGATTCTGGGTTGATTGTGAACAATGTTCTAAATACCATTAGTTCTTAAACCTTATTAATAGTGAAGTTAAGACTTGGAATTTATAAATCTTTAAATTAAGATTTAATGGAAGTTATTCCAAAGAGAAGCTTTCCAATTTAATAAACTAAACTGGAATTGAATGGAATTCTGTTTAATAAAAATCGAGATGAGCTTCTGTGAAGGAAAACCGTTACTATTTATGGAATTTAAAAGGCTTTGTCATTATTCAATTTATAGTATTAGTCTGATACAAAAAAAATTATATTGATTACGACAGATCTGATTTCCGTGAAGGCTCCATTTTATTGGAAGTCGATTTTGGGCTTATCGTGAGCGAAGTTTTAAACGACATTCGTTCTTTAACCCAGTTAAAGACAAGATTTATTTCCTAAAGTTGAATTATCATTAAATGATGATTTTGAAGATTAAAACTAAGTTGGGAGTTTTAATGAATCTTTAATTAGATTGGAATGTGAATAGGGTAACGAATTCGAGAAGTGTTCGAGACGGAGTACCACCAGTTTTACTCCGTGCGATAGTTAAATCTTTAAATATATTTGAATGTTAAATGGTAATTAAATTTACCGATAACACAATGGGTGTTAGATATGGAGTACTACCAGTTTTGCTTCATGAGATGAATAGGTTGGGATTGAGATAATAAAATGAATGATTACTTCGGTAAGGCTCGTTAATCCCAACTAGTTTTATAAACCTTAATCAGGTTTATGTTGCGAAAGATATTATAAAATCTTTTGAAATGATTTACAGGGAATGGATTAACAATAAGTTTAAATGAGATAGTCTTTGATAAGATTAATGGGAATAATTCCCAATATAATGAATATTTGAATAAAAGAATATTCTGGATTGGAATGAGGCATATGATGTGTTTTTATATCACTTGATTATAAGATACGTGAGTTATTCAGAAAGACCACCCATTCTGAATAACTGATACGATGATTAAAAGTCGAAGATTTGAAGACGGTGGTCGAAGACCGGAGATCTTCACATCGTTTGAATTATTGTTGATGTCTCCCTTGGGCTATACACCCAAGACGAGGTTATAAGTGGTGGTCGTCCAGACGTACTTGGAGATCGACCAGATATGCGATGACCTCTCTCTTGTATTGGACATATGGGACGAGAAATAAGGCACCTCCGGTTTCTTTCAGACCCAAAACGGACTTGCAAATGGATGGTATGTCTGATATTGTACTTCGCGCTGTATTCGTTGATCTCTGGTAAATATATTTGTATGGTGGCGGAGAATTTATTCTCTTAGCTTAACACTCTTCTCTGAGACGTACGAGCTTAGAGATTATATATTGGTAGACATCAATGGTATGGTATGGATTGACAATGTGGCATGCTAAAATGTATGGATCATAGCTTTTGTTGAAAAGCGAGGCTTTGTGGATGATGATTAAAGCGTGGCTTTAATATAGCATTGCTTTGTGTATATCGTTAATTCGCGAACTTCACACCTCGGTATGGATCAAAAACAGGATGAAGAACGGCAGGCAGGACATGCATTTCTTTCTAGCTAGGAGTAATGTTATGGTATGGATCCCAGACATTTTACTTGTGTGCATGTTGGAAGATGGAAAGCGAGGTACCTCGGATTTGGTTGCACAAGGCCCTTGATGGTTGACATACTGACCAAGATGGTTGACGTAATGACCAGGTTTTAGGTCCGATAGGACCAGGGAACGTATTGTTCAGGTATAACCAATCAACGACGGTAGACTGACCCTGCATGATCCTAGGTGCATGTGCGCGTGAATCCTGAGACATTTGTTAGATTGTCTCGAATCGTAAAGGAAGATCCCTTGCCTTAGTTCATAGATGAAAATCTAAATTCCATACACGATTTTACAATTTTAGTTGTAAACCTATATGGCGACATAGTAGGATGAAGTATTATGTCGTCTAGGATTGATACATTTATATTTGAAATTGATTTCTGCACTTATAATAGTAATAAAAGATAAAATTTGTGTATTAAACATGTTCGGCTATTATAAAGTAAAACTCTTCCGTGTTATACGGCGTGATCCCGTGGTTTATCTAATTTTAAAATAATTTTAATAATTTTTTAGCTCTCACACCAGTCCCATGACTGACTCGGAGTTTATTGTTGTCCACCTAAACTCTGGGTGCCCATATTTTTCCATACGGACAGCTAGTAGTTTTGGTTTTGCAGATATTTAGTTCACAGGATCCTTGATTACGGCTGGAGCAATACTCTGGAATGCTTTATATCCGTGTATTTCTTTCAGCTGTGCTAGTTGATGTTTTCCGCTGCACATTTTAATGTATTATATTTGTGTTGTCTTGTAATCTATTAAACTCTGATATTTTTCTGTTGTATATTATATGTACTATGATATCTTGTACTCTGACGTAAGTTGTTGTAATAGCAATGAAATGTTCTCTATTTTATGTTTTGATGTGTCGTGTTCTCATGACTATCCATGGATTTCTGTCTTTCAGACCGAACCTGAGTGGTTTACGGTCGATTCGAATGACGGCGATTTTTGGGACGTTTCATTTGTCCTTATACTTAAGCAACACTTTGTTTACAACATAATTTTACATCAAGCTTTATATTAAGAATGTATCCAATATATTGAAATTTATATTGAAAAATAAATAAATTGATCATTACTTTCAAAAACCAAGGACCACTAACTTATGCTGTAGTGATGGCTCTAAATGCTGTGACCCTAGAGATCATGGACTCGAATCTCTAAGATGACGTTAAAATGAGAGTCTACAATAAAATAATACTCTTACATTTTATAGAAAAAAAACTGGAATCTCTGAGATGGCTACGGAGCAGATTGTCTATGTTGCTGCTCACTTCTCTTGTTGGTGCTCCTTTTTCTTTGTACTCTTGTACATCTGCCTTATGTCACTCTTTATGGAATTGCTCTTGTGTTACTTAGCAACCGCTTCAATTTGTTGGGGTCTCTTTGTAGTTGCACCCCTTTGGTGCTTTGCTCTTTGAATGGAGCTATGTTGCCATAAATTCTTGAATCTTGCTGTTTAGTCCGGTTGTTTGCCATGGAAATAAGTTTATTGTACCTTCGGGTACTTTGAGATGTGTTGCTGGACATTAGATTTAGCTGGTCAAGTGACAAGTGAGTTAATGGTGGGTGTTCTGCATTGTCGTGTTAAAAGGTTCGGTTGTGCAGGTCCGTGCTCCTCTCCTAGTGAATTGATGTTGTCCTTATATGGCATTGTATTAAGTCACATGTTTTAAGTTGTAATTTATTGTTGTTTTGTTAAAAAATGTAATTTGACTCCCTGCATGGAGTGAGCTAATTTTTCTGTGTAGTCTAGAAATAATGTCTAGCTCCTGTGCTATAATCTAAATAGAATGCAGTGGATAGTTCACTTTAAAAACCATTGGTAGACGATCCACCTTAAAAATCGAATATAGTTAGTTGGTAATCTTCCAACCTCCTGAATTATTTGTAATTATTATTTATTATAATAATAAGAGTTTGCGGTCACTTAAAAAACTCACGGTTCTGCCAAAATAATAATAATAAATGCAGATAGGTACAGCAGATAGATAAGATGTCTACTTACTACATTCGGTTTTTAAAGTGAACCGACCACTTCAACTATCCTAGCTTATAGAACAGGAGCAAGACAAATTTTCTAGGCTGCTAAAACAAACGGTTAAAGAGGGAACCATCCACAATTGCATGACCAAGGAGCCACTCAACAACATCTACAAAAAGCAAAGCAAACTAGGCATACACAAACAGTTGCCAAAGGCAATCAACTAAGAAATGACTTACACCAAAAAAGTATGAATTGCATGTTACACTAATCGGACTAGAAGATGGCTAACAACATAACAAATATACATAAAACTTCATGTTCAACATCCATGAACAACAGACCAAACAAAGCAAATCAACACAGCGAGACCAAAACTCCAACACCATATCTTTCTTGCAACAGTAGCATTAAACATAGCATGACATTAACCAAGAAAAATATTGCATAATGTTAACCAAGGCAATGGCTGCAGTGACAATACTCAGCCTACACAAGGAGTTGTACGCGAGCAGCAGGTAAAAGCCAATATGCGAACCCTAACATTGCAAAGCAATCTCTTAGGGGATGCAAATGGCACAAACAAACTTAAGGCAACTCAAATGACCAACAACCCAAAACCACCACGCAGCAGAACAAAGACTACTAATCTCAAATACCATTCACTAGATCCAAAACAACACACCCTGCAGAATCTCTAACTAGAACAACTGCATAAAACACTATCCTGTAGCATCAGTATGAAGTAGCCAAGCCTCTACAAACCTCTAAACTCGTACTAATCCCGAGCTGGACCAAAGATTAGAAACCCAAATGGACCCGCAAGCAACACCACGTTCGTCGAAATTCTCGATCCAAATCCGACCTAGACAAAATGCTGAGCAACATGGGAAAGATTAGCATTGGAGGCCAGTTCGGGTGCTTGAAAGGGCTCAGACCAACACAGTGAGTTAGTGAGTGTGGAAAAGTACAAGGCGGAGGAGGATGCAACAAACATAGTAGATGTACGGTAACGGATTGCACAAGATGCTTAGAAATTAGAGAAGAAATTATGTGGGTAACAAAGGAAGCGATGAGCCGAGCTTGTTCTAAACAACAACGAAAAAGGCTAGAAAGAATAGAAGCGAAGATAGGAGGGAGGAATTAGGGATCAAAGGAATTAGGTCAAGAAGTGATGACAGCAGATGAAAAAAAGCAGAGTTATAGTCCCCATTATTACAAAGAGGACAAGCGACCCAGTGTCTTATGTATATATATCATTTTTATTTCCATTCCATGGTTATCTTATTTATTAGTCTATAGTATTTTACTTTAGGGGGCCATATTAGAGTTAGAGTTATAGTTTTAGTTAGTTACTTTTGATTAATGATAAAGGGGAGAAATATATAAAAATATCAAGCAAAGATTAAGGGGAAGATTTTTAACTCATGGGGAGTTAAACTATATTTTAGGTATAAAGTTGTTATCATAAAAAAAGGAGAGATCGATAGTACCTTAAGTATTGATTTTGATAACAAGTTTAGGAAATCATATAAAATATGAATACTAATATTTTATTGATATATATATATATATATATATATATATATATATATATATATATATATATATATATATATATATATATATATATATATATATTGCTCGTGGGATATCAGGCAAGTATTAATTAAGAGAAATGTACAGTATTAAGTATATAATCAAGATCGGATAAAGGAAAAGGTGTTGATATAAAGTCTTAATAGTTAGACGCCACGACCCATGAATATTAAAGTGTTCAAGAAATCAAGATATCCAAGATATGTTACTGATACATATCTTGTATATTAACACTCTAATAGAATTTTCCTAATCTTTCTCTTTAATTTAAATTTTTGGTTTTTCAAAATTTCTTATTCTCAAAAATAACGTTTACAAAATATTTTAAAATAATTTTTAGAATTGCTTTCCTGATTTTTTATATAAGAATATTTAAGACTGAAGTTTCCTTATATTTTAAATATATTAATTTTTTGACTATTTATAATTTGTTATAATTTTATAGTGCTTATTATAGATTTGAGTTTAATATATTCATTTATACTTTACAATATATTGTAAAGGAATTTATTTTTGAGAAGCTCTTTATATTTCAAAATAAGTTTATTAAGTTTCATAAGTTATATTATGATTAAAATATATATAAACTATGCTCGGATGATAGTATGAAGTTTCTAATTTTATTATAAAGCAACAGATTTTTAAAATAATTTAAAAAAGTGTTTTTTAAGAATGCAAAGGGATATGCGACATATCCTTCATGTTTATGTTGAAATATTGGTTGTATATTTCAAACGAATTATATTTTCTAAATGAATTTTATACAACTACTCCTCATTTATCTTTCATCTTTTTATTCACTACTTTTCTGAATCTAATTATGCCCAAACTCTACTTAATTTTGACCTAAATTAAATTTAATCACCATTTGTTTAATTGTCTAACATTTACTCTGTGAGCTTTCACCCAAATCAAGATCAAAATATTATTTAAGAGTTATATGATTAATTGTAATTATAATCGAAGATTTATGTTTGTTAAACTCTATCAAATCTTAGCGTAGCCCAAAAACTGTGTAGTTAAAGCGCTCGGCGGATCCAACGCGTCGGATGTGCAAAAGGTTGTAGCGGGGATAAAGCGACGAAATAACAGGATATACCGGATGAGTCTATAATAGCATATAAAACTTGTATTTAATTCTTTTATAAATATATAAATGACAAATAAGTATAAACTTTTATTTAACTTAACTAAATTTAATAGAATATTATACTATTTTATATTCAGATAAATGTATATTAAAAAATTATAGTTAAAACTTTTATTTCCATTCGTTCGTAGTAGTAGCCCAGTGGTTAAGGACTTTGCGCCATGGTAACAGTGGCACAGGTTTGAAATGTGCAATGACATGCTAAGAGCTTACCATGTGCATACGCTAAGATCAGCCACTTACGTGGTGCTTGCGGACCAGGCTAGGTGCACTCGGGAGGGTTTTATAACTCCGGTCGGTTTCCCTCCTGAACAAATTCAAAAAAAAACTTTTATTTCCATTCCATGGTTATCTTATTCATTAGTCTATAGATTTTACTTTAGGGGATCGCATTAGAATTATAGTTTTAGTTAGTTACTTTTGATTGATGATAAAGAGGAGAAATATATAAAAGTATCAGGCAAAGATTAAGGGGAAGTTTTGTAACTCATGAGAAGTTATATTATATATTTTAGCTACAAAATTGTTATCATCAAAAAGGGAGAGATCGATAGTACTTAGATATTGATTTTGATAACAACAACTTTAGGAATTGATAAAAAGTATAAATGCTAATATTTTATCAATATATATATATATAATGTAGCGTGGGATATTAAAAGGTATTAGTTAAGAGAACTTTATAGTATTAAGTATTGAATCAAGGTCTGACAAAGGCAAAGATATTGATATGAAGTCTCAATAGTTACGCATTGATGACCCACGAATATTAAAGTGGTCAAGAAATCAAGATATCCTAGATATATTACCGAGTCCTATATTATAAGTCAAAACTCTAATAGCACTTTCCTAATCTCTCTACCTAATTTTATTTTTTGGTTATTCAAATATTCTTGTTTTCAAAAATAATCTTTATAAAATATTTCTCAAAATAATATTTTTAAAGTAATTTTTAAAAATTGCTTTCTTGGTTTTTTTATATAAGATTATTTAATATTTAAATTTTCTTATATTTTAAATATATTAAGTTTTTAACTATTTATAATTTGTTAAAAATTTATGGTGATCATAGATTTGAGTTTAATGTATTCACTTATTGTAACGAACTGGGATTTTCGACTCTGAAAATCAACACAAAACTACCATGTTGACTATTCAGACATCGGAAATCCCTGATCATTAATAGAAAGAAGTTTGAGGGTGAGAATAGATAAGATAGAAAATTAGAATAGAAGAGGAAGAAGAACACAATCAGAGTAACACGAATCTTACAGCGGAACAAATAAATTATAATATATAACATAACTTTGCAATAAACCAGTATAATAACATTATCAGAGTACAACACTTACACATAGCGGAAAAAACAATAGCTATATAATCCTGAAGCCTCCTGCTTCAAGCTCCTTCAAGTATATCTGTAAAGATCTGAACTACTTGACTGTCCGTACAAATTTGGGCACCCAAGAGTTTAGGGAAAAACAAAATAAACTCTGGGTCAGTCATGGGACTGGTGGTGAGTAAACTTAAATCATTGGTTTAACCTTTAAAATTCTTTTCAAAAGAAAAGATAATCGTAAGACCAATCCACACATAAACACAGACGGTTTTTACCTTACGATAACCCAAAACAGTTTTTGAAATCAATACTTCTCTGATATTATAATAATGTCTAATCACAAGTAATTAGAATCTAGCAAAACGCATGCATCTCACGTTCCACATATATAGTATACAAACAAAACCGCGGGTGCTTATTGGAGATTGGATTCCAACTATGACAAGGTATGGGACCACCTGCCGATAGTGTATCTCTAGAGGCGAATACACTGGGTTCAACAAGAACGTCTTGCAACTCGGCCCACATATGACCGACCACTCATTTCGCTTGAGTGTATCGAATGTATATCACCAACGGTTGGGAGCTACCCACCGTTTCCCGAAAAGGGACAGCATCGATAATAGATAAAAGAATGAATGGATTTTCTCTAGATAGGTGATATACACCCTAATGGGAGCGACCCACTTAGCCATGCTGTCTGCCCGATTTCTGTCATTTCCCGGTTGATGAGGCTTGAGGTCATAACGTATCTTTTGACGAATCATACATTCATTTACTTTGAATGTCACATCATCATACCCGCCAAATCACAAATTGATTTCCCCAAAAAATACCATGGGTATAAAGCTAAGAGAAACGAATTCCTCCGCCACCAAACGTAAGTACGTTTGAAGAGATCAACTTACGCGATCCGTTAGATATACTCTGCCATACATTCGTCCATCCACGCTTGTCCTAGGACTGGACAAACCGAAGGCACTATTCTTTAAACAGGATTGCCCTTGCATAACTCCGTCTTCAATTACCTTCATCATATTTGATCGCAACGCTAATGTCCACACATAGTAGTTTTCAGATAATGAATCTGATCCCAGTCTCTCCGTATTGATGACGGAAAATGGTCAAAAACTTCGATAGTCGGTGATTTAACTATCAAAGAAAAATAGGTGTACAACCAACGATCTTGTTTCTAGATAGAAATTCGATCGGTCAATCATCAATCAACATTAATCTCCTTTAATTTAATTTATCATTAATTTATTCATTTTCCATTTCTATATACTCAACATTTCTTATTTTCTAAATTTATGAAATATACGTCATCAATCATTGGAAAACATTTCCATCTCTGTTTCACATATCATTGTCATTCCAGTATTCTTTCTCATCAACATTTCATTTTCTATGATTAGAAAATATCTCTGATTATGTTTGGAAAATGTTTCCAAAATTTATTCATTTGATTTAAACAGATGTTTAAATAAAACATCACTAAGCCAATTCAAACCATTACACTCATTAACTAAATTCACTTAATCAACCTTCACTATTGAACCTTAACCATTTCTTAGTTAAAAACGAAGTCAATCAAGTTGGGGTATAATTACCTCTCAGACCTTAACTGAACAATATTTCTAACCTCGAAATAGACAAATTTCAACCTTTTAAATCTTTAACAACTTCTTTACGTAACTCGGATTCTATTTATGAATCCCCTTCTTCATTTTAAAACATTTATTTTAACTATATCGTTATAATCCCTTTCTTCTTAAATATCCAACTTCAAAATGTAACTTTTATGCCTTAATTTAACTAAATAACTAAACCACTAATCTATAAATAAATAAGTAAATCTTGATTAAACCGGAAAGAAAATATTACTTTCTCGAATTCGATATAATCGAATTCAGTGTATAATTCTCTTTTTCGAATAATCTTTATTCGATAACTCCTTTCGAATAAACTATATTCGATAACTCTTTCTTTGAATAACTATATTCGATAATCTCTCTTCGAAATAAATTATTTCGAATAACTCCTTTAATTCTATTCGAATAAACTATGTCTATTTTAACTTTATTTCGAATGGCTAATATTCGATTTAACTTCATTCGCTTGACTCTAGATCGCAACGATCACAATGGTTACGCCTGATTCCCTCATGAAACATCCGACCGCTGTAGGCTATCTGCAGCCCTGCGAATTCCGCTAGCAGTCGTACGAAATGGCGACTCATCCTAAATAACTATGTTTGACTAACTCTATCTCAAATAACTATATTCGATCAACTCTAATTGAATAACTAATATTCAATTAATTCTAATTCGATTAACTATGCTCAATTAACTCTAATTTAATTAATTCTATCTCTAATCTTTTTACTCTAACTGATTAACTCCTTTGATTGACTCTACGTTTATTCAGTTTCAAATATCGATGTTGAAATCGATTCTTACTTCTATATATAAGTCCTGACTTATATATTCTATTTATCCAATGATAAACATTTTATTTAATTTATAAAATATTATTTATAAACTTATCTTCTCAATCTATCTGTCAGAATAGATTCTATTTAAAATCTTTGCTTTAAATCCATATCATATTATACCCGTGTGTGAAGCACGGGTCTAAACCTTTCAAATGTAAAATTTTCCCTTTTATACAATTCTAGCCACCTTTCAAGTATTTTCTTTTATAATCTATTTATTTATAAAATAAATCCCTTTTTGATAATTCTATCTATTTTATAAAATATTTTCTTTTTATAAAAATTTATTGATTTTATAAGTAATTCCTTTGAAATCTAACTATTTCCTTTTCTATTTATTTTACACATATTTCCTCTTTCTATTATATTTATTTTCAAATAAATATCCCTTTTCAATTCTATTTGTAAATGGTTTACCAATATTTCTTTTTCAATCCTGTCTATTTGATTTACAAATAAATATTCCTTTTTAATCTATTTATTTCCTAAATAAATGGTTTTCTTTTTATAAAATCTTTGATTTTATAAATATTTTCTTTTCCAATATAACATTGAAATTTTCCTTTTTAACATTCCAGTGTTCCTTATGGTATTTAACATACCATATAACAATGATCAGTATCATTCCAACATACAAAATCAACAACAGATTTCATATCACATCATATAACACAATATATGAAAAGAAAACGGTAAAATAAATGTTGAGGAACCTAGTTGGGTCCCTCCGACCTGTTTTCACTGCATCCGCAGATGTTAATCACATGAATAACACGAATATGAAATATACTGATAAACAGAATTATTATTCGATTAATGATTTATATATATATCGTTATCTATATTTTCAATCAACTAACTAGCAGTTCAACCAAACAGCCAACACACAGCAAACAACCACTATTTATCAGTTATAAAAATATGTTATAAAAATATAACTGAGAAGAGTTAGTGAGTTTTACTCACCTCGGTCGATCATCGTTATTAACAATAACCATCGCTTCATTCAGACGGACAATTTATTTTGCTATAAATTGTAACGAGCTCTGTTTCGCTCCCAGTCTGCTCCATTATGGAGCCACCGTCCATACGATCCCAACGGATCCGACCGTTCGAAATTCTGATATCATATAATGAAGTTATCGCGTTAATAAGTTAATATACAATTTAATTAAAACCAAACTTAAGTTTATTTATAATTGAGCTCACCACAAATTTCCCGGCCCACTTAACCATTTGAAAAACCCAACCCGTCTGCACCTTTAACTCCATCTTCCCCAATTGAATTTTCACGCTTCCAAGAATCCACCGAACACCATAGTTCCCATTTCAAGCACATCTTACTCCCTCCACCGTTGATTTAAAATCAAACAAAAATCATCATAGTTCTACTCTTGCCGTTCTCTTCCTCCCCATACCCTTCGTAACGAACTCGGTGGCCTCTACCCAAATCCATCCTCGTCGCAATTACTACCCAAAAATCTGTCCACACACTCCTCATCGCCTGATAATCTCAACGCCAACAATCCCTCCTCCTAGCTCCCCCTCCACTGATAGAGAGACGCAACCCTTGGTCTTGCTGTTGTTTTTTGTATTATTTTTTTTGGGTTCCAGCAATGCTCCATCGAGTGGTTTTGGAAAGGTTACGGTTGTGTACAGGAAACCCAGGCGAGTTCGAGCGTATATGGTTTGGATTTTTTTTTTAATACTGGCGTTTTCAAATTTTCCGTGAAGTAATGTATTTGAAAACAAAATGATGAGGCCATTAAACAATTCGAATTCCCTTTTCAGAACAAAGAAAATGAAGTGAACAACCATATTTATATGGGTAGAATTCCTTGATCGCCAAGGAATAGACCCAGTAGGATAGCTGGAAAAGATTGTAGCCGAGGCATGTGAAAAAGAACTATGCGAGGTGATTATTCATGGTCAGATGATATGACCTCAACCTTGGCAGGCAAGGTGTTAGTTTGGATTGGTTAAGTTTTTAATTTGATACATATGTAAACACTATACTTGTCGGTAGGCTTCAGCACAAAGGCATGTGCATAGTGATAAACTAGTTCTAGGTAGATGGCTCCATACGGTGACTAGGTTGAAGTAGGTACGGTTTGTTGTTAGATGTATAATGTAGACTTGCAGGTAGGAGCGGCTTCATTCGGTGAAAGCTTGGGTACATACAGGGAAGGTGTTACGAATTGATAAGATTTAACACTGCCTGCATTGAATAAGGACGGACGGTGGCTTCACTACATGGAGTCATTTCGTGCACTACTAGGCTACTTTTAAAATGAATGTATCTTGTCCAAACTCTATACCACACTGTATGGAGTCATTTTGTACACTACTAGGCTAAGCATACATCCATCCTAGGTAAGCTGAAAATGAAAGCAAAGCATACAGGTCCTATATATATATATGTATATATTAAATTTTTGTACACCATGTTATATAAATTTTACATGTCTGAGCTGTCACAGACAGATATAAGAATATGATCATGTCCAGCGAGGTGTCCCGATCCAAAAAATATAATAATATCGGTAGGTTAACTCATTGTGAAAACCCGAAATGTTGATATAGTGTGCAAAATACTCCGAATAAAAAGTTGCATATTTAATTAATTAAAAATTACAGTAAAATTCTAAAAATTAATTTATCACTATGTCTCAAAGGAACCTTGTCTAAATTCGAACCCAGTATGCAGTTATTTCAAATAAACTGTTATGGTCGATGAATGATTCTATAGCGACTATTTGAAAATTTGATTTGGACATATCTTGCAATCTATACGACGAAATCCCAATTTTTCTCTTCCATTAGAAAAATGTATTTCACCAGCTCTGAACGTTTCTTGTTTCACAGAAATCCGATTTAAAACGAATCCAGTACATTCAGTTGAAGTTCAAATCACCAAATTACGAACTACAGCGCCATTTGGAGCTCGATTTTAATAATAGTATAATTTTACATTCAACTATCTTTAAAATAATATATTTGTTATTCTAATTCAATTTTAAACTGAATTAAATATCACAGATGATCCAATTCACACCATTTTGTGAATTCCACTATTTCTGATTATTTCAGAAATTAAATATATTAGTATATTATTTATTTTAATTAAATATGCACTATAATTTAATTCAACGACCATTTCAATCTCTCAATCCCTATTTATATAATTAAATTAATTATTATACGGTAAAATACGGGTCGTTACATTCTTCTCTCCTTAAAATAATTTCGTCCTCGAAATAGCTAAGGTAAAGAACATGCCCTATTGACTAGTATAAATTTATTTGTTTACTTACCAACTTTAATTTTTACTAAACCAATTTAATTTCAATTAAAATATTAATTAATTCTTATCAACGAAAATTTTCTAAAATCCTGAAAATTTTCTAACACCCTAAATTTCCGGAAAATTTCGCCAGCACCTCCTTTGTACCGGTCAATAGTTCAAACCCCAGCTCTCCTCTCTAGGCCGTTTTCTTTCAAAAAGAAAATCAAAAAGCCAAGCGGCATGCCGATTCAGCACATAAAACCTCATGTGAAATTATAAACATGTACCTTTTTGTCGGGTACATCATTATATCCTTTCCATCTGCTACCCTGTCATCATACACAAATGCCTTTCCAAACAAAATTCCAATTTTTATCTTCAAAACCAAATCATTCACGTATCCAAGCCAAATTCCATTTCAAACCAAAGTTCCATTACCAATCTCAACTCTTAACTTACCAGTCCAATACCATTTCAGATTACCTATCTCATAATTCAAAATCGGATTCCACATGATATATTATATTCCAATTCAATTTCCAGTTAATTGGTTTCAATTCATATTTTCTTTCAAGAATTTCTTTAAATTTGTTTTAATTCATACCATCTTCCTGGGAGTTTTAAACAATTTCTTTTCAAAAAATCAATATTCCTTTTTGGAAATCAAAACCACTTGTTCCTCAAAACAATTCAAAAATAGTATTTTTGGTAGTAATCCGTCACTTAGAACTTGAAAATGAACACTAAGAATGTGGCCAGCATCATCAGAGTTATTTCCCAGCTACTGAAGTGAGTTCAATACTATATCACTTATCAAAACCATATTTAAACACTTTCATTTTGAAATCTTTTTCAAAATATCATTCACGATGCTTGTAAAACAAATTTTAAAATCTCCCAGGATCTTAAAATTCTCATATAATTAATCCAAATCCATTTACGAACATTTTTCTCAATTTCCAGAATTTTTAATTCTAAATTCCGATTTATTCATTTCATGACACTTCTATGCATTTTATTTGGTTATATATACATAACCAACTCAATTTTAAGCTTTATTCGATTTATATAGCAACCAACACATCCAATATATGATAATAATTCTAAGATACACATTTCTTTTATATCAAAATATACTTTGGGTAAATTATCTCACTTACCCTTTTTGAACATACTGTGTCGGTTTATTGCACTTGAGTGTTTAGAAACCCTTATCGATACAGTGGATCAAACTGATCGGCCAGAATCCACAAATGACTCAACCAATAAATCTCCACAATATAAAACAATTTTATAAAAATCTACAAATACGTTCACTCGTATATATACACTCAAACTCAATCTAGGTTATTACTAACCCTATCTCTAATGAGTCACGCCACAGAGCCAATGTAATCACTTAACCTTCAGCTCTAATACAATTGTAACGAACTGGGATTTTCGACTCCGAAAATCAACACAAAACTACCATGTTGACTATTCAGACATCGGAAATACCTGATCATTAATATAAAGAAGTTAGAGGGTGAGAATAGATAAGATAAAAAATTAGAATAGAAGAAGCAGCACAATCAGTGTAACACGAATCTCACAGCGGAACGAATATAATATAATATATAACATAACTTTGCAATAAACCAGTATAATAACATTATCAGAGTACAACACTTACACACAGCGGAAATAACAATAGTTATATAATCCTGAAGTCTCCTGCTTCAAGCTCCTCCAAGTATATCTGTAAAGACCTGAACTACTTGACTGTCCGTACAAATTTGGGCACCCAAGAGTTTAGGGAAAAACAAAATAAACTCTGGGTCAGTCATGGGACTGGTGTGAGTAAACTCAAACCATTGGTTTAACCTTTAAAATTCTTTTCAAAAGAAAAGATAATTGTAAGACCAATCCACACATAAACACGGACGGTTTTTACCTTACGATAACCCAAAACATTTTTTGAAATCAATACTTCTCTGATATTATAATAATATCTAATCACAAGTAATTAGAATCTAGCAAAACGCTTGCATCTCACGTTCCACATATATAGTATACAAACAAAACCGCGGGTGCTTATTGGAGATTGGATTCCAACTATGACAAGGTATAGGACCACCTGCCGATAGTGTATCTCTAGAGGCGAATACACTGGGTTCAACAAGAACGTCTTGCAACCCGGCCCACACATGACCGGCCACTCATTTCGCTTGAGTGTATCGAATGTATATCACCAATGGTTGGGAGCTACCCACCGTTTCCTGAAAAGGGACAACATCGATGATAGATAAAAGAATGAATGGATTTTCTCTAGATAGGTGATATACACCCTAATGGGAGCGACCCACTTAGTCATGCTGCCTGCCCGATTTCTGTCATTTCCCGGTTGAAGAGGCTTAAGGTCATAACGTATCTTTTGACGAATCATACATTCATTTACTTTGAATGTCACATCATCATACCCGCCAAATCACAAATTGATTTCCCCAAAAAATACCATGGGTATAAAGCTAAGAGAAACGAATTCCTCCACCACCAAACGTAAGTACGTTTGAAGAGATCAACTTACGCGGTCCATTAGATATACTCTGCCAGACATTCGTCCATTCACGCTTGTCCTAGGACTAGACAAAATGAAGGCACTATTCTATAAATAGGATAGCCCTTCCATAACTCCGTCTTCAATTATCTTCATCATATTTGATCGCAATGCTAACGTCCATACAGAGTGGTTTTCAGATAATGAATCTGATCCCGGTCTCTCCGTATTGATGACGGAAAATGGTCAAAAAATTTGATAGTCGGTGATTTAACTATTAAAGAAAAATAGGTGCACAACCAACGATCTTGTTTCTAGATAGAAATTCGATCGATCAATCATCAATCAACATTAATCTCCTTTAATTTAATTTATCATTAATTTATTCATTTTCCATTTCTATATACTCAACATTTCTTATTTTCTAAATTTATGAAATATACGTCATCAATCATTGGAAAACATTTCCATCTCTGTTTCACATATCATTGTCATTCCAGTATTCTTTCTCATCAACATTTCATTTTCTATGATTAGAAAATATCTCTGATTATGTTTGGAAAATGTTTCCAAAGTTTATTCATTTGATTTAAACAGATGTTTAAATAAAAGATCACTAAGCCAATTCAAACCATTACAGTCATTAACTAAATTCACTTAATCAAGCTTCACTATTGAACCTTAACAATTTCTTAGTTAAAAACAAAGTCAATCAAGTTGGGGTATAATTACCTCTCAGACCTTAACTGAACAACATTTCTAACCTTGAAATAGACAAAGTTCAACCTTTTAAATCTTTAACAACTTCCTTACGTGACTCGGATTCTATTAATGAATCCCCTTCTTCATTTTAAAACATTTATTTTAACTATATCGTTATAACCCCTTTCTTCTTAAATATCCAACTTCAAAATGTAACCTTTATCCCTTAATTTAACTAAATAACTAAACCACTAATCTATAAATAAATAAGTAAATCTTGATTAAACCGGAAAGCAAATATTACTTTCTCGAATTCGATATAATCGAATTCAGTGTATAATTCTCTTTTTTGAATAATCTTTATTCGATAACTCCTTTCGAATAAACTATATTCGATAACTCTTTCTTTGAAAATCTATATTCGATAATCTCTCTTCGAATGATTTACATTCGATTAATCTCCTTTAATTCTATTCGAATAAACTATTTCGAATAACTCCTTTAATTCTATTCGAATGAACTATGTTTGTTTTAACTTTATTTCGAATGGCTAATATTCGATTTAACTCCATTCGCTTGACTTTAGATCGCAGCGATCACAATGGTTACGCCTGATTCCCTCTGGAAACATCTGACCGCCATAGGCTATCTGCAGCCCTGCGAATTCCGCTAGCAGTCGTACGAAATGGCGACTCATCCTAAATAACTATGTTTGACTAACTCTGTCTCAAATAACTATATTCGATCAACTCTAATTGAATAAATAATATTCAATTAATTCTAATTCGATTAACTATGCTCAATTAACTCTAATTCGATTAATTCTGTCTGTAATCTTTTTACTCTAACTGATTAACTCCTTTGATTGACTCTACGTTTATTCAGTTTCAAATATCGACGTTGAAATCGATTCTTACTTCTCTATATAAGTCCTGACTTATATATTCTATTTATCCAATGATAAACATTTTATTTAATTTATAAAATATTATTTATAAACTTATCTTCTCAATCTATCTGTCAGAATAGATTCTATTTAAAATCTTTGCTTTAAATCCATATCATATTATACTCGTATGTGAAGCACGGGTCTAAACCTTTCAAATGTAATATTTTCCCTTTTATACAATTCTAACCACCTTTCAAGTATTTTCTTTTATAATCTATTTATTTACAAAATAAATCCTTTTTTGATAATTTTATCTATTTTATAAAATATTTTCTTTTTATATAAAATCTATTAATTTTATAAGTAATTCCTTTGATAATCTAACAATTTCCTTTTCTATTTATTTTACACATATTTCCTCTTTCTATTCTATTTATTTTCAAATAAATATCCCTTTTCACTTCTATTTGTAAATGGTTTACCAATATTTCTTTTTCAATCCTATCTATTTGATTTACAAATAAATATTCCTTTTTAATCTATTTATTTCCTAAATAAATGGTTTTCTTTTTATAAAATCTTTGATTTTATAAATATTTTCTTTTCCAATATAACATTGAAAATTTCCTTTTTAACATTCCAGTATTCCTTATGGTATTTAACATACCATATAACAATGATCAGTATCATTCCAACATACAAAATCAACAACAGATTTCATATCACATCATATAACACAATATATGAAAAAAAAACAGTAAAATAAATGTTGAGGAACCCAGTTGGGTCCCTCCGACCTGTTTTCACTGCATCCACAGATGTTAATCACATGAATAACACAAATATGAAATATACTGATAAACAGAATTATTATTCGATTAACGATTTATATATATATCGTTATCTATATTTTCAATCAACTAACTAGCAGTTCAGCCAAACAGCAAACACACAACAAACAACCATTATTTATCAGTTATAAAAATACGTTATAAAAATATAACTGAGAAGAGTTAGTGAGTTTTACTCACCTCGGTCGATCATCGTTAATAACGATAACCATCGCTTGATTTAGACGGACAATTTATTTTGCTATAAATTGTAACGAGCTCTGTTTCGCTCCCAGTCAGTCCATACGATCCCGACGGATCTGACCGTTCGAAATTCTGATATCATATGATGAAGTTATCGTGTTAATAAGTTAATATACAATTTAATTAAAACCAAACTTAAGTTTATTAATAATTGGGCTCACCACAAATTTCCCGACCCACTTAACCATTTGAAAAACCCAACCCGTCTGCACCTTTAACTCCATCTTCCCCAATTGAATTTTCGCGCTTCCAGGAATCCACCGAACACCATAGTTCCCATTTCAAGCACATCTTACTCCCTCCACCGTTGATTTAAAATCAAACAAAAATCATCATAGTTCCACTCTTGCTGTCCTCTTCCTCCCCATACCCTTCATAACAAACTCGGTGGCCTCTACCCAAATCCGTCCTCGTCGCCATTACTGCCCAAAAATCCGTCCATACACTCCTCATCGCCTGATAATTTCAACGCCAACAGTCCCTCCTCCTAGCCCCCCCTCCACTGATAGAGAGACGCAACCCTATTTTTTTAGGTTCCAGTAATGCTCCATCGAGTGGTTTTGGAAAGGTTACGGTTGTGTACAGGAAACCTAGGCGAGTTCGAGCGTATATGGTTTGGATTTTTTTTAATACTGGCGTTTTCAAATTTTCCCTGAAGTATTGTATTTGAAAACAAAATGATGAGGCCATTAAATAGTTCGAATTCCCTTTTCAGACCAAAGAAAATGAAGTGAACAACCATATTTATATGGGTAGAATTCCTTGATCGCCAAGGAATAGACCCAGTAGGATAGCTGGAAAAGATTGTAGCTGAGGCATGTGAAAAAGAATTGTGTGAGGTGATTATTCATGGTCAGATGATATGACCTCAACCTTGGCAGGCAAGGTGTTAGTTTGGATTGGTTAAGTTTTTAATTTGATATATATGTAAACACTATACTTGTCGGTAGACTTCAACACAAAGGCATGTGCATAGTGATAAACTAGTTCTTGGTAGATGGCTCCATACGGTGACTAGGTTGAAGTAGGTACGGTTTGTTGTTAGATGTATAATGTAGACTTGCAGGTAGGAGCGGCTTCATTCGGTGAAAGCTTGGGTACATACAGGGAAGGTGTTACGAATTGATAAGAATTAACACTGCCTGCATTGAATAAGGACGGACGGTGGCTTCACTGCATGTAGTCATTTCGTGCACTACTAGGCTACTTTTAAAATGAAAGTATCTTTTCCAAACTCTATACTTCACCATATGGAGTCATTTTGTACGCTACTAGGCTAAGCATACATCCATCCTAGGTAAGTTGAAAATGAAAGCAAAGCATACAGCTCCGATATATATATATATATATATATATATTAAAATTTTAGTACACCATGTTATATAAATTTTACATGTCCGAGTTGTCACAGATAGATATAAGAATACGATTATGTCCAGCGAGGTGTCCCGATCCCAAAAATATAATAATATCGATAGGTTAACTCGTATTGTGAAAACCCGAAATGTTGATATACGGTGCAAAATACTCCGAGTAAAAAGTTGCGCATTTAATTAATTAAAAATTACAGTAAAATTCTAAAAATTAATTTATCACTATGTCTGAAAAGAACCTTGTCTAAATTCGAACTCGGTATGCAGTTATTTCAAATAAACTGTTATGGTCGATGAATGATTCTATAGCGACTATTTGAAAATTTGATTTGTACATATCTTGCAATCTATACGACGAAATCCCAATTTTTATCTTCCATTATAAAAATGTATTTCACCAGCTCCGAACGTTTCTTGTTTCACAGAAATCCGATTTAAAATGAATCCAGTACATTCAGTTGAAGTTCAAATTGCCAAATTACGAACTACAGCGCCATTTGGAGCTCGATTTTAATTATAATATAATTATATATTCAACTATCTTTAAAATAATATATTTGTTATTCTAATTCAATTTTAAACTGAATTAAATATCACAGATGATCCAATTCACACCATTTTGTGAATTCCACTATTTCTGATTATTTCAAAAATTAAATATATTATTTATTTTAATTAAATATTCACTATAATTTAATTCAACGACCATTTCAATCTCTCAATCCCTATTTATATAATTAAATAAATTAATTATTATACGGTAAAATACGGGTCATTACACTTATACTTTACATATATTCTAAAGGAATTTATTTTAGAGAAGCTCTTTATATTTAAAAATATATCAAAATAATTTTATTAAGTTTTCATAAGTTTTATTATGATTATAATCAATATAAACTATGCTCAAATGATGTTACAGAGTTTCTATTTATTTTACAAAGCAACGGATTTTTAAAATAATTTAAATAAAGTGTTTTTAAGAATGCAAAGGGATATGTCGACATATCCTTCATGTGTATGTTGAAATAGTGGCTATATATTTCAAATGAAGTTTATTTTCTAAATGATTTTTGTACAACTACTCCTCATTTATCTCTCAACTTTTTATTCACTTCTTTAAAAATCAAATTACGGTCAATCTCTACTTACTTTTGACCAAAATTAAATTTAACCATCATTTGTTTGATTGTCTATCATTTCCTCTGTGATCTTTCACTCAAATCATGATCAAAATGTTATTAAAGAGTTACAGGATCAACTGTAATCATAATTGAAGATTTATGTTTGTTAAACTCTATCAAATCTGAGTGTAGGCCACAAATCAATTGCATGCGACAGTATCCTGAAAATAAATAGGGTGTGCTTAGTTGCCATAAATACTAACGTGTGTTTTTGTTTCTTAATAAATCAAGCGACTCCATCAAGAGATTGGAAATTCTGAAGGGTGTGTCTTGTAGCTTTAAAATCGAGATTGTATGTTGAGATTGTATCAAAAGAATATTTATACAAAGAACAATGTTGTATTGGATGTAGGATAAGCTAAACTAGCATAAAATATTGATATGTTTTTTTGTTCCACTTTACTACGTTTATTTTTATTTTTACTTTGTGATTGTGTTTGTGGTTGTTAATTACGTCATTCTTGTTGTATATAACGTTGTTGTATACACAATTATATGATTTTTGTTTGATGATAACAACCAAATATATATTATTATAAATGTGTTTGTACTGTACTACTTTATATATACACAACATACAGAAATATAATATTTCTATCTAAATAAAATACAACTGTACAAAATTTAAAATATTCACACAGTATTTTATATAAATAGAATACTTTATTTCAATTTCAAATAGTACAAAATTTTTATACTCCACTATTTGAACATGTATACATTTCAAATCACTTTTATTTTCATACACAATTCCTCACACTCAGTCGGACAGTTTACATACATCTTCATTCATACATTCAGAGACTCAAATACAGACACTTTCACTGTTATACACACTGTTCTTGTTTTCTGCCTTCTTTCTTCGTCTTCATAGCTTTCAGTCCTGTCACTTCAGTCCAGTCTCATCTTATTACCTGTCACATAAAACAGAAACACATAGTATACTGCAATAAAAAATAATATTGAATATATGCAAATATAAATTTTATTTTTAAAATTTTATTTGGCTCAGATTTCTGGTGTGTTTCTCATTATTTTTCGTGACTTGATCTGATTTATATAACCATAAATCTGTGTCTAGATAGCTTGTGATATTCACAGTGATACACTGTAAATACCACAAGGCAGAGAGTATGTATATACAGTGCAGGGACAGGAGAATTAGTTTGATGACTGCACATACACACATGTATAAATATACATATGTGCATTGCCTCGCCAATCAGAATACAGTGTATGTATCTGAGGAGGAGCCACGTGGACCATCTCGACTCAGTGCAACACTCAAGCAACAAAACAAATGTCAACCAGCATAGTCAAAGTCAACACCAAATGGCCGATCAAAGTTCAAATCAAAATGGCCAATACAATAACAAAGCAAAGCATGCACATGATGGTGCACACATATATGGTGCATGTATACAGTCAACATATATGGGTATATGCAGTGGTGAATGAAGCAGCACAAACACTCCAGATGATCAGCTAAACATCATGGCAGATCACTCAAATATGAAAGATTTTATATGGCAAATCAGTTCAGCAATAGTGAATGGGCAAAATCAGTGAACACATGTTCATAGCATGTAGACACAAACAACATAAATGAAGCATAGGAGAATGGAAAATCAAATCAGATCAGGAGCAGTCGAGCATAAGTTTGCAGCAATGTTAAAGAGTTCAGCAAACGTATCAACAAAATGGCAGATCATATATGAACAAGACAATGTACAAAGCAGGAGTTCTATATGCACAGATACAAGAATGCATATGTGTCAAACAGGTTCGAGCAAATGTCAAGTATGATCTGCCAAGTATGGTGCAGCAAATGTCAAGTATGATGCAGCAAGAATGTGTTCAAGCAAAACAGGTACTGTATAAATATGTCATGCATAGTGATGCAGCATGGTCGAGCATGCTTCATGGTTCAGGTTCAAGTCACAAGTGTAACATGCAAGCAAAAATTATGTACACAGCAAGGTGAACACGCTTGCACAATCAACTGGAAATCAGAGTCAAGTCATTGCAAATTGAATTCCAGAAACCAACTTCTACAAATTGATTTAATGGGATTTTTTGGGCAAACATTTTTTTTGGGACAACATATAAATATTTCTAAAAACCCATTTTGTAGCAAATGATATACAATTACCTTGGACAGAAATCAGTTTTTGGAAGTGTTTAATACAGAAATCAATTTTGGGCAAGTTTTATTTTCAGAAATGGGCAGAAACAATTTATCTTCGGTAAGGAATCATTTTATTCAAGGCAGAAAAATCCATGCAAGGAGATTATAGGAAACAATTTAGAAATCATCAATTAATTTGTGCAAAATGGAAATACATTTATTTGTTTCCAGTTTTGGGTAACAAATCAATTCGAGTGTGCACAAATTTAGTTGTGGCAAACATCAATTTCAAGCTTCTGTTTCCTGAAATAAAACAGTGAAGAAGTTTTTTTCTTAAATACTCAAGAAATCTCGATTCACTTTTGGAAAGATTTAAAATCATTTTTGGCAAGCAAAGCAAGTCACAGAAATCACAACAAATCAGCTATTCCAATGCTAAGAAAACAAATTCAAATCGAGTATGTCAAGAGGCAGATAAATTCCATCGAAGGCCATGCAAAAACTCAATCACAAGGGGCAATTTGTTTCCATATTTATTCCAGGATTTCATCAACAAGTTCAAATTAAATTCAAAGCCGAGGAAACCAAAATAGGAAACATCACGCAATCAAGCCAAGTCATCATAGGTGAAATCAGAGAAGTTTAAGGGATCTTTATCCTATATTACACCACATCATCACAGGCAATTAAAAAAGATCGAAAATCAAACGCAAACAATTAAAAAAAGAATTCAAGCGAATCGAATTACTCACATATATCTTTTAGGGTTTCAATCGCGACAGAAAGGGACAATCGAACTACGAAGGAGCAACAGCTGTTCAAGCTTCAGAGAATCGATTTAAATCATCATCAAAGACAAGATTTGGTCATCAGAGAAAAACCCTAGTTTTTCTTTCAGAGCCCCACCATTTTTCTAAAGTAAAGAGATCGGGAAAAAGAAATAAGGATGCAACACATTATACAAGTGGCCGGCCTATTCTTTAGTCTAAAGGGAGAATTTAAATTCTTTTTAAATTCTAGGGTTTTGTTTTTGTTTTTTTTTGTATAGTTTTAATTCGATTTGTAAAACGATTCAAACAGTTCTAGTGTCTGCAAAATACTAGGAGAATCAGTCAAGGTGTTGACTGATAGTTGACAGAGTCTGTAAAATAAGGGTTATGTGTTACAGGTTTGTTGTAACACCCCATATTTTCTATGAAGGTATAAGTAACAAATCAAAGAATAATTAATGTTTAAAATAAGAATCAAGGGAAACGGGTTGAGTCATTGCATTCGTCTCGAAATTCTGCTTGAAAACGAGTCAGAGTTTTCGAAAAACGGAGTCCGTATGACCAAGTTATGACCCTCCGAAGTTTCAGGAATTTAAATAAAATAAAACAGCTCGAAAATAAAGCCAGAAATTCGAAATTCAACCCCAGAGAAGGCTGGCGGGAAAATTCCCGCCCATATACCCAAGTCGACTGGGGAGTCGACCCCCCCCCAACCAGGTCGACTGGAGAGTCGACTGGGGTGTCGAACTCCCCATGACCAGGTCGACTGGGGAGTCGACCTGGGGGTCGACCTGCTCCCGAAACCCAGTTTTTGAATTTGGTTCATTCTGATGTATCCGGTCTCGTTTTCTGTCTAGATTCGTCCACCTAATCCTATATAAACAGCCCCCTAGCCTAATTTTCTCTACACAATTTCATTCTGTCTATATTCTGCCTCTGTTCTAATTAAAAATAAAAATGGCGTCGCCACTCTGCTGGAATCAAAACTTGGACTGATGCATCTTCTTCCAACCTGAATAGAATTAAAAGCTAAATCAAATCTCAAATCAAAGTTTAGAGCTACAACAACAATTAAAGAGGAGTAATTTAACATTTCTGCATCAACAGCAGTTTATTATCCTTTCTTAAAACCACGAAATTCAAGTACAGTTATTTTCCGATATAAACTTTAATTATGGTTGTGGCATGATTATAAATCTGAATCTGAGGTTATATATATTCTTATCTGTCAGATCTGTTTTTTTTGTGACTATTCTGTACCTCTTTCTTCTTTCTGTTCTATAGCCAGGCTACTACGAGCCTGTGCCGAATCTCATAAGAGATTAACGCACGAACGCTAAATTTTGGGACAAATAATGAATAATGCATAATTGGACATGAAACTGTTGCCTATGAGACTATTGCCTATGACTATAATTCACGCCTATGAGACTATTGCCTATGACTATGATTCATGACTATGAGACTATTGCCTATGACATTGAATAAGAAACTATTGTAATTAGTCGCCCATGACTATTGTGATTAGTTGCCTATAACTATTGTAGTTAGTTTCTTATGCCTATTCCCTTAATGATGTTAGATCTCATATTTAGTATGTAACTTTGCTAGTTTATTCCCATTCACGGTTATGTACATCGAGCCTAGAGGGACCATTATCAATGTATTTGGTTCATTATTGCATGCCTATTCTTTCTTGTGTTTATCCCCTATTCCTTTTGCTATGGCCATTTCATGAGTATTTAGAGAACTTGTGGAAACATGTTATACGGGGATTGGGCGTAGCTTAATTAAGTTAATTTGGCATAGCAAATATGTTGGCATAATCTGAATTGGCTATAATAGAGAATGATTTACATGTGTATTAGTCATGGACATAAATGGTAAACTAGAATATTAAATCTAGTTTTGACATGAACTGTAAATGGGAATATTAAGGCTAAAATTTGGGGCATATATTGTATTATGAATTATGACATTGATTTGGGCATGTAAGTTTAGGCTAAATTTATAATTAGGCAAGATATGTCAATGAAACTTTAAGGAATGATTAAATCTGTTATATTGCCTAATCCGCTAGTTCTGTTATATTGCCTAAACTGCTAATTAGATTGAATTGCCTAATCTGCTAATTATGTTAAAATTGCCTTATCTGCTAGACCTGCTAAATCGCCTAATCTGCAAGATCTGTTATCTGTTTAGTCTGTTGAATGGCGTAATCTGTTGGAACTGAAATGCTGAAATTTGAAGTATGTAAATTTGTAGGCTCGATTTAAAATTGAGCAAAACTTGGTAATAGAACCTCGAATAATCTGCTGTAACTTGTACAGAAGTTAATTTGTTAAATTAGCATGATTAGTCTGATATTAGCATAGTTTGTGAATGAATGCATTGGCTAAACATGAAACATGGCTAACTCGAGGTTAGAATGAGTTGCGGCGTAATCCTGCCCGGAACCGCCCGGCACATCCAGTAGCCGCAAACAATATGTTCTAATGTGAGAAGTTAGTCATAACGTGCTTGAAACCCGAGGTTAGACTCAGTTTGCGGCAGAAACCTGCCCGGAACCAACCGGCTTAACCAGTGGCCGCAAACTGTCAGTCTAATGTGAGAGGTCTGCGCGTTAATTTTTAATTGATACAAATCTGAGATAAATATGATGTCTAAAATGTGTTGGGTAGGTAGGGTTAAACCAATTGGACTAATGAATTTAACAAACCCATTTCGTGAATCTGTAGGCCCAATTACAAATTTAGACAAATCTGTTAAATCCGTATATCTGATCCGTTAGTTTGAAACTTATCTGATCTGTGAACTAGTTGATCTGAACTCTGTATGTCTGAACTTGTAAACAAGTTAATCTGAAATCTGTTAGTTTGGGGACACAAGGTTAGGAGGGAAATTACTTGTGTCATTTGTTGTTTGGGACCCATATTAGTCGGTAACCCTTTCTGGTATCAAACTTTGACCCAACAGTAGGTAGGGTCCGGGCACGCTTACTGAAATAATTATAAGCGGTTCATTCTGATAATGGCGAGGGGTGTTGATGGTGTGTTCCAACCGGGTCATGTGCGTGCATGGATCCCGGTCTGCCTCTGAGGATGTAAGACGCCGTGACATCTGTAAATAGGTCTGTGCCAATTGGTTGTCACTTTAGGGAGTGATACACCCTACTGTGGGGCCGACACAGGGTATTTATGTATTATGGAGCCGATCGCTTGGGGTAGGGTTTTAGGGTACACTTAGTTTTGTCTGTTTCTGTTGGTACCGTCTGTTTCTGTTGGGTGACAACACCTGTCTGTTTCTGCGTGGTACCGTCTGTTCGGGTGGTAAAGGCCCATTTACTAGTGTACACTTAATTCTACAGTCTGTTTCCGTAGGGATTAATCTGTTTCTGTTTCTGTACCTTCTGTTCGGGTGGTAAAGGCCCATTATTAGCATTCTGTTTCTGTCAATCTCTGTTTGGGTGGTAAAGGCCCATTATTAGCATTCTATTTCTGTCTGTTTCTGTTGGAGTGGTAAAGGCCCATTACTAGCATTCTCTTCTGTGGAAATTATTCTGTTTCTGTTTCAGTTTAGACATTAGGGTGACACCTAATCATGTTATACTAGTATTAATGCAGAGAAATGAAAAGAAATATTATTCTGTTTCTTCTGTTTAACCTAAGTACATCAGCTGCTCCTGTTACTATTATCTCTTATCCAGCTTATTTTCATGTCATAATTATTATTATCTGTTCATACGCTGAAAGTCACTGGACTTGCCCAACTTTATGTCAGACCTTGCTTGTTTTCGCCCTTTTTTCTTCCGTTCCCCCCCCCCAAGGTTTTCCAAAGAGGGAATACTTTAGCTTGATCCGGATTTCTTCTGCTTGAAGTACTTAGAGTGCTTAAAGTATGGCTTGACTCCTTATGGCAGCTTCTGTGGGGATTATGATTTTACAGTTTTGTACTCTGATGAATTTCTGAACAAGACTGATATTTATGTACTTGAGTTTTTGGTAAAGATGTAACCAAACTGATTTTTGTTTTCCTCTATAATAAAGTTATAATTTCTCTAGTATTGTTTATCTGTCTTGTAAATTTCTGTTCTGTCTACTAAAACGCTCCACCAAAGTTAAGGCATTCCCTTTGTGAGTGACCTTAATGGAGGTGGGGTGTTACACTTGGTATCAGAGCTGAAGGTTACTAGATTAGATAAAAGTTTTTGAAAACTATTTTCAAAAAGGTTTTAAAAGGAAGTATTTTCAAAAATAAAGTTTATTTTGAAAAACATAATCCCCAAAAAGCCATATATCTATCTTTTCAGTTCTCCGTTTTAAATCTTTTTCTTTCATTCCAGCATGAATGGTAATCTTAACTTTCCAGAGGGCGTGCCAATACCTGGCTGGTTCAGGAGGTACTTAGAGGCTAGGGCCAACGATGCAGGCCCAGCAGATATTCCTCCTCCAGCTGCAGCGATTCCTCCTCCTTCGCCCCCTCCTCGTGCAATTGCTTTTTCAAATATCTGTAAAGATTTTAGGGCCATGGGTGGAAAGGATTTCAAGGGAACTGAATCATTCGTAGAAGCGAGGAATTGGCTCAAAGAAACTGAGGATCTGTTCGTTATTTTCGAGATGGACGATAGGCAGAAGGTACAATTGGCGGTATGGTTGCTCAAGGACGAAGCTTCCTATTGGTGGGAAGTCACTAACGCTGAGAGGCCGGTTGAAACATGGATGGATTTCAGAACAAGGTTTGAGACGAAATTCCTCTCGCAAGCTGAACGAAGTCTACAACTGGAAAAGTTCTTATCTCTTAAGAAAGGAAGTATGACGGTCAAGGAATACGTCAACCAGTTCAACCACTTGGCTAGGTTCGGACTAGATTTAGTCAACACCCAGCATAAAAAGGCTCTCTGCTTTGTTAAAGGATTGAACGAGCCACTGCACAGCCTAGCCATGACCCATGTACCCATGGGAGCGACTTACGAGAGATTGGTGGATATGGCACTACTGCACGAGGAAGACAACGGCAAGAAAGAGGCAAAGAAGGAAGAACCACAGAACAAGAAAGCATGGCCCAAAAAGGAAACACAAAAGAAGGGTGAAAAGTCTGAAGATAAGAAGGAGAAAAAGTGCTTTACTTGTGGAAGCTCGACTCATCTGAACAAGGATTGCAGAAAAAGAAAGGGCACTTGCTTCAACTGTGGTGAGATGGGGACACTTCACTAGGGACTGTCCGAAGAGACGAGGGCAAGGGCAGAGGACAGGACCAACTTCTGGAAGGCAGGCGAACACTCTCGAGGCTAGTGGATAGGATAAAAATAGGAAAACTTTCTGTAGGAGGATTAATTTCTTTATCTGATTTTCGAGTTAAAACTTTTTTCTGATTCTGGCATTTCGATTCTGTAATCGATACTCTGCACTTGAATACTAGTATTGTTTCTGATTCCGCTGTAGACTCAGACCCATAAGGGTTATGACTCATCCAATTGTGATAAGTTGGGTATCTGTGTTGAGCGTTAAGTTGACTATGACGCATACATTCTGGGTTTTTTATCATGCTTAGTTTCCTACGAATCATTTAGTAATCTGATCTGTACTAGTAATCTGTAAATATCTGAATATTTCTGATAAGGTTAAGGTTTCCAGTTTTGACATTGTATAAAGAGGGTAATCCTCTGGGTGTCAATCTGATGTTGATTTCGGTCTTCGGGGTTGATGCTTAGGGGAATTTGTCTCTCAACCAAGGTCTAATGGAAACCAAGTTTTTGTTTATCTGCACTCGCTCCCATCACTCGACTGTATCCTATCAATCGAGTCTTCGACCTATAGATAGGAATCCTATGGATGTAAACATGTGTTTGAGACATGTTATGTTTGATGGTTGCAAGTGGATGCAAGTGGTTGCTAGTGGTTGCTCGTGGATGCATATACACACACTAGGCACTAGATCGGCTCGAAAACACTCTCATACTGCATATGGATGTGTGAGCATTTTCAATTTCTGTGGATGCAAAATGATTGACTCATCACATGGATGTTGCATATGAATGAATGGTTATCACTCATATAAGAATAATATGTATCAAATAGGAAAATTGCATACATGTTTGACTCATGACACTGACATAGTTCGCATTAAGGAGGTCAACTGGATCAGTGGACCGCCTGATCTTTGCATTAGATAAGGAACATATACACACACTTTTGCATATGTTCATACAACATTAGAAGTTTTCTAAGGACAATGGATGCTTGTGGATGATGGTTGAGTAGATGGATGACTGGATGGTAGGACACATTCTTCTTAACTTGAAGATTTCGGGGACAAAATCCTTTAGGAAGGGAGAATGTAACACCCCATATTTTTTGTGAATGTATAAGTAACAAATCAGAGAATAATTAATTTTTAAAATAAGAATCAATGGAAACGGTTAGGCCATTGCATTCGTTTCGAAATTCTACTTGAAAACGAGTCCAAGTTTTCGAAAAATGGAGTTCGTATGACCAAGTTATGACCCTCCGAAGTTTCAGGAATTTAAATAAAATAAAACAGCTCGAAAATAAAGCCAGAATTTCGAAATTCATACCCAGAGAAGGCTGGCGGGAAAATTCCCGCCCATATACCCAGGTCGATTGGGGAATCGACCCCCCCCCCCTCAACCAGGTCGACTGGGGAGTCGACTGGGGTGTCGACCTCCCCATGACCAGGTCGACTGGGGAGTCGACCTGCTCCCGAAACCCAGTTTTTGAACCTGGTTCATTCTGATGTATCTGGTCTCGTTTTCTGTCTAGATTCGTCCGCCTAATCCTATATAAACAGCCCCCTAGCCTCATTTTCTCTACACAATTTCATTCTGTCTATATTCTGCCTCTATTCTAATTAAAAATAAAAATGGCGTCGCCACTCTGCTGGAATCCAAACTTGGACTGATGCATCTTCTTCCAACCTGAATAGAATTAAAAGCTAAATCAAATCTCAAATCAAATTGTAGAGCTACAACAACAATTAAAGAGGAGTAATTCAACAATTCTGCATCAACAATAGTTTATTATCCTTTCTTAAAACCACGAAAGGTAAGTACAGTTATTTTCCGATATAAACTTTAATTATGGTTGTGGCATGATTATAAATCTGAATCTGAGGTTATGTATATTCTTATCTGTCAGATCTGTTTTTTTTTGTGTGACTATTTTGTACCTCTTTCTTCTTTCTATTCTATAGCCAGGCTACTACGAGCCTGCGCCGAATCTCATAAGAGATTAACGCACGAACGCTACATTTTGGGACAAATAATGAATAATGCATAATTGGACATGAAACTGTTGCCTATGAGACTATTGCCTATGACTATAATTCACGCCTATGAGACTATTGCCTATGACTATGATTCATGACTATGAGACTATTGCCTATGACATTGAATAAGAAACTATTGTAATTAGTCGCCCATGACTATTGTGGTTAGTTGCCTATAACTATTGTAGTTAGTTTCTTATGCCTATTCCCTTAATGATGTTAGATCTCATATTTAGTATGTAACTTTGCTAGTTTATTCCCATTCACTGTTATGTACATCGAGCCTAGAGGGGCCATTATCTTTGTATTTGGTTCATTATTGCATGCCTATTCTTTCTTGTGTTTATCCCCTATTCCTTTTGCTAGGGCCATTTAATGAGTATTTAGAGAACTTGTGGAAACATGCTATACGGGGATTGGCCGTAGCTTAATTAAGTTAATTTGGCATAGCAAATATGTTGGCATAATCTGAATTGGCTATAATAGAGAATGATTTACATGTGTATTAGTCCTGGACATAAATGGTAAACTAGAATATTAAATCTAGTTTTGACATGAACTGTAAATGGGAATATTAAGGCTAAAATTTGGGGCATATATTGTATTATGAATTATGACCTTGATTTGGGCATGTAAGTATTTAGAGAACTTGTGGAAACATGCTATACAGGGATTGGGCGTAGCTTAATTAAGTTAATTTGGCATAGCAAATATGTTGGCATAATCTGAATTGGCTATAATAGAGAATGATTTACATGTGTATTAGTCCTGGACATAAATGGTAAACTAGAATATTAAATCTAGTTTTGACATGAACTGTAAATGGGAATATTAAGGCTAAAATTTGGGTCATATATTGTATTATGAATTATGACCTTGATTTGGGCATGTAAGTTTAGGCTAAATTTATAATTAGGCAAGATATGTCAATGAAACTTTAAGGAATGATTAAATCTGTTATATTGCCTAATCCGCTAGTTCTGTTATATTGCCTAAACTTCTAATTAGATTGAATTGCCTAATCTGCTAATTATGTTAAAATTGCCTTATCTGCTAGACCTGCTAAATCGCCAAATCTGCAAGATCTGTTATCTGTTTAGTCTGTTGAATGGCGTAATCTGTTGGAACTGAAATGCTGAAATTTGAAGTATGTAAATCTGTAGGCTCGATTTAAAATTGAGCAGAACTTGGTAATAGAACCTCGAATAATCTGCTGTAACTGGTACAGAAGTTAATTTTTTAAATTAGCATGATTAGTTTGATATTAGCATAGTCTGTGAATGAATGCATTGGCTAAACATGAAACATGGCTAACTTGAGGTTAGAATGAGTTGCGGCGTAATCCTGCCCGGAACCGCCCGGCACATCCAGTAGCCGCAAACAATAGGTTCTAATGTGAGAAGTTAGTCATAACGTGCTTGAAACCTGAGGTTATACTCAGTTTGCGACAGAAACCTGCCCGGAACCAACCGGCTTAACCAGTGGCCGCAAACTGTCAGTCTAATGTGAGAGGTCTGCGCGTTAATTTTTAATTGATACAAATCTGAGATAAATATGATGTCTAAAACGTGTTGGGTAGGTAGGGTTAAACCAATTGGACTAATGAATTTAACAAACCTGTCTCGTGAATCTGTAGGACCAATTACAAAGTTAGACAAATTTGTTAAATCCGTATATCTGATCCGTTAGTCTGAAACTTGTCTGATCTGTGAACTAGTTGAACTGAACTCTGTATGTCTGAACTTGGAAACAAGGTAATCTGAAATCTGTTAGTCTGGGGACACAAGGTTAGGAGGGAAATTACTTGTGTCATCTGTTGTTTGAGACCCACATTAGTCAGTAACCCTTTCTGGTATCAAACTTTGACCCAACAGTAGGTAGGGTCCGGGCACGCTTACTGAACTAATTATAAGCGGTTCATTCTGATAATGGCGAGGGGTGTTGATGGTGCGTTCCAACCGGGTCATGTGCGTGCATGGATCCCGGTCTGCCTCTGAGGATGTAAGACGCCGTGACATCTGTAAATAGGTCTGTGCCAATTGGTTGTCACTTTAGGGAGTGATACACCCTACTGTGCGGCCGACACAGGGTATTTATGTATTAGGGAACCGATCGCTTGGGGTAGGGTTTTAGGGTACACTTAGTTCTGTCTGTTTCTGTTGGTACCGTCTGTTTCTGTTGGGTGGCAACACCTGTCTGTTTCTGCGTGGTACCGTCTGTTCGGGTGGTAAAGGCCCATTTACTAGTGTACACCTAATTCTACATTCTGTTTCCGTGGGGATTAATCTGTTTCTGTACCTTCTGTTCGGGTGGTAAAGGCCCATTATTAGCATTATGTTTCTGTTTGTCTCTGTTCGGGTGGTAAAGGCCCATTATTAGCATTCTGTTTCTGTCTGTTTCTGTTGGGGTGGTAAAGGCCCATTACTAACATTCTCTTCTGTGAAAATTATTCTGTTCCCGTTTCTGTTTCAGTTTAGACATTAGGGTGACACCCAATCTTGTTATACTAGTATTAGTGCAGAGAAATGAAAAGAAATATTATTTTGTTTCTTCTGTTTAACCTAAGTACATTTGCTGCTCCTGTTACTGTTATCTCTTATCCAGCTTATTTTCATGTCATAATTATTATTATCTGTTCATATGCTGAAAGTCACTGGACTTGCCAGACTTTATGTCTGACCTTGCTTGTTTTTGCCCCTTTTTCTTCCGTTCCCCCCCTAGGTTTTCCAAAGAGGGAATACTTTAGCTTGATCCGGATTTCATCTGCTTGAAGTACTTAGAGTGCTTAAAGTATGGCTTGACTCCTTATGGTAGCTTCTGTGGGGATTATGATTTTACAGTTTTGTACTCTGATGATTTTCTGAACAAGACTGATATTTATGTACTTGAGTTTTTGGTAAATATGTAACCAAACTAATTTCTGTTTTTCGCTGTAATAAAGTTATAATTTCTCTAGTATTGTTTATCTGTCTTGTAAATTTCTGTTCTGTCTACTAAAACGCTCCACCAAAGTTAAGGCATTCCCTTTGTGAGTGACCTTAATGGAGGTGGGGTGTTACATTTGTAATACGGGAAAATCTGGTCGAGGGGATATCGATCAGTCTAGGGTTTTGAGCGTAGGGTTAGTACAGGAGCAGGGAGTGCAAGTTTACAGGGTTTGTAAGCGGGATCTGTTCTATCACCTAGTAGAAACCATAGGAATGCAGCAGTAGGCAGGGTTTTGCCGAAGCTGGGTATATATGTGTGTGATTTATTTTTTGCATTTCTGTTTTTTCTATATTCTGTGATCTGTTTATTATTATATATCTCGTTAGATTTTTAATTCAGTTAAAAACTGTGATAAACCCTATTCACCCCCTCTAGGATTAATCTAGATCTAACAAGTGGTATCAGATCTGGTATAAGGTTTCAATATGATAGGGAGTTCTCGCTCTATGATCAAGTGGCGAAGTAGTGACTCTTATCCCTACATGTCCGTGGGTGGTTGTCCGTGTCGAGAGGCAGGACGTGAAACCAGTGTCTGAGGTATCTTTGGTGGCCACCAGTGTGCTTAAAATTCCTCGTAAATAGAGACACAAGTGGTATCAAAGCAGGTATTCTGTTAACTCTAGAGTAATGGTGTTTCCTAGTTGTCAACCGATAGAGAGCCAGTCCAGTTCATCTCCAACTATTTTCACTGGAACAGAATTTTTAAACTGGAAATCCAAAATGGAATTTTATTTAAAATCTGTTAATATTAAATGTTGGGATGTTGTTATCAATGGGTACGATATGGTAGATAAAGTTTTTAATTCTCATGCTGCACATATTCTTTATTCTTATCTTGATGATGATCAATACAGTCTAATCTCCCATTGTTTGACTGCGCAGGAAATCTGGAAAACTCTCAAAAAGCTGTATGGAAAATCTGACAACAGCTCAAAACCCCAGGATTGCAACTCAGATTCAAATATATGCTTAACAGGTCATGTAGATGAAACTTTAGATGGATCAGATGATGGAGAATCAACAGATGCTGAAATAGAAAATTTCTCATATGAAGAACGGGTTTACATGTGTCTTGATTTAACGAAATCTGTTGACAAACTCCAACTGAAAAATAAGTCTCTGAAATCTAAGAATTCTGAGTTGACTAGCAAAATTGATAATTTGGAATCACAACTTGAATATTTTAAAAACCTTTCAGGTTCAGATTACAAAAATTGTTTGAAATTGGAAACCAATCTTGTTCATCTCAATAAAAATATTCAAACGTTTGAAAATGAAATTTTGATCTTAAAAGAAAACAAGATTGAGTTATCAATTTTGAACAATTTTCTACAAAAGGAATTTGAAGTTTTTAAGACTAATATAAATTCCAAATTTGAAATTGCTGAAAAAGAAAATTTGTTGAAAAGTGATTCGATTTTGAAAGACTTGAAAACGAAATTGAAAAGTCCAAGAAATTTGAATTTGAAAGTCAAAAACTTTTTGAAATTGAAATCTCTGAGTCCCAAACCAAAATCAAATTACTTGAATCTGAAAATTTGGTTTTGAAACAACATGATATTGAAAGAAAGATCACTAATAATCGATGTTCTGATTTAATAAAAGAAAACAATGATCTTAAATCCAAAATTCAATGATTAGAATCAACTTTGGATAAATTCTCTAATGGGGAAAAATCGTTGAATATGTTGTTGCAAAATCAATTTTCTATTGGAAATAAATGTGGTATTGGCTTTGGGAAAAATAATGTTTGTGAAAATATCAATTCAAATGGTTTTAAAAATCCCTCAAGTTGCTTCAAGAAGGATAGTTTTGAAAAGTTGAACTCTGGATATTTCAAAAGTTTTGTGAATCACAAACGTGAAAAGAAATTGTTTGATAACAGTCTATCTAATCCATTTTGAACCCCAAAAAGAAACAAAGTGAATTCATATAAATTCAAATAGATTTGGGTCCCTAAAGGAACTTTAGTAAATTCTGATGGACTGTTATACAAACAGATTTGGGTACCAAAACGTAAGAAAACAATTGAGAGTGGTTTTACAAATTTTATTAGACCACTCAATCCTCTTAACAGTTAGGTACCAAAGATGGCTGAGGAACTGCTTTGCTAAAGAGAGTCTAAATTCAAACTGTTTCATCTCATTAAATCATTTGAAGTTCCTTGGCCAAGTCTGTTGAGTTAGAGAATCATTTGCTTACATCGATTTCAGATATAATCTCTAAACTCATCTTTGTAAATATTTTTTATGTTTTCCCCCCTTCTATCTCTTCTGTTTATTTTCTTTGTATGTTTGATTTGTCACTGTCATATCATTGTAATTTTTCTTGTACTTCCTTTACCTCCAATTGTAGGACTCATGATCTTCTAGAAATTCACTTCATTTGTATATAACTCTAATGTTTTAATCATTTTCGGATATTGTATTTAAATATGAAATTATTTCCAATTGTTTTGAAGTTTATTTTTTTATTTTGAATTCTTAACAGTGCTGAAGCATTAATATCATATCTTGAACACTGTTGTTTTGAATTCTAAATTTTTGAAGATCTGAATAATTAATGAAATTTCACACACTTATGCTGTTTTGAGTTTCTTCCAATTCATTTTGGAAACGCTTAAAATATTATACTCATTACAGTACACTGTTTCTTATCATTCGTGATAATTTCATTGATTTTCCGATTGGCTTGAATCTCAGTGATACATCTTTAAATTCATTTTGTATTCATGGTTAGTATGGTTGAAATTTGTTTATTTGAAATAATCTAAAATTTTTGATATTTTGAATATCACACACCACTTAAATTTCCAATTATCAAACTTGTGTGAATAATTCATCATATCTCAAACTTGATATTGTTTCAAGTGATTTCAAACAAATTATTTTTAAATTTTTTGGATCATGAATACCTTTCAGACTTGATGTAAATGATCTGACATTTCTCTTATACTTGTCAAAGATAATTTTGAAAATTCTTTGAAGAAATGGTCTTAAATCTCTCTACTATTTCATGGTTATTTGATTTAAATATTTGTTTGTTTAAAATCATTTGAAATTATTAATTTATTGAATCACACACATATCTTGAATCTAAAATTTAATTCTGATGTGACTGATTCACTGTATCTTGAGAGTATCATATTCCTAAAATGATTTCAAGTAAACAGTATTTTTAATCATTGGATCATGAATCATCTTATGTGACCGTCATCTTGACAAGTATGATTTGAAACTATTTTCTATGTTGCTCTAATATTGTTTTGAAAAATATTTGTTTTTTGAAATCAGCTGCTGCTCTGATTAAAAGATATTGATTTGTAAATATTTTTGATGATTGCTGAATTAGTTAATCTTGTCTGCTTGGGTCTTGTGTTTTAAAAAAAAAATCTATTGTCAGTGATATTCTGTTTGTCTCTAGTGCCATCTTACAATCCTCATTAATAGAGACACCATTTGGTATTAGTAGTGCTGAAATTTTTTTGTATATATTTTTATTAATCCCTCTTGTGTTGTATAGATCTTTTTAATTTCCTCTTGTAATCGATTTTCAATTTTAAAATTATTTATTGATTATTCATTCAGAAATTGAAATCAATAACCAAACCGAACTGTATTTATAATTTATCAAAATTATCACCAGACTTTGAAATTGTGATGAATTGTGACCGCAGTATATTTCACAACAAGAGGAAATTTTATTTATATTTTCATGATGGTTGAATAATTATTATAATATCTCTGAATTGGCAATTATTTCACGACCATCTCCTTTATCTATCATCATTCTGCCATCCATGATAGTTTTATATTAATGTGGAGAGTTAATATGTTTTAAACATTCTTTTTGAATAAATAGTGGAAATATTCGTGATGAAAATGTGACTGTGTTATTATTCAGAATTAGTGAAATTGAGAATTTTCAATGATCCCGGTACAGTTAGTCATATTTCATAATATAATTAATTTAGAAATTTATTTCACAGTACATTTCTGTACCTACCACATTTCTATCATTCATATTGATTGTATATACTCAGGAGTTTTTCCATTTAAAGCTGAAAATGATAAAATATATAATTAATACAGAAGTGTGTCTCTAACCTCATTTAAAAATCCAAGCTCTGGTTATGCATGGTTATGAGACAACTTATAATTTAAGTTGCGACTGACTTCATTTAAAAATCCAAGCTCTGGTTATGCGTGGTCAGTGTGCTCTTAAATAAAAGAAAAAGAAAAAGGAAATAATGTGCTAAAAATTAAAATTAATATGAAATTCTCCTTGGTGTATAAAAATCAGTTTATCAATCCTCTTTCTAATCTGTGAAGTGTGTTAATATTTTATGACATATTATGAATTGTTGATTGATAGCTATTGGGATTTGAGAGTATTTGATTTTGTGACTTAAATTGGATTATTAATTATTGTCCAAATCCGTCACTATTTTTGAACTTTTTTAATAAAATCTTTTGAGAATAATTGAAATTCATATTTATATAACTCTCCTCATTTTTATAAAATTCATTGTAAATCCATCATTCTACAATGTGAAATATGCCACCTGTTCTCAGTTTATTATGATTTTTGTTTGACTGATTGAGATTTATGATGATCTTTCTTCCTCTTATGTTGAAATTGTATTTTCTAGTCATTCTTCATCTATATTTTACGGTCTGAATCCTTTTGATGATAACAAAAGGGGGAGAATGGATTAGATTTTGATTTATTTTGATTTATGAGTGAGTATTTTATAAATATTTTAATTTTGAAAATTCATTTCATTCTATATTCTTTTCACTCATGCACAGTTATAGAGGGAGTTTCTGTTGTAGGGGGAGCATTCAAATAGGGGGAGTAATATATTTCATTTTTTTTCAAACACATTTATATTCAAAATCTTAAATATTTGTTTGTCATCATCAAACGGGGGAGATTGTTGTATATAACGTTGTTGTATACACAATTATATGATTTTTGTTTGATGATGACAACCAAATATATATTATTATAAATGTGTTTGTACTGTACTGCTTTATATATACACAACATACAGAAATATAATATTTCTGTTTAAATAAAATACAACTGTACAGAAATTTAAAATATTCACACGGTACTTTATTTAAATAGAATATTTTATTTTAATTTCAAAGAGTACAAAATTTTTATACTCCAATATTTGAACATGTATACATTTCAATTCACTTTTATTTTCATACACAATTCCTCACACTCAGTTAGTCAGTTTACATACATCTTCATTCATACATTCAGAGACTCAAATACAGACACTTTCACTGTTATACACACTGTTCTTGTTTTCTGCCTTCTGTCTTCTTGTCTTCGTCTTCACAGCTTTCAGTCCTGTCACTTCAGTCCAGTCTCATCTTATTACCTGTCACATGAAACAGAAACACACAATATACTGCAATAGAAATAATATTGAATATATGCAAATATAAATTTTATTTTTAAAATTTTATTTGCCTCAGATTTCTGGTGTATTTCTCATCATTTTTCGTGACTTGATCTGATTTATATAACCATAAATCTGTGTCTAGACAGCTTGTGATATTCACAGTGATACACTGTAAATACCACAAGGCAGACAGTATGTATATACAGTGCAGGGACAGGAAAATTAGTCTGATGGCTGCACATACACACATGTATAAATATACATATGTGCATTGCCTCGCCAATCAGAATACAGTGTATGCTGCTAAGGAGGAGCCATGTGGACCATCTCGACTCAGTGCAACACTCAAGCAACAAAACAAATGTCAACCAGCATAGTCAAAGTCAACACCAAATGGCCGAGCAAAGTTCAAATCAAAATGGCCAATACAATAACAAAGCAAAGCATGCACAGGATGGTGCACACATATATGGTGCATGTATACAGTCAACATATATGGGTATATGCAGTGGTGAATGAAGCAACACAAACACTCCAGATGATCAGCTAAACAACATGGCAAATCACTCAAATATGAGTGATTTTATATGGCAAATCAGTTCAGCAATAGTGAATGGGCAAAATCAGTGAACACATGTTCATGGCAGGTAGACACAAACAATATAAATGAAGCATAGGAGAATGGCAAATCAAATCAGATCAGGAGCAGTCGAGCATAAGTTTGCAGCAATGTTACAGAGTTCAGCAAACTTGTCAACAAAATGGCAGATCATATATGAACAAGACAATGTACAAAGCAGGAGTTCTATATGCATGGATACAAGAATGCACATGTGTCAAACAGGTTCGAGCAAATGTCAAGTATGATCTGCCAAGTATGGTGCAGCAAATGTCAAGTATGGTGCAGCAAGAATGTGTTCAAGCAAAACAGGTACTGTATAAATATGTCATGCATAGTGATGCAGCATGGTCGAGCATGCTTCATGGTTCAGGTTCAAGTCACAAGTGTAACATGCAAGCAGAAATTATGTACACAGCAAGTTGAACACGCTTGCACAATCATCTGGAAATCAGAGTCAAGTTATTGTAAATTGAATTCCAGAAACCAACATCTACAAATTGATTTAATGGGAATTTTTTGGAAATCATTTTTTTTTTGGGATAACATATTAATATTTCCAAAAACCCATTTGTAGCAAATGATATACAATTACCTTGGACAGAAATCAGTTTTTGGAAGTGTTTAATACAGAAATCAATTTTTGACAAGTTTTATTTTCAGAAATGGGCAGAAACAATTTATCTTCGGCAAGGAATCATTTTATTCAAGGCAGAAAAATCCATGCAAGGAGATTATAGGAAACAATTTAGAAATCGTTAATTAATTTGTGGAAATACATTTATTTGTTTCCAGTTTTGGGTAACAAATCAATTCGAGTGTGCACAAATTTAGTTGTGGCAAACATCAATTTCAAGTTTCTGTTTCCTGAAATAAAACAGTGAAGAAGTTTTTTTTAAAATACTCAAGAAATCTCGATTCACTTTTGGCAAGATTTAAAATCATTTTTGGCAAGCAAAGCAAGTCACAGAAATCACAACAAATCAGCTATTCCAATGCCAAGAAAACAAATTCAAATCGAGTATGTCAAGAGGCAGATAAATTCCATCGAAGGCAATGCAAAAACTCAATCACAAGGGGCAATTTGTTTCCAGATTTATTCCAGGATTTCATCAACAAGTTCAAATTAAATTCAAAGCCGAGGAAACCAAAATAGGAAACATCACGCAATCAAGCCAAGTCATCATAGGTGAAATCAGAGAAGTTTAAGGGATCTTTATCCTATATTACACCAAATCATCACAGGCAATTAAAAAATATCGAAAATTAAACGCAAACAATAAAAAAAAAAATCAAGCGAATCAAATTACTCACATATATCTTTTAGGGTTTCAATCGCGACAGAAAGGGACAATCGAACTATGATGGAGCAACAGCTAGTCAAGCTTCAGAGAATCGATTTAAATCATCATCGAAGACGAGATTTGGTCATCAGAGAAAAACCCTAGTTTTTCTTTCAGAGCCGCCACCATTTTTCTAAAGTAAAGAGATCGGGAAAAAGAAATAAGGGTGCAACACATTATACAAGTGGCAGGCCTATTCTTTAGTCTAAAGGGAGAATTTAAATTCTTTTTAAATTCTAGGGTTTTGTTTTTGTTTTTTCTATATAGTTTTAATTTGATTTGTGAAACGATTCAAACAGTTCTAGTGTCTGTAAAATACTAGGAGAATCAGTCAGGGTGCTGACTGACAGTTGACAGAGTCTGTAAAATTTGGGTTATGTGTTACGGGTTTGTAATACGGGAAAATCTGGTCGAGGGGATATCGACCAGTCTAGGGTTTTGAGCGTAGGGTTAGTACAGGAGCAGGGAGTGCAAGTTTACAGGGTTTGTAAGCGGGATCTGTTCTATCACCTAGTAGAAACCTTAGGAATGCAGTAGTAGGCAGGGTTTTGCCGAAGCTAGGTATATCTGTGTGTGATTTATTTTCCGCATTTCTGTTTCTGCTATATTCTGTGATCTGTTTATTATTATATATCTCGTTAGATTTTTAATTCAGTTAAAAACTGTGATAAACCCTATTCACCCCCCCCCCCCCTCTAGGGTTAATCTAGATCCAACAATTCTAACTGTAATCATAAAAGAATTTAGAAAGATTCATATAAATTAGAAAACACTATTCACTCTCTCCTCCACTTCTAGTGTTAATTTAGCTTTAAGATTTATCTTTGCAAGCCAACATTTTATATATGAATTTGAATTGAAAAGTCTACTTGGTACAATGGAAACTTAGAATTATCAAATTTATTTGTTTGTAGAAATTCATTTTTTACGGTTTCATATCAAAAAAAAAAAATCTCAAATATAGGGAATTTTCAAAAGAAAAAAAGTTCAAATGTTTAACATCCTCATAGGTAGTTTGTTCTTTTATGTAAGCAACACTTTGTTATCAACATTATTTTGCATTAAGCTTTATAACAAGAATTTATTAAACATATTGAAATTTATATTGGAAAAGATTAAAAAAGATTATTATATTTCAAAAGTCAAGAACTACTAACTAAAGTTATAGTGATGGCTTTGAACGATGCGTCCCGACCCTTTGAGACACTAAACTGAGTATCTACAATAAAGTAATACACCCTTATATTACATATAAAAACATTGTTTTCAAAATGAAAAAAGAGACAATGTTAAATTCTTACGAGTACAAAATGTTGCTAAACATATATATATAAATAAAAGAAAAATCGACAATTGTGTTAATGACAATTGATAAAAGTCTAATTCGAATTGTGCTCTCTCTCTCTATATCTATATATATATGTATATATATATATGTGTATATATATATATATGTATATATATATATAGACACACACACACAAAATGTGACACAAATTGCTCAGTGTGGGACAAAACTAACACCACCCATGCACGTGTGACACCACTGCCCAAGACGTGCCCAAGCCACACAAGCCAAAACCAAGCTCTGATCATACTGTGTAGAATACTAGAGAACCAAACAAGTGTTCCTAAACCTAATTGATAATAGGAACAACAGTCTTATAATATATACAGTAAATGTAACACAAAGTGTTCAATATGAGACGAGACTAATAGCTTACACATAGTTAAACATTTTAGCACTTAATTCCTGCATATTAGTTCTCAAACTGAATAATTATTCTTCCATTTTCGCCTTGTCCAAAAAGAAGAAAAAAAATTCTTTCGTTATACTCTTGTTGAAATTTACAAATTACAATAAATTCGAAATATTAACATATCAAAACTACAATGAATTCAAAATTTAGAAGTCATAAATAGGATTTTATAAAAAAAAAAAAAAAATTAAAAAAAAAAGGTAGCTTGTGTTTTGAGTTTTTTATTTTCAGCGTTAACTATGAAGTTGCTAAGATTTGAACTATAGCGGAGGTGACGGATCAAAAGGCGGAGAGAGTGACAGAGAGGACGGAGCAGATAGAATAATTTGTTACCGTTCTTCCATTGTTTCTTAAAATTTGAAAAATAATAAAAAGTTATTTTCGGTTTTGTGTGTTTACTTCATTTTGTAAAACGGTCGTTTTTCAAAATATATGTGCGTTCGTTTGTAATTTTGTACGTGCGAAAACTCAAAATAAAAATCTATAAACCAAACGTACCCTGAAATTTTTGAAAGTCCAAACTTGTAAAAACACAAACATGCCGTACACAACAATAAAACAAAAAACAGAGAGTTAAAAGTAAGTCGGTTCAAAGCACAGATGCATCTTTTGAGGCAATTAATACCACCTGGCGCGCCTACAAAATCACGAGGGCAAGACCACAAAACACACGCAAACCCGAAAATCACGGACCATCTTTTAACTTCCCTAAACTCGTCTGCTACCGCTAACAATAACAACAACTGCTACTGCCAGTGACAACGAACCGTTTTCGATTCACAAAAATCATCAATAAATGATGAGTCTTCCTTCTCTGATCCCATGTCAACATTCGCATTCACGCCAGCCCACACTTTGCTATTTTTAACTCACCACCCTAAATATCTCCCTCACTTTGTCTCTTCCTTTTCGTCACTTTTCCCTTTCACACCACTTAGCATTCACCTTCGTAAGAGTATATTATAAGCAGTACCCGCGCCTCATTCATCAACAAAAAAAGAAATTGAAGAAGATACAATGCCACTGTGGCTGGTGTTCTTTGCCTTGTTCCTGCTATGCGCAGGAATAAGCGTCATATTCCTGATCTACATATGCATTCTTTGGTACGCTTCCCTGGGCCAGCCACCGCTCGCTAATAATAATAACACCGATGATCGCGGCGATCGTAAATCGGGAACGAAAGGGTTGACGAGGTCGGAGCTTGAGGAGATTCCGGGAGTGGAGGAAGGGGGAGCGGTGAGAGGCGTGGAGTGCGCGGTTTGCTTGGAGGAGATAGAGGAGGGGCAGGTGGCTAGGGTCATGCCGGAGTGCAGGCACGCTTTTCATAGAAGCTGCGCCGACGCTTGGTTATTGGGGAATGCTGTCTGTCCCTTGTGTAGGACTCACCTGCTTGCTCAGCCTCATCATGTTACTATTGTCTAGCCATATCCACCTCTTCTCCTACTTCTACCGTATATTTTTTTTTAATGTGTTCAATGGTGTAGAACAGAGATTTAGCCTTTTCTTTTCTTATCAGATTGTGATACCCTCCCTGTGCGTGTATTAGCAATTAGCTGTATTGTATGTATCGTTTACAGAATATTATGCTTTTGTTATGATGGCGTTTTTGGGGGTAACTATGAGACAACAGTTGCAATTCCAGTATCTCCCATTGCAAAGAGATAAGCTTTTGGATTTGGTTCTGGTTCTGGACGTGTGTGCTCCGGTGATTTGATTGTTGCATCCGTCCAAGAAGATACTACTGTTGATGCACTTGCATTACAGTTTACAACTGTGATGTTGCATGATGGACCGTTGAATTTGGCTTTATCTTGGATACAGAAACACTGCTATTATTGCAACAAGCATTGTATCCTTTATGATGATTGGGATTGCAGTACGCGCGATCCTTGTGAAGACAAACATCGCGAGCCACTTTCTGAAAACGGTTTGTACTAATACAGAGCATGGGTACAACAAATACTGTTACCTCTTGTATAGGCCGTCAAAACTCAAAACCTAGATAGTATTCTTTTTTCAATTTGAGTAGTTCAGTTAGCGTCTGCGTGAATCTTAACAATCTGTCCATTCCCAGGAAAAGAAAAAAAAACCCGAATGGTGAATTCATTCGTTTGAACGACGCGTTCGAAGCGTCGAACATCACGTTCGAAGCGCCTAACGCAAATTTCTATCAACGTATCCACTTCTTGCCCTTTCGTGCTACAAATAACGCATTCCTCCTTTGCAAACTCACCGCCTTCGGGACCCTTTAATTTTGCCCATTTCAATTAGAAAAAGAAGGCATTCCTACTTCTATAGCCCCTGCAGAACGAATATAAAATTTCGATTGACGCCTTACATAAGTCGATGGGATGCAGAACTTCATTATTTCATATAAGATTTCTTGCTGCATCACCTTTGCCATATATTAGGACAAATTACAATGTTAAGGTCAACCAAAGCAACAAATTTTCAATCAAGAAATTGCTTCTACTCCTTTATAATCATTTCTAATTTATGGTCAATTGTTGTCCATGCAATCAATTTCAAGCATATAAAGAGCACAAACAAACATCGTTGGCGTGAATTAAGCAAACTAAACAATTAACATTTCAGGAAGTAAAGCAACAAATGTGATACAAACCACACAACACGCTTTATAACTCTTAACATTTCAGAAAGTAAAGCAACAAATGTGATACAAAACACACAACACGTTTTATAACTCTCAACTTCCGATTGCCTCAAAAATTTAAAAATGCATTACCAAAAAGATTCCAATCTTCTAAATTACACTCGCGGCACATCACATGCAAAGAATCATACACAAGAAGCCCTTAAGGAAACGATCCTTTAATACTTCAAAAAAATATTTAACCACCACTGAAATTAATTTCAGGTATAAATAGTTTAAAACAATAGAATAAAAAACCATTCATAAAATACAAATTGAAACCGTAGCAGAGCTTAGTTGTAAAAATTAAAATCATTATAACAAAATATCAGCGAATTGTTTTTTTTATTTATTTATAAACAATTCTGAAATATAGCCTAAGCTGCCTTAATGATTGATTGCACAATAGTCATAATAAAAGACCGATAACTATGAGACCAACAAAGCAGAAGCGTAAGCAATAATAAAATAAACTAATGAAATATAAAAATATTACATGTTTCTAGTTTGATAGCCACTCATACACAGATACAACCACAATACTAACATGATAATTGACACATATAGTTTATAGACATTTGATCAGCATTAACACAAAATAAGAGGGAATTTAGTGTTTATATATTAGAAGGTAATAATAGACAACGTCCCTCTGTATAAGAAAGGAGATATGTTCATTACTGCTTTCCGGTCCTAAGTATAAAAAAAATAGGGAACAGTAAGCTAGAAAGGTGGAAAGTAGTGTGTTTCTTATGTTAAAAAGTTGATGAACATCTTTTAGAATCCAAACACACCACTCACCAATGGGTACAGTAGAGCTAAAACATGGTTGTAACTTGTAAACCTACATCAACTGGTATAATCCTGCAATTTATTGCACCTTCTTCTCTTTCCTCACTGCTTGCTTTTGATACATAAGTATTTGAGTTAAAATAGTTCCATTTGTCAACACGCCAAGCACAGATCCCATAATCACTAAATAGGTGTTAAGGTAATTCTACCAGTGCTCCAACAATCAATAAAATATAAAGGAATGTGAACGTCCATGGATGTGCAAACATGCGATAAAAAGAGAAACCTTAAATAGGAGAAACCTTAAATGGGAAAGTAGCGTCAGTGATAAGCTTGCACTGGTGATAAAAGAAAGTGCACATCTCTGTCATGAACACACAATAAAATTATAGGGAAGCCTAAAGATGGTGCCATAGAAATGCACTCAAGACGTTGGGAAATATGGAATGCTAGGGAAACGCTTTTTTAGTTAAATAAAAGTTTAATTATAATGCCGCTATGCTCATTATATCTTTGACTACTACTAATTCTAGTCCAGTTCAAGAAAATATTGCAAAGGGTTTAATTTTTGATATATCTACCACAAAAAATAGGATATTGATACTTCTACCCTTCTCGCTAAATCTCTACAGTAAGAATATACCTATGGAAATTGTCAAATTACTGGCGGATGCTATCGATTTATTCCAGACACAGGCATTTGATATGGCAATAACATAATCTTTCTGTGTTGTCAGCATCGTAACATAGGTTAAAATAAAAATTAACTTACTGACCTGTATTACTATGATACAATCTTGATATCTTCAATATTGTCCTTTCACCATTAATCGATGATATTTGGTGATATGATACTTTAGATTATAGTATACATAAGGTTCCATACTTAGATTATACACAAGGTTCCATCTTTTGAAGAGGTTTGGCTCAGGGAAAAATCACAGCACAGCTCAGCTGGCCGTCCCTTTTTCTCCAAGGTATCACCCACAGAGGTATTGACACTACTGACAACACCCTAATAATAATCTCTCAAGCATTTCATATGATATCAGATGGCAAAACCTAATCTCTAGATATGTGTATTCGGTCGTGAATGAAGCTGTAGAAAATATCATTGTCTTAAAACTTATAAGATAAAATATGGAAGAAAGTACATCACTAGAAAACTAGATGATGGCTACGACGTACCACACTGTGTATAGGAAATTGATATGCTAAAAAACGAATGATCCCGTAGGAAAATGATATGTTGAAAAATGAACGGACGTGTAGTGCATTTGTAACAAAGAACTCAAAGCAAAATTGACATCGAAATCAGTAAACATAAAATGGGTCTGATGGAAAAATCCTACTGAAATTAGTAGTTGATAAAGGATACTGCTGATAGGCGCATCCGCCTGGATGCTTGTAAAAATCCTTGCTGCACACAAAATTATACAAAAAAAAGTTAAGGTGTCCATTTACATGTGTAAAATTTAATGTTGATAATTTAACAGCATAAATATAATACCCATCAACAAATACAAAAACAAGGGTTAATATGAGATGTGTCGTGACATTTAAATCAGTGAATAATTACATGTATAATGTAAACACTAGAGGTGGAACCCAGGTATAATGTAAACACTGTTATACATTAATAACTGGGTCAATATTTGAATTCTGAAACAACCGATGGTCCAGAGTGAACCTCAATATCATTATTTTCTGATACAACTTACAAGCCACTACCACTATAAAACAAAACGGACATGCTTTATCGATGGTAAAATCTTATAATAGAATGTCTTTCTTACAACAATACATCTACCCTTGGAATCAAAACTTGTCATCCAGTTCTACATTTCAATGAAGTATAGATGATACTCACCAATAGATCCTCCAAAGTTCATAAAAGATGTAAGAAAACTGAGCTCTCCTGTGCTTTTATTCTGTAATCAAATTTTATGCACAAGCATATCAACTGAAAAATCAAAATATTAATATTTAAGACTATTGGTAAAAATACAAATATCCCCATAGTTAAGATTCTTCAAACTGGTCCGGTCCTTGGACTGCATGTGAATCTTAATAACGTAACCTTTGCCTTTCCCCCTCATACTTTTCAACAATCCTTTATATTTTTCAAATATTGGTTAAATATCATATCTTCTCGTACGATGTTTGTCGACTTGCAAAAATTACTGAACTAGTCAGGTAGAACTATACGTCAAACTTCTAGGCTGTGCTAAGGTTAAAGTAAATGGATGGAGAAGCTTGAACATTTTAGGATGTATCTAAAATAGACTATCATGGATTTCATCAAGGAAATGCTTTCACCATTATTATCTTCCCACCATTAACAATTAGAAAATATGCAGGGCAACAAGTGTTGCATAGCAGACTTGTATCTCTAAATAGTTTGGTTGTTCGTTGGTCATTTGGAAGGAAAAAGACTTAATGTCTTTTGAATCACAAGAATAAGTTTAAAGCTACAGGCTATGATTGCATCCATCTGACAGACTGAAATAGACTTTAACTTGACAAACCAAGAACCTTTAACAGAACAAAACAACTGTTTAACTTAACAGTGAGTTTTACGGAACAAGCTACATGGGAGTCCATTTTTATTTGTTTGTAAGTATTTCATTACTTACAGTAAAGTTTTCCCAGATCTGGGGTACTCTGGCAAAGAAAAATATGGCATGTTGGGATGCCTGTGAAAAAAATAATAATCAAATTAGACTTGTTATTAGAAAACTGACTTACAAAAGCAGTCTTTATGCATAGGGCAACAAGTTTTCTATTATTCTACTAACAGTCTAACATGTGAAATTTAAGAACTTGTTTTAAAAGAGTTACTCTCGCTAATAAAGATTTGCTACCAATATTACATTGATTGTTAGGCAACCTTCATTGATTGCTTGTAGAGCTTAAAAATTAGAAATTGATCACGTCTTGTTATTAATAAGAAAGCATTTGTTATTTAGATTTACATGAAAACATAAAATTGTCGCAAAACTTTCACTAATCAACCTTTTTATTTTATGAAATATTAAGCAAAATACTTCCATATTCCACAAGCATGCTAATGTATAAGCAATTCAAAATTTACTCGAGCATGCGAATGCACAAGAAATTCAAACTTACATATAGTGCTTCAAATAGTACGGGGTCTATTCGACCAGCTAAAACTGTTGGTGCAAGAGCACTATATCTGTTCAGCATTCATTTAAGAAAAGCAGTCAAGATAATGATAATTGGTGTACTATAACATGACAAAAAGATTATGAGGTTTTAACTTTCAACAATTGAACTAAAGCATGTAATCAACTAAGCATCCCAAGTTCAATTTATGCAACTACAAATCACGTACAATAACATGATGACATTTGTACTTCCAATTTATTTGAATTATTTCAACAACTCTGACAACAGTAGAAAAGAAGTCACACATAAAAAGGATACAATAGCGCCTTCACCCAGACTGTAGCACCAAGAGGCTTTGAATAGAAGTAAATAATCGCTACTAAAATGATAGCTGTGATAACAGAAATATAGTAAAACAATCACAGGTCAAAAATCAATAACGAAGCAATAATAGATGCACAGACATACCTTACGAGCTTTAGTACCACCCATATTGAAATTTAAAGTTTACCTTGAATTAAAAGAAAAAGTAGCTCCCCATATGCTGAAAAAGGAAGGCCATTGTGAAGACAATATGACAGAGCAATTGTAAACCCAACAACTTCAAGCTCAAAGGCTGCAACACTAAGGCCTCTAATACTGCCGTGCTTCAGTATTCTATATATCTACAACATAGCATTCAATTAGATGTTGCTCAAATATAGTATAACATTGACATATATGTCCAACAAGCAAAAAAAAAAAATTTATACAAAAAAAGACCCCCCCCTCCCCCCCCCCCCCCCTCCCCCCTTTTTTCCTTTTTTTTCCCTCAGAGTTAGTGGGTAGAAAGAGAAAGAATGTTATGTGGTTAAAATAAGGAAGTACTTAGAGATGCTGCACTCAGTGCCGGCCCTTAGGCTGGGCAACAGCCCAGGGCCCAAATTCCAAGGGGGGCACATTTTTTCCTAGGCCTGTTATCTATAGTTTGTTTTTCAGCCGCAGAAAAAGAAAAAAAAAACTAATGCAATTTTCAATTCCACGAGCAGAAGCCGAAGCAATCTACAAGACTTCCGAATTCCGATGTTACTTTCCAAAGCAGCTGCTCATACTCAATGGAGGCAACGTTCTTCTCCATATCTCCTTTCAATTAAGGCTTCTTTCCCTCTTCCAATTCCATCAATCTTATAATCTATAAAGCCCTGAGATTAAGATTTCACAACTTATCAGCACCTTAGATTCAAATCAAATTCGGATTCCTTTGGATTTCAGAATTCAATCACAAGATATGCTTTCAATTTAGCTATGTTTACTGTGTTTTCCTAAAACGACGGAAGGAAATTTCAAGGCCTAAGATGCCTAAAAAGATGATTTCTATTTCCAACAGAACTACAATAAAATTAATTATTAATAATTCATTTTTTAATTCTGAATTACTAAGAGTTCATAATCATACGAATTATTAATTCAAATTTCCAGATCTAATGCATTTTAGTGCTACCCAAAATCATATTCTACCTTTTTTTATAAGAAAGACATAAAATTTTAATTTTGTTTTTGTTATCTTTTTTGTAGACTAAATCTCTATCTTTAATCCTAATTAATTCTAATTTCTTTTATATTTTTATAAGGCATAAATGCATTCAATTTCAAATGAAACGTGTTCGTTCACATAGTAAAATAAATTTAAAAACCAGATCTAATTTGTAGATGCAGATTTGGTTTTCGAAACTGTTTTATTTTGTACACAAATTAGATATAACAAAACGAAAATCTCATTTCAAGAATATAAGAATGATTAAAATATGTATCCAATATCTAGATAGTTGTATGTGGAATGTATTAATTAGGCATGAATTAATTGGATTGATCATCGTGTCCTTTTGGTTTTCAATTTACTTTTTTCAAGTAATGCGTGGAACAAATAAAAGGAATGTCTCTATGGTAATTGTTTTTCATGCCTTATTTTGTCTGTTTTATTGGTTTCTCATGAGATATGTGTGCTTTATTATCAAATGTGGATGGTGTTACCAAATTGTTGGTTACCACTATTTTGTCTAAGGTATTCCTATAGTGGATAAAGTGGCTAACGGCTAAACAAACTTTGGAAAAGTGGTTGCCTTGGTACTTGAGTGCTCAGAAATTGTTTAAATGCTGAAGTTGTTAAGGTGACGGTTATCTTCTGGAAAATTATTTTAAGGCATCAAATTGCGTTTGGTTCCCTTCACATTTGGAAAACCATATATGTCATTTTGCATCTTTGAAAGGAAAAGACTACTGTTTAATTTTCTTTGAAAGGAAAAGACTACTGTTTAATTTTCAAGTTTTCACTTTAGTATTTTGGTCTGCTGCTTTTTAATTGAAACTTAATGTTGTATCTTTTTTATCTGATTAAGAAAAAAAGATCAAGGAATAACATTTTAATCTTGTTTATTAACTGCAGTTTTCTGAGATTAATACCCGTTTGTTGGATGGAAGAATGAAGTCATAATGAGATGTGTTGATACTGCAGTTGTCTAAATTGAAATTGCTAAAATCATATTTGCGAACCTCTATGTCTCAAGATAGGTTGAATGGGCTAGCACTTCTATGCATCAAAAAAGACATGTTGGAAAATATTGAGTAAGATGGTATAATCAATGATTTTACTTCAAAAAATGCAGTAAGACCAATTTTGAAATGATGTCGTTGGACTTAACTTTTTGTCTTCAAATGATCAGGAAGTTGCAAGTTTGATGTCTTCGGGGATGTAATGAACAAATTAATTAGCTTATAAGAAATCATTATGTTTGATTTATGTGTCTACTATTGTTTTGAAGTGTTATTTGTATTTATAAGAAAGGGCTCAAACTTGAGTTTTGTCCATGACCCAAAATGACCTAGGACCGGCCCTGGTTGCACTGTTTAGGGTGCAACAGAAAAAAGTGTGTGTGTGTGTGCATATATATATATATATATATATATATATATATATATATTTTTGTGTATACACACACACACACATGACTATTTAAACATAAAATTAGGCACAATAGGTGACACGAGATATGAACCATTGGCTCTTTTTGTTCTTCTATGGAGAGGTGAAATTCAAGGGGTGATCTAATGGTGAAGATCAATTGTGCCACCAATTACGTCAAAATTTTATATCTAAACAGACTTTTTCATATATGTATGTATGTATATGTATATAAGCAGTAACGTGATCCATATTGGGATATTGATTTCCTCTATTCACCACCAGCTGCTCCCCGGAGTCAGTGGGTTGGTTCTCACACGCATAAGTATCTACCTAGGTTCTGTGTGTCCATGTATACTATCTCTTTACTCTGCTTGCTTGCTCTCGTGTTGTGTAGGGCATGTAAATGTCATTTGTATCTGTTTGGTTTCAAAATCTATGCATACAGATCTTATATATACATACATACATATACCCCCCCCCCCCCTCTCATCCTATATCTAAAAAAACCAGTAACGTACATGATGTTCTGTTCATAGTTAATTTAAGACTCATGCTTAATCATATACACACACACGCGCGTGCGTAATGCTGAGTATGTTTCTCTAAACCTACTCATCCTATCTCTAAAAAAAACAGTAACATACATGATGTTCTGTTCATAGTTAATTTAAGACTCATATGCTTAATCTTTGATGGTAGATTAGTTTTATGATAAAACAGGAATCTTAACAAAAGGGGTTTTATCTAATTATGTGTGCACGCCTTACAGTGCATATTAGTGTGATTTCCATAATTTTGCATGCTTCTAAATAGCTGTTCTACCTTAGGTGATCTTAAACATCTGCATATAGTTATTTGTAATGCCACAAGAAATAGTAATCAAGCCTTTTTTTTTTTTCTATTTTCTTTGTTACATTCTCAAATGCAGCAAGTTGACTGAAATTATTGATCCAAAATTATTCTTGCAACTATCAAGCTCTAAAAATTGTTGGGCGGATGCTAAAGAAAAACCATGAACTAGGAATTAATTGTTGAGACATAGAATAATTGGAGATTGACTGGATGTATTTTGGATAAATAGCATTTAGACTAGCATTACTTGCTCTGAATTGAAATTTTGAGGGTTTGGATGAACAATGAAGCAATCAAAAAGACAAGACCACCTAAAACTGGCATAAAGATGCTTATATGACGTATCAAAACTCAAATGGTACCTACACAGTGCCTACACACCCATTTAGATGCTTAGATGGGCGATAAGCCTTGTTTAGATGGACTTAGTCGGATGAGTAGACAGTAAAACTCACCTAGGGCCTAGGCAGACACCTAGTAGGATTATTACAAAGAGATAGCTATTAAGAAGAACATTGTAAAAGAGATGCATCTACGAGACCATACCCAATGATGCAGCAGCTGTAGCCAACTAATGCATGGATATGTTGGATAATAACAAGTCTAGCCATGACAGCTATCTTTATGTCAGAAAGTTTCTATTTTTCAGTAAATGTTAGTTTTGATAATAATATATACTATGATTTTCATAATACTTTCAACCAATTATTTGATTGTAGTCAATCCTCAAATATTCTTAATCTGCATGATATTAAATTTATTATCATTTGAAAAAACATTTTGTGTGTTTCCCTTTTTTACAAGCATATAAGAGAGGTCGTCATTTTTAATAACTAAATGAGACATTTCCATTGCCTAATATTATGCAAACATCTGTTGTTTCCTTTTTCGTTGTGTTACTCAAAATGCATTGATAATGATTGGGAAAAAAAACAGTTTGATACAACAGCTCAGCTCTTTCGTAGGTGTAATTACAGAAACAATAAGGTGTGAAACAAAATGTTGCAAAGCAATATGTAGGTATAAGCATACAAAAAACATCAACTTAATTTACATATTTTTAATTATAAAAAATTGCAAAAATCAAACATAGATACAGAACTTTCGATATAGTATACCGCAAATCCAAACCAGGACAAAATGAATAGTTCAAGGACACAATACTAAAAAGAGAGCCGATAATCCAATGATAGCAACAAGAGCCAACAACAAGTTTTCTGAATTAGGATAAAAACAAAAAATAAATATTAGCGACCTAAAATACTATATTAATTTCTAAGCCTTTGTCAGCTCCTCTATATTCCCAAGCCATTAGAAAGGGGAATAAAATCAAATTTGGAGTAACCGCTATTTATGACAATCCAGTTTTTCTGCACTTTAGTGGATTTAAATACAAAATCGATTGATTTTGAAATTTAAATATTTGAATTAAATTTATATAAGAATTTGAATATTGGAATCAACCAAATTTGTGAATTTTGAACTTAAAATGAAATTAAATTGATATGAAGCTTATGTAAAATCCTATTTGAATGAAAATGATAATTATAAACTTTTATCGAAGAATTTAAATGTTTTGAAATCAATTAATAATAACTCGGCTTTTTTAACATGTAAAAACAGCCTTTTGCAAACTATCTCAGATTTCGACGAAACTAGTTCTACTGTATCTGGAATAGTAAATTATTGTACGACGTTAAGTTTCGTAGCGATATGACTTATTGTGTGATCGTGCACGCTAAAGACGCAAAACATTAAACGGTTTAAAATAGTATTATTTTAACGTGATTTAAAAACCTAATTTCTGTATATTATCGAATTAGGTTTCGAAACAAGTTCCATTGGATACATAATAGCGTTATGAATTTATAAATCGGCTTATAAATGGTTTTAAAACTCAAAAATAGAATTTTATAAAAAATTAACAATTTAAAAGCTAAATTATAAATAATTTGATCTATAATAAAAATGAAATCCTTGAAAATAGATTTGAAATATTCCAATAGTTAAATTGATTTTAAAATATAATATAGAATATTATGATATAGCTCTGCATTAAAGTTATACTATTGAGTTAAGTATATAGCACTATTTTCTAGGTATTGAAAATATTATGATTTGTTAATACACACTTATATCTTATAGATAAGCGTATGGCTATGTTTTCAAAGTGATGTAAATACTATGATTTGAGAACACGCTTATTCCATTAAGTGTATGGATATGTCTCCCAAGTACTGAAACAATATGATTTGTTAATATGCTTATTCTTTTGAGGTAGGCACATGGAATTTATTTTTAAGAACCAATGAAGGACTTATCAGTTGTTTATGTGCTTTACCATGCATCTTTGGTTGATGGTTAAGTAGTTGACTATTAATATCTACCCTTTTAAACTATGTTGTTGGCTCGAATGAACCAGAATCGGAACTGGATCCAAAACCATTTTGAACTGGCTTATGCGTTCGAAAATGCAGGTATCGTGATGCTCATGATTATGATTTGAAGGTGCAGACCTTCAAAACAAAAAGGTTTGTTTCTTGATGTTTTTAATTAGCTATCAGGATTATATTATAACATTAATCTCTACGTTCTAGGGATCTGCACGGTGTGAGGACTTCTTTTTACTAATCCTAGGAGTAATTCCCGACATAATGTGGTAAAAGAGTACTTTCAATTTGTCATGTTCCTGGACAACTTGTATGAACGATCGTCTAACATTGCAGATTTAAAGATCACGTACGTTGGTTTAGAAACATACAACTGTTTGGTGATGTAGAATGCAACTCTTGCACTTAACGCTCTTCTCTGAGACGTGCAAGCTTGAAGGTTGTATTTTTGTGTTAATCAACTAGTATGTTAATAGAATTAGTGATGTGGCATTCAAGTGAATGTGATATGAAAAGTAACTGTAACCTCGGGCCTCATCACCGAAAAATAGCAAAATATTATTTTGAAAGTGTGAGTTTTCACTCACCATAATAATCCAATTAATGCTTTCGCGTTGTCAACTAGTTAAAATATAAGATGTTCGATTTTAACTAAATTTTAAATAGCTCAGGATACATCTCATCCAGTTTCTACGTGTAGATCTCGCCGATACGAACCTATTGCGAGTGACCGTGCCCAAGTCCGACCTTGTATGAAATAGTTACAATTGTTACAATTTTATACATAAATTAAATTTTGGAGTAATTAATCAGTGTCATTAGTTGTTGCCTTAAATCTCCAACCTTCATCTCCAAGTCCCCAAAAACACGAACAGAACAAATCCATTTAACCCTCTCAGCGTGGCCTCCAACCGACCTTCCCACTTTCACGCCACCACCATTGTCTTCTCAGCCTCTATCTTCTTCTCTTAACTTTCTGGATTTTCCAATGATACGGGTTGTATATGGCTCTCAGCAAAATCATTTCGAAGGGTGCAGGTTGTATTAGCAATTATTGTCATGTAAAATTCCTTTCCATGAGCCTTGATATCAGAAGTTTCCTCCTTAATTAGCTTGCTCCTCTTCTTGTCAAACTCTTCCTTTGCATTGGCATGTGTTTCGAGGCAAGCAAAACCATCCTCCTTGTCGTCTTTGCATATGGGTTCAACTCCAATTGAACATTCAAATTCCTTTTTAGTTTCTTCCCCTCCCATTGTTCAATCTCGCAATACTCCGAACATTCTCCCCATTACTAATTCATCCCAAGTCAACATTTGCCATCTTAGGTAGCACATACCCACTCTTCTTTTCACTTGCCTTTTTGTAAGTCCTAAACACCGAATCAAACTTTTCAGATTCAGGTTTGGTTCATTTTACAAACCTCCCAATTGATAGGGTTATGATGGAAAAAATGGAACGGAAATTTGAAAATATAATAGGACCACATCACTAAATATCTTGAAGATGCATGTACAAATATGAGTGTGTGCTAACTCATAAGCGTAGGTTATGGGCTGATGATAAGTATGCTTGATCCAATCGCTGAAACTCAACATGATAGCATAGGTTTTAATTCCTGTGTATTTAACTGTCATATATAAATGTTTACATGTTTGGCTCACAACAAGCGGGAGCCTATTAAGAACAATCCCACATCACACGGCTTACATAATAAATTTAGTATAAATACTAAGAGATCACTTTTCATATCACCAATTAGTTTCATGATAACAAGTGATTCTCTAATACCAACATGTCCATCTAGTGTCAACTTCAAAAGGTTTAGACCCTGTTCAGTTTGCCTTTTCAGTTTTGAATTTCAATCCAAACAAAAATGTGTACAATATATATATTTTTGGTGGACAACTAATTTGAAAATCGTAGTTAACATACAAAAATGAGTTAGTAGACACGGAAACAATCAATCTCATCATCTTCCCTCTATTGCCGTAATGGCTTAGAATTTTAAACATTCTCCTCCGCACTCATGATTTGTAATGCATGCTAAAATGCAAAATATAAAATTCAAAATGAAATCAACCAGTCACGTAGCTTCCCTGCAATCCTCACATCAACAGTTGAAGGTTTTGGAATGGCCTTACAATATGTGACCCTTCAGTTCCATATACGATCAGGGGTCCCTCGAATCATAACTTCTCTTCCATGCCTTTCCTTTTACGTATAGAAAGCAATGCTTGCTTTTGTTTCTTCAACATAAACTATGGCTCTAATCTGCTTCAAAGCCAGACTGCATCAATCAGCTTCTCAATTGGCTCAATAGAGTTGGAGACAAATGGGAGCTCAGCAAGAGCGGAAGATGGCTGAAAATCATTGTTAGTTGACGATGATATGATAATGCCATCGACTCCATGATCAGTCCCCATGATCCCGTGGAGGTTTAGCAACCGCCTTTGTGGTAGAAGACAAAGGATTGGCAGTGGTGACCAAAGCGTTGGTGGCAGAAAAAGCGAACGATGTCGGTGCATAACTAGGCCGTCAGAACGTGTATTTTTTGGAGGTTTGCATGTCATATTCATGTGCCCGGACTTTGACTACAGAGCGGTCAGCATGGCCATGGTGGCTGACTTGTCTAGGGTTCGTAATTAGCGGCTAAGGTTTCAAAATTGAGAGGGCAAATTTATCTATATATACAATAAGGAACTAAGCAGGAACTAATAAAATATTTTTCTTGCCAATGTTTATTTAGCATTTTAGACTTAAATCACAAAAAACCTGAATATAAAGGATCCGTTTTGAAGGAAATTCATCTATGATGTCACATGAAAATTACAAGATGTCACGATGGGGATTAAAGAACATAACCCTAGTTATGTACCATGTATAAGAACAAACCAACAAACTAAAAATGTTTAGCTAGATGAATGGAGTGGAAAGACAATTAGATGCAACATGTATAAACTACATCATATACACTACCTACCAGGCATGATTTGGGTAACCCTATTGTAGAATGATACTTCCATCCTCTCTACCGCATTTAAACTGATTTTCTGTCGCGTCATACTGTACTAAAGAATGAGAAGACTTTTTTGAAGATTTTTTTATGACTATTTGATGTCATTAATCCTTAGACATGGTTTGTCTTCTAAAATATTGTCAATGGTAATCGATCATGTTACTACACAGAGGCATACATAATCTAAAATACAACACCATGTGCAACATAATACACGAGTAAATTTGACAGAACTAAAAACTGAACGCATTATCCACAAAACTAAAGATAAGAAGACAATACAAAACAGGGGATATGATTAAAAGTCAACAACCCATGAGATGCATATTCTGAGAAAAAGAGAAGAAAAACAGTAGTAATCAAGAGTTGAAGATACACCGATGGATAAAATAAATGAATAAAATATTAAATAAAAGACTACAATAAGAATAAGATAATCAACTAATCAGCATATTAATGCTATATCTATTGAAGACTAAGTTACTAATAGAATTTTATACGACATATTATAAACTGAAATGATAAGTGAATAAATGTAGTACAGTGCATACAATACGAGCGACTGACACTCTCTAATTTATGCACTGGCAAATACGATTATATAGATCCATTCACCAAATTATTTATCACTTAGGAGAAAATTCTCCGTGTAAAATATAACCGAACAATTCAGGAAAGCACAATATGGTGATGATAATCCATATTATTAGCAGAAAAGTTATAATTACTAGAGTCAAACTTCTGAACTTTTGAAGCGAGAAAGTTGAAAGGAATCTAGCTGTTCAATAGTTATCTCAATGCTCATATCTTATAAATCTTTTAACCAAGATCTTGTTTTAAAAGATAACACATCTATGCATTCATAAAAATTTAAAATACAAACAGATATCTCAATTTCAAATCTCATATTATTATTTTTCAACGCATGTGTGCAAGTGTAATTTCTTACATTGGCTAGATTTAAGGTGGATACCCAGTGTCAAAGGCTCCCGTACTCAAGCGCGAGAGGACTTCTCAGGTTAGTCTCCCGGCTTTCCGGGCTCTGGGGGTGGTCGATTAGTATCCATATTTAGGTTTACAATAAATAATTTAACATATGATGACACTTTTGATATTTGTCTCATCTCCAAAAAATACTATCCATATTTAGGTACCATGTAGTTATGATTAAACAAAAGGCAAGTCCCTCCCATATCCTCCATGTCTACATCTGTTCATTTTTTTTTTTCCACATCAGCTTATAAAATTAACCTAAATTATGATATATGTATTCTTTTTAGTACGAAGAACATTTTTAGAGAAAATGAAACATTTCGAAAAAGTCCTTAGCCAATTACCTCGCAATTAGAGGTTAAAAAAAAAAAAAATCAACAGTTCATATTATGTTCGGCGTTATTAAGAATCTATGTAATTAAGATATACCATCTACCAATTTTTTTTAAACCAAATTTTGTTGTTGATACAACCGCAGCTTTTACATATTAAGAAGAAGAAAATCAACAGGTGATAAAATAAGGAATGAAGGGATAAAGACAAGAGGAAAGGAAAAGAACATCTTTTGCAAATACTCTTATGAACACACACACACACACACACACTCTCTCTCTCTCTCTCTCTCTCTCACACACACACACACACGCTCTCTCTCTCTCTCTCTCACACACACACAGAGAGCTAAACATGCTATACAATATGTTATAATGCAATTTGCTTGCTCACAAAATAATAAACCATGAATATCATATTATTATGTTGAATCAAAGCTATTAAGTTCACTTTAAATGATAAATTTTGATTATTTAAATCATTCATACTTCTGAGTGGTCACTTCCAATTTGTATGTCAACACTAGAACATTTAATGTCAAATATAATCATATTCACAAAGTGGAAGACAGTCATAAGAAAACATAATTAACATATCAACAATTACTCTAAGATGGCTGGGAGATGAAACGACATCCAAAATGTATTAATTGTCGGTACCACATTTAGTACAAGTACATGAATAGTGCATGTGAAAAGATCGTTATTTAAAACAGAATCGAAACACAGAGTTGAATCCATGATTTATTCAAGCAGAACTTCTCTTTTGTAGTGGCATTTATGTTAATTTGAGCAAGAGCGTTATCATTTGATCAGGATCTAGTATCATCTATTTAGATACCAATGGAACCTAAAAAGAAAATTAATTATTTTTCTCACAAAAGTACAAGTACATGAATAATGCATGTGAAAAGATCGTTATTTGAAACAAAACCGAGACACAGAGTTGAATCCATGATTCATTCAAGCAGAACTTCTCTTATGTAGTGGTATTTATGCTAATTTGAGCGAAAGCGTTATTATTTGATCAAAATCTAGCATCCTCTATTTAGATACCAATGAACCTAAAAAGAAAATTAACAATGCAGACTTATGGAAACAATAGCAGAAATGAGAAACACAGAAGAATTAACACGGTTCGAGTATGAATATCCTACGTCCACGAAGACCTAACCTCTTTTATTCCAATGAATAAAATTGTACAAACGAGAAAAGGATAATGGTGGATGCTCTCATACATATAAAGATAAAATTCCTTCATTTAAATAGACTTGATAATGAATGGTTACTTGGAGATGGAAAAAATCAGATTATCCGAATATGTTTTCAAATTGTACGATTCGATTTTAATACAAATAGATGGTGTAATCTTGATTTCCATCTATTTCCTTTGATTGATTGATTCTTCATGTCTAATCATTTATTTTTTCATACTGACTAATTAATTAATTTCTTTTCAAAACATCCCCTCGTGTTTTTCTTTATGCAAGCCAAATTAATTGATTGATTGAACCAATTAATCACTTTCTTTCCTCCTCTATAAATATTTGAATCATCTAAATTTAACACTCCATCTTGATTTAAATATAACAATGCCTCTTAATCACATCATCATCAAACAATCAACATAGAAGTTGTTGGGTCTAGCTCCCAATGACGCTCAAGTAACAAGAAGCAAATTGATCGAGTTTGAGCAATGCTCAATCTTGTCCATTGGAAGTGACTTTGTCATCATATCTGAAGGATTATCAAAAGTATCAGCCTTCAAAAAATTTATCTTACTTTGTTCTTCCTCAAGCATAAAAACGAAACCTTTGACATCAATGTACTTCGTTCGTGAACTATAAGTTTGATTTTTTACAAGATGAATCGCACTTTAACTATCTGAAAATAACTCTACCGTCCGATGTGTCATTGAAATATCATTCAACAATTGAAGTAAGTATAATCCTTCTTTTGTTACTTCCACAATCAATACCAACTACGCTTCGGTGGTCGACAAAACTACGATAGATTGCAGCTTTGCTCAGCATGAAATCAAGCCATGCCAAATGTAAAAACATAGTCCACGCTAACTTCCTAGCATCTCTATCCCAACATAATCAGAATCACAGTATCTTCTAAGAAAGATATTTACTCCACCATATAACAAGCTCACCAAAGAAGAGCTTCGAAGATGTCTAAGAATCAATTTCACTGCTTGTCAATGCTCTTTGCCTATGTTAGACATATATTGACTCACAACACTCATTGTCTGGGCCAAATTTGGCCTTGAGTGCACCCTCGCATACATAAGACTACCAATAGCACTAGAATAACATATATCAACCATATACATTGTCTTCTTCCGGCGAGAGAGATAAATCTTTTGACAACTTAAAATGATAGCTTAATGCAGTACCAACCAGTTTAGCTTTCTTCATTCCAATTCGAGTGAGGACTTTCTCGATGTACTGCGCCTAAGTGAGCTTTAACTCTCTCCGCTTCTTATCTCTGTTTATCTACATGCACGATATTCTTAATGCATTTCCCAAATCCTCCACGTCAAACTCTCTACCAAACTCTGCTTTCAACTCCTTAATTCTGACCATATTCCGAGATGCAATTAGCATATCATCAACATATAACAACAAATATGCCATCGTCACATCTTTTAAAATAAACACACTGTTCTTTGAAACTTTTCGAGTATCTCTGTGAAAGCATAAACCGATCAAACCTCTTCTACCATGGCTTAGGAGATTGCTTCAGTCCATATATAGATTTGTTAAGTTTGCCAACATAATTAGGTATGCTACTGTCTATGAACCCTTCCGACTACTTTAGATCTCCTCATCCAGATCACTATGCAAGAATGCAGTTTTGACATCCAGTTGCCCTTATTCCATATCATAATGAGCACCTAATACCAAGAGAATACGAAAAGAAGTATACCTAACCACTGGAGCAAATATATCATGACATCATACCTCTTTTTTTTAAACATACTCCTTTGCAATTAATCTTGCCTTGTATCTGATATTACCAATTTTGCCGTCTTTCACTCTACAAATCCACTTGCATCCAATAACTCTCTTGTTAGAGGGAAGAGACCAAATCTCAAGTATGATTTATCAGCAATGATACAATCTTCTCCTTCATAGCAACTAACTAACAGGAAATGTTAACTGATGTGACAGCTTCTCTATAATCACAGGGCTCATCATGGATAACATTTAAAAGCATATGTTATCATATCATCAAAGTTAATGTCTTCGATGCTCAATCCAACAGACTCATCAAGCCACTTAGGCTTTCTTCTTTGTTTGACAGATCTGGGTTCGAAATGAGCTCCACCTTGAGTCTGATCCTCTGTGCCAACATTGGTATTATCCTCATCAACCACGGTGTTATCAGAAATATCATTTGAACGTCTATGGAAAGAATTGACAAATGACTTGCTTTATGTCTGGTATTCTTTACATGTCCTCTTATTCTCATCTGATGAGGAAGGCTTCACCTTCAATATAGCACTCTCATCAAAAGTCGCATGATTGCTCATAACAATCTTCTTGCTAACAGTACATCACAATCTATATCCCTTCACTCATCTCTTATATCCTAGAAAGATACACTTGTAAGCTTTAGGTTCCAACTTATCTTTACTCTCATGCACATAAGCTGGACAATTAAACACTTTGGGAAATGAATAGCTACCAGACTCTTTTTTCCATGTTTTTTCAGAAATCTTCATATCTATGGCAGTAGAAGGTGTGCAGTTGATGAGAAAAGCTATCATAGATAAAGTTTTAGTCCAAAATTCCTTCTTCAATTTAGCAATCAGTCTGAGGCATCTTGTTCTCTCCAATAATATCTGATTCATCATTTCCGCAACTCCATTAAACTGAGGGTACCCTGGTGTGGTGTAATGCCTGGTAATGTTTTCAGATTCGCAATAATCGATGAACTCATGTAGTCATGTGATATGAATACATCGCCATTATCTAAACGGAGAACTTTCAATTTCTTCCCTCATTGCTTCTCTACCATAAATTTCCACTTCCAAAACTGGTCAAGGTTTCACTCTTTGACTGAAGAAAGTATACACATACTTTATGAGATAAAACATCTACAAATGAAACGAAATACCTAGCTGCACCTAAAGACTGACAAGTGGAGGAACCCTAGACATCTGTATGAACATACTTCAGGACAGTTTTTACTTTATGCTCTCCTATACTAAAAGAAATCTTTGTTTGCTTTTCAAAAAGACTCTTCACAAAAACCAAGTTTTGAATGATGAACTCCATCAATAAATCATCGTTTCCTCAACTAATCCATGTCACGCTCACCGATGTGACCCATTCGTAAGTGTTATAATCTGGAAGAATCAGAATCAACAAATGTAACAGAAGTTGATTCACCAACTACAGTAGTTCCCTTTAATAGATAAATATTTTATGCCTTTACACCTCTCATAACAATCATGGAACCTTTAAAATCTTCATTTTCTCTTTGTCCACTACAATTTTCAAGTCAAGTCAACTCAATATCCCAACAGAAATCAAGCTCTTCAAATCAGGTTCACAATCAAAGTGGTCAAAGTATCTACATGCTCTATGAGATCGACTTCAGACTTCATCTTTAACGAATAGTTGTTTTTTAAGAATAATCCAATTAATGAGAAACTTGTCTTGATATGCATCTGATAATGCATCCCATAGTTCCTTCGTTGTCTTCTTCTGAAAGAATTCTCTAAGAACTTCATTTGAAAGACTCAATTGAATTATCGTGAGAGCTTCATCTACCATCTCTTCCAAATCAGCTACATCCATATCTTTCTATTTCTCAGATGCAGAAACAACTTTATAAGTCTTCTTCTTTAATACATCATCCATCTTTATTTTTCAAATATCAAAATCTCTATTTCCGTCAAAACGTGTTACTCCGTAATCGACATTTGATCTATCAACAAACTTACTAGAAGTAGTCATTAATATCCAAATATGAACAATAACACTAGCTCTGATACAAAACTGTAGTGAATTTATGCTAATTCGAGCGAAATCGTTACTATTTGATCAGGATCTAGTATTGTTTATTTAAATACCAATGGAACTTAAAAAGAAGATCAATTATGGAGTCTCGCCGAAACAATAGCAGAAATAAAAGACACTGAGGATTTAACGTGGTTCGGATATGAGTATCCTACGTGCACGGAGACCCAACTTCTTTTATTTCAATGAAGAAAAGAATACAAAAAAGAGAAGGATAATGGTGGATATTGTCACACTTTCACATAAATATGAAGATAAAATTTCTTCATTTAATAAACTTGGTAATTAAGGGTTGCTTGGAGATGAAGAAAAATAATTTTCAGATTATCTAAATATGTTTCCAAATTGCATGATTTGATTTCAATACAAATAGACGACGTAACCTTGGTATCCATCTATTCCCTTTGATCAATTGATTCTCCATGGCTAGTCATTTATTTCTTCATATTGACTAATTAATTGATTGGCTGCTTAATTAGTTTTCTTTCAAAACATCGTCTCGTTGTTTTTCCATATGCAAGCCAAATTAATTGTTTGGCTGAACCAATTAATCAATTTCTTTCCTCCTAAACAAATATTTGAATCATCCAAATTTAATATCTTCTAAGTTGACCCTTTAGTTGTACCCATTAATATTTTCAAAGCATTTATTACATATAATTACATTTTATAGTAATTAATGACATAAGTTTGTTTACAAGTTTTATTTTGAAAACAGAATATCTGACGGTCATAGACTCGTTATTGTAAATTAATGTGTGCAATTATACATTGAAAAACAAATATATATATATATATATATATATATATGTTTATTATTGAAAAAACCATACTATTTACAGTACGTACAAGGTACTTAAATTAGAACATAATCACTAATTAGAGATGTACCTCCAAACAAATGTACAGTTTAGATTATAAAATTAAACTCAACGGTCAGCTTGTAAAGTGAAGAGAATACAAACATGAAGCCAAAGGAGTAAATAGGCAAATTTTACCATAAAAATAAAAATAAGTATGTTTATGGTCCATACTTACTATAGAGATAATTAACTTTTCACGCTTCTTGTTTTACCTATAAAGAACATATATAAAACCTCAACGTTGCACATTTCAAACTAAGTCTTTTGTCAAATCAACCATATCCTTAAAACAATATACTTGGTCCGTCCAAAAGTGTCGTTTTCCACTTTCCTTTTGTATTCACGATTTATTATGAATAGAAATTTGTTTGAAAATGTGAAATGGTCTATAAAATACGTGGAAGTGGAAGCAAGCATAAGGTTTCAATTATCTGATTTTGATCACGTCTTGTTTGGAGATTTCGACAACCAATAACTCATATTGAATGAGATGTTGAACGAGATAATGTATCTTACAAATCTTATATGTTCGACTCATTCAAAATAAAATCACTTACATGTATATTTTATTATTAAAATCTTGTGCTTTAATTTATTTATTTTAATGTTACAATATCTTATGATTTTTAAGTGTGAATCTTCGTTTTTATTATTAATTAATGATACATGAAGATTATTTGTTAGATCCTATATTTAAGCGATATCAAGACTTGTTAATATTTATAGATGGATGTTTTGAATTTGTAGATAAAGTTTACGTGTAAGATCTTATTTTTAAACAATATTATGATCTAATAATATTTGTAGATTTACATTTTGAATTGGTAAATGAATTTATTTGTAAAATCCTCTATAGTAATATTAAAATTTGTTAGATCCTTATTTATTGGTAGTTCACGTTTACACCCAAAAAATGTGGCACCAAAGGTATTACAACTATTAATAAAGAAATTTTGGATTGACATCTACGATCTTAAAAATGTCACAAGATCATACATAATAACATATAAGCTTATAATTGATAATTTTTAAATGAATGTTATGTAAGAATAAATAAAAAGGGAAAATCTTATGTAACATACGTGATTTTCATTAAAAGACCTTATGCACTAGATAGAGAAAGATAAATTTTCCTTTTAAGGATGGTAATATGATGGTAATAAAGTGATTAATTTGACAAGTTACACAAAATGTAATTAATTTACAAGTAACAAAGTGATTTATAACCAGGTTTAATTGGACTGCTAATAAAGTGATTAATTTACAAGTTACACAAAAGTAATTAATTTACACTTACATAAGCTTCATAAATTTGCTTACTGCCTATCATATATGGGCTTTAGGTCTAAACCAATAAATTTTGCTTTAGGTCTTAACTGATAAATAAGGATCTGGTGAGTATTTAGAATACAAATCTTTGTTGTTTGCCAATATATCTGTAATTAAAAAGGCCGAAAACCGGAACCAAAACTAAAACGGAACTTCTGGGATACCCGGAACAGAAATGGAAACCGGAAACCGGAATTTTAAACATTGGTTACAATCAGTTTAGTCGTGAAACTACAATAACTGGTCATGTTTTATTTTATTTTATTTTTGAATTTTGATACTCCTTGTTTTCAAGAGAAAAACGATACGGCTGTGGAGTGTTAATGAGAAAAATTCCTTTTATTCAAAATATAGAAAAAGAAGAAAGTTTATGCATGAATATCTGCTATAAAAGGTTTTTAAAAAATATCTGAAACATCAAATTTATTTCTAATTTCTTTCTCCATTCTTGCTAATAAAGTTTTCATTTTAACATTATTGTGTGCAACGCACGGGTTACACACTAGTTTATAAACATTTTACAACTTCATAAGCAAAACAAGTCACCTTTAACATTTATAGTTTTCTATAACTTTTAAAACCTACAAACATGTAACTAGTACTTTCCTAACTAAATAGCTATTTTGCATTTATGCTATGGGTAAAATTGGAATCATTATTGTTTTACTGGGAAGCAATGAATACATCCATCACTCACCTTCAATTATTAATGTTCACTTGAAATAATTTTTAGTGTTAACCCTTATGGAAAATGATTTTCTCGATAACAAATCCATTATAAAAAAGGGTAATTTTAGTGAAACTCACTGTGAATAGCATAGCACAAAAATATATCAACAAAATCATGTACGATTTACTACTTAATCTGGATCGAAAGCAGCAGCAGCAGCAGCGGAACAGCTTTTTAAAACCATTATCAATTACGCTAATAAATCAGTTATCGCATTCAATCAAAAAAAAAAAAAAAAAAAAAAAAAAAAAAAAAAAAAAAAAAACAGTACAAACAAATAAAGGTTTTAGTACCTGAGGGATTTTGACAGTAGTAGATCCAGCGACTATTAAATAACCTAAAATCTTGGAAATGAGAGGAAGCAGACAGTCTTTTTCAGGAAAATATCCGGCGCTTAAGGATGTAAATATGCAGCCAAAATTCATCCCCATTATTTCCAGCTCCATTTTTATTATTCCTTATTTCGTTTTCAAGTTTATTTGAGATAATTTTATATGAGTGACGAAGGGATAGGTTTGATCGGTCTTCGCCGATGAAAAGCAGGTTACCGTATTGGACCCGGTCCATGTGTTTTGTCGGCCTTCAGGCTTCAGCTAACATTCTTTTTCTTTTTTCTTTTTTTGGAAATTGATGGCATATTAAAATTGCTAATAAGGAAGACAACAATTGTCTTTTTCAATGATAAATGAAAACTTGAAATAATCATTTCCTCTTTTAATATACAATAATTACTACCAATAATTATCTTTTAATATAAACAAATTATGACCATCAGCGTACGTCGGCACAAGCCAAACATCTGTATTTTCTTAATTAACTTTTTAGCTTCATAATGCATGTGAAACAATACAATTATCCATTCAATGTAAATTTCACGTCAACAACTTTTACCGTTATCAAAAGATTGTTTTTTAGTGCGAATGTTATATTAAGTAATTAATGTTTGATCAATAATATATTTTTACATATTATTTTAATTTCTTTGTGTAAATAGGGATATAAATTTACTTATACCATGACTTTCACTGAAGCAATTGTATTATTACCAATAATATTATGTTACTTTTAATTAGGACTGCTACGGTAATGGTAAATCTACCGGTACCATACCAATACTAAGTAATTGGTTTAAAAAAAAATTGAATCACTTTGGTTTACCAATGTTATCGGTATGGTAACGGTAAATTTACCATTGTTAACGGTAAATATACCGGTAAAGAAAAGTCAAAACCAGTGGTAACGGTAAATTTATCAATCATATTAAATTTATTTTTCACTATTATATCAAACCTTAACCATAGACACTTTTAACGATGCATCGTGGTTTTTAAGAAGATTTTGTAGCATTATTTATGATGATGGTTCTTTTTAAGTTTTGTTAGGCTTAGGGCTGTCAATGGATACCCGAAAAATCCGAAATCCGTCCGCATCCGTATCCGAAAAGCAGATAAATATCCGATATCCGGAAAAGCGGATGCGGATACGGATATAGGCGTATCCGCATCCGAAAATTATCCGTCCGCTTTTTTTCACAATTATAGCTTAAATTATGTATTTTTTACCATAAATAAATATACTAATTTATTACTTTGCAAAATTAAATGTCTGATAAAAGCATGCTAATTGCTTAAAATTATATATTATCATCATATTTATTTATTTTTAGCACTTTTGTAATCAATTGGGTTGAAAAACCTTAATATTAAGCTTTAAAAAATCATTGATGTTCATTGATTTATCAACTGTTGGCGGAGCGGATAATTATCCGATATCCGTCCGTATCCGCGGATACGGATATCCGATATCCGAAAATGGTTTCGGATGCAGATACGGATATAGCACTATCCGTATTCGAAAGTATCTGTTGACAGCCCTAGTTAGGCTCAAAGTTTGAGATTATAAATGTTAGTATCTCATATTATTTTAAATAAGCTGTGATGGAAACTTAGATGTTAACTAAAACTCGTAATACTAATATAAATATCATAGAGTAGTAATAAAAAAACAACATAATTGCTTTTTTTTCAAATTTTAGTGCAACAAAATTTGAATGTTTGTTGTACTGGTAAAATTTCCATTACCGACCAACGGTATACTAGTTTATCGGTATACCAATGAATATTTTACCATTGGTAACGGTAAATTATCGGTAGTTATTTTTGACTTACCAGTAGTACTGGTACGGTAATGATTATCGATAGTAGTTACCATTACCATAACAGCCCTACTTTTAACATATCAATCACACATGTGACCCATCTTTACACATTTAACATGCTTACTTAGTATATCGATAAATCTCATTTTGGTTGTAGAACAGTGAGCAAAAAAATAAATATTGACTATATATCCATTATTCACGTGTAGAGAACAATATTTCCTATTCTTTTTTCAGCAGCCTAGTCCTCAAACAATTCATTTCTTTCAATTAGTTGAGATGAGCGAACAATAATCAAAGACTTAACATGATAAAGAAATGACACAACCCGAAACCCCAGCCCGGCCTAGACCGAACTGAAATACAGATATTTTGAGAACACGACGCATCGGAACACAAAACAACAGAGCTTTTCATTGCTATTACAACAATTTACATCAGAGTACAAGAATAGCAGAGTGCAGAAAAATAATATACATAGCGGAAATACAATTATCGGAGGATAAATAAATTACGTAGTAGCGGAAAATGTAATACATAAATATGCAATGCAGCAGAAATACATCAACAAACATAGCTGAAGGCAATACCCGGATACAGAGCATTCTGAATATAGCTCCAGCCGTAATCTTGGATTCTGTTAAAAAATAGAATCTGTATAACCAAAAATACTAACTGCCCGTGTGGAAAATATGGACACTCGGAGTTTAGGTTGAAACAATAAACCTTAGGTCAGTCATGGGACTGGTATGAGAGCTAAAACAGTTATTTAAACTTTACTTTAACACAGGTTAATCATTGGACCACGTCGTATATCACGGAATGAGTTTACTCCATGTGAATACCCAAACTTGAAATAAATGATAAACAATGCAATGCTTTTTAGAAAAATGGAGCTATTATAAGACTTAGGTCCCATCACACAATGCAACGCAAGCCGGGGGATAGAGTTTTACCTTATAATAGCTAAACATGCTTGATACCTTATAAAAACAAATATTTTTTTATATTATTATAAGTGCATAGTGTATAAAACAACTTCGAATATAAATGCATCAATCATAGACGACATAGTACCCCCATCCTACTATGTCGCCATATAGGTTTACAACTAAAATCGAAAAATCACGTATTGAAAATTAGATTCCATCATGAGTCCAGGCAAAGGATATTCCTAACTGGTTTTGGGCCATCTCTAGCATGATTCCCAGAATCAACACATGTGACCCTTGGATCTTGCAGGGCCGGTCCACACCTACTTTGTGGATTGGTTATTCCTAAACAATACGTTTCTCAGTCCTATCAGACTGTTACCTGGTCAGTATGTCGACCAATCATATCTGAGGGCCCTCGCAATCCATCATCCACATAAGTACAATTTCTGGGCTTCATACTTTAGCTAGAAAGAAACGCATGCACTCCCTGCTGTCCATAATCTTCTTTTTAACTCATACCGGGGTGTGAAGCTCGCGAATTAGCGCTATACACAAAGCGATGCTAATTAAAGCCGTGCTTTGATCATCATCCATAAGGCTCTGCTTTTCAACGAAAAACCTTGATAATTGCATCTTAGTATGCCATTGTCAATTCATACCATATCATTGATTTTTGTCAATATATAACTTCTAACCTCATACGTCTCAGAGAAGGGTGTTAAGCAAGAGAATAAATTCTCCGCCACCAAGCAGATATATATTTAACAGAGATCAAAGAATACAGCGTGAAGTACAATGTCAGACATACAATCCATTTTCAAGTCCATTCTGGATCTGAACGGAATTGGAGGTACCTTATTCCTCGTCTCAAATGTCCAATTCAGAGAGAGAGCCTCACATATCTAATTGATTTCCAAGTACGTTTTAGACTACCACTACTTGTTACCTTGTCTTGGGTGTACGACTCAATCAAAACATCAGTAATAACCCAAACGATATGAAGATCTCTGGTCTTCAACTACCTCTTCATCCTTGACTTTTAATTGTCATAATAATTACTCAGAATGGGTTAAACCCGGTCTTTCCGAATAACTTGCATATCATTATATTCATGTGTCAAATACACAAAGATAACACTTATTTCATTCCAATCCAGAATATTCTTCTATTTAAATATTCATTACCTTTAGAAAAAGGTTCTCATTAATTTTATCAAAGATAAATTCTTGTATCTCAAAAATCATATCTCAATAATTATCCTAAAATTTAGAAATTTATCTCCCCTTAATTGGGTTAAAGAACGATTGCCATTTAAAAGCATTGTTCACTATAGAACCAAAATATCATTTTTCTGTTTATTATGGAATCTTCACAAAAATCCGATTTATTCATAATCGATATAAATTTCTGTATTAGACTAATACTGTAAATGGAATAATGACAAAGCCCTTTTAATTTCCATAAATAGTAAAAGCCCTCCTTTACTGAAGTTCATTTCGATTATTACTAATCAAATTCCGTTCAATTCCAATTCGACTAAATAAATAGGGAAAAATTCATTAAATCTTATTTAAAATATTTATCCTTTTCATAGTTGGGTTCAAGAACAATATTATTAAAGATATCGTTCACAACGAACCTCAAATCGATTTTCATATAATAAATCTTTCCGTAGTTGAAAAATGGCAATTTAGATAAAATAACATTTATCTTTCAAATCATGGAATATTTTACCCAGTCTCTTTCCAAATCATTTGTTGTGATTTATCATAATTTATTTATATTTTTAATAATTTTATTAAGGCCCTTATAGTCGGTTTCCAATATCGACCACAAAACTGCATCCACAGCGACCTTTTTCAAAACTAATTTGGACATGTTGTACGATTTAACCATTCAAATTTAAACCACTTATATTCATTGGAAAGATTTTTTCGATACGAAACTAACATTTCCAGTTTTATGAGAATCTGACCGTCGGATCTCCCGCTATGTCAGTTCGAAGTTACGGGTTGACGTTCGCAAACTGTCGCTGCGCGACGCATTCTATTCAAGCTCGAATCGATTTATCATAAATAAATTAAAACGTTTCTAAAATTTCTTTATAAATTATTTAAAATTTATATAATTACTTTGGAAAATTTATTTTAGTCGTTTTAGCTTCAAATTTGAATATCTCTTAGTCTGGTCAATTTTAATATTATTCTTAATGAATAAAATAATATTATTTTCTAAAAGATGTCAATTTATGTTCAAATTTTCATAACAGTCATAATAAAAATAAACGAAAAACTTTCGAAAGAAAACTTCTTCTCAAACGTTCGTTACATATCCTAACTGAACTTCACTTTGAAAAGTTACTATTCATTTAAAATTCAAATATTTTAATAACCCATAAGTATGTCAGAATACTTCGAAATCTTTTACTATAGTTATGAATATTCATCGATATAAACGTGTCTATCCAAAATCGGACATCGAAATTTTATTTTAGTTTTCACCCCATATTTTATGTGGTTAAAATAGTCATCTTTATTCTGGATTGAAATAAAATTCAACTAAATATCATGCAATTCCATTCATACGAACCCAATACATCCAATAATAGTTACAAACAACTATTAAACATCCAATTCACATCCAAAGTGCACTTACATCCATATAAGCCTTAAATAAATATTTCACGCTCATATTGGTTTGTTAATCAATCGATTAACATTCAATCTAAACACTTAGGATTAGTGTAAATCAAATATCATCCCAATACCCATGTGGGGTTTACAACCAACAAATAATTATTTAATAAATTATTTATTCCATATGATTGATATTATTTAGATATGTGAACATAAACAAGTCGTTCGACTTGTAAATGGATTTTTATCAAATTTCAACTACCATAAATAATTTAACATTGTTTTTAACATGTTAATTATTTCAAATTCACATTCAAATCAAAACATAAATAATCATCCATTGCCATTTAAGGCGCCACAAAGTGTTCATCCGCATTGTTTGAAATACGAGTGTCGTATATTCAAACAACGCTTCTAATAACAAATAAACTTAGTGAATAGTTCGTGTGTTGAACTCAAGGGATATCGCATGTAACAGATAAAAATCCACATAGACAATTAATATGTTTCCAATCATAAAAATAAATAACTATACAATTTTTTAATGTCGTGCTAATGGTGACATAAACTGTTTTCTAACTTGCAATTCACTTAACTTTGTCACATTAATTCTTAACATAAAACAGTTAACTAATTAATTTTTCATACTTGTTAAGCTACTTAATACACTAATTAAAGTGATAATCTCTCACGCCAACCATCAGATAACAACGCAATGCAATGTCGGACGATTCGGTGCTCGCTACCACTTAAAAATGTCGCATTTTTAGCCCAAAATGGCTCCAAACTTTCTAGCAACTCTTTTACATGTCTATACTAGTGAATAGAGCAATAAAGTGACGATCTTTGGCGAAATGGAGGCCTCCAAAGGTTGGGGCTTGGTTGTCCAACGAAGAGGAAGGGTCTAGCGGGATCCCCAAGGTGGCACGTGACACGTAGGGTCCATAAAAGAATAGGTAATGGTAGTATGAGAGGTAGCAACACTTAAATGAAGCTCCTTTCCATTTTTTAAAGCAATTTGAAGAAGAAAAGAAGAGTGAGAGGAGGGGGAGGCTACGCTTGACCGATGTGGAGAGGAGAGGGGGAGGCGGTGACGTGGCAGCAGGCGACGGCTGGCTGGCGTAGGTACCACTAGGCGGCAGTGGAAGGGAAGAGGGAGAGAGAGGTCTCCATTATTTGATTTTTGAGTGCTTCTAATTTAGGTTTAAGAAATGAATGATAACATTAAACCTAATTGCATTTTAATTAATCCTCAGTCACCTCATGTAGGCACTAATTATGGAGGAGGTGCCATGTGGAAGAGAGAGGACCTTATGTGTCTAATTGTCATTAGACCAACACTATTCATCGAATGACCAAAATTGAAGATGTATTTGTTACTACATCCAAACTTCGTTCCAGTTTCACAGCCACACGTTAACTCCAAAAATTACGAAATTTGAAATCTTGCTACATTATGAAATTGATGTTCCAAAGAATCTAACTGCGTCGAATTTGGAGACCGTTTGAAAAATGGCCTTTTTTGAGTTAAATTCGAATTCAAACTGAATTTTCAACGTACCTTCGTAGGTTGTTCTTCTGCATATGAACTCGTTGAATTTGAAAATTTAAATCCCGATATATTATGACATTCCAAATCCAATAAAAGTGGTTTCATCAAATTCTGAGACTGTATGAAAAATGGTCTTTTATAAACGATCGATACAGCTTTAAAATATTGATATCAAAATTCAAGGCTTATAAACGGATTTAAATATTTTATTGACTTTATTTTACATCAAATAAAAAAATAGAAACTAATTTAAAATTATTCTCAAATTTTATCGAGCAAAAATAACAAATTTATATTCAAAATCCATTAAAATATATTAAATTTTAAATTTTTACCTTATTATGGCCAAATATGCTTGATAAGTATATAACAAAATCATTTGATATTATCATTAGTGCATATATGTTTTAAAACACTTTTCAACATAAATGTATCAAACATAGACGACATGAGCGTCCCATGCCACTACGCCGTCATATAGGTTTACAATTACAACCACACGATGTCGTATTGGAAATTGGATTTCCATCGGGAACCAAGGAAAAGGATTGTCCTTCTGATTCGAGACTGTCTAGCCCGAGTCTCAGGATACAGCTGCAACTGCACCTAGGAACGCTAGAGTCGGTCCACACTTACGTTAGTGGATTAGTAACTCCTGAACAATACGTTTTCTCGCCCTATGGGGAGTAAATCAAGAGCCACTAGGGACTCAAATCCGAGGTACCTCACTTTCCATCATCAAAATAAGTAAAATGTCTGGGCTCCATACCATGACACCACTTCTAGCTAGAAGGAAATGCATGTCCTCCCCGGGGTCCTCTCCCGTTTCTGGTTCATACCGGGATGTGAGGCTTGCGAGTTAACGATGTACACAAAGCTATGCTATCTAAAGTCATGCTTTGATCATCAACCACAAGGCTTTGCTTTTCAACAAAAGCTTTGATCATTTTGCATCTCAGCATGCCACACTGACAATTCACGCCATGCGGCGGATGTCTATCAATATATAACCTCTAAGCTCGTACGTCTCAGAGAAGGGTGTTAATCAAAAGAATAAATTCTCCGCCACCAAATAGATATATATTTAATAGAAATCATTCAACACGGAACAAAATCCAATGTCAGACACACATCCATTTACAAGTCCGTTCTGGGTCTGAACGGAACCGGAGGCACCTTATTCCTCATTACATATGTCCAATACGGAAGAGAGGCCCTCGCATATTCGGACAATCAACAAATACGTCTGAACAACAACCAATATAACCCCTTCTCGTGAGTTAACCAATCCAGGGCATCAGTAGTAATCCATTCGTTGTGAAGATCACCGGTCTTGCACCATCTTCAATTCCTTTGACTTTCAGTCGTCATTCAATTATTTGAAATGAGATTTAACTCGGCCTTTTCAAATAATTTTCGAATATATATATAATTCAAATCCTTTCTTTTCTTGGTTAAATTCAATTCTATAGATTAATGTCAAATGAATCTAACCATCCATATTTCTTTATAAACCAAGTGAAATTGATTTATTTCCATTGCATATCGTTTATAATATTTTATAACGATTTTCCGCTATTTTTATTTATAAAAAATAGTCCATTATAATTAAACGACGTTTCAGGTCATTGCGCGGCACTAACGTTGTATTCATTTAGATTTGAATTACACATTTCTCAAAATCTAACTGTTGGATATTAACAAATTTAATATTGTTGGAAAGATCTTTTCAAAGCAAACCCGACGGTTCCAGTTCCGGGAAAATCCGACGGTCGGATCTCCCGCTATAATCGTTTAAAATTACGATTCCAAAATGCGAACTGCCTCGCGTGATTCATTTAATTTCAATTTATATTATATATAAATTATATAATTTATTCGACGACTTCAAAACCATTTAATTCTTCAAATAATTGGCTAATGCCTTTAAATTTCAAAAAAAATCGCAATAACCTCCTTTGTTCGGAGAGCGTTTTAGAAATTTATTGGGCCGTATTAGGCATCCAATAAATACAGAAAAAGCATGCACAATTTCTAGTGACCTATCTATCCCCAAGGGAGAGTGTAAAGATCATATCTCTAGAGATTATATCTCGTCATCTTGTCTAGTGTTGGAAAATAAATAATCCATGTGCCGTATCTAAAATCAAGAGAGACGTGAATTATTGTCACCTCCAGACCCGTATGGGGTTTTTATTAATTCCTGCAATTTACCGTTATATTTTATTTACTCTATATCAGTCCTCAGTTCAACCTGTAATTTAATCATCGCCATACAAGCGTCTCGCTCGTATGGTAATCTCAACCTCGTCATATAAGCTCCAAATGCTTATATGGAATATGATATGCTATGATATCGCCGTCTTCGGTTCAACTTGAAATGTAGTCATCGCCATACAAGCCTCTCGCTTGTATGGTAATTCCAACCTCGTCATATAAGCTCCAAATGCTTATATGGTATATGATAGAGTATGCTATCTTCACGTAGTATGCCATGTAGTGTAGTTCAAAATTAATTATTGCTATCCTATGGCGTAGTTTATAATCTCACACAGAACAACCAGCACACCGCATCTAATGGCATTCACAGGAGTTTTATAATAAATAAAATTGTGCAGCCAACTAATTAAGGTTTACCTATTTGTCGGGCACGCAAATTAATTCTTTACTCAACAGCGAATCCATTTACCTGTTTAGCATGTGTGTATATATGCATATGTAAGCTAAAAATAATATTATTAGCGAACAAATATTTATTTCAACACATGGCTATTTTTAACACTTCATATACATGTTAAAAATAATATTTTGGCGAACAAAAATATATTTCAACACATGACTATTTTTATTACTTCAAATACATGTTAAAAATAATATTTTCAATGTACAAACATTTTGTAACAACCCGAATTTTAATAACGTGTTAAGACAAGAATCGAGGCAGAATTAAATTATAAAATAAGAATCAAGAGAAACGGGTTGCGCCGTTGCGTTCGTCTCGGAATTCTGGTTGGAAACGAGTCCGAAATTTCGTAAATCAGAGTCCGTATGACCGAGATATGGCCTCTAGAAGTTTCACGGAAAATCAGAAAACGAAAACAGATTTTCAAATTTCGAATTTAGCCCCAAATAGACTGGGTGGGAAAATTTCCCGTCCAGCACCAGGTCGACTGGGGAGTCGACCCCCTAGGGACCAGGTCGACTGGGCAGTCGACCTGGGTGTCGACTTCCCTGGTCGAGCCGGGTCAGCCTGGGTGCACCTGCATGGTCTTTTGGCTCTGGTTTGGGGGCCTGTGACGATTTTGACGGTTCAGATCTAAACTAGGGTTAATCTAAGGGCCTAAACTAGTCCTAACTGTTACATCCCGCTACATAGCGTTTTGACTATGACAACTATACATAAACGTACATATTATTATCTAACCTTGTTTTGCAGGAAGCCATTTGACAAACAGATTCAAGAACACAATAAACGAAGAATAAATACGTTATAAAGGTCTGTTAGTCTTAGATATTAATGTTAAAGTCTTCCTTGATGATCACACACACACATTTTATATGTATATAGCTTCTCTTATATAAATTAAGCAAGGAATAGTCTGATAACAGAAAACAGACGTCTGGTCTGAAATTTTCAGACGTCTGTTTGCTGAAACAGAATGTTTTTAAATACAATATTCAGACGTTTGGTTGATATATTTCAGACGTCTGAAATACCCCCGAAATACACTATTTCCTTTCTGATTTGATTTTTAAAATAAACAGACATCTGAATTTTATTTTCAGACATCTGAATTCCGAAGAGTTGCATCCTCTATAAAGAGACACAACTATTTAATCCATATCTCTTCATCAAAACTCTTCACGATCGGTTGTATCTTTTTATATATTATAAATAGAGGGTTGATTAATTGTTTCAATCACAAACTCTTATTTTAATTCTATCTTATACTCAAAGCTCTCTGAATTCTAAAAACTATCTATTTTCATATTTGAGACCTTTTAACTTCCATATTCTTTCACATACTTCATGATTATCATCAAGGAAAGGCTATAGGAAGGGTGTACTTAATATTCGACAATCCGTGTTATCAAGAACACAAAAGAGTCAACAATTATTCTGTATTAGTGAAGACCTCTTCAGTGGTTGAGGCAAGAAATCCCGTTCAGTGGTTCGGGTAATTGTGAACCTATTCCTCCGGGTGAAGTGAGGGTTTTAGTGTTAGTGAAATACCAGAAATGAGTCTGGGACTGGACGTAGGACAGTGGTCCGAACCAGTATAAATCGACTGTGTGATTTACTGCTTACTACTCTACCATATACATTATATCCTATACTCCATTCTATACGATCCTACCGCTGCATAACCACCTTCAATTGGTATCAGAGCCTGGTATTCTATTGATCGTCACAACATCATAGAATAATGGCCAGAAAGAGATGTGATCGAGACATGGCAAGCAAAAAGTCCCATACAAGCAAAGCTACAACAAATGAGGACTACAAAAAGGTACTTTCTGATTTGCAAATTTTAATGAAAAATAATGATGATTTAGGTCAACTTAATTTCTTAATTCTAAAGAAGATGAAATCCGTCGAACTTGAAAATGAGAAACTGAGAAAAGAAAAAGAAGATTTAGAAAATCAAAATGGTATTTTGAAACGTAATTTAGTGAATCTTAAAGATTTCATAGATGAACAATATACTATATTTGAAAAAGAAAAGGAGAATTTTTCAAAAGAAATTTGTGATTTAAAAAGACAAAATAGTTTATTGCAATCATCTTTAGATATCTCAGAATCTCGAATTGATCATCTCGACAATGAGAATAGTACGTTAAAGAACGAGAATTCTGAATTAAATAGGAAAATTGATTTAAAAGATTGCAAAACTTCTTTTGAAAATTTCAATAGCAACTTCGGAATCAAATTTGAAAAATGTACAAATAAGTTCGCAAAATTTAATAAAGGGCAAAATGATTTAAATGATATTTTATCTTGCTCTAGACCTTTACACGATAAAAGTGGCTTAGGGTATAATAAAACTAATCGTAGAACTAGTACTAGACATGCTTTCATGTATTACCAAAATTTAACTGCTAGTACTAAAGCACGTGTAACTCGAAGATCAAATTTCTACAGAAATTCAAAAGCTTCTACGACTAGAAACATTTATAATAGAAGTACAACAGGAAATACTATTACAAACTATCTAAGTATTTGGGTTCCTGTAAATTGGAAAAACAGAGAAAGATATATCGATAATTATTTTAATTCTGTAGTCAATATTGAAAATTTTGTTTTTAAAGGTTCCATTAAACCCTCTTGGGTATGGTTACCTTCTATTTAACCCCTGGACCCTGACAAAGAAAGTGGGTACCAAAGGATTTATCATATTTTTGCAGGTACACCACAACAATGAGAAGGTTATTCCAATATTTCTGAAATATTTGGAAACAGAGCTCAGAATAAATTAAAAACTATAGTAATCTTATATATTTTATCATATTTCATCTGTTTGAATGTTCATGGAATCAAAACTTTGTTCCATATTTCAGTCGTCTGAATGCGCTTAAAATGATTATCATCTGTCTATTTGTTTGTAAATACTTGTGCTTATGTTGTATGTTTGTGTGTTATGCATGTTCATGTGTATTATTTACATAAGTATTTCCTTTTTGTCAATGACAAAGGGGGAGAAATATATGATAATATATGCATATTGACAGGGGGATTTTATATAGTTGTCATTAGTCAAAAAGGGGGAGAATGTTACATCCCGCTACATAGCGTTTTGACTATGACAACTATACATAAACGTACATATTATTATCTAACCTTGTTTTGCAGGAAGCCATTTGACAAACAGATTCAAGAACACAATAAACGAAGAATAAATACGTTATAAAGGTCTGTTAGTCTTAGATATTAATGTTAAAGTCTTCCTTGATGATCACACACACACATTTTATATGTATATAGCTTCTCTTATATAAATTAAGCAAGGAATAGTCTGATAACAGAAAACAGACGTCTGGTCTGAAATTTTCAGACGTCTGTTTGCTGAAACAGAATGTTTTTAAATACAATATTCAGACGTCTGGTTGATATATTTCAGACGTCTGAAATACCCCCGAAATACACTATTTCCTTTCTGATTTGATTTTTAAAATAAACAGACATCTGAATTTTATTTTCAGACATCTGAATTCCGAAGAGTTGCATCCTCTATAAAGAGACACAACTATTTAATCCATATCTCTTCATCAAAACTCTTCACGATCAGTTGTATCTTTTTATATATTATAAATAGAGGGTTGATTAATTGTTTCAATCACAAACTCTTATTTTAATTCTATCTTATACTCTCAAAGCTCTCTGAATTCTAAAAACTATCTATTTTCATATTTAAGACCTTTTAACTTCCATATTCTTTCACATACTTCACGATTATCATCAAGGAAAGGCTATAGGAAGGGTGTACTTAATATTCGACAATCCGTGTTATCAAGAACACAAAAGAGTCAACAATTATTCTGTATTGGTGAAGACCTCTTCAGTGGTTGAGGCAAGAAATCCCGTTCAGTGGTTCGGGTAATTGTGAATCTATTCCTCCGGGTGAAGTGAGGGTTTTAGTGTTAGTGAAATACCAGAAGTGAGTCTGGGACTGGACGTAGGACAGTGGTCCGAACCAGTATAAATCGACTGTGTGATTTACTGCTTACTACTCTACCATATACATTATATCCTATACTCCATTCTATACGATCCTACCGCTGCATAGCCACCTTCACTAACTTCTATAAAAACACCTTAAGACCTAACCTAAATCACTAAAAAAATCATCCTAGCAACAAAGTGCTGCCCAAATCTCTCTTGATCATGGCCTCCACCTCCAACTTCAAAGGCTTGAGCATTCAACTAGATCCATGTCAAAGGAGCAAGCTTTCTACATCAAATCAAGGGAGTAGAGCATCATTCCTACACCGTTCTACGACAAATTCTTGCTCTTAATCCTCTAGCCACGATATGTAAGTTCTAGCTACTTCTAGATCTAAACGGTAGTTCTAATGTTGACATGGAATAAAATGAGATGAAACCTAAGTATGTTAGTCTATGTGAATCTAGTCTTGCCCCTCTCTTGAACCTATGACTTTGGGTTATTTCTTAGTGATTAAATCATGCCACTCATATTGTGTTTAACCTAGTTTATCATGCAAGATTGAATCTTGACTTGTGGAATGTTGGCATGAACCCTTAAAACAATTTGACTTGTGGAACATTCATATGAACTTGACTTGGGGCTTATGCATGTAAAAGAACCTAAACCCCTCATGACCATTTACATGCCTATGATGATGAACCTAGTGTTATGCTATCATACATGTTTGAGGCCAATCCCTTTATGCTATTATACATGTTTGAGGCCAATCCCTTTATGCTATTATACATATTTGAGGCCAATCCCTTTATGCTATCATACATATTTGAGGCCAATATGTTGTCATATTATTCCTACTATGTTGACTCGCTTTCACTTGCGTTGGGAATACACCTTGGGTAGTTTAGGCAAACTTGAGATGGGCTATGAAACTTAACATGAATTAAGTAATGGGACAATGGGCATAAGTGGAAAACGTGGACTTTGTCGTAGCCTAACTTTGACATGAACATGACAAGTAGGAAAACATGAAAGTGGCCAACTCGAGGTTGGGTTGAGTTTGTAGCATAAACCTGCCCGGAACCGCCCGGCAAATCCAGTAGCTATAGACAATAGGACCCAATGTGAGTAGTTGGTCATATCGCGCTCAAAACCCGAGGTTAGACTAGGTTGTGGTGTAAAGCTGCCCAGACCCGCCCGGCATAACCAGTAACCACAACAAAGTCTAATGTGAGAGGTTGGGGTGCATTAATTTACTTAATGCCACATGATAAGGTTAAGTTAGTTTGACTAATGGCACTTAACCGATATGACATGAATGGGTAGGTTAAGTAAGACCGGACTTGATTACTTAAAGACACTTAACCATATAACACGATTAGCGGATGGGTTAGTTTAACCTAAATGGGTTGATAACACCCGACTGGGATAACGCGATGCGTGGTAGAGTTAAGTAAACCCACAAGAATGATACTTAACCATTATAAATACGACTAGTGGATGGGGTTAAGTTAACCTACACTTAACCCATCCGACTCGGTAATTTGATGGGGTTAAGTTAACTTACACTTAACCAATCTGACTTGATGATTTGATAGGGTTAAGTCCCGAACCTCTTAACCTATACTTAACCAATCCGACTCGATAATTTAATGGGGTTAAGTTAACCTACACTTAACCAATTTTACTCGATGATTTGATGAGGTTAAGACAACCTATACTTAAGCAATCTGACGCGGTAGCTTGATGAGGTTAAGATAACCTATACTTAACCAATCTAACTTGATGATTTGATAGGGTTAAGTTAACCTATACTTAACCAATCTGACACGATAATCTAGGGTTAAGTCATGAACTTCTTGATATACTTAACCAACTTGATACATGGTTTGTAGGGCTAAGTCCTGAAACTTGAATACTTAGCCAATTTTGACATGATTCGTAGGCGGGGTAAGTCATGAACTCGAATGACAACACTTAACCCATTAGGCAAAACCCTAGTTCAGGGGACTAAGTGGAAAATCGTAGTTAATAAGGATAACGGGAAGGGAAACTAAGTGATAAACCTTAGTTAAGGATAACTAAGTAATAATTCTTAGTCAAGAGAATTGGACCAGTTCACAAATAGATGAGTAACCTGATACGGTAGGTCATCGTTTAAACAAACACACGAGGAGGAGCAAATGTTTATCTGACTTAGATAAAGGCTCCAGCGTACTGGGTGACAAAGCGGTAGCTTCAGGGGACGTGAGGGTACTCTTGGTATCGCTCTATGAGGTTGCAGATGATCTGCCTGGGCTCACAGAGGTTAAGGTCTGCGGTAGAAGAACCAAGGGTATGCCTTGGTTGCTGTGCGAGCAACCTAAAGACTGGGGTGGATTAGCGTGGAATCGGCGATTACTTAGTTTAGCCCTGTGATAGCACGTCGACTACCTACCATCTTTAGTCAATCGTGTACGTATGCGGAAAGGCAGAGAACTCCCAACATACCATATACTTGCTATCTAGTTATGGGTGAGGTTGGCCAATAGGAAAGTGGGGCATGGATGGCCAGAGTATAGTTCTTGTGCATGATTTTCTTGGATTGCCTTTCAGTAGTTGAGGGAAGGGTCACGTGGGACCATAACCACCTGTAGAAAAACAGACCTTGATATCTGCATCGGCAGATAACCTAAAGCTCCCGACCGAGTCCCGTATTTCTTGATTAGCCCTGTCACGGGACTCGGATGGCACATTGAGATACATGTGCATCTAAACATGGAAAATGATTCACGATACATACGTGGGAAAAAGGGCGTGGTTGACGGGTAGCGTAATCCCTAGCGGTCCTAGGTGGCTTAAACCCAAACCGAGTTACGAAAACGTTTAGTAGGTAGCGTAATCCTTAGTGGTCCTAGGTGGCATAAATCCTAGCCGAACATTCGAGAATTCATGGTAAGAAAATACAGCCAGATCAAGGGTGACAGTCCAAACGATTTCAATGATAATGGAACTACGTTGAAGTAGTATAGAACTACGTGAGGAAGCCCGTAGGATTTACGGCAAAGGACTAAACATATACATGGAAAGAAACATACGAGTTGGGAAAATCTACATTAGGTTGACATGGACCATTTCATTGGGCAAGGGACATTTTGTAGCTAACACATGACACGGGTTGGGATACTAGTACGAAAGGTGCAGGGCAAATATACTTGGTAGAACCTTGGGGTGTTATACTCGATAGAACCTTGGGATGTTATACTCGATAGAACCTTGGGATGTTATACTTGATTCATAGTGACCGTAGTTTATCTTGATACAGTAGTTCATCCTGTTACCTTGGTTTAGCTTGTCTATCTTGTCATCATCCTTATGTTTACTTTCAGTTTATGCATGTCATGTTACCTTTACCTGTTTTATGCTGGAAGTAGATAGGACTTACCAGTCTTTATGACTGACCCCGTTTTCTTTCGCCTCTTTGTCTTCCGTTTCCCCCCCCCCCCCAGGTTTTCAGGGAGGAAATACTGTTATTTAGCTCAGACTTCTTCTGCTTCAAGGTCATCATGTATGGCTTGGATTTTCTTGGCTATGGCTGCTTTACCGTTTTACTTGGGGAATATTTTATGACCGTGGTTTTATGCTTCTTTAACTATTGCAAGACAGGTTTCCAATGTACTGGCTTTTAAAGGCATTTTGATGTAAAAGGCTTTAGACCTTGTAATTTTATGAGGTAATGAAATTTGGTTTTTTTTCTTCCGCTGTTTTACATGTTCTGTCTTGTAATATTTCTGTGCATGTTTACCTAGACAACGCCCCTCCAAAGCTAGTGCATTCTCTTGTGAGTGACCCTGGCGGAGGTGGGGTGTTACGCATTTATTTCAACACATGGTTATTTTTAACACTTCATATACATGTTAAAAATAATATTTTCAATGAACAAACATTTATTTCAACACATGGTTATTTTTAACACTTCATATACATGTTAAAAAATAATTTTTTCAATGGACAAACATTTATTTCAACACATGGTTATTTTTAACACTTTATTCATACAATAAAAAATGAAATTTTTATTGTTCAAATAATTTATTCAACACATGAATATTTTTAATGGTACATACCCACAATAAAAATGATATTTTTATTGTTCAAAGAATTTATTCAACACATGAATATTTTTAATGGATCATACCTACAATAAAAATGATATTTTTATTGTTCAAAGAATTGATTCAATACATGAATATTTTTAATGCTTCATACATACAATAAAAAATGATATTTTTATTGTTCAAAGAATTTATTCAACACATGAATATTTTTAATGGTACATACCCACAATAAAAATGATATTTTTATTGTTCACAAAATTTATTCAACACATGAATATTTTTAATGGATCCTACCTACAATAAAAATGATATTTTTATTGTTCAAAGAATTGATTCAATACATGAATATTTTTAATGCTTCATACATACAATAAAAATGATATTTTTATTGTTCAAAGAATTTATTCAACACAAGAATATTTTTAATGGTTTATACATATAATAAAAATGATATTTTTATTGTTCAAAGAATTGATTCAACACATTAATATTTTTAATGGTTCATACATACAATAAAAATGATATTTTTATTGTTCAAAGAATTTATTGTACACATCAACTATTTTATATAGTTCATTTCAGAAAATTTCAGCATTATAACGGCAGGGTATTGTAGCACTGACACAGTGTCTGAGCATTGCTCCTCTTCTAACCTAGGCCTCCACAATTCAATCCCTTTTCAGAACACAATGAATTTACCACAAACACAATCAATTTTATTGCAACCACAATCAATCATTCACAACCACAATCAATTTCACACCACAATGTTGTACAACGCACATATGTATTTTATATAGCGTCTATATATTTTTATATATCAAAAATATATTTTTGTTTACTCCATTTCAAATTATTTTTGAATTTAGATAGCTCACTTTGGGTTCCACTCCTTCTAATTTTGTAGAGAGCTCCAAATACGTTCCAATCCATTTTAGAATGTAGTAGGCACTCCCACGATCCGAACGGTTCCTATTTCACGGGATTCCAGTACCATATGAGAAAGATATGATTTTTATTGTGCTAATGACAGTTTTAAAATAAATAAATAAATTAATTAATTAAAATAAAGCCACCTTCTTCTTCCAATTTACTCCAAGCCACGTTCAAACCCAATTATCAAATCATAGGGTTGAATCTCGCAACCACCAGAGTTGCCGTGACGATGATCAGATGCCACCACCTCGACGGCCTACGTGAGAGCTACCCACGCCTCTAACCTTGAACAACTCGCACTCTTCCTAGTCCACGAATTTTCAGGTGAACGGTGGCCTTTGGAGAGAGTGATTCGAGCGAAATACACAATTCTGAGCAAAATCCACGTTGGATTTATAAAGCACACGATGCTCTTCAATAATCCTTTAGGAAATTTTGTGATTCATTGAGCGAATTTGCTGATCAGAAGGGAGAAAGTTTTGAGATGTTTCCGCCTTCGATCGATTTAAGAGCGACGCGATTTTCCGGTTAATGATTAGGGTTACAATGGATTTTAATTGGCTAGTATATATTTTTTAATTATTCAATTCATTTAATTCCAAAAATACCCCTTTATCAATACGAACTCCAAATTAAACCCAACGACTGTCATCCGCAGCTAAATATATCTAAATTAAAATATATAACGTTCAATATTTAATTTGAATGTAAATTTTAATTTATCAGGACTACGTACTGATTCCAAAAATTCCTAAAAAATAAATCTAGCTATGTTTTGACGATACGGTCCTAATAAAGCTAATTTCATCGAATTGGGAGATCGTTTGAAAAATGGCCTTTTTTTGTCGATCCATTTTGCACTATATTTGCAAAACACGTTTTCTTTTGCCACGCTTACATATTAATTCCAAAAATTATGGAATTTTAAACCTAGCAATTATTTGATATTTCGGATCCAACAAAAGTGGTTTCGTCAAAAACGGAGGTCGTTTGTAAAATGGCTATTTTTAAGGGTTATATTCTAATTTAAAAATAGAATTTTTAAATTCTGACACAAATTCTGATAAAATTACATTAAAAATAATTTTTAAATTGGTTCTGATTTTCCGGTTTGTTACACAACTTCATCGTCATCTTCGTCGTCTTCCTCCACCTATTCCTCTTCTTCCTCTTCAACTTCATATAAAATAGGAACCTTCTCGGGTACTATCTCGGGCACAATCAGGGCTACTAGGGGATCATCATCTCCTAACAACTCGGGGGCTAGATCCCAAGCAGGCAACTCCATTGGTCCTAAAGGTTGAGCATAGTAAGCAACCATCTCGTCGATCTCCTGCATATAGTCAGGGAAGATGTCTAAGGCTGGAGGGGGCTAGTCTGATAATATAGTATCCTCCACGGGGATCGCAGGCGAGTCAAAGTCCTCCATTATCATATAATCCCACATGTGGGCATCCATCTCTGGGTGGGAAAGGATGGGAAACTCATGACCTATGTCATAGAAGACTAAGTCTAGCTCGGGCTTGGGAACCTAGTCAGGGATAACTAGGGGCTCTAGGGGTATCTGCTCCTCAACAACAGCATCTATCACTTGAGGGGGAATAAGATCGGGGTTTCCCATAATCACATGACCATACTCATCCAACGGGATCCCGTCATCATCATCCAGCATCCACTACACCAAAACAACAAATTTGACACACTAGGATGCAGAGATTTTTTTAATACAGCTTAAAGTCGTACCAAATTTGATACGACTAATAGCTGTATCAAATTTCATTTGTTACAGCTCAACCGATCCACACCTCGCCCAACCTCTAAGATCTAACTGTAGATCTTCGAAGCTTTGGATCGGTTCATATAACACGGGTTGGAACCGTATCAAATCAACACCATATTTTTGGCCCCACTATTTCTTATTTCTCGCTATCCGTATCGAACTAAGTCGGAGAATAAAAATATCCGCTTTTATTTCCTCTTTTTGACTTTTGACCGGAAAAAAAAATTAGGGTTTTGACCCAAATCGTGACTCTAACGTTGCTCTTCCGGTGACGCTGTTGTGCCCTTCTCCGACTTTGCTATCGCGTGTTGAATCTAATTCAGGTATACTTCACCTCAAGTCCTCCTTCAGTTTCCAAATTGTATCATGTTCCCTAGACTAGCATTCAGGTGTACTTCACCTAAGTTGAATCTGAGATTTAAAGCATGATGGTTATCATGTAACGCACTGTTATTACTATTCAAAATTATATTTGAGGATGATGTATACTGTTTAATTGGTAGTCTTTATCTAATATGTCGTGGATATTGTATAACATGTTTCCTATTGGTGCATTATTTTAGTTTCTAACCGTACAAAACTTCTTATTGGACTCAACAACATTTTTGCTTACTGTCTTTGCTCTTATGTCTCATATGCGGAAAATGTTCCTAAAGTTACAAATAAATTGGGGTTTTTGTTATACATTATTAGTTTTAAATGCCTTCTTGATGACCTTTATGTAACGTAGGAAAGCTATAAGGTGTGATGATTTTTGTTAAGGTTACATGGAATCATACTTTATTATCAATTTAAGTCGCTTATTACATGTTTGAAATTAATACCTGTCAACTTCTTAGTTTCTCCATAGCTATAATATAATTATTATGGATAATAAGCAAGTCACAGGTAAATAATCATGGCCTTTGTATTTACAATTGCTCGATATTCTACTATAATATTAATTTGCAACATAAATTTGTTCTATCAATTTTATGGTGATTTTGTATTTTCATATGAAATCTGAACAATCGATGGATATTTGAAAGCAGAATGTAGATAACATAATATTGTAAAATTCATATGTTTGTGCAGATAAATTCATCATATAGAAGCATGCTTCATCACCGAGAAAACTTTGAATCGGAAAAATTTGCATCCTAACTAGCTGATTATCTAACGTGATAACAATACATGTAAAGTTCTTAGTTCAAGCATTGACCTTGACTGGAAATTTCAAATTAATGATAAGGATTGGGAGTCTATTTTTAGAAATGAAAAATGCTTAAGTTATGAAGTAATCTAATTTATTATGTTGACTAGGGGTATGTATCTTGCAAATTAATGCAAATGGTGTATTGAGCGTGATATTAAACAGAGTATTTAATTGTGTTTATGTTGACATAATATTGTTATATTTATCAAGCACTAGCTTAACGTTGGGGTAGACATGCCAATAAATTCATTTATGGTCTTGATCCTTTTAAATGACATTTATTTAAAAATATGGATGACCAAGCACTAGCAACTCTCTAACTAATTTTGCAGTGCTGTTACAAACTAATGTGATTTTTTATCACTTAGTGAAAATAATTAATTATGTATAAATGATTTTTTTCAAAAATTAATGTGTGTTGTTGCTTATTTGAACGGTTTTATAATGGCATGTGTTACACAAATAAATGTATTTAAATAGTTTTTTTTTTGGATAATATTTGCATACTTTCATTCCACTTTCTTAAATTTTAATGGCACATAGAATCTGCTGATACTTGCTTCACTTGACCCCTGTTTCTTTTACAGCAGAGCAAGTGCAAGCACTAATGGAATTTAAAGTATTGGAGTAGTAATCCTTAGAATGATTAAAACTTTAGGATAATCTAGTACACCACTGAATGGAGTCAATATTCAAGTTATTCATATATTAACGAGTGTAACGGGACGCGCTTCGCGCGTGGTAACGGCATGCGCTTTGCGTGTGGTCGTGACATGCGCTTCACGCGTAAATTATTTTTTTTTAAAATATTAAAGTCAATATTTCAAATACTTCTATAGATAAGCATAATCCATGACATATTTCATTGATTGGAAAAGACAAAAAATTAAAGAAAAGAGAGTCTTTCTGCTATGCCAATAATTGGCATAATGCAATAAATATGGAAATGCATGAATAGATGGAAGGATTCAATTTTTACCAAGTGGGGGATGTGCTAAAAATAATTAAAAGCAGACTAAAGGAGTGGAACAGATGCAGACATAAGCAGCTTAATAATATTAAAAAAAATTATACAACAAATGTAAAGATATACGATAAAAAATTGATTTGGCCTACGAAATAAAGGCATGTATAAAAATACTACCAAACATAGAGTACTCTCAAAGCCTAGTTGTTTTAAACTTTCTCATCTAATCACATTGCACCCTCTCCGCCATCCCTCCGTCGCACACCTGCACCTCCGTCAGCCACTAGATCTGGCTCTACATCGCCCTTGCCAACCTCCAGGTGTGCTGTCGTAGCTCCTTCGACCTCTAAGCCTTCTACCGGATCCTCTTCTCCATCTGCAAACGTTAAAATGTCACCAAGCTGATCATCAACTTCCTTGCCATTGACCGCCCCAAGAACATCACCGTGGCCTCCCCTACCAGCACAAACAGCCACATCATGAATGAATCCACCTCATCACAATTACTACAACGTACACAACAAACAAATCTTCCCTGCTACCATCACACTCCTCAGCCGCGACTCCAACCAAAATCACCAAACTCCTTCCAGTCATGTTAGAAAATGAAAAACTTTATCAAATTAATAAAGCAACTGAATATTTTAAGTTTAGTTATATTTATTAAAGTAGAAAAGTTGTCTGAGAACACCTACTTTGCTCAACATCGCTCAAACAATAAGTGCAGTAAAGAGACAAAGCAAATGGCAGAACATCCTAATTTATCAAAACATGTTTGCGAGTGGATTCTCACCTATTAATGACGTTATCCTCCTCAACACACATTTGTCTTCTTTGCTGAAGTGTAAGCTGATGTAAAATGCTGTAAAATTCTATAAAGCCCTTTTTTATTATTATAAAGAGAAAAGGTGGAGAACGGTAGGAGTAATGGTGGAGTGGAGAAATGGTGGAGAATCTTAGGCAATATTTATATAATTCAAGCATTTAAAAATAAGAAACCGTCCATTTGCAAAATTTAAGGTGATATTTTGAATTGTTCATGCACGGGTATCTGAATTTTAGTTGATTCAATGCTTATCGGAAATGCAGTAAATGCTAAAAAAGTGCATTTAAAAATAAGAAACCGTCAAGTTGCAAAAGTTAAGGTGATATTTTGAACTATAATAAAGATAGGAATGAATATGAGAATTTTAAGAAATTGATTGTTTGTAGAAATAGAGCAATTAATATTATAGGAATGAATATGAGAATTTTAAGGAATTGACTATTTCTAGAAATAGAGAAATTAATATTATAGGAACGAGTATGAGAATTTTAAGGAATTGACTATTTCTGGAAATAGAGCAATTAATTTTGATTCAACAAAGAGGAAATATAGGACAAATTTCGAATAAAGGGCATTTTCGGTAGTTTGCGTGCACATAAAAAAAGTGCGACTCCAAACCTATTCCGATTATTAGTAAAGATATAATTAGCATTTACTATAATATTACTATGCAACAACATTTTATCATCGTTGTTCTTATCAAAGGCAGTTTTTCCAAGATTCTTCAGTCTTGGATAGGCATTGAGGCATTAAATTAATAGAGAAAAATTAATCTAACTGAATAATGAAATCATCAAAAAATTGTAGAATGGTTAATATCTAGAATAATTTTAGTTATACACTTCCAAATATATTTAATGCGTTTAAGTGGAGAATGGTAACCAACCTGGTGTAGGCAATACTTGTTGAAATATAATGAAAGTAGAAATGAATTGTGGTGTTACTGCATTTAATTGGAGAATGGTAACCAACCTGGTATAAAAAACATTTGTTAAAATATAATGAAAGTAGAATTGAATTGTAGTGTCAAATAAAGTGCATAACTAGGATTTTTTACTTTTAAAAGAAAGTGTATGCATTTAGTAATATTGTCAAATCCAGGTATGCTGTATGATTTACTTTTTGGCACTTAAAGCAATTGTTCACGTAAATAGTTATTAAAAACCTATATTTATTAAAACAAAAATATAATATTCTTTATATTATATTTTTTATAAGAATGAAAGCATACATACTTCAATGTTGTTTCCTCACTAATAGAGTAGAAATCTATATATAGTCTACACTCTGTTGAAGTATGCGATACTATATGTTGGATTGAAGAGGATGAAGAATAGGAGAAGGCAGTATGCAAATTAGAGCTTGATAGGGGAGATTGTGTTTAATGTAGCGAGGTGAAGCTAGAAGCTTCATCACAGATGTCTGTCGCTCCTTGGACAAACGTCTGTGACTATAGGGAACAATTTCCCGAGAGTCCCAACGGACGTCTGACCAAAGGGGGACAGACGTCTGTTGTCAGGAAATATTTTTCCCAAGACCTCCTACAGATGTCTATCATATAGGGGACAAACCTCTTAGCTGAGTGCTGAAGCCCAAATAATTCCCTCGGAGGGATAGACATCTGTCGTCTCTCTTGACAGACGTCTGACGAGTGTTTTGGGCTGGAAAATTGGCAAACTGATTTGTGAAGGCTTGGGGGAAATTTCGGTAGTTATCCCATCTCTATATAAGCTATTTTCAGTGGTTCAAAGGGAGAGCTTGGAGACTTGATTAAAATCAAGGGTTTATTCTCAAGGGTGAATTAGGGTTTATAACCTAATTCCAATTCTTCAATTCTATTCTCCTCAAACTCATTTCTATATTGAAATATAGTGATTATTGGGTCAATCTCTTGTATTCCTTTCATCGCGGTAATAAAATACTCTCTCCAAAGTGGATGTACACTAACAAGATGTTAGTGGAACTGATATACACGTAAATGTGTATATTTTATCCGCATATTTATCTTATTTTATCTTTTAAATAATTGATATTGTGTATTTATAACTGTGTTTTCAGATGGTTGACAAGAAGCATGGTTTAGAGCATTTGATGAATAAAGCATGAAGAATTTGCTGAAAAAGAGTGAAGTTAAAATTACTTAAGCTTGAAGAGTTTAAAGCTGAAGAACGGTTGCAAATAGAGTTTAGTTGGGTAGATTTGGCTCGCTAAAGACTCATATTGTGTTCACATTGGCTCAATTGCAGACCATTTCACTCATGTAGCGTTCACATTAGCTCCTTTGCAAGGCTTCTAATTCATGCACTATACGCGTTCACACTGGCTCACTTACAAGGCCTCTTACTCTATAACCCCGTTCACACTAGCTTATATGTCATTTGGGCTAATTCTTTAGTCCCACATTGTGGAATTTGCCAAGTAGCCTTTGTAATATCAGCTATAAGTACATTGTATCTCATTCATTGGAAAACACACTTAGTTTTATTCTGTAATTCTCTTCTTGGAATAAAACTCTTCTTCACCTTTCTCTCAGTTGTTATTTTATTTATGTTCATGTCTGTTATTTTCCTTTTCTCCTCTTCTTTAGCTATGTCTAGCTAATCCCCTTTGATTAGGGGGTGATGACGCTAATAGATATGATTCAACATGAATCACATAGCCAATAGATGAGGACTGTATACATGTAGATCTGGTTCTGAATCAAGGGTTAGATCTGAACCTTCATATTCTGTGTCGTTTAAGAGCTATGCTCCTTCACAGGGTATATTCGTGTTCGGTCTAACAATTATCAGATTTAGATCTAATTTTAGGTTTTTAGAAATTAATTTGTGAATCTGTCCTGATAGTCTATGGTTGTTTAAGAGCTCAGCTCCTGCATAGGCTATGCTTGTCGTTATTTACTTATTTGTTTCTAAGAATCTATTTATCGTTGATTTGTGTTTGTGACAGAAACATGAATTAGATCTATATTTATTTGTTGGCTATTGATGAGTGTGAATCTAATCTATGTCATTATCCCCTAATTGCTTTCACTTATTGTTAAAACTCTCTTTTATTTAATTTCTGCTATTTTCTTTGTTTACAACCAATCAAAAGTTAGGGATAACTTGATTGGATTTATTAATAAAATAATTTGGTCCCAGAGTTCGACACCCTCTACAACGATCCTTGTTGTTTAGGAAAGACGAACGAATTTTACAGTTGTTTACAATTGTATAATTTGTTCGCAAACAAATTTTGGCGCCATTGCCGGGGATCAAAATATTTTTTATTAGTAAATCCTTCGGGTTAATTTTTTATTTCCTTATTTTTCCATTAAAAAAAACACAAAAATATTTTCTATTTTATTCCATTTGTTTTCTTTCATATATAGAAGAAAATTTTTGTTTGGTGATTTGGTATTATATATTGGTACTACAATCTCAAAACAAGAGGGAAAAAAATATTCTTACCACTTTTTCTATCAATTTCTTGCCATTTATTTTCTCAAATTTCTTTCCTTTTTTTCATTTTCCATTCCAGTTTATTTCTGCCATCTCTTTCCTTTTGTTTACAAGTTTTTGATTTTTTTTCCTTTTTTCTATTTTCTTCTTCTCTGCTAATACCTCTCCCCTCGAACATCAACCAGTATACCTTCATCTCCCCGACCATCTTCTTCCATAGCTCCATCTTCACGTTCATATAATTCTCGCTCATACATTGACCTTACTACCATCCCATAATTCACTTCTCAACCATCACAAAAGTAACACAATACCCCTTCAGCATCTCCACAACCAGCCTACAACAACATACAAACACAACCATCTCTCTTCAATCCTATTTCCGTAATACAGTCTGCACAATTCCCCCACACTTCAATTCCCACTGCCCATTCAAATTCTACCCACCGTGCCAAAAACCAAACCAAATTCCACTAACCATTCTTCTACACTTCATCCAACCTAAAACCAATCGCAACCTCCTGCATTGTTCACCTGCTCTACTAAGCTACATCTCAGCAAAGCATCCCCTTCAACACATTTCAAAACAAACGTTTCTTATCAAACCAAACATTTCTTATCAAACCAAACATCTACCACGTGCTTCCACCAAAGCAACACCAAACACATTACAAACACTACATTTCTCAAGTTCTGTGTGAATCTGTGATCCTCCTGTTTTCTCCTTGCTTCAATCATCCGTAGCCTCAACAGGTCACCACGTTTTACCAGTTGTCCTCAACCCACAGCGTCAGCAAATACCTTCTGCATAACACAATTGAAGCAGCCGCGAACCCCAGATCCACAAGCCTAAACAGCAACTGCCTTACAAAACAAACTCAGCAATCTCCAAACCGCCTTGACCCAAAAGTCAACCAACTCCAAATATCCTCAGTCGCTCACAGATCTGCCAAAAGCCCTAAAACCATTCTAAAAAATTCAATCCGATTTGCCAATTGCATAAGAACCAATTCGCACTCCAAAATTCCCAACTCTGCAAACCCTAAATTCCAAACACATCAGCCCTACTTCAGTCTTCATGATCGATCCCTATTTTTTTGTTTTTGGAGTTGACTTTTGGTCTGGATAAAGTTTGATTTCGCGAATCAGTCGACAAAAGAAAGAAAAAAGAGCCGGTTTTGATTTTAACGGTGAAGGAAGGTTTTGTCTGCAGAAATTTTTTATTTTCGCTTCCCTATTTTATTTGTGTTGGAAGTGTTTTACGTGGGCTAGGCTTGGGCTGAGTTGTTTTAAACTGAAGTGGGTTTGTATGCTTATTTGAATTGAGTTTTTAAGTGGGTCGAGTGTGATTTAGTTTGCTTGTTTTCCATTGAGTATAGTTTTTCTTTAGTTCAAGGTTTATTTCTTCTCAAAAAAAAAAAAAAAAAAAAAATCGAAAACAGGTACAGTGGAAATTTGAAAAAGGTCTTAATTTTTTTTTTTCGGGCTCTTAGCCCGAACCCGTGCCGCAGCGCAGTCAAGCAAATAATAGGAGGCGACAACAATAAAAAGCAGCAGACTATTCAGTGTTGAAGCGGTTGCACACCAAGTGGGGTGTGAACGCGCTAGCGCGACTCAATTGCACTGGACGGACTGCCGATCAAGGTGAGTATTTTCTATCTCTACAGGGACCGCTGCTGCAAATAAAAATATATATATATATTGCTTGTAAAAATCTTCTGCAGGGCATCGGCTTGCTTGTAAAAAAAAAATTTGTTTTTTTTAATTTATTTCTGCAATTGACTGTTCTGTGACTGTCCTGAGACTGATTAAAAAAAAAAAATTGCATTCATTTTAGTTTTGTTTTTATTTTCTAAGGACTTCATTATATATTGACAATTTGGTTTAGTTCTAATGGATTATTTCTCGGTGTCTAGACTACGGCAGAGTAATAACTGTTTATAAATATTACGGTGATTCGTAAATATTATATCGGTTGTTCCTCTGAAGGTACTTAAACCTTCGGCTGCATTGCTAGGGTGATTCCTGGTGCACTGATAACTCCTGTCCGTTAACTGTCTGAGAAGTCTTTTGTTGAAATAAATCAAACCGTCATTATATAATTCTAGAAATTGTAAATTGCATTAGGTTCATTTTAAAAAAAAAAACTTTTGTGTCTAATTCTGTTTCTCTAAAAAAAAAAAAAATCAAAACAATTCTCGTTTTGTAAAAAAAAATTCGCTTCTCAAATTTTTTTTTTCTCGTCTTCCCTTATTCTTCTCGCTAGTGCATGCGTCATTGGACTCGTGAACCTTCAGACAATCGTTTAGTTCGAACAAACATTTCTTTAACCATGGCTGAAGAAAATCCCCCTCGATCTCTTATGGATAGATACTTCCCCGATCGGGTTTCTATTCCTTCTTGCATCATATTGCCCGCCCCAACGGGTAACCACTTTGTAATTCATTCGAATCACATAAATACTCTTCCAAAGTTCGGCAATTTAGAATGTGATGATCCGTATATTTTCTTGACCAAATTTGAACAAGTTTGTGCAACCATGAAATTTCAACAATTAAGTGACGATGGAATCAAACTTAGGTTAATTCCATTTGCACTTACCGATTATGCTGAGAAATGGTTGTATAGCTTGCCTTCAAATACGATTGGAACTTGGGGAGAATTTGTAAACATTTTTCTAAAGAAATTTTACCCTCTGGAAAAAACATCCAAAATTCGAAATGAAATCGTCAATTTTCATCAATTTGGGGGTGAATCCTTTGCAAAATATTTTGAAAGATTTAAAGAGATTCTAGTCAAATGTCCACATCATAATTTCGAAAAATGGACTCTTTGTCAAATTTTATACGATGGACTTGAAAATAACTCTCGAACCATGCTCGAATCAATGTGCCAAGGAATTTTTCTAGCCCAAGATCACAATGCCGCTTGGCAGTTTCTCGAAAATTTGGCCGAAAAATCAGCTCAATGGGAAAGATCTAATGAGAAATCGATTTATTCCCGATCTAACGCTCATTCGGTAAGATCATCAGTAGCCTTAGAAGCAAAAATAGACGCGATGATATCCAAATTCGATAATGTCCTTTCATCAACGCAAATAAATCAATCTCAAGCGTCTCAGACCTCATGTTACAAATGTAACGATCCTAACCACATAGCCGATCAATGCCCACATTCATTGGAACAACTCAACGCATTTAACAAAGCTAGGAACGACCCATTCTCCCCAACATACAATCCAGGTTGGAGAAACCATCCTAACTTCTCTTGGACCCAAAACAATGCAAATCTGAGTGCGGTTCGACCTCCTTTTCAATCATTATCGAATAATACTTCGAGACCTCCCTTTCAACAAACTCAATTCCAACATCCTGCGCCACCTTCTCAAAGTCAAGCGCAACAATCTTTTGTTCCACAAGACGATAAACGATTGACATCACTGGAGAAAACTCTCGAAGAATTGACTAAAGCGACGACTCAAAATCTCCAATCAAATACCAATCTTCAAAATTTATTGACTTCGCACATGCAAAACACGAGTCAATCGATCGCTAAACTTGAAATGCAAATGAGTCAGTTAGCCACTTCTGTAAGCGAACGGGAAAGAGGTACTTTTCCGAGTCAACCCATTCCAAACCCCAACCGTCAAAATCCTAACTCCAACCAAATTCACATCATTCAAGATTCAAACGTTAGTCACTTGAATGCAGTCACGACTCTTAGATCCGGCAAAAAGATTGACAACCAAGTGGTCAACCCAAATGCTTTACCAGACGATCTTCCAAACCCTATCGAAAATTCGACCAACTCAGATCAAAACATTAAGCCAATTTCTGACAAGGACCATCCTCAAACTCAAGTAGCCCAACCTACTGAGTTGTCTGCTCCATTTCCTCATAGACTCCGACCTAGGAAAAAGACGGATCAGCTAGAAAAAATCCTTGAAATATTTAAGCAAGTTAAAGTAAACATTCCTCTTTTAGATATTATACAACAAGTTCCACAATACGCAAAATTTCTAAAAGATATGTGCACTCAAAAACGTCATACACATGTACCTAAGAAAGTGTTTCTAGCGGCAACTCTAAGCGAAGTCTGGTCCCAATCAATGCCAGTGAAGTACAAAGATCCTGGCTGCCCCACAATATCATGCACTATTGGGGACAAGAAAATCGATAGATGCCTGCTAGACTTAGGTGCTAGTGTTAACTTGCTTCCATATTCCGTCTATCGCCAATTAGGCCTAGGAGAACTGAAACCCACCAAGGTTACCCTTCAGCTTGCTGACCGTTCAATTAAGAAACCTGTGGGCGAAATCGAGGATGTGTTGATCAAAATAGGCGAATTCATCTTTCCAGTTGATTTCATTGTCTTAGAAACTCAACAAGTTAGCAATCCTGCAAACCAGATCCCTTTGATTCTAGGACGACCCTTCTTAGCAACCTCTAATGCTCTCATCAACTGTAGAAATGGGTCTATGAAACTTTCTTTCGGTAACATGACTGTCGAGCTAAACATCTTCAGAACTGAAAACTCTCCTAACTCTTATGTGGACCAGTTTTCTGAAATCCATGCTGTCCACGATAATGAATCTAAGCTCGACCATCTGAATAACGAAATTGAATCAGATTACGAAACTTTGTTTCAAGATACTCCCGAAAATGTCTCTGATTCGATTCCTGTCGAGCCTCTCACAAATGAGTCTATCCCTCAACCAATTTCTTCGGTTGAGTCGCACCCAAAATCTGACCTCAAAGTGCTGCCCAGTCATCTTAAGTACGCTTACTTAGGAGACAATGAAACTTTTCCTGTCATTATCGCTTCTGACCTTACTTTAGAGCAGGAACAATTGCTCTCCTTCCCATCCTTAAGAAAAATAAGGAAGCAATTGGTTGGTCCATGGATGATATTAAGGGGATTAGTCCTTCGATTGTCCAACATCGAATCCACCTTATAAATGATGCCAAACCCACTCGTGATCCCCAATGTCGACTAAACCCCATCATGAAAGAAGCAGTTCGGGCTGAAATCCTTAAATGCCTTGACAATGGAATCATCTACCCGATTTCCGATAGTCAATGGGTTAGTCTGATTCATGTTGTACCTAAGAAATCAGGGATTACTGTGATCCAAAATGAAGCTAACGAGCTTATCCCAACCCGCACCCAAACCGGTTGGCGTGTTTGCATTGACTATAGGAAACTTAACGCTGCAACACGTAAGGATCATTTCCCTCTGCCATTTATCGATCAAATGTTAGAACGACTAGCCGGTCACGAGTACTATTGTTTCCTTGACGGGTACTCGGGATATAATCAAATCCCAATCACTCCTGAGGACCAAGAGAAAACCACTTTCACGTGTCCATTTGGTACATTTGCGTACCAACGTATGCCTTTTGGTCTCTGTAATGCACCTGCAACCTTCCAGAGGTGCATGATTAGCATTTTTTCTGATATGATCGAGCGATTTTTGGAAGTATTCATGGATGATTTTTCCATCTTCGGGGATTCCTACACTGAGTGTTTACATCACCTGGATCTTGTTCTTAACCGTTGCAAAGATAAACACTTAACGCTTAATTGGGAAAAGTGTCACTTCATGGTTAAACATGGCATTGTTTTGGGACATGTCATCTCTAACAAAGGAATTGAAGTAGATAAAGCCAAAATCGAAGTTATCTCGAATCTTCCCATTCCCAAATCTGTTAAGGACATCCGATCCTTTTTAGGTCATGCTGGTTTTTACCGTCGCTTTATAAAAGATTTTGGCAAAATCACTCGACCTTTGACCAATCTTCTTGGTAAGGATGTTCCTTTCGACTTCAATTCTGATTGCATTTCATCTTTTGAGCGTCTTAAAAATGAACTTGTCTCTGCCCCGATCATTTGCTCTCCTAATTGGAAGCTGCCTTTTGAAATCATGTGTGATGCCTCGAATTTCGCTGTTGGCGCTGTCCTAGGACAACGTATCGATAAGATTCTTCACGTCATTTACTATGCGAGTAAGACTTTGAACGATGCCCAAATCAATTATACGACCACTGAAAAAGAACTTTTGGCAGTTGTTTTTGCTCTAGAAAAATTCAGGCCTTATCTAGTTGGCTCACACATCACGGTTTACACCGATCATTCCGCACTTAGGTATCTTTTCTCTAAAAAGGATGCTAAGGCTCGTCTCATTCGTTGGATCCTTCTACTTCAAGAATTTGACCTTACCATTAAGGATAAAAAAGGATCTGACAACGTTATTGCGGACCACTTGTCTCGTCTTCCAAATGACCCGTCTTCTTCTCTTCCGATCAACGAGAATTTCCCTGATGAATAGCTGTTTTCTCTATCCACTGATCCTTGGTTTGCCGACATTGTCAACTACTTAGTCACTAAGCAGACCCCTTCTTTTTGGTCTAAGCAGGATAAACACAAATTCTTTTCCCAAGTGAAACATTTTTATTGGCACGACCCCTATCTTTTCAAGTATTGTCCCGATCAAATCATTCGAAGGTGTGTTCCTGACACTGAAATTCACAGTGTCCTCTCTTTCTGTCATGACCAAGCCTGTGGTGGTCACTTCGGTCCCAAAAAGACAGCCGAAAAGGTTCTCCAATCGGGTTTCTACTGGCCCACCCTTTTCAAAGACGCATACGAATTTTGCAAAACTTGTGATCGATGTCAATTCTTAGGGAAAATTTCTAAACGGAATATGATGCCCCTAAACCCCATTCTAGAGGTCGAAATTTTTGATGTGTGGGGTATAGACTTCATGGGACCCTTCCCTAATTCTTTTGGGAACGTTTACATTCTCTTAGCTGTTGATTATGTTTCCAAATGGGTCGAAGCTGTACCATGCAAAATAAACGATAACAAAGTTGTTGTGCGCTTCTTGAAAGAAAACATCTTTTCTAGGTTTGGCACACCTCGCACAATAATCAGTGATAATGGTACACACTTCTGTAATCGTTCTTTTGAAGCTCTCATGAGTAAGTATTCGATAACCCACAAGTTATCTACTCCTTACCATCCTCAAACTTGTGGGCAAGTTGAAGTATCGAATAGGCAGATTAAACAAATTCTTGAGAAAACTGTGAATCGAAATCGTAAAGATTGGTCCCAAAAGTTAACCGACGCTCTTTGGGCTTACCGCACCGCTTTCAAAACCAACTTGGGTATGTCCCCTTATCGGTTGATTTTTGGTAAGCCATGTCACTTGCCAGTTGAACTAGAACATAGGGCGTTATGGGCAATAAAAACTTTGAATCTTGATTTAGAGCAAGCAGGAGAACATAGGAAGCTTCAACTTAATGAACTTGATGAAATTTGAAATGATGCCTATGAAAATGAACGAATTTACAAGGACAAAACAAAAGTTTTTCATGATAAATCAATTTTACGTAAAACTTTCATGCCAGGTCAAAAAGTTCTGTTGTATGACTCAAAACTGCATTTATTTCCGGGTAAGTTAAAATCTAGATGGACAGGACCTTACACTGTACGGACTGTTTTTTCGTATGGTGCGGTAGAAATTGAGAATCCAACTGATGGATCATCCTTTAAGGTCAATGGTCAACGCCTTAAACCTTACTTGGAACCAATACCCAACCAAGAGGAAGAGCTCATGGTCCTCCATGAGCCACATTACATTCGGTAAAACGCACTAACCCTCTTTTGTACATATGTAAATATTCTCTTAATTGTTTTTCCCTTTCATTAAGATATGTCTGATTAACGACTGTGAGGACACAGTCACACTCAAGTGTGGGGGGGGGGGGATTTACATTACATCAGCAATCAAATTTTATGAACTAGGTCATTCATTGAACAAGGATTAACTTAAAATTCATAAATAACACCTTGGTTCTTGGTTGATAAGTTGAATTGTTGGGTGATGAGAATGAACATTATTTATTCATTGAATCGTAATGTGTCTTTTTAAGATGCTAGCTTGAGACTGTGCAGACGTTAGTCGTGTTCTGGAGTAAGCGTGTCAACCCTTGTTATACGTGTTAGAATGTGCAAGTAAAAAAAATCAAAAAAATCTAATAATAATGATTTTGCACCTACATTTGATTGGATTGTCTGAGTTCGTTTTCATGCATAATATTTTTTCCACTCAAATTTTCACACTTGTAAGTTCTAAATTCCACTTGGCCCAATTAAAGGAGAAATGACTCATTGTAGCATTCTTCTTCGATACCCCACATTATTCAAACCCAAGTTTTAGTCGATTTACATTATGTTTTGACAAGTTTATATTATATTGGTATACTCAAGAACCTTTGTTTAAAGGTCAAAAACGTCACTTTTTATACCAATATTACACTACCCACTCCGTACTTGTTTTAAGGTAGGATAACCATATACCACATCTTATTTTATATGGGTTATCTATCTTACGAAACTTTGTTTATCATTCCTTTCAGCTTTTTATATAACATCAATCCAGACTTGTGTGTTGAATTAGGGTTATAGAAATAGAGTAACTAGGGCACAAAACTTTCCTTTCATGAAGTATTGGTTTTGTAGAGGAGGAATCAAATGAAATAATGTATGGCATCATTCCATCTCCATTCATCATTCATCATGCAAAAAAAAAAAAGAAGAAGAAGAAGAAGAAGAAAAAAAGAAGAAAGAAAGAAAAAAAAAGAGAAAAGAGAAAAAAATTGAAATAAAGAGAGAGTCTCTCTGAATAAAATAGTCTTCATCATTCTTGACTATGAAGCATCTATTTCCATTCCATCCACATCCATCATACCGTACTTGGAAGTAAGGGTTGTAGTTGAGGAGATGAAAGGAAACAAAACGTCCATATGTGCCTTAGTATTACTTTATCTTTTGTAGCTTGAAATTCAACTAATACACTTGCCCTCTTATCTAGAATATTTTTAGAACTTACAAAAATTTTCCTTCATCTATGCATAACTCATATCCAGTACATTACAGTTGCATTAGTGCAAAATTATTCAAAAAAAAAAAAGAATAAAGAAATGATTGGGTGCACATTATCGATGTGTAGAACTTTGGTTGACACCACGCTCTTAACCTTCAAGACAATTACAGTGTTATCAAGGAATTACGATTCAGCTTGAAAAATTTTGTTCATTTTTGCACTAATTATGGGATGGACAATTTGGGGCTAAACTGTTATTATTGAAGTTAGGTGAAATCCTGGGAATGCGAAAGACCTTAAATATATTGTTTGATTAATCCGCGTACATAAGACGCTTTGGATTTTGTGGGTAGTATCCGCTGAAAACCCTCACGAGACAACACTCGTCCTACTGGGGACACCCAGGGGTTTAAAGGCTTGTTGCATACGCTAAATGCAATCGTGTTTCCTACGAAAGTGTGACATATCTTAGTTTAGTTTATTCGAGGACGAATAAAAAGATAAGTGTGGGGGTATTTGATATACACGTAAATGTGTATATTTTATCCGCATATTTATCTTATTTTATCTTTTAAATAATTGATATTGTGTATTTATAGCTGTGTTGTTTTCAGATTGTTGACAAGAATCATGGTTTAGAGCATTTGATGAATAAAGCATGAAGAATTTGCTGAAAAAGAGTGAAGTTAAAATTACTTAAGCTTGAAGAGTTTAAAGCTGAAGAACGGTTGCAAATAGAGTTTAGTTGGGTAAATTTGGCTCGCTAAAGACTCATATTGTGTTCACATTGGCTCAATTGCAGACCATTTCACTCATGTAGCGTTCACATTAGCTCCTTTGCAAGGCTTCTAATTCATGCACTATACGCGTTCACACTGGCTCACTTACAAGGCCTCTTACTCTATAACCCCGTTCACACTAGCTTATATGTCATTTGGGCTAATTCTTTAGTCCCACATTGTGGAATTTGCCAAGTAGCCTTTGTCATATCAGCTATAAGTACATTGTATCTCATTCATTGGAAAACACACTTAGTTTTATTCTGTAATTCTCTTCTTGGAATAAAACTCTTCTTCACCTTTCTCTCAGTTGTTATTTTATTTATGTTCATGTCTGTTATTTTCCTTTTCTCCTCTTCTTTAGCTATGTCTAGCTAATCCCCTTTGATTAGGGGGTGATGACGCTAATAGATATGATTCAACATGAATCACATAGCCAATAGATGAGGACTGTATACATGTAGATCTGGTTCTGAATCAAGGGTTAGATCTGAACCTTCATATTCTGTGTCGTTTAAGAGCTATGCTCCTTCACAGGGTATATTCGTGTTCGGTCTAACAATTATCAGATTTAGATCTAATTTTAGGTTTTTAGAAATTAATTTGTGAATCTGTCCTGATAGTCTATGGTTGTTTAAGAGCTCAGCTCCTGCATAGGCTATGCTTGTCGTTATTTACTTATTTGTTTCTAAGAATCTATTTATCGTTGATTTGTGTTTGTGACAGAAACATGAATTAGATCTATATTTATTTGTTGGCTATTGATGAGTGTGAATCTAATCTATGTCATTATCCCCTAATTGCTTTCACTTATTGTTAAAACTCTTTTTTATTTAATTTCTGCTATTTTCTTTGTTTTCAACCAATCAAAAGTTAGGGATAACTTGATTGGATTTATTAATAAAATAATTTGGTCCCAGAGTTCGACACCCTCTACAACGATCCTTGTTGTTTAGGAAAGACGAACGAATTTTACAGTTGTTTACAATTGTATAATTTGTTCGCAAACAGGAACCACTATAAATCCTTGTGTGATTTATTTTTTCTACTTTGTCATTAGTTTCTTGCTTGAGATAGGGATTTGGATTGTTCGTGATTAGTTGATCATTGTGTGTGACTAGAGTTATTGTTTTGGTTGTTTTTGCAAGTCTAACAACGGTCTAGTCTTCCGCTAGCGCTTTGTGGTTTAGATATCAGATTCAAGTGGTCTTGAGTTGGATTAATCACAACGGTTCCAACTGTTGGTATCAGAGAAGTTGGTGCTTGTTAGGTGTTTGTGAAAATGCCGGAAACGGATAATAGCTCGGTAAGTCCTTCAACCGGAAGCCCAAATAGTGTGGCGCTGTAATGACCTGCATTGGCAGAGGGTATTATAATTAATTAATTTATTTATATAAATAGTGATATAGTGAATTTAATGGTCGTGGAATTAAATAATGGTGAATATTTAATTAAAATAATAAATTAAATAATATATTTAATTCTGAAATAATCAGAATTGGCTGAAATGACAATATGGTGTGAACTGGATCATCTGTGATTCATATATTGTGATATATGATGTGATATATAATCTGTTGTTGATTATGTGTGTTTGGACGATATTTATCGTTGTTATATGGTATGTTAAATACCATAAGAAATACTGGATGTGGAAAAGGGGATTTTCAAAGTGTATTTTGAAAATGAATTATTTATATAAAATCGATGGATTTTATATAGAAAAGGAAAAGGTTTTTTTATAAAAGAAAATAATTATAAAATCGAAGGATAAGTTATAATAAAAGGAGATATTTATTTGTTAAATAAATAGAATCGAAAAGGAAATATTTGTTTAGGAAACAAATAGATTATAAAGAAAATATTTATCCTTGGATAAATAGATATATATATATATATATATAAGTCTGAACTTATATATGAAGAAGTAAACAGATAAAAGGAGCAGATTGATTTATAAAGGACATTTATAAATTAAGTTGAATATTTATCATTTGGATAAATAGAATATATAAGTCAGGACTTATATAAAGAAGTAAGAATCGATTTCAACATCGATGGTTGAAACTGAATAAGGACAAAAAGTTAATCAGTTAGGGTTAACCAGTTAGGTTGAACCGTAGAGTTAAACCAGTTAGGTTAAACCGTAGAGTTAGAATTAACCAATAGAGAATTTAAATAGAGTTAATCGAATTAGAATAAATCGATTAGAGTTGGTCGAGAAAGGAGTTATCGAATATTAGTTATTCGAATCGAGTTAAGAGGAGTTATCGAATATTGCTTATTTTAAAGGAGTTAATCGAATATAGATCGAATATAGTTTATTCGAATAGAATTGAAGGAGTTAATCGAATATAGTTGTTCGAATAGAGTTAAAGGAGTTAAGTCAAATAGGGTTAATCAATTAGAGTTAATCCAAAAGAGTTAATCCAGTAGAGTTAAAAGAATAAAAGTTATAAATTGAAGTTAGATATTTCGAAAGTAGGGGTTATAACGTTATCGTTATAACCAATGTTTCAATAAAGAAGTGGATTCGTAAATAGAATCTGAAAGTTACGTAAGGAAGTGTTAAAGAGTTAAAAAGGTGAATCTTATCTATTTCGAGATTTGAAAGGTTGTTCAGTTAAGTGCTGAGAGGTAGCTATACCCCAACTTGATTGACTGCGTTTTTAATTAAGAAATGGTTACGGTTCGAGTGTGAAGTGGTTAAGTGGATTTAGTAATTTAGTATAGTGGTTTGAGTCGTCATCGCAATATAGTTTTAAACATCTATTTAAATCCCAATTTAAGAAGTTTTGGGAATGTTTTCCAAACGAGAATCAGAAATGTTTTCTGATAAGAGAAAATAAGATTTTAGAATATATGGAAACAGGAGATAAGTAAATTTATGAAATAAAGAGATAAATAAGGATATATATATATATATATATGATTGATGATTGATTGATAGAATATCCATTTGGAAATAATATCGTTGTTTGCACACCTGTTTTTCTTTGATAGTTAAATCACAGACTATCGAAGTTTTGACCATTTTAACGTTGTTAATATGGAGAGACCGGTTGGATTATCATCCAAAGAATCACTCTGTATTGGCATAAGCATTGCGAATCATATATGCCAAAGATAATTGAAGACGGAGTAAAGTGCAAGGGCTATTATATAAGTCTTAGATAATAGTGCCTAAGATGGATGTACTGAATAGTGCCTTCGGTTCATCCTGTTCCTGGATGACTTGTATGGATGAATGTCTGACAGAGTATTTCCAGAAAGGTCACGTACATTTATTTCTTCAACCGTACCAAGAGTGGAAGCGGAGAAGGAAACTTTTTTTAGCTGACACATAATGTATGGTTGTAGACGTCAATCGGTGATTTGATGGATTTGACGATGTGGCATTCGAAGTGAATCTGATGTGATGATGAAGCGTAACCTCAAGCCTCATCAACCGGTAAATGACAAAAATCGGGCAGGCAACATGGCTAAGTCGGTCGCTCCGAAGTAGGGTGTATAATCACCTGATCTAGAGTTTCATTTACTTCTAAAAATCTATTGTTGATGTTGTCCCATTCGGGAAACGGTTGCTGATCCCAACCGTTGGTGATATACATTCGATACACTCAAGCGAAATGAGTGGTCGGTCATGTGTGGCCGGGTTGCAAGATGTTCTTGTTGAACCCAGTGTATTCCTTTCTAGAGGTACACTAGCGAAAGGTGGTTCCATACCTTGTCATAGTTGGAAATCCATTACCCAATACGTGCTTGCGGTTTTGATTGTATACTATATATGTAGAACGTGAGATGAAAGCGTTTCTGCTAGATGATTATTATATTGTGTTGATAGACATTATTATAATATCAAAAGGTTTTTGATATAAAGATATTTTGGATTCTCATAAGGGGAAAACTCGTTCTGTTATACGGCGTGGTCTTATGAGGTATCGTTTAATGGCTCAAACTGTTTTACTCATACCAGTCCCATGACTGACCCGGAGTTTATTTGTTTGTTTCCCTAAACTCTTGGGTGCCTAAATTTGTAAGGGCAGCCAAGTAGTCGGGATTTACAGATATACTGGAAGAGCTTGGAGCAGGAGGCTTCAGGATTATATAGCTATAGTTATTTCCGCTGTGTTGTAAGTGCTGTACTTTGGTAATGATGTATATTCAAGTACAGATGTATATTTCAAGTTATGTTATATATATTATATTTTATTCGTTCCGCTGTGAGGTTCGTGTTACTCTGATGTTGTGTTCTTCTTCTTCTTCTATTCTAAGTTTCTATCTTATCTATTCTCACCCTCTAATTTCTTCCATTATTACCGGGATTTTTCGATGTTTGGTCATCGACATCGTGTTTATGTCGATAACCAAAGTCGCTAAAAATCCGGGTCATTACAGTTGGTATCAGAGCTTAAGTTAAGAATTACCCTGGCTCTGTGGCATGACTCGGTAAAGATAGGTTTAGTAATACCCTAGATTGAGTTTGAGTGTATATATACGAGTGAACATATTTGTTATTGATATAAAAATTTGTTTCATATTGTGGAGATTTATTGGTTGAGTTGTTTATGGATTCTGGTCGATCAGTTTGATCCACTGTATCGGTAGGATTTTATAAACACTCGAATACGATGGGTCGACACGATATGTTTTGAAAAGGGGTAAATTAAAATAAGTTTACCCAAGGTATATATTGATATAGAGAAGATATATATATATCAAAATTATAATATAATGGATATATTGGTTGTTATTATAATCGAGTAAGATTATAAATTAAATGGTTATGTAAATAACCAATCAGAATTCATATAAGTGAAATACGTGAAATCAGATGAGTTAAATCTGAAATTTAAGCCAGAAATTAAATTAAAATTCTGGAAAATTGGATAAGTGTTTGTAAATGGATTTGGATTAAAAATAAGGAAAATTTAAGATCTTGGGAGATTTTAAATTGTTTTACAAGCAGTATGAATTATATTTTGAAATGGATTTCAAAGTGGAAATGTTTAGAAATGGTTTTATAGTATTGAACTCACTTCGATCGCTGGAAAATAGATTCTGATGATGACAGCTGCATCATCAGTATTCATTTTCGAGTTGTAAGTGACGAATTACTACCAAAGATACTGTTTTGAATTTGTTTTGGGAAAGACAAGTTGTGTTGAATTTCAAAATGGGATTTATAATATAGAATTGAATATAGAATTTGAATAAAGAGAATTCAAATAGATTTGAATATAGAAATTCAAATGGGATTTATAATATAGAATTTGAATAGAATTTTATAATATAGAATTTGAATAGAATTTGATATATAGAATTTGAATAATAGAATTTGATAGATAGATTTGAATAATAGAAGTGATATAAAATTTGAATAGAATTGAATTGGATTAACTAAGTCGAAGAGGAATTAGTTAATCGAGTTTTGAATTTGAAGTTGAACTTTGAAAGGTTGAATTGGATTTGTAAATGGATATTCGAAATCGAATATAGAACTTAAATTTGAAATTTGGATTCAAATTAGTTAATAAGCAAGTTAAAATATATTTGAACATGTCATGTTCAAATATAAAAGTGAAATAGACTAAAGAGTTAATTAACAAATTAATTAACGAATTGAGTTGAAACGATCAGGTATAGTTAAAATAGATTGGGCAGGTATAAATATACATGAGATAGGTATGGATAAGGTATGAAGGTATGTAAATAGAATGCTCGACGAAAAGGTATGTATTTAATTCATATATGAGATTTTATGCGCCGTATCGGCTAGCCGCTTGGCTTTTTCTTTTTCTTTTGGATTGGTGAGGGCCATGGGAGGCTATTTAAAATATCCCGATGCTCCTGGTACAAAGGAGGTTATGGCGAATTTTTCCGGGAATTTAAGGAGTTAGAATATTTTTAAGATAATTTGATAGTTAGAAATCAACGTATCGATATATATATATATAGAAGTCGATAAGGAAACGAACTTAGAAATAGAATAGTAAAATCAAAAAGGAAGACTAAGGATAAAATCTAGTAAGAATAGAAAGAGGAAGCATATACGTGTTTAAAAGTGAATAAGTAGTTGTATGGTATTGATTATTCGAGTAAGTAGTCATATCTGTTTTGACGTTATAAATGTTATTCAGTCAAGGTCTGAGAGGTAGTTATACCCCAACTTGATTGATTTCATTATTAACAAATAAATAGTAAGATTTCAGGCTCGAAGATCAAGGTTGAATAAGAGTTAGTTGAATATAGTATTTGGGTTGTCGTAACGATGTTTTACACAACATCCGTTTTAACCCTAATAAGTGTAAGCTTGGAAATATAATAAAGAATATTTCCTAAGTATAGAAATAAACGAGATCGGAAAAGAGATAAGTAATTGGAATATTTTCCAATTATAAATAGCATATATTTTCTAAAGTTTAGAAAATAAAGGAAGGCGATATTCAGAAATGTTTTCCAAATAACATAAAAGGCCAATATGGTTATTGAAAATATTTGGTTAACAAATATTGATAAAGAAATAGAGAAGTGATTTAACTAATGGAATATTAATTAAGGGTTTAGTGACATGTTCAAAAGGAAAATTTGATTTTTGAAAAGAGTAAACTGTTTAAAAACTCCCAGGGAGAGACTGTTTGAATTAAAAACAAATTTAATAGAAATTTGTGAAAGCAAAATTGAATTAAAGTAAAGCCAGTAAAGTGGTAACTGATGTTGAATTAGAATGATATCAAGACAAATTGGATTGTGAGATTCAAATTTGACGTGTAATGGGATAATCAAGTTAAGAGTTGGGAATTGAGAAGAAACTCGAGTTGAAATGATATTTGGCTCGGATATAAGCGAATGGTTGTGTCGTGGATCAAAGCAGATTGGGATTTGATTGGGATGACCCTTGTATCTGCTGAATTGATAACAGGTGGAAAGGAAATAATGATATGCCGACAAAAGGTACAAGTTTATATTTCTATTGGATATAAGATTTATGAGCTGAATTGGCAAGTCGCTTGGCAGTTTGATTCTCTTTTGGGATGGAGATGGCCCAGCGAGGCGAGTTGGAGTTTGACCGATTGACCGGTACAAAGGAGGTGCTGGCGAAATTTTTCGAAGAGTTAAGGCGTTAGAAAATTTTCAGGATTTTTGGAAATTTTCGATGATAAGAATTTATTAATAATTTAATTGAAATTAAATTGGTTCAGTTGAAACTGAAGTTAAGAAGTGAACAAATATGTTCTAACCAGTCGATAGGGTCGTTCTCTACCTTAGCAATTTCGAGGACGAAATTATTTTAAGTGGGGAAGATTGTAATGACCCGCATTTGCAGAGGTATTATAATTAATTAATTTAATTATATAAATAGTGATTCAGAGAATTTAATAGTCGTTGAATTAAATAATGGTGAATATTTAATTAAAATATTTAATTAAATAATATATTTAATTCTGAAATAATCAGAATTGGCTGAAATGGCGATATGGTGTGAACTGGATCATATGTGATATTTAATTAAGTTTTGAATTGAATTAGAATAACGAATATATTATTCGAACGACAGTTTGAACGTATAATTATATTATAAATATAATAAAGCTCGAAATGGCACGGCAGTTCGCGATTTGGCGATTCGAACTTTAAATGAGTATACATGAGCCGTTTTAAATAGGATTTCTGTGAAATGAGAAACGTTAGGAGCTGGTGGAGTTTATTTTTCTAGTGGAAGAGAAAAATCGAGATTTCATCGTGTAGATTTTGATTTATGTCCAAATCAAATTTTTGAAAAGTCGCAGTGGAATTCCTTTATAATTTATAACGATTTATTTATATTTTAAAAAGGAATTTCATTATAAATCGAATATCGATTTAATCGGGATTTGAGATATAAAGCTAGAAATTCATATAGGAATATTCTAGAGCTGAACGATATCGTATGTGGATATATACGATAATATTTATTTATAAATATTTAATTTTATTTCTTTTAAATATATTTATATATTTAAAAGGGTTATTTAGAGCTTTAAAAATAGCCAGTTTTGCAAACAACCTCAGAATTCGATGAAACTAATTTTGTTGGATCCGCAATATTAAATTATTGTTAGATTCCAAGTTTCGTGATTTTTAGAGGCAGTGTGTGGCCGTACGGATTTTTGGAGTGGAAAACAGTCGATATTCTGACGGTTAAAAATACGCTGTGTGAGCATACGAAGTCGGAATTCGACGAAACTAGTTTCATTGGGACCATAATGTCAAACTGTAGCTACATGACCATTTTCAAGATTTTTGAATACTGTGTGTGATCACACGGATTTTTAGAAGGACAAAAACAGATATAATAAACAAAATAAAAATATCTAAAAATATCTAAATGGCCTATAAATACCCCCACTAACCAACCTAAACCTAATTTCATTTTTAGAAGTCAAACAATGCGCCGCTTCTTTTTCCATGTTTTTTTTCCAGCAAACCGAAACTTTGAAAATCAAAGGAAAATCAACTAAAATTCTACAAATCACTACATATATCTATTTGGATTCGTGGTGAGAAGATCTTCGATCTGGTGTGCCATTTTCTGAGTTCGATCCTATTTTGGGGTCATCACGTTTGGTGTAGCGAAGCAAGCAGCGGCTAGGGCTCGAAGTTTTGCAAAAATGAAGGAGTTTTAGGTCGTGTTGAGGTTGGATTTGGGGCCCTGAGGTAAAACCGCACCTCGGGGGTGATTCTGGGTGGTCTCGGTTTGAGGAAGTGTCGATCGATGTAGGGGAAGTCGCGGGGGAGCTGACGTCGAGATTGGGAAGGAGGTGATCGAGTGTGGATGTGTGGTGTTGGCGATGAAGGGGGTTCGAAGAGGGAATGAACAGAAGTACCAGTTTGAATTTCGGTGATGAAAATGAAGGAAGAGGGAAGTGTGAAGATCGGCTATGGTGTATGAAGGAGGAGAGGCCACGGCAAGTTAATTTTGGGGAAGAAAGGTAGCTGGGCGGGTTTCCATAGGGGTAGTGGGCCAGAAAGAGAAAGTAAAGCCCAATTGGTTTATTTATTTAAAGTTTATTTAATTTAAATTTGTATGAACTTGTAACCTTAATATCTTTACCATACGATATCAGAATCACGAACCGTCAGTCACGTTGGGACCGTATGGACGAGAGCTTGAAAATGAAGCTGACAGGGAGTGGATTGGGGTTCGTTACAATTTATGGCGAAATAAATTGTCCGTCTGAATCAAGAGACAATTATCGTTATTTAACGATGATAGTGCAATGTGAGTAAATCTCACTAACTCAGAACAATTTATAATTTCATGTTGTATTTTTAGAACTGTTAAATATTGGTTGATTAACTGTGTGTTGACTGTTTGATTGAACTGCTGGTCAGTTAGTTGAATTTCTATATTGATTCTGTTTAACAGAATATATCATATGGAACTGAAAGTGATGTTATCAATATTGTTTAACATCTGTGATGCAGGGAAACAGGTTGGAGGAATCCAACTGGATTCCTCAACATTTATTTTATTGTGATTCATATATTATGATATATGATGTGATATATAATCTGTTGTTGATTATGTGTGTTTGGACGATATTTATCGTTGTTATATGGTATGTTAAATACCATAAGAAATACTGGATGTGGAAAAGGGGATTTTCAAAGTGAATTTTGAAAATGAATTATTTATATAAAATCGATGGATTTTATATAGAAAAGGAAAAGGGTTTTTTATAAAAGAAAATAATTATAAAATCGATGGATAAGTTATAATAAAAGGAGATATTTATTTGTTAAATAAATAGAATCGAAAAGGAAATATTTGTTTAGGAAACAAATAGATTATAAAGAAAATATTTATCCTTGGATAAATAGATATATATATATATATATATATATGTAAGTCTGAACTTATATATGAAAAAGTAAACAGATAAAAGGAGCAGATTGATTTATAAAGGACATTTATAAATTAAGTTGAATATTTACCATTTGGATAAATAGTAAGTCAGGACTTATATAAAGAAGTAAGAATCGATTTCAACATCGATGGTTGAAACTGAATAAGGACAAAAAGTTAATCAGTTAGCGTTAACCAGTTAGGTTGAACCGTAGAGTTAAACCAGTTTGGTTAAACCGTAGAGTTAACCGGTTATAGTTAGAATTAACCAATAGAGAATTTAAATACAGTTAATCGAATTAGAATAAATCGATTAGAGTTGGTCGAGAAAGGAGTTATCGAATATTAGTTATTTGAATTGAGTTAAAAGGAGTTATCGAATATTGGTTATTCGAAAGGAGTTAATCGAATATAGTTTATTCGAATAGAATTGAAGGAGTTAAATCGAATATAGTTTATTCGAATAGAATTGAAGGAGTTAATCGAATATAGTTATTCGAATAGAGTTAAAGGAGTTAAGTCAAATAGGGTTAATCAATTAGAGTTAATCCAAAAGAGTTAATACAATAGAGTTAAAAGAATAAAAGTTATAAATTGAAGTTAGATATTTCGAAAGTAGGGGTTATAACGTTATCATTATAACCAATGTTTCAATAAAGAAGTGGATTCGTAAATAGAATCCGAAAGTTACGTAAGGAAGTGTTAAAGAGTTAAAAAGGTGAATCTTATCTATTTCGAGATTTGAAAGGTTGTTCAGTTAAGGTCTGAGAGGTAGCTATACCCCAACTTGATTGACTGCGTTTTTAATTAAGAAATGGTTATGGTTCGAGTGTGAAGTGGTTAAGTGGATTTAGTAATTTAGTATAGTGGTTTGAGTCGTCATCGCAATATAGTTTTAAACATCTGTTTAAATCCTAATTTAAGAAGTTTTGGAAATGTTTTCCAAACGAGAATCAGAAATGTTTTCTGATAAGAGAAAATAAGAATTTAGAATATATGGAAACAGGAGATAAGTAAATTTATGAAATAAAGAGATAAATAAGGAAATATATATATATATATGATTGATGATTGATTGATAGAATTTCCATTCGGAAATAATATCGTTGCTTGCCCACCTATTTTTCTTTGATAGTTAAATCACAGACTATCGAAGTTTTGACCATTTTAACGTTGTTAATACGGAGAGACCGGTTGGATTATTATCCAAAGAACCACTCTGTATTGGCATAAGCATTGCGAATCATATATGCCAAAGATAATTGAAGACGGAGTAAAGTGCAAGGGCTATTGTATAAGTCTTCGATAACAGTGCCTAAGATGGATGTACTGAATAGTGCCTTCGGTTCATCCTGTTCCTGGATGACTTATATGGATGAATGTCAGATAGAGTATTTCCAGAAAGGTCATGTACATTGATTTCTTCAACCGTACCAAGAGTGGAAGCGGAGAAGGAAACTTCTTTTAGCTGACACATAATGTATGGTTGTAGACGTCAATCGGTGATTTGATGGATTTGACGATGTGGCATTCGAAGTGAATCTGATGTGATGATGAAGCGTAACCTCAAGCCTTATCAACCGGTAAATGACAGAAATCGGGCAGGCAGCATGGCTAAGTCGGTCGCTCCGAAGTAGGGTGTATAATCACCTAATCTAGAGTTTTATTTACTTCTAAAAATCTATTTTTGATGTTGTCCCATTCGGGAAACGGTTGCTGATCCCAACCGTTGGTGATATACATTCGATACACTCAAGCGAAATGAGTGGTCGGTCATGTGTGGTCGGGTTGCAAGATGTTCTTGTTGAACCCAGTGTATTCCTTTCTAGAGGTACACTAGTGAAAGGTGGTTCCATACCTTGTCATAGTTGGAAATCCATTACCCAATACGTGCTTGCGGTTTTGATTGTATACTATATATGTAGAACGTGAGATGAAAGCGTTTCTGCTAGATGATTATTATATTGTGTTGATAGACATTATTATAATATCAAAAGGTTTTTGATATAAAGATATTTTGGATTCTCATGAGGGAAAAACCCGTTCCGTTATACGGCGTGGTCTTATGAGATATCGTTTAATGGCTCAAACTGTTTTAAACTATTTTACTCATACCAGTCCCATGACTGACCCGGAGTTTATTTGTTTGTTTCCCTAAACTCTTGGGTGCCTAAATTTGTACGGGTAGTCAAGTAGTCGGGATTTACAGATATACTGGAAGAGCTTGGAGCATGAGGCTTCAGGATTATATAGCTATAGTTATTTCCGCTGTGTTGTAAATGCTGTACTTTGTTAATGATGTATATTCAAGTACAGATGTATATTTCAAGTTATGTTATATATATTATATGTTATTCGTTCCGCTGTGAGGTTCGTGTTACTCTGATGTTGTGTTCTTCTTCTTATTCTATTCTAAGTTTCTATCTTATCTATTCTCACCCTATAATTTCTTCCATTAATTACCGGGATTTTTCGATGTTTGGTTATCGACATCGTGTTTATGTCGATAACCAAAGTCGCTAAAAATCCAGGTCATTACAGGCGCCTTATGTACGGGGTTCGTATGCGGCGTCTGGTTCTCAATTGGTAATTGACAAGTGGAATGGTGATAATGACTTTGAGAAGTGTCCATGGAAAATGAAAGCGGTTCTTAGGCGGAATCAGATGCACCAAGTGGTATTTGATACTCACTTATTGCCAAGTGATATCTCGGATGTAGAGAGAGGAGATGGAGGAATGGGCTTACACTACTCTTTAACTTGCTATGGGGGAGAATATGATCTCTGAAATTAGTGGTGAGACTATCGCTAAAGGTATTTGGAACAAGTTGGAAGAATTGTATATGAAGAAGTCACTCATTAACCGTTTGATCTTGTTACGAACGTTTTTCACCTTTAAGATGAAGGAGGGTAGTTCGCTTAAGGCACATTTGAATGCCTTTGATGACTTGCTCATAAAGATGAAGGCCGTTGATTTGAAGATTAAGGAAGAGTAAAAGACGATGATATTATTGTGTCCGTTGTCGGACCTCTATACGGGTTTCTCAAATAGTTTGATATATGGCCGGGATATCTTGACTCTTGACGACGTCAAGACGGGTCTTCTTAGTGAGGAGTTGATAGATCAAATGAAGGAGATGAGTGAGGATAGTAGTGGAGCTAGTAGTGGTCACGGGTTTTTTGTGGAGAAAGAAAAGAATGTGAAGAAAGGAAACTGGGGGCGTTCTAAATCAAGAAAGCCCGGTGGAAGAGGTAAATCGAAAGAAAGAAATGGAAAGTGATTTATTTGCAAGGAAACGGGACATTGGAAGAATGAATGTCCGGACAAAGATGAGAAGGGAGTAGCATCTTCATCCATGGCAGTGGAGAGTGGGGATGGTGAGATAGATGAGAATGTGTTGACGGCGGTAGCATCGGGTGTTTCGGGTAACAAATGGGTTCTCGATTCGGGTGCGTCGTATTATATGACGGCAAATAGAAATTGTTTTTCGTCCATTGAAGTCAAAGAGGGAAATGCAATTGCTATGGGAAATGGTGCTATTTGCAAGTCGATGGGTAGTGGCTCTGTGCAAATAAGGATGTTTGATGGAGTTGTTCGCACGCTCACCAATGTTCACTATGTTCCAGGACTTAGGAAGTCGCTTATATCTTTAAGACAATTGGAATCTCTAGGATGAAAGATCACTATCGAGAAGGATTGCTTGAGGGTTTCGAAGGGAGCACTTGTGGTTATGAAGGGTGCTAGGACTTATGATATATATTTGCTTCAAGGTGTGACCGTAGGAGGTGAAACTTGTGTGGGTGTTGATAGTTCTCGTGACTTGGACGCGACACGGTTGTGGCATTTGAGATTGGGTCATGCCTCGGAGAGGAGTTTGGATATTCTTCAGAAGCGATAGATGATCGAGGGTAAGAGTTTCAACAAACAAGAGTTTTGCGAGGAATGTGTCATGGGGAAGCAAACAATGGTATCATTTGATGAAGGCAAACATGACTCAAAGGGGGTTCTTGAGTATGTTCATTTGGATGTTTGGGGACCGGCACTGGTTGCTTCTTTGGGAGGAGCAAGGTATTATATTTCTTTAATTAATGATTTGTCGTGAAAGGTTTGGGTGTATGTAATGAAGGCCAAGTTGGAGGCATTTACTAAGTTCAAAGTATGGAAGGCTCTTGTTTGAGAATGAGAGTGGCAAGACTTTGAAGGTGTTAAGGACCGACAATGGCGGCGAATAAGTTTCCCGGGAATTCTTGGAGTATTGTAAGCATCACGGAATCCGGAGACATTTTACTACACCGGGAGATCCGCAATCTAATGGAGTAGCGGAGAGAATGAACTGAACTCTACTTGAGAAAGCTCGATGCTTGAGATTGACATCGGGTTTGTCTAAGGGATTCTGGGCCGAAGCTTTGTCAACCGCGGTGCACATTGTGAATCGAATTCCGTGCTCGGCCATTAATAACAAAATTCCGGAGGAAGTGTGGAAAGGGAAGAGTGTTGACTTGAGATATCTTCGTGTGTTTGGTAGCCCGGTTTATGTGCATGATCCGGGGAATGATAAGCTTGGAGCTAGAACATTCAAGGGGATCTTGCTTGGTTTCACGGACAGCGTGAAAGGCTATCAGATTTGGAATCCGGAAACGAAGAAGGTTGTTAATTCTTGTCATGTCACTTTTGATGAGTCGGCTTTATTCAAGGTGAATGAGAGCTCATCGGATATTCCGGATTTGGTTCAGGGTGAATCAAAGGAGAAGGAAGTCATTCCCACATTCCGTCCAAGTGGTAGTAGAGTTGAAGAAGCTCGTAGGGTTGAAGCAGTTAATGAAATATCACATAGTCTACATGGTTCCTCTAGCGATGCTAGTGATGTACATGATACTAGAGAAGTTTCGACTCAAGGTGGACCCGAAAGGGGTTTGGGTGATAGTATTGCTACTCGGGTTGGTCGACGTGCAATAAGACCTACCTTAGCTTTTGTGATCATTTGGACTATGCTCTCAATGTAGTCCAAGATGAGCCGATGGACCTTGATGACGTCATGGAGTTGAGAGAGACCTCGAAGTGGATTTGCGCCATGGAGGAAGAGATTCAATCGTTAATGAAGAACCGAACTTGGGAGTTGGTTCCACTTCCTTAAGGAAACCGTGCTATAGGGTGCAAATGGATTTACAAGGTGAAGGATGATGGAAGGTACAAAGAAAGGTTAGTGGCAAAGGGGTTTGCACAAAAAAGGGAAAGGAGTATGATGAAATTTTTGCACCGATGGTATGCCATACTTCTATCTGGGTTTTACTAGCGATAGTTGCTATCCATGACTTGGAGTTGGAGCAACTTGATGTGAAAACCGCCTTCTTGCATGGAGACTTGGATAAAGACATCTACATGGAGCAACCGGATGGGTTTGTTGTAGATGGTAAGTCTAAAATGGTTTGCAAGTTGAAGAAATCACTATATGGGTTAAAACAATCACCTAGACAATGGTACAAGAAATTCGATCATTTCATGCTTGAAAGTGGCTTCCATCGAAGCATCAAGGATGCTTGCGTATATTTCAAGAGGATGGGAAATGATTCTTGGGTGTATTTACTCTTGTATGTGGATGATATGCTCATTGCTTCCAAGGATAAAAATGAAATCAACAAGTTGAAGATGCTTTTGAAATCGGAATTCGAAATGAAAGATCTTGGAGAAGCAAGGAAAATCTTGGGCATGGAAATTGAAAGGGATCGAAAGCGTTTTGAGTTAAGATTGACTCAAAAGGAATACATTAAGAAAGACCTTTGCCGGTTTAGCATGGAGGATGCAAAGGCGTTAAATACACCTTTACCTTTGCATATAAAGCTTTCGGATAAGGGATCACCTATCGGGGATAAAGACAAGGCTTATATGGAAAAGGTGCCATATGCAAGTGCGGTTGGTAGTTTAATGTACGCCATGGTGTGTACAAGGCCCAATATTGCAAATGCCGTCGGGGTTGTTAGTCGATATATGCTAATCAGGGGAAATCGCATTAGGAAGCCGTGAAGGCTATATCGAGATACTTGAAAGGAACAACATCTCATGGTCTTGTTTTTGGCGGTAGTAACGAGAGGAGTTACAAGTTGGTTGGTTATTGTGACTAGGACTACGCCGGTGATAGGGATCGGAGGAAAGAAACTTTCGGATATGTCTTCACACTTGGCGGGACAATCATTAGTTGGAGATCAAGGTTGCAAACCGTAGTTGCTTTATCCACTACGGAGGCGGAGTTGATTGCCACGGTGGAAGCGGCCAAGGAGGCACTCTACTTGAAGCGATTGTTGTGTGACTTGGGTTTCGAACACGAGAGTATTGATTTCTATACATTTGACAGAGAATTTGGCATTTAGCTCACGGGCCAAGCATATTGAGGTGAGGGAGTCATTTCTTATAGCCATGGATGAGGGTAAGCTAGTATACCTTCGGAAAGTGCACACAAAGGATAATGCAGCACATATGTTTACCAATGCATTGTCGTATGGGAAGTTCGAGCATTGCTCGAACTTAATTCGCTTATTGAGTTGCTAGGTGCCACGGGGTAACATGGGGTTGGAGAGAGTGATTTTGTTTGTGATGATGGAAAGGAATAGCGGTGAGATATTGGAAATCTATCTTCATGGTAAGTACTCGTTACACTCCCGAGTACATTGTATTTTGATGAGACAGTTTTGGTTTGAATATTTTCAACACTTCGTTGGTGGGCGGTGGCCTTGCCGGAGCTCGTTAACGGAGTGCAATGGGTGGTGGCTTTGCCGGAGCTCATTGGGAAAGTATTCATGTTGCTTGGTCGAAGGTAGAAGGAAATGCTTGGTGCATTGGAGTTTGGAGTTGACATGGTTATAGTATCAAGGTGGAGTGTTGAAGTATGCGATACTATATGTTGGATTGAAGAGATGAATAAAGCATTGAGTAGGAGAAGGCGGTGTGCAAATCATAGCTTGATGGGGGAGATTGTGTTTGATGTAGCGAGGTGAAGCTGGAAGCTTCGGCACAGACGTCTGTCGTTCCTTGGCAGACGTCTGTGACTGCAGGGAACAATTTTTCGAGAGTCTCAACAGACGTCTGACCAAAGGGGGACAGACGTTTGTTGTCAAGAAATATTTTCCCGAGAGCTCCTATAGACGTCTGTCATATAGGGGACAGACGTCTGAGCTGAGTGCTAAAGCCCAAATATTTTCCCGGGAGGGACATACGTCTGTCGTCTCCCTTGACAAACGTCTGACGAGTGTTTTGGGCTGGAAAATTAGCAAACTGATATGTGAAGGCTTGGGGGCAATTTCGGTAATTAGCCCATCTCTATATAAGCTATTTTCAGAGGTTCAAAGGGAGAGCTTGGAGACTTGATTAAAATCAAGGGTTTATTCTCAAGGGTGAATTAGGGTTTATAACCTAATTCCAATTCTTCAATTCTATTCTCCTCAAACTCATTTCTATATTGAAATATAATGACCATTGGATCAATCTCTTGTATTCCTTTCATCATGGTAATAAAATACTCTCTCCGAAGTGGATGTACACTAACAAGATGTTAGTGGAACCACTGTAGATCCTTATGTGATTTTTTTCCTACTTTGTCATTAGTTTCTTGCTTGAGATTGGGATTTGGATTGTTCGTTATTGGTTGATCATTGTGTGTGACTAGAGTTATTGTTTTGGTTGTTTTTGCAAGTCTAACAACGGTCTAGTCTTCCGCTATCGCTTTGTGGTTTATATATCGGATTCGAATGGTCTTGAGTTGGATTAATCACAACGGTTCCAACACACTCTACATATGCATCAACATTTATAATTATATTCTTCAAATTTTCCCATTACCAGCTGAACCTCATATCGTAAAGAAGATAGTTTTGAAGAGTATGTTATTGCTGAGAGTAAGTACAGCTTTCAGTACATCTCGAAAAAGAGGGAGAGATACAAAATAATTAAAACACACCAAAAGAAAATGTCAATTTTCTAGGTGCTTGCTTAAGCCAGCTCATAACTAATGTTAAATAGGTAATATGCTTCCTAAATGTAATCATAGGCATGACATGTAAATATAATTTTGTAACAAAAAAAGAAAATATAGTATTAATATCAGCTGTACTGGATATAATTTTGCAGTCTTATAGGAAACATTTTCTTGAGTCACATCCATAGTAAATGAAATAGTATTGTATTTTTTATGAGCGGTTCTAGATGGCAATTGATATGGTTTGATTGTTGAATTTTTTTCCTATAGGTAATTAAGCATTCTTGGATAAAAGACAAGAAGTTTAAGCTTCGGCTTGACGTAATATTTGTTTTTAGGCTTCTCATTATAGATAAGTATGTAGTGCATGATATGTCAAACAATGTTGGACTGTATCCATGTTTCTATTAAGTGAAAATTGGTTTGTCGATATATATTCCCTAACTTATGTTCCTGCAGTTCCATTAAAAAAATCCTGAAATAATAAGATGTTATCCTGTCTTTGTATACCAAAAGTGTACACCATTGTATTCTTTTGAAAGATTGTGATGACCCGCCCCACACCAGCCGACATTTCAATGAAAGTGCGTTGTGCCAATGTCTAACCAGCACGGGACGGTCGCCAAAGAAAGGAAAGGAAAGGTATTTGAACTAACTAGGAACCTGTAGAATGTCTCACAACACAAGGAATAAAATATAATAATAACATACTTGACATAAAACAGGTGAGACAGTGCATAAGCTGAAAACTAAACATCATAGCAGCGGAAAATCTAGGTACAGCTTATGTTCCACATCATTATTATTACAATTTTTGAAAACTGTCTCTAAAGCAAATAAGAAAGGTACACTACTAATGCCCAAAGTAGTGACTAGCAGCAACACAGGGAGAATATATATCAAATAGTACGTGTAAGCCTCATGCTCGTCTCTGGACAGCTACTCGTGCACAACCAGCTAACCTGTCTCTAATCTGCCCGTTTAAGAGCACCCAGAGTAATAAGAAGATACATAAAACTCTGGGTCAGACAAAAGTCTGGTATGAGCGATAAGCAGCAAAACAGAACAATAGCAGGTATACTAAACCATATCTAAACCTGGACCTGCAACCAAAGAGTTAGCACAACATACCGTACAATACTCTAAGGTGCCACTAACATATGGCATAAAGAATACGGGGGTAGAGGTGTGCATGACATAGTGATGGCAAACAATCAATCATACCAATCATCCTCACATCTCTCACTCAGTGCGTAAAGCATACGATATCCACCACTTTGATCACTAGACCCATCGAGGTAGTGACGGAGTCCGACTTGTATAACTATTGCTACCACCAAGCTTGCCCCACGGAGTCATGACTCAATCCTTACAAATGACCCCACCTCATTGGTCCATAGCCAATAGTCCTACCTAGGCCAGTGTGGCCCTGAATCCGTCCACATACCCCATACTCCATAGTGATCCAAAGTTATAGACATCGATAACCCCTTAGCACACGTCCTGCAGCAAAGCCCAACTCATGAAGTTATCTCATTGGTTCTCATTTGCATCCTGAGTAATAACCTCCCATCTGGACTTTCTTTGCATATCGGGTTTTGGTCGAATTGGAGTTGGTCTTCAGAAAAGTCATCGCGTAGTAGTAATAGCACACGTCCGGTTCGGTTTGAATATGCATAGTGCTCCAGTCATCATCGGTTCGGTTCGGTCCAATGCTTCCTAGTATGCTCCTGGGTGTGGTTCGGTTCGGTACTCCCCTTCTGGCTCGGTTCGGTTTAGATGTCTTCTTCCTGGGTTCGGTTCGTATCTCTTGGTTCGGCTCTTGTACTTCACCTCATTCCAGTCCAACGTCCCCTGTTCGGTTCGGTGCTCATGGATCTCCTTGGTCCCTCGATCCGATCCCGCTCCCTTGCCCTAGTTCGATCCGATCCCCATGCCAAGCTTTGGTATGATCCCAACCCCAACTCAACGCAAATGGCCTTCCTTCTTGCCAAGTATTTCTTCTGCCTTTGCTCCGGTTTGGTTCGGATTCCTTGTCTCTGGTGTCGGGTCGGTTCGACCAATCCTATCCGAACCCCTTCCCCCTATCCGATCCGATCCCGATCCCTGTAGTTTTTCCTACAACTTTTCCAGCGACTTTTTTACGCCATACGAAGGCGTTTTCGACCATTCTAACTTTTCTAATCAATCACAAATCATACCATACAGCCATAGCAACATGTATAATCAACCACAAACACCAAAACAATAATTTGATAGGTTAAAACGAATCAAACATAGCCAAAATCCCAAATTTTCCCTTAAGCGTGTTTAAGCAAAACTAATGATATGATTAGCAAAACTTAACCAAATTAACCAAATTATCTAACAGAGGCCTAAAACAATATTTCGAAATTTATAAATATTTTTCCAAATTTTTAACATGCATAATTTCGTTAATTAACGCTAATCACCCTAATTAACTGTAATTAGTGTAAAAACAATGCTAATCACTCACCTTTGCCACAAATAAACTGTAGATCTGAAATGATTCTCTATTTGGCACAAATACTGATGTCTAACATCAGTTCTAACCTTGCTTTGGTGTTATTTCTCCTTAATTTGGTGAAAATTAGGCTAATACTTGATTAGAAAGTGATTATAGATGATTCTAGATGTTGGAGGCCATTACTAGGGTTCCAAGAATGAAAGTGGCGGCTGAACAAGTGTCCAAAGAGATGCTTTCTAACCCTAACCAGCCCTTATATACCCCTAATCCCGAAATCCCCCAATGGGCCTAGCTGTTAATCACCATATTTGTCCCGGTTAAGCTGTTTTTCACCCTCTAAACCTTAATTCAGCCATATCTCCCAAACGGTAAGTCCGTTTGGCTAATGTGACCACTCTACGGAAAGGTAAACCATCATCCGGATTTAATGGAAGTCGTTTTAGGTCAAAACTCCTTTTCAATCAAAAGGTATGGCCGAAACAAGATCAACTAAGGGCAAAACGGTCATTTAAAAATTAGCAAAAATCATGAACATGGGAAATGACCCCAATAGTCGTCTCCCAAAGTTACATGACCATACGACTTCGTATGAGAAAGAAATAAATATCCTACGATCCTTCGATGTGTAGAATGCAGGTCTTACATTCTCTCCCCCCCTCCCCCTTAAGAAATTTCGTCCCCGAAATTCCTTAACCCAAAACATACAGAGGATTCCGCATGCCTACCAATCATTAATAAAACAATCAAGCATACAAACAACACAACACGCCTATCCTAGCATGCGGTTTACTAATAAGGGAGTACTATACCGATATAAAAATCTTACTAGCAAAGAGTTCTGGATACGTCCTCCTTTGTTTCCCAAGTACAGTCTTCCTCATCATCACCCCCACTGAACTTTGACTAGTCCTACCACCTTCCTTCGAAGCTGCTTCGTATCGTTCCCAACAATACGCATAGGCCTGCGGTTCCCAACCGCCTCGGGTTCAACCTCGATATCATCCAACTGATCCGGTGAAGTAGCCACATTAGGGTCGTGTACAAACTTCCTTAACTGGGAAACTTGAAATATATTATGAACTCTCGCCATCTTCTCTGGTAATTCAACTTTCTATGCCAAATTCCCAATTTGCTCGAGAACTGGGAATGGACCAACAAATCTTGGTGTTAACTTGCCTCTCCTGCCAAATCGTATCACGCTCTTTAACGGAGAAATCTTGACAAACACCAAGTCGCCAACGAAGAACTTTAAATCTCTTCTCCTTTTATCAGCATAACTCTTCTTCCTATCTTGGGCAGCCTTCATTCACTGTTGAATAATCTTAATCTTATCTGAGGTTTCTCTTATCACATTTGGTCCAAGCGCAAACTTCTCACAAGTTTCTAACCAACATGACGGTGAGTTGCATGATCTTCCGTACAAAGCTTCAAATAGTGTCATACCAATACTGGATTGATAACTGTTATTATATGCAAACTCTATTAGATGCAAATGGTCATCCCATGATCCACCAAAATCTAATACGCAAGCTCTCAAGAGATCTTCTAATACTCGATTCACCCTCTCTGTTTGACCGTCGGTGTGAGGATGATACGCGGTAGTGAGATGTAATTCTGATCCTAACGCCTCTTGTAAGCTCTTCCAAAATCCACTAGTAAACAACGGATCTCGGTCACTCACAATGCCTTTAGGTACTCCATGAAATCTCACTACCCATTTCATATATAGCTCAGCTAACTTAGCTGCCGTTCTATTCGACTTGACGGGTATAAATCTTGCACTCTTGGTCAATCGGTCCACAATCACCTAAATGCTATCATGGCCCGACCTAGTCCTTGGTAGCCCATCAATGAAATTCATTGAGACTTGTTCCCATTTCCATTCTGGAACTTCTAATGGTTGCAACAAACCACTAGGCTTCTTTTGCTCAGCTTTAACTAGCTGGCAATTCATGCATTTGGATATAAACTTCCCAACGTCTCTTTTCATTCCTTTCCATTAGTAGGCCTTCTTCATGTCTCGATACATTTTGTTACCACCGGGATGTATAGTCAGTTTTGAGTGACGACATTCTCTAAGCACTTCATCTCTCAATCCATTGACATTGGGTACAACTAGTCTTCCATTCTTTCTAAGCCATCCATCTCGATCAAGCCCATACTTGTTCATCTCTTCGTCGATTCCCATCTCTAACTTTGAGATGATTTCCAATAGGTTAGGATCGTTCCTCTGGCTGGAACCAATCCGCTCAATCAAAGTGGGTCTAATCATCAAACTTGCTAATATTTCTGGATCCAATTTGCACTTTGGTCTGAAATCATACCCAACGATGTACTCCAATTGCTTCCATTCCAGAAACATAGCCCCTAAACTGACATGCCTTCTACTCAATGCATCAGCTACCACATTTCCCTTTCCTGGTGTGTATGCATTATCGAAATCGTAGGAAGCCAAGAATTCTAACCACCTTTGCTATCGGAGAATTAGATCCTTCTGAGAGAAAAGATACTTTAACGATTTATGATCGGTAAACAACTTGAATCTTTCTCCCAAGAGATAATGTCTCCACGTCTTCAATGTGAACACGATCGCTGCCAATTCCAAATCATGGGTAGGATATCTTTTCTCATGCGGTTTCAGTTGCCGACTAGCATAAGCTACAACCCTACCTCCTTGCATCAATACAGCACCTAGTCCGGTACCACAGGCATCTATGTATACCGTCATTTCTTCATTCCCTTTGGGGATGACTAACACTGGTGCACATGTCAACTTATCCTTTAGACTCTTAAATGCATTCTCGCACTTTTCGTCCTAGACGAAAGCTTGATTCTTCTTGGTCAACTGAGTCAACGGTGCTGCTATCTTGGAGAAGTCTTGGATGAACTTCCGATAATACCCAGCTAATCCCAAGAAACTTCTTAAATTTGATGCATTCTTGGGCGTAGACCAATCCTGTACCGTAGCCACCTTCGCAGGATCCACGGCAATACCATTCTCTGAAACAACATGGCCCAAGAATCTCTCCTCCCACCGCCAGAAGTGACACTTAGAAAACTTTGCTTTCAATTGGTGTTTTCTCAACACCTTCATCACTATCCTCAAGTGTTCCTTGTGTTCTTCCTCTATCCTCGAATAAACAAGTATATCGTCCATGAACACAAGAACAAACTTGTTCAACTGATCTTTGAATACGCTATTCATAAGATCCACAAAATATGCTGGTGCATTGGCCAACCCGAATGGCATGACCAACCACTCATAAAATCCAAACGACGTCCGAAATGTTGTTTTAGCTATACTTTCAGCTTCCACTCTAAGCTGATGGAAACCTGCCGCGAGATCCAATTGGGAGAACAATCTCGCGTCACTCAACTGATCAAACAAATCATCTATCCGCGGTAGAGGATACTTATTCTTCCTCGTCACCTTATTCAATTCGCAGTAGTCTACACACAATCGAAGGGAACCATCTGCCTTGGTAGCAAACACAACTGGTGCTCCCCACTCAGAAACACTTCTTCTTATAAATCCCTTCTTCAAAAGATCGCTTACTTGTACCCTGAGCTCTCGCTGCTCCCTTGGCGCCATACGACGAAGTGGCATCACTATAGGTTTGGCATCTTTCACTAAATCAATACGGAATTCAATCTCATGGTGTGGTGGAAGTCCGTTCACTTTCTCGAAGACGTCCGGATACTGGCCAGCTGCGGGCACATCTGACAACTCATCATGCGGGATGTCGAGGGAATTTATAAAACTATCCATTACCCCATCACTAAGTAGACCACCAAACACTACCCTCCGCCTATCATCCGCTCTAACTGTCACCAAAAAGCCATCACAGTCTACTACCACCCCGTATCTTTGGAGCCAACCGACTCCCAAAATAATGCCAAACCCAGTAAAGCCCAAAACAAAGCAATCACAAACAAACATGCATCCATGACTCAATAAAACCAAATTTCGACAAATCATACTAAGGCTAGTCGAACCACCAATTGGGTTCGTCACTGCTAAAGATCTATCGACTATCTCGGGTTCCAATCCCAACCTATCTTCTAGGTCACTAGATATGAAGGAACGGGAAGCTCCGGTATCAAACAATACTCGAACAGGAACATCATAAACAGAAAGCATACCTTGAATGACGACATTCTTTTGTTTCCCCGCTGTAGTTGAGGCATTCGACGAAGAAGGAACAACATTGATAGCTATGCTTTCACAATCTGCTTTTCTTTAGGGGGTTGCGGACACTAATCCTTGTGATGTCCCACTTGGCCACAGTTGAAGCACTTCCTATCCGCTGGCTTGGCCCGACATTCTTTGGCATAGTGGCCCTTCTTACCACAGCTGAAGCACTCAACATCTTTCTTATTCTTTTTCTTCTGGCCATCCTTGTTCTGATTCTGCTTTCTCTTATTCTGAGAACCATTCTTGCCTCCACCGCTTGCTTGCGGCTTTGGCTCCTCTGCAGACACAACCTCAGTCTTCGACTTAGGGTAAAGACTCTCTGACCTCAACACTTTCCCCACAATCGATTCAATCGATGTGGTTAATAAGCCTTTCCCCCAAGTACTGATCTAAGCCTGTTATAAACTTCTCATTCTTCTTCTTGGGAGTGTCGATAAGAGATAATCCATACTTCGATAAAGTATCGAACTCTGCAATGTACTCTGAGACTGCCCTACCGTTCTGCTTAAGCTCCAGGAATTTCCTAAACAACTCTGACTTCTAGGAAGCTGGGATGAACTTATCACTGAATCGGGCCTTAAACTGATCCCATGTAACTTGATCCTCTGGAGTAGCTTCCTTAATAGCATTCCACCAATTCATTGCCCGTCCGTGCAGCTGATGGGATGCTAACTTCCTCTTCATCGCATCCTCGATACCCAAGTCTTCGAAGATACGCTCACAGCTATCCAACCAATCCTAAACTTCTGTGGCCGATTCCGTTCCATGGAACGACTTTCCACCAAGACTAGTGTAATCCTTGCATAGCTTGGTGAAATCGGCCCTAGGCGCCTGCATCGCTGCACCACTACCATTAGCAGCATTAGGAACTGCCCTCTGAACGTTCCTAAGCATCTATCTCATGAAGTTAGTGAACATAGCCCTTATGTCAGGAGCATTCCCATTATTGGCTCCTCTACCAGCACCCATCGTATATCGGCTCATCGTTCAATCTGTAAAGAGAAACAATTAACCATCCTCTTCGTGGTGTCAGTGCAATGCGACTTCATCCTTAGCTATACCAATAGTATATATATATAGCATTTGAAAACCAAAATAACCACAAATACGCGCTCTCATATACGTATTATCTCTCCCTGGTGTCTTTCCCTAGGTTAACTATGCAACCTAGAGCTCTGATACCAAATGTGACGCCCCGCCCCGCACCAGCTAACATTTCAATGAAAGTGCGTTGTGCCAATGTCTAACCAGCACGGGACGGTCGCCAATGAAAGGAAAGGAAGGGTATTTGAACTAACAATGAACCTGTAGAATGTTCACAGCACAAGGAATAAAATACAATAATAACATACTTGACATAAAACAGGAGAGACAGTGCATAAGTTGAAAACTAAACATCATAGCAGCGGAAAATCCAAATACAGCTTATGTTCCACATCATTGTTATTACAACTTTTGAAAACTGTCTCTAAAGCAAATAAGAAAGGTACACTACTAATGCCCAAAGTAGTGATCAACGGCGACACAGGGAGAATATATAGCAAATAGTACGTGTAAGCCTCCTGCTCGTCTCCGGATAGCTACTCGTGCACAACCAGCTAACCTGTCTCTAGTCTGCCCGTTTAAGAGCACCAAGAGTAATAAGAAGAGATATAAAACTCTGGGTCAGACAAAAGTCTGGTATGAGCGATAAGAAGCAAAACCGAACAATAACAGGTATACTAAACCATACCTGAACCTGCAACCAAAGAGTTAGCACAACATACCGTACAATACTCTAAGGTGCCACTAACATATGGTGTAAAGAATACGGGGGTGGGGGTGTGCATGACATAGTGATGGCAAACAATCAATCATAGCAATCATCCTCACATCTCTCACTCAGTGCGTAAAGCATACGATATACACCACTTTGATCACTAGACCCATCGAGGTAGTGACAGAGTCCGACTTGTATAACTATTGCTACCACGAAGCTTGCCCCATGGAGTCATGACTCAATCCTTACAAATGACCCCACCCCATTGGTCCATAGCCAATAGTCCTACCTAGGCCACTGTGGCCCTGAATCCGTCCACATACCCCATACTCCATAGTGATCCAAAGTTATAGACATCGATAACCCCTTAGCACACGTCCTGCAATAAAGCCCAACTCATGAAGTTAACACATTGGTTCCCATTTGGATCCTGAGTAATAACCTCCCATACGGCCTTCCTTTGCATCTCGGGTTTTGGTTGAATTCGAGTTGGTCTTCAGAAAAGTTGTTGCGTAGTAGTAATAGCACACGTCCAGTTTTGTTCAAATATGCATAGTGCTCCAGTCATCATCAGTTCGGTTTGGTCCAATGCTTCCTAGTATGCTCCTGGGTGTGGTTCGGTTCGGTGCTCCCCTTCTGGCTCGGTTCGGATGTCTTCTGCCTGGGTTCGGTTCGTATCTCTTGGTTCGGCTCTTGTACTTCACCTCATTCCAGTCCAATGTCCCCTGTTCGGTTCGGTGCTCATGGATTTCCTTGGTCCCCCGATCCGATCCCGCTCCCTTGCCCTAGTCCGATCTGATCCCCATGCCAAGCTTTGGTCTGATCCCAACCCCAACTCAACGCAAATGGCCTTCCTTCTTGCCAAGTCTTTCTTCTGCATGGGCTCTGGTTTGGTTCGGATTCCTTATCTCTGGTGTCGGTTCGGTTCGACCAATCCTATCCGAACCCCTTCCCCCTATCCGATCCGATCCCGAACCCTGTAGTTTTTCCTACAACTTTTCCAGCGACTGTTTTACGCCATACGACGGTGTTTTCGACCGTTCTAACTCTTCTAATCAATCACAAAGCATACCATACAGCCATAGCAACATGTATAATCAACCACAAACAACAAAACAATAATTTGATAGGTTAAAACGAATCAAACATAGCCAAAATCCCAAATTTTCCCTTAAGCATGTTTAAGCAAAACTAATGATATGATTAGCAAAACTTAACCAAATTAACCAAATTTTCTAACAGAGGCCTAAAACAATATTTTGAAATTTATAAATATTTTTCCAGATTTTTAACATGCATAATTTCGTTAATTAACGTTAATCACCCTAATTAACTGTAATTAGTGTAAAAATAATGCTAATCACTCACCTTTGCCACAAATAAATTGTAGATCTAAAATGATTCTCTATTTGGCGCGAATACTGATGTCTAACAACAGTTCTAACCTTGCTTTGGTGCTATTTCTTCTTAATTTGGTGGAGATTAGGCTAATAATTGATTAGAAAGTGATTAATGGAGATTCTAAATGTTGGAGGCCATTATTAGGGTTCCAAGAATGAAAGTGGCGGCTGAAAAATTGTCTAAAGAGATGTTTTCTAACCCTAATTAGCCCCTATATACCCCTAATCCCGAAATCCCCCAATGGGCCTAGCTGTTAATCACCATATTTGGCCCAGTTAAGCAGTTTTTCACCCTCTAAACTTTAATTCAGTCATATCTCCCAAACAGTAAGTCCGTTTGGCTAATGTGACCACTCTACGAAAAGGTAAACCATCATCCGGATCTAATGGAATTGGTTTCAAGTCAAAACTCCTTTCGAATCAATAGTTATGGCCGAAACAAGATCAGCTAGGGGCGAAACGGTCATTTAAAAATTAGAAAAAATCATGAACATGGGAAATGACCCCAATAGTCATCTCCCAAAGTTACATGACCATATGACTTTGTATGAGAAAGAAATAAATATCCTACGATCCTTCGATGCGTAGAATGCGGGTCGTTACAAAGATGCAATAAGTAGCTTTCTTTATTTTGTCGTTCTTTTATAATTGAACCAGAAAACAGCTGCAGGACAAAATTAATGCATTTCCTTAATTTATAATGTATGATTTTAATGAATCGGGCTCAACTATTAGGCGTATATGAATAAACGACAAATAGTGAGCTCTACATTGTCTCTGCTAATACGATTAATGACTATAATATATTGCTTTTTAATTGTTATGCCAAAATTCTTATATTATAATTTCTGACAGTAATAATTTTATGGTTAATCAAATAATTATATTGAGATGATGCATCATGCTTGACGTGGTGATTTGATGGTCAGATTGGGTTTGTCGAGTAAACAAATTTTAAATACGTTTCCCCTATTATTCATACATATGCGCTTCAGAATGGTATATTCTTTTGTTTAGCTTTGTATTCTGTTCTCAAAAGTATGTTTTGAAATATACCAATATCTTCAGAAATGTTTTTCTTTTTTCTTTATTGTGGAACAAGCCAAGGGATGGACCGAGAAGAATGTTGGATTGGATTTATTGTTAGTCCTAACAAATAGTTTGTTTGTTTTTTGTGTTTTCAGTTATGGCATTAAGAATTTTTATGGATCTTTAAACAATTGTGGTTCCTTTGCAGTTATTTGTTTCATTTACAACAGTGGAGTTGAACTTCAAACGAACTGAAGTCTTTGCTGTGGTTAGTTGCTTTTCATATTAATTTCTTTTTTACTAAATCCTTGGGTCCTCCACCGTTCACTATGATTTACTGGATAAACAGTGCGATTGACCGTTAACATATTAAAGACAATGTGACTCATAATTTCCTGTATACAGATTTAATCCTTCGTGTAATGTTGATGTTTCTGTTTCTTATGTATGGTATATGTTTTGTTTATAGTGAAAAGAATTGCACTGGATATCTTAGTTTACTAGATACCACACCAACATTTCTTGTTTACTGGCTCGGATCTTAGGTATTTCTTTACCAAAATAGAGGATCATCTTATAGTATTTTTAAATTACTTCGACTTTCTTGGATATCTTAATTATGATATCATATCTTCAATGCTGAATTTTCATGTTGATATATATAATTAGAAAATATGACAGCACACATTTTACTGAATACTTTTATTTTCAACAGGTTCATGTTACGGTTAGAAGATTAACTGCATCGTCGTTGGTGTCTTCATATAATAAGTCAGGCACTGGCTTGAACTCGCTTACCTCGATGACTCCAAGGGAATCAAATTTGAATGGAGTCGAAATATACTTGTTACAGACATCAAGAGATCCAATGCCAAAAGGATCAAGTTTCAATCAGTCCGACTCTTATGCTATGTTTCAATCTAAAATGACAAGTTCGAGCCCAAATCCTAACCCTAATATGGAGGAAGAGAACACTGAAGTTAGGTATGGAAAGCATAGAGGAGCTGGAAGTTGAAGCAACGATTTTATGAATGGATTACATAATGCTGCAACTTCTTCTTATCCAGCTCCAAATCCTATGGTCTCTGATTTGGTAAATGCTGGGAAAAGAAGGATGGGGTTAACGTGAATTACTCGAACTTCAACTTGAATCAGAACGTTAATCCAAACAAGGACTTGCATATGTTTGTTTGGAGCTCGACAGGTGCGTCTCACGTGTCTAAAGCTAATCTAAGAAACGCTGTGAATAGAGCTGCTTCTGTTGACTTTGGTGCTATTGATTCAAACAAAGCAACTTTCACTGCTAATTATACTTTTATAATTTAGAACAAAAATTTATAGTGTTATTTTACGATATAACTTGATACTGGTAATGAATGCAGGTGTAAGTATGCCAAGTGAAAATGCAAGTCCATATGTTTTTTGATTAAGTGTTCTTTGATGTAAGTGATTGTTGATGGAACAGTTGTATTTGGGGGTGCAATTGTTGTATTGAGGGTTGTGAGACGATGGTAAGGTGTGCTTGTATTGGAATGAAATGCAATGGAATACACAAAATGTAATTGTAACAACGAATGAGGGAATTTTAATGTATAATAAATTTTCTTTCATATTTTGTTAAATGTATTTAATTTTGTCCTTGTGTTTCCATCTTGAGTGTTTTCAGTGCTTATTAACATTTGCTAGAAGCAGCTAATTGTATTTTTTTTAAATTAGATACGGCTAATGGCCATATCTAATTTAAATAAAGATACGACCATTAACCGTATCCTTTTTTAAATTTGATACGGTTATTAGCCGTATCAAATTGAGAATTTGATACGGTCATTAGTCGTATCAAATTCTCAATTTAGTACGGCTAATGGCTGTATAAAATTGAGAATTTGATACGGCTAATGACTGTATCAAATTGACAAAGACACCATTTTTTGATACGGCCTAAAGCACTGCCAAATCAATTTAGATACGGACATGAGCACTTTCTAATTGGCATTTCTGGTGTAGTGATCCATGCATCATAATCAACGGAATCCTCAGGCTCTGGTGTGGCCGAGTCCATAGAAACATCATCCGAATCTGAGCTAGAATCGGTATCAAAAAGTATATGGGGTATGAAAACAGAGGCAGCATCAGATACGTATGCATCATCCCCATCACGGTTTGGTACTACTGGGACACTATTGTGGTGATAATAAGAACCAGAAGAGCTACTATCTGGATTATCCGATGAACTGTCCAAATTGTCGGATAAGCCAGTGCTATCAGGTCCGTAAGTATTATCATCGGTAGGCAGGGAGATTGAGGAACAATCATCCATACTAAAGGATGAACTACCATCCGAAGATGAAGAAGTAAGCATAAATATAAGCTCGGACTGTCCAGGGGGTGCAGACTTGCCTCTCTACGTATTCGAACCAAGAAATTTCAAATCAGGATTAAATTTAAATCAAATCATTTGAAATAAATAACAAGCGGTTCTCATATATTCACTGTCTAAAATCATGAATACATTTCCTTTACATGTTCAAATTCTAAGGTATTTCAGAATTCATCGACTGTCCAAAATCGCCGAAGATTCCTTTTTAATTTAGCCTAATTAAAAACACTTTGCTTTCCAAAACAAGAAATCAAGCAACAAAGCAATCCATTGATTATTTAAATTTCAAAATCATGTAAGTTGGCAAAACATAAATTTCCTTTACATTCATAATACATTATTGAAAATCTAATTATATATAACAATAGCTTATGGTTTCTCATAAACATGTAACTCTCAACTCATCCTAGGGTATTACTAACCCCATCTCTAATGAGTATTCTCATTCTAGGATATTTCTGATCCTATCTCTAATGAGTATTATTAATAGAATATTTGTAACAACCCGTATTTTTACGGTAGTTTTAAATAATTTATTTAATTATTTAAATAATGGTTTGGTTATTTAAAATGACTAGAATTAAATAGTATTGAATATTTAATTAAAATAAATAATATAATAATATATTTAATTTCTGAAATAGTCAGAAATAGTGGAATTCAAAATATTGTGTGAATCGGATCTTTTATAATCTATAATTCAGTTTAGAGTTGAATTATATTATCGAATATATTATTTTAACAAAAGTTGAACGTATAATTATATTATAATTAAAATCGAGCTCGAAATAGCGCTGCAGTTCGCTATTTGGCGATTCGAACTTTAAATGAATATACAGAATCCGTTTTTAATCGGATTTCTGTGAAACAAGAAACGTTCGGAGCTGGTGAAGTATATTTTTCTAGTGGAAGAGAAAATCGGGATTTCATTGTGTAGATTTTGATTTATGTCCAAATCAAATTTTTGAAAGGTCGCTATGGAATTCCTTTATAATTCATAACGATATATATAAGGAATTTCATTATAAATCGAACATTGATTTAATCGGGATTTGAAATATCAAGTTATAAAATTCAATTGGAGATGTATGATATTCTATTGTAAATATATACGATAATAAAAATTTATTTATATTTAATTTAATTATTTTAAATATATTTAATATTTAAAAGGGTTTATTTAGAGCTTTAAAAATAGCCAGTTTTGCAAACGACCTCTGTTTTCGACGAAACTAATTTTGTTGGATCCGCAATATTAAATTATTACTAGATTTCAATTTCTGTGATTTTTGAAGTCAGTATGTGGCCGTACGGATTTTTAATGTGAAAAACAGTCAGTATTTTGACAGTTAAAAATACGCTGTGTGAGCAAACGGAGTCGGAATTCGACAAAACCAGTTTCGTTGGGCCTGTAATGTCGTACTTTAGTTGCATGCCCATTTTTGTGATTTTTGGGTATTATACGTGATCGTAGGAATTTTTAAACAGTTATGTCAGTAGCACAAGACTAAAAACGAATATAAAAATATTATATTTATCCTATAAAATAACCTTAACTTTTCTAAAACCTAATTCATCCTCAGGTCAAAGTATTTCCACCGTGATTTTTTTTTGTTCTTCCAGTAAACTATTTCAAATACTCTAAAATCCAAATAAATTCATATGAATTCTTATAAATCAAAGCACATATATATTTGAAATCAGGAAAGGCTTCTCTTCCTTTTCATCAAAGTTTTTCCTGGGTTCGACAGTCTTTTTGTCACTGGGAAATAATATAACCGTGGTCCTAGCGTTGTGGAAATCTTGATTTGGGATCATCGATTTGAATTCTTGATTTTAGATTTGGGTTGCTAGCGGTTTTTGGCATCTAATCTGAAGCTTTTGGGAGGTTCGGTGGAAAACAATGTCGCGAGCTTTTCAGCTAACGCGATGGAACCTGAAGTCGCGAATTGAGGGAAAAATGCGAATGGTATCTTAGGGGTATGAGCGGATGGAGGTTTTTAAGGGGAGTTTGTCAGTGGAGGTGTGGTTGACTTCGGCGGTTCATGGAAGGCAAACGAGATGGAGGAAGTGTTGATAATAGCCATGAGCACTGCGTCTTATTCTTGGAACTGGGAAGATGATGAGCGGTTTATTAGTAAGGAGTTAATTATTTTTAAGTGAAGTAAATTGTTGGAATCAACTAATTGGTCTGTATACTTTAAAAAGAACGGTTTCGGAAGCAATTGTTTAGGGAAGAAACAGGTCGGTGGGAATCCTGTGATTTGTGTTGGGGTTGGTGTACTCGATAAGGGAAGTGCAAAGGTGATCTCAGTTTAAGGTATAATGAAGGGAAGAGGGGAGTTCGGTGGAGGTAAAGGTGAGTAATGGTGCGTTACTGGAGTAAAAAGGGAGCGACTTTCATTTGGGGAAGAAAGTAAATGTGCGGATTTGGGTTTTCAAGTTGGATGGGCCGAATGTATGTTGGTAAGGCCCATAAGAAAATCCTTATAAGTTAATTATTTTAGAACTATTTAAATAATCGTAGAACTTCGTAATATCATAACTTTATCATAAGATATCAGTATTGAGCGAAACATGATCCGTTGGGATCGTATGGACGAGCGCTACACACTAGAACTGTTGGGGAGTGAATCGAACCTCGTTATAATTTATAGCAAAATAATTTGTCCGTCTGGATCAAGCGATGGTTATCATTATTAATGATGATCGTCCAATGTGAGTAAAACTCACCAACTCTATCGGTTATATTTTTATAACGTATATTTAGAACTGATAAATGATGATTGATTCTGTGTGTTGACTGTTTGGTTGAACTGTTTATGTATTGGTTGAAATTATAGATAACGATATATATATATATATATATATATATATAAATCGTTAATCAAATATTGATTCTGTTATCAGAATATTTCATATTAAACTGAAATTGATGATAATTATATTGTGCAACATCTGTGGGTGCAGGGAAACAAGTTGGAGGGATCCAACTGGATTCCTCAATATTTATAATACTGTTCTTTTCATATATTGTAATATATGATGTGATATATAATCTGTGTTGATTACGTGTGTTGAATGATATCGATCATTGTTATTTGGTATGGTATACCATAAGAAATACTGGGATGTAGAAAAAGGGATTTTCAAAGTGTAATTTGAAAATAAACTATTTATATAAAATCAATGGATTTTATATATAAATTGAAAAGGGGATATTTGTAAACCATTTACAATTATAATTGAAAAGGAAATATTTGTAAACCATTTACAAATAGAATTGAAAAGGAATATTTGTTGAAAAGGAAATATTTGTAAAACATTTACAAATAGATCAAATGGAATATTTATTTAGAAAATAAATAGAGATAAAAGGAATATTTATTTAGAAAATAAATAAAGTTATAAAAGGAGATATTTATAAAACATTTACAAATAGAATTGAAAAGGAAATATTTGTAAAACATTTACAAATAGATTATAAATAGAAATAGTTATTTAGAAAATAAATAGAATCATAAAGGAAATATTTATTTCGAAAATGAATAGATTATAAAAGGAAACACTTGAAAATTGAATAGAATTGTATAAAAAGAGAATTTTACACTAGGAAGGTTTAAACCTGTGCTTCGCACACGGGTATAACAGAATATGAATTCAAAGTGAACATTTAAGGGAAATCTATTTTAACAGATAAAGTAAGAAGATTAATTTATAAATAAGGTTTTATAAATTAAATAAAATATTTATCATTCGATAAATAGAATATATAAGTCAGGACTTATATAGAGAAGTAAGAATCGATTTCAACATCGATATTTGAAACTAAATATGGACGAAGAGTAAATTGGATAGGGTTAATCAGTTAGAGTTAATCAGTTAGAGTTAACCAATAGAGTTAATCAGTTAAAGTTAATCTGTTAGAGTTAACCAGTTAAAGTTAATCAGTTAAAGTTAATCTGTTAGAGTTAATCAGTTAAAGTTAATCAGTTAGAGTTAACCAGTTAGAGTTAATCAGTTAGAGTTAATCAGTTAGAGTTAACCAGTTAGAGTTAATCAGTTAGAGTTAACCAGTTAGAGTTAATCAGTTAGAGTTAATCAATTAGAGCTAAATCAGACTAGAGTTATTCAAATAGAGTTAATCGAATAAGAATTAGTCGAATATTAGTTATTCGAATAGAGTTAATTGAATTAGAGTTAGTCGGATTAGAGTTATTCGAATATAGTTTATTCGAAGAAAGAGTAATCGAATAAGGTTATTCGAATAAGAGAATTAATCGAATATAGTTATTCGAAGAGAGATTATCGAATATCAGTTATTCGAAAGGAGTTATCGAATATTAGTTATTCGAAAGGAGTTAATCGAATATAGTTTATTCGAAAGGAGTTAATCTAATATAGTTTATTCGAAAGGGGTTAATTGATAGGAGTTAATTGAAAGGAGTTAATCGAGTGGAGTTAATCCAATAGAGTTAATAGAATAGAGTTGATAAAATAGAGCTAACTGATAAGAGTAAATCGGTTAGAGTTAATCGAATAGTGTTAATTGAATAGAGTTAATTGAATATAGTTGTTCGAAAGAGAGATTATCGAATATAGTTTATTCGAAGGAAAGAGTTATCGAATAGAGATTATTCGAAAGAGAGTTACGTAAGGAAGTTTGTTAAAGTTTTGGAAGGTGAACTTTGTCTATTTCGAAGTTAGAAATGTTGTTCAGTTAAGATCTGAGAGGTAATTATACCCCAACTTGATTGACTTCATTTTTAACTAAGGAATGTTTAAGGTTCAATAGTGAAAGTTGGTTAAGTAAATTTAGTTAATGAGTGGAATAGTTTGAGTTGGCATAATGATGTTTTATCTAAACATCTATTTCAAACCAATGAAGGAGTTTTGGAAATGTTCTCCAAATAAGAATCAGAAATGTTTTTCTAATATAGAAAATAAGAGATGAGAATAAAAATGGAAACGTTTTCCAATATTAGTAAGGTATATTTTCTAAATTTAGAAAATAAGAATTTCTGTATATGTATACGGAAATAGGAAATGGGTAAATGAATAAATTAATGATAAATTAATTTAAGAAATAAATGATGATTGATGATTGATTGATATAATTTCCATCTGGAAATAATATCATTGTTTGCACACGTGTTTTTCTTTGATAGATAACTCACCGACGATCGAAGTTTTTGACCATTTTTCCATCGTCAATACGGAGAGACCGGGATCAGATTCATTATTTGAAAACCACTATGTATGGGCATTAGCGTTGCGATCAAATATGATGAAGATAATTGAAGATGGAGTTATGCAAGGGCTGTCCTGTTTACAGAATAGTGCCTTCGGTTTGTCCAGTCCCTGGACGACCTATATGGAAGAAAGTCTGACAGAGTATATTTAATAGATCGCGTAAGTTGATCTCTTCAAACATATATATGTTTGATGGCGGAGGAATTCGTTTCTCTTAGTTGTATACCCATTGTATTTTCAGGGAAATCAATTTGTGATTTGGCGGGTATGACGATGTGACATTCAAAGTGAATAAATTGTGTGATCTGTCAGAGATAAGCGTGGCCTCTAGCCTTACAACCGGGAAATGACAAAAATTGGGCAGGCAGCTTGGCTAAGTGGTTGGCTGCCAATTAGGGTGTATTATCACCTATCTAGAGATATTCATTTCATTCTATAATCTATTGTCGATGCTGTCCCATTCGGGAAACGGTTGCTAATCCCAACTGTTGGTGATGTACATTCGATACACTCAAGCAAAATGAGTGGTTGGTCATGTGTGGCCCGGTTGCAAGATGTTATTGTTGAACCCAGTGTATTCCTCTTTAGAGGTACACTATCGGAAGGTGGTTCCATACCTTGTCATGGTTGGAACTCCATTACCCAATAAGTGCTCGCGGTTTTGATTGTATACTATATATGTGGAACGTGAGATGAAAGCGTTCTGCTAGATGATTATTATATTGTGGTTGACAGAAACTATTATAATATCAAAAGAGTTCTGATATAAAAGATCATTGTTTCTTTCAAAATGATTTGAAAGATAAATCAAACTGATTTGGATTCTCATAAGGGAAAAACCCGTTCCGTTATATGGCATGGTCTTATGAGATATCTTTTAATTGCTTAAACTGTTTTAAACTGTTTTACTCACACCAGTCCCATGACTGACCCAGAGTTTATTTTGTTTTGTTTTCCCTAAACTCTTGGGTGCTCAATTTTGTACAGGCAGCCAAGTAGTCAGGATTTTACAGATAACTTGGAGAGCTTGGAGCAGAAGGCTTCAGGATTGTATAGCTATAGTTATTTCCGCTGTGTTGTAAGTGTTATACTATGATAAACGTTACTGTATACATATACTGATTTTATTCAAAGTTATGTATCTATTATATATTGTTCATTCCGCTGTGAGATTCGTGTTTACTCTAATGTTGTATGTTCTTCTTCTATCCTAAGTTTCTATCTTATCTATTCTCACCCTCCAATTTCTTTCATGGACTATCCGGTGTTTCCGATGCTTGAATAGTCGACATTGAGTTTATGTCGGTTACTCAGGATCTCAAATTCCCCGGGTCATTACAATATTACTAATTCTTTCTTTGATGAATTCTTTCATTTGTTCTAACGTGTCTTATTCTCAAGCTCTGTAAACCAAAGCTCTGATACTACGTCCAACACAACCCCAAACCCCCGCCTGGCCTAGACCGAACTGGAATATGGATAAGTTGAGAACATGACGTATCAGAACACAAAACAACAAAACTATTCATTGCTATTACAACAATTTACATCAGAGTACAAGAGTATAGAGTGTGGAAATATAATTATTAGAGGATAAATAAATTACATAGCAATGGAAAATGTAACACATAAATATACAATGCAGCAGAAATACATCAACAATCACAGCTGAAGGCGATACCTCGATACAGAGTTGTCCAAATATAGCTCCAAACGTATTCCAGGATCCTGTTAAAAAAAAGAATCTGCAAAACCAAAACTACCAACTACCCATGTGGAAAATATGGGCATCCAAAGTTTAGGTTGAAACAATAAACTCCACGTCAGTCATGGGACCGGTATGAGAGCTAAAAAACCTTTAAAAAAGGTAAATCATTGGACCATGTCATATATCATGGAATGGGTTTACTCCATGTGAATACCCAAACTTGAAATAAAAGATAAACAACGCAATGATTTTTGAAAAAATGGAGCTATTATAAGACTCGGGTCCCAACACACAATGCAATTCAAGCCAGAGGATAGAGTTATACCTTATAATAGCCAAACATGCTTGATACGTTATAAAAACAAATATTTTTGACACTATTATAAGTGCATAGTGTATAAAACAATTTCGAATATAAATATATCAATCATAGACGGCATAATACCCCATCATACGATGTCGCCATATAGGTTTACAACTAAAACCAAAAAATTATGTATTGGAAATTGGATTCCATCATGAGTCGAGGCAAAGGATGTTTCTCATCAGTTCCGGGCCATCTCTAGCGGGATGCCCAGGATTAACACACGTAACCCTTGGATCTTACAGGGCCGGTCCACACTTACTTTTGTGGATTAGTTATTTATAAATAATACGTTTGCCGGTCTTACCATACTTGTCACCTGGTCAGTATATCGACCAATCATATCCGAGGGCCCTCGCTATCCATCATCCACATAAGTAAAATGTATAGGCTTCATACCATGACAGCACCTCTAGCTAGAATGAAACACGTGCATTCCCTACTATCTCTAATCCCCTTTTTGATTCATACCGGGGTGTGAAGCTCATGAATTAATGTTATACACAAAGCGGTGCTAATTAAAGCCATTCTTTAATCATCATCCACAAGGCTCTGCTTTTCAACAAATAACCTTGATCATTGCATCTTAGTATGTCACATTGTCAGTTCATACCACATCATTGATTTCTGCCAATATATAACTTCTAAGCCCATATGTCTCAAAGAAGGGTGTTAAGCAAGAGAATAAATTCTTCGCCGCCAAAATGATATATATATATATATATATATATATTTAGCAGAGATCAAAGAATACAACGCAAAGTACAATGTCAGACATATAATCCATTTGCAAGTCCGTTCTGGGTCTGAACGGAACCGGAGGCACTTATTCCTCATCTCATATATCCAATACAGGAGAGAGGCCCTCGCATGTTCGATTGATTTCCAAGTACGTTTTAGACTACCACCATTTATTACCTTATCGTGGTGTATGGCTCGATTAAGACATCAGCAATAGCCCAAACGATGTGAAGATCTCTGGTCTTCAACCACCGTCTTCGTTCTTGACTTTTAATCGTCGTAATAATTACTTAGAATGGGTTCTCGGTCTTTCCGAATAACTTGTGTATCTTGATAGTCATGTGCCAAATATACAAAGATAACACTTATTTCATTCCATTCTGGAACATACTTCTATTTAATTATTCATTACCTATAGAAAAAGGATCTCATTAATTTTATCAAAGATAAACTCTTGTAATCTCAAAAATTATATCTTAATGATTATCCCAAAATTTAGAAATTTATCTCCTCTTAACCGGGTTAAAGAACGATTGCCATTTAAAAGCATTGTTCACTATAAACCCAAAACATCATTTTTCCGTTCATTATGGAATCTTCACAAAAATCCGATTTATTCATAATAGATATAATTTTCTGTATCAGGCTAATACTATAAATAGAATAATGGCGAAGCCCTTTCAAATTCCATGTATAGTAAAGGCCCTCCTTTACTGAAGTTCATTTCAATTATTATTAATCGAATTCGATTTAATTCCAATTTGATTAAATAAATTGGGAAAAATTCATTAAACCTTACTTAAAAGATTTATCCTTTTCAAAGTTGGGTTCAAGAACAATATTATTAAAGAATTCACAACGAACCTCAAATAAATTTATTACATTCATATAATAAGTCTTCCTGTAGTTGCAAAATGGTATTTTAGATAATAGTAATATTTATCTTTCAAATCATGGAATATTTTACCCAAACTCTTTCCAAATCATTTGTTATAATTTATCATAATTTGTTTATATTTTTAATAATTTTATTAAGGCCCTTACAATCGGTTTCCAATATCGGCCACCGAACTGCATCCATAACGACCTTTTTCAAATCTTTTCGATATGAACACAACGGTTCCGATTTTAAGAGAATCCGACGGTCGGATCTCCCACTACGTCAGTTCAAAGTTACAGGTGGACTTTCACGAACTATCGCTGCGCGACGTGTTCAATTCAAGCCCGAATCGATTTATTAATTTATAAACAAATCGAAACTTGTCTAAACTTCATTTATAAATTATATAAAATTTATATAATTTCTTTGGAAAACCCGTTTCAGTCGTTTTAGCTCCAAATTTCAATATCTCTTAGTTTGGTCAATTTTTATATTATTCTAATGAATAAAATAATATTATTTCTCAAAAGTTGTTCGAATTTTCATGACAGTAAAAAAATTTCTCAAACGTTCGCTACATATCCTAACCGAACTTCACTTTGAAAAGTTACTATTCATTTAAAATTTGAATACTTTAACAAGACATAAGTATGTCAAAATGCTTCGAAATCATTTACTATAGTTACAAATATTCATTGATACTTTGATATAAACGTGTCCATCCAAAATCGGACATCGAAATTTTATTTCAGTTTTCACCCCATACTTTATATGATTAAAATATTCATCTTTATTCTGGATTGAAATAAAATTCAACCAAATATCATACAATTCCATTCATACGAACCCAATGCATCCAGCAATAGTTGCGAACAACTATTAAATATCCAATTCACATCCAAAGTGCACTTACATCCATATAAGCCTTAAATAAATATTTCACACTTATATTGGTCTGTCAATCAATCGATTAACATTCAGTTTAAACACTTGGGATTAGTGTAAATCAAATATCATCCCAATACCTGTGTGTGGGTTTCAACCAACAATATTTAATAAATTATTTATTCTATCTAATCGATATTATTTAGACAGGTGAGCATAAACAATTCGTTCGACTTGTAAATGGATTTTTTTTATCAAATTTTAACTACCACAAATAATTTAACATTGTTTTTAACCTGTTAATTATTCCAAATCCACATTCGAATCATAACATAAATAACTATCCATTGCCATTTAAGGCGCCACAAAGTGTCCATCCATGTTGTTTGAAATACGAGCGTCGTATATTCAAACAACACTTCTAGTAACAAATAAACTTAGTGAATAGTTCATGTGTTGAACTCAAGGGATATCGCATGTAACAGATAAAAATCCATATAGGTAATTAATATGTTTCCAATCATAAAAATAAATAACTATACAAAATATTTTAATGTCGCTCTAATTATGACATAAACTGTTTTCTAACTTGCAATTCACTTAACTTTGTCACATTAATTCTTAACATAAAACAGTTAACTAATTAACTTTTCATACTTGATTAAGCAACTTAAATCTATTACCTGTAATAAAAAGCAGGATAGATGGAATTATTACGTGGCACAATGTTTTCCGTTCAAATCTGACGTGTTAGTTCCTTATGTCTTTTCTCACTATTGCCTTTTCTGGAAAAGGAGCGCTACTGGATAGTTTAATTTATCCCCTTAACGTTATAATAACTTCCTCCCCTTTTTTCTCCTCTTTCCCTAAATCTTCCCCCAAATCCAATTGATATCGATTTATGTCATTTCGACTATTGTTCACACCATTGACTCTCCAGTTGTTTGTGCCTTCTAAGACTATTCAATCTGCCTGAAATTTGACGCTGACCAATTATCCTCTCGGCTGAACATCCTCTCCCACCTCTATAGGAACTCCATGTGTCGTCTTCCAACCTTTCGCCTCCCGTTATTATGAGGTACTCCTCTTTTTCACAGTAACCTAAGTTTTTTTAATATATTTACCACCCTTTTTAGTTCTGCTTGCCGTTTACATTCAATGTCACTATATTTCATCGGATCCTACTCCGGTTACACTGTAACAGATTATTGTAATAACGTATTGTCAAAACATATTTATCCTCACATACTATTTTACCAAAAATAATATAATTAGCACCATTGCTGAACGTCATCATTTAAAAAAGTTATTTTGCAACTTATTTTATATTACATTTAGTAAAAAATGGTAAATAGTAATATATTTATGGTTAAAAATAAGTATACAACTATAATTTGTACAAATAATTATTAGTTTTCATGAAAATGAGATGTAAAACCAGTTGACATATTCTGGTGCAATAATAAATAGTATTTATGTAATGTGGCAATTTTATATAGTTATAAGTAGTTATACTCTGTGTGGAATATATCATCCTTTTCACAAATAAAAAGTGATAGTAATTACTTCACTTTACCATTAGTAATTGATTGATTTCGTATACATAAATTTTATCTCTAGTATTATTTATTTCAGGAAACTACTGACAAGGACAAAACTTAGGGCTTTTTTAACCATAAGGACAGCCCATCAAAATTTTATCCTAAAGGACAATATACTGTATATTTTTTACTCAGAAGTATTTCGGCCGTGAAATCCGTCATCTTCCTCAATTCTCTCTCGCGACCGTGAATTCCATCTTCTTCCTCCATTCTCTCTCATGGAAAAAATCAACTGCATCGTCATCCATCATTTCGTCGCTAATTATCCCGTTCATCACCTCGTCGTTCATCATCCCGAACGATTTTCTATCACGAAATCATTTTTGCTGAAATCATTTTTAACATCAATCAAATCAAAATCGAAACAACAAAAATTAGGGCACGAAATCGATTTCAAAAATCAACCTCGAATGGATTTTTATTTGTTGCTATAATCATTACACTTTAATGATGATTTCTACCGATTAGTTTTAAGGTTATTTCGAAAGGTGATTCGTGATTTTTTTCTCGTTCGGCAATTTTGATGTTTAACCTTTCAGCGCGTGGTTATCATTTTTGTATTTTTTTAGTTATCATTTTTCTTGTTTTTAACTTTACAACGTAGCAGCAGTTTTTAGTTATCATTTTTCTATTTTTTTAGTTATCATTTTTCCTGTTTTAACTTTAAAAACATAGCAGCAGTTTTTAGTTATCATTTTTCTATTTTTCTGGTTATCATTTTTAGTGGAACTGCTCTGTTGTGTTAAACATTACTGCAGTTTTAAGGTATCATTTTTATATTTTTTAAGGTATCATTTTTACTCTATTTTATGTGTTATGTTAAACATCATAGTAGTTTTAAGGTATCCTTTTTATATTTTTTAAGGTATCATTTTTAGTGTAATTTCTGTGTTATGTTTATATGCATCTTTTTTTTACCTACAATTTTAAAAAACTGATATCCATGAACTGTGAATATGAGAAAAACTTTAGCTTAGCCCTACCAACTTATAAAACTGATAACAGAATAAAAAATCACATGAAAAAACAATTAACATAGTTAAAATAGTAATACTGATACGTAAGAAAATAGGAAACTTATACCTAAAACCTGATTCAATGTTTTGAAGTAAAAGTAATGGAAAAAATGTTTACATCAAATTTTGGTGCTATTTTACTTTTATTCTCGTACTGATGCATCAGTTTTGCTACTCAAACAAATTTATTTCATTTTAAACAATTAAATTGTGATTCGAACATTTTCTGTATTACATTTTGTTGTTAAAATAGTAAAGCAGTTTTAAGGTATCATTTTTTTATTTTTTTAGTTATCATTTTTATATTTACTAGTTGAATTTACATCGTAGCAGTTTTTAGGTATCATTTTTATATTTTTTTAGTTATCAGTTTTATATATTTCTAGTTGAATTTACATCATAGCAGCTTTTAGGTAGATTTGTGTTGTTTGCTTTGGTAATTGATTTTTTTTTGATACACAACATTAATTATAATTGATGCAAAAATTGTTTACATCACAGTTTGATTGAATAAAATAGAATATGTTCGACTGAGTGACGAAATTGATGCAAAAAAACAGTTTCAAAATTAACACAGCAATAAAAACACATGAAAACAACACATAACATAGCTAAAACAGTAAAAATGATACCTAAAATAGTAGGAAAATGATAACTAAATTCTGATGCAATGCTTTTGAAGATAAAATAATGAAAAAAAAATTATCACAGTTTGATTGATTAAATTGAAATAAGTTCGACTTAGTTTCTTAGCTGATACAACAATATAACTTCTAAATTAACACAACAACAAAATTTCATGAAAAAAACATATAACACAGTTAAAACGGTAAAAATGATAACTACAGAAATAGAAAAATGATAACTAAAAACTGCTGCTATGTTCTTAAAGTTAAAACATGAAAAATGATAACTAAAAAATAGAAAAATGATAACTAAAAACTGCTGCTATGCTTTAAAGTTAAAAAAAAAAAATGATAACTACAAAAATACAAAAATGATACCTACGAACTGCTATACTATTAACGATAAAAAAAACATTTCTAATCACGAAAAAATTGTTTCAACAATTTCGACTTCTTCAATTGTGTTTTCCATCATTTGAAAATATTTTTATTCCATTCAATCGTCATTTCGAACGGATTTTTGATGTTCGATCTATTTTTTTTTTAGGGTTTTTATTTCGGCTGATTTATGGTGGTGATTTTGATTCGTGAATTTTGTCTTTGAATTCGAATTTCGATTCTAATGTATTATCATATTTGTGATTTAAGCGATTTATGATTTCGTGAATTTGGTGATTTCGTGATAAACGATGAAATCGACAAAGACGTGAGAGAGGGAGAAGAAGAAAGCAGCGGACGGTGGTTTCTTTGGACTGGGCTAAATGTTGTCCTTTAAGATAAAATATAATAGTGGTGTCCTTATGGATAAAATATTACACTAATTTGTCCTTAAAAAATATTTCCCCTATTTATTTTTATGTTTAGTGTTTTTCTTCCTATCATTTTGCTATAAAATACATTCCTTTCTATGTAAAAAGGTTTATCCCAAATTTCAACACCACAGTTAACCCGTTTAGTAATAATATATCTTTATTCATTTTCACTATTTTTACAATTACTGTTTGGACTATGATATAATAGTTTTGCATCCATGCTTTATGTTTGTTTCAACAGCTATGAAACAATACCTTTAATGCTTAAGATAACTCTGTTTTCAATTTATAATATACTTATGGGGATTTTTCCCACAAGGATAAACTCACCAAATTATTTGTCCAAAAGGACAAACACCAAAAAACTTGTCCAAAAGGACAAGTTTTAGTGGACAAGTTTTAGTGCAAATGGTGAATTTCAGGGGGTCCCATGTTTTTCCACTTTGCACTAAAAATTGTCCTTTTGGACAAGTTTTTTGCCCCTTGTCCTTTTGGGCAATTTTTTTGGTTTTTTTGTCCTTCACAATTTTTTCCTGTATATACTTATTTCACATTGTCCTTTAAAGCAATTCTTCCACGTAGATAATATTGTCTCACTAAATGTTAGTGCCATGTCTTCGGATCTTTTTCTCTTTTGAAAATAAGTTAGATTTGTTACATTAGCTTCTATACAAATGCTCTTTCTTGCAATAAGTAAAACTAATAAATCGCTATGCAAAACAATTTATGTTCAATATGGTGGATCTTTTGAATTGTTTACATTGTCTAATTAACCATCCATGCAAATCATTCAAGTTACAGTATACATGTATAATTGATTGCCGGGATTTCTTTAGATACAAGGTATATGCTAACATGTTATGAACATGCACCATAATGTGGTAATAATGAGATGACCATTATATACTTTATATGATATATGCATCTTTTTGGGGATTGCAAAATTATTAGCTGCATATTGTCAGCCTAATAAGGAGTGAAGTATTTAAATTGTATCGTATAAATATTATTGGAATGTTTTCATTTAAATTTTCTACCGTTAATGAACAATAAGCACGTATTGTCAACCTAATATAAAGGGCTATAAATATTCAATAATATTTTCCATGAAAGGATAACATGTATAAAGAAAAGGTTAATCAAATACTATGTTTTGAACTAAAAAAATGCACTAGCAAGTTCAATTTGTATAATTGGAAAGTGTATCCATTTAATTTCAAAGTAATATGTTAATAATGCGAGCTAATGAATTTTTTAAACAAAGCTTCATACAGAGTTTTACATCACTTTCTTCTGCAAAGAATATAATCTATCTATCTTATCCGACTTATTAGCTTATGAATAGAAACGAGTCTTGGTTATTTTTATTGTTGTTCTCATCGATGATTATAGCATATTAAGTTTGTTCCAGTTTTATTTTCTCATTTTTGTTTGTGCTTTAAGTAGCTTTTTTGGCTTTCCAAAATTACTATTAAGACAATACACGTATTAGGTATTTCATTGTTTTTAGTCTTCCATACTGAGGTGTGAGAAGAAGGAGGTAATTGCGATATGTATTATCATTGAAAGGCTATATTTCATATAAAAGTGGAAAGTAAATCCTTTTGTCAATAGCCACTTAATAATTTGCTGACAATTTCGTGTTATATGAATTTCAGGATACTAATAACAATGGGGTCTTTCAACAAACTCACTATATCTAATATTGAATTAAATAGACCCTTAGATGATACCTTCTTTTATACATTTTAAATCAATGCCTATTTTACATGAATTGCAATTGGCTAACTTTAAAACATAACATTCAGTAGTGCCTATTTTACATACTTGCAATCGCCTAACTTTAATATTTGTTGTATTCAAATTACCCTTTATATCCCACAAAACAAAATAATGCTAAGAAAAGACTTAATAAAAAAAGCCTATAGTTTTGCATTTCTCACCAATAATTGTATGCGCAAATGTGAAGCATATTTTTTGAGAAACATTAATTTAGGGGTTGACAAGTTACAGTGCACTGGTAAGCATATATTCAGTTATCATGAATACTTTATGTTTTCCGAATAATCTTGAATGAAATATTCAATGCAGTCTACATACTTATAACATTTCATACAGCTTAGTTTTTAGAAAAGAAAAAAAAACTATTACTTTTAAGAATAATATTAATTTTATTGTCATTAAGTTTCTGTGACTGATATAGTTATACCGTACTGGCTTGGAGTTAATAGCAAGTTATCATAATAGCACCCAGTCTCAAGTTCATTAAATTTTTATTCTTACGTGATTGATAGAAAACTGATATAAACAAATGATATTTCACCTTTTTAATTTACCCCTTTATATATTTGCTCATGATGCTTTAGTTTATGTCAGCCATATTTTGTTTAATTACTTATTTTCGTCATTGAGCCAAAAAGTGGAATTGAAATGGCTCATTTCCACAAATATTACTACACCGATCCCACAACTGTAAAACTGGGAAGCGAAACAGATTTTGAGAATTTATGAGTATAAAAAGTTATTAACAATAGTATTTGATTTATAAAAGATGCAGGTTTTGGACTGCCCAGTAAATTATGTTGTGGAATAAATCGACATAAATTAACTACGAATTTGCCTTGATTTTAACTATTTATTTTTTACCCTCAATTTTCCTAGTTTTGTTTTTCTCATATTTTGAGATAAGAGAGAATTATTGATCCTTAAGTACCTATAATGGTGTTCAGGTTGATACACTTTTTTTTCTTTTTCTTTTTAATACAAAAATCAAATGGATATACTGAGAACAAATCACCTGCTAAATTTATCATAACATGGTCGTGAACAAAAATAAATACACATTTAACATAGTAACATTAGGCTAGCTAACCTATCAAATTTTTGCTACCAAAAAATTTAGGATATCAACTACTTGAATGGAAGGATGGTAGATCATCAGTATGCACTGAAGAACTAGAATTTTCATTAGCTTGCATTGATGCCATTCTAGAATCAAAAATTGCTAGCTGAGATTTCACCCAAGGTGGATTGAACCTTCCCTCAATCCACAAAGCTTCACCAGTGTCTTTATGCTTAAAATCTAGGTACTCAGGATTTCTCTTATCCCTCCTGTTATCCTGCCATTCAATTGGATTAGCAAAATATGCCTGCCAAAGCTCCTCGGTTGATCCGACAGAACTTCCTGCATAATTATGATATTTACCTCCAAAAATCAAAGGGTTTGCTTCTGCATTTAAGGTGACACAGATAGAGTGCTCCTTACTACAAAATTCAATTTCTGAACCATGACCTTGTAGCAGACCTGTTGCTTTTGATAATCCCTTTATACCGTATTAGATATAAGACGCCCTGAAACATGCACTTGCTAGCCTTTTACAACATATTGAAATGCTATGTGTGCCAGCTCATCCCAAAATGACAAATTAACCTATGTAGTCTCAAAAGCAGACTTCTTGATAGCAAAACGAGTCCATGCAAGAACCTTCCCGCTGCCCAACTGCTTAATCTGAACTGGAACACCGACAATTCTAATTAGATGAACATAATTAGCAAGATCTTTATTCCAAGGAATTTCTTGTGGTTTTGGATGGATTACTTTGTGATCCGAGTCGTAGTTGATGCTGCTTTGGAAGGCAGAGCACTTTACGGTACTCTGATACATTAGAGACACAAATGCAAGGTATTTAGGCTTAAAGTTTAGTTTGAGGTTTAGAGATTTGGGGAGAGGGAACGAAAGGGAGCGAACGTTTGATGGAGTTTTAAAAATGAAAAGACCTGGAGTGGCCATTATTATTGTTTGGGTTTTAGATAATTACAGCTTACTCTTTTTTTGTTAAATAAAGAGTTAAACCATGAGAGTATTTATGTGGACATGCAATAAAATCTCATAAAAACAAGCACTCTAAAGGTATAAAATTAAATTCTGTTATTGGTATCATAATAATCTCAATATGCACGTAACCTTAAAGTTACATTTTCAGTATGTGTTTTGTATTTTCGTTATTACTTTTTGTGAATATATTTGTGTGTCTATACATACTCACACACATTGTTTAACCTTGATACATATGATGATACCAAAAATTTGTGTTGCCACATTTTTAAACTCCTTCAAAATATTCGTGACCTCTTACTATGATTAACATTTAGTAGTACTGGATTGAAGTTACTATGATCAACAGCCTGCAACTAAAACTCGACAGCTCATCTTTGTGCATTCCTAAACTCCATAACCCAGTTTTCCCAAACTAAACATATATGATCTCCAAACTAAAAAAACTTGGGTTATTTCTATGATTTACATGAAGCTTGTGCGATATATCCAATATCTGTTTCGAAAACTGTTATGCCCCCAAAGTAGATCTTCCCCATGGTCTAAAACAATCGATGGCCTGCAGTTTGAAGGCATTTGTATCAACAATGATGGAGCAGACAATTCAACAAACACTTCAGATTCGCAAATTAAAGCTGGAGATGACACATCAGCAATTGTTAGCATAAATAAATGGCAACATAAAGAGGGAAAGGTGGATTCTATCAGCGAACCCAGATTCGCAGATCTTTGAATAAGGCAAGGAATCATTGTGCACTTGCAATTTATTAATTGAGAAGAAGCATATTTGTTATTAAATCATGTAGTGCATATTTGTTATTGAATCATGCAGTGCATATTTGTTAACAAATCATTCAGTGGGTATTATGGGCTTTATAATATTGGTCCAACTGAAGAATTCTTGCTACATAAATAAGGGGTAATCTTCAACTGTTCAGGTAGAGTTGTTTTTGGGAGAATTTCTCTTATAAGCTTCAGTTTGTATTTCTTCGAGTCATTGTTTGATAATGTGGTTGAATTGATGAGAGTCTTTTCTCATTAAACCTGCCGTCATTTTTCAATTCTTGTTTGTTGGATTATCAATAAGAAGTTCTCTTTTTTGCTTATTGTTTCTTTCTAATAATTGTTCTGTTCTTCACTTCATTGTCTTCTCCAATTTTTTTTTCAATCCAAGCTGCTGTTATTCACATTAATGGCACCAATGACCACTAGAAGTAAGGCAAACAAACCTGGGCATAACAAATTGGTATCAGAGCCAGAAGCATCTGAATTACACAATGATTCAGATGGGGAAAATGAGGATAAATCAGGGAGGACTGACAACGAATTTGCTTTCCAAGGCTCAAAACAAGATCTAACAAATGCACAAACTGCATTAAACATCAAAGACCTGCAAGAATCACAGCATGAGATCAATTCAAAGATGAACGTGATGCAAGAAACCCTACATAGCATTGCTAAGGAATTTAAAGAACTGAAAATACATCAATCAAACACTAGGGTTCCTTACGTACACCAACCCGACGACAACAACCAAGACATAATCAAGAAATGTCCACTTCAACATCTCCTGTTCATGTACAACCAGAAAGCAATTCAGCTGCTTCCAACAGATTTGCACCAGAAGAATTCTTGAAACCCTACGGCGCTATCTCCAATCTGAAGCAAACTGCCACAGTTGCCGCATATTTGTCCCAGTTTGAACATTTGCAGGGTCTGTGCGGCACTTTACCTAAACAATTCTTGTTGGAAAAATTCGTAGTTGGCCTCAAGGAAGAAATCAAACGCGATGTATTAGCGCTGCACCCTATTGATTTCAAACATGCCCTAAGTTTGGCCAAGGTTTTCGAATTCAAAAGAGCAAATAAAAGGAAGATTAAATTTGGCAAAACATTCAAGAGCACTGGTGGGACAAAGAAAATTAAGGTAGAAGATAAGGTTATTGTTCCAAAAAGTGATGATGAATCACAAAAGGTAGAGATAAGTGATGACTGGAAGCATAGAGAAATTCGTAATGTTGATGATGAAGCAGTAGAAAGCCATTCAGGTCAACATGGTAAAGGAATTCAAGAAATCAAGATAAGTGAAGTTGTGGCTGACCATGACGATGATGCTGAAATATTGCAGTATGATTTCAATGCTGAACCTCAACATGAAGAATTTCTCGATGAAGCGAAGATGCTGAAGAACAAGGAGGGATCACGACTACCGAAGACTGCCATTGCTACAGTCTTGTTATCAAACAATGACGGCAGGTTTAATGAGAAAGACTCTCATCAATTCATCCACATTATCAAATAATGACTCGAAGAAATACAAACTGAAGCTTATGAGAGAAATTCTCCCAAAAACAACTCTACCAAACAATTGAAGATTACCCCTTATTTATGCAGCAAGAATTCTTCAGTTGGACCAATATTATAAAGCCCATAATACTCACTGCATGATTTAATAACAAATATGCACTGCATGATTTAATAACAAATCTGCACTACGTGATTTAATAAAAAATATGCTTCTTCTCAATTAATAAATTGCAAGTGCACACTGATTCCTTGCCTTATTCAAAGATCTGTGAATCTGGGTTTGCTGATAGAATCCACCTTTCCCTCTTTATGCTGCCATTTATTTATGCTAACAATTGCTGACGTGTCATCTCCAGCTTTAATTTGCGAATCTGAAGTGTTTGTTGAACTGTCTGCTCCATCATTGTTGATACAAATGCCTTCAAACTGCATGCCACCAATTGTTTCAGACCTTGGGGAGAATCTACTTTGGGGGCATAACACAAATTTGGACATAACAAAAACATTCACTCTGTCTGCCATTTTGATTCTTGGAATTGGGATTTTAATTGGTTTTTTAATCAGAGGAAAGTCAATAACGGCAGGTTCCAAACTTGATTCCTATGTTTTAAATACGTTTCATTATGGTATTGGTCTTCCACCAATGATTTTATATGTAACATTTATGGCTCCATTAATGTGTTTGAATTTTTTTGTTTTTATTTCCATTCTATGGCAACCTATTATCTCCTTATTCAAGTTCATAGGTTCTATATTTGATAACCTGAACATTAAAACATTTTGTTTGGTAAACCTTCTTTTTAACATATATTATGTTAATTTAACCATTGTACTTAATTTCATCTTCAAGTGGAGTTTCTTCTACATTTTGTATTCCTATGTCGATTTAAATTATTCTTATGTTTTGCTTCCACCATATAAATTTAGTTGGCAAAATTTAATACGTATTATGCCACATAAGGAAATGAGAATTAATTGTTACTTGAATGTGCTTGATTAGTTACAAATATCTTTTATGGTAATATTGATATGGATTCTAATTACACTGTTATTATTAAATACTATAAAACAATTCATCATAAATTTAAATGCATAGTACATATGTATTAATAACTAATATACCAGTTTCCTTTCATGTTGTGACATTTGGTAGTCGTATTGGTTCTGATGGCGCTGAAATATTAGACGAATAGACTGGCATCAATCGATTAAAACTACGAACTCGTGCCTTAGACATACGTACTATTTCTGTTACCAATCTCATTATAATTTTTTCCCCTGTTTGAAACACTGAGTTCATACCTCGAAATAAGCAAATTGAAACAACAGTGCTCTCATCAAGAAAACCCATTAATGTGAATCAACGATTTATTTGTTTGAGGTTAATTATCAATAGTTAGTTCTGCAGTATTTGGAGTTTGAATAACATATTCTGTCGAGAAGAGTGATATTTATTAAATAACTTATTCAGTTGTCTTCTTTACAAAATAACATAAATATATTCCTGACAGAATGCCTACTCTATTCATCGACTGATGTCAAAGTTTATGTTTCTTTCTTTAGCAACATGCAATAATATTTGATAAATTTACGGTTTCAATGTGCTGCTTGGATATCTTTATTAACTTCGGGCTATGTGTTTTTTCATACATAGGTTATTCCAACTTTTCTGAAAATCATAAATAATATGTAGTTTTTTACTTATGGTCTGCCGATCTCACACATATGATTTAGCTATAAAGTTTCCTATTTACAGATGATGTTCTTTTCAGTTAAGCCTCTTAGATCAGCTAGAATCCTATCATTTCGATCTGGCAGATGCATGTCCTCAAACGTGAACATGAGATCATGAACAATATGTGTTTGATGATCTTGCAGTTCTACGATTGCTGTTGGATCTGCTGAATGTTCATGTGCACAACCTAAAAATATCCTCCGAAAACAAAATTTGACCGTCGGGAACATGTAATTACATAGCAATTTGTGTTTCATTAGCAGACTGGTCCACTTGGAATGTATATGGAAATTAGCATAATTTATTACTTAGTTTATAATTTGTCATATACATGAACCAACAGAGCTTCAAATAGGTAATAAAGGGTAAAACCATGGGATAAAGGGAGTGACTCATGCCTGCAATATTAATCATTTTAACACATAAAATTTGAAATACACGATGAGTATCGTTTGTTCTCACTAATACTTGACTATTTCCATCCAAGGAAATAGTATGTGATGCCTTCAAAGTTCAAACCATCTTTTGGTCACGTATACTGAAAATACTGCTTTCGATAAAATAACATATATATGACAAATTATAAAATAAGTAATAAATTATGCTAATTTCCATATACAGAAGTATCATCTTAACTACTACATGACTGTTACTACATATTTAATGAAAAACAATGGACCATCAAATGCTGGAAAGGAACAAATATTTGGGATGGCTAAAAAGGAATTGGAATACAGAGTTGGGCTTTTCAATTAGCTTACTCATATTTCTTCAATAAATGCGTAGAAAAAATATAAAGAATTCGAGCTTAATATGCGTGAGAACAGCTGTATTGACCGATGTGTTTCAAAATATTGGCAAATTACCAACTTAGTTGGGCAGTTGCTTGTGAACAATTAAGTCCGATGTGATGCAGTTTGATGGATCTAACCTTTCTTTCACAGCATTTTTAACAATAATATTACAGCTCCTAGGCTACCTTGGAAGATTTTGATTTCTTCATTATTTTATTGTCCAACCTTCCGTTTTGAGTCCTCCAAATTGAAAGAGAATGCACATGAATATTTGAACCAATATATTTATTTGTTTTAATAAAAGAAAATTTTAGTGATAAACTTCCCTGATACATGCAAGGTAATATTAACACCTGATGCAATTCATTATTCCTGTACACACTAATTTAGTAGGCTATGATTTATGCATCCAAAGCCAGTCAGTATTCCAAATTATTTGTTTACAAATTAGACTGCAATCATTAAAAATTTAACAACTGAAGAACCAACTAATCTACCTTTTTAACTTAGACTCTTCATTCTTCACCAATAAAGCTGTTGTATTGTGTTCAACTGACTCATCACATATTGCATAACGTATTTCAGTTATACTTTACCATACTTAAAAAATTTGGTTGTACTGATAATACAACAATACTACACAATGGTCTGGTGATCGTACATTACTGACATGAAACGATATTACATTTACAAATTTTGGGGTTATGTACAGTTCCCACTGAACCAAGAGCAATATGCTAATTATTTTTATAACCCTGATATATACACATATAACCCACTATGGAAAAACTAATCAGATAATAATAGCATGTCATATATGTTTTTACACTTACCATTCAAACTATTATTCCACATGAAACTGAGAAAAAACGTCTGCATGAAAAATGGAAAAGTTTTAAACTGAAGATTGGTTGATATAATTAACTTTGTTTTGAGACCACTGCCACAGCTACATAGGCCACCATGGTGATTTTATTTTCCATTTGACATTTGAATTTGCGTTCATTACAAACATTGCACTAATCAACACTCACTGACACACCATCATAACCAAAAATCACCAATATATAATAATACTGCAATGATTATCCCATGTACCCCCTCTTGCTTACCACGAGCTACCATGAATGCTATTTTTAAATAAACCTCTACTTCACATTATATCCCATAATGTATGTACTTCTAACGAGAGGCCTTTTCCTTCCAATACCACGTTGTTCACTCATCAATTTCCGACAATCCCCTTGTGCGAAGCATGGGTTCCATTCTAATATTCAAAATATTCCAGAAATTCAAACTAAAGACAATTCGCACCTGGCCCCATACGGGTCGACCGATATTGTGCCTGGGTCGACCTATGGATGGACCTAAGGGGGTTGGATCGACCCACCCTTGATCTGGGCTGGTTCATTCGGTGAATCTGAACTGTTTTTTAAACCACATTCGTTGTCTACTCAGCGCTGGATGTACAAGATCATATCCACTTTCTTGAACAGTTATAAATAAGCTAGTAGAACCTAGCCTAAATCTCATATTTTTTGAGAGGCTTTCTAGACTCTGTCATTCTTCCTTCTCCTCAAATATCTTCAGAAAAAAATAGAATAATTAGCCTTAGGGAATTCTGCTTCAAGATCTGGTAGAAAAGAATTTATACCTACAAATGGTTTTTCAAAATTCTGATTGAAGTAAGTTGAATTCTTAGATTTGGTTAATTTAGATTTCTCTTATTTTTCCCTTTTTATTTTAGTTTGAGAATTGTGAATCCATGGTTATTTATATTCTAGATCCAGTTAAGGAAACCATGGAATGCTAGGTCTTGACCAGATTCATAGATTGGAAAGCTATTAGGTGAGTGGACTTGTAGTGATCCAATTTTCTACCTAAATTATTTCTATTGTTTTTTTTACAATTTACATTTTTTCCAAGATCCTGAGGCCAATATAAATATACCAGTATTGTTAACATGACCAACAATTTGCATATATGAAGATATGCAAATATTTACCAATTCATATGATACATACATATTATAGGAAATGAGATTGTGAAGTACTTGTGTTTGTGCTTATCGTAAGCATCTTATGAGGTACACATGAGAGGTATACATAAGCTAAAATGACTAATTTCCTTGTTTATAGAAACACGAGTAAGCACCAGATTCTTAGACAAACATAAATAAGCATAGTTGAAACATATTATCTAGTGGTGTACATGTGTATAGTGTAGATACACCAAACTGATCCCTGTAGATAGACTAAATTGATCCTTTTTCTTGCTTGAATAAACGTGTACAAAAATCAGTTTACAACATGTATAAGTATCAGTTTCCTCCATACACATGTATAAGTATCAGATGCATAAGTATCAGTTTATATGATACATACATAACGGGCATAATGGGAAGCAGATTTCTAAAGGTTTGCATGAAAGCAACGTGCTTAACATATATTTCTATTTCTACTAATTTGTATGCAAACAAAAGTCATTCAGTTCTCAATGATATCATAAAACTGGATTCATGTATTGGCATTACACTTTGTAAATTTACTCCTAATCAATAGATTCATGGCATACCATTTTTGCTCATTCTGATGAGTTCCCTTTTTACTGATTTATGCACATCCTATTGGCATATTATCACTATATGTTCAAGTGCACATAATTCACTACATTTCATCATTTAACACATTACTGAAGAGACAAAACCTTACTGCACTTGCACCATTATATATTGATTATACAACATGCACATTACACTTCAGGCTACACAAAATACTTTCAATAACTAAACTAAGCATGATTGGACATTATATCAGGTTCATACATCCTTGGTTAACTAAATTACATACTCCAATAATAGGCTAAAACCTTACTGAAAGTACATTACGTAGGATACTTCACTAAACTATACTACTCCATGAAATCTTAACATTTGCTTCTACTTAACAAACTTAAAACATTAAAGCCTTTAAATTACCTTCACATTAATTCCAGCTAGCACTCTCAAGTAACCTGAAATCAATCACAAGGCTGTCCCATTATCAATGAGACACCCAGTAGATTGCAAGGCAATCAAACCAGGTCAGATAAATTTGGTATGAATATTCACCATTATACTATATAAGTAGATGCATATTAATTTTGAGTATCAACACCAATATACTGGATGACTTAGGAACATAATTCTGAAGTAAATAAAGCATTCAACATGTAAAACACGTTCATCATTTTATCTATTTCCTGGTTCTACATGTCTCTCCTTTTTATCCAGATTATTACTACATCTTTACGAGCTTACTTCCAATTGCTATTTTAAAACTAGTACGCATTGTTTGAGGCCTTCCATCCTATTCCTCAAACACCCAGGTTTACAGGGTATTTTATACCATGCATATACTTTAATCTCTTCACCCTGAGATTCAAGCAGATCAAAAGCATTTTTGTGATAACACTTGCTCATGTGTGTATTTAATTTTCTATGACTTGTTAAATGTGTATATGACCCCACCCCTTATTTCCTTGTGTCTACCGCTATTTAGATATAAATTGTAACACCCCACCTCCGCTAGGGTCACTCATAAAGGGAATGCACTAGTTTTGGTGGAGTATTATCTAGGTAAACATACACAGAGATATCACAAGGCAGAACATAAATAAAGCAGCGGTAGAAATTAAAAAAAAACCCAAATTTATTACTTTCAAGAAAAGAGTCAAAACCCCATATATCCAAGGTACAAATTATTCCATTACATCAACTTCCAAATAAAGAAGCATAAACTTAAGATAACAAAAGTAAATTATTCCCCATAAATAGCAGAAGCAGCCATAGCATAGCCCAAGACCAAACCGTACATGAGCTGTCAGAAAGCAAGCTAAATCCAAGCTAAGAGCTAGTGTTTCCTCCCTGAGAACCTGGGGGGGGGGGGGGGGGACGAAAGAAAAAGGGTCAGTCATAAAGACTGGTAAGCCCTAGTGACTTTCAGTATGAAAACTAGTAAAGGTAACATGATATGTGAAAACTGGAATTAAACATAAGGATGATAACAGAACTGGTAGGATAATTAAGATAGCAGGATAAGTCAAGTCTAGCATCGCATATTCGAGATTCGTTGCACCAACTGTACTAGTGGTCTAACCCATGTCAAGTATTAATCATGAAATGATCCCTTGGCCCAATATCATGAAGTGACCCATTACGGGGTCATACGGTACGATCTACTAATCGATCGGCTCCCTACAAGTTCTAGCTCGTCATATGTCTGTGTTATACGGACCTATCCTGAAATGTAGTTACCTGTGCTAGGTCCACCATAGGGTGTATCAAGCTCTATGGTGCCAACCATCGACACAAATCAAGCACGCACAGTGTAAACCTACGGGTGCCCAATGCCTGCTTTTTCAACTCCAGACTACGTGCACGACCATAGTCCGCCTGAACCTACAATGGCGCACCTACTCAGCCGTCGTTCTGGTCGCTTACAATCAGCCCAGTAATCATGCCCCACCCTGCCTAGTCCCAGGGTATCGTGATACATCTAAGTGGGTTACTGCTGAAAAGGACCGCGTAACTAGGGTTTCTAATGGGTTAAGTGTTGTCATTCAAATTCGTGACTTAACCCTATCCAAATCATGTATCAAGTTGGTTAAGTGTGTTCAAGCGGTTCATGACTTAACCCTATCAAATCATCGTGTCAAGTTGGTTAAGTATATTCAAGTGGTTCATGACTTAACCCTATCATGTGGCATTAATTCATTAATGCACCCCAACCTCTCACATTAGACTAACTGTTGTGGTCACTGGATTTGCCGGGCGGTTCCGGGCAGATTTACACCACAACATAGTCTAACCTCGGGTTTTTCGTGCGATATGACCAACTACCCACATTGGATCCTATTGTTTGCAGTCACTGGATTTGCCGGGCGGTTCCGGGCAGCACTGCAAACTCAACCCAACCTCGAGTTGGCCATTTTCAAGTTTATCTAATTGTCATGCCCACGTTCAAGTTTTCATGTCGAAATTCATGTCGAGTTTCCATGTCATGTTTCATGTCAAATCGTGTCAAGTTCATGTCCATATCCAGGTTCAAGTTATAATAACGTTCATGTTCAAAGCCAATTTATGTTTTACCTAATCTACCCAAATCGTATTCCCATCGCACATAAGCTCGAATCGATACAAATAAATCTAGTTAGGGAATAACATAAAAATGGGCGGGTATAAGGTGGCAGAAGTGATTACTAGCATAGCGTGGTATGACTTGAGATAAATGATTATAACATTACTGGCACATGGAATATTGGCCTCAAACATAAAGATTCCAAATCTAACAAAACAAGGTACTAGTCAAGATAACAGTTGTCATAAGGTGATAGTATAGTTATGGCAACGATTGACATAAGGTGATAGTCATAAACTTGTGACTAATAGCATATTCAACATGATAATATGAGGGGTTTTTATTTTGATTTACAACATGAATAGGCCCCAAATCAATGTCATAGTAATATATCCAAGATCCAAGATGAACAAGAATGGATGTAAAACAGTCATCATACATAGGTCCAATTTCAATTTACAACATATTCATATTACATTTACAGTTTAAATCTAAAAATAACTGGGGCTTACAGATCGTGGTTCGAGAATTATAAAAAGAGAGTCGATGTTGAATCTTTATATGCTTAGTCAAGTCCTAACAGAAATCCCCAAATCAGCAACGTAGTTTCGACGTAGAAGTAGTCCCTTTCTCTAACTTTTCAACCAGAATTAGAGCAACATAAGGTCAGAAAGAATTTTGTGTAGAGAGACTAGTGTTAGGGGCTGTATATATAGGGTCAGGTCAACGAATGTAGACAGAAACGAGGCCAGAAACATCAAAGTGAATCAAGCTTCAAAAGTGGGCTCGGCCACTAGGTCGACCCCCAGGTCGACACTATGATCGACCTGGTCCTGGGCAGGTCGACTACATAGTCGACCCCCAGGTCGACCTGGTCCTGGGCGGGAAATTTCCCGCCCAGTCCATCCTGAGGTTTGAATTTCGAAATTTGAATTCGAATTCTGAGCTGTTTTGAACTTGAAAACTTCTGAAAACTCCGAAGGGTCATAACTTGGTCATACGTACTCCGATTTTCGAAAACTCGGACTCGTTTCCAAGCAGAATTTCGAGACAAACGCAATGGCATAACCCGTTTCTCTTGATTCTTATTTTAAAAATTAATTCTGCCTTGATTTATGGTTATTACACGTTATAAAAATACAGGTTGTTACATTCTCCCCCCTTAAAGGATTTCGTCCCTGAAATCTCTAAGTTAGAAAGAATATATCCTACCATCCAATCATCCATCTACTCAAAGCATCATCCACAGGAAACCATTGTCCTTAAACGATTTCTAGTGCTGTATGAACATATGCAGAAAGTGTGTGTATATGTACTTATCTAATGCAAAAGATCAGGTGGTTACTTATTCAGTAAACCTCCTAAATGCAAAATATGCTAGTGTAATGAATCCAACATGTATGCAAATTCCTAACATAGTTTATAATCTCTACATGAGTGCACAAACATTCATTCATATGCAACATCCAAGTGATAGCATAACAAGTTCCATCCATGTACAAGTATAAGCACTCATGCATATGCAACATGAAAATGTGACTGAGCCGATCTAGTGTCTAATGTGTGTCATGCATCCACTAGCAACCACTTGCAACCATTTGCAAACATCAACCATAACATGTTTCAATCACATGTTTACATCCATATGGTTCTACCTAAGGTTCTTAAGATAAGATCGAGAAGATAACAAGACAAACGTAGATAGTAGAAGCATGATACGAAAAGGTTTTCAAGTTTATAGGAAAAAGAGATCGAGAATGTACCCTCAAAAAGAAATGGGTAAAGCGCGCGTATCTTCTCTTCGGTTTCCCAAGTTGCGTCTTCTTGGGCTTCACTCCACTGCACTTTAACTAGCTTGACTTCTCGATTCCTTAGCTTCTTAATTTCTGTTCCTAAGATACGAATCGGAACTCGCCTCAATGTTGCTTCTTTTTCTACTTCTACGTCTTCAAGGATGCTTGGCTCAACCACTTCGGCTGACTCATGCAAGCACTTCCGGAGATGCGAGACGTGAAAGACATTGTGCACCCTAGCCAGCTTCTCGGGTAAGTCTACCTTATAGGCCATCCGTCCAATCCTCTCAGTGATAGGGAACGGTCCTACGAACCTTGGTGCTAGCTTTCAAACTGCTCCAAAACGAACTACACTGCGTAACGGAGAAACTTTTATAAAGACCATATCTCCGACTTCGAACTCTAGGTCTGTCCTTCTCTGGTCTGCATAAGATTTCTGTCTATCTTGGGCCATTTTCATCCGTCTTCGTATCAACTCAATCTTCTCAGAAGTGTCCCTTATCATGTCGGACCCAAGTATAAGTCTGTTTGTCGTCTCCCACCAACAAGTTGGCGATTTGCACGGTCTTCCATACAGGGCTTCGAACGGTGCCATTCCGATGCTAGCTTGGTAACTATTGTTATATGCAAACTCCACGAGAGGAAGATGGTCTTCCTAAGTGCTGCCAAAGTCAAGGATGCATAGCCTCAGGAGATCTTCTAGTACCCTATTTACCCTTTCGGTTTGTCCATCCGTCTGTGGGTGATAGGCCGTGCTTAAACTCAGTCGTGTACCCATTGCTTTTTGCAGACTATTCCAAAACTGGCTAGTAAAAATCGGGTCACGATCACTAACTATACTAGAAGGAACTCCATGCAACCGTACTATCTCTCGAAGGTAAATAGACGCTAGCCATGATGCGGTCCTCTTGCTTTTCACCGGAATGAAGTGAGCACTTTTCGTGAGTCTATCAACTATGACCCATATGCTAGTATTTCCCTTCCTTGACCTAGGCAGTCCATCCACGAAATCCATCGAGACACTCTCCCATTTCCATTGCGGAATCTCCAAAGGATGTAATAGCCCACCAAGCTTCTTCGACTCGGCCTTTACTTGTTGGCACACCATGCACTTTGAAACGAACTCTGCCACGTCCTTTTTCATTTCAGCCCAAAAGAAAATGTGTTTCATATCCCTGTACATCTTATCCCCTCCGGGATGTATAGTCATCTTCGAGTGGTGCGCCTCTTCGAGAACTTTCCTTACTAGGTCTCCCACTTGTGGGACACATAGCCTTCCATCGCGCCTTAGCCATCCCTTGTCATTTATGGCATACCTACTGAGGTGACTTGACGTCTCACCACTAATCAGCTTGTCCATGATTTCGACTATCTGTGGGTCTTCCTTTTGTGAAGTCCCTACTTGATCTAGAAGTGTAGGTCTTAACTCAAGAGATGCTAACGTAGCAGTCAATGACTCAACAGCAGGTGTAAAATCAAAGGTTGCTATAAACTCAAGGCTTTTCCTTTCAACAAACAAGGGGCTCAAAGTCAACCTTTTTCTACTTAGCGCGTCCGCCACCACGTTACCCTTGCCAGGGGTATAAGCTATATCGAAGTCATATGATGCCAAGAACTCCATCCACCGCCGTTGTCTCAGATTCAAATCTTTCTGTGAGAAGAGGTACGTAAGCGATTTGTGGTCGGTATACAGCTCGAACCTCTCCCCTAGAAGATAATGGCGCCAAGCTTTAAGTGCAAAAACAATCGCGGCCAACTCCAAGTCATGCGTGGGATAGTTTTTCTCATGAACTTTAAGTTGTCTGCCCCCGTAGCATATTACTCTTCCTTCTTGCATTAGGACAGCGCCTAATCCCGTGACGCACACATCTGTGTACACCGTAAACATCTTACCTCCATCGGGTAATGCCAAAACTGGAGCTGTGGTGAGGGCTCTCTTAAGTCTCTGAAAAGCAGCGTCACATTCTATGTCCCATGTAAAAGCTAGGTTCTTCTTTGTTAACTTAGTAAGAGGGGCTGAAATCTTAGCGAAGTCCTTAATGAACTTCCTGTAGTAGCCCGCCAAACCGAGAAAGCTCCTCACCTCCGTTGCATTCTTAGGAATTTTCCAGTCCTGTACCGCAACTACCTTTGCGGGGTCCACGGCTATGCCTTGCTTAGAAACTACATGTCCAAGGAACCGAACTTCCTTCCTCCAAAAATGGCATTTGGAGAACTTAGCCTTTAACTGGTGTGCTCTAAGTGTTTCCATGACTTCCTTGAGATGTTTAGCATGCTCTTCTTCATCTTTTGAGAAGATCAAAATATCATCCACGAAAACTACCACAAACTTGTTAAGGAACTCCCGAAATACCCTACTCATCAAATCTACAAAGTATGCGGGTGCATTCGTTAACCCCAACGGCATGACGAGCCATTCGAAGAACCCATCTGGAGTCCTAAACGCAGTTTTGTCAATGCTATCCTCAGCCACTCTAAGCTGATGGAATCCTATGGCTAGATCGAGTTGAGAGAAAACAGATGCTCCCACAAGCTGGTGAAATAAATCGTCGATTCTTGGTAGTGGGTGTCTATTCTTCTTTGTCAGCTTATTTAACTCATGATAATCTACGCATAGACGAAGCGATCCATTCGCCTTAGTAGCGAATACCACCGGAGCACCCCATTCAGAAATACTTCGCCTTATGAAATTTTTCTCAAGCAACTCGTTAACTTATTTACTGAGCTCTCTTCTTTCTCGCGGGGCCATGTGCCTAATGGGCAATGAAACTGGCTTGGCATTATCAACAAGATAAATTCGGAAGTCTATCTTGCGTTTAGGAGGTAACCCCCTTACTTCATCAAAGACATCTGGATATTCTCGGACTACTCTTACAGATTGCAAATTATCGTCGGACAAGTCAAGGGATTCAAGATAACACAACATGACCGGACCCTTAGGGTTACAAGAAATTTCAAGGGTATTACCAAGGCGAGTCATAAGCCTCACTACCCTTTGTTCACAATCAAGAATGGCTCCATAATCGGACAACCAATCCATACCTAAGATCAAACCATAGCCCATAAATCCGAGAATATAAGCATTACACGTGAATTCTACGCTTAAGATAGAGATCCTCAAATCCATACACATCATAGATAAATGGGCGGAGCCCCCAATTGGATTTGAAACTATAACGGGATCCTCAACCAGACTAGTACTTAGGTGCAGATTTTCAATAATATCAGAAGAAATAAAAGTATGCGATGCGCCAGAGTCAAATAAGGTTTGAACAAGAAAGTCAGAAATGTAAACAAGGCTTTCTACGGAAATATTACTACCTCGGTCAGGAGCTGGAGTGGTGTTGAGAGCATGCAACTGCCCTCTAGAAGTTCCTGCTCGCTGGGTCTGCCCTTGCCCCTGTCCTTGCTTCTTAGGGCAATCCTTGCTGATGTGTCTAGTATCTCCACAATGAAAGCATTCACCCAACTTCCTCTTCTTCTTTCTACAGTCTTTAGCTAGATGTCCAGTAATACCACAGAAGTTGCACTTCCTCGTCTCACGTGGTTTGTTGTTGCTCTTGTTATTCTTGTTATTCTTGTTGCCCCCTTTCTTGAAGTCAGCTTTCTTATTCTGAGTCTCATTAGGCTTAACCTCCTTCTTGCTATTCTTGTCTTCCTCATGAAGTAGAGCCATATCCACCAAGCTTTCAAAGGTCGCCCCCATGGGTATATGAGTTATGGCCAAACTTTGTAGTGGCTCGTTCAATCCTCGAGCAAAGCGTACAGCCTTTTTCTGGGCTGTGTTGACCAAATCCAAACCGAACCGAGCAAGCTGATTAAACTTATTCACGTACTCCCTAACAGACATGTCCCCTTGCTTGAGTGCTAGGAACGTCTCCATCTGAAGGTTCTCTTCTGCTGACGATAATAATTTAAGCCCAAACCTCTCTCTAAAGTCTGCCCAAGTCTCACTGGCCTGGTAGCATTGGTGACTTCCCACCAAAATGCAGCTTCCTCTTTCAATAACCATGCTGCTAACTGAACTTTCCTATGGTCCTCCACATCAAAGATAATAAACAAGTATTCTGTCTCCTTTAGCCAGTTCCGTGCCTCAACAATGGATTCAGTTCCAATGAAGTTCTTGCCGCCCATTGCTTTAAAGTCTTTGCATATTTTGGCAAAGGCGGTACCAGGAGGAGGAGGAACCGCGACCACTGGGGAAGGAGGAGGAGGGATGTCTGCCGGGCCCGCGCCGTTGGCCCTGGCTTCTAAGTACCTTCGGAACCATCCAGGCATGGGTATTCCCTCAGGCAGGTTAAGATCAGCCATGCTGAAAAACGAAAAGAAAAAGATTCAAACGAGGAAACAAAGGAAAGTGCTGATGGATTTTTGGGGAATAGCCTTTTTTAAACATAAAACTTTTTCTTGAAAAATGCTTCTTTATAAATGGTTTTGAAAATAGTTTCAGAAGGTTTTTAAAACTTTTTGCCCAGCCTGGTAACCTTCTGCTCTGATACCAAGTGTAACACCCCACCTCCGCTAGGGTCACTCACTAAGGGAATGCACAAGTTTTGGTGGAGTATTATCTAGGTACACATACACAGAGATATCACAAGGCAGAACATAAATAAAGTAGCGGTAGAAATAAAAAAAAAACAAAATTTATTACTTTCAAGAAAAGAGTCAAAACCCCATATATCCAAGGTACAAATTATTCCATTACATCAACTTCCAAATAAAGAAGCATAAACTTAAGATAACAAAAGTAAATTATTCCCCATAAATAGCAGAAGCAGCCATAGCATAGCCCAAGACCAAACCGTACATGAGCTGTCAGAAAGCAAGCTAAATCCAAGCTAAGAGCTAGTGTTTCCTCCCTGAGAACCTGAGGGGGGGGGGGACGAAGAAAAAGAGGCGAAAGAAAAAGGGTCAGTCATAAAGATTGGTAAGCCCTAGTGACTTTCAGTATGAAAACTAGTAAAGGTAACATGATATGTGAAAACTGGAATTAAACATAAGGATGATAACAGAACTGGCAGGATAATTAAGATAACAGGATAAGTCAAGTCTAGCATCGCATATTCGAGATTCGCTGCACCATATGTACTAGTGTTCTAACCTATGTCAAGTATTAATCATGAAATGATCCCTTGGCCCAATATCATGAAGTGACCCATTACGGGGTCATACGGTACGATCTACTAATCGATCGGCTCCCTACAAGTTCTAGCTCGTCATGTGTCTGTGTCATACGGCCCTATCCTGAAATGTAGTTACCTGTGCTTGGTCCACCATAGGGTGTATCAAGCCCTATGGTGCCAACCATCGACACGAATTAGGCACGCACAGTTTAAACCTACGGGTGCCCAATGCCTACTTTTTCAACTCCGGACTACGTGCACGACCATAGTCCGCCTGAACCTACAATGGCACACCTACTCAGTCGTCGTTCTGGTCGCTTACAATTAGCCCAGTAAACGTGTCCCACCCTGCCTAGTCCCAGGGTATCGTGATACATCTAAGTGGGTTACTGCTGAAATGGACCGCGTAACTAGGGTTTCTAATGGGTTAAGTGTTGTCATTCAAATTTGTGACTTAACCCTATCCAAATCATGTATCAAGTTGGTTAAGTGTGTTCAAGCGGTTCATGACTTAACCCTATCAAATCATCGTGTCAAGTTGGTTAAGTATATTCAAGTGGTTCATGACTTAACCCTATCATGTGGCATTAATTCATTAATGCACCCCAACCTCTCACATTAGACTAACTATTGTGGTTACTGGATTTGCCGGGCGGTTCCGGGCAGATTTACACCACAACATAGTCTAACCTCGGGTTTTTCGTGCGATATGACCAACTACCCACATTGGATCCTATTGTTTGCAGTCACTGGATTTGCCGGGCGGTTCCGGGCAGATTTACACTGCAAACTCAACCCAACCTCGAGTTGGTCATTTTCAAGTTTATCTAATTGTCATGCCCACGTTCAAGTTTTCATGTCAAAATTCATGTCGAGTTTCCATGTCATGTTTCATGTCAAATCGTGTCAAGTTCATGTCCATATCCAGGTTCAAGTTATAATAACGTTCATGTTCAAAGCCAATTTATGTTTTACCAAATCTACCCAAATCATATTCCCATCGCACATAAGCTCGAATCGATACAACTAAATCTATTTAGGGAATAACATAAAAAGGGGCGGGTATAAGGTGGCAGAAGTGATTACTAGCATAACATGGTATGACTTGAGATAAATGATTATAACATTACTAACACATGGAATATTGGCCTCAAACATAAAGATTCCAAATCTAGCAAAATAAGGTACTAGTCAAGATAACAGTTGTCATAAGGTGATAGTATAGTCATGGTAACGATTGACATAAGGTGATAGTCATAAACTTGTGACTAATAGCAGATTCAACATGATAATATGAGGGGTTTTTCTTTTGATTTACAACATGAATAGGCCCCAAATCAATGTCATAGTAATATATCCAAGATCCAAGATGAACAAGAATGGATGTAAAACAGTCATCATACATAGGTCCAATTTCAATTTACAACATATTCATATTACATTTACAGTTTAAATCTAAAAATAACTGGGGCTTACAGACCGTGGTTCGAGAATTAGAAAAAGAGAGTCGATGTTGAATCTTTATATGCTTAGTCAAGTCTTAACAGAAATCCCCAAATCAGCAACGTAGTTTCGACGTAGAAGAAGTAGTCCCTTTCTCTAACTTTTCAACCAGAATTAGAGCAGCATAAGGTCAGAAAGAATTTTGTGTAGAGAGACTAGTGTTAGGGGCTGTATATATAGGGTCAGGTCAACGAATGTAGACAGAAACGAGGCCAGAAACATCAAAGTGAATCAAGCTTCAAAAGTGGGCTCGGCCACCAGGTCGACCCCAAGGTCGACACTATGGTCGACCTAGTCCTGGGCAGGTTGACTACATAGTCGACCCCCAGGTCGACCTGGTCCTGGGTGGGAAATTTCCCGCCCAGTCCATTCTGAGGTTTGAATTTCGAATTTTGAATTCGAATTCTGAGCTGTTTTGAACTTGAAAACTTCTGAAAACTTCGAAGGGTCATAACTTGGTCATACGGACTCCGATTTTCGAAAACTCGGACTCGTTTCCAAGCAGAATTTCGAGACGAACGCAATGGCGTAACCCATTTCCCTTGATTCTTATTTTAAAAATTAATTCTACCTTAATTTATGGTTATTACACGTTATAAAAATACGGGTTGTTACATAAATTCCCTCAAAATAAGCTGCACTCATACACACAAAATCTCACACATCAGTAATAAACAAAATCATCCATCTCAACCATCCATACATCAATCAGATATAAATTTGTTCAATATTCACATATCCATATTTACTTGATCTATTAAGTCCTATGTACTTATGTATATGTATCATTGTGTATGTCATTTTTCATCATGTTATGCTTTGAGCATATGACCAAGGATCCAGAATATATTCTTGATCGAGAACGAAATCAGGGAAAATGGAATTACATTATTTTTTCACTTATTAATTAAGGGGTAAACATAAGCACAAATCCACTTATTTGTACTGCTTACACCTTAAATATTCTAAGTCTTATCTCACAGCATATACATGTTTTAAGTCATATAATATAGCCTCATGTTCATGCGCAGTCTATATACATTTTACCCTTTTATAAATCAAATAAAATCTGGAACAGTATATTACTATGCACATTCAATTATCAAACATATATGCATCACTTTGGATGCCTGTAATAGGTCTTGTTTCCCTTAATACATTTTTATAATGATAAATATTCATCTTGTTATATCAGATTCTCCATAGCCCCGCAAATAACTGCTCAAACCTTTTTATTTTTTTTGAATATTATAGTAGAGAAAAAAAATCCTAAACAAGGTACACAATTACTAATCTTTTTATGATAGTTACTAGGGTTACTATTTTGGGAATACCTAGTTTTATCCTTCATATAAAAATAAGGATTCCCTCGGCTACAAAGTGGTCCTGCATCATATTTTTGCCCTCATAAAATGTCACTTTCAATTTTGAATTTTTAAAGGACCATATCCATGCATCACACCATATGCATGACCTTCCTTCACGTGGTAATTTATTAGAGAAAACTTATCTATATGAAACATAATGTGTGCATTTTCCTATCTGGTTTCTTCCAGGTTACATTTCCTTTTTATGTTAATTTATAAAAAGCCTTTAGCCACTTCTTCCAGCCCCTTTTGGCACATTATATTTTACATATTCATTTCATATATATATATATATACATATCTTGTATATAGTTTATTTTTTGTTATTATCTTGACTAATTAATTGCTAATATTCATTAAAACTGGGTCTCCACACACTCCACTCCTTAAAAGAATTGTGTCCCACAATTAGGAAAGAGATATATGTATATATTTTAAATTTCAATATTAACTTAAACATAAAAGAAAACACACCTTTTTCTTCCATCAAAACCTCTTCAAGCATTGAATAAACCAGGATATTTAGCTTTAACTTTATCCTCAACTTCCCATGTGCAATCACTTGTGTCTAAGCTCCATTGAACCTTCACCAATTTTAAGCTTTTATTTCTGAATTTCTTTTCCTTTCTGGCAACAATGCCTACTGGTTCCTTCACATAAATCAAGTTCTCTTTCACCTTAGCTTGAGTTGGAGATTCCAGTATATCCTCTTTGTCATGTACCCACCTTCTTAGTTGTGATACGTGAAATACATCATGTATCTTTCCTAACTCCTCTAGTAACTTTAGCTTGTTTCCCGATGTTCCTACCCTCTGGATAATCTCATAGGGTCCAATATACCTTGGTGACAACTTATCTTCCTTCCCAAACCTCAATACTTTTTTCATAGGTGAGATTTTGAGAAACACAAAATCCCCCACACTATACTCCACTGGTCTTCTACCCTTAGTTGGATATGCTTTTTGCCTTTCTTGTGCACTTCTCATTCTTTGCCTAATTAATTCAATCTTCTATGAAGTATCTTTTACTTGTTCTAATCTAAGTAAAATCTTTTCTCCCACCTCCAACCAACAAGCTAGTGACATACAAGGCCTGCCATAAAGAGCCTCAAATGACGCCATTCCTACGGTCGATTGATAACTATTATTGTATGCAAATTCAGCCAAGTATATGTGATCTTCCCATTACTGAAGAGATAAAACCTTATCACTATCACTATATGTTCCAGTGCACATAGTTCACTACATTTCATCCTTTAACACATTACTGAAGAGATAAAACCTTATTGCACTTGCACCATTATATATAGATTATATAACATGCACATTGCACTTCAGGCTACACAAAATACTTACAATAACTAAACTGAGCATGATCAGATATTTATATCAGGTTCATACATCCTTGATTAACTAAATTACATACTCCAATAATAGGCTAAAACCTTACTGAAAGTACATTACTTAGGATACTTCACGAAACTATACTACTCCATGAAATCTTAACATTTTCTTCTACTTAGCAAACTTAAATAATTAAAGTCTTTAAATTCCCTTCACATTAATTCTAGCTAGCACTCTCAAGTAACTTGAAATCAATCACTAGGCTGTCCCATTATCAATGAGACACCCAGTTGATTGCAAGGCAATCAAACCATGTCAGATAAATCTGGTATGAATATTCACCATTATACTATATAAGTAGATGCATATTAATTTTGAGTATCAACACCAATATACTGGATGACTTAGGAACATAATTTTGAATCAAATAAAGCATTCAACATGTAAAACACATTCATCATTTTATCTAATTCCTGGTTCTACATGTCTCTCCTTTTTATCCAGATTATTACTACATCTTTACTAGCTTACTCCATGTTGCTATTTGAACACTAGTATGCATTGTTTGAGGATCTTCTATCCTATTCCTCAAACACCTAGGCCTACAGGTTATTTTATACCATGCATATACTTTAATCTCTACATCCGGAGATTCAAGCAGATCAAAACATTCTTGGGATAACACTTACTCATGTGTGTTTTTAATTTTCTATGACTTGTTAAATGTGTATATGACCCCACCCCTTATTTCCTTGTATCTATACCACTATTCATATATAAATACCCTCAAATAAGCTGCCCTCATACACATAAAATCTCACACATCGGTAATAAACAGAGTCATCCATCTCAACATCCATACATCAATCAGATATAAATTTGTTCAATATTCACATATCCATATTTAGTTGATCCATTTATTCCTGTGTACTTATGTATATATATCATTGTGCAAGACATTTTTCATCATGTTATGCTATGAGCATATGACAAAGGATTCAGAATATATTCATGATCAAGAATGAAATTAGGGAAAATGGAAGTACATTTTTTTACTTATTAATTAAGCGATAAACATAAGCATAAATCCATTTATTTGTACTACTTACACCTTAATTATTCTAAGTCTTATCTCACAGCATATACATGTATTAAGTCATATAATATAGCCTCATGTTCATGTACAACCTATATGCATTTTACCCTTTTATAAATCAAATAAAAACTGGAACAGTGTATTACTATGCACATTCAATCATCAAACATATATTGAAACGGCCCAAACTCACCCGTAAGGGAAAGCTCGGATTGAGTTGAGAACACTAAAAATTAGAGCATAAACAATAGAACAGTTCATTGATATTATAACAATTTTCATTAGAGTACAAGATAAATCAGAGTATGAATAATTATTACACAATGGAAAATATCAGAGATTTAAAATACGTTACATAGCAGCGGAAAAATAATACATAACACATCTGAAAGAGATATATAGATACAACGCTTTCCGAATATAGCTCCAGCTGTAAATCCAAGATCCTGTAAAAAGGAATCTGCAAAAACCAAAACTACTAGCTGCCCGTGCGGAAAATAGGGGCACTCAAAGTTTAGGTTAAAGCAATAAACTCCAGGTCAGTTATGGGACTGGTGTGAGAACTAAAACAGTTATTAAATCTTTACTTTAAAAATAAAGTAAATCAAGGGACCACGCCGTATAACACGGAATGGGTTTTCTCCCAAAAATACCAGTGTATAAAACAAATAGCGTAATGCTTTTTGAAAAAATGAAGCTATTATAAGACTCAGGTCCCATCACACAATGCAACGCAAACCAGAGGAAAGAGTTTTACCTTATAATAGCCAAACATGCTTGATACGTTTAAAACAAATCATTTTGAAATTACTACTAGTGCATAATGTAAAAATCATTATTCACAAATAAATATATCAACCATAGCAGACGTAGTGTACTACGACTACATACATAGGTTATAAAACCGCAAAGGTTCATATTGGAAATAGATTCCATCAATGACCGAGACTTTCTTACTATCTCTACATTGAATCCAAGACTCGAAATAGTGATTCCAGATCGACATGCACTCAATGTGTTACCCTGATCAGGGGCCTATCCGACACCCTTCACACTATGATAGCGGAGTACACCTTTCAATCGATGCTCCCTGATCCCATAGCCCACAGTGGAGAATTACCCTATAAATGCTCATAGATACCAGATTCACTCTTGCCATTTATTATCCGGCCTCGATCATTCACGGGTTGTGAAACTCGTCGTAGTCACGTCTCGACACACAAAGTCATGCTATATGAAAGCTATACTATATGAAAGTTATGCTTTGATCATCATCCATAAGACTCTGCTTTTCAACAAAAGCCTTGATCCACGCACTCGGCATACCACATTGTCAATCCGTACGGTACCATTGATTTCCACCAATATATAACCTCTAAGCTTGTACGTCTTAGAGAAGGGTGTTAACCAAGAGAATAAATTCTCCTCCACCAAACAAATATATATTTAGTAGAGATCAAAGAATACAGTATAAAGGAATAAAATGTCTGACATACCATCCCTTTTGCAAGTCCGTTCTGGGTTCGAACGAAACCAGAGGCACCTTATTCCACGTCCCATATGTCGAATACAGGAGAGAGGCCTTCGCATATCCGGTGGATCTCTAAATACGTCTAGATGATCACCACTTATTACCTTGTCTTGGGTGTATGACCCAATCAAGACATCAGTTCTCATCCATTCGATGTGGAGATCCTCGGTCTTCAACCACCGTCTTCATCGTCGACTTTCAATCGTCGTATTAGTTATTCAAAATGGGATAAACCCGGTCTTTCTGAATAACTCGTGTATCTTAAATCCATTGCTATAATAACACATCATACGCCTCATTCCAATCCAGAATATATTTTTTATTCAAATATTCTTATTTTTAGGGAAAGGTTCCTATTAATTTCATCAAAGATAAATTCTTTTAAATTTATTCTTTAATCTTCCTTTGGATATCCATTTCAAAATATTTATTTATCTTTTCACAATTCTAAACCAAATTAAGGTTTATAACTAATCGGGATTATCGAATCATATCGAAGTAATCATTTCTTTTATTATTCGAATCCCAAACTATTCATCCCATGGAGCAAAACTGGTAGTACTCCATATCTAACACCACTATGTTATCGGTAAAAATTAATTACCTTTCCACGTTCAAATCTAATTAAAGATTTAACTATCGCTTGGAGCAAAACTGGTGATACTCCATTCTAGATCATTTCCCAAATTTGATAATTTAAATTATCACATTCACATTTCAATCTAATTAAAGATTCACTAAAACTCCACTTAGTTTTAATCCTCCAAAATTGTTATCTAATGATTATTTAACTTTAAGAAATTAATATTGTCTTTAACATGGTTAAAGAACTAATGTTACTAAAAACACAGTTCGCAATAAACCCAAATCCATTTTCCATCAAATATGGAATCTTCACGGAAAACAGATCAATAAATAATCGATATAAATTTCCGTATCAAATCAATACTATAAATGGAATAATGGCAAAGCCTTTTAAATTCCATATATAGTAATAGTCTTCCTTCATAGAAGCTCATCTCGATTACTACTAAATTGAATTCCATTCTATTCCAATTCAATATACTAAATTGGAAAACTTTTCTTTGGAAAATTTCCATTAGTCTTATTAAAAAGATATATAAATTCCAAATCCTATCTTCACTATTAATTGGGTTAAAGAACAAATGTTATTTAAAACATTGTTCATGATAAACCCAAAATCCATTTCCATTTCAATTCCAATTAAATTAATTAATTGGAAAATTTCCTTAAATCTTAGTTAAAAGATTTATTCTCTTCTCAACTGTGTTAATAAAGATACCATTCACGAAAAACCCAAAATCCAATTTGATATTAAATACAAGGCTCTAAATAGAAATTATATCGGCTTATATTCAATATCAAATCCTGAAACCAACAAATATCGTATTGGGAATAACGATATATATATATATATCTTCCAAATACCTCAACAATATTCGTATAATAACGGAATCCAATATCGAAACATTACGAAGATTATTTCCATTCCAATCCATTCTAATTCGTACGTTGGAAAAATTCTGGTTATATCAAACCGTTTCAAATCCAATTTATTTATTTAAAAACATTGGATTATTATTCTAATTAATAAGTGTTCATTTCGATAAAAATATATTTTTATCTTTACAAACTTGGAATTTTTCATCCAAAATCTTTCCTAATCATTTATTATGATTTCACACAATTTTTCCATGTTTTTAATAATTTTATAAAGGCCCATACAGTCGGATTCCAATAACGGCCACCGAACTGCATCCATAGCGACCTTTTCTGAATTTGATTTGGACATATCTTAAAATCTGACTGTTTAAATTTAAATCTCTTATACTTGTTGGAAATCTCTTTTCGATACGAACCCAATGGTTCTGGTTTAGGAGAATCCGACGGTCGGATCTCCCATTACATCAATTTGAAGTTAATGGTCGAAATTTGTGAACCGTCTCTGCGCATTCTACTCAAACCGTTATATATATATAATATGTATCATCGATTTTGTTTTAAAATGTATTTTATAAATCGTTTTAAATTCTTTTTTAAAAACGATTTCCACTCCCATTTCAATTTTAAATCGAAGCTGAATATTTCTTTATAAATTCATTTTAAAACGATTTCCACTTTATTTCAATTTTCAAATCAAAACTGAATATTTTACATCATTATAATATTAAAATCATAATATATTCAAAATATCTGATTTTGAAATCAATTCTTTTCAACATTCGTTATAAAATGAATAAAATCGATCAATAAACCCGTTCGGGTTAAAAATAGCGTTTCTATACGTAACCCGACTTCATATTTTTATATATTTTCGTGTCCATCCAAAATCGGACATAAAAATAATATTTTAATTATTCTATGAATATTATTTTAAAATATTTTGATTATTCTCTGAATATTATTTTAAAATATTCGTTCATATTCTGAATCGAAATGCGACTCAATCAATTACCATATAATTTCAGTTATATGGATTTCATACATCACATGCATTCCACAATAATGATAAATAATCATTCAACATTCAAACATCATTCAGAGTGTATTTTACAACTGTATAAGCATTAAAATAAATAAATAGCGATCATCATAGCTTGTTAACCCATCGATTGACATACAACTAAATATTGGGAATAGTGTATGTCAAATATCATCGCCGTACCCATGTGGGGTTTCGACCAACAAATACTGATTATTATTTGTGCAGTTGGGCGATGTGTAAAATTTATCGTCCCAATCAATATCAGTTAAATAGGTGTACATAACAAGCCGTCCGACTTGTAAATGAATATTTTATTTATTTTAATTTATTTTCATGATAGTTTTATATACATTTTATATAAATAATTTTATATACAACAATATCAATCAATGACAATTCCAATCACAATCCAAACAAACAATCAACCATGGTTTGCAAAAAAAATAGTGCCATGAGCTATTAAGGCCCATCTGCAACCTATGATATAATTACATAACAAAAATAGTTGAGTGAGAAAGAGTTCTCACTTTGGTTTCCACTCCATCGGTTTTTATTTCTGAATTTCTGAACAGTTTAGGTTGAAATTTGCTTGAATTTCTAACAAGCTCCATTTCAGTTCTAGTCAGTTCCATGTTATAGCGTTCGTTTTCACAATCGCAATGGATCTGAAATCACAGGATTCTGACCTCGTACGTAAAAGATATGGTAATAAATACTTTTCATTAAAAAAATAAAAAAATTATATATTAATTAATTTCTGAATTCCCCTTTTTATCCTCATCTTCTTCTTCGTTATTCAGAAAACCCGAAACCCATTTCCATCGATTTGATCCCCACTACCGCACACAATTCTAAGAACCAAGACCCCGATCCGTTTATGCCACGATATGGCCCTTCTCGCCGCCTCCCCCCACCATCAACGCTGACGAACCCGCACCTATCCTTGGCCTCAAAAACCACCCCAAAACCGCCGGCTTTGATCCATGAAATCGTGCTCCAGAAACCACTAATTCAGATCACCACCGTTAGGAAGATAGATCTCATCAAGTAGAATAATTTTGCTTTTGTTTGCTTCTAGAATTATTGCATGGTTTGGGAGATCAAAGAGATTGAAAATCTGAAAATTATGGGCTTCGATTTCAAAGGAGCGGCGGTTAGGGTTCTGAGGAAAGGGGAGGGGGGTCTTATAGAAAAATATTTTATATTTTATTATTATTTGAATTCTTTTAATTCAAAAAATATTTATTCATTGATACTAAGTCGAAATTGAACCCAACGACTGTCGCACCTAGCTAAATACCCCCATTCCGGACACAATGGAATATGTTTTGTAAGCCAATTCGACAATTTGGATTATTTTTTGTCAAAATTAAAATATAAATTAATATAATGTTCAAAATTGATTTTAACGTACATTTTAATTTACCAGGGCCACATACTGACTCCAAAAATTCCAGAAAAATAAATCTAGCTATGTTTTGACGATACGGTACTAACTTAACTAATTTAGTCGAATTTCAAGGCCGTTTGAAAAATGTCCTTTGTCCAGTCGATTAAATTCAAACTGAAATGTCCAAATACGTTTAAATTCAGCACGCTAACATATTAACTCCAAAAATTATGAAATTTGAAACCTAGCTATAATTTGACATTCCGGATCCAACAAAATTGGTTTCGTCGAAAACGGATTTCGTTTGAAAAAGGGCTATTTTTAAGGGCTATATATTATATTAAAATATATATAAATTCCATAGCGACTATTTTAAATTTCAAACTGGACATAACTTTCAATTTATATTATGAAATCTCAGTTTCTTACATCCGTTAAAAGATATAATTAAACGGATTCAAATATTTCTTGTTTTTTTGAAATCCGATTTATTTTGAATCCAGTACATTCATTTGAAATTTGAAATCGAATTTTCAAACTACCGCGCCGTTTCAGGCTCATTTTATATTTAAAACAAATTTACGTTCTAAATTCAATTAAAATAATTTTTTAGTGGTTATCATTTAAAATGAATCATTTTAAATATTCAAAATCCATCAAAATGGCTAAAATAATTTTTTTTAAATTGGTTCTGAAAATCCGGTTTGTTACATATATGCATCACTTTGGCTGCCTACAATAGGTCTTATTGCCCTTAGTACATTTTTATAATGATAAATTTTCACCTTATTATATCAGATTCTCCCCTGCCCCGCAAATATTTGCTCAAACCTTTTTATTTTTTTGAATATTATAGTAGAGAAAAATATCCTAACCTAGGTATACAGTTACTAGCCTTTTTGTGACATCTACTAGGGTTTCTATTTTTTGGAAAACCCAGTTCTATCCTTCATAGAAAAATAAGGATTCCCTCGGCTACAAAGTGGTCCTGCATCATATTTTTTCCCTCATAAAATGTCACTTTCTATTTTTAATTTTCAAAGGACCTTATCCATACCATTTCCATGCATCACACCGTATGCATGACCTTCCTTCATGTGGTAATTTATTAGAGAAAACTTATCTATATGAAACATATTGTGTGCATTTTCCTCTCTGGTTTCTTCCAGGTTACGTTTCCTTTTTATATAAATTTATAAAAAGTCTTTAACCTCTTCTTCCAGCCCCTTTTGCCACATTATATTTTACATATTCATTTCGTATATATATATACATATATATATATATCATATATATTGTTTATTTTCAGTTATTATCTTGACAAATTAATTGCTAATATTCATTTAAATCTGGGTCTCCATAGGATTTTAGTTATACCTTTTGATAATGGTATATCTATCGTTTGTCATTCCTCGTTATATGTATAATTAATCTATTGTAGCCTGCTGAAATGTTTAACCATTATCTATCATTTGGCATTCCTTCTTAATATATATGATTAATATGATGAAATGTTTAACTAGTTGTAACCTACTGAAATATAAACCTACTGAAATGTTTAATATGCTGAAATAATTAATCAGCTGACATCTTTAACCTGCTAAAATCTGTTGAAATTAGTACTGTTGTAAGTAAAACTAAATTGTACCCTTTGTATAATAGATGAAACTTCTGCAATACTGTAACTTTGAAACCTGAACTGAGACCATTTATGCTATATAAAGTCTATTTCCATTAATCACCCGTCTGAATTGGGAATTTCTGTGAATGCTGTAATTATGAAATTTACAATGAACATGAGTATTTTCTTAATAGAACTATTATGCCAAAAAGGTTATAAATAGAATTATAGTAATTAAGAAAATTTAAAAAACCACATGGAGACACGAGGTTAAGTTCAACTTGTGGTAGAAGACTGCCCGGAATCGCTCGGCAAATCAAGTGTAATGAACCAGAAAATTCGATGTTCGAATTTTCGACAAAATTACATCTCGTGCCCAAACTCGAGTATCAAACATCCAGAAAGTTATTAGAAAGAAGTTTGAGGGTGAGATAAGAAAGAAAGAAATATTAGAATAGAAGAAGAAGAAGAACCAACACAACACAGAGTCTCACATCATAGCGGAACAAAATATAATACATAAATAACTTTATTGAAAACTAAAAGTAATCTACTTACATACATCAGAGTACACCAGACACATCTGGACAGTTATAACAACCTGTCCTCAAATACAACACACTTCGGAATATACTAGATAAAACCATACGTTTGAACTCCTCTAGAACGTCTTCTGAACTTCGTAATACCCAATAACCTAAACCTGTACAACCCGGTCAAACCCGAGCATTACAAATACCGGGTCAGTCTACTGAACCAGAGTGAGAAAATAACTCGCAAAGTTTAATGGAAATCATCCAACTTGATTTTAAAGTTCAAATAATCTTTTTGGAAGAAAAGAATAATAGTAAGACCAAATCCACACATAAATACAGACGGTTTTTACCTTACTATAACCCAAAACATTTTGAAATCATGTATATCATCTGATATTATAATAGTGTGTAAATACAAATAAATAGAAATCTTGCGGAACATTTGCATCTCACGCTCCACATATATAGTATACAAACAAAACCGCGGGCGCTTATCGGAGATTGGATTCCCACCATGACAAGGTATGGAACTACCTGCCGATAATGTATCTCTAGAAAGGAATACACGGGGTTCAACAAGAACGTCTTGCAACCCGGCCACACATGACCGACCACTCATTTCGCTTGAGTGTATCGAATGTATATCACCAACGGTTGGGCTCAAACCACCGTTTCCCGAAAAGGGACAGCATCGATATATTAAAGAAGGAAATGAAATTTCTTTAGATAAGTAATTATACACCCTAATGGGAGCGACCCACATAGCCATGTTGCTTGCCCGATTTTTGTCATTTCCTGGTTGATGAGGCTTGAGGTTATGATCGACCTTTGGAACATTTGGCCACCATTCACTTTGAATGCCACATCGTCAGATCCGTTAAATCACTAATTGAAGTCCTCAAACATACACTGGGCACGTTTGAAGAAATCAATGTATGTGACCATCTGGAAATACTTTGTCAGAAACTCGTCCATACAAGTCATCCAGGAACAGGATGAACCGAAGGCACTCTCCTACTGCATCCAAAGGATCAGTAGCGAGTAGTCCTTGCAATCCCCAAAATCCCACTCACGACTGAATCACATCAGAACAACCTCTGGTTGCAATCTAGAGAATATTCGACAAGTAATCCTTCCGCTTATGAAGATCCACGGTCTTCAATAGCTCCATCTTTACCAGCATCTTCAACGTTACGTATTTGTTGGTCGGAATGGTTTTCAAATATAAATTCGATCTCGGACTTTCCATACCAACAATCGACTTGGCCCGATTTTGATAGTCGGTGTTTTAACTGTCAAAATAAACAACCATCATCCATAGAGAAATTAAATGGATTCACTTGTCCAGTATACAGAGTTAATTGGACTCTTTGGTTAAACAGTCGTTAATTTGATTCCTAAAAACCGTCGACATTTGGATTACCGCCTTTACAATTTTTACTCAACTTATAATATGTTTGAAAAGGTTTTATTCAAATTAACGAAGTAAATGATTTCGGAATTTTTCTCCAAATATAATCAATGATATTTTCTGAAATAGGAAAATGGACAATATAAGTTGAAAATCTTATTTGCATATTTTATCTTGTTATATTCATACAAGTAATGGTGCTTAACATTTGAAATTTGCATTCAAACATACTTTTAATTCACATAAGTATAGAATTTCATAAACTTATAAATAAAACGATAATTTACAAAGTATGACAAAGGTTATAAATTGCAAATAAATGACGTATAAACAAACTGACAAACGGAGTAAAATACCATGTGCGACACACACGTTTTAATTGTTCATTTACAAAGGAGAGTCACAACTCAATAAATTACCTTGTGCGACGCACACACTTTAGTTGTTCATTTATAAAAGATAACAAAATCTTTGGGTTTAAACAATAAAGTCATATACCCTTCCTGTTGGTTAAAGATCATAGAATAGAAAATAAATTATACTCATTCACCTATTCACAGAAAACTTATAATCCTTCGAATTTTGGTTCATGATATTCTTTACGAAAATACTTATTTTACTCACTTCCATTATCCTCGTTTCTAAACTAATATCATCTTTGGATAATCATGAAGTCGTTACAAGTTGGGGTATTTTATTTACCTCTCAGACCTTGAGACGACAACATTCTTATCTTCGGAATAAATAGAAGTTCATCAACGAATCCCAAATTTCAGTACCCATTCCAAAGTTCGACTTATCTATAATCTCTTTTATAACCACTTATCTTAATTTGTTTTCAATAACCCTATTTCATCTCTCAAACATTTTGTCTTTAAATCTTATCGTTGGCTCTTTCACTTTTATAATCAAAATCAATTCACTGACTTTCACTCGATTTTGATTCAAATTTAATCTTGTTTAAACATTTCCTTTTATAGAATTTCTTCATGCAACTCAATCCAGAATCTAATCCCTTTCCAATTAAACAAGGTTTTAATTTCAAATTTGACTTTATTAATCGAGCCCGATTACCCGATAAATTCCTTGATGTGGTTAAATAATTAACCTCAATTCCTTTATATTAAAAAGTATAGTTTAACATTAACTATTAATAAATAGTTTATCTACCTTAAAGGTTATTTTAAAAATAATAATAATTTTCTTTAATAATAATTAACAATCTAATAATTTGTTTTAGTAATCTATCCTCGTTTAAGCAATTATCTCAAAACTAGGTTAATCCGTTAACCAAATCCATTAGTCCTTTCTTTAAATTTTATTTATAAAATTAGTTTAAATGATCCCATTTAATTTAATTAACCATCTAATTAAATTAAATAACCACATTTAGTTATTAGATTAGGATAATTAATCCAACCCTTAACCATTTGGATATCCTTGTTTATCTGCTTATAAAATTCACCAACATAAGAAATTTGCTTTATATATTCAGTTCGTAATTTCTAGATAAAAATAATTATCTATTTCTTTTAATAAGTCATTATTCAAATATAAAATAGATTTAAAAATTCGTTTTGGTTATAAATAATTTCTTATAACCTTAATTCCATCGATTTACCCTACTGTAAATCAATGTTCATAAATTGATTCCTTTTAGGCCAACCGTTGCCAACTACTCAACCAACATCATTCATTAGTTAATAACAAACATATGTTGAATTTTAATTCAAAAATCAACAATGAATCAATCATTCCATCACACTGGTTAAATAGTTCATATGAATATAAACAACATATTTTTGAGGAATCTGATTGGATTCCTCCAACCTGTCCTTCCCTGCATCAAAATGGGTTACTTCAAATTCTATACGACCATATATACTTATCATGGTAAACAGAAATAAATGTTTTAACTAATAACAGTCAGCAATCAATAGCATCCATTCAAACAGTCAACCATCAATCATTAGCAAACAGTGCACACAAAATAAAAACCCGGTTTATATAAAATATAAACAGGATAAACTGAGTGAGTTGAACTCACCTTGATTCATTGTCGCTGAAACAGTTCGTTTTAACAACTCCACCGTTGCACCCAACTCTATCCAAACCAGCTTCAAATTGCTATGCTTGTTGGTACGGTTCCAACTTCCTTTAGGTTGTTTGATACTGTGTACGAATGACACAGTTATAGTCTTAATACGGTATTCCTTTATATAAATTAATATTAGATTTAAATAATATTTTATTTAATCCTAATAGCTAATTAACGTTTAAATAAAATTAATTAAAGCTTGGCCCGGTTCATACTTGCCCCATTAGACTTGGTTCAGGCATGTTAAAAATATAGAAACCGTCGATGTACATAATGTTTGAAGTAATATTTATAATATTTAATTATCCTAATAACCAGTTATATTTAAAATGACCGAATTAGGCACTTGATTAGGTAATATAAATACTAGATTAGTCTCTTTAGAATATCGGTTTGGTACTTGAATCCTAGAGTTAGGCAAGATGCCCAAAGAACTGGCCATGACATTAAATTTGGCAATTAACTTAGATTCGCAAAATAAACTCTTGATCTGGCACAAAGTAATAAATAACTGTCCATGTTATAGGATTGGCACATTATAAACTACATAGGACATGTAAAATGATTTGGCAAACTTTAAAGCTTACTTAACGTAAGTCAATCTGCCAACGTTTCTAGTTGGATTTGTAATCAACACCAGGGCCATATGATTCATGAATTTGGCATAGTTAAACTATCTACTAGTATTAGGCAGTTCAAACCGTTCTATTCACTTACCTTGTTTCTGATCGAACCTCTTCCTTCGTATTGCTTCCAAAACGCCATGCTAGCCGCTGTTCTCTGTCCAATGAAATACTTCTGCCTTCCATAAATAAATTTATATTTTCTTTGTTTCCCTTTCAGACTTGTACTTCTGTTTGCATGCGCGTTTTCTCCTTCTTGCTTTTCATCCGTTTTGCACACAGTACCACGACACTGTTTTTCTTCACAATACTTCCTCCATTTTCTTTCTTCACTTAGTATAATCTTGGTTATGCACGAAAAACAAGGATTAGGAAAAAATAACAAGTATTGTTCATCGTCTTTGTTATTTACCTGCTTCGGATTTTGCTCTTATTAAAGGAACCATCATGAGCGCGAGATCAACCCATCACCACCCGAATGTTTCTAAATATACTTCGTTTACTTCAACATTCCAAGCTTTACCAACTGAGCGCGCCATGTCAGAGCTTCCACTCGCCATTTCACTTTCAAACAGCAAACCACTTCTGCTTTGCTCCTACTCCTTGCTGTCTCTCTTACCCGCAACTACCTCCTTTTGTTACTTCAAACAACAAATACTTCACTAATTCTCTTCTCGAAGATTTAAAACAAACCTTCCAATATTCACGTCAGCTTCCCATCTTGCTTGTTTCATTTCAGCGTTCCCCCCATCCGTCTGTTTATTGCAAGTCACAATCCTACCTGAACTTCGCTACCTCACGCACAAATCTCACTTCTGAGCTGTTCTCGAATAACACGCACCGCCGCCATCTACTTCGCCTGAGCCAGTGCCGCTACCACCTGCTTGCGCCCACCTCCAACCAAACCGCCACCCCTTTTCTTCCCTCTGCAATACTTGTTGCCATCAAACAGTACACCAAGGCCTTAGTTTTTAATGCCACTAGGGTTTTCGTATTTATATAAAATATAATTGGAAGCTTTACGTGTAAAATATGGCAGAGGAGGATTTTTGAAATGAACCGAAAGCTTGCGTGTTTTTATTGGTGAGAAATGGGTTGATGTCTTTGCTGAAATGGCGAAGGTGATGTAGCTATTTATATAAGAAGAAAAGGGCAGAGATGGAAATAATGTAACCTCAATAGGTATGCGTAGTTGAGAAGGGTATGGTGATGGGGTTTCTTTTCTTTCGTTTCGGCAGTATGGGTATTTATATAGGTGAGAACCATGGAGAGGAAGGCGTTTTAGTGGTGTGCAAGGCAAGGAACTGGTGAAACGTGGTTGGCATGGAAAATTTTGAAAAGCTTGTATAGAAAGGAATTAATTTTATATATAGAATATTGTTCCCTGTATCTTTACAGCCTTGCATTGATTTTATAATGAGTAGGCTAACATAGTAGTGCTATGTTCATTAATTTACATATATGTTTAGTGTTAACCTAGGCAGTACCCTGCTTTGCTTAGGACCAGGATATTTATATTATAATATTTTAATATGGTTAATTCCACCACCATTTAGCACCGCTATTTAATATTTGCACCACCCTACATGAACCCCAAATACAACGAAACTTGACACATGCTACATCTCGTCGTTCCGCCCCTCCAATGAAATTAATTTTATTGAAAAGCAACTTCATTCGCGCAACGACATTATTTTAAATTATCGGTTCCCCTGTAAATTTTCGTGCACCGGTAAAACAACTCTGTTTTGCTCCAAATTGAAAATGTAGAAATAATTAATTGTACGCATTCCAATAAAACTCGTTTCGTCGGAAACGGAGATCGTTTTTAAAAGAAGACAGTTTTTAAAACCTAAAATATATCGATAAATTTATTAATATTCCAAATTGATATTTAAACCAATTTAAATATTCAAATTAAAATGGTCGAAAAATCTGGGACGTTACATTCTTCCCCCCCCCCTTAAAAAAATTTCGTCCCCGAAATTATAAGGTAAGAAGAATGTTACTCGTAACCCGATTATTTTAAATAATTATTTTTGAATTATCGTCAAATAAATTCAAACTCTTAAAAATTTCAGAAAATTTCGCCAGCACCTCCTCTGCATGGCTCGATCACAACAACTACAAATGCCACTTCGGGCTCAACTTCTCCAAAAGAAAACCAAAAGGCAAATGGCTATCTAACTCAAGGGTATAAAAATCCATCACTCTAATTAATATATTAAGGTTTACCTATTGTCGGGCATCTCAATTCCAATTTCCACGCAAATCAACTAACTGCTTTCGCCCTCCAATCTATACTTCAAATTTGAGTTACCAAGCCAATTTCCATAGCCTTCTGATATCTGCACTTAACTTTATTTACAATTCAAATACCAATCACATTTCATTTCTGATTTTGTTCAATTAACTTCTTAATTGGTCCGTTTGATTTCTTGATTCGAGCATTCTAAATAACAATCGGCCAAATCATTTGAATTATATACAACACTAATACTTATTGGTCTATATTCACTTTAGATTATCATACATTAGCATCAATCGGTTAATATCCGAATGATTTAATTATTATCCATTCGTTTTCTGAATCCTAAATCCAATTCCACTTAATTCCACTTCCATATCCAATTGATTCCTACCCAACTCAATTTCATTTCAGAATTCAATTTGAATCCCAATCAAACAAAAAAACCAACAACCCATATTACTATACTATAGAAAATTATTTTCTTTTTCTATATAAAAATATATTCTTGGTAAAATTATTTCATTTACCCTGTTTATAAAACAATATTGTATCAATTGTCAGTTCAATATGGTTTCCCAATACTCGAATCGATCAATCAACAAAATACAAAACACTTTCATATAAAATTTACAAATACGCTCTCTTGTATATACATTCAAACTCAATCTAAGGTGTTACTAACCCCATCTCTATTGAGTTACGCCACAGAGCCAAGGTTACTACTCAACCAATAGCTCTGATACCACTGTAACAAACCAGAAAATTCAATGCTCGAATTTTCGACACAATTACATCTCGTGCCCAAACTCGAGTATCAAACATCCAGAAAGTTATTAGAAAGAAGTTATAGGGTGAGATAAGAAAGAAAGAAATATTAGAATAGAAGAAGAAAAAGAAACACAACACAGAGTCTCACATCGCAGCGGAACAAAATATAATACATAAATAACTTTATTGAAAACTAAAAGTAATATATTTACATACATCAGAGTACGCCAGACACATCTAAACAGTTATAACAACATGTCCTCAAATACAGCACACAACGGAATATACTAGATAAAACCATACGTCTGAACTCCTCTAGCACGTCTTCTGAACTTCGTAATACCCAATAACCTGAACCTGTAGAACCCACTCTAACCCGAGCACTACAAATACCGGGTCAGTCTGGTGAACCAAAGTGAGAAAAAAACTCGCCCAGTTTAAGGGAAATCATCCAACCTGATTTTAAAGTTCAAATAATCTTTTGGAAGAAAAGGATAATAGTAAGACCAAATCCACACATAAATATAGACGGTTTTCACCTTACTATAACTCAAAAATTTTTGAAATCATATATATCATCTGATATTATAAAAGTGTCTAAATACAAATAAATAGCAATCTAGAGGAACGCTTGCATCTCACGCTCCACATATATAGTATACAAACAAAACCGCGGGCGCTTATTGGAGATTGGATTCCCACCATGACAAGGTATGGAACCACCTGCCGATAGTGTATCTCTAGAGGGGAATACACTGGGTTCAACAAGAACGTCTTGCAACCCGGCCACACATGATCGACCACTCATTTCGCTTGAGTGTATCGAATGTATATCACCAACGGTTGGGCTCAAACCACCGTTTCCCGAAAAGGGACAGCATCGATAGATTAAAGAAGGAAATGAAATTTCTCTAGATAGGTGATTATACACCCTAATGGGAGCGACCCACATAGCCATGCTGCCTGTCCGATTTTTGTCATTTCCCGGTTGATGAGGCTTGAGGTTATGATCGACTTTTGGAGCTTTTGGCCACCATTCACTTTGAATGCCACATCTTCAGATTCGTTAAATCACTAATTGACGTCCTCAAACATACACTGGGCACGTTTGAAGAAATCAATGTATGTGACCATCTGGAAATACTTTGTCAGACACTTGTCCATACAAGTCATCCATGAACAGGATGAACCGAAGGCACTCTCCTATCGATTCCAAAGGATCAGTAGCGAGTAGTCCTTGCAATCCGCAAAATCCCACTCACGACTGAATCACATCAGAACAACATCTGGTTGCAATCCAGAGAATATTCGACAAGTAATCCTTCCGCTTATGAAGATCCACGGTCTTCAATAGCTCCATCTTTACCAGCATCTTCAACATTACGTATTTGTTGGTCGGAATGGTTTTCGAATATAAATTCGATCCCAGTCTTTCCATACCAACAATCTCCTTGGCCAGATTTTGATAGTCGGTGTTTTAACTATCAAAATAAACAACCATCATCCATAGAGAAATAAAATGGATTCACTGGTCCAATATACAGCGTCAATTGGCCTCTTTGGTTAAACAGTCGTTAATTTGATTCCTAAAAACCGTTGACATTTGGAATACCGCCTTTCCAATTTTTATTCAACTTATAATATGTTTGAATAGGTTTTCTTCAAATTACCAAAGTAAATAATTTTGGAATTTTTCTCCAAATATAATCAATGATATTTTCTGAAAATGGACAATATAAGTTGAAAATCTTATTTGCGTATTTTATCTTGTTATATTCATACAAGTAATAGTGCTTAACATTTGAAATTTGCATTCAAACATATTTTTAATTCACATAACTATAGAATTGCATAGACTTATAAATAAAACGATAATTTACAAAGTGTGACAAAGGCTATAAATTGCAAATAAATGTCGTATGAACAAACTGACAAATGGAGTAAAATACCGTGTGCGATGCACACGCTTTAATTGTTCATTTACAAAGGACAGTCACAACTGAATAAATTACCGTGTGCGATGTACACACTTTAGTTGTTCATTTATAAAAGATAACAAAATCTTTGGGTTTAAACAACACAATCATATACCCTTCCTGTTGGTTAAAGATCATACAATAGAAAATAAATTATACTCATTCACCTATTCACAGAAAACTTATAATCCTTCGAATTTTGGTTCATGATATTCTTTACGGAAATACTTATTTTACTCACTTCCATTATCCTTGTTTCTAAACTAATATCATCTTTGGATAATCACGAAGTCGTTACAAGTTGGGGTATTTTATTTACCTCTCGGACCTTGAGACGACAACATTCTTATCTTCGGAATAAATAGAAGTTGATCAACGAATCCCAAATTCCAGTACCCATTCCAAAGTTCGACGTATCTATAATCTCTTTTATAACCACTTATCTTAATTTGTTTTCAATAACCCCATTTCATCTCTCAAACATTTTGTCTTTAAATCTTATCGTTGGCTCTTTCACTTTTATAATCAAAATCAATTCACTTACTTTCACTCGATTTTGATTCAAATTTAATCTTGTTTAAACATTTCCTTTTATAGAATTTCTTTTTGCAACTCAATCCAGAATCTAATCACTTTCCAATTAAACAAGGTTTTAATTCCAAATTTGACTTTATTAATCGAGCCCGATTACTCGATAAATTCCTTGATGTGGTTAAATAATTAACCTCAATTCCTTTATATTAAAAAGTATAGTTTATCATTAACTATTAATAAATAGTTTATTTACCGTAAAGGTTATTTTAAAAATAATAATAATTTTCTTTAATAATAATTAACAATCTAATAATTTGTTTTAGTAATCTATCCTCGTTTAAGCAATTATCTCAAAACTAGGTTAATCCGTTAACCAAATCCATTAGTCCTTTCTTTAAATTTTATTTCTAAAATTAGTTTAAATGATCCAATTTAATTTAATTAATCATCTAATTAAATTAAATAACCACATTTAATTATCAGATTGGGATAGTTAATCCAACCCTTAACCATTTGGATATCCTTGCTTATCTGCTTATAAAATTCACCAACATAAGAAATTTGCTTTATATATTCAGTTTATAATTTCTAGATAAAAATAATTATCTATTTCTTTTAATAAGTCATTATTCAAATATAAAATAGATTTAAAAATTCGTTTTGGTTATAAATAATTTCTTATAACCTTAATTCCATCGATTTACCCTACTGTAAATCAATGTTCATAAATTGATTCCTTTTAGGCCAACCGTTGCAAACTACTCAACCAACATCATTCATTAGTTAATAACAAACAAATGTTGAATTTGCAAACTACTCAACCAACATCATTCATTAGTTAATAACAAACAAATGTTGAATTTTAATTCAAAAATCAACAATGAATCAATCATTCCATCACACTGATTAAATAGTTCATATGAATATAAACAACATATTTTTGAGGAATACGGTTGGATTCCTCCAACCTGTCCTTCCCTACATCAAAATGGGTTACTTCTATTTCAATACGACCATATATACTTATCATGGTAAACAAAAATAAATGGTTTAACTAATAACAGTCAACAATCAGTAGCGTCCATTCAAACAGTCATTAAACCATCAATCATTAGCAAACAGTGCACACAAAATAAAAACCCGGTTTATATAAAATATAAAAGGGATAAACTGAGTGAGTTGAACTCACCTTGATTCATTGTCGCTGAAACAGTTCATTTTAACAACTCCACCGTTGCGCCCAACTCTATCCAAACCAGCTTCAAATTGCTATGCTTGTTGGTACGGTTCCAACTTCCTTTCGGTTGTCTGATACTGTGTACGAATGACGCAGTTATAATCTTAATACGTATTCCTTTATATAAATTAATATTAGATTTAAATAATATTTTATTTTATCCTAATAGCTAATTAATGTTTAAATAAAATTAATTAAAGCTTGACCCGTTTCATACTTTCCCCATTAGACTTGGTTCAGGCATGTTAACAATATAGAATCCGTCCACGTACATAATGTTTGAAGTAATATTTATAATATTTAATTATCCTAATAACCAGTTACATTTAAAATGACTGGATTAGGCACTTGATTATGCAATATAAATACTAGATTAGGCTCTTTTGAATATCAGTTTGGTACTTGAATCCTATAGTTAGGCAAGACGCCCAAAGAGTTGGCCATGACATTAAATTTGGCAATTAACTAAGATTGGCAAAATAAACTCTTGATCTGGCACAAAGTAATAAATAACTGGCCATGTTATAGGATTGGCACATTATAAACTACAGGGGACATGTAAAATGATTTGGTAAACTTTACAACTTACTTAACATAAGTCAATCTTGCAACGTTTCTTGTTGGATTTGTAATCATCACCAGGGCCATGTTAATTTATGACTCATGAATTTGGCATAGTTAAACTATCTACTAGTATTAGGCCGTTCAAACCATTCCGTTCTCTTACCTTGTTTCTGATCGAACCTCTTTCCTTCGTATTGCTTCCAAAACGCCATGCTAGCTGTTGTTCTCCGTCCAATGAAATACTTCCGCCTTCCATAAATAAATTTATATTTTCTTTGTTTCCCTTTCAGACTTGTACTTCTGTTTGCATGCGCGTTTCCTCCTTCTTGCTTTTCACCCATTCTGCACACAGTACACGACAATGTTTCTTCATAGTACTTCCCCTATTTTCTTTCTTCACTTAGTATAATCTTGGTTATGCACGAAATACAAGGATTAGGAAAAAATAACAAGTACTGTTCATCGTCTTTGTTATTTACCTGCTCCGCATTTTGCTTTTATTCAAGGAACCATCATGAGCGCGGGATCAACCTATCACCACCCGAATGTTTCTTCATATACTTCGTTTACTTCAGCATTCCAAGCTTTACCAACCGAGCGCGCCATGTCAGAGCATCCACTTGCCATTTCACTTTCAAACAACAAACCACTTCCGCTTCGCTCCTACTCCTTGCTGTCTCTCTTACCCACAACTACCTCCTTTTGTTACTTCAAACAACAAGTACTTCACTAATTCTCTTCTCGAAGATTTAATATAAACCTTCCAATATTCATGTCAGCTTCCCACCCTGCTTGTTTCATTTCAACGTTCTCCCCTATCCGCCTGTTTATCGCAAGTCACAATCCTACCTGAACTTCGCTACCTCACGCACAAATCTCACTTGCGAGCTGTTCTCGAATAACACGCACCGCCGCCATCTACTTCGCTTGAGCCAGTGCCGCTACCACCTGCTTGCACCCACCTCCAACCAAACTGCCACCCCTTTTCTTCCCTCTGCAATACTTATTGCCATCAAACAGTACGCCAAGGTTTTATTTTTTAATGCCACTAGGGTTTTCGTATTTATATAAAATATAATTGGAAGCCTTACGTGTCAAATATGGAAGAGGAGGATTTTTGAAATGAACCGAAAGTTTGTGTAATAACCCGGAAATTCTGAACCAGTTTAAATTTTTTATTTTGGCAATTTTGGCGAAATTTGAATATTTAAAATAGATTATTTTAAATAAAAACAACGAGAAATTTATTTTGAAAATAATTCGAACGTATATATTATATACGTCGTCGTTAGAATATAAATATTTATATATAATTATAAATAGAATTGAAAATGGCGCGGTAGTTCGATAATTCGATTTCAAACTTCAATTGAATGTACCGGGTGCAAAACAATCCGGATTTTAGTGAAACCAAAAATAATGGAATCTAATTGAGAATATCTTTCCAACGAATCCGAAAAATCAAAATTTCATAGCGGGGATACAAAGATATGTCCAGTTGAAAATTCTGAATAGTCGCTATGGAATTCAGGCCCTTAAAAATTGACATTTTGCAAACGACCTCGGATTTCGACGAAACCACTTTTGTTGGGTCCGTGATGTCAAATTATTGCTAGATTCCAAATTTCATAATTTTTCGAATCAATATGTGAGCGTGGGGAAGGAAAACGCGTTTGACCAGTTTTAGTTGATTTTAATCGACTGGAAAATGGCCATTTTTCCAACGGTCTCAGAATTCGACGAAACTAGTTTTGTTAGGACCGTATCGTCAATACGAAGCTAGATAATATTTTTCTGGAATTTTTCGAGTTAGTATGTGACCCCGGTAAATTGAAATGCGCGTTAAAATTCAATATATAGTGTTATATGTTGATTTTGACGAAAACAGATCGAAACGATCGAATCAGCTTACGATGCATATCCCATTGTGTTCGGAATGGGGGTGAAACGCTATGGACGACAGGCGGTGGGCCTCGTTTAGTGGTCGTATGTAAAAGACAACTTTTTGCAAAATAAAATAATTAAATAATAAAAAAAAATATAAAACCCCCTTCTCCTTCTATAACCTCTGGCCCCCCCGTTCAAAATCATTTCCACAGACAAATAAAAAAAAAGGGAAAAAAAAACTGCGTCGATGGCCCTCCCCACTCCACCGCCGGTGGCAGAGCCACCACCACCGCACGCCTCCCCTCCTCATCTTCCCCCTAGACGCGACATCGAGCCCCCCCATCGCGCCAGCACCCCCCCTCCTCCGTTCGAAACCGCAGCTACCCCAAGACCACCAAAATCCGCCGCTCCTTGCCCGACCTCCTCCTTCGAACCCGCCCTCTCCCCATCGAGCACCCCTCCGACAGTCTTCCCCCCCTTCACCGTTGACTGTAAGTTTTTTTTATTATTATAATTTTTGTTTTTATAAATTCTGATTTATTTTGTTTGTAAATAATCAAGTTTAGATTTTTAAGGGTATAAAAATAGGATTTTTAAAGAATAAAAATATGATTTTTATATTTTTAAAGTAATAAAAATATGATTTTTATATTTTTAAAGTAGTAAGAATATAATCTTTATTATGTAGAAGGTGTAAAAATATGATTTTTGTTTGTGTAGAGAATTAAAAATATAATTTTTACATGATAGAAATATTAAAATTATCATCTTTATATGAGTAGCAAAATAAAGATGTGATTTTTATAATGATATTTTTGAAAAGGCGAAATCTTTATTTTTATAAAGGCGAAATCTGTATTTTTATAAAGGCGAAATCTATATTTTTGAAAAGGCGAAATCTATATTTTTGGAATGGAATTTTTATCTATATGACATCGTAGTAAAAATTAAATTTTTATATATTGAATAGCGAAGTAAAAATTCGATTTTTATATATTGAATAGCATAATAAATATTCGATTTTTATATATTGAATAGCATAATAAAAATTCGATTTTTATATATTGAATAGCATAATAAAAATTCGATTTTTATATATTGAATAGCATAGTAAAAATTCGATTTTTATATATTGAATAACGAAGTAAAAATTCGATTTTTACATATGTAGTGGCTACGGGCAACGAAGATGACGAAGATGCGATAACGATGAAGATTTCTATCAATGAAGTGTCGTGGAGTTGGATAGCTATCGGTGAGAACTTCTCACTCAAAATTCTTTTTCTAGTTATATATATATATACTAGGATGCAGACGGTGTTTAGTAGCACCCGACACCCGTCATCCACAGACCATGGATGGCTTGTTTGTTAAATTGTTTGGTTGTGTAGTTAGTTAGAATATTTGGTTTGAATTGAATTGTTTGGTGAAATGGAATGATTTGATTGATGTGTGAATGGCGTGGACCTTCACTAGACCGGGGATAAGGCTAGGCCTTGTCCCGTTTCTAGTATCGTGCCGTTATGCCGCCGGAATTTTCTAAAATAAGTTAGAAAAATGAAAATATCATTTTATTTAAAGAATGAACTGAATAGAAATTCATGTGTTAAAATAAAATGTTTTATCGTTAAAAATATAATTTTTAACGTGATGTGAATAAAATAAAATATTCATTTACAAACCGGACGGTTTGTTTATGCACACCTATTTGAATGACATTGATTGGGACGATAAATTTTACACATCGCCCAACTGCACAACTAAAATCTGTGTTTGATTGTTTGAAACCCCACACGGGTGTTGGGATGAAATTTGAAGTTCACTCATCCTGATTGATTAAATATGTCGATCGATTGATTGACAGGCTGTTATAAGCGTTAGATATCTATATTTGATGCTTATACAGTGTAGTGCACTTTGGATGATGGTTGATTATTTATCGTTGCTATTATATACATTTGTTGTATGGAATCCATATAATTAACTTTATATGGTAATTGATTGGGCCTCATTCCAATCGGGAAAATAAAGAATATTATAAAATAAAGGTTCATGTGTTGACAGTACTCATCCGTTGAGATTAGTCATGTGTTGAACGAAATATTTTAATAATAAAATTTACATCTTTATCAATATAAAATAAAGGTTCATGTGTTGACTGTACTCATCCGTTGAGATTAGTCATGTGTTGAACGAAATATTTTAATAATAAAATTTACATCTTTATCAATATAAAATAAAGGTTCATGTGTTGACAGTACTCAGCCGTTGAGATTAGTCATGTGTTGAACGTAATATTTTGATAATAAGAAATATTTGAAATAGAAATATTTGAAATAGAAATATTCGAAATAGAAATATTTGAAATAGAATATTTGAAATCGAAATATTTGAAATAGAATATTTGAAAATAGAATTATATGAAGCCGTGTTGATTAGATTGACGCCATTTTGACGTGAACGATATTTATATCGATTTTACACGATTTTGAAATGAATCGAATAGAAAACGAATTTGAATTGAATCGAATAGAAAACCAATTTGAATTGAATCGAATAGAAAACCAATTCGAAATGAATCGAATAGAAAACGAATTTGAATTGAATCGAATAGAAAACCAATTTGAATTGAATCGAATAGAAAACGAATTTGAATTGAATCGAATAGAAAACTAATTTGAATTGAATCGAATAGAAAACGAATTTGAATTGAATCGAATAGAAAACCAATTTGAATTGAATCGAATAGAAAACGAATTTGAATTGAATAGAAAAGAATTTTTAAATGAATTTATAAGGAAAAATTCAACTTTGATTTGAATTTGAAATAAAGGTTGAAATTGTTTTTGAAACGAATTCAAAACTATTTATAAAATTCGTTTTGAATAGAAATCGACAAAATATATATAATATATATATATATATATATATAATATAATGGCCTGAATAGAACGCGCCGCGCCGCGGTAGTTCGCGAATTTCGACCATTTATTTCAAACGGACATTACGGGAGATCCGACCGTCAGATTCTCCTAAAACCGGAACCGTTGGGTTCGTATCGAAAAGAGCTTTCTAACGAATATTTGAAATTTGAAATCTAACGGTTGGATTTGGAGATACGTCCAAATCAAATTCGAAAAAGGTCGCTATAGGTGCAGTTCGATGGCCGTTGTTGGAAATCGACTGTACGGGCCTTGATAAAATTATTAAAAATAGTAATAATTTGTGTAAAATCATAAGAAATGATTTGGGAAAAGTTGGGATGAAAAACTCCATATTTGAAAAGATAAAAATAGTTTTTTATTGAAATGAACTAGTTTTGAACTAAATTTAAAACCCAATTATTTTTAAATAAATAAATTAGATTTAAAAAGGGGTTTTAAATAATCGAAATTTCTAATATATTTGATTGGATTTGAAATGGGTTTATCGTGAACGGTGTTTCAAATAACACTAGTTCTTTAACCCGATAATAATTAGAATGTGATTTGGGTTTGTCGTGAACTGTGTTTCAAATAACACTAGTTCTTTAACCCAGTAGAAGGAGTTTTAATGAATCTGCAATTAGATTGAAATGTGAATAGATAATCTAAATTATCAAATTTAGAAAATGAGCGAGAATGGAGTATCACCAGTTTTGCTCCAAAACGATAGTCAAATCTTTAATTAGATTTGAACGTGAAATGATAATTAATTTTATCGACAACACTGTGGTGTTAGATATGGAGTATTACTAGTTTTGCTTCATGGGATGAATAGGTTGGGATTGGGAAATAAAATAAATAATTACTTCATTGTGGTTCGCTAATCTCGACTAGTTTAGAAAACCATAATTTGGTTTGAAATGTCATCCAAAGGAAGATTAAAGGATAAATTTCAAAGAATTTATCTTGGATAAAATTAATGGGAACCTTTCCCTAAGAATGTGATTTGGTGAATAAAAGAATATTCTGAATTGGAATGAGGCGTATGTTGTGTTTGTGTAACATTTGTTTTTTTAATATACGCGGGTTGTTCGGAAAGACCGGGTTTATACCCATTATGAATAACCGATTCGACGATAAGTCGAAGATGAAGACGGTGGTGGAAGGCCGGAAGTCTTTACATCGTTTGGGTAATTACTGACGATCCTGATTGGGCTGTACACCCAAGAGGATGGAAATAGTTGGTGGTCGTCCAGACGTACTTGGAGATCGATGGATATGCGAGGAAAGTGCCTCCGGTTTCGTTCAGACTTAGAACGAACTTGTAAATGGATTGTGTGTCCGACATTGGATTTTATTCTGTGTTGATTGATTTCTGTTAAATATATATCTGTTTGGTAGCGGAGAATTTATTCTCTTGCTTAACGCCCTTCTCTGAGACGTACGAGCTCAGAGGTTGTATATCGATGGACATCAGTCGCATGGCATGAATTGCCTGTGTGGCACGCTAAGATGCAAGGATCAAGGCTTCTGTTGAAAAGCAAAGTCTTGTGGTTGATGATCAAAGCACGGCCTACGTGGCAGCTTTGTGTATAGCGTGGATTCGCGAGCCTCACACCTCGGTATGAGTTAAAAACGGGATACAGACCGTTGGGAGAACACGACGTTTCTTTCTAGCTTTGGTGGTGTCAGTGACTTACCAGCCCTGACATTTATATACTTTTCACCTTTGTGGTTGTTGGAATGAGGCGCCTCGATTATAGGTCTGTAAGGACCGGGAAACGTGTGTTCAGGAATAAATAATCCTCTAACGTAAGTGAGGACCGGCCCAACCGATCCAAGTGGCTGCCCAGAGTGTGTAGTCCTGAGCATTTGCTAGAGTGTCTCGAAGCGGAGAGGAGCTTGCCCTTGCCTCGACTCATGACGGAAATCCAATTTCCAATACGTGTATTTCGGCTTTATTTGTAGAGCCTAGTATGGCGACATAGTAGCATGGGATGCTATGTCGTCTATGATTTATATTTATGATTGAAATTGTTTTGACACTATACACTTATTATAGTATCAAATGATTTGTTTTAAACGTACCAAGCATGTTTGGCTATTATAAGGGAAAACCCTATCCTCCGGCTTGCGTTGCATTGTGTGATGGGACCTGGGTCTTATAATAGCTTCATTTTTCGAAATAGCATTGCGTTGTTTATTCTGTGCACTGGTATTCTTGGGAGGAAACCCGTTCCGTGTTATACGGCGTGGTCCCTTGAATTACTCTCTTTTAAAATAAAGTTTTAAATAACTGTTTTAGTTCTCACACCAGTCACATGACTGACCTGGAGTTTATTGTTTTAACCTAAACTCTGGGTGCCCTTCTTTTCGACACGGGCAGCTAGTAGTTTTGGTTATGCAGATTTATATTCACAGGATCCTGGTTTACAGCTGGAATGATGTCCGGAAAGCTCTGTATCCGTATATCACCTTCAGTTGTGCCTTGTATTATTTTCCGCTGCTATGTAATTTATTGTAATATCTGATATTTATCGAATGTAATTTATTCAATTATACTCTGTATATTCTTGTATTCTGATGGAATTATTGTAATAACAATGAAATGTTCTTCCGTCTGTGTTCTGATTTGTCTTGTCCTCACAGTAATTCGTTCTTTCTCATCTCTTCGGAGACCGGGGAAGTTCGGGTCGCTTCATTTGGTATCAGAGCTTTGGTTTACAGAGCTCGAGAACAAGACACGTTAGAACCATACGAAAGAATTCATCAGATATTGGATTAGTAATATCCAATTAGAATGACTCGTTAGAGATAGGATCAGTAGTATCCTAGAACGAGTGTGAAGAGTATATTTTTCAAATGAAAACAATTGTGTTTTGAAAATTTAAATCGTTTTACACGTATTTGAATATCTATTTATTTTGAATTTGGACAATCTGCTATATAAAGATTTTGCGTATACGCGTCATGAACGTATATTCGAAGTTTTAATATACTGGATAGATATAGGATCACACTCTAGTCGCTCGGAGATGATTTTGATGATGGAGCTCCATCACCAATATTTGTGTTCGTGTTTCGAAGGTGTGATTTTCTATATATTTCCATTAGACTGGTGTGAGAACCAAAACCAATATAGCTAGAACACATTGTTGTGAATTGGCATCAGAAACATGATTTTCATATATATGTATCAAAATTATGAATTTGAAACTTAAATCCACTAAGTGATTGATGTTTGTGTTGTTTGTTTAGTTGTTTGATAATTTTTGAACCATTTAGCCTAATTGCATCAAATATTGAATATTATTGAAAATTGGTCGCATTTGCATGCATTTATATGTACTTACATTGAACAGGTCATAGCAAGGAGGCTAGAGCAGAGAATAAAATTTGTTTGCCCGACAAATAGGTACATGTTTACTATAATTTACTGTTTTGTTTGGGTGATGATGATTTTATGAGCCTATTGGCTAGCCGCTTGGCTTTTTCTTTTTCTTTTTGAGATCAGAAGGCCTATATGGCAATTTCGGGATTTTCCCGTGGCTCCCGGTGCAGGGGAGGTTATGGTGAAATTTTTCGAAAATTTAGGGTGTTAGCCAAATTTTTGAAAAATTTGAAAATTCTCAGAAACTGAAAGTTGGAGAATGGAAGCCAGATCGAACGTAGAGTTGATTAATCAAACCACTTTCGACTTTGTTCCTTTTCGGGGACGAAAAGTTTTAAGTGGGGGAGATTGTAATAACCCGGAAATTCTGAACCAGTTTAAATTTTTTATTTTGGCAATTTTGGCGAATTTTGAATATTTAAAATAGATTATTTTAAATAAAAACGACGAGAAATTTATTTTGAATATAATTCGAACGTATATATTATATACGTCGTCGTTAGAATATAAATATTTATATATAATTATAAATAGAATTGAAAATGGCGCGGTAGATCGATAATTCGATTTCAAACTTCAATTGAATGTACCGGGTGCAATACAATCCGGATTTTAGTGAAACCAAAAATAATGGAATTTAATTGAGAATATCTTTCCAATGAATCCGAAAAATCAAAATTTCATAGCGGGGATCAAAAGATATGTCCAGCTGAAAATTCTGAATAGTCGCTATGGAATTCAGGCAATTAAAAATTGACATTTTGCAAACGACCTCGGATTTCGACGTAACCACTTTTGTTGGGTCCGTGATGTCAAATTATTGCTAGATTCCAAATTTCATAATTTTTCGAATCAATATGTGAGCGTGGCGAAGGAAAATGCGTTTGACCAGTTTCAGTTGATTTTAATCGACTGGAAAATGGCCATTTTTCCAACGGTCTCAGAATTCGACGAAACTAGTTTTGTTAGGACCGTATCGTCAATACGAAGCTAGATAATATTTTTCTGGAATTTTTCGAGTTAGTATGTGACCCCGGTAAATTGAAATGCGCGTTAAAATTCAATATATAGTGTTATATGTTGATTTTGACGAAAACAGATCGAAACGATCGAATCAGCTTACGATGCATATCCCATTGTGTTCGGAATGGGGGTGAAACGCTATGGACGACAGGCGGTGGGCCTCGTTTAGGGGTCGTATGTAAAAGACAACTTTTTGCAAAATAAAATAATTAAATAATTAAAAAAAATATAAAACCCCCTTCTCCTTCTATAACCTCTGCCCCCCCCCCCCCGTTCAAAATCATTTCCACAGACAAATAAAAAAAAAGAAAAAAAAGGAAAAAAAAACCGCGTCGATGGCCCTCTCCACGCCGCCGCCGGTGGCAGAGCCACCACCACCGCACGCCTCCCCTCCTCATCTTCCTCCTCTTCCCCCTAGACGCGACATCGAGCCCCCCCCATCGCGCCAGCACCCCCCTCCTCCGTTCGAAACCGCAGCTACCCCAAGACCACCAAAATTCGTCGCTCCTTCCCCGACCTCCTCCTTCGAACCCGCCCTGTCCCCATCGAGCACCCCTCCGACAGTCTCCCCCCCCTTCACCGTTGACTGTAAGTTTTTTTTTATTATAATTTTTGTTTATATAAATTCTGATTTATTTTGTTTGTAAATAATCAAGTTTAGATTTTTAAGGGTATAAAAATAGGATTTTTAAAGAATAAAAATATGATTTTTATATTTTTAAAGTAATAAAAATATGATTTTTATATTTTTAAAGTAGTAAGAATATAATCTTTATTATGTAGAAGGTGTAAAAATATGATTTTTGTTTGTGTAGAGAATTAAAAATATAATTTTTACATGATAGAAATATTAAAAATATCATCTTCATACGAGTAGCAAAATAAAGATGTGATTTTTATAATGATATTTTTGAAAAGGCGAAATCTTTATTTTTATAAAGGCGAAATCTATATTTTTATAAAGGCGAAATCTATATTTTTGAAAAGGCGAAATCTATATTTTTGGAATGGAATTTTTATCTATATGACATCGTAGTAAAAATTCAATTTTTATATATTGAATAGCGAAGTAAAAATTCGATTTTTATATATTGAATAGCATAATAAAAATTCGATTTTTATATATTGAATAGCATAATAAAAATTCGATTTTTGTATATTGAATAGCATAGTAAAAATTCGATTTTTATATATTGAATAACGAAGTAAAAATTCGATTTTTACATATGTAGTGGCTACGGGCAACGAAGATGACGAAGATGCGATAACGATGAAGATTTCTATCAATGAAGTGTCATGGAGTTGGATAGCTATCGGTGAGAACTTCTCACTCAAAATTCTTTTTCTAGTTATATATATATACTAGGATGCAGACGGTGTTTAGTAGCACCCGACACCCGTCATCCACAGACCATGGATGGCTTGTTTGTTAAATTGTTTGGTTGTGTAGTTAGTTAGAATATTTGGTTTGAATTGAATTGTTTGGTGAAATGGAATGATTTGATTGATGTGTGAATGGCGTGGACCTTCACTAGACCGGAGATAAGGCTAGGCCTTGTCCCGTTTCTAGTATCGTGCCGTTATGCCGCCGAAATTTTCTAAAATAAGTTAGAAAAATGAAAATATCATTTTATTTAAAGAATGAACTGAATATAAATTCATGTGTTAAAATAAAATATTTTATCGTTAAAAATATAATTTTTAACGTGATGTGAATAAAATAAAATATTCATTTACAAACCGGACGGTTTGTTTATGCACACCTATTTGAATGACATTGATTGGGACGATAAATTTTACACATCGCCCAACTGCACAACTAAAATCTGTGTTTGATTGTTTGAAACCCCACACGGGTGTTGGGATGAAATTTGAAGTTCACTCATCCTGATTGATTAAATATGTCGATCGATTGATTGACAGGCTGTTATAAGCGTTAGATATCTATATTTGATGCTTATACAGTGTAGTGCACTTTGGATGATGGTTGATTATTTATCGTTGCTATTATATACATTTGTTGTATGGAATCCATATAATTAACTTTATATGGTAATTGATTGGGCCTCATTCCAATCGGGAAAATAAAGAATATTATAAAATAAAGGTTCATGTGTTGACAGTACTCATCCGTTGAGATTAGTCATGTGTTGAACGAAATATTTTAATAATAAAATTTACATCTTTATCAATATAAAATAAAGGTTCATGTGTTGACTGTACTCATCCGTTGAGATTAGTCATGTGTTGAACGAAATATTTTAATAATAAAATTTACATCTTTATCAATATAAAATAAAGGTGCATGTGTTGACAGTACTCAGCCGTTGAGATTAGTCATGTGTTGAACGAAATATTTTGATAATAAGAAATATTTGAAATAGAAATATTTGAAATAGAAATATTCGAAATAGAAATATTTGAAATAGAATATTTGAAATCGAAATATTTGAAATAGAATATTTGAAAATAGAATTATATGAAGCCGTGTTGATTAGATTGATGCCATTTTGACGTGAACGATATTTATATCGATTTTACACGATTTTGAAATGAATCGAATAGAAAACGAATTTGAATTGAATCGAGTAGAAAACCAATTTGAATTGAATCGAATAGAAAACCAATTCGAAATGAATCGAATAGAAAACGAATTTGAATTGAATCGAATAGAAAACCAATTTGAATTGAATCGAATAGAAAACGAATTTGAATTGAATCGAATAGAAAACCAATTTGAATTGAATCGAATAGAAAACGAATTTGAATTGAATCGAATAGAAAACCAATTTGAATTGAATCGAATAGAAAATGAATTTGAATTGAATAGAAAAGAATTTTTAAATGAATTTATAAGGAAAAATTCAACTTTGATTTGAATTTGAAATAAAGGTTGAAATTGTTTTTGAAACGAATTCAAAACTATTTATAAAATTCGTTTTGAATAGAAATTGACGAAATATATATATTATATATATATATATATATAATATAATGGCCTGAATAGAACGCGCCGCGCCGCGGCAGTTCGCGAATTTCGACCATTTATTTCAAACGGACATTACGGGAGATCCGACCGTCAGATTCTCCTAAAACCGGAACCGTTGGGTTCGTATCGAAAAGAGCTTTCTAATGAATATTTGGAATTTGAAATCTAACGGTTGGATTTGGAGATACGTCCAAATCAAATTCGAAAAAGGTCGCTATAGGTGCAGTTCGATGGCCGTTGTTGGAAATCGACTGTACGGGCCTTGATAAAATTATTAAAAATAGTAATAATTTGTGTAAAATCATAAGATATGATTTGGGAAAAGTTGGGATGAAAAACTCCATATTTGAAAAGATAAAAATAGATTTTTATCGAAATGAACTAGTTTTGAACTAAATTTAAAACCCAATTATTTTTAAATAAATAAATTAGATTTAAAAAGGGGTTTTAAATAATCAAAATTTCTAATATATTTGATTGAATTTGAAATGGGTTTATCGTGAACGGTGTTTCAAATAACACTAGTTCTTTAACCCGATAATAATTAGAATGTGATTTGGGTTTGTCGTGAACTGTGTTTCAAATAACACTAGTTCTTTAACCCAGTAAAAGGAGTTTTAATGAATCTGCAATTAGATTGAAATGTGAATAGATAATCTAAATTATCAAATTTAGAAAATGAGCGAGAATGGAGTATCACCAGTTTTGCTCCAAAACGATAGTCAAATCTTTAATTAGATTTGAACGTGAAATGATAATTAATTTTATCGACAACACTATGGTGTTAGATATGGAGTATTACCAGTTTTGCTTCATGGGATGAATAGGTTGGGATTGGGAAATAAAATAAATAATTACTTCGTTGTGGTTCGCTAATCTCGACTAGTTTAGAAAACCATAATTTGGTTTGAAATGTCATCCAAAGGAAGATTAAAGGATAAATTTCAAAGAATTTATCTTGGATAAAATTAATGGGAACCTTTCCCTAAGAATGTGATTTGGTGAATAAAAGAATATTCTGAATTGGAATGAGGCGTATGTTGTGTTTGTGTAACATTTGTTTTTTTTAATATACGCGGGTTGTTCGGAAAGACCGGGTTTATACCCATTCTGAATAACCGATTCGACGATAAGTCAAAGATGAAGATGGTGGTGGAAGGCCGGAAGTCTTTACATCGTTTGGGTAATTACTGACGATCCTGATTGGGCTGTACACCCAAGAGGATGGAAATAGTTGGTGGTCGTCAAGACGTACTTGGAGATCGATGGATATGCGAGGAAAGTGCCTCCGGTTTCATTCAGACCCAGAACGAACTTGTAAATGGATTGTGTGTCCGACATTGGATTTTATTCTGTGTTGATTGATTTCTGTTAAATATATATCTGTTTGGTAGCGGAGAATTTATTCTCTTGCTTAACGCCCTTCTCTGAGACGTACGAGCTCAGAGGTTGTATATCGATGGACATCAGTCGCATGGCATGAATTGCCTGTGTGGCACGCTAAGATGCAAGGATCAAGGCTTCTGTTGAAAAGCAAAGTCTTGTGGTTGATGATCAAAGCACGGCCTACGTGGCAGCTTTGTGTATAGCGTGGATTCGCGAGCCTCACACCTCGGTATGAGTTAAAAACGGGATACGGACCGTTGGGAGAACACGACGTTTCTTTCTAGCTTTGGTGGTGTCAGTGACTTACCAGCCCTGACATTTATATACTTTTCACCTTTGTGGTTGTTGGAATGAGGCGCCTCGATTATAGGTCTGTAAGGACCGGGAAACGTGTGTTCAGGAATAAATAATCCTCTAACGTAAGTGAGGACCGGCCCAACCGATCCAAGTGGCTGCCCAGAGTGTGTAGTCCTGAGCATTTGCTAGAGTGTCTCGAAGCGGAGAGGAGCTTGCCCCTTGCCTCGACTCATGACGGAAATCCAATTTCCAATACGTGTATTTCGGCTTTATTTGTAGAGCCTAGTATGGCGACATAGTAGCATGGGATGCTATGCCGTCTATGATTTATATTTATGATTGAAATTGTTTTGATACTATACACTTATTATAGTATCAAATGATTTGTTTTAAACGTACCAAGCATGTTTGGATATTATAAGGGAAAACCCTATCCTCCGGCTTGCGTTGCATTGTGTGATGGGACCTGGGTCTTATAATAGCTTCATTTTTCGAAAAAGCATTGCGTTGTTTATTCTGTGCACTGGTATTCTTGGGAGGAAACCCGTTCCGTGTTATACGACGTGGTCCCTTGAATTACTCTCTTTTAAAATAAAGTTTTAAATAACTGTTTTAGTTCTCACACCAGTCACATGACTGACCTGGAGTTTATTGTTTTAACCTAAACTCTGGGTGCCCTTCTTTTCGACACGGGCAGCTAGTAGTTTTGGTTTTGCAGATTTATATTCACAGGATCCTGGTTTACAGCTGGAATGATGTCCGGAAAGCTCTGTATCCGTATATCACCTTCATTTGTGCCTTGTATTATTTTCCGCTGCTATGTAATTTATTGTAATCTCTTATATTTATCGAATGTAATTTATTCAATTATACTCTGTATATTCTTGTATTCTGATGGAATTGTTGTAATAACAATGAAATGTTCTTCCGTCTGTGTTCTGATTTGTCTTGTCCTCACAGTAATTCGTTCTTTCTCATCTCTTCGGAGACCGGGGAAGTTCGGGTCGCTTCAGCTTGCGTGTTTTTATTGGTGAGAAATGGGTTGATGTCTTTGCTGAAATGGCGAAGGTGATTTAGCTATTTGTATAAGAAGAAAAGGGCAGAGATGGAAATAATGTAACCTCAATAGGTATACGTAGCTGAGAAGGGTATGGTGATGGGGTTTCTTTTCTTTCGTTTCGGCAGTATGGGTATTTATATTGGTGAGAACCGTGGAGAGGAAGGCGTTTCAGTGGTGTGCAAGGCAAGGAACTGGTGAAATGTGGTTGGCATGGAAAATTTTGAAAAGCTTGTATATAAAGGAATTAATTTTATATATAGAATATTGTTCCCTGTATCTTTACAGCCTTGCATTGATTTTATAATGAGTAGGCTAACATAGTAGTGCTATGTTCATTAATTTACACATATGGTTAGTGTTAACCTAGGCAGTACCCTGCTTTGCTTAGGACCAAGATATTTATATTATAATATTTTAATACGGTTAATTCCACCGCCATTTAACACCGCTATTTAATATTTGCACCACCCTACATGAACGCTAAATACAACGAAACTTGACACATGCTACATCTCGTCGTTCCGCCCCTCCAATGAAATTAATTTTATTGAAAAGCAACTTCATTCGCACAACGACATTATTTTAAATTATCGGTTCCCCTGTAAATTTTCGTGCACCGGTAAAACAACTCTGTTTTGCTCCAAACTGAAAATGTAGAAATAATTAATTGTACACATTCCAATAAAACTCGTTTCGTCGGAAATGGAGATCGTTTTTAAAAGAAGACAGTTTTTAAAACCTAAAATATATTAATATTACCAAATTGATATTTAAACCGATTTAAATATTCAAATTAAAATGGTAAAAAAATCTGGGATCTTACATCCAGCGTCCACAAGTGGTCAACTTAATGCGAGGGATCTGGTGCACTAACATACATGAATACGGGTATATAACTAGAAAGAAATAAGTGGCATTAATTGTAATTAACGGAAATGAATGAATCCTACAACAATAAAAGATTTGGAATGAACGGGGAAAGATAATAACCTATTATGAATAAACCTGAATGGGAAAAGGAAAGATAATAGGTAGCTTTGTCCTAGGGACAAGCGGAAATTATAACTTCGATTATAATACACGATAGAGAAAATGAGATGACTTATGCAATGAGAAAAGTTGTACTTAATCATAAATTAATTAATATGTAAACCTGAGAATCTAAATCCTGCTGATAAGAAGAACATGTTATCTAAAAACCTAGGAATATGAAATCCGCTGATAAGAATAACATGTTAAAGGCTTATTAATGAACTTAAATGGGGTAAGTTATATAACTGAAATTAATAAGCAAGAATAACTTGGTAACCTAAACAAGAAGTTAACATGATTTGAAATAAACAAGTTAACTGGAAATCTAATAAGGTAGAGTAAGGGCGTAATTAAACGTTTGGACATAGGGCCTTATAACACGTTAGCCTGAGGCGCTTGGACCATTTTGTACGCCTGAAAGTGAAGAACCCAACGGGGTAGGTCATCGTGTGTCATGAGACACGAGGGGAGCGCATGTCCGTCTGATTTTTCTTCCTGTTCTACCTGTTGTTCTGCTGATATTATGTTGGCTCCGAAGGACTGGAAGGGGAAGCACGCGACTTTCTGGGACATGTAGGGTACTCATGGTCGTCCTTTGTGCGTTGGCAGCGTCTAGGCTGTGCTCGTAGAGATTGGGTCAGCACGTTACTGCCTGGTGAGTTGCCATGATAGTGGGTAGTCAGAAGGCTGTAGGGTTGCATAGGTGATTCGACGAATCTAGTGCCTTGTGATTAGGTGGGTTACGATTATCTCAACTGTTTTCCTTAGGTGGGTCTAACCATCTGATTGATAGTAATCGTCAGGTACCGGTCATCGACAGTCAGCGTGATACGGAAAGGCGGAGAGCTAAACCAAAAGACCATTGACCTTTTACTATCGAGGCTTTAGTTGCAGGACACGCCAATTTGGATGCAGATTATTTGTTAAGGGCACGTCACTAGATTTCATATCTGTTTGCGTTTCACTAGTTGAGGGAGGGGTCGGATGGGAACATAGCCACCGTGAAAATGCAGACCATAGCATCTATGTATATAGATATCTGAAAATGCTCCCGACCAAGTTCCTTGTGTCTGATATAGCCATGTTACGGAACTCGGTGCACAGTAGATAATATGTGCGGGTACATGCATACCGTTTCCAATGGTGTATCATCGAGGGTGAGGCATCGAGTATGATTGACGATGCGTATGTGAGAAAGTCTAGATACATGCATGTCTGCTCCGGGTGGTGTATCGTAGACTCTAGAGCATTACTCTATGATGAAATCTGATTCGATCGAATGATTTGAAGGTGGCAGTCTGTACGCTTAAGTAGCATGGAGATGGCATGTTTATGCGGAACGTACCATTGTTATATTGGGATCCGTTCGTCGCTTCGACGTAGGATGAGGAACGGCGTATATTTCTGTGCCATTACGGCAGAGACCATGCGAGTGGGGTACCATGGGATGTACCTTAATATTGGGAGTAGCTATAATATATATATACATCCACCCCCAATTTTAAGGTACATCCCATAGTACCCCACTCACACAGTCTCTGTCGTAAAGTCACAGTACGCAGTTCCTCATATATATATATATATATATATATATTCTATTAGGTTAATCTGCTGGGGAGTAGATGGGTACGACGTATATGTAAGCCTTGAGTGCTATTAACACAAGTAACCAAATAAATAAGAAAATGTAACTGAACAGTATATATAAGGTTATCCAAAATGTGTAGTTTAAATCCAGTCACCAGAACTTGTGTTCTGACCCCCTCCTCATAACATGCTCGCATGTTAGATTTGTGGCGGAGATATGATAACTTTGGATACTGGTTGGGCGGTATTATTATTTTGGTAAGACTATATTTGTTTATATTATACTTTATTCCATTCCTCTATGAGATGTTTTCTAAGCTCTGATATGTTTAGTGTCTCTGTCTTTTATGCAGGAAACCAAACAAACCAATTCGAGTTTCGGCAGATGGAATTTTCGGGGAAAAAATGGTCTATTGGAATTCAGATTGTTACATTTGGTTCCAGAGTCTAGATTTAGGATTCCTATATAGATAATGAGTGAACCTATTTGCATTTTTAAAATATAAAAATATTATATATATATATACACACGCACCTAGACCCATAGAGGAACCCACTAAATAAAAAGAGAAGAATATGGTAAGAGTTGGGATATCTGTTTTGTACACTAAAGGACTGTACAAACTGGAAAAGGGTAATAAGAGGGAAATGGATTAGGAATATATGTAGTTGTGAGAATTGACTTTGTGGAGTGTCTAGGAAAGTCTAGTTAAGTTGGAAACCCACTTTGAGTGTAACCCCATTGTTAACTTTTAAGAATTTGAAAATGTAAAAGCTTTTGGAAGATGGTTTGTGGTGTTTTCAAGTTTTGATCTAAAAAGTTTTAAAATATGTAAAGAACATATTTGAAAAACTATATATTGAGTTTTGAAGTAAAATGGAGTATATTTTGGAAACAGTGATTTCTTGTGGAAATTTTGTCTAAAACAAAATTCTCTCAGTAAATGATGCACATTATAGAGCATGTATAGCTCGCTAGTTTTTATGTTATATTGAATGAAAGGATCAAAAAGCAAAACATAGAAAATGTTGCATTTTTTTAAAAACTAGAACTTTCAGTAAAGGAAGTTTTGAAATCTCTATTCTTTTGACAATCATTTTTTATAATTGTTTTAACATAAAATTTTGTTGGGTGGATAAGGTAAGTTGTATAAATTAAGAATAGAGTACATGTTTGCACCTATTAGCTGAACTGACATTGTAAGTTAGAACTGTTGTAAACCTGATGTAGAAATAGTTGTCCTTATCTACTCCAGCTTTTGTGATTTGAAAAAAAAATGATTTACATTTTTTATAAAACGAAATATTTTATGGCTTGACAAAGGTAAGTTTTGGTGAGGAAAATAAAGTTTTGATACTTTTAATTTTTGGAAGAAAAGTGAAATGAAAAGGCCAAAACCATATTTTAAAAAGTATGGAGTAGGTAAGGATTAGGGCCTAGGAATACTGGAAAAGTTTAAGACTATGATGTAGATAGCGAGAATTATCTTGGAATAATGGTAAGTTCCCGTATATTGCGTCAGCATTGAGAACCCTATGGTGTTGCTTGGAAATTGTAACAACTCGAAATTTTGGCAATATAAATTAATTATTAGAATTTCAAAATAGGAATTCCTGCAAACATTGAAATTTGGCCGCGAGACTTTAACCGTTGTGTTCATCTCGGAATTCTGGTCAACTTTCATGTTTGGAGTTTCGCGAACGGAGTCCGTTTAAAAAAATTACGGATGAAATACGAAAACGGATGGAAAATAAATAAACAAAATATTTAATTAATAATTTACCTAATATAACCTAGTCGATCTGGACAATCTGGTGCCCAGGCAGTCGACCACCTAAGTCAATCTACTAGGCGTCAGATCGCCTAGTGGCGGCTAGGTCTTGAAGGGTTAGTTAATTTTTATATATAACGAATGGACGGATATAACTTAAAACTAATCCGATGGTTCTAGGCCATTTCCACCCCTATAAATAAAGGGGTAGAGCCCCATTCTCTTCCATTCAAATCTATAGAGGCAGCGGAGCTCTGCCATTTTTCTTCCTCTTTTAACCTAATTTCTAAAATAAAAATATGTTCGTACATATCAAATCAAATCAAATTCATATGGAAATGGGAAGATTAATAGATTCAATGGAAGAGGATGCTCAACGATAGATTTTTCACTCTCTTCCCTTTTCTTACATTTCTACAGACCTAGAATTTTCCCCTTTCTAGATAAATTGTAGATTTATAAGAATTTGGGGATTGTAAGCCTAAAGGGTTCAAACTTATAATTTGCAGGCTATAAGGTGAGTGGAAATTTACTAATACAATTATAATGACTTATCTATTTCATTTGAATCCAATCTAAGTTTTATGCCAATCAGATATGTTTATTTGAATATTGTGAATTTATTGGCAACCATCAGATCTGATTATAAATATGGTTAAAATTAGTAAATGATAAGTTTTGGTTATGTATAACATGAATTGTAGGATTCTTAAATGTTTTTCCCACGTATTCCTATAGTTATATCATGAAATATGTTGTACATGTTACATAGCACTGTGGATCTAGAAATCAGTCCCATTAAACATAAATTAGTTGTAGTTATGTTCCAGATCTTTAGTTCAGTGCTAAAATATGAAATATGTGAATTTGGGTAAAAAGATGAAATTTATGTATTATGTGATTGTAAGAAAAAAGAAATATTCCTGTTTATATTCAATAATGTTGGGTTTTGGCTTAAGCATTGTAAAATATGCCTTTTTCCTCCATTTGAATAAAGAGGCATTATTTTGGAATCAAGAGAAGTAGGAAAAAAAGATTAAAAAGGGAAAAGTGTTGCAAAAGGAGCAAATATATATATTTTTATGTAATTTGCATCAACTATTCCAATATATACAATATTACATATATTTCTCATGATTTGGAATTAAGTCAATTCCACAAAATAGGCATTATTTACAATGATTACGGCTAACTGTCCTTTGTGAGACTTGAAACCTTTTGGCAAGCTAGAATATAAAAAGAGAATGCTTGGTTAATTGATTAGACCAAATCATTAATATAAAATAAGAGTAATAAAATAAAATATTAATAACTACGTTGACCGCACGAAAACATGAATATATATATATATAAAGTGAATGAAATGTTTGAATGTTGGATAAGGTTCAATTACGAAATTACATGTAAATATAATCCATTTTGAATTAATATATTTGTGGTGACCATTTGTAGCAATAAATGTAATAAACTGCTATAAATGAGACCGCAAATAAAGAAATAACCATTGCAACCAATATTGATTTGGGAGAAATAAATGTGCTGAGAAAAATGATTACAATTCCTAAAATCAATTAGGATAAATGTTGTGGATCCCTATTAGGAAATTTGAGTTATAACTGCATTTAGATACGAGGTTAAACTCAACTTGGGTGTAAGCCTGCCCAGAACTGAACGACAAATCCAGCAACCACAGGTAGTCAGTTTAATGTGAGGGTCTAATGCATAAATAATCGTATTAAGTTACGAGGTTAAGTTAACTTGTGGTAGAAATCTGCCCGGAACCGACCGGTACATCCAGCATCTACAAGTAGTCAACTTAATATGAGAGGCCTGGTACGTGTGTGTATATATATATATGTATAACAATCAAAAAATAAATAAATGAATAAGAATAGAAATTGACCGTTAGGGTAGAACAAATAGATAACTTGGGACTGATAAATTGCTGCCTTAGGAAAATATGACCGTTATAGTCAAAAGGGCAATAAAAAGGAAACAAAAGGAAATGGGTGTCATAAGGGAATTTATGATAGTCGTTTAAACACTAAGTCCAAATTAGGGAAGGTATTAAATAATTATCCTAGGGAGAAAAGGAATATAAGCTTCCTTATTAATAGTAATGGAAATAGAAAATATAGTTGGACTTAGTAGGTTAATAATGTAAGATATTAATAAACATAAAAACCCGTGACGCAAATCAATGGTGTACGTATAGTATTTCCGTATCAAGGGACTAAACGGGAATGACTTAATAACGTAGCCTACTTTATCCCAAAAAGCGAAAGGTGCTAAAGGCAAATGGGGTACGAACTAATAACCTTCGCATACAGTCCGCTTCCTGGGTCCTAACAGGCTAAGTGACTAGGGTTAAAGAGTTCACCTGAGAATAGGTTTTTCAGTATAGGGGTCTTAAATGGCGTGTGTGTGGGCCTACCCAAACCTGGAAATTAAAAAGGTCAGATATGGCCACCTATCCTATGGGAAGTAATAAGCGATTAAGGAGGTTATCTAATAAGGTCAACTAGAAGGTATAATTAACGATAAAATACCTTCTCTCACCTTATGCGGGGCAAGGGTATATGCGTGAATGACGGAAGCCTTAACTAGTAGGGCCTATAGCTAGTGCCCACTAGTTGATGTTAACATTGAATATACTATTGAGGGTTAATAAGTGACCAGTCGGTCGGCCTAGGGCCATAAGTGATCAAGACGAATCCACCCTATCTATCACTGATAGTCAGGCGATAAATAATAAAGAATAGTGAGTGAGAATATATAGAAACCCCGTATTAGGGTCCCACTCTCGATATAATTAACCAGATAAGCTCTGGTATAAAGGTTTCACAAAAATGTATGTAAATGTCCTATCTCAGTAATATAATTTGGGAATACTACTTTGGGAAGAGTAGTAGAGTCATGCGTAAACATTAACAAGGTTGGTTTAGAATCACTTACCTTGTTAGACATATAACTTGGGTTGAACCAAATGGAATATATCTATGTTATAGTCTCTGTTGTACATTTCTTAGCCACCATACCTTGTTGTTCTGAGCCCCTCCTCGTTACCTCCTAGGTTTCCAAGAGAAGGTCGGGTGCTCACAGATGATTAAGTTTGGCTTTCGGTTCTCCTACTCTCTTATGCTCGGTATTGGCAAAGTGACTTACTTTGAAAAAAGTGTAGTTACTTGAGTTAATACTATTTATCCTATTTTTAGTTCCGCTGTGAGTTTTATTTATCATACTCTGATTATGTTCATGCTCATTTATTGCAGGTACCAGATATACACACTCCATGCTTGGATGTGTTCAAGTTTTGATTTTTGTCAAAATTTGAGTGTAGAAAAGTGTGGGATGTTACATTTGGTATCAGAGCCTAGGTTAAATGATCAGAGGAATTAGTCAAATTAGAAATCATGAGAGAACGTAAATCGATTTTCTTTTCTGCTTTTCTTCGTCTTTCTTACTCGAATTTAATCTATTTCGACAATAAAATTAGTCGTGGGCCTAATTATATAAAACGGGCTTTGAGCGACTAAGAGTCGAAATATGTTGGGTCCGGGTTTCTAGCCGATTCTGTCTTACCCTATAGTACGTTGGCAATCTCATCGTGAAGAGCATAAGACGACATATGGTAAATTCCGTTGATTCGTGATTGGAAACTGGAATAAAATATAAGTTAATATAAAAAGCTAGCTACAACCGGGATAGTCATAAATTCCTGATTTGGTTTCGTTGGTAGTTCCAGTTAAGATCATTACTCGATCCAAAACGGGGAAAAATCTCATGTTAATATGTCGTATCCATTTCGGAAATATAATTACAAGGTATACCCATTTGTTACTTTGTTAAAATTCCTAATCTACCTTTGTTGAGATATTTAATTAAGTTCTTGGCCTTGTATTCAAGGAAACTTATTTATAAAACCATTTGAAAAATAAAAATGGATTTCGATGGTTTTGAAATACGGTTTCGGAAAGTAGTTTGTGAAGATATGGTTTTAAATTCTTAATATATTCATGTTTTAAATTTTTTGGGGCCATTCAGCAATTTTAATAAATTCGGTCTTATTGGTAGGAAAGAAGGAATTAAAAATAACAAGCAATATAGCACTAAAACTGAAGAATAATATATATCTATTCCTTGTGATTTTCAGTATCCATCTTCCTATATATATATTGGATAATTTATTAAAGTTAGCAAAATTAATCTAAATTGTTTTTAAAGCTCCACTATTTTTAAACACGAAAAGGTTTTTCCAGTTTAAAATATAAATTGGATATGAGTAATAATAATTTAGATTTATAAATACGAAACCGTTAGTTAACAATAAAATTCCATTTTTGGAAAAGTTTTAAATTTTTCTTCGAAAAGGCTTAGGAAAATCCTTCCGGATTTTTGGGGTATTTGATTTCGTGAATCGTCTGGTTGTTGTCAGCTAGGTAATGGGAAAATCCATTTTAATTCACATTACGGATTTCAAGCAAAATTATTTTTGGAATTCGTTCGTTCGTTGTGTGGTCGTAGAATTGTTGTTGAGACCATAAATCCTTGGAGTTGGTTCGGAGTTTAACTGTGGTCTTTAAATACCGTGGTGATGACTATTTTCAAATCGCGGCACGATTAATATTTTAATACGACTTAATAAGGTCAAGGTCCAACCTCTGTCCAAAGCCCACTGGGTAGTTGACCGTTTAGTGCTATACTAGGATGGTCAATTAATTGATGAGTTTTGGTACAACTTGGACCAAGGACTCAACCGTAAAAGTTGCGTCCAAATTACCCTTTAACTTCTTTCTTCCTCATCTAGCTGAACCACATCTCTATCCTTCTTCTCTTTCTTGTCGTCGCCTCGTCTCCTCATTTTCCGTGTTTATTCTCGCATTAGATCTTGCCTCTCTAGTACTCCAAGATCTAATTTTCTTCTATCCGACCTTTTCTTAGTCCATAATACCTACTTGCGCTATCGGATCTTACTCGCACCATTTAAGTCTCACCCTTGGGTAGAGATCATTTGGTTGGATCAGAATGAGAAAAATGATCTCACCGCTTTACGGCTAAGAAAATTTGTTGTGGCGGTTGGACTACACCGGTCCACTGCTCGAGATCTTAGTATAAGGTTGTGTTTGTGTTGCATTCACCTTTTCTATATCTTGTTAGAATAGGCTCTTTCAAAGGCGATCGACGTTTCAGAGATGAAGATTTTTCTATCTTTTGAATAGTTTTTTTGAGGAGAATCTCAAAGAGATTTTAGAGGAATCTGTGTTATACGCGGACTCATATGGTCTTTTGTTTGACTGGCTTTGGGGATTTTTGTAGCAAATCTCTTTTACTTAATGTCAGTATTTGAGTTTGGGAATCTACGTACAAAACTTCCCATGATGATGTGGACCCATTTAGCAAGTTGTTTTATAGATGGGGAGTTATGACTATATTTGTCTTATGATGCAGAAATCAATCTTTTTTGATTGGTGGCATAACCATCATTTAGTACCGCATCATATTCGATTTAGCTTATGTTATTGTGTGTTGTCTCAAGGAGTTACTTTCTGTAATTTCATCTATCTACTTTGTCCTTAGGCAATATTGGGTGGGTTTTCATGAGGAGCAGTTTTGTAGTAGGTTTCTTTTCTCATCATAAATTCTCTCTTAGAAGAGATAGTGTCGTGAAACCTCCAACAACACCGGCAGTGTTGGTAACATGAGGCTGAGCATTTTTCTACCATGATATGGTTAATTAAAGTTCATAAAAATTGGTTTGAGCTCCAGCCATGGAGCAAGATATCTCGTTGTTTATAGCCATTGTTTTGGTGTTGTTTTGTCATTGTCTTTGGTGTTATCGCTTTCTAGCATCGAGATTTTGGTTTTCTGGTGATTCGTGCTTGTAACTGTTAGTGTTGTTTAAATAACACGACTTAGGTTAATGAGATTTCAATGTTTGGAAATGTTTATGTCATTCACGCATGCATGTTCGAATGAAATCTCATTTCATATCTAAACTAACAGTTGTCCTAGAGTTGGAAAGAACAAAATTTTGTTTCAGATAAATTTTAGCAAAGGACCGGTTTTGCGTTGTTTTTTGTCACGGATATATAAATAAATAAATCACCGTTACTTGTTAAAGCTAAAATTTATTTTTGTTTTTTTGTATGTGATTTTAGTTTTCGCATTTTTAGCGTGATTGACTTCCTTTTTGGCCAACATGTGACATGAATCATTTAAATTTCTGCAAATTACATTTTTGAAAGTTTATGAAAAATGTTGTTTGAAAAAAAGCATTTTTCTTTCATTTTCTTATTTTATAGGAAGTTGAAACGGTTTTGAAAGGAAATTTTCAAAATAAACATGACAAGTCTTTAAGCGAAATTTTATTTTTGTGAAAGATTTTGATTTTTGGTCACATGAACGGTGTAAGGAAGATTTTTGGATGCTTTGTGTGCACATTGTTGTGGTGCAATAGGATCGATGATATGATAAAAATGTAAATGGCAACAAGGAAAAGGTTGTTTTAGCCTTGGAAATGCTGTTCCCATGCCTTGTCAACGATGCGCGCGAGCTTTTAATTAACTTGTTTTATGTTTTAGAGCTTGTTTTAGCCTCCTTTACAGTCTACAGTTGGAAATTTTTGGGGTGTTTCGGGTAGCTGAGGTGAAAATTACACTGTAGGACAAGAAATGGAATATTTGGGAGTGGAGGAAATGTAAAATTTCTTTGCCTGAATTTCCTTTTTCGGGTTTTGGAGAAGTTAAGTAGTGAACGATTAAGATTGCGTACTTTTTGGATGGTAGTGTTTGGATGTAAAATTGGTTGCCTTACACTTCTATTCTTAGTTGTGCGAGGATTATGGATGAAAAAGAATTTTCAAAATTTGCATTCATATAGAAATTGCTAGTATATTTAGGATGTTCTGCATCATGTTTTCAAAAATATTTCAAAAGTTTAATGCAAACATATAGGAGGATTCGATTAGAATCATCTTGGATGCATGTTTTTAATTGAAATTGCATTATGTACACCATGCACATATACACATGGTTGCAAAATGTATGTATACAAATTAGTTGTGTAGCATAGGATTATAGGCGTCAGAATTTCGGGACGAAATTCCTTTTAAGGAGGGAAGAATGCAACCACCTGGAATTTCGACAATATAAATTAATTATTAAAATTTCAAAAATAGGAATTTGTGCAAATGATGAAATTTGGCCACGAGACTTTAACCGTTCCGTTCGTCTCGGAATTCTGGTCAACTTTCATGTTTGGAGTTTCGCGAACAGAGTCCGTATAAAAAAGGTACGAATGAAATAAGAAAACGGAAGGAAAATAAATAAACAGAATATTTAATTAATAATTTACCTAATATAACCCAGTCGACCTGGGCAATCTGATGCCCAGGCGGTCGACATGGGGGTCGACCTACTAGGCGTTAGATCGCCAATGGAGGCTAGGTCTTGAAGGGTTAGGCTAATTTTTATATATAACGAATGAATGGATATAACTTAAAACTAATCCGACGGCTTTAGGACATTTCCACCCCTATAAATAAAGGGGTAGGGCCCCCTTCTCTTCCATTCAAACCTATAGAGGTAGCGGAGCTCTGCCATTTTTCTTCCTCTTCTAACCTAATTTCTAAAATAAAAATATGTTCATACATATCAAATCAAATCAAATTCATATGGAATTGCATTGTACATCCAGAATAAACCTTGGGAAGGTTAATAGATTCAATGGAAGAGGATGCTCAACGATAAATTCTTCGCTCTCTTCCTTTTTTCTCACATTTCTATAGATCTAGAATTTTCCCCTTCCCAGGTAAATTGTAGATTTATAAGAATTTGGGGATTGTAAGCCTAAAGGGTTCAAAACTTATAATTTGGAGGCTATAAGGTAAGTGGGAAATTTACTAATACAATTATAATGACTTATCTATTTCCTTTGAATCCAAATGCCTATCAGATCTGTTTATTTGAATATTGCGAATTTATTGGAAACCATCAGATCTGATTATAAATATGGTAAAAATTGGTAAATGATAAGTTATGGTTATGTATAACATGAGTTGTAGGATTCTTAAATATTTTCTCACATATTCCTATAGTTATGTCATGAAATATGTTGTACATATTACATAGCACCGTGGATCTGAAAATCAGTCCCATTAAACATAAATTAATTGTAGTTATATTTCAGATCTTTAGTTCAATGGTGAAATATGAAATATGTGAATTTGGGTAAAAAGATGAAATTTGTGTATTATGTGATGTAAGAATAAAATAAATATTCCTCTTTATATTCAATATTGTTGGGTTTTGGCTTAAGCATTGTAAAATATGCCTTTTTCCTCCTTTTGAATCAAGAGGCATTATTTTGGAATCACAAGAAGTAGGAAAAAAGATTAAAAAGGGAAAAGTGGTGCAAAGGTTCATATAAATATAAATACATATATTTGTATGTAATTTGCATCGACTATTCCAATATATACAGTATTACATATATTTCTTGTGATTTGGAAATATGTCAATTTCACAAAATAGGCATTATTTACAATGATTAGGGCTAATGGTCCTTTGTGAGACTTGAAACCTTTTGGAAAATAGGAATATAAAAAGAGAATGTTTAGTTAACTGATTAGACCAAACCATTAATTTAAAAGATATAAATAACTACGTTGACCGCACGAAAACATGAATATATATATACATACACATGCATATATATATATATATGCATATATATACGTATACACACACTATCCATCCAAATCAATGTAAAATGGAGAAATATAAATTGAACGGAATGTTTGAATATTGGATAAGGTTCAATTATGAAATATGTGTAAATATAATCCATTTTGAATTAAAATATTTGTAGTGACCATTTGTAGCAATAAATGTAATTAACTGTTATAAATGAGACCACAAGTAAAGAAATAACCATTGTAACCAATATTGATTTGGGGAAAATAAACGTGATGGGGAAAATGGTTACAATTCCTAAAATCAACTAGGATAAATGTTGTCAACCCCAATTAGGAACATTGAATTATAACCGCATTTAGACAGGAGGTTAAGCTCAACTTGTGGTGTTAACCCGCCCAGAACCGATCGACAAATCTAACAACCACAGGTAGTCAGTTTAATATGAGGGGTATATGCATAAATATAACCATATTAAGGCACGAGGTTAAGTTCACTTGTGGTAGAAGTCTTCCCAGAACCGACCAGGACATCCAGCATCCACAGGTAGTCAACTTAAATTGGGTTCTCCAGCCCCGATAGGGTCGACCGCTCCCTCTTAAGGGGGGTCGATCGACTGCTAGGCAGTTAGGAAGCCCAATTCTGCCTACGTGGGTAAGGGTTTTCTATGAGGTTATATTTATATGAGAGGTTCAGATTTAATTTTATTAATCTGACGGCTCATGCTCACACGAGAAAGTATAAATAACCCCTCAAACCACACACTAGAAACCATAATCTTCTACACCTCTGCTCTACGCTGCTAAATTCCATATAAAAATAAAGAGAATAGGGTGAAGGTTTCTTCTACTTCTCTAACTCCATTCTATATCTCTCTATTTCAATCTATATAAGTTTAGTATTTCGGAATTTAGCATAAGAAAATATGTATAAGAATCTAACTATACGTTTTTATATGTATATTAGTAGAAGAAGAATCAGAGCTCGCTTGAACGTTAGGAACCGTTGCAGATCATGATATTCTACCACATCTCCACCTAATTTGTGAGTGGAATCTAGTTTTTTTTAAAGTCATATTCATGTTTTTAATAGTTTGCCATATGAATTGATATGCCTATGAAGATATGGTTATTCGATAATATTAACATGAAAATCCCAAATCTTCTATTTTGTAATTACGTAAGAAATTGTCATAATGAATTGGGTTTTGTGGAATTGCTGTTTTTGTATTGGATTAAAGGTAAATATGAGTGTTGTACTATTATTTTTATTTTATGCAATTCACCATTATTATCATTTGATTTAGCCTAAAAAGGTTTGGATTTGAATGGTTTCATAGTTGAATTGGGTTTGGATCCTAATTTGGGTGTAAATGCTTTCATAAATTGGAATAAGTCAAATGTAAACATTTTTGGGTGTATAACACCATAATAAGGGTGAATTGGGTGAAATATGGATTGTAAACATACATGTGTGAATGTATGAAATACTCTACTTTTAATTTAATATTGAAATCATTTCCACGTGCCTAGGATGCGAGTTTATAATTGTATGTATATATGTTTTTCCATCCACTTCTACTTGTTATGTTATCAGTTGTTATTATGCCTATGTTGTAGTGGTAAAAGTATAGAAAACCCAATTTGCATGCCTTAATTTGGATAAAATGACAATTTCCACCTCGTTAGAAGGTTTCCCCGTTTATACGAATGTTACGTTAATTAGGCAATATTATTGCATTACTTATATAAACGTAATCAACGTTATATTAGCGTAATAAATGCGATTAGGTTAGATTTTGAATTTGAAATGTTCCCTTAACATATATATATGTGTGTGTGTGTGTGTGTATTTTGTTTGCTTGTGTGTGCTTATATATAAAATGGCTTAAATATATATAAATAATGACACATAGACATGAGGTTAGTTGCCATTTGTGGTAGAAGCCTGCCCCGGAACCGACCGGCATATCCAGGAACACAAGCAGTCCCAACTAATGTGAGATGTCTAGGTGCCATGGGCCATTCATAAACTTAGTAAACTAGACACGAGGTTAAATCGACTTGTAGTAAAAGCTTGCCCGGAACCGACCGGCATATCCAGCATCTATTGGTATACGGTTTAATGTGAGAGGTCTAGTGTGTGTATATATATATATATATATATAACTATATATATAAGTCTGTTGCCTGAAAATAGATAGGTTTACTACGACTTAAGAAGGTCTTATGTGGATGACTCACCTTTTTATCTAATTTGGGTCTTAAGTGGTTAGAACTAGGATCCATCTGAAGGTTTATTCCTTGGAGAGCAACCAAAGTCATGGGACCTATGCTTATTAGTATTAAGGTAGGTTTTTGGGTCCTTCTTCTTTAAAAGTGGTTAGACATAAAACGATAATGGAGTAGGGTAGTTCGCGGGGATGTCTACTTCCTTTAGAAGCTTGTAAGGGCTTAACTAGGGACATGTTGGCAATTGAAAGGATATATGGCCATTGCATGCTCACCAACCATCTATGGGAAGTCTTAAGCAACATAGGTGTCCTATCGGGTAATATCAGTAAAGTAGTATCGTTCGCAATACTACTTATCATATTACAAATGAGAGACGTTAACGTACTAGGATGGGGTTCTAAAAGGGCTAGGGGTCCGCCTTAGGGTTATAAGAGATTATAAGAATCCATCATTAATAGAGCCATAAGTGTCTGAGAATGCCATCTTGTTAATTCTTTACCCTAAAGACACTAATGCGGACTGACTTAGATATCCACCCTAATTAGAAGCTTGATATTTGTTGTGTGTTGCGTAGACATGCCTTGACATATGTAACCTGCTAAAAATATAGGGTATGGACATTAAGTAACACTATATTCCAGTCATACATAACTTTATGTTCTGACCCCTTCTCCTTAACATCCAACAGGTCAATAGATAAGGTAAAGCCATGTGTGAAGTCATGATTGAAGCCGATGGAGAAGATGAAGTTATTATGATATTATTAGCAATTATAGCTTTGTTTCTTTTGGAATCTTATGAGATTGAACTATTTGATGTACCTATTGAATAAATATAACTACGACTATGTATTTCTGAGATTTTTGAAATAATGGTACATCTTATTTGAATATTATATTTTATCTTTCCGTTGTGTGAGATTTCCATTCAAAGTATACGTTATTGTTATCTATGCAAATGTTATTCTTATAGGAGCCAATGACCCGTTTAGAATGGCTCTAAGTTTGGATGGGCCTTTTCCGGGTCGAAATTTAGGCCCATTTCGGGTGGGTTGTTACATTTGGTATCAGAGCATAGATTACCCGATTATATGGGTAATATACGTATGAGACGCTTATATGTGATTTGAAAAAAAAATCAAACTATATATATTTACCCCAATAAGCATAACACATTCATACTAGGAACCTTTATCGTTTCTTCCTTTTTCAACTTAAATACTATCTCAAGAGTATCCACTAAGGGATTCTTCCTTTTCTTTTCAGATAGTAGATTGGCTGAAAATCCTAATGAGCAGGGCAACCAGGCAAGATACCGTTACTTGCCAGAATGGTTCCAGCAGTACCTCCTTACTGTGGAACAGGTCCTTGTTGCTAATCCTACCCTGGCGGCTCCTGTAGCTCCTGCCGCTAATGTGGCCTTTAATTTTTCTCGCTTGTGTAAGACCTTTACGAATTTTGGAGGGAAACTATTTTCTGGAAAGGAAGGCTTTGCTAGTGCCCAATCATGGGTTATGGACTGTGAAAGAGTCTTTGAGGCTACTGCCTGGCTCGATGAAGTAAAGAGGAGGATAGCGGCCTGACATTTGAAGGACGAGTGGTGGAACTTAATATCAATGAAGAACGAGGGTCGGATCTTCACAAGGGCCAAATTCAAGACCCATTTTGAAGTGAAATTTTTGCCAAGGGCAGAAATGACTATTCAGCTAGAGAAATTCATCCAACTCAAACAAGGAAGCTTGATTCTGCAGGAATATATATCCAAATTGACAAAGTTATGTAAATTCGATAGAGGATTGGTAGACACCCCCATGAACAAAGCCCTTAGGTTTGTGAAAGGAGAAAACTCCCCATTGAAGGAAACCTTATTAGTCTAAGTAACATTTGGGGAAACGTTTAAGACTCTAGTTGAGACAGCTACCCTTTGCACAGTTGAAAGCTCTATGGAGGATAAGGAGGGTGAGAAAGGAGAAAGCTCCAACAGAAATAAGAAGAAGGAATGGTGGAAAAACAAGAAGAAGAACTTCAAAAAGGACGCAATGACTTGTACGAGGTGCAACCGCAAGGGCCATGAGGACAAGGACTGTAGGACCTCGTTGGCGAAAAGGGAGTTTAAGGATAATGTTACAACTGCCACGAAGAAGGACACACGTCCAAAGACTTCCCAAAGCCAAAAGTTATCAAGAGTGGCCAAAACTATGTAATTGAAGCAACCCCAATTCAAAGCCGACCCAAAGAGGCCAAGGGCAGCTCGCACTCGAAGGTATAATCTCTATTTTAGGAAATTCAGCATATACCTTGTTTGATTCTGGAGCGACCCAATCTTTTTATCTCCGAGCGATTAGTAAATCTGTTGAACCTTTCCATATCTGTCTCAGATAGTCCGATAGAGGTGGCCAACACTATTGGAGGATCTAAGTACCTTGACCTGTTGTGTAAAGACAATGTATTGGAGGTCGACAATGTCAAGTTCCATTACAAAGCGTATGCATTGTCTTTTATGGGGTATGACCTTATCTTAGGTATGGACTGGCTATCATTTTATGGGGCCATCCTAGGTTGCGATAAGAGACTCGTTCTTCTTAGGAGCCGAGGAGGACATAGCCTAAATATTCCTTGTAATGTTAGAAACAAGGACAATGTTTTATTATATATCTTGTCTCCTAGTTCCGAAGAACCATCTTTAATCCCTATAGTTTATGAGTTCTTGGATGTTTTTGAGGAAGTCATGAGACTTCTGCCCCATAAAGAAACCTCCTTTAGTATTTTCCTAGAGAAGAATGCTAGACCTGTAGCATTGCCCTCGAGGCATATGGTGCCCAAGGAAAGAAGGGAGTTTGACAAACAGATTTCAGAATTGTTACAAAAAGGTTTTATTCATCGAAGTACCTGAGAATAGGGTGCACCTCTTGTATTTGCCAGCAAAGCATATGGATCTTTGAGACTTTGTGTGGACTATAGTGAACTTAATAGCTTGACCAAAAAGAACAGGTACCATTTACCAAGATTCGATGACCTTTTTGACCACTTGGGAGGAGCTGAGTATTTTCCCAACTAGACCTTGCCACTAGATTTCACCAGTTAAGAATTGCGGAGGACGGCAAGGACAAAACTGCGTTTAGGACGACAGACGGGTTGTTCCAATGGGAAGTTATGTCCTTCGGATTAAGGAATGCATTCTCTTTCTTTGTAGACCTCATGAGTAGGGTGTTAGGTGCATTCTAAATAAAATTTTGGCAGTCTTCGTAGATGATATCCTTATATTTTCGAAGGATCGTGAAGAGCATGAGAAACATTTAAGACAAGTGTTGGGGATATTAAGAAAGAACCAACTAAAAGCAAAATTCTCACAATGCCATTTTTGGAGGGAAGAAGTAAGATTTTTAGGATATATTGTGTCGAGAAAAGGCATATCTGTAGACCCCTCGAAGATTGATGCAATCAAGGAATGGAGGATACCTCGAAATGCTATAGAGGTAAGAAGTTTCCTTGGATTGGCCGAATATTATAGGAAATTCATTAAGGATTTCACAAAGATTGCTACTCCATTAACCCAATTGACAAGGAAGAATTTGGTGTTCACTTTGAGTAATAAATGTGAAATAGCCTTTAAGTAATTAAAGGAAGCATTAACTAGCGCACCAGTCCTAGTTATACCCAACGGTTCAAAATCATTTACCGCTTACACTGACGCATGTGGGACTAGTTCAGGAGCAGTCCTTATGCAAGAAGGAAGAGTAGTTGCCTATGCTAGTAGACAACTCAAGGATCCAGATAAAAGATATCCAGTGCTTGACCTTGAGTTAGTCGCGGTAGTGTTCGCCCTTAAGATGTGGAGGCGTTACCTTTTAAGGGAGAAACTTAAACTCTTTACCGACCATAAATCCCTTAAGTATTTATTTTTTAGCGTGACTTGAATTTGAGACAATAAAGATGGATGGAGTATATTGCCTCATTTAACTTTACGATTTAGTATACCCCAGGCAAGGGGAATGTTGTGGCAGATGCTTTAAGTAGGAAACATGTGACAATGAATGTGATGGTAGAATGGAAATAATTACAGTTCCTTGCTAATTTTAATTTGCAACCCTCACCAACCACTTCCAATGGTTCTCTTGGGGCTATGATAATTAGATCTACCCTAAGAGAAAGAATCCAAAGTGCACAAGACATTCACAAAGAGTTAAGAGGAATAACAGAGAAAGTGATAAAGGGAGAGACCTTTCCTCATTCGGTTTGATATTCGACTAGCAATGATGGGAGTTTACTTTGGGATGGACGACTTTACGTCCCTAAGGATAAAGGGTTGAGGAAATAAATTTTAGAAGAGTGCCATAGGTCAAAATTGACCATACACCTCGGTGGGGATAAAATGTACAAGGATATGAAGAGGAATCTCCATTGGGAAGGATTAAAGAGAGATGTAGCCGAGTTCGTGGCTAAATGTTTAACATGCCAAAAATTTAAGGTGGAACAAGGGAAGACTGGAGGACTGTTGTTACCTTTAGAGAACCCCACATGGAAGTGGGAGCATATTTTCATGGACTTCCTAGAAGCCAAAAGGGTAATGAGGCCATTTGGGTTGCGGTTGATCAATTAACCAAAATCATCCAATTCATAATAGTGAAGAAGACAAGGACTGCAGCCTCGTTAGCCCAATTATATGTCAAAGAGATAGTCAGAATCCATGGTATTCCATCAATTATTGTGAGCGATAGAGATCCCTTTTTCACAAGTGAATTTTTTGAGAAACTTACAAGTAGCTTTAGGGACGACCTTTAACTTAAGAACGACTTATCATCCATAGACTGATGGACAGATAGAGAGAGTAAACAGAATCTTAAAAGACTTGCTCAGAGCTTGTATCATCAACTTAGGAGGAGAACATACCGCTTGTGGAGTTCACATATAATAATAGTTTTCAAGCAACGATTGGTCCGACCCCTTTCGAAGCACTTTACAGAAGCCCATGCAAATCACCAACTTGTTGGTTGGAAACTACCGACAAGGTTATACTTGGACCAGACTTTGTCTGTGAATCCACGGAGGAGATATATTTGATTAGGCAGAGAATGAAGGTATCCTAAGACCATTGGAAATCATATGCCAATAAGCGAAGGAGTGAACTTGAGTTTAATGTTTGAGACTTGGAGTTCGTAAAAGTATCCACCCTTAAGAAGACTGTTCGGTTTGGAAAGACTAGGAAGTTGGCTCCCAGATTTATTGGGTTTTTTGTATCATCGTGAAGATAGGATCTTTGGCTTATCGAGTGGATCTCCCAGAGCGTCTATCGGGAATCCATAATGTTTTCCATGTATCACATCTAAGGAAATGCCTTCATGATTCTGCTATCAGACTCGAGCCTGATGAAACTGGGGACATATAGAAACTCGAGTTAGAGTCCAGGGTGCCCCGTGCCACTGCAATGATTGTAGGGCATGGAATCAAGAGGCTCCGCAAAAAAAATCATTCGCCTCGTCCGAGTATAATGGGGGCAATAACACTGCGGAAAGCACATGGGAGACCGAGCATAAGATGAGACAGACTCACCCAGAGCTTTTCACAGGTAATTTTTCCTTAAATTTCCATTTATGGATGCACCGTGATTACTAGAATGGATGTTAGGGAATGGATGAAACACCGTCGCACCGAGCACTAACATAAAAATATATGCATATTTAGGTTGTTTGCATACATGCTGCATCACTTATTACACCTACATGCTAAGGTATAACTCACTTTAGTGGGTCTGCAATTCATAATCACTATGAGTCATGGATGCTTATAGATGAATTATAAACAACATGGGTGTACAACATGGTTGTTTCGAGCGAGTTGTATTTTTCGACCTTAAACAAATTTTGAGACGAAAACTATTTTAAGGGGGAGAATGTAACACCCCGTTAAATTCGTAAGTATCAATAATAAAATAAATAAATAAATCCAAGCAATTAAATCATATGGCTGAAAAATGAGATTTTTCAGCTTTAGGAATTTAGCTACAAAACTTTTTTATCTGAATTCATGGCGAAATCCTGAATCGTTTTCATATATAACATGATGAAAACGGTCAACATATAAAGAAGTTATGAACAGATGAATTTAGACAGTGTACGTAGAAAATATATGTATAATTATGTGAATATTATATATATTATCCAACTAATAATTTAAAATAAATGAGGGAAAATCAAAATTTGAATTTTGAGATAAATCTAAGGGACAACGTATATTGGATATATGGAAAAGAATGAAGCAAATTAAAAACGTAATTAATAAAATAAACAGCTCAGCAACGCAGCAAAATTGGGCGTTCCAGCCTCGAAGGGGTCAACTCCTCCTCCTTAAGGGGGTCAACCGCTAGGCGGCTGGGTAGCCCAATTCTGCCTATGTGGATAAGGGTTTTCTAAGAGGTTATATTTATATGAGAGGCTTGGATTTAATTTTATTGATCCGACGGCTTATGCCCACACGAACAAGTATAAATAAACCCTCAAACCCTACACTACAAACCCTAATCTTCTACACCTCTGCCTCCATGCTACTAAATTCCATAGAAAAACAAAGACAATAGGGTGAAGGTTTCTTCTACTTATCTTACTTCATTATACATCTCTCTAATTCAATCTATCTAAGTTTAGGATTTCAGGAATTTAGCATAACAAATATGTATAAGAATTTAATTATATGTTTCTTATATTTATATTGCTAGGAGAAGAATTAGAGCTCGCTTGAATGTTAGGAACCATTGTAGATCTTGAAATTCTACCATATCTCTGCCTAATTTGTGAGTGGAATCTAGTTTTGCTTGAAGGCATATTCATATTTTTAATAGTTTGCCATATGAATTTATATGTCTATGAAGATTTGGTTATTCGATAATATGAACATGAGCATCCCTAAATCTTCAATTTTGTAATTACATATGAAACTGTCATGATGAATTGGGTTTGTGGAATTGTGGTTTTTGTATTGGATTAAAGGTAAATATGAGTGTTGTACTATTATTTATATTTTATGCAATTCACCGTTATTATTATTTGATTTAGCCTAAAAAGGTTTGGATTTGAATTGTTTCATAGATGAATTGAGTTTTGGATCCTAATTTGGGTGTAAAAGAATTCATAAATTGGAATAAGTCAAATGTAAATATTTTTGGGTGTATAACACCACAAAAAGAGTGAATTAGGTGAAATATGGATTGTAAACATACATGTGTGAATGTGTGAAATACTCTACTTTTAATTTAATGTTGAAATCATTTCCACATGCCTAGAATGCAAATTTAGAATTGTATATATATAGTTTTTCTATCCACTTCTACTTGTTATGTTATCATATTGTTATTATTCCTATATTGTAGTGGTAAAAGTATGGAAAACCTAATTTGCATGCCTTAGTTTGATAAAATGACAATTGCCACCTCGTTAGAACATTTCCTTATTTATACGCATGTTACGGTAATAAGGTGCTATTATTGCATTACTTATATAAACGTAATCAATGTTATATTAGCATAATAAATGCGATTAGGTTGGAGTTTGAATTTGAAATGTCCCCTTAACAAATATACATATATATATATATATTTTATTTCTTTGTGTGTTCGTATATACATAATGGCTTAAATATATATAAATAAGTGACACATAGATGAGATTAGCTGCCATTTGTGGTAGAAGCCTACCCGGAACCGACCGGCATATCTAGCAACCACAAGTAGGCCCAACTAATGTGAGATGTCTAGGTGCCATGGGCCATTCATAAACTTAGTACATTAGACACGAGGTTAAACCGACATGTAGTAGAAGCCTGCCCGGAACCGACCGGCATATCCAGCATCTACAGGTATACGGTTTAATGTGAGAGGTCTAGTGTGTATGTATATAACTATATATATAAGTCTGATGTGTGAAAACAGATAGGTTTACTACGCCTTAAGAAGTTCTTAAGTGGCTTACTCACCTTTTTATCTAATTTGGGTCTTAAGTGGTTAGGACTAGGATCCCATCGAAGGTTTATTCCTTGGAGAGGAACCAAAGTCATGGGGCCCACCCTTATTAGTATTATGGTAGGTTTTTGGGTCCTCCTTCTTTAAAAGTGGTTAGGCATAAAACAGTAATGGAGTAGGGTATTTCACGGGAATGTCCACTTCCTCTAGAAGCTTGTAAGGGCTTAACTAGGGACAAGTTGGTAATCGAAAGGATATGTGGCCATTGCATGCTCACTAACCATCTAAGGGAAGTCTTAAGCGACATAGGTGTCCTATCGGGTAATATCCGTTAAGTAGTAACGTTCGCAATACTACTTCTCATATTACAAATGAGAGAATGGACATAAGAACGTTAACGTACTAGGATGGGGTTCTAAAAGGGCTAGGGGTTCGCCTCATGGTTATAAGAGATTGTAAGAATCCATCTTTAATTGGGCCATAAGTGACCGAGAATGCCACTTCGTTGGGTTTTTGCCTTAAAGACACTAATGGGCGATTGACTTAGATATCCACCCCTTTGGCTAGAAACTTGATATTTGTTGTGTGCTGCATAGACATACCTTTACATATGTAACTAGCTAAAAATATAGGGTATGGACATAAAGTAACATTATATTTCAGTCACACAGAACTTTATGTTCTGACCCCCTCTCCTTGACATCCAACATGTCAATAGATGGGGTAAACACTACACTATATATGCTGATTAGGCTGTGTTTTTAGCTGCATCTAAAGTATGTAGGCATGGCAAAATGTCGTATCAAAAAACGACTGTATCCGAATGTGATAACATACGGCTATTGGCCGTATCTAACGTATAAGTAGATACGGCTGTAATCCGTATCTTATATATATAAGTGTATATATATAAGTGTATATATATAAGTGTATATATATAAGTGTATATATATAAGCAGAAACTGCAGCACATATTGTTTGTAACACAAAGCATATATAACACAGGATACACTAATTCACAATTGTAACAGTAAACGAAACAAATGTATGAAATATTTCATTACATTACAATATATGATGATACATGCTATTTGTTTACATTACAATAAATAAAATACATGCCATTTCATTACATTAAAGAAGATACATTAAAATGCAGCTACCTGTTGAATCAATGCTTCCTTCAAGATGAACATCCTCCAAAACAAACAAAATATCATAAACAGCCAAGCAACATTGCATTCTATCAGAAAACAATAACAAGGTAATCTCAAACCAAACAAGAACCACTGGCAGAACCAAGCTTATTAGCTTTATCCATAATCCAGCAACCAAAACTCAAAGCAGAGAAAACCGACAACTAAATCCATGCTTATTAGCTACATCCAAATGACGGAGGTTGTTGCATGCACACACATGTTATAATAGTTAGGGCGAATACAAGAATATATATGAGAAGGGGCAACAACAATCATCCACAAAAAAGTTATATATTGATATACAAAAATTCATCATCCGAACGCATATCCATAATATAAGTTTCAAATTGATTCTCAAGTACCACAATATCATACACAGAAAAATCTTTCGGATAAAATCGAGCAAATTTAATCAACTTTGCAATGCTGAAAGCAGAAAATGAACCGATTGGATTAAGACTTCCCATGCACAAAAGCAACTCGCCATTTTTCTCTGTAAACCAATTGTTTAGTTCCGAAAGTTGCAAATCTATGACGATGTTGCAAACATCGACTCGTATGTGATGTAAATTTGTAATTTTTTCAACTCTCCGTCTTGAACGTTTACGAGCTACATACTCATCATCCATGTTAGGTACAACAATTCCATTCAAAGAACAAAACAATAACACTTGCTCTAACAAAGATTCCCACTTCACATCATTACATCTCATGTCTTGTAGGTGCATTTTTGATATTTTTACTAAATTTAACGCATTTTGAATCTCTTGATCTTTTTTTTTTGCAATGTCAATGACAAGTCATTAGTTATTCCTAAGATATTTTTCATCAAGTGCATGGTAAACACAAAGTCATATGAGTGCATTATGTCTAGCAAAACTTGTGCATTGACCTTTTGTTCTGAACTAATACCATCATCCACAATAATTTCTAACACCTCACAAGCAGAAGTAAATATAGTAATAAGTCTAATAAGTGTACCATAGTGTGGTCCTCATCGAGTGTCACCAGGTCGTTGTAAACTTGTTTCTTGATTCAATCCTTTCCTAGTAAGAATATCTCCTTTAGTCAAAGCTTCAACTTAGATCAGTAAGGATCAGTGTACATAGTGCAATAATACACACTAGTTAGCAGGGCAACACAAGTAAAAGTGTCTAAATTCAAGGTAGACAAATACAACACAAGTAAATGATAGAAAATACACTACCGCACTATAAAACTAGGGATAATACCCAATTTAAACACAATAGCAACATGACTTCTAGGTAGACAAGGACATGTAACTATCTATCATTCATATTTTTTAATTAAGGAATGGAAATTCAAATTAAACCCAATTTAAACCGAATTCGAAATCTAATTAAACCCAATTCATATTTAAATTTAACCATGATCTAGTACTCACCTCCAGTGGCGATGAGAAGGATGGACAGCTATGGACTGAGGCTTCGTCGGTCAGCTGAAGGCAGCGCGAGTTGACGATAACTCATGGACTGCGGTGGATGGCTTATTGACAAAGGAAGTTGGTCGATTACCAAAACCCTAATTTGGGTATTTGGTGGTCACCATTTCAAAATAAAAAGAGGATAATTCAGCCGAAAGTTTTGATGTGGTAAAAGTCGATTGTGCCTGAGTGGAGGTATGAAGGGAAAAATTTGATACGCTTTTCATATGGTCCAAAGCTATATCAAATTAACTGATCCGGGGCTTCGTCGATGGACAGTCAGATTAAGGGTGTTTGGGGTGGTGCGGATCGCAAAATGTAGTTTGAGACGGCTTTGAGCACTATTAAATTTGATATGGCTTGTAGCTGAATTATATATCCGCATCCCTGTGTGCCAAATTTGCTGATATGGTGTAGTGAAAGCCATGGATAAATTCATGATTGAAGCCGATGGAGAAGATGAAGTTATTATGATATTATTAGCAGTTATTGCTTTGCTTCTTTTGGAATCTTATGAGATTAAACTATTTGATGTATTTATTAAAAAAATGTAACTGCGACTATGTATTTTTTAGATTTATGAAATAATGGTATATCTTATTTGAGTATTATATTTTCTCTTTCCGCTGTGTGAGATTTCCATTCAAAGTATATGTTATTGTTATTTGTGCAAATGTAATCCTTACAGGAACCAGCAACCCATTTAGAATGGCTCTAAGTTTCGATGGCCCTTTTTTGGATCGGAATTTAGGCCCATTCCGGGCGGGTTGTTACAAGAAGTCTGCCCGGAACCAACTGGCACATCCAGCATCCACAGGTAGTCAATTTAACATGAGAGGCATGGTACGTGTGTATATATATATATATAATAGTCAAACAATAAATAAATGAATAAGAATAGAAATTGTCTGTTAGGGTACAACAAATAGATAACTTGGGACCGATAAATAGTTACCTTAGGAAAATATGATCATTATGGTCATAAAGTGCAATAAAAAGGGAATAAAATGAAATGAGTGTCATAAGGTAATTTATGATTGTCGTTTAAACACTAAGTCAAAATGAGGGAAGGTATTAAATAACTGTTCTTGGGAGAAAAGGAATATAACCATCCTTATAATAGTAATGGAAATAGAAAATATATTTGGACTTAGTAGGTTAATAATGTAAGATATTATTAACCATATAAACCCGTGACACAAATAAGTGGTGTACGTATAGTATTTTTATATCAAGGGAATAAACGAGAATGACTTAATAATGTATCCTACTTTATCCCAAAAAGGGAAAGTGCTAAGGCAAATGAGGTATGAACTAATAACCTTCGCGTATAGTCTGGTTCCTGGGTCCTAAAAGGATAAGTGACTACGGTTAAAGAGTCCACCCGGGAATATGTATTTCAGTATCGGGGTCTTAAATGACATGTGTGTGTGGGCCTACCCAAACTTGGAAATTAAAAAGGTCAGATATGGCCACCTATCCTACAGGAAGTAATAAACGATTAAAGAGGTTATCTAATAAGGTCTGCTAGAAGGTATAACGAATGATAAAACACCTTCACTCAACTTATGCGGGGCAAGGGTATATGCTTGAATGACAGAAGCCTTAACTAGTAGGACTCGTAGCTAGTGCTCTCTAGTTGATGTTAATGTTGAATATACTATCAAGGTTTAATAAGTGACCAATCGGTCCGCCTAGGGTCATAAGCGATCAAGAAGAATCCACCATATCTATCATTGATAGTCATGCGATAAATAATAAAGAATAGTGAATGGGAATATAGATAGAAACCCAATATTAGGCGCCCACCCTCGATATAATTAACCTGATAAGCTCTGGTATAAAGGATTCACAAAAATGTATGTAAATGTCCTATCTCGGTAATATAGTTTGTGAATACTACTTTAGGAAGAGTAATAGAGTTGTGCGTAAACATTAACATGGTTGCTTTAGAATCACTTACCCTGTCAGGCATATAGCTTGGGTTGAACCAAACAGAATATATCTTTGTTATGGTCTATGTTGTACATTTTGTCACCAGAACTTGTCTTCTGACCCCCACCTCATTACAACCTCCCAGGTTACCTAGAGAAGGTTGGCTTCTTACAGATGATTAAGTTTGGCTTTCGGTTCTCCTTCTCTCTCATGCTCGGTATTGGCAAGGTGACTTACTTTAAAAAAAAGGTAGTTACTTGAGTTAATACTAGTTATCATATTTTTGTTTCCGCTGTGAGTTTTATTTATCGTACTCTGATTATGTTCATGCTCATTTATTACAGGTACCAGATATACACGCTCCATGCTTGGATGCGTTCAAGTTTTGATTTTTGTCAAAATTTGGGTGCATAAAAGTGTGGGATGTTACAGAATTGGCTTTTGGTACACAGCTAGGACCAATGGTGACTACAAGATAGTGAAGGGAAAGTAAGTGTTTAGATCATGTTGGGGTAAAACCTGTTATTATATCTTTGTTGGGATCGTTCTATTATTTTTTTCCTGTTGGCTAGTTAGGGTAACACCTAAACCAGTCATTGATCCCATGGTTTGAACTTTTCTATCTCAGGGGACATAGTTCTGAGATTCTTGGCCCTTAGTAGTAGCTATGTAGAGCATTTGTTTTCCAGATTTATTTGAAGGATTAGAAGCTTATTTGAAACCAAACTTAGATCAAAGGATTAAGTTAAATAAGCTAAGAAAAGGATAGTGGTACAACTAAAAAGGAAACAACAAATTCAGTAAAGCAACAAACATGATAGTTAAAGAAAAATGAATTTTTTTGAGAAATGGTAAGTAAGAATAAATTTTTCTAAGATAAGCTGGAAAAAAACTGTAACAAAGAAAGTTTTCTTATGTGGGTTGTGCTTGGATAGAAAAATAGGGAATCTTTATATAATAATTACATAAAATCCAAGTACGGATAGAAAAGGTGACTAAAGGAAAAACAGAGGATGTGAAGGTATCCGTTTTGTACCTTTTTATAACATAAAAAATCGAATTTCGAAAATTAGTTTTTTCTAAAATTCGAAATTTAAAAATGGTAGCTAGGATTTTGGATGCAAAAAATGGGTGAACTACGGTCTTGCTCTGTAAGATGTGGGAAAATTTGGGTGAAAAAGTATTCTTATTTTCAAAATATTGCATTCATGTAGAACTGGCAGTATATTTAGGACGTATACATCATGTTTTCAAAAGATTTTTATGAAAATTTGCGTACGTATAGGAGGCATCGCTTAGGCATACATATATTACTATGTTGTGTTACACTTTTCACGAGTGCAGGTATGTTTTCAAAAATTGGATGCACACATAATGGTTGTGATTTATGTGAGGAATTACATGATTTTACCCTTACTAAATTTTGGGGATGAAATTTCCTAAGGGTGGGAGAATGTAACACCCCGCATTTTTAATTTAATAATAAGATAAAATTTGAAGATCTTCCAGAATTTGGTAACAGGATTAGCATCATTGTGTTTGTGGCCATTTTTTGGGTCAATTTAGACCTATGGATTGCAGAAAAAAGATTTAAAATGAAAGGGATACCTTTAAATGAAATATTATAACAAACATGAAAAGAAGGTATAAGAAAAGAACCATGACCACCATTGTTTTAGTCTTATTAACCAAAGCCTATGTAGTCCAGTTGGTAAGAGCATGTGACTTTCAAGAGAATGGCGCAAGTTCGATTCCAGCGGGAACCATACTTTTATTTTGGAGGATCGACTAAAATAATACATGTCCTAAGAGAAAAATAGGTATATATGCACATATAAGAAAGAACAAAAATATATGTATACATGCATATGTAAATAAATAAACATATTATGCAATTATTTATTTATATATATATATGCAAAAAAAATACAAAAGAGAAATTCAAAATAAACCTCCAATCAATGAAAATAGGTAAGAATTAAATAATTGCATAATGCCATTTGAATTTGAAAATGAAATAAAAGTTGCGCTTACATATATATTTGTAAGATGGATATTAGAAGTTTTCTATACGTATAAGCAGTTTATAAGTAAACATAATATTCAAAATATTCCAGAAATTCAAACTGAAGACAATGCGCACCTAGACACATGTTGTGCCTGGGTCGACCTTAGGGTCGACCTAGAGGGTAGGTGGGTCGACCCACCCCCGATCTAGGCTGGTTCATTCTGCGAATTTGGACTGTTTTTCAAACTACATTCATTGCTGACTCAGAGCTGCGTGCACAAGATCATATCCAGTTTCTTGAACACATATAAATAGGCTAGCAGATCCTAGCCTAAATCTCATATTTTCTGAGAGGCTGTCTAGACACTGCCATTCTTCTTCCTCCTTAAATCTCTCCAAGAAAAAGAATAATTAGCCTTAGGGAATTCTGATTCAAGATCTGGAGGAAAAGAATGTATATATACAAATGGGTGTTCAAAATTCTGATCAAAATGAGGTAAATTCTTGGATCTGGTTAATTCAGATTTCTCTTCTTTTTCCCCTTTTCTTTTAGTTTGAGAATTGTGAATTCATGGTTATTTATATTTAGATCCAGTTTGGGGAGCCATGGAATGCTATGTCTGGACCAAATTCATGAACTGGAAAGCTATTAGGTGAGTGGATTTAAGTTATACCTTTTGATAATGGTATATCTATCGTTTGGTATTCCTTATTAATATGTATGATTAATTTTTTGAAATGTTTAACCTGTTGAAATGTTTAACCATTATCTATCGTTTGGCACTTGTTAATATGTATGATTAATCTGCTGAAATGTAAACCTGTTGAAATGTTTAATCTGCTGAAATTGTTATTCTACTGAAATGTCTAACCTACTGAAATATGTTGAAACTAGAACTGTTGTAATTAAAACTGAATTGTATCCTTCGTATAACTGATGTAACTTCTGCAGTATTGTAACCTTGAATCCTGAACTGAGAACAGTTTTGCCGTATGAAGTCTATTTCCATTAATCACCAATCCGAATTGGGAATTTCTTTGAATGTTGTAATTATGAAATTTACAATGGACATGAGTATTTTCTTAGTAGAATCATTATGCCAAAAAGATTGTAAATAAAATTACAGTAATTAAGAAATTGTAAATAACCACACGGAGACACGATGTTAAGTTCAACTTGTGCTAGAAGCTGTAATAACTCGGAAATTCGAGCCAATTTAAAATTTTTATTATGGCAATTTTAGCGAATTTTGAATATTTAAAATGATATATTTTAAATAATAACGCCGAGAAATTTATTTTGAATAGAATTAGAACGTGCATATTTATATAGATTGTCGTTGGAATATAATTATTTATTTTTAATTATAAAAGGAATTGAAAATGGCGCTGTAGTTCGAAAATTCGATTTCAAATTTCAAATGAATGTACAAGATTCAAAATAAACCAGATTTTAGCGAAACCAGAAATATTTGAATCTGTTTAATCATATCTTTCTAACGGATGTAAGAAACGGAGATTTCGCTTTAGAAGTTGAAAGATATGTCCAGTTTAAATTTCAGAAAAGTCGCTATGGAATTTTGGCCCTTAAAAATGGAAATTTTGCAAACGACCTCGGTTTTCGACGAAACCACTTTTGTTGGATCCACGATGTCAAGTTGTTGCTAGGTTTCAAAATTCATAATTTTCTGAATCAATATGTGAGCATGGAAAAGGAAAACTCGTTTGACCAGTTTCAGTTGATTTTAATCGACTGGAAAATAGCCATTTTTCAAACGGTCTCAGAATTTGATGAAATTTGTTTTGTTAGTACCGTATCGTCAATACGAAGCTAGAAAATATTTTTGGGGAATTTTTAGAGTTAGTATGTGGCCCCGGTAATTTGAAATGTATGTTCAAATTGAATATATATAGATTTATATTTTAATTTTGATTGAAACCTATCGTAACAGCCGAATCGGGTTACGAAATATATCCCATTGTGTTCGGAATGGGGGTAATTAGCTAGGGGTGATAGTCGTTGGGTGCGGTTTGGTGTCCGAAAGAAAAAGTAATTTTATTTGGAAAATAAAATAATATAAATAAATAATTATATAACTCCTTCCTTTCTTTCTCTCTAGTCAACTCCCCTTTCTCTTTCTTCAATCGTTCAAAAAAAAAAAAACCCGCGTCGCCCTTTCTGATGCCTGCCGCCACCACCGAGAAGCTCCTCCCAGGCGCTGCCCACGCCCCGAAGCTCAGGCGAGCCCTCCGATCGAGACCCCCCTCGTAGCTCTTCCCCCTCCTACCTCCCCCCCGTTCAGTCCTCCGCCGCCGCGATGGGAGCCCCACCTCCTCCGCGGGTGGCACAACCACCCTCCCTCCGACTTCCCCCTTCTTCTACCCCTCCGTCTTCTTCCTTTCGACCCTCTCCTCCCTTAAAGCCCTAGCCCAAAACGAGTCAGAAACCCCCCCTCGCATTCCGCCGCCACCAGACGAGCCTCACCACCCTCCTCCTCGATCCGCGCCTGTGAACCCCTCCCCCTCCTCTCCATTCAGTGTATGCCCATATTTCCTTCATTTAGCTTTGTTTCATCATTTTCTTTTTAGTTGTTTGTTTCTATAACTAAGGTAATTAGTTTATAAAAAATAGGATTTTTATTTATGAACAAGGTTAGATTTTTATAACGAAGAAAGATTGTATTTTTCATAATAGAAAGGAGTGATTTTTATTTAGGAAAATATACGATTTTCATACTAGGAAGATTAAAAATATGATTTTTATTATAGGTGAATATTAAAGATATGATTTTTATATGAGTAGCGGATTAAAAAATAGAATTTTTATATAATAGAGAATATAAAAATGTGATTTTTATATGAGTGGCGATATAAAAATATGATCTTTATTAGAAGAAGAGCGATATAAAAATATAATCTTTATATAGGAAGTAGCGTTGTTAAAAATATAATTTTTAACATATACCGCGTGAAACAGATCTCGTTGGAGACACAATGAAGACTTCCTACATATGAAGAGTCGCGGTGATTGGTTTAGCTAGTCGGTGAGAACTTCTCACTTTAAATTTTCTTTTCTAGTTAAAATATATACTAGGATGCAGACGGTGCTTAGTAACACCCGACACCTGCCGTCCACAAACCATGGACGACTTGTTGGTTTGTTTGGTTGTTTGATGGTTGATTAGAATATTTGTTGGAATTTGGTTTGGAAAAAATAATGGAATGTGATTGGAAAGTGTATGGCGTAGGCTTTTACTAGACCGGGGATAAGGCTAGGCCTTGTCCTGTTTCTAGTATCGTGCCGTTATGCCGCCGAAATTTTCTAAAATAAGTTAGAAAAATAAAGATATCATTTTATTTAATAAATGAGCTGAATAGAAATTCATGTGTTGAAATAAAATATTTTATCGTTAAAAATATAATTTTTAACGTGTTTGTGAATAAAATAAGATATTCATTTACAAATCAGACGATTTGTTTATGTACACTGATTTGACTGGTATTGATTGGGACGATAAATTTTACATGTCGCCCAACTGCACAAATAATATTCAGTGTTTGTGGATTGAAACCCAACACGGGTATTGGGATGATATTTAACGTACACTAGTCCCAATTGTATAGTTGTATGTCGATCGATAGGTTGACAGACAGTTGAGTAGTGCACTCTTGATGATGGTTGATTATTTGTCACTGTTGATATATACATGTGTTGCATGGAAATCCATAGAAATAAAAATCTATGGTAATTGATTGGGCCTCATTCCAGTTTTGAATAGAAATATTTGAACAGAAATATTTGAACAGAAATATTTGAACAGAAATATTTGAATAGAAATATTTGAACAGAAATATTTGAACAGAAATATTTGAAGAGAAATATTTGAATAGAAATATTTGAAGAGAAATATTTGAATAGAAATATTTGAACAGAAATATTTGAATAGAAATATTTGAACAGAAATATTTAAAGAGAAATATTTGAATAGAAATATTTGAATAGAAATATTTGAAGAGAAATATTTGAACAGAAATATTTGAATAGAAATATTTGAAGAGAAATATTTGAAGAGAAATATTTGAATAGAAATATTTGAATAGAAATATTTGAAAAAGGAATATTTGAAATAAGTATTTGAATAGAAATATTTGAAAAAGGAATATTTGAAAAAAATATTTGAAATAGAAATATATGAAGCCGTGTTGGTTAGATTTGCGCCATTTTGACGCGAACGATATTTATATCGATTTTATTCGTTTTTATAACAAATATCGAAAAAGAAGTGATTTCAAAATATAATGTTTTGAAAATATTATCATTTATATGTTAATGATATGGAATATTCAATTTTGATTTAAAATTGAATATGAAGTTGAAATCGTTTTGAAAACGAATTTAAAACGATTTATAAAATACGTTTTGAAAGGAATTCGACGAAATATACAATATATATATATATATATATATATATATATATATATATTATATAATGGCCTGAATAGAACGCGTCGCGCCGTGGCAGTTCGCGAATTTCGACCATTGACTTCGAATTGACGTTATGGGAGATCTGACCGTCAGATTCTTCTGAAACCGGGACCGTTGGGTTCGTATCGAAAAGTGCTTTCCAACGAATATTATAAATTTGAAATCTAACGGTTGGATTTGGAGATACGTCCAAATCAAATTTAGAAAAGGTCGTTGTAAGTGCAGTTCGACGACCGTTATTGGAAATCGACTGTACGGGCCTTGATAAAATTATTAAAAATATATATAATTTGTGTAAAATCATAATATATGAATTGGAAAGAATTAGGGTGAAAAATCACATATTTAAAAGGATAAAAATATTTTTTTGTCGAAATGAACTAGTTTATAACTAGAATTAAAATCCAATTATTTTAAAATAAATAAAATTGGATTTGAAATGGTTTTAAAAATAACCTGAATTTCCAATATATGAATTGGAATGGATTTGAATCGAAATTATCTTCAGAATATTTTGATGTTGGATTTCGTGATTATACAGATATGGTTAAGGGAATTTGAAAGATATATTTATATCGTTATTTCCAATACGATATTGATTGGTTTCAGAATTTGATATTGAATATAAGCCAATTTATTTTCTATTCAGAGCCTTGTATTTAATATCAAATGGGATTTTGGGTTTGTCGTGAATGGTGTCTTAAATAACACTGTTCTTGAACCCAGTTTAGAAAAGAATAAATCTTTTAATTAAGATTTAGTGAAATTGTCCAGTTAATTAATATTTAATTGGAATTAAATTGAAATTGATATTTGGGTTTATAGTGAACGGTGTTTTAAATAACACCTGTTCTTTAACCCGATTAACAATGGGATGTGATTTTGGGTTTATCGTGAACCGTGTTTCAAATGACATCAGTTCTTTAACCCAGTTAAATATTAGAACTAAGTGGAGTTTTAATGAATCTTTAATTAGATTGAAATGATCGAGAATGGAGTATCCCCAGTTTGTCTCCAAGCGATAGTTAAATCTTTAACTAGATTTGAACGTGAAATGGTAATTAATTTTACCGATAACACCGTTGTAACAACCCGCATTCTACGCATCGGAGGATCGTAGAATATTTATTTCTTTCCCATATGAAGTCGTATGGTCATGTAACTTTGGGAAACAACTATTTGACTCATTTCCCATGTTCATGGTTTTCGTCGATTTTTAAATGACCGTTTTGCCCCTAGTTGATCTTGTTTTGGCCATAACTTTTGATTGGAAAGGAATTTTGACTTGAAACCACTTCCATTAGATTCGTTTGATGGTTTACCTTTCCGTAAAGTGGTCACATGTGAAAATCGGACTTACCGTTTGGGAGATATGACTGAAATAAGGTTTGGAAGGTGAAAAACTGCTTAACCGGGCCAAATAGGGTGATTAGTGAATGGACCCATAACCCATTTCGGGATTAGGGTTATGGGGAGGCTGAAAGGAGTTAGAGAATCATTCCATTTCAGTTTTCTAGCCTCCACTTACCTCCAAGAAACCCTAAAAATGGCCTCCAACCTCTGAATCACCTCCAAATCATCTTCTAATCAAGGATTAAGCTTAGCAACACCAAATCAAGGGAGATCTACACCAAATCAACATTGGAGATGCTGTCTAGCATTGGGATTCACATCAAATCAGAGATTTATTTCAGATCTTAGTTTATTTGTGGCTAAAGTGAGTGATTTGCATAGTTCCTCACTAATTATGGCTAATTAAGGGTAATTAGTGTTAATTAGCGAATTTAAACATGATAAAATTCTGGAAAAATATTTATAAAATTCAAAATGATGTTTTAGACCTCTGATATGAATTTGGGTTAATTTGGTTAAGTTTTGCTAATCACATCATTAGTTTCACCTAATCATGCTTAAGGGGAAATATGTAGTTTTGGGTAAGTTTGATCCATTTTAACCTATTATATTGATGTTTTGGTGTTTGAGGTCACTTCTATGTGTTGCTATGAATGTATGGTATGCTTTGTGATTGATTTCAATAGTTAGAATGGTAGAAAACGTCATCGAATAGCGTAAAACACTCGCTGGAAAAGTCTCAGGAAAAGTGCAGGTTTTGAACCGGATTGGATCGGATATGGGGCTCGGATCGGATAAGTGGACGGGCAAGGACATCCGAATCGGATCGGAACTTAACACTTGAGAGGCTTGGCAAAAAGGAAGGCCATGTTGGTTGAGCTGGGGATCGGATCGACTTAAGGACCAAGGGCTCAGACCGGAGTATGGCGAGGGATCGGATTAGAATAGGGAACGGGACCAGATGAGGCAACAAGAGCTGGAGCACGAGCTGAAGGGGGGATGGCAACCCGAACCGACCTGAAGTGGGACACCCGACCCGAACCAATGCGATGTTGTGAATCCGAACCGAACCGTTACCAGAGGAAGACCACGAACCGAACCAACTCATGGTAGAGGACCCGACCCGAACCGATGGCTAGAAGGGGAACCCGTACTGACCCAGTGATGACCAATAACCCGAGATGCAAAGGTAGTCCAAATGGAAGTTAGAGCTCAGGATCCAGTTGGGAACCAATGAGTTCACTTCATGGTTGGGCTTTGCTGCGGCACGTGTGCTAAGGAGTTGTCGACGTTCATAACTTCGATTCACCACTGAAAATGGATGATGGGCTACTTATCAGTGCAGTAGAGTCATTATGACTCGATTCACCACTGAAAATGTATGATGGGCTACTTATCAGTGCAATAGAGTCATTATGACTCGAGGGGCAAGGTGATGGTAGCAAGACTACGTTATCAGTGCAGTAGAGTCATTACGACTCGAGGGGCAAAGTGATGCGTAGTAAGACTATGAGCCAGTGCAGTGGGTTCATTGTGACTCCATGGGGCAGAGTGGACATAGTAAAGGATTAGTGAGGCTATGAGCCAGTGCAGTGGGGTCATTGCGACTCCATGGGGCAAAGTGGACATAGCAAAGGATTAGTGGCTACGTTATCAGTGCAGTGAAGCCATTAATGACTTCATAGGGCAAAGCGATCGTAGCAAGGTATGTTGGGTGATCAAAGTGGTGAATATCGTATGCTTTACGCACTGAGTGAGAGTTGTGAGGATGGATGCTATGTTTGATTGTTCGCCAGCACTATGACATGCACACCCCCACCCCCATTATCTTTACACCATTTGAAATGGCACCTTAGAGTGTTGTACAGTATGTAGTGCTAATTCTTTGGTTGCAGGTCCAGGTTAAGGTATGTTTTAGTCTACCTGTTATTGTTCTGTTTAGATGCTTATCGCTCATACCAGGCTTTATGTCTGACCCAGAGTTTTGTGTCTCCTCTTATTACTCTGGGTGCTCACACGAGCAGACTAGATACAAGTTAGCTGGTGATGCGCGAATAGCTGATTCGGAGGCGAGCAGGAGGCTTCCACATATGATATATAGATATTCTCCCTGTGTCGTTGGTGGTCGCTACTTGGGCATTAGTAGTGTACCTCCTTTATCTTACTTTTGCTTTTTGAGACAGTTTGAAAAGTTGTAATAATGTTAGCTTTGGATCATAAGCTGTACTTGGATTTTCCACTGCCATGTTAGTTTGTTTTCAGCTTATGCACTGTCTCACCTGTTTCATGTCAAGTATGTTGTTATTATATTTTATTCCATGCGCTGTGGGACATTTTACAGGTTCCTTGTTAGTTCATTTCTTTCTTCCTTTTTCTTCTGACGATCCGTCCCGTGCTAACTGGACATGTGTACATGGCACTTTTAGAGTAAATGTCGGTTGGTGCGGGGCGGGCCGTCACAACCGTGGTGTTAGATATGGAGTATTACCAGTTTTGCTCCATGGGTAAATAGGTTGGGATTGGGAAATAAAATAAATAATTACTTCGGTGTGGTTCGCTAATCCCGAGTAGTTTGGAAAACCTTAACATGGTTTGAAATGATATCCAAAGGAGGATTAAAAAATAAATTTGAAAGAATTTATCTTTGATAAAATTAATGGGAACCTTTCCCTAAGAATGTGAAATTTAGAAACTAACTGTAGGTTAGTTAAGAAGAATGGTTTCCTGGGTATTGATATGATGTTGGTTTCGGCCTTCAGGGTTAATATTTGGGGAATTGTTCTCTTACTAATTTACGGTTAGTGACCGATGAATTAGAATGAGGCGTATGTTGTGTTTGTGTAACACTTGTTTATTATATACACGGGTTATTCGGAAAGGCCGGGTTTATACCCATTTTGAATAACCGTTTCGACGATATGTCGAAGATGAAGACGGTGGTCGAAGACCGGAGGTCTTCACATCGCTTGGATAATTACTGATGATCTTGATTGGGCTGTACACCCAAGAGGAGAGAAATAGTTGGTGATCGTCCAGACGTATTTGGAGATCAATGGATATGCGAGGTATAAAGTGCCTCCGGTTTCGTTCAGACCCAGAACGAACTTGTAAATGGATTGTGTGTCTGACATTGGATTTTATTATGTGTTGATTGATTTCTATTAAATATATATCTGTTTGGCGGCGGAGAATTTATTCTCTTGCTTAACGCCCTTCTCTGAGACGTACGAGCTTAGAGGTTATATATCGATAGATATCAGTCGCATGCCATGAATTGCCTGTGTGGCACGCTGCGATGCAGTGATCAAGGCTTCTGTTGAAAAGCAGAGTCTTGTGGTTGATGATCAAAGCACGGCCTACGTGGCATAGCTTTGTGTATAACGTGAATTCGCGAGCCTCACACCTCGGTATGAGTTAAAAACGAGATACGGACCGCTGGGAGAACACGACATTTCTTTCTAGTTATGGGTGGTGTCAGTGTTTTACTAGCCCTGACATCGTTGATTATTATACCTATGTGGATGTTGGATAGCGAGGCGCCTCGATTATAGGTCTGTAAGGACCGGGAAACGTGTGTTCAGGAATTGCCAATCCTCAAACGTAAGAGAGGACCGGCCCAACCGATTCCAAGGGTTACCCAGAGTGTGTAGTCCTGGGGCATTTACTAGAGTGTCTCGAAGCGGTGAGGATCTTGCCCCTTGCCTCGACTCATGACGGAAATCCAATTTCCAATACGAGATATTTCGGTTTTATTTGTAGAACCTAATATGGCGACATAGTAGATGGTAGCTATGCTGTCTATGATTGATACTTATGATTGAAATTGTTTTGACACTATACACTTATTATAGTATCAAATGATTTGTTTTTAAACGTACTAAGCATGTTTGGATATTATAAGGTAAAATCCTATCCTCCGGCTTGCATTGCATTGTGTGATGGGACCTGGGTCTTATAATAGCGTCATTTTTCGAAAAAGCATTGCGTTGTCTATTCTATGCACTGGTATTCTTGGGAGGAAACCCGTTCTGTGTTATACGGCGTGGTCCCTTGATTTACCTTATTTTTAAATTAAAGTTTTGAATAACTGTTTTAGTTCTCACACCAGTCACATGACTGACCTGGAGTTTATTGTTTTAACCTAAACTCTGCTTTCCCCTATTTTTGACACGAGCAGCTAGTAGTTCTGGTTTTGTAGATTTATATTCACATGATCCTGATTTACAACTGGAACGATGCTCGGAAAGCTCTGTATCCGTGTATTACTTTCAGTTGTGTTTTGTATGTTTTTCCGCTGCTATGTAATTTATTGTAATCTCTAATATTTATCGAATGTATTTTATTTATTCATACTCTGTGTATTCTTGTATTCTGATGGAATTGTTGTAATTAACAATGAAATGCTCTTCTGTTTGTGTTTTGATTTGTCGTGTTCTCAACTCAATCCGTGCTTTCCTTCACGGGAGGTTTGGGTCTTCACAGAAGCCTACCCGGATCCGCCTGGCAAATCCAGCATCCACAAGTGCTCAAATTAATGTGAGGGTTCTGGTGCATTAACATACATGAATACATGTATATAATTAGAAAGAAAGAAATGGCATTAATTGTAATTAATGGAAATGAATGAATCCTAAAACAGTAAAAGAATTGGAATGAACAGCGAATGATAATAACCTATTACGAACAAACCTGAATGGGAAAAGGAAAGATAATAGGTAGGTTCGTCCTAGAGACAAACGGAAATTATAACTTAGGTTATAATGAACGACAGAGAAAATGCGATAACTTATGGAATGAGAAACGTCGTACTTAATTATAAATTAAGTAATCCGTAAACATGAGAATCTGATTCCTACTGATAAGAACATGTTATCTGAAAACTTGGAAATCTGAAATTAGATGATAAGAATAACATGTTAAAGGCTTATTAATGAACTTAAATAGGGTAAGTTATATAACTGAAATTAATAAGAAAGAAGAACTTGGTAACCTGAATAAGAAGTTAATATGATTCGAAATAACCAAGTTAATTGGTAATCTCATAAGGTAGAGCAAGCACGTAATTAAACGTTTAGACATATGGCCTAATAACACGCTATCCTGAGGCGCTTTGATCAGTCCGTACATCTGAAAGTGAAGAACCCAACGGGGTAAATCATCGTGGTGTCATAAGACATGAGGGGAGCGCACGTCCATCTGATTATTCTGCCCGTTCTGCCTGTTGTTCTTACGATATTATGTTGGATCTGAAGGATTGGAAGGGGAAGCATGCGGCTTCCTAGGACATGCAGGGTACTCCTAGTAATCCTCTGTGTGGTGCCAACGTCTAGGCTATGCTCACAGAGGTTGGTTCTGCGCGTTACTACCCAGTGAGTATACCTTGATTTCCACGATAGTGGGTAGTCAGAAGGCTGTAGGGTGGAATAGGTGATTTGATGAATCTGGTGCTTTGTGACTAGATGGGTTATGACCGTCTCATCTATTTGCCTTAGGCGGGTATAACCATCTGATTGATAGTAATCGTCGGGTACCGGTCATCGATAGTCAGGCTGATGTGGAAAGGCAGAGAGCTAAACTAAAAGACCATTGACCTTTTACTATCGAGTCTTTGGTTACGGGACACGCCAATTTGGATGTAGATTATTTATTAAGGGCACGTCACTAGCTCTCATATCTATTTTCCTTTCACTATTTAAGGGAGGGGTCGGGTAGGACTACAGCCACCGTGAAAATGCAGACCATAACACACGTGTATACAGATATCTGAAAAGGCTTCCGACCGAGTTTAGTGTATCTGATATAACCCTATTACGGAACTCGGTGCACAGTAGATAATACGTGTGGATACATGCATACCTTTTCCAGATGGGGTATCATTGAGGTTGAGGCATCGAGTACAACTGACAATGCGTACATGAGAAAGTCTAGATACATGCATGTCTGCTCCGGGTGGTGTATCGTAGACTCTAGGGCATTACTCTATGATGAAATATGATTCAATCATACGATTTGAAGGTGGTAGTCTGTACAGTTATGTAGCATGGCGATCGCTGGTGTATGCGGAATGTGGTGTTGTTATAATGGGATCCGTACATCGCTCCGACATAGGATGAAATACTGCATATATTTCTGTGGTATTACGATCGAGACCGTGCTAGTGGGGTACCATAGGGTGTACCTTTATATTTGGGGTAGTTATATATATGTATATGTATATATATTGTATTAGGTTAATCTATTAGGAAGTAGATAGGTACGACGTGTGTGCCAGCCTTGAGTGCTATTAACACAAGTAACCTAATAAATAAGAAAATGTAACTGAATGGTATATATAGGGTTATCCAGAATGTGTAGTTCAAATTCAATCACCAGAACTTGTGTTCTGACCCCCTCCTCATAGCATACTTGCAGGTTAGATTTGTGGCAGAGATATGATAGATTTGGATACTAGTTAGGCAGTATTATTATCTGGGTAAGGCTATATTTTTTTATATTATACTTTATTCCATTCCACTGTGAGATGTTTTCTGAGCTCTGATATGTTTATTATCTCTGTCTTTTCTGCAGGATACCGGACAGACCAATCCGAGTTTCAACAGATTGGAATTTCTAGAAAAAAAATCGGTCTGTCAGAATTCGGGTTGTTACAAACTGCATGGCAAATCCAACATCCACAAGTGATCATCTTAATATGAGTGGTCTGGTGCACAAACATATATAAAAATATATGTATACAACGACAATAAAAAAATAAAAAATAAATGGTAAGTGTGAAAATATACAAGACGGTAAAGGAAGAGATATTACAACAGTAAAAGTTTGGTTAATGTAAAAGAACCAAGGAAAATGTAATAAACGGGGAATATAACTTATTGTAATTAATTGTGAGTAATATAATATGTAGGCTTGTCCTGGGGACAAGTGGAAATTATGATATAAGTTATGTTAGATGAAAAGGGAACTTATTGATAAACCTTAGTTAAGAGAACTAAGTAGATAACAACAAGAGATTGTGTTAAGAAAAGTTATGGTTAATAAGACAAAATGGAAGTAGACCTATTATTGGTAGGCTTATATACGAGAGTTATGAAGTCTAATAAAAGAAATTAATAACAATCGGAATCCCACTTACACGACACAAAATTGAATAAGGTAAGTATGTAACCAATTGTGTGGTAGTAATCTAGTAACTTGAGATAACAGTAAAATTGGGAATAATCAAGTTAATTAGCAACATGGTGAGATACGACAAGTGCCTGATTTAAATATTAGATGTAGGATCTAATAACAATTTAGTGTAATGCGCTTGGACTACTCTGCATGTACGAAGGTGAAAAATCCACTGGGGTAGATCATCATGGTGTCTGGAGGCACGGGTGGAGCATGTCCATCTGATTAGTCTGCTTGATACTCTGCTTGTTGGGTTTGTAGGACTAGAAGGAAGCACGAGCTTCCGAGGGACGTGGTATGGTACTCTGTGGTGGTCCTCTGTTGCGGTGCAGCGCTCAGGCTGTACTCACAGATGTTGGGTCTGCGCGTTACCACCTGGTGAGTATACCTTGACTAAGACGGTTGTAACACCCCGTGAATTCTATAACTATGAAATTCACAAATTAAAGTATAATTAATTTCAAATCAAAGAACTAAGGGAAACGGGATACGCCATTGCGTTCGTCTCGAAAAAATACGCGAAATAGAGTCCGAGTTTTCGAAAAAAGGAGTCCGTATGAAGAAGATATAGCCTCCGGAAGTTTCTAAATTAAGTTTAAAATTCGAACCTAAGAAAGACAGCTCAGAAAAACAATTCAAAATTCAAAATCGGGCCCAATTGGCCAAGGCGGGAAAATTCCCGCCTAAGGCACCCAGGTCGACTGGGCTGTCGACCTGGGCTAGCCAGGTCGACAGGGCTGTCGACCTGGTCCAGAGCCAGGTCGAACCCAGCCCACCCTGGCTGGCCAAGTCTGTGTTTGGCCGATTTCCAGAAGCTTGCTTTGTCACTAGGGCTAGGTGGCAGGCTCTAATTGGTCTCTCTTTCGAATGAATGGCTACGATCAATCCAAGCAACATCGATGATCCTAATCAGTTCATAAACTCTATAAAAATGACCCTAGACTCTACCTAATCCATTCATTCAAAAATAAGAAGGAGGCCATCATGCTGCAGGGGAACGACTAGGAGTAGCCACCAATTTGAGAGAAGATTAGGAGGCAAATTCTAAAGCATAAAGCAACTTAAACAAATCAAATCAACACCTACGTCAAAAGGAGTCGCATCTCCAATTGGAGAATTCGTCACACAATTGTAAGTAGAGTATTATTCTGGTATGAACAAATAACTGTGTTTGGTTTGTACACTTGATTTGTGGTGATAAGTAATTCATATTTATGCGTTGTTATGATTCTAATCGATTGGAATTTTGTGATGTAACGATTGGATATGAAAGTATGTTATTCATTATAAAAAAACTACATGTTTGCGGTAGTTTTATGCAAGTATACGTTTGGATATTCGCAAAATATGTAATTCATGTTGAAGCTACATGTATGTAGTTATTTAATTGAAATTCATGCAAGTATGTGGTTTTGCTACTATGCCATCATGATGTATATTTTTGTACAAAAATCATTTTGTGTGTGTGATTGGAACAAATTTGGGTTATTATAATTCATATGAAATTATGTTGAAAATTTGGCATCATGATCTATGTATAAGACCATACTTTTGAATTAGAAACAAAAGTAGGCCTCTTTGCGAACTTACGAATATGACTAGGCTATGTTTGATATTTTGCATAATTGAAAAACATGTTAGGTCTATATTGTTAACAAGAATTATATGATGACATATGAGGTGCATAGCTAGGTTAGATTTATAATCCCATTTGCAAGTTTGCATGAATAAAGTAAAAACCATGATTCCGTTTATGCCATAAGTATATTCGCGCCATGGTTATGTGAATGGATTTAAATTCATGATTAAGTTGGAATAATACTTTTGTATGATTAGCAAAAGTAGGCACCTTTGTAACATGTAGTAATTTTGTAAACATGACTTGCTTATATTTGACATTATGCCTAAATAAAAATATAGGTTTATGTTGTAGTTAAGACTATGTGGCAATAATGATATCCAATTTAGTTAAATTCTTAACTTAACTACAAGTTTATATGGTTTAATTCATGTCACTCATGCTTTATGACCAAAGTATATGTTACCACTATGCAAGTACACCAGTTTCTATTTTGTAGTTCCAACGTTATGCTGCAAGTTCATGCGTTCACATTCCCCTTTTTGTGTATGTAATCACGCTTTAAGCCTCCCCTTTTCACGTGGCTAAGTTGGGCTTAAAAAGGCTAAGCCCAACATATATATAATAAACGAGCGTATTGAACGGGGGAAAATAGCGTTGGGCCAAAATAATTAATAAATGAAAATATAAAGTAGAGGGGCCCAAATTCAAGTATGGGTTGGGCCCATGATTGGTGTAAACCTTTACACCATTAGCTTAAACTGGTTGTTTAATAATGGGCCGCAAATATTTACATATAAGAAAATAAAGAAGAAAGACAAAATATGTAAATGTAGAAAATACGATGTGTTTAACCCGAGGTTGGATTGAGTTGTGATGTAAACCTGCCCGGAACCGCCCGGCTGTCCAGTAGTCACAACAATACCTATCCAATGTGGGTGGTTAAACATGGAGCCCAATAAGGACCCGAGGTTAGACTGAGTTGTGGCGTAAGACTGCCCGGAACCAACCGGCAACAGGCAACCACAACAATACCTGTCTAATGTGAGAGGTCAAGGCTTTAATAAGACAATTAAGGCTGAGTCAGGATTGTTAGGATTAAGTGAACTAAAGACTTAATCAAAATGGAACATGCTAAACTAAACAGATTGATTTGGGGGTTAGGTTATAAAACACTTAACCAACTTAGCATGTTGGCTAGAAATAGAAAACCTAGTAGCGGGGGGCCCTTTTCAGCAGTAACCCTATAAGGTGTATCATGATACCCTGAAACTAGGCGGGGTGGGGCACGATTACTGGGCTGATTGTAAGAGGTCAAATCGACGGCGGTGGTGTAGCAGTGTAGGTTCTAACGGGGTGCGGGCGTGCACACACTCCGACGCAGAAAAATAAGGCACTGGGCACCAGTAGCATACCTGTGCACTCTAAGGTTGTGTCGGGCCGCCGCCATGGGACTTGATACACCCCATGGTGGGACCAGCATAGGTAACTACAACATCGGGGGCCGTAAGACACATGTAACTATGCGAGTAGGAGCCGATCATCATAGAATGGATCACTTCACCCTGATTATGGGGTGCCAGTTGGGAACTAGTTTATATGGGTTCAGAGATTTATATGGGGTACGATAGTATATTCGACCCTAGACAACTTAACTAAGTTTATAGTGCTTTCCCACTTCTTGTTTATGCTTATCATACCCAGTTCTTTATTCATAGACAGAATAGTCCTCGACTTACTCAGGCTTTATGTCTGACTCCACTTTTCTTTCGTCTTCTTTTCTTCCGTTCCCCCCCCCAGGTCCACAGGGAGGGAATACTGCAGCTTGACCAGCCTTCATATCCAGCTTGAAGAGAAAGAATGTATTGCTTGGATCTTTTCGTTTTGGACTATGGCTTTGGACAACAACTATGGGACTTTTGCAGTTTATTTATGTTTTCTTTATGCTTCTTTAAATAATGTAATCAAGACAGTTATGAAGATGTTATGTTTTTGGAAGTATTGTAAGACAATTATGGTATGGTTGTTGTAACACGTATTTTTAATGAAATAAAAGTTGTTGTTTTTCCGCTGTTCAAAAATATGTGTTCTTATATCTGTCTTGTATATCTGTGACTTATACTTATAAACCTCCACCAAAATTAGGGCATTCCCTTTGAGAGTGACCCTAACGGAGGTGGGGTGTTTCAACGGTAGTTTGGCAGTCGAAGGATATGACAGATGGCATGGGGTGATTCAGCTATTTTGCCTCAGATAGGTGGGTAAGGACCAATATAGGATAGTTATCATCGAGTACCTGTCATCAGCAGTCAGTGGGATGCAAAAAGACTAAAGCTAAACCAAGAGACCATCGATCTTTCACTATCGAGATGTTGGTTGTGGGATATGCCAAATTGGGTGATAGATTGTTTGCTAGGGGCAGTTACTTAGTGTAACGACCCGGAAAATCTGAACCAATTTAAAATTTTTAAATTGGCTATTTTAGTGGATTATAAATATTTTAAATAAATATTTTAAATAATAGCAATGAAAAGTGAGTTTGAATCGACGTTTGAAAATAAATATAATTAATTCTAATTATAAACAAGGCCTGAAATGGCGCGGTAGTTTCAAAATTTGAATTCAAATTTTGACTGACTATACCGGGTGCAAAACAAAACGGATTTGAGTGAAACCAAAAATATTTAAATCTGTTAGTGAATGCCTTTCTAACGAATCTGAAAAATTGAAGTTTCATAGCGGAAAGCAAAAGTTATGGCCAAATGAATTTCCAGAAAGGTCGCTATGGAATTTATATAGCCCGTGAAAATGGTCATTTTGCAAACGACCTCGGAATTCGACGAAACCACTTTTGTTGGATCCGGGATGTGAAGTTATTGCTAAGTTTCAAATTTCATAATTTTTGAAGCTAGTATGTGAGCATGGCAAAGGGAAACGTGTTTTGGTCAATTAAAGTTAAATTGGATCGACCAGAAAATGGCCATTTTATAAATGGTCTCAGAATTCGACGAAACTAGTTTTGTTGGGACCGTATCGTCAAAACATAGCTAGATTTATTTTTCTGGAATTTTTCGAATCAATTTGTGGCCTTGGCAAATTGAAATGTACGTTCAAATCAAATGTTGAATGTTATATATTTTAATTTGAAAGAAAACAGACTGAAATAGTCGAGTGGGCCTACGAAACATATCCCATTGTGTTCGGAATGGGGGTAAAACGCTAAGGATGGCAATCGTTGGGTTTGGATTGGGGTTCGTGTGTTAAAGAGGGTATTTTTGGAATTTTAAAAGTTATAAATAAAAAAATTGATTCGTCCACATCAAACCCCCCCGACATTCTCTCTCCCCGACCTGGAACGAACGACGAACGAAGCTCCCACCTTCTCTCTTCTTTTCCTCCTCATCCATGCAACGAAACCCACCCCTCCTTTGGAGAATTTTGTAGCTCTCTCCAATATCTTCCAATCCATACCTGTTGGAGAATTTATTGTGGAGCGTGGAGGCTGAATCACCTCCGAGAAGTCAACGACTTCGCAGCGCCGCCGACCGAGATTCCGACCACCGAAGGCCACCGCACCACCCTGCGCGGAGGCGCCCCTCCTCCCTCTTCGACGTGGCGCTGGCCGATCCTCCCATAACGCAGCGGATCGGAAGTTAAATCCAAACCTAGTTTGGAACAAACACTCAGAGGTAACGGCTGATTTTCTTTGAACTGATTTTAACACCTTTAAAGTGTCACAAACTATGATTATCGAATAACAATCATATCTTTTTCGTTTCTTGTCGAAATTCAGTGAAACAAGAGACAGTGGACTCGTGTGGATGCCTTCTACATTCTAGAAGAGACCACATAATTTACTGAGCCTTCTGCTATTTTTGGTGGAGTCGAACCCAATGTGAGATTTCTAAATTATAAACGATATGGAAAACGATGATGTATAAATTATATAGTCGATGTATGAGTTATATAAGCGTTGTACACCTCTTGTATAAGCGTTGTATAAGTTGTACGTTCGATATATAAGTTGTATATGCGTTGTAAAAATTATATATGTGTTGAAATAGAAGTGAAATGCTATATATATATATATATATATATATATATATATATATACACGCCCCTCGTCCACAAACCATGGACGATATTTATTGGTTGTGATTGGTGTGAAAATTGATTGATAGCGAATGGTTGATTGAAATTGTTTGTGGTTGAAATTGATTGATTGTGGTTGAAAAATACCCGTTTGTGGTTGAGAAATATTTGGTTGAAACCACATAGGATTAGTTTGTGGAAATGGAAAAAAATATATACATGCCGCCTGTGTGCGAACTAGATGCATGACTCCCCATTGTCAAAAGCTGCGAGGCTTTAAGGTAGAGCGAGGAGCTGTACTAGGGACGGTCCCGGTTTTAACTACCCTGCCGTTATGCTGCCGAAATTTTGAATGATATTCATGTGTTAGAATTATTTTCCTGTGTTGAAACTGTATTTGTCTGTTGAATAGAAAACCTTCATGTGTTGAATAGAAATTCATTCGTTGAATCATATTCATGTGTTGAATGGCATTCGTGTTTTAAATAAATTGTTTTAACAATAAAAATCACATTTTTACCCTATATATATAAACTATAGAAAACCTTCATGTGTTGAATCTAAATTCATTCGTTGAATAGAAATTCATGTGTTGCATGGTATTCGTGTTTTAAATATAAAAATCACCTTTTTATCTATATATATATAAACTATAGAAAACCTTCATGTGTTGAATCGAAATTCATTCGTTGAATTGAAATTCATGTGTTAAATGGTATTCATATTTTAAAAGAAATTGTTTTATAATAAAAATCCTACTTTTATCATCAATATGAACTATATAAAATAATCTTGTTTTGAAATAAATTGTTTTATAATAAAAATCCTATTTTTTATCACCTATATTAACTATATAAAATAGTCGAGTTTTAAAATAAATTGTTTTACATTAAAAATCACATTTTTATTATATACATGAATTGTTAAAAATAGTGAAGTGTTGAAATAGAAGACAGTTAGATAAAAATATCATTTTTATCAAATGTATGAAAATCATATAGTTTTGAAATCGAAGAATCGATATATATATATATATAAATAGAATTGAAATATATCGAATAACAAAGCTGCAGTTCGTATTTTGAAACCGTGATTTCAAACGATTAGTACGGGAGATCCGACCATCGGCTTTTCCTGAAACCGCAACCGTTGGGTTCGCTTTGGAAATACCTTTCCAACGACACCAACTTTGTAAAGATCCAACAGTTGGATTGTCTAGAATGTTTAATTCAAATCTGAAGAAAAGCAGCGCTGGAATCGATTATATATATATATAATTATATTAAATCGAATAACGACGCTGCAGTTCGTATTTTGAAATCGAAACTTCAAACGATTATACCGGGAGATCCGACCGTCGGATTTTCCCGAAACTGGAACCGTTGGATTCGTTTTGAAAAGATCTTTCTAATGATGTAAATTTTGTGAAGATCCAACAGTTAGATTTTCAGATATGTGTAAATCAAATCTGAAGAAAAACAGCGCCACGGCCGCGTTATGGCCCGAAGCGTCGTTTTGAATAAATTGGCTATTTTATAATAAATAAAAATAGCGATAAATCGTTATAAAATATTATAAACGATAAGGATATGAAATTTAGAAACTAACTGAAGGTTGGCTAAGTCGAATGGTTTCTTGGGTATTGATCTGATGTTGGTTTCGGCCTTCGGGGTTAATATTTGGGAAATCGTTCTCTTACTGATTGACGGTTAGTGACTAATAAATTGAAATGATGTGTAGTAGTGTTTGTGTAGCACTTGTTTATTATATACGTGAGTTGCTCAGAAAGACCGGGTTTATCCCATTCTGAATAACTGAATCGACGATAAGAAATCGAAGATGAAGACGGTGGTCGAAGACCGGAGATCTTCACCTCGTTCGGATGGTAACCGATGTCCTGATTGGGAGGCATCCCGGAATATGGATAATGAGTGGTGATCGTCCAGACGTACGTGGAGGTCGATGGGTTTGCGAGGTATATAGTGCCTCTGGTTTCGTTCAGACCCAAAACGGACTTGCAAATGGACAGTGTGTCTGACATTGGAATTTATTCTGTGTGATTGATAGCTATCAGTTGCACGGTGTGAATTGCCTGTGTGGCATGCTAAGGTGCAGCGATCAGGGCTTCTGTTGAAAAGCAAAGTCTTGTGGTGATGATCAAAGCATCGCCTGTGTGGCGTGGCTTTGTGTATAACATGAATTCGCGAGCCTCACACCCCGGTATGAACCAGAAACGGGAGAGGACATCAGGGAGGGCATGCGTTTCTTTCTAGCTAGAAGTGGCGTCAGTGGTTTTACACGCCCTGACGAGTTTGACTTATGTGGTTGTAACTGTTGTGAGGCGCCTCGGTTAGAACGGACGATCCGAGTCCGATGGAGTCATTCGTTGGCTCATTTACGCCCCATAGGGCGGGGAAACGCAGTGTTCTGGAATTTTAATCCACATCGGTGGACCGGCCCTGACGATCCAAGGGTCGATGCGCTCTGACCCTGAGGTTCGGGCTAGACAGTCTCGAAGTCGGTAAGGACTATCTTTTGCCTTGGTTCATGATAGAAATCCAATTTCCAAATTCGTGACTGTGCGGTTTTGATTGTATACCTATATTTGGCGACATAGTAGCATGGGACGCTCATGTGAGGTGGGACCATAGCCACCATGAAAATGCAGATGGTAGTTTAGATATATATACATTAGGCCCTTTTAGTAGACCTATACAGATATGGAAAAGCTCCCGACCGAGTTCCGTGCATTGGATGCAGCCTTATTACGGGACTCCGGGTACAGTAAACAATACGTACGTGTGAGGGTCAAGATACACGCACTAGGTGGTGTATCGTAGATGTTAGGGAATTACTCCGTGTTAAGACTTGATTTAACTAAGGAGTCTGGATATGACAATTCGTACGCTTGCATGACATAGTGATGGTGAATATGTGCAATATCCTGGCGTAATAATATGGATGTCTGTACATCGTTCGACATAGGATGAGAGTTGCAAACGCTTCCGTGACATGACGACGGAGACCATGCGAGGAAGGTATTATGGGAAGTATGTAAAAACCCGAATTCCGACAGACCAATTTTTTTTCAAAATTCTAGTCCATCAAAACCCGTGTTTGTTTGTCTGTTATCCTGCAAACAAGACAGAGATAATTAACATATAGAGCTCAGAAAACATCTCACAGCGAAATAGAATAAAATATAATATAATAAAAATATAACCTTACCTAGATAATAATACTTCCTAACCGATATCTAAAGCTATCATATCTCTGCCACAAATCTAACATGCGAGTATGTTATGAGAAGGGGGTCAGAACACAAGTTCTAGTGACTGGATTTAAACTGCACGTTTTGGATAACCCTACATATACTATTGAGTTACATTTTCAAATTTATTAGGTTACTTGGGTTAACAACACTCAAGGCTTACATACACGTCATACCCATTTACTTCCCAATAGGTTAACCTAATACAATATATATGTAGCTACCCCTAATATTAAGGTACCCTCCATGGTACCCCACTCGCATGGTCTCTACCGTAACGCCACAGAAATATACGTAGTCCCTCATCCTACATCGGAGCGACGTACGAATAAACAAAACAATGCTACGTTCCGCATAGTCCCGCCGTCGCTATGCTACATAAGCATACGAACTGTCACTTTTTAATTATTCGATTGAATTCAGATTCCATCACAGAGTGATGCCCTAAAGTCTACGGTACACCACCTGGAGCAAACATGCATGTATCTAGACTTTCTCACGTACGTATCATTAATCGTACTCGATGCCTTAATCTTTACGATACACCATCTGGAAACGGTATGCATGTATCCACACATATTATCTACTGTGCACCGAGTTCCGTAACAGGGCGGTATCAGAAACACGGAACTCGTTTGGGAGATTTTTCAAATATCTGTATACACAAGTGCTACGATCTACATTTTCACAGTGGCTATGGTCCCACCTGATCCCTCCCTCAACTAGTGAAAGACAAACAAAAGTGAAAGCTAGTGACGTGGCCCATAGAAAACAACAAACTACAAATCCTAATTGGCCTGTCCCTCACCCAAAGCCTTGATAGTAAAAGGTCTATGGTCTTTTGGTTTAGCTTTCCATCTTTCCGCATCATGCTTTATAAACCGCACTGACTGTCGATGGTTGGTACCCAACAAATACTATTAAACAAGTGGTTAGACCCGCCAGGGGCAAACAGAAATGTTTGTAACCCGCCTAGTCACAAGGCTACAGGATCATCGAATCACCTAAGCCACCCTACAGCCTTTTGATTGCCCACTATTATGGAAATCAAGGTATACTCACCGGGTAGTAACGCGCAGACCCAACCCCTACAAGCATAGCCTAAGCGTTGTCACCGCCTAGAGGACTACCAGGAGTACCCTCTATGTCCCAGAAAGCCGCGTGCTTTCCCTTGCATTACTTCGGAGCCAGCAGAATATTAGCAGAACAACAGGCAGAATAATCAGTTGGACGTGCGCTCCCCTTGTATCGTATGACACCACGATGATTTACCCGGTTGGGTTATTCACCTTCAGACGTACGGACTGGTCCAAGCGCATCAGTTTAATGTGTTATTATATCCTATGTCTAACCATTTATTTACTTGTTTGCTCTACCTTACCAGATTCCCAGTTAACTTAGTTATTCAATCATATTAACTTCTTATTCAAGTTACCAAGTTGCTCTTGCTTGTTAATCTCAGTTAAATAACTTAACCCATTTAAGTTCATTAATATGCCTTCCACATGTTATTCTTATCAGCAGGATTCAAATTCTTAGGTTTACAGGTTACTTAATTTATAATTAAGTACAACTTATCTCATTATAAGTTTCCCCTCTTTTTTCTACTTATTATAAATAGCAAGTTTCAGGTTTCCAGATTTACAGGTTACTTAATTTATAATTAAGTACAACTAATCTCATTAAAAGTTATCTCATTCCCCTTATCAATTGTTATAACCTAAGTTATAATTTTCATTTGTCCCTAGGACAAGCTAGGGATGAGCAGGGAAACCGATTACAAACCGAAACCGAACCGAAACCGCATAAAACCGATAAAAACCGCATCTTAAAAAAACATAAGAAAAGAAGTTAATGTCAATTGCCAGTTTACATATTATGCTACATAATAGATTCCTTTTCTAGCATATGAGTCATGTTTTACATGCTTCTTAGCCAACGTTCAGCTATCGCTTCTCAAGGGACAATGCCTTTTTTTATTAATCGGTTTTGAAACTGAAACCGCGCTTTTAAACCAAACCGCACCAACAGTTCTTGGTTTGATTCCAGTTCCTACTTTTTAAAACCACACCCTAGCGGTTCCAAGTGCGGGTTTATGTCAAAACCGCTCCAAACCGCACCATGCTCATTCCTAGGACAAGCCTACCTATTATCTTTCCTTTTGCCCTTCAGGTTCATTTATAATGAGTTATTATCATTCCACGTTCATTCCAATGTTTATACTGTTGTAACTTTCATCCATTTCCATTAATCACAATTAATGCCATTTATTTCTATCCTATTATATACATATATTATTCATATATGCTTGCGCACCAGACCTCTTACATTAAGCCGACTACTTGTGGATGCTGGATTTGTCGGGCGGTTCCGTGCAGGCTTCTACTACAAATTGGACTTAACCTCGTATCTTAGCACTGTTATATGTATGTTTACGCACTAGCCCCTCACATTAAATTAACTACTTGTGGATGCTGGATTTGTCGGGCAGTTACGGACAGACTTCTACTACAAGTTGAATTTAACCTTGTGTCTAAGTGCGGTTATAATTTTCTATTTACTATAAATTTAGGTATATTTATTCTTCCAAATTTTACTGTAATTTTTATTTACAATCTTTTGGAATAATAATATTCTTAACAAATGTTCATGTTCATTGTAAATTTCATAATTACAACATTTATAGTAAATTCCAACTCAAACAAATGATTGATGGAAAACAAGTCTTATACAACATTACAATTATTCCCAATTTCAATGTAACTTAACTTACAACGTCCAATTAACAAGTTATTAGAACATGCATGTATGCAACAGTAATCCTTCCCACATATTCTAACATGTTTACACATTCAGCTTATTTACATTTCAGCAGATTAATCATTTCAGCAGATTTATTATACATATTACCGGGGAATGTCAAACGATAAATATACCATTATCAAAAATGTATAACTTAAATTCACTCACTGATAGCTTTCCAATTCATGAATCTGGTCCAGACCTAGCATTCCATGGCTCCCCTAACTAATTTTAGAACCTAAATAACCATGGATCCACAATTCTCAACTAAAAAAAAGTGAAGAAAGAAGAGTAATTTAAATTGACGAGATCCAAAAATTTACCTTACTTTGGTTAGAGAGCTGAACACCCATTTGCAGATATACATTCTTTTCCTCCAGATCTTGAATCAGAATTTCCTTAGACTAATTATTCCATTTTTTGAAAGAGATTTGAGGAGGAGGAAGAATGGCAGAGCTAAGGCAACCTCTTAGAAAATATGAGATTTAGGCTAGGCTCTGCTAGCCTATCTATAGGTGTTCAAGGAAGTGGATATGATCTTGTACATGCAGCGCTGAGTCAGCAACGAATATGGTTTGAAAAACAGTCCAGGTTCATCGAATGAATCTACCCAGATCTAGGGTGGGTCGACCCCTCTATGGGTGTATCGTCCCTTGGGTCGACACCACTGGGTCCCACAAGCGGTGTTGGGCATGATGTTTACTTTTTTAACGTTCTTAATTTAAACGTTTGATTAGTATCCCGTTATACTTTCTTTGATATATTTAAATATTATATTTACATATAATCTCCTTATATGTGTACAAAACTTCAAATGCCCATTTTATATGTACATATATATATATATATATATATATATGTGTGTGTGTGTGTGTGTACAACGTTTATTTCGTTTTCAGAATTCAAACGACGTTGTACTATCATTAAATTTTTACCTATTTTAATTGATTGCAGCCTTGCAGTTTTATTTTGAATTTCTCCTTTGTGTGTGTGTGTGTGTGTGTATATATGCACATATATACGTGTATATTTACATATATTTATGTATACGTATTTTTTGTACTTCCTTAAATGTGTAATTTTCCTTATATGTACGTCTATACATATTTTCTCTTTAGAACATGTATTATTTTTGCCATTTCTTTAAAAATAAAAATATGGCATCCACGGGGATCGATCATGTGCCACTCTCTTGGAAGCCACATGCTCTTACCAACTGGACTACATAGGCTTTTGTTAACAAGTCTAAAAATAATGGTGGTTGTTGTTCTTTTCTTATACCTTCTTTTCATGTTTGTTGCAATATTTCATTTAAACATATCCCCTTCATTTTAAATCTATTTTCTGCAATCCATAGGTCTAAATGTACCGGAAAATCACCATGAATGCAATGACATGAGTTCTGTGACCAAATTCTGGAAGCTTTTCAAATTTTATTTTATTATCTAATTAAAAATGCGGGGTGTTACATACTTCTACCGTTAGGAAATTTCGTCCCTGAAATTTTCTAAGGGTAAAATTAAATAATCCCTCGCATAATATACATCCATCATGTGTGCGTCCAATTTTTGCACACATCTGTGCATTCGTGCAAAGTGTAACACAACATAATAATACATGAATGAAATGGCTGCCTAAGCGTTACCTCCTATATGTATGCAAATTTATCAAAAATTCTTTAAAAACATGATGCACACATCCTAAGTATACTGGTAATTCTATATGAATGCAATATTTGAAAATCAAAATACTTTTTCATCCAAATATTCCCACACTCTTACTGAGCAAGAACATAGTTCATTCAATTTTTGCATCCAAAACCCTACAAAGCAACTTTATTTTTCCAATTTCTGAAAAATCTAATTTTCTAAATTCGGTTTCTTATGTTACGAAAAGATGGAAAAAAGAAAACTTCACGTCTTTTTCTTTTATATATATCTTTTTCTAACTGTGCTTGGATTTTATGAAACTATTATATAAAGATTCCCTATTTTCCTATCCAAGCAAAACCCACAAAAGAAACTTTGTTTGTTATTGATTTTCTTTTACAACTAATCTTGGAAAAATTTATTCTTATCCACCTTTCCTCAGAATTTTCCATCTTTCTTTAACTATCATGTTTGTTATTTCACTGAGTTTGTTGTTTCCTTTTCAGTTGTGCCATTACTCTTTTCTTAGCTTACTTAATTTAATCCTCTGATCTAAGTTTAGTTTCAAATAAGCCTGCTAGTCTTTCAACTAAAACAGGAAAACATACGCTCTACACCCTAGGCTTTTCCATGCTTACGCATTCTAAGAGAACTTACCATTATTCTAAGATAATTCTTGCCATCTACTTCATAGCCTCAAAACTTTTCCCACCTTCCCTATGCACTAATCTTTACCTACTCCATACTTTTTAAAACACGGTTTGGCCTTTTCATTTCACTTTTCTTCCAAAAGTTAAAAATATCAAAACTTTATTTCCTCACCAAAACTTACTTTTGCCAAAACCATAAAACATGTCATTTTAAAAAAATGTAAATCATTTTTTTTTTCAAATCACAAAAACTGGAGTAGATAAGGACAACTTTTCTCAATTAGGTTTACAACTTGTTCTTGCCTATAAGGTCAGGTCAATAACTTACTAAAAGATGCAAATATCTTCTCTATTCTTAATTTCTGCAACTTATTTTGTCCAGCCAACAAACTTTTATGTTAAAATAATTATCAAAAATGATTGTTAAAAGAATAGAGATTTCAAAACTTTCTTTACTGAAAATTCTAGTTTTCAATAAAATGCAACATCAAAATGCAACATTTTCTATGTTTTTCTTTTTAATCCTTTCAAGTAATATAATAAGCCAGCTATACATGACTATAACGTGCATCTTTTACTGAGAGAATTTATTTTAAACAATTTTTTTGCAACAAATCACTATTTACAAAATATACCTCATTTTACTTCAAAACCCAATATGTACTTCTTTACATTTTTTTAAAACTGTAACTTTTAAGATTAAAACTTAAAAACACTATAAACCACCTTCCAAAACCTTTTACAATTTCACGTTCTCAAAAGTAAAAAAAAATGGGGTTAGACTCAAAGTGGGTTTCCAACTTACCTAGGCTTTCCTAGACACTCCCACAAAATCAATTCTCTCAAATATATATATTCCTAATCCATTTTTCTATTTTTAACCTTGTCCAATATAAAAGGTTTTACTGCCAAACCCACTAACCTGAAATACTAACACATGGGATTCACCTTTCTTCCATACAAAGTATATTGTACACTTCCCACCCAAATTATCTAAGGGTCTCAGATTTCTATATTCGTACCTTTAGTGTACAAAACAGATATCCCAGTTCTCACCATATTATGTTCCTTCTATTTAGTGGGTTCCTCTATGGATATAGGTATATATATAATATATTTATATTTTAAAGATACAAATATATCCACTCACTATCTATAAAGAATCCTAAACCTAAGCTCTGATAGTAGACGTAACAACCTGAACTCCGACAAACCGATTTTTTTTCAAAATTCAAATCTATCGAAACCTGTGTTGGTTTTTCTAGTATCCTGCAGAAAAGACAGAGATAATTAACATATCAGAGCTCAGAAACCATCTCACAGCGGAATGAAATAAAATAAAATATAATCAAAATATAACCTTACCCATATAGTTATATTGCCTAACCAGTATCCCTATCTCTATCACAAATCTAACCTGCAAGTATGTTATGAGGAGGGGGTCAGAATGCAAGTTCTAGTGACTGGATTTAAACTACACATTTTGGATAACCCTGCATATACCATTCAGTTGAATTTTCTTATTTATTAGGTTACTTGGGTTAACCGCACTCAAGGCTTACACACACGTCGTACCCATTTACTTCCCAATAGGTTAACCTAATACAATATATATGTGGCTACAACTAATATTATGGTAGCCTCCATGGTACCCCACTCGCATGGTCTCCGCCGTAACGCCACAGAAATATATGCAGTCCCTTATCCTACGTCTGAGCGACGTACGAATCAATATAACCACGCTACATTCCGCATAATCCCACCATCGCCATGATACATAAGCATATGGACTACCACCTTTGAATCATTCGATTGAATTCAGATTCCATCACAAAGTGATGCCCTAAAGACTACGATACACCACACGAAGCAGACATGCATGCCCTAAAGACTACATAACCTTTACGATACACCACACGGAGAAGACATGCATGCCCTAAAGACTACGTAACCTTTATGATACACCATCCGAAAACGGTATGCATGTACCCACACATATTATCTACTGTGCACCGAGTTTCGTAACAGGGCGGTATCAAAAACACTAAACTCAATCGGGAGTTTTTCAGATATCTGTATACACAGTTGCTATGGTCTGCATTTTCGCAGTGGCTTTGATCCCACTTGACCCCTCCCTCAACTAGTGAAAGACAAACAGATGTGAGAGCTAGTGACGTCGCCCCAGAGAAAACAACAAATAACCAATCCAAATTGGCATGTCCCCCACACAAAGCCTTGATAGTAAAAGGTCTATGGTCCTTTGGTTTAGCTCTCCGTCTTTTCGCATTACGCATCACGTACCACGCTAACTGTCGATGGTTCATACCCGACGACCACTGTTTCAAATTTCGCAAATATCTCCCGAGATCTCCTCCGAGATCTCGTTTTGGGCTCCTTCCGAAACGAAACAACAAATATCACTCTAAATCTCCTTTCGAATATATCCTTCGAGATATTGCAATATCGAACGATATATCGACCGAGACGAAACATTGGAATATCTTCCGAGATCTTAGTTTTTTGGTTAAAATTAAAATTTGTGCCTGAACTAGAACTATAATTAAAAACTTAAATCTAGACTATAAATTTTTTGTTATTTTACATTTTGCATATTAAATGACCATATTGTATGTTCGTATATGTTTTACAAAGCTTATGATTTTCATACTCGTCTTTTTACATACATGTTACTTATGAAATTATGTATTTTATGGTCTATTTATGCTGATTTTTTTTAATGTTTTGGACCCTTTTAATGTTTCCTGTCTAACAATATTTCTGTTTTAAGAATATTACGATTTAGAGTATGAATGATCTTTCGCAAAATAAAGAATAATAAAATTATTTTGCATTTTAAGTTTAAGTTACTATGTTTTTGATAGCATTCATAAAACTCATTTTGTTAAAATATCATTTTTAACATATCATGTACCCCGAGATTGTTCCGATATGAACTTTCAGACCCGAGATAAAAATCCAAGGCGAACTCCCGAGTTAGACTCATCTCGTCCGAGATCTCCCCCGATACGAGACTAAGTCTATAAAATCCCCGAGATGAAACACGACCGATATCCGAGATTTAAAACCTTTCCGACGACTACTATCAAACAGATGGCTAGACCCGCCAAAGGCAAACAGAAATGGTCATAACCCGCCTAGTCACAAGGCAACAGGCTCGTCGAATCGCCTCCGCCACCCTACAGCCTTTTGATTGCCCACTATCATGGCAATCAAGGTATACTCACTGGGTAGTAATGCGCCGACCCAGCTCCTACGAGCATAGCCTAAGCGTTGTCACCACACAGAGGACTACCAGGAGTACCCTCCAAGTCCCAGGAAGCTGCGTGCTTCCCTTTCCAGTCCTTCGGAGCCAGCAGAATATCAGCAGAATAATCAGATAGACGTGCACTCCCCTCATGTCCTATGACACCATGATGATATGCCCCGTTGGGTTATTCACCTTCAAACGTACGGACTGGTCCAAGTGCATCAGTTTAATGTGCTATTAGACCCTATGTCTAACCGTTTAATTACGCGCTTGCTCTACCTTATCAGATTCCCAATTAACTTGGTTATTTCAATCATATTAACTTCTTATTCAAGTTACCAAGTTTCTCTTGCTTATTAATCTCAGTTACATAACTTAACCCATTTAAGTTCATTAGTAAGACTTTAACATGTTATTATTATTAGCAGGATTCAGGTTCTTAGGTTTACAGGTTACTTAATGATTAAGTACAACTTATCTCATTATAAGTTTCCCTCTCTTTTTTCTGCTTTTTACAAACAGTAGGTTTCAGGTTTCCAGATTTATAGATTACTTAATTTATAATTAAGTATGATTAATCTCATTCCCTTTATCGTTTTTTATAACCTAAGTTATAATTTCCACTTGTCCCTAGGACAAGCTTATCTATTATGTTTTCTTTTTCCCTTCAGGTTTATTTATAATTGGTATTATCATTCCCCATGCATTCCAAAGTTTATACTGTTATAGCTTTCATCCATTTCCATTAATCACAATTAATGCCATTTATTTCTATCCTATTATATACATATATTCATATACATTTATGCACCAGAACTCTGACATTAAGCCGACCACTTGTGGATGCTGGATTTGTCGGGTGGTTCTGGGCAGATTTCCACCACAAATTGGACTTAACCTCGCGTCTTAGCATCGTTATATGTATGTTTACGCACTAGACCCCTAACATTAAATTAACCACTTGTGGATGCTGGATTTGCCGGGCGGTTCCCGGTAGACTTCTACCACATGTTGAATTTAACCTCGCGTCTAAGTGCGGTTACAATTTTCTATCTACTATACAATTAGGCATATTTATTCTTCCAAATTTTGCTGTATTTTTTATTTACAATCTTTGGGCATAATATCATTCTTAACAAATGTTCATGTTCATTGAAAATTTCATAATTACAGCATTTATAGTAAATTCCAACTCAAACAGATGATTGATGGAAAACGGGTCTTATACAACATTACAATTATTCCGAATTTCACTGTAACTTAACTTACAATATCCAATTAACAAGTTATTAGAACATGTATGCATACGACAGTAATCCTTCCCACATATTTAACAGGTTTACATATTTCAGTAGATTTACATTCAGCAGATTTATTATGCATATTAACGGGGAATGTCAAATGATAAATATACCATTATGAAAAAGGTATAACTTAAATCCACTCACCTAATAGCTTTCCAATTCATGAATCTGGTCCAGACCTATCATTCCATGACTCCCCTAATTGATTTTCAAACCAAATAACCATGGATCCACAATTCTTAACTAAAAGAAAAAGGGAAGAAAGAGGAGAAATTTAAATTGAGTAGATCCAAGAATTTACCTTACTTCGATTAGAGTTCTGAACACCCATTTGCAGATATACATTCTTTTCTTCCAGACCTTTAATCAGAATTTCCTTAGACTAATTATTCTATTTTTCGGAAGAGATCCGAGGAGGGAGAAGAATGACAGATCCTAGGCAGCCTCTTAGAAAATATGATATTTAGGCTAGGCTCTACTAGCCTATTTATAAGTGTTCAAGGAAATGGATATGAACTTGTACATGCAGCGCTGAGTCAGCAACGAATATGGTTTGAAAAATAGTCCTGATTCATCGAATGAATCTACCCAGATTTAGGGTGGGTCGACCCCCTATGGGTGTGTCGACCCTTAGGTCGACCCCACTGGGTCCCACGAGCGGTTTTGGACACGATGTTTACTTTTTTAACATTCTTAATTTAAACGCATGATTAGTATCCCGTTAACTTTCGTTTATTTATTTAAATATTATATTTACATATAAACTCCTTATATGTGTACAAAACTTCAAATGCCCATTTTACATGTATATATATAACACAACTTTTATTTCATTTTCAAAATTCAAACTGTGTTATGCCGTCATTTAATTTTTACCTATTTTCATTGATTGCAGGTCTATTTTGAATTTCTTCTTTGTATATATATATACACTTTTTCACATATATATGCATATATTTACGTATACATATATTTTTGTACTTCCTTATATGTGTTATTTTCCTTATATGTATGTTTATACATATTTTCTCTTTAGAATATGTACTATTTTAGCTGTTTCTCTAAAATAAAAATATGGCACCCACGGGGAGCGAACCTGTGCCACTCTCTTGGAAGCCACATGCTCTTACCAACTGGACTACATATGCTTTTGTTAACAAGTCTAAAATCAATGTTGGTCATTGTTCTTTTTTTATACCTTCTTTTCATGTTTGTTGCAATATTTAATTTAAGCGTATCCCTTTCATTTTAAATCTGTTTTCTGCAATCCATAGGTCTAAGTTGACCAGAAAATCGCCATGGACGTAATGACGCTAGTTCCATAACCAAATTCGGGAAGCTCTTCAAATTTTATTTTATTATTTAATTAAAAATGTAGGGTGTTACAAAGTTCCTTGATATATGCGGCATAGGATTAGAGTTGCCTACGCTTATGTGGCCCAATTCATAATGCAATTATTCTTTTAATATTCAGAAATTGGTTTATTTGGAAGGGTAAAAGAGTGGACCGTAATTCGGCTTTAGTTAAAGAAAGTTGGATTTCTTTTATATTATTTTTGTGAATTTTTAAAGGGAAAGTCTATTTGGACACAAAAATTTGACATAAAATTGGACATAACAAATCTCAATCACTAAGTCTCCCGATGAATTCCATTTTCACATAAAGACAAACAAAACCAATGGTCTAGGCTTTGTGTCTCAATAGCTTTTCCTTATTTAAATTCGTTCTTCTTTCATTTAAAAAAATAGTTGGATTATATTTTGGTGTTTACGATGAAATCTTTGGTCTTGTGGGTATTTCTCTTTTGAATTTTGGGAAATTTCATTTTTCTTTAATAAAATAACTATTTTTAAAAAAATTGTTTTCAACATTTCTCGGGTTGCAAATTACATAAAATCGGTGAATAAGGATTAACCCCAAAACTTCTCAGTTTGCTTTCTAATTGCGCTAAAAAAATAAGACTCAATTCTTCAAAATAAAATTGGTAATAATACTGCTTTCTTTTGACATTTTTTCTTTGTTTCCCGTTTTATTGCGTTATTGAATACTTGGATTTACCAAAAAATAAAAATAAAAGTTCATTGGTAGTTGTATTTCTAATACATGTTTAATTTCTATTTGGCGTTCATTTAATTTTTCTTTTATTTTTCAAGGGCAATACCCATATTTATATAAAGTGGGAGTTCATAACCATTCCTTGGCCTAAAATATTTTAAGGTTCTAAAGATCTTACCATACTACACGGTATTCCCATAAAAATTACATGAACTCTTATAACATAAAGCCAAGAACTTAATGTCAACTGCATTCTTGCTCGTACAAAGAGTTCCCAAAAATAATCGCTCAAACATAATTAATCTTCCTTGTCTTAAGTTCAAATTCCTTGTAAGGGACATAAAACCTACTATCCATGGTTATTGAAACTTCAAATTTCCTTATAATAGTTAATGACCCCATGACCAATTGAAAATCTGATGGTTGTTATTCCAAGGTAACTACTCTGGTGGGTCCTCTTACCAATGTCACTAAGTAAAACTGATGCTAAGGTAACCTAAAACCTTTTAATAAAACTATTTCTCGCTTTGTTTCCACAAGAGCTAAGCTTTTCTTAGTGAAATAGTAAAAAACATGTATCTTAGAAATAATTTCATTTTCTATAATAGCCCAATAATCCAAGAAAATTCCTTACCTTCTAAAAGCGATACTCAGAGAACTTGATCTTGGATCCATGTGATTATAAGGTATTGAATTCCTTCTATAAATACCAAATTTATCCTTTGTTATTCTTTTTTTAGATTAACATGTCAGAACCTCACAACCCTTCCTAGCGCATAGGTTAATTACTAGGCTTAGGTACAAGCTAATCTAAACGGTAAGGCAACTGTCCTTAAAATCCATTGAATGTTCTACCAACAATTCTGTCTCAATCATTTGCACTACTCAAAACTTGGTGGAAACCAGTAGCAAAAAAATCTTACTATGGGAAGATGTGGTTCGCACTAAATATCCAAAAAGATCATCTACATAAGGCAAAGAGAAATGTTTCTACTAAAACAGTTTACTTATGATCACTACGGAGCCAACAGAACTATCTGTCTTAGCAAAGACGAGTGAAGCTTCTCATCTAAGACTACTTACACTTACCAATTTTTTTAAAAAGTTCCTAAACTTGTTATTCCTAAAAACCTTTCCGCTACGGCTGAAGTCGAATGACTTCCTCAAAAAACATGTGGAAAGATCCCATCACAAGTGCTAAACTCAATCGAAGAAAAGATTGGCATAAGGATTAAAATAATCCATTCCCATTGATTCTTTATAGGTCAACATCTGGGTGCGTCTACTACGCGTACACTTAAGAAACTATCCTCTTCTCAACATCTAAGACGGCTCATCATATAGCTAACCTTCCTGAATTCCAAATCAATCCATACCTAGTAATATTATATACATCACACTATACCTAGAAAATCTTTAATTCATAGGTATCTATGTAGTTAAAGCTCCGCTAAAGCCCCGTAAAATACCCGCTATTTCCCATAGCACTCTCCAACCGCTACGTTATTTCAGTTTAGCGTTGATGATCAATAATTCCACTTTAAGCCCCAATATTTTCCGCTGCACCCACTAAATCAACACTATTTAGCATCCGCTTTAGTAGTATTTATATATAAAGGATGATTTGACAAGTTTTATTTTAAAATAAATTAGAAAAGGTAATGTAAAGAGCTTATTTTAAGTCATAACTGCCTTATGTAAGATAGAAATCTATAGTAATCCTCAAATCTTGTGTACATAACCATGATGATCTTTTATTTAGTTATATAATATTAATTAATATTCGTTTCTTCTACAATAATCTCGAATCTTGTTTACATCTAATTAACATTTTTGCACATCCGCTATAGCCCCGCTTTATCACGCTAAAGCTTTTTAAACCTCTACCGTTATAGAACCGTTAAGCGCTTTAACTGCACAGATAGGTATGGAATGCAATTTTATCCTTTTCACATAAAACCATATGTTTTGCTGGTAATGCTACAAGTTAAGCACTCTCATAAATATAAATCCGAAAATCAATCCCTCTTCTAGGAGGCATCTCCTTAACTTCTTTCAATATACGGAATTCTATCACGACGATAACTGGATTGATATTAACTAGAGATGCACTTAGAAAAATAGGGAATTCAACATAATTGACCTCTCACATCGCAAGAAATCTCAAGCGTTAGTCCACTTCGTAACCTAGCCCGACAATTCTCTTCTTGTAGTCACAATAGCTTCATACATGGATAACTAATCCATCTTTATAATTTTCCTAGCTCGACAATCTCAAAATATAAGCATCTCGGTCAAACTCTACTATATAGTCAAAATTGAAGATAACTGTTTGCATGGTTAACCTGTCTAGATCAGAAACCAACCCAAACTCGGAAATGCCCTATGTATCCATTATATCTAGAATTTCTAGCCTAAAACCTCGACTTACCCTACATAACCATGTCGATCTTCCTACGAGGTTAAGAAAATACTACTGGGCCTAGAAAAGTACAAACAATCAACTAGTTCCACTAACATACACTATATACAGAATGGGGATTTACTATATCTATAAATGACAACTTCGTTAGGCCTACAATACAGATGTTCTACATGGTCTGTCTTGTATCAGCCGGGCTATGGCCACACACGACCACCCCCAACTAGTGAATCAAAGATAAACGAGCTAAACATGCCTTCATCAAATAAAATAGGAGACCTATAAAGAAAAAAAGAGATAGATAACACTCTTTTACTAACCTTTACCCATTTCCATTACTTCGTCCTTTTGATCAACAATTCCATATAATACTCTTTACATGGTACCCACATCAACTATTTCCTTTTCAAAGCTAATAATATTTTCCTAAATACTTACGATAATACTTATTAAGTCATCTTGTAATCCTTGGCTTCAATGGTTGTCTTATCCATAGTTCATGCTACTTAATATATGCCAAGTAGTAAGTTTATCTCCTAACTCCGGTTTCACAAAGAATTCACAAATAATGGATTAAACTAGATTATCCACAAGTCAAAACTCCAACCTATAAAGATTTATGGTTTTAATATATGTAGGTAAACTTAGATAGGTCATTTTATAGATATTTCAACAAATAAAGGAGAGAATTGGAGAAGGAAATGAGATGCACTTGAGAGGTTTTTTGTAAAACTTTTATTTTCAAAAATACCTTTTGTTTTGAAAATCTATTTTCCTTTGGAAAAATATATTATGTTAATTTTTTTATGAATCCTATAATCTTAGGCTCTAACACCAAATAAAACACCCTTCACCCCTTAGTATTCCCAATTAATGTCATACTAAGGAATGTAGATTGTTGTAAGTACAAGGAAACGAATCAGAGAGATTATATTCATAAGACATAACAACAAAAATTGCAGAAACATTCATTTTACAACAAGATGTTATTTGAAAAAAATACTTTACATAAGCACGTTGGAATGAGATACATATGTCTTTCTTAATATTAGCTTAAATCAAAGTATATATATAAAATTCCCTCTCAAGTAAAACTCAGGATAGTAACAAAATAATCAACATAAATAGAAATTTGACAAGTGACAACAAGAATTTCAGATCTTGGACCCTGCTCTTCCCAAGCTTCCAGTATCATTCAACTTCTATCCTATGATCCTATTAAGGTAAAGAAATAGGAAGAAAGAGGTGTGGGTCAGACACAAAGTTTGTGAGCTGTATAATTGCTAGCACGATTGATAAGTAAAGGAAATAGATATAACAATGGTTTTAGTATCAAATAGTGTAAGTATCTATGCACAACTAATAGGTGAACATATAACAATTATGTACAAAGATTAAAGGTTAGATCGATTGCTATCTCATTCGATTGCTTATTTTATTTCACTAGTCATTTGATTATTTGCACTTTTACGATTGCAGAACATGTTAAACATAATTAGGATAATTTTCTAATACTATCCAATGGTCGGCTGCTAATACCATTGAATGATGACCTATGCCCGCTATGGCTCTTGGGTTTATCAAGTCGACCCATCAACAAAAAGACTTAGCATTACCATAGGCATTGCTGTGTCGTATCTTCCCTAGTTAGTTCAATGCATGCACATTGTACCACCAAAAAGCACCTGCACCCACGTCCGTTTGGACCATCTTACTACTTAGTACAACATGAGCATGCCCTTGCCTCCTCCCTGGTATGACACCATGTATTATAAAAGGCTATGCTTCCTCGTATTGATCTCCAACAAACAAATCCTGCTTGGCCCATACCTAATTTTACTAGGACCCACATAGGTTTACCATAAAAACCATAGCTAGAGAATAATCATAGAATGCCTATTTATCAGGTTATCATAGAACCATAGAGTAACCATATAATTTCTTATTTCCGAGTCCACCATAGAACCTTAGAATTAGGCTTATAACTCAATGTTGTTTAAGTTCTGTTTATATTAAGCCTATTTGTTCATTTATAACCTCGTGTTATAATTATATCTGCATCTAAGCCACATTTGATTATTATGATTCTTTGTGTTTGTACAATAAATCATATTTATGCAAATATATTACAGTCCATTTTTCTGTTATAACATATGTCATAGTTATTTGGAAAATCTTTTCAAGTTTTCCTATTTTCAGTCCAAAATCCCTTTTGTTACTGTTTACATGTCAATTTAGCCCCAAATTAACAAATCTTCTTTTGGATATTTCCAATTGAATCATATTTTCCAGCATGCACAAAGTAAAAATAATTGTAATCAGTTGCATAAAATTAGATGCACAAATTAGTCTCCTAAATCAATCATATACGTATGCCAATATTACAGATCTAGGCATACTTTGGGCAAACCAGGAATTAACATAAAAATGTGAAATCACATGCAAAAATGAGAAAGAAGACTGAGAAAATATCTTATAGTATTTTTAGTATTGACTAAATAAACACTGTAAGAAAAGATAGAAAAACTATGAAAATAACTTATAAGAAATGAAACAAAGCTATAAGAAACTGTAGATAAGACTATAAAAAAAACTACAACAACTATTTTGCTATTTACCTAAACATATTAAAAATCTAATTAGTACCAAAACTCACCTGAAAAATCTTCCCTCGTGGCTTCGGCAGAACCCACCTTTAGAATATAAATATATGTGAAAACATTTTTATTTATAAAATCTCAATTCCCCTAAAATTCGAATTTAGATTGACTTGTCTCCAAAATAGAAGACTAGATTAGGCGGGGAAGAGATTTGAATAGTGAAGAATGAGGTGAGGGATGTGGAGGTCTATTTATAGGTTAGACTGAAGATCTTAGGTTGTAAGATTTATAAATAAAATTAGAGCAAGCCATGTCATTAGACCAATCAGAGCTTGCCATGTCAGGTTAGGTTAAAAAAATAGGCCAACCTGAACATGCCAAGCAATCAAAACATATTGAAGATATTATCTCCATCATCTCGGTTTTGTGCCAGGCACGATTACGTGCCTGGCAAGCGGGTGGATCGACCCCTTTAGAGCTCGGGTCGACCCTTGTATAGCCTGGATCGACCTATGGGTAAACTTGGGTGAGGGATGGGTCATCCCGACTCTATTCATATATATATATATCAATGATTTTGATTTTGCTATGTCTCTCTCATTTGAACTCAGATTTTGTCAAGTTATATACGAGAATGACCTAGAAAATCATAACGGACGTAATGGAAAAGGTCATATGGTCAAATTCGTTCATTTGAGAGAAATTTCTTTTTATCCTCTTTCTTTTATGAATTTCTGAATTAACTTGCCACTTATATAACTTTTCATATTAGATATGATTGTTACAAAACTTATATGTAAATTATTCAGAAAATGGTCACAAACATAATGGTGCAACTTCCCTGTTTAATATTTGATAATTTTACCCACTAATTAATTTATTAATTAGTTATCATGTCTAAAAAAATTGGGTAGTTACGATTTCTGTCTTGTTGGCACTGAAGTTGACCAGTTTATCAATTCTAGCTCTATGTAATGGCTCATGAATGTTGTAGTCATGAAATCGAGAAAGATATGTAGAAAGAACCAACATGTAGAATCTTCTCCTTTACTTCATTGGAATACCTTTTTGCTCGAATGTCGTCGAGTATCCATTCATTGATGTGGGTTTCACCGATAGTAGTTGGCTATTGATAAAATGATCTAGCTTGATCTCTCTTTGATTTATTGGAAGCTTTTGGTGCCATGATTAAAATTTTGAGTTTTTCTTTTGAATAAGAGAGACTAGGGTTTTAGAAAGTTTGGAAAATATTTTCGGTGTTGGATGGAGGTAAATATTATTTATACTAGGGGAAAGAATCAAAATTTTGTCTTTTGGATCTGAAAAGATATCAAGTCCGACATTCGATATAATGGGTCAGACGTTTAAAGTGTTGAAAATATTTCTTCTTAAAAATTTGACTAGATGTCTAATTATATTTGTAGACATTTGGTTGGAACATTGATTAAATCTGAGAATTCGATCGGACGTCTTGGTTGCATAATCAGACACTTGGTTTAGTCCGAGTGATATCCCAAAATATTTTTCATACGTTTGGTCAGAGGTGTCAGATGTCTAATTCCTTTTTAGTTTAATCTTGAGATTTTATTCAAACATTTAGGTTAAAACTTCGACATCTGATCTAATTCAAAATGGTTTTTGAGAATTAACTCAAACATTTGGTCACCGTTTCAAAAGTCTGACATATGTTTGTGTACACGTGTATGCTATGTGTCAGATGTCTAAACTATAGAGCTAGACTTTTGACTTTGTATAGGTTGTATGCTCTAGTTATTTTGATATATAAATAAGTCTGCGTATATGTGCTCTTGAAGAGGGATACAACATGTCTAAGTCATAATCTACTCAAATAAACTTTTTTACAATGATTCCTTAAATGTTCTTCGAGTTCATCTTTTGATGGAATGATTATATAGTTAAATCTAAATCGTTCTGTCTTTTATACCTGTAAATGGTTAGATAGCTTGATATCTATTATTTTATAATTGTTGTCATTTAAAATCGAAAGATGAGATTCTAACACTTGTGAGTTATTTATTTTATGTGTTCCCATTACTAGCCTCAATCTCTTACATGATGATGAAGCCCCATATGAGATCCTTGTAAATCCTGACAAATCCTTACTTCAATTCCTCTATAGAACACCCTCAACAGATCTAGTAACCAACAAAATAAGGGATCTTATAATGTAGCGGCCCAATGTATTCTTGTTGGATTTGCATTTGTTTCTCTTAGATTTATATTCTTGTTTGAAAGAAAGAGTTATTTAAAGTTATTTTTATTTCAGCTTGTGCATTTTGCAAACAACCAAATTGTTCTTTTCATCCAGTGTTTTCAGCAGTTAATTTATTTTCTCTATGCATTTTACTCCTTTTGTTCACTAGATTAGTTATGTGCATTAGTATTGTGAACCTGTTCATTATAAAATACATTGCAAATTTTATAGTTCTTAAATTTTTGCATTACATACATTGTGCAATTAACTTTCTTTTGCTACAACATTTTGCTTTTACATTTTTTTATTTCCTTGCGTACATCTTTTTATTCATGTATTTTATCTTTCACTTTCTCTACCCACTGCATTTCAATTCTGCCACTACATTTCTTCCCAGTACAAACTAACAATTCAACAGACATAAATATCATAACTACAACCAAGCCACTTCTTTTATTCCAAATAATCAATACAAACATCAATCATAAACCATCAGCTCTCCTCCTTTACCAATACGTCCAACATGTTCTTTTCAAACCATAACTCCTACTGATTCTATTGCACCTCCGTATGTGCTTCTAATTCAAATAAATCTCCCCATTCCTTTAACTTGCTGCAACAACAAACCTCCACCCCTCTGTTGCTCAATTGCCAAACTCATCCTATACTCACCATCGACAAATTCACACCATATTCCTCCTTACAACCTTTTTCAACTGAATACACCAACTGAGATTACCACCTAAAGCCTGCCACCACAAATAAAAACATCCAAAACATCACTCACTTGAAACTACTCAACTTTCACTAGACGCAAAATCTAGTTTTACCACCCTCTCCTCACTCAACCTCCTTCAAATCACCACTCTATCCTCACTTCACCTTCTCCTCAACCATTGTCGATACTCAACCATAACCATTCAAACATCCTCCAACAACTTCAAATAGAACAACATCAATACCTAATCTACTTCCTCTGAAACAATATCTCATCGTACTAATTTCTCAAGAAACAGAAAACTCTAAACCCACATCGAACCTCCTCCGCAGGTAGCTGGCAACGATTGACTACGCTAACAGTTAATCAGAAACCTCCTCGTTCGAATTCACAGAGGAAACGATTGGTTAAATTTTATAAAATCGCAGATTTCATTTCGTAAGAGGAGTCGGTCATCTTTTTTTCCCCGCTTTGTTTAGTTTAGTGTTTTATATGTTACAAGTCTAAAAACCCTAGTTTATTTATTGTTGGGTTTTATTTTAGGTTCTAGATTGAGTATTTAATTCAAGTTTTTATTTTCTATTTTTACTATAGCAAACACTAGATCGTCCTATCTTGAGCTACAGGATTTTGTAGTTCAAGGATTTAAGTCTCAGGGATTGAGTCCAGGCAGAATTGCTATTTAGGATTAGTATACAAATAGGGGTTGCAAGTTTATAGGTGTTGTAAGTGTGAAAGTATATATTCTTAATAGTAATCCTGGGGAAACACTAGGCAGAGTTTCGCTGAACCTAGGTAAATTTTCCATGTGTTATTTATTTTCTGCATTTACTCTGATTATTATTTTTGTCGATTTATTATTAATTGGTATTTTATGATTTTTTTATAAACACTATTCACCCCTCTAGGGTAAATGTAACAACCTGGATTTTTACAACATGCTAAGACAAGAATCAAGGCAGAAGTTAATTTTAAAATGTGAATCAAGGGAAACGAGCTATTCCATTGCGTTCGTCTCGGAAAAATACGCGAAATAGAGTCTGAGTTTTCGGAAACTGGAGTCCGTATGACCAAGTTATGGAACGTCAAAGTTTTCAGAAAATTTCAAGTTCAAAAACAGTTCAAATTTGAATTCAGATTTCAAATTCAGCCAAGCAGAAGAGGCGGGAAAAATTCCCGCCACCCCCAAGTCGACTGGGGAGTCGACTTGGGAGTCGACACACCCCAGGTGGTGTCGACTGCCCAGTCGACACCCCTGTCGACTTGGGTGGTCGGCCAGTTGGCTTGGGTGTGCCTGACTTGTTCCTCAAGACATGCTCTTGGGTCCGGTCTATTGGCCTGTGACGGGTTTTGAGGGTTCAGATCTATCCTAGGGTTAATCTAAGGGCCTAAACTACTCCTAATCTCTATAAAAACACCCTAGGACCTAACCTAAATCACTAAAAATCAATCCTACAACTAAGTACTGCCAAAATCTATCTTGATCATGGCCTCCATCTCCAACTCCAAGGGCTTATGCATTCAAATCGGGTTCAAATCAAAAGGTGCTAGCTTGCTACATCAAATCAAGGGAGTGGATCAACGTTGCTAGGCCAATTTCATGACGATTCTTCAACAAAGGAGCCACCTTTCTTCGTCAAGACGATGCATGATCCTTCCCTAAGCCTCGCTATGTAAGTTCTAGCTACTTGTAGATTCTAACGGTGGCTCTAATGTGACATGGAATAAAATGCGATGAAACATAAGTGTGCTAGCCTATGTGAACCTAACTTTGCCCCTTTTCTATGATCTATGACCTTGGGCTAAGTTTTAGCGACTTAATCATGCCACTCATGTTATGCTTAACCTAGTTTATCTTGCAAGTTTGAATCTTTATCTATGGAATGCTAGAATGAACCTTTGGGAACCATTTGACTTGTGAAACATTGGCAAAGATTTGACTTTGGAGCTTATGCATGTAAATGAACCCAATCCCCTTATGATACTATGCATGTTTGTGGCCAAATCCCCTTATGATACTATGCATGTTTGTGGCCAAATCCCCTTATGATACTATGCATGTTTGTGGCCAAATCCCCTTATGATACTATGCATGTTTGTGGCCAAATTCCCTTATGATACTATGCATGTTTGTGACCAAATTCCCTTATGATACTATGCATGTTTGTGGCCGAAAACCCCTTATGATGCTATGCATATTTTGAGGCCAAACCCCCTTATGATGCCATGCATATTTGTGGCCAATCCCTTTTTGGCATCGTGCATGTTTTGAGGCCAATATGTAGCATAGTATCCTTACTATGTCGACTCGCTTTTACTTGGGTTGGAAACACGATTTGGGGTAGGATAGACAAGTGTGATTATGACATGATAATTTGACATGGGATTTCATGAAAATATGACACTCATGATACACCTAAATGGGGACATGACATGTGGGGGTAAACATGGGACTTGAAACTAGACACGTATGGGCTGTAAGTGTAATATGACACTAGACCAAACATGAAAGTGGCCAACTCGAGGTTGGGTTGAGTTTGTAGCATAAATCTACCCGGACCCGCCCGGCTTAACTAGTGGCTACAAACAATAGGACCCAATGTGAGTAGTTGGTCATATAGCTCTTAAAACCCGAGGTTAGACTAGGTTGTGGTGTAAATCTACCCAGACCCGCTCGGCTTAACTAGTAACCAAAACAAAGTCTAATGTGAGAGGTTGGGGTGCATTAATGTAATTAATGCCACATGAAAAGGTTAAGTAATTTTGACTAATGACACTTAACCGATATGACACGAATGGGTAGGTTAAGTGGAACCGGACTTGATTTCTTAGTGACACTTAACCAAACAAGACAATTAGGGGATGGGGTTAAGTAATTGACACTTAACTAATCCGACTTGGTAATTAGATAGGGTTAAGTAATCTATACTTAACTAATCTAAACACGGTAATTAGATGGGGTTAAGTAACCTACACTTAACTAATCTAAACACGGCAATTAGATGAGGTTAAGTAACTTACACTTAACCAATCTAAACACGGTAATTCGACGGGATTAAGTTAAACACTTAACCAATCTAAACTTGGTAATTCAATGAGGTTAAGTAACTTATACTTAACCAATTATACATGATGATTTGATGAGGTTAAGCAACCATACTTAACCAATCTAATATGAGAACTTGATAGGGTTAAGTCATGAGACCGTTTAAATATACTTAACCATTATAATACGATTAGTGGATGGGGTTAAGTTAACCTATACTTAACCAATCCGACTCGATAATCCGATGAGGTTAAGATAATCTATGCTTAACCAATCTAACACGATAATCTGATAGGGTTAAGACAAACAAATACTTAACCAATTTGACTTGATGATTGAATAGGGTTAAGTCATGAGCTTCTTGGTATACTTAACCAACTCGTAGGGCTAGGTCTTGGACTTGAATACTTAGCCAAATCTTGACATGATTCGTAGGCAGGTTAAGTCATAAACGTAAATGACAATACTTAACCCATTAGACAAAACCCTAGTTCAGGGGACTAGGTGGAAAGCCGGGATTAACAAGGATAACGGGAAAAGAAGCTAAGTGGTAAACCTTAGTTAAGAATAACTAAGTAATAATTCTTAGCCAAGGACATGGGACTAGTTCATAAATAGATGAGTAACCTGATACGGTAGGTCATCGCTTAGTATACGAGGAGGAGCAACTTATCTGACTTGGATAAAAAGCTCCAACGAACTGGGTAACGAAGCGGTAGCTTCAGGGGACGTGAGGGTACTCTTGGTATCCCTCTGTGAGGTGGCAGATGGTCCATGAAACCCGGCCTCACAGAGGTTAAGGTCTGCGGTAGAAGAGCCAAGAGTATGCCTTGGTTGTTATGCGAGCGACCTAAAGACTGGGATGGATTAGCGTGGAGTCGACGATACTTGTTTTTTCCCTAGATAGCACGTCGCCGACTACCTACCATCTTTAGTCAATTGTGTACGTACGGAAAGGCAGAGAACTCCCAACAGACCATATACTTGCTATCGAGTTATGGGTGAGGTTGGCCCATAGGAAAGTGGGGCTATAGTGGGGCCGGGATGTAGTTCTCATTCATGATTTTTCTTGGATTGCCTTTCAGTAGTTGAGGGAGGGGTCACGTGGGACCATAGCCACGGATACAAAAACAGACCTTGATATCTGTATCAGCAGACGACTTAAAACTCCCGACCGAGTTCCGTATTTCTCGATTTGCCCTGGCGTGGAACTCGGATGGCACATTGAGATACATGTGCGTCTAGACATGGAAAACGATTCACGATATACACGTAGGACAAAGGGCGTGGTTGACGGGTGGCATAATCCCTAGTGGCCCTAGGTGGCTTGAACCCAAACCGAGACACGGAAACGATCATTAGGTGGCATAATCCCTAGTGGTCCTAGGTGGCATAAATCCTAAGTGAACACGCGATAGTTCATGATAAGAAAACATAACCAGATCAAGGGTAGCAGTCCAAAACAACTTCAAGGATAAAATGGTACTACGTTGAGGTGGTATAGATTTACATGAGAAAGCCCGTACGGCCTACGGCAAAGGACTGAACTTATACATGGAAAGAAACATACGAGTTGGAAAAACCTACATATGCTATATATTAGGTTGACATGGACCATTACATGACATTGGGCAAGGGACATTCATAGTTAACACATGACGCGGGTTGGGATACTAGTACGAGGGGTGCAGAGCAAATATACATGATAAATACCGTGGGATGTTAGACATGATAGGTACCTTGGGGTAGTATACTGGATAGAAACCTGACGACGTGATACCTTGATTTATCTTGACACCGTAGTTTATCATGATACCTTAGTCTATCTTACTACAGTAGTTCATCCGGTTATCTTGGCTTAGCTTATCTATCTTGTCGTCATCCTTATGTTTACTTTCAGTTTATGCATGTCATGTTACCTTTACCTGTTTTTATGCTGGAAGTAGATAGGACTTACCAGTCTTTATGATTGACCCCGTTTTCTTTCGCCTCTTTGTCTTCCGTCCCCCCCCCCCAGGTTTTCAGGGAGGAAATGATGTGGTTTAGTTCGGACCTCATATGCTTGAAGGTCATCATGTATAGCGTGGTCTTCTCTTGGCTATGGCTGCTTCACCGCTTTATTTTGGGGAATAATTTATGAAAGGTTTTATGCTTCTTTACTATTGCAAGACAGGTTTTTGATGTATTCTGATGTAAAAGGCTTTAGACCTTATTTTATAAGGTAATGAAATTTGTTTTACTTTCGCTGTTTTATATATGTTCTGTCTTGTAATATTTCTGTGCATGTTTACCTCGATAATGCTTCACCAAACCTAGTGCATTCCCTTTGTGAGTGACCCTAGCGGAGGTGGGGTGTTACATTTGGTATCAGAGCAGAAGGTTACCAGACTGGGCAAAAGTTTTTAAAACCTTCTGAAAACTATTTGAGAAACCATTTACAAAGAAGCATTTTTCAAGAAAAGTTTTTAAAGGCTATTCCCCAAAAGCCATTATCATTATCCTTTGTTCCCTTGATCGAATCTCTTTTCCCTTTCTTTCCTCCATCTGTAGTCACAGTAGTTTTAACTGCGACTAATCCTTGTCTAGCTACGTAAGTGTTTTCCCGTGCGATGGAGGAAGTCCTCGAGAGACCTGTTACCGAAGTTATAAGAAGGGATAATAAGAGCAAGGATAAAGGACACGGGCTTAAGAATAAGCAACTTGTTGGTATGGCTTGATCCACAAAGGAAGATAAGGACAAGATCAGCGAGAGGGCAATTGTATGCTCTCATTTCTAGCGTACCTAAGAGAAATGGTACCGTTTCTGTTAAAGGCTTAGCCTTTCTTTTCTATCATCCCGTCCAGACTTGGTTTTGATCATCGCATCATTTAAGTCTGCTTCGATAGTTAAGTCTCTGCACCTTAGTACTAGCATGGTAGAAGATCCCACTTTTGTCCCAAAATCTGGTTGGAGATCGGTCCATTTATTCATGACCTGTTTGGAATTGAGAGTGTAAATGCCAAGTGCTGAGATTAGAAGCAATGCTTCCATTTGTTGAGCTACGGATGGATTCTAGGGATGAAGTGGTTATCCAGTAAGGGATGCCATTCTCGGTTTTGAAAGAAGGGTAGTTAAACTCTTAACTTTCCTTGGTAATACCCTCGAAGTCTCGTGTAACCTTATGAGTTTTGTCATGGTTAGTTACCTAGAATCTCTATGCATTTATCGGAAATCTCTGATCCGATCGAGTAACGTTCGCCAATAGAACGGATGATTCATTCCGCTTAAGCATGGGTTATAGGAATCACCCTAGTAGGTACGCTTGGTAACATGGATTGACATCGGTAAACGAGATCCAGAATTCACTAGTGAATTTTGGAAAGCTTGCATGAGTCCGCAGATATGGTTGGGCCGAGCATACTATGGAAAGAATAAGTGGAAGTGAAACGAGAGGCGAAAGTGAAATGAGTTCCGACTCATACCTTGGAAATAGGAATCAAGGAGCTACGAAAATCATGAAGTCAAAGGTGGTCAAGGCACACTGGAATTAAGCTCAAGGAAATGCGGCTTAAACGCGCACATCATATCTCTTTTTAAGAGTATATCGTTGATCCCTGGTTCTCCTGTAGAGCTTGCTTGCATGCTATCGCTTGGTGGATATCCTCTCGGTCCTGTTTCTGTTGCAAACCCCGTAAGGAGTTTGTCTTGTTTATCTCCTCGATCTTATCTTGGGAACCTTAGGTAGAACCCTATGGATGTAAACATGTATTTGAAACATGTTATGATTGATATGGTTGCAAATGGTTGCAAGTGGTTGCTCGTGGATGCGCGAATACACGTTAGATACTAGATCGACGCACTCACATTTTGCATTGCATATGCACGAGTATTTATACTTGTTTGAAAGTTAATGTGTTGTCATGCGGATGTTGCATATGAATGAATGTTTGTGCACACATGTAGTGTTTATATGACTAGGACTATTTGCATACATGTTGGACTCATGGCACTAAACATATCTTGCATTAGAAAGATCATTCAGGCCTGATCATTAGCATTAGCTAGGGAACATATACACACACTTTCTACATGTGTTCATAAAGCATTAGGAGTTTTTTAAGGACCATGGTTGCCTGTGGATGATGTTTTGAGTAGATGGATGATGGATGGTAGGATAAGTTCTTCCTAACTTGGAGATTTCGGGGACGAAATCCTTTAAGTTGGGGAGAATGTAACAACCCGGATTTTTACAACATGCTAAGACAAGAATCAAGGCAGAAATTAATTTTAAAATGTGAATCAAGGGAAACGAGCTATGCCATTGCGTTCTTCTCGGAAAAATACGCGAAATAAAGTCCGATTTTTCGGAAATCGGAGTCCGTATGACCAAGTTATGGCCCGTCAAAGTTTTCAGAAAATTTCAAGTTCAAAAACAGTTCAAATTTGAATTCAGATTTCAAATTCAGCCAAGTAGAAGAGGCGGGAAAAATTCCCGCCACCCCCAAGTCAACTGGGGAGTCGACTTGGGAGTCGACACAACCCAGGTGGTGTCGACTTGGGTGGTCGGCCAGTTGGCCTGGGTGTGCCTGACTTGTTCCTCAAGACATGCTCTTGGGTCCGGTCTATTAGCCTGTGACGGGTTTTGTGGGTTCAGATCTATCCTAGGGTTAATCTAAGGGCCTAAACTACTCCTAATCTCTATAAAAACACCCTAGGACCTAACCTAAATCACTAAAAATCAATCCTACAACTAAGTGCTGTCAAAATCTATCTTGATCATGGCCTCCATCTCCAACTCTAAGGGCTTATGCATTCAAATCGGGGTTCAAATCAAAAGGTGCTAGCTTGCTACATCAAATCAAGGGAGTGGATCAACGTTGCTAGGCCAATTTCATGACGATTCTTCAACAAAGGAGCCACCTTTCTTGGTCAAGACGATGCATGATCCTTCCCTAAGCCTCGCTATGTAAGTTCTAGCTACTTGTAGATTCTAACGGTGGCTCTAATGTGACATGGAATAAAATGCAATGAAACATAAGTATGCTAGCCTATGTGAACCTAACTTTGCCCCTTTTCTATGATCTATGACCTTGGGCTAAGTTTTAGCGACTTAATCATGCCACTCATGTTATGCTTAACCTAGTTTATCTTGCAAGTTTGAATCTTTATCTATGGAATGCTAGCATGAACCTTTGGGAACCATTTGACTTGTGAAACATTGGCAAAGATTTGACTTTGGGGCTTATGCATGTAAATGAACCCAATCCCCTTATGATACTATGCATGTTTGTGGCCAAATCCCCTTATGATACTATGCATGTTTGTGGCCAAATCCCCTTATGATACTATGCATGTTTGTGGCCAAATTCCCTTATGATACTATGCATGTTTGTGGCCGAAAACCCCTTATGATGCTATGCATATTTTGAGGCCAATCCCCCTTATGATACCATGCATATTTGTGGACAATCCCTTTTTGGCATTGTGCATGTTTTGAGGCCAATATGTAGCATAGTATCCTTACTATGTCGACTCGGTTTTACTTGGGTTGGAAACACGATTTGGGGTAGGATAGACGAGTGTGATTATGACATGATAATTTGACATGGGATTTCATGAAAATATGACACTCATGATACACCTAAATGGGGACATGACATGTGGGGTAAACATGGGACTTGAAACTAGACACGTATGGGTTGTAAGTGTAATATGACACTAGACCAAACATGAAAGTGGCCAACTCGAGGTTGGGTTGAGTTTGTAGCATAAATCTACCCGGACCCGCCCGGCTTAACTAGTGGCTACAAACAATAGGACCCAATGTGAGTAGTTGGTCATATAGCACTTAAAACCCGAGGTTAGACTAGGTTGTGGTGTAAATCTACCCGGACCCGCCTGGTTTAACTGGTAACCACAACAAAGTCTAATGTGAGAGGTTGGGGTGCATTAATCTAATTAATGCCACATGAAAATTTTAAGTAATTTTGACTAATGACACTTAACCGATATGACACGAATGGGTAGGTTAAGTGGAACCGGACTTGATTTCTTAGTGACACTTAACCAAACAAGACAATTAGGGGATGGGGTTAAGTAATTGACACTTAACTAATCCGACTTGGTAATTAGATAGGGTTAAGTAATCTATACTTAACTAATCTAAACACGGTAATTAGATGGGGTTAAGTAATCTACACTTAACTAATCTAAACACGACAATTAGATGAGGTTAAGTAACTTACACTTAACCAATCTAAACACGGTAATTCGATGGGATTAAGTTAAACACTTAACCAATCTAAACTTGGTAATTCAATGAGGTTAAGTAACTTATACTTAACCAATTATACATGATGATTTGATGAGGTTAAGCAACCATACTTAACCAATCTAATATGAGAACATGATAGGGTTAAGTCACGAGACCGTTTAAATATACTTAACCATTATAATACGATTAGTGGATGGGGTTAAGTTAACCTATACTTAACCAATACGACTCGATAATCCGATGAGGTTAAGATAATCTATGCTTAACCAATCTAACACGATAATATGATAGGGTTAAGACAAACAAATACTTAACCAATTTGACTTGATGATTGAATAGGGTTAAGTCATGAGCTTCTTGGTATACTTAACCAACTCGTAGGGCTAGGTCTTGGACTTGAATACTTAGCCAAATCTTGACATGATTCGTAGGCAGGTTATGTCATAAACGTAAATGACAATACTTAACCCATTAGACAAAACACTAGTTCAGGGGACTAGGTGGAAAGCCGAGATTAACAAGGATAACGGGAAAAGAAGCTAAGTCGTAAACCTTAGTTAAGAATAACTAAGTAATAATTCTTAGCCAAGGACATGGGACTAGTTCATAAATAGATGAGTAACCTGATACGGTAGGTCATCGCTTAGTATACCAGGAGGAGCAACTTATCTGACTTGGATAAAAAGCTCCAAAGAACTGGGTGACGAAGCGGTAGCTTCGGGGGACGTGAGGGTACTCTTGGTATCCCTCTGTGAGGTGGCAGATGGTCCATGAAACCCGACCTCACAGAGGTTAAGGTCTGCGGTAGAAGAGCCAAGAGTATGCCTTGGTTGCTATGCGAGCGACCTAAAGACTGGGATGGATTAGCGTGGAGTCGACGATATTTGTTTTTGCCCTGGATAGCATGTCGCCGACTACCTACCATCTTTAGTCAATCGTGTACGTACGGAAAGGCAGAGAACTCCCAACAGACCATATACTTGCTATCGAGTTATGGGTGAGGTTGTCCCATAGGAAAGTGGGGCCGGGATGTAGTTCTCATACATGATTTTTCTTGGATTGCCTTTCAGTAGTTGAGGGAGGGGTCACGTGGGACCATAGCCACGGATACAAAAACAGACCTTGATATCTGCATCAGCAGACGACTTAAAACTCCCGACCGAGTTCCGTATTTCTCAATTTGCCCTGGCGCGGAACTCGGATGGCACATTGAGATAGATGTGCGTCTAGACATGGAAAACAATTCACGATATACACGTGGGACAAAGGGCGTGGTTGACGGGTGGCATAATCCCTAGTGGCCCTAGGTGGCTTGAACCCAAACCGAGACACGGAAACGTTCATTAGGTGGCATAATCCCTAGTGGTCCTAGGTGGCATAAATCCTAAGTGAACATGCGATAGTTCATGATAAGAAAACATAACCAGATCAAGGGTAGCAGTCCAAAACAACTTCAAGGATAAAAATGTACTACGTTGAGGTGGTATAGATTTACATGAGAAAGCCCGTACGGCCTACGGCAAAGGACTGAACTTATACATGGAAAGAAACATACGAGTTGGAAAAACCTACATATTCTATATATTAGGTTGACATGGACCATTACATGACATTGGGCAAGGGACATTCATAGTTAACACATGACGCGGGTTGGGATACTAGTACGAGGGGTGCAGAGCAAATATACATGATAAATACCGTGGGATGTTAGACATGATAGGTACCTTGGGGTAGTATACTAGATAGAAACCTGATGACGTGATACCTTGATTTATCTTGACAACGTAGTTTATCATGATACCTTAGTCTATCTTACTACAGTAGTTCATCCAGTTATCTTGGCTTAGCTTATCTATCTTGTCGTCATCCTTATGTTTACTTTCAGTTTATGCATGTCATGTTACCTTTACCTGTTTTTATGCTGGAAGTAGATAGGACTTACCAGTCTTTATGACTGACCCCGTTTTCTTTCGCCTCTTTGTCTTCCGTTCCCCCCCCAGGTTTTCAGGGAGGAAATGATGTGGTTTAGTTCGGACCTCATATGCTTGAAGGTCATCATGTATAGCGTGGTCTTCTCTTGGCTATGGCTGCTTCACCGCTTTATTTTGGGTAATAATTTATGAAAAGTTTTTATGCTTCTTTACTATTGCAAGACAGGTTTTTGATGTATTCTGATGTAAAAGGCTTTAGACCTTATTTTATAAGGTAATGAAATTTGTTTTACTTCCGCTGTTTTATATATGTTCTATCTTGTAATATTTCTGTGCATGTTTACCTCGATAATGCTTCACCAAACCTAGTGCATTCCCTTTGTGAGTGACCCTAGCAGAGGTGGGGTGTTACAGTAAATTTAGATCCTACAAGTGGTATTAGAGCAAGAATTAAGAATAACTTTAAAGTCATGAATTTCTCAAATAGTGATTTTATTATTTGCCAATCTAATGAGAATTTACCCAGTATAACTTCAACTATTTTCGACGGAACATATTTTTTAAATACAAAATTAAAAAAGGAATTTTATTTAAAATCTGTTAATTCTGAATGTTGGGATATTATTGAAAACGAGAGTGATATGTTAGATAAGAAAAACAATGTTATCATGCTCGTGCTATGCATATTATATATATTCTTATCTTAGTATTGTAACACCCCATATTTTCTGTAAAACTTTAATGTAACAAATCAAAGTATACTTAATTTTTAAGAGAAGAATTAAGGGAAATGGGTTATTCCATTGCGTTCGTCTTGGAATTCTGCTTGAGATAGAGTCTGAGTTTGCGTGAATCGGACTTCGTATGAAGAAGTTATGGCCTTCGGAAGTTTCAGCTCAAATTTAAAAACAGCTCAGTTCAAATTCAAAACACACAGCCGGGCTGGGCGGGAAATTTCCCGCCCAGGACCCAGGTCGACCAAGGGGTCGACCTAGGGGTCGACCTAACCTGGTTCGGCCAGACCAGATCTGCAATGAATTTTTGGCTTGTGTTGTGTCATTAGGGCTACGTGGTAACTCTTGATTGGTCTGATGACGATTTTTGATGTGTTGGACGGACTTGGTGGCTTCTATGATGATCTAAGGGCTCTAAAGCACTCTCTACACCTATAAATGAATGCCTAGACCTAAGGTTTCTCCACACAAATTTTTTTGGCGTCTACATGTTGTTTCTCTCTAGCCTCCACCATTAAAATAAATCTTATTCTCCATTAAAACAAGTTATAGTTCTTCTTCAAATTGGAGATTCAAATCAAGTTAAAGCTTCAAGTTGGACCATAGGCGTTCCGCTTCAAGCAACGTCACTCGAATCCTAGCAAATTGCCTTTTCTAAACCGATCACTGTAAGTTCGGTTATTCCTTAGATTTGAACGTGTAATTGGAATTGTGAATGTAATGAATCAAAATATAGAACTATAACAATTTGCAAGTTAATTATCTTTGATTCGTGCTTATGTCAAATCGAAAGTTATCTATGCCTTTGGATCTGATTTACGACTATGACTATGAGACTTTTGCCTAAGACTATGACTATGAGACTTTTTCCTAAGACTATGACTATGAGACTTTTGCCTAAGACTATGACTATGAAACTATTGCCTATGAAGCTATTGCCTATGACTATGACTATGAGAACTTTGTCTAAGATTATGGCCATGAACTGTCGCCTATGAAATTATTGCCTACGACTATGAATCATAACTATGAGACTATTGCGTATGACATTGATTAAGAAATTATTGTGATTAGTCGCCCATGACTATTGTGGTTAATTTCCTATGACTATTGTAGTTAGTTCCTTATGACTATTCCCATTGTTACAATTAACCGATCATGTTGTACCTTGAATTGACATTATGTTGGACCAAATCACCTATGCTTATTCCCTTGATTATGTGGATCTCATATTTAGTGTGTAACTTCGCTAGTTTATTCCTATTCACTATTATGTACATGGAACACTTAACCATTATTTTTGCATGCCTAATCTTTTATATCAATTCTTGTGCTTATCCCCTATTCCTTTTGATTAGTGCCATTTCATGAGTACATATAAAACTTGTGAAATCATGTTATACGTACGATTATGATGAAGGGATTGGGCGTAGCTTAATTAAGTTAATTTGGCATAATAAATATGTTGGCATAATCTAAATTTGCTATAATAGTGAATGATTTACATGCATATTAGACTTGGGCATAAATTGATAAATTTAATTGGCCACAAAGTGTGTAATTGTCGTGTAAACCAAGTTTTGGACATAAACGGTAAACTAGAATATTAAATCTAGTTTTGACATGAACCGTAAATTGGAATATCAATCTAGATTGGGCATGAATTGAAAAGGGGGAATATTAAATCTAAATTGGTATAAACTGCAAGTTGGGTTAATTGATTGGTAAATCAAGTTTTGGCATAGAATATAAGTATGTTAATTTGCATGACAATTGAATATGTTCTAGGCTAAACTGGTTTACGGAAAAATTTACATAAATAGTAAATATGTAAATTTAGTAAAAGACGAATATGCCTAACCCGAGGTTAGACCGAGTTGTGGCGTAAAATTTCCCGGAACCAACCGGCACATCCAGTGACCACAACAATACATGTCTAATGTGGGTGGTTAGTGCATCAGGCCCAGAAAGACCCGAGGTTAGACTGAGTTGTGGTGTAAATCTGCCCAGAACCGACCGGCACATCCAGTAACCACAACAATATCTGTCTAATGTGAGTGGTTGGTGCTTTAATTAATTAATTAAGGCTCATGAATAAATCAAGCTAGAAATGGTGAGGTTAAGTAATTAGGGGAAACACTTAACCGTAATAACATGTTAACAAAGACAAGAAGAGTGTGGTTTAGTAATCGAGAAAACACTTAGCCAATTCAACATGTTAAGGTTGATAGGGGTCAAGTTAATTTGGACACTTAACCAACTTAACATATTAACAAGGCAAGACTTGTGGGGGGTTAAGTAACTAAAGGAACACTTAAACATAATAACATGTTAACTAGACAAGTGGGTAAGGTTAAGTAAGCGTTTAACATGCTAACTAGACTAGATGGTGAGGTTAAGTAAATTTAGAACACTTAACCGTTATAATATGTTAACTAGGCAAGTGGGTGTGGTTAAGTAAAATTAGAACACTTAACTGTCATATCATGTTAATTAGACAAGTGGGTGACGTTAAGTTAAAAGGACACACTTAACCAATATATATATATAACATGATGTGTGATAGGGTTAAGTAACACAAGAGGAACACTTAACCAAAAAATATATATAACATGATATGTGATAGGGGTTAAGTAACACAAGGGGAACACTTAACCAATATATATATATATATAACATGATGAGTGGGCAGGTTAAGTTAACTTGAATGAATGGATAACACTTAACCAAGAATATATATATCAACTTGAATCATTGGGAGGGTTAAGTACATATCGGGTTGGTGGGTAATATTGGTAATATAGGCCCACAAACTTAACCATTAAATAAACATGCTTGAACCAGTGGAAGGGTTAAGTACATATCGGGATCGATGGGTAATATTAGTACATATAGGCCCAAAAACTTAACCATTAAATATACATGCTTGAATCGGTGGGAGGGTTAAGTACATCACGTGTAGGTGGGCAATATTGTGTATATATAGGCCTACAAACTTAACCAGTAGGAAACCCCGGGGACCCATTTCAGCAGTAACCCACATAGATGTATCACGTTACCCTGAGCTAGGCAGGGTGGGGCACGATTACTGGGCTGATTATAAGTGGTCAAAATAGCGGCAGGGGGTATGTCAGTGTAGGTTCCGACGGTTTACGGGCGTGCACGTACTCCGGAGTGGAAAAAGCAGGCACTAGGTACCAGTAGTTATACACTGTGCATCTTGAATCATGTCGGGTCGCTATCATAAGGCTTGATACACCTTATGGTGGGGCCAACACAGAGCATTTGCACGCAAGAGAGGGCCGACTGACACAGACACATGGAAAATTAATATAAAGTAGGTAACACAATCCCTAGTTGGACCTAGGTCGCGTAAACCCTGAATCCGAGAAGCGTTCAATAGTAACATAAACCCTGTGGCCCTGGGTAGCGTAAACCCTGGTTGAATCTAGGAAGCACTCAATGGTAAACCCTAGATTAGATCTAGGTAATAAATGGAATCCCCAGAATAGATGTACACCTGAAGGCAACCGCAAATACGGGGATTGGGATCACGTTATCATATGATCATAGATTACTAGTTTGGACACTAGTAGGTAGTGCAGAGATATAGAAATTAGTATAGCAGGGTAGTTGCGAAGTAGAGAAGGAGTAGAAGCGCATTTAGTTTATCAATACATTCAGTTTATCAGTACATTCAGTTTATCGGTACATTCAGTTTATCTTGCCATATCCCATGCTTACTTATGTTATCTTGTTACTATGGTTTAGTCTTATATTTAGTTTATTCATGTCATGACCCTTTTCCTCGTTTAAATACTAAGAATCATTGGACTTACCAGACTTTATGTCTGACCTAGTTTGCTTTCGCCTCTTTTCTTCCATTTCCCCCCGGGTAGTCAGGGAGGGAAAAGCTCAGCTCATTTTGGGGTCATGACTCATTCCGATCCTGAAGATTCTTTGGTGCATTGCTTTGAACTCCATTTTCTACTGCTATGGCTCGCTCATGCTTTATTGGGGAATATCATTATCAGTTTGTGCTTCTTATATATTAAACAAGACAGATGCTTTCTAGTAATAAGTATTGGTGTTGTAAAACAATCTTTGTACAAGCTATTTTAATCAATAAAGGTTATTTATTTTTCGCTGCTTTATTTGTCTGTCTTGTAATTTTTCTGCATCTTGTACTAAAAATGCTCCATCGAAGTTAAGGCATTCCCTTGGTGAGTGACCTTAACGGAGGTGGGGTGTTTAACTTGGTATCAAAGCTGAAGGTTACTGGATCAGATAAACAGATTTGAAAAATTATTTTCGAACGATTTTAAAAGAAGCATTTTCAAAAGAAAAGTTTTGTTTTAAAGGCATATTCCCTAAAGCCATATGCACTATCTTTTGATCCTCCGTTTGAATCCTTGTTTCCTTCTTTCCTGTGTCTCTGGGACTCTTGGCTTTCTTGGAGGTAACCTCATCGCGGCATGGTTCCTGTGAAGACCCGCAACTTCCCCGTAAAGGAAAGCGTCGGATAGTTCGAGAACAAACCACAACAGAACGCATACAGAAGAACATTTCATCGTATATTACAACAATGCATCAGATTACAAGAATATACAGAGTATAAATGAATATTACACAGAAATATCAGAGATTTAAATTACATTTAAATACATAGCAGCGGAAAATAATACAATACACAACTAGAATGAGATATACGGATACAAAGCTTTCCGGATATCGTTCCAGCTGTAAACCAGGATCCTGTGAATATAAATCTGCAAAACCAAAACTACTAGCTGCCCGTGTCAAAATAAGGGCACCCAGAGTTTAGGTTAAAACAATAAACTCCAGGTCAGTCATGTGACTGGTGTGAGAACTAAAACAGTTATTAATCTTTACTTTAAATCATTAGGTAAATCAAGGGACCACGCCGTATAACACGGAACGGGTTTCCTCCCAAGAATACCAGTGCATAAAACAAACAGCGCAATGCTAAATAAAGAAAAATGAAGCTGTTATAAGACCCAGGTCCTATCACACAATGCAACGCAAGCCGGGGGATAGGGTTTTCCCTTATAACAGCCAAAGAATGCTTGATACGTTTAAAACAAATCATTTGATACTATAATAAGTGCATAGTGTATAAAACAACTTCAAATCATAAGTATCAATCATAGGCGGCATGGGTACCATATATCATGTCGCCATACTAGTTCTACAATTAAAACCGCAAATGTCACGTATTTGGAAATTGGATTTCCATCTATGAACCGAGGCAAAAGATAGTCCTCAACCGATTCGAGACTGCCTAGCCCCAGTCTCAGGATCAGAGCTCGAGTGACCCTAGGAGCGACAGGGCCGGTCCACCGATGTGGATTAAAATGCCTGAACACTACGCTTCCCCGCCCTTTGGGGCGTAAATGAGCCACTAAATGACTCCATCGGTTCGAGAACGACCGATCAATCCGAGGCGCCTCGCAACAGCAACAACCACATAAGTCAAACTCGTCAGGGCGTGTAAAACCACTGACGCCACTTCTAACTAGGAAGAAACGCAGGCCCTCCCTGAGGTCCTTTCTCCCGTTTTTGGTTCATACCTGGTGTGAAACACGCGAGGTAAACGTTACACAAAGCTACGCCACAAAGGCCGTGCTTTGATCATCACCACAAGACTTTGCTTTTCAACAGAAGCCTCGATCATTTGCATCTTAGCATGCCACACAGGCAAACCATCCTATGCAACCGATATCAGTCACACAGAATGAAATCCGATGTCAGACACACAGTCCATTTACAAGTCCGTCCTGGGTCTGAACGAAACCGGAGGCACCTAGTACCCCGCCTATCCATCGATCCCCAAGTACGTCTGGACGATCACTAACTGTTTCCATCTTCTTGGGTGTACAGCCCAATCAAGATCATCAGTAATTACCCAAACGACGTGAAGACCTCCGGTCTTCGACCATCGTCTTCATCTTCGACTTATCGTCGTATCAGTTATTCAGAATGGGATGAACCCGGTCTTTCCGAATAACTCGCGTATATTTTAAATAAGTGTTACACAAACACAACATACGCCTCATTCCAATTCATTAGTCACTAACCGTAAATTAATCAAGAGAATAATTCCCCAAATATTAACCCCGAAGGCCGAAACCAACATCAGATCAATATCCAGAAAACCCTTCTGCTTGGCTAACCGACAGTTAGTTTCTAAATTTCACGTTCAAATCTAATTAAAGATTTAACTATCGCCTGGAGCAAAACTGGTGACACTCCATTCTCGATCTTTTCAATCTAATTAAAGATTCATTAAAACTCCACTTAGTTTTAATCATTATCTGGGTTAAAGAATCAGTGTCATTTAAAAACACGATTCACGATAAACCCAAAATCACATTCCATTAATTATCGGGTTAAAGAACAAGTGTTATTTAAAACACTGTTCACGATAAACCCAAAATCACATTCCATTAATTATCGGGTTAAAGAACAAGTGTTATTTAAAACACTGTTCACGATAAACCCAAAAATCAATACCAATTCAATTCCAATTAAATATCATTTAATTGGTACACTTCATTAAATCTAAATAAAAAGATTTAATCTTTTCTCAACTGGGTTCAAGAACAGTGTTAGTGAAGACACCATTCACGACAAACCCAAATCACATTCGATATTCAATACAAGGCTCTGAATAGAAAATATATCGGCTTATATTCAATATCGAATTCTACTACTAACAAATGTCGTATTGGAAATAACGATACAAATATATATCTTTCAAATCTCCATAACAACACCTGTAATATCACGAATTCCAACATCGAAATATTCCGAAGACAATTTCGATTCAAATCCACTCCAATGCAATCATTGGAAATTTTGGTTATTTTCAAAACCATTTCAAATTCAATTTATTTATTTAAAAATAAATAGAATTATAATTCTAGTTCAAAACTAGTTCATTTCGATAAAAATCTATTTTTATCTTTTCAAATATGGAGTTTTTCATCCCAAACTTTCACAAATCATTTCTTATGATTTTACACAAATTATTACTATTTTTAATAATTTTATCAAGGCCCGTACAGTCGATTTCCATTAACGGCCATCGAACTGCACTTACAGCGACCTTTCTCGAATTTGATTTGGACGTATCTCCAAATCCAACCGTTAGATTTCAAATTTCTAACATTCATTAGAAAGCTCTTTTCGATACGAACCCAACGGTTCCGGTTTTAGGAGAATCCGACGGTCGGATCTCCCGCAATGTCCGTTTGAAATAAATGGTCGAAATTCACGAACTGCCGCGGCGCGGCGCGTTCTATTCAGGCCATTATATTATATATATAATATATATAATATATACTTCGTCGATTTTTATTTAAAACGAATTATATAAATAGTTTTAAATTCGTTTCAAAAGCAATTTCAACTTCCTTTTCAATTCAAATCAAAATTGAATTCTTCTTTATAAATTCGTTTCAAAATTCATTTCTATTCAATTCAAATTTCAATTCAATTTGAATTCATTTCAATTCGTTTTCAATTCAATTCATTTCGAAATCGTTTTCAATTCAATTCATTTCGAAATTGTTTTCAATTCAATTTGAATTCGTTTTCAATTCATTTCATTTCGAAATCGTTTTCAATTCAATTCATTTCGAAATCGTTTTCAATTCAATTTGAATTCGTTTTCAATTCATTTCATTTCGAAATCGTTTTCAATTCAATTCATTTCGAAATCGTTTTCAATTCAATTTGAATTCGTTTTCAATTCATTTCATTTCGAAATCGTTTTCAATTCAATTCATTTCGAAATCGTTTTCAATTCAATTCATTTCGAAATCGTTTTCAATTCAATTTGAATTCGTTTTCAATTCATTTCATTTCGAAATCGTTTTCAATTCAATTCATTTCGAAATCGTTTTCAATTCAATTTGAATTCGTTTTCAATTCATTTCATTTCGAAATCGTTTTCAATTCAATTCATTTCGAAATCGTTTTCAATTCAATTCATTTCGAAATCGTTTTCAATTCAATTCATTTCGAAATCGTTTTCAATTCAATTCATTTCGAAATCGTTTTCAATTCAATTCATTTCGAAATCGTTTTCAATTCAATTCATTTTGAAATGAATAAAATCGATATAAATATCGTTTACGTCAAAATGGCGTCAATCCAATCAACACGGCTTCATAAATTTCTATTTTCAATATTCTATTTTGAATATTTCTTTTCTTTCAAAATAGTTGTTATCAAAATATTTCGTTCAACACATGACCAATCTCAATGAATGAGTACTGTCAACACATGAACTTTTATTTTATAATATTCTTTATTTTTCAAATTGGAATGAGGCCCAATCAATTACCATATAAAGTTAATTATATGGATTTTCATACAACTCATGTATATCATAGTATTGAAAAATAATCAACCATCAACCAAAGTGCACTACACTGTATAAGCATCAAATATAAATATTCAACGCTTACGACAGCCTGTCAATCAATCGATCGACATATTTAATCCATCAGGATGAGTGAACTTCAAATTTCATCCCAACACCCGTGTGGGGTTTCAAACAATCAAACACCGATTTTTATTCGTGCAGTTGGGCGATGTGTAAAATTTATCGTCCCAATCAATGTCATTCAAATAAGTGTACATAAACAAACCATCTGGTTTGTAAATGAATATTTATTTATTCACTTCACTATTTTCATATTCACGTTAAAAATTATATTTTTAACGATAAAACATTTTATTTCAACCTATGAATTTCTATTCAATTCATTTATTCAATAAAATGATATTTTTATTTTTCTAACATATTTTAGAAAATTTCGGCGGCATAACGGCACGATACTAGAAACGGGACGAGGCCTAGCCTTATCCCCGGTCTAGTGAAGGCCCACGCCATTCACACATCATTCAAATCAATTTCATCTCACCAAACAATTCAATTCAAACAAATAATTCAACTAATCTATGCAACCAAACAAACAAGTCCATGGTCTGTGGACGATTGTGTCGGGTGCTACTAAGCACCGTCTGCATCCTAGTATATATATATAACTAGAAAAATTAAATTGAAAGGTGAGAAGTTCTCACTTATAGCTATCCTAGCTCCACGGCTCTTCCTTTGCAGAAGTCTTCGTCGTTTCGCCTTTTTGTCACCTTCGTTGCCCAAGGCCACTATATATATAAAATCGAATTTTTACTTCGCTATTCAATACATAAAAATCGAATTTTTATTTCAAAGTTCAATATATAAAAATTCTATTTTTCTATCGAAGTTCAATATATAAAAATTCTATTTTTCTATCGAAGTTCAATATATAAAAATTCTATTTTTCTATCGAAGTTCAATATATAAAAATTCTATTTTTCTATCGAAGTTCAATATATAAAAATAAGCATATTTTCACAACGCTACTATATAGATAAAAATTATATTTTTATCACCTTATTCTTCATATAAAAATTTCACCCTTTCAAAAATAAAGTTTTCACCTTTATAAAAACAAAGTTTTCGCCTTTCTAAAATAAAGTTTTCAACTTTATAAAAACAAAGTTTTCGCCTTTCTAAAATAAAGTTTTCAACTTTATAAAAACAAAGTTTTCGCCTTTCTAAAATAAAGTTTTCAACTTTATAAAAACAAAGTTTTCGCCTTTCTAAAATAAAGTTTTCAACTTTATAAAAACAAAGTTTTCGCCTTTCTAAAATAAAGTTTTCAACTTTATAAAAACAAAGTTTTCGCCTTTCTAAAATAAAGTTTTCAACTTTATAAAAACAAAGTTTTCGCCTTTCTAAAATAAAGTTTTCAACTTTATAAAAACAAAGTTTTCGCCTTTCTAAAATAAAGTTTTCAACTTTATAAAAACAAAGTTTTCTATTTTAAAGTTCGAATTTTTTTCCCATTTTAACATTTCAAAATAAAATCAGTTTTATTTATTTCTTTTCAAATCAGTTTTTAAATTATGTTAAAAATCAGTTTTTAATACTCTTTAAAATTTACAGTTTTAAACTTTTTTAAAATTTACAGTTTTAAACTAAAATCAATTTTCAGTTTTAACCTAAAATCAATTTTCAGTTTTTTTTTTTTTTTTAAAAAACCTATTTAATTTTAAACTCTAAAATAAAAATAAAATAAAAGTAAAAATAGGAATGCTTACCGTATGCGAAGAGGGGGGGGCCATCGGCTTCGTCGAGGGGGGGCATCGGCTTCGTCGAGGGGGGGGGGGCATCGGCTTCGTCGAGGGGATTCGTGGTTCCTGCGAGGCGGAGGAGAGAGAGGGAGGCAGAGGGGGGGAGGGCGGAGCCTCGCAAGTGGTGGCGGCGGTGGGCGCGGTGGCGGCTGGAGCGACGGGGGGGGGGGGGGGTTATCGCGATTCTTGTTTTCTTTTTCTTTTTTTTCTTTTTCCTTCTGAGATAAACGAACGGGGGGGGGGGGCCTAGGTTTTAAGGGAAGGGATATTTTTTTTTTATTTATTAATTATTTATTTATTTATCTCAATTTAAAGTTGACTTTCCGTTTCAACTCAGATTTGAACCCGCCGACTGTCGTCCATAGCGTTTTGCCCCCATTCCGAACACAATGGGATATGCATCGTAGGTTGATTCGATAGTTACAATCAGTTTCCATTGAATTTACATTTAAATCTATATATTGAATTTTAAACGTAGATTTCAAATTACCGGGGTCTCATATTAACTCTATAAATTGCAGAAAAATATTTTCTAGCTTCGTATTGACGATACGGTCCTAACAAAACTAGTTTCGTCGAATTCTGAGGCCGTTTGCAAAATGTCCATTTTTAAGGGCCTGAATTCCATAGCGACTATTCAGAAATTTCAACTGGACATATCTTATCATTTATAAAGTGAAATCTCAGTTTGCTAACTTCGTTGGAAAGATATTCACTATCAGATTCCATTATTTTTGGTTTCACTAAAATCCGGATTGTTTTGCACCCGGTACATTCAATTGAAGTTCAAAATCGAATTATCGAACTACCGCGCCATTTTCAATTCTATTTATAATTATATATAAATATTTATATTCTAACGACGACGTATATAATATATACGTCGAATTCTATTCAAAATAAATTTCTCGTCGATATTATTTAAAATAATTCATTTTAAATAATCAAAATTCGCTAAAATTGCTAAAATAAAAATTTTAAACTGGCCCAGAATTTGCGGGTTGTTACAATCTCCCCCACTTAAAACTTTTCGTCCCCGAAAAGGAACAAAGTCGAAAGTGGTTTGATTATTCAGCTCCACGATCGATCAGGCTTCCGTTCTCCAACTTTTCAGTTTCTGAGAATTTTCAAAATTTCAAAAATTTGGCTAACACCCTAAATTTTTGAAAAATTTCGCCATAACCTCCCCTGCAATGGGAGCATCGGGGAATTTCAAATAGCTTCCCCGGTCCTTCAGATCTCAAAAAGAAAAAGAAAAAGCCAAGCGGCTAGCCAATAGGCTCACAAAATCATCATCACCCAAACAAAACAGTAAATTTTGTAGTAAACATGTACCTATTTGTCGGGCAAACAAATTTTATTCTCTGGCTCTAGCCTCCTTGCTATGACCTGTTCAAAGATATATATGCATATGCAAGCAAATGCGACCAAATTTCAATACAAGCCAATATTTGATTCAATTAGGCTAAATGGTTTAAAATTAGCAAACAAATGAACAAACAACACAAACATCAATCAATTAGTGAATGTAACGTTTCAAATTCATAATTTTGATACACATACAAAAATCATGTTTTTGATGCCAAATCACAACAATAGGCCCTATCTAATTTTGGTTCTCACACCAGCCTAATGGAAATATATAGAAAATCACACCTTCAACACTCGAACACTAATTCTGATGATGTAGCTACAATCATCAGAATCATCTTCGGGCGACTAGAGTGTGAATCTATATCTATCCAGTATATTAAAACTTCGAATACACGTGGATCAGACGTATACCCAAAATCTTTATATACTGCATTGTCCAAATCAATATAAATAAATAATCAAATACGAATAGTTGATTTAAATTTTCAAAACAAAGAATGTTTTCATTTGAAAAATATACTCTTCACACTCGTTCTAGGATACTACTGATCCTATCTCTAACGAGTCATTCTAATTGGATATTACTAATCCAATATCTGATGAATTCTTTCGTATGGTTCTAATGTGCCTTGTTCTCTAGCTTTGTAAACCAAAGCTCTGATACCAACTGTGAAGACCCGCAACTTCCCCGTAAAGGAAAGCGTCGGATAGTTCGAGAACAAACCACAACAGAACGCATACAGAAGAACATTTCATCGTATATTACAACAATGCATCAGATTACAAGAATATACAGAGTATAAATGAATATTACACAGAAATATCAGAGATTTAAATTACATTTAAATACATAGCAGCGGAAAATAATACAATACACAACTAGAATGAGATATACGGATACAAAGCTTTCCGGATATCGTTCCAGCTGTAAACCAGGATCCTGTGAATATAAATCTGCAAAACCAAAACTACTAGCTGCCCGTGTCAAAATAAGGGCACCCAGAGTTTAGGTTAAAACAATAAACTCCAGGTCAGTCATGTGACTGGTGTGAGAACTAAAACAGTTATTAATCTTTACTTTAAATCATTAGGTAAATCAAGGGACCACGCCGTATAACACGGAACGGGTTTCCTCCCAAGAATACCAGTGCATAAAACAAACAGCGCAATGCTAAATAAAGAAAAATGAAGCTGTTATAAGACCCAGGTCCTATCACACAATGCAACGCAAGCCGGGGGATAGGGTTTTCCCTTATAACAGCCAAAGAATGCTTGATACGTTTAAAACAAATCATTTGATACTATAATAAGTGCATAGTGTATAAAACAACTTCAAATCATAAGTATCAATCATAGGCGGCATGGGTACCATATATCATGTCGCCATACTAGTTCTACAATTAAAACCGCAAATGTCACGTATTTGGAAATTGGATTTCCATCTATGAACCGAGGCAAAAGATAGTCCTCAACCGATTCGAGACTGCCTAGCCCCAGTCTCAGGATCAGAGCTCGAGTGACCCTAGGAGCGACAGGGCCGGTCCACCGATGTGGATTAAAATGCCTGAACACTACGCTTCCCCGCCCTTTGGGGCGTAAATGAGCCACTAAATGACTCCATCGGTTCGAGAACGACCGATCAATCCGAGGCGCCTCGCAACAGCAACAACCACATAAGTCAAACTCGTCAGGGCGTGTAAAACCACTGACGCCACTTCTAACTAGGAAGAAACGCAGGCCCTCCCTGAGGTCCTTTCTCCCGTTTTTGGTTCATACCTGGTGTGAAACACGCGAGGTAAACGTTACACAAAGCTACGCCACAAAGGCCGTGCTTTGATCATCACCACAAGACTTTGCTTTTCAACAGAAGCCTCGATCATTTGCATCTTAGCATGCCACACAGGCAAACCATCCTATGCAACCGATATCAGTCACACAGAATGAAATCCGATGTCAGACACACAGTCCATTTACAAGTCCGTCCTGGGTCTGAACGAAACCGGAGGCACCTAGTACCCCGCCTATCCATCGATCCCCAAGTACGTCTGGACGATCACTAACTGTTTCCATCTTCTTGGGTGTACAGCCCAATCAAGATCATCAGTAATTACCCAAACGACGTGAAGACCTCCGGTCTTCGACCATCGTCTTCATCTTCGACTTATCGTCGTATCAGTTATTCAGAATGGGATGAACCCGGTCTTTCCGAATAACTCGCGTATATTTTAAATAAGTGTTACACAAACACAACATACGCCTCATTCCAATTCATTAGTCACTAACCGTAAATTAATCAAGAGAATAATTCCCCAAATATTAACCCCGAAGGCCGAAACCAACATCAGATCAATATCCAGAAAACCCTTCTGCTTGGCTAACCGACAGTTAGTTTCTAAATTTCACGTTCAAATCTAATTAAAGATTTAACTATCGCCTGGAGCAAAACTGGTGACACTCCATTCTCGATCTTTTCAATCTAATTAAAGATTCATTAAAACTCCACTTAGTTTTAATCATTATCTGGGTTAAAGAATCAGTGTCATTTAAAAACACGATTCACGATAAACCCAAAATCACATTCCATTAATTATCGGGTTAAAGAACAAGTGTTATTTAAAACACTGTTCACGATAAACCCAAAATCACATTCCATTAATTATCGGGTTAAAGAACAAGTGTTATTTAAAACACTGTTCACGATAAACCCAAAAATCAATACCAATTCAATTCCAATTAAATATCATTTAATTGGTACACTTCATTAAATCTAAATAAAAAGATTTAATCTTTTCTCAACTGGGTTCAAGAACAGTGTTAGTGAAGACACCATTCACGACAAACCCAAATCACATTCGATATTCAATACAAGGCTCTGAATAGAAAATATATCGGCTTATATTCAATATCGAATTCTACTACTAACAAATGTCGTATTGGAAATAACGATACAAATATATATCTTTCAAATCTCCATAACAACACCTGTAATATCACGAATTCCAACATCGAAATATTCCGAAGACAATTTCGATTCAAATCCACTCCAATGCAATCATTGGAAATTTTGGTTATTTTCAAAACCATTTCAAATTCAATTTATTTATTTAAAAATAAATAGAATTATAATTCTAGTTCAAAACTAGTTCATTTCGATAAAAATCTATTTTTATCTTTTCAAATATGGAGTTTTTCATCCCAAACTTTCACAAATCATTTCTTATGATTTTACACAAATTATTACTATTTTTAATAATTTTATCAAGGCCCGTACAGTCGATTTCCATTAACGGCCATCGAACTGCACTTACAGCGACCTTTCTCGAATTTGATTTGGACGTATCTCCAAATCCAACCGTTAGATTTCAAATTTCTAACATTCATTAGAAAGCTCTTTTCGATACGAACCCAACGGTTCCGGTTTTAGGAGAATCCGACGGTCGGATCTCCCGCAATGTCCGTTTGAAATAAATGGTCGAAATTCACGAACTGCCGCGGCGCGGCGCGTTCTATTCAGGCCATTATATTATATATATAATATATATAATATATACTTCGTCGATTTTTATTTAAAACGAATTATATAAATAGTTTTAAATTCGTTTCAAAAGCAATTTCAACTTCCTTTTCAATTCAAATCAAAATTGAATTCTTCTTTATAAATTCGTTTCAAAATTCATTTCTATTCAATTCAAATTTCAATTCAATTTGAATTCATTTCAATTCGTTTTCAATTCAATTCATTTCGAAATCGTTTTCAATTCAATTCATTTCGAAATTGTTTTCAATTCAATTTGAATTCGTTTTCAATTCATTTCATTTCGAAATCGTTTTCAATTCAATTCATTTCGAAATCGTTTTCAATTCAATTTGAATTCGTTTTCAATTCATTTCATTTCGAAATCGTTTTCAATTCAATTCATTTCGAAATCGTTTTCAATTCAATTTGAATTCGTTTTCAATTCATTTCATTTCGAAATCGTTTTCAATTCAATTCATTTCGAAATCGTTTTCAATTCAATTCATTTCGAAATCGTTTTCAATTCAATTTGAATTCGTTTTCAATTCATTTCATTTCGAAATCGTTTTCAATTCAATTCATTTCGAAATCGTTTTCAATTCAATTTGAATTCGTTTTCAATTCATTTCATTTCGAAATCGTTTTCAATTCAATTCATTTCGAAATCGTTTTCAATTCAATTCATTTCGAAATCGTTTTCAATTCAATTCATTTCGAAATCGTTTTCAATTCAATTCATTTCGAAATCGTTTTCAATTCAATTCATTTCGAAATCGTTTTCAATTCAATTCATTTTGAAATGAATAAAATCGATATAAATATCGTTTACGTCAAAATGGCGTCAATCCAATCAACACGGCTTCATAAATTTCTATTTTCAATATTCTATTTTGAATATTTCTTTTCTTTCAAAATAGTTGTTATCAAAATATTTCGTTCAACACATGACCAATCTCAATGAATGAGTACTGTCAACACATGAACTTTTATTTTATAATATTCTTTATTTTTCAAATTGGAATGAGGCCCAATCAATTACCATATAAAGTTAATTATATGGATTTTCATACAACTCATGTATATCATAGTATTGAAAAATAATCAACCATCAACCAAAGTGCACTACACTGTATAAGCATCAAATATAAATATTCAACGCTTACGACAGCCTGTCAATCAATCGATCGACATATTTAATCCATCAGGATGAGTGAACTTCAAATTTCATCCCAACACCCGTGTGGGGTTTCAAACAATCAAACACCGATTTTTATCTCGTGCAGTTGGGCGATGTGTAAAATTTATCGTCCCAATCAATGTCATTCAAATAAGTGTACATAAACAAACCATCTGGTTTGTAAATGAATATTTATTTATTCACTTCACTATTTTCATATTCACGTTAAAAATTATATTTTTAACGATAAAACATTTTATTTCAACCTATGAATTTCTATTCAATTCATTTATTCAATAAAATGATATTTTTATTTTTCTAACATATTTTAGAAAATTTCGGCGGCATAACGGCACGATACTAGAAACGGGACGAGGCCTAGCCTTATCCCCGGTCTAGTGAAGGCCCACGCCATTCACACATCATTCAAATCAATTTCATCTCACCAAACAATTCAATTCAAACAAATAATTCAACTAATCTATGCAACCAAACAAACAAGTCCATGGTCTGTGGACGATTGTGTCGGGTGCTACTAAGCACCGTCTGCATCCTAGTATATATATATAACTAGAAAAATTAAATTGAAAGGTGAGAAGTTCTCACTTATAGCTATCCTAGCTCCACGGCTCTTCCTTTGCAGAAGTCTTCGTCGTTTCGCCTTTTTGTCACCTTCGTTGCCCAAGGCCACTATATATATAAAATCGAATTTTTACTTCGCTATTCAATACATAAAAATCGAATTTTTATTTCAAAGTTCAATATATAAAAATTCTATTTTTCTATCGAAGTTCAATATATAAAAATTCTATTTTTCTATCGAAGTTCAATATATAAAAATTCTATTTTTCTATCGAAGTTCAATATATAAAAATTCTATTTTTCTATCGAAGTTCAATATATAAAAATAAGCATATTTTCACAACGCTACTATATAGATAAAAATTATATTTTTATCACCTTATTCTTCATATAAAAATTTCACCCTTTCAAAAATAAAGTTTTCACCTTTATAAAAACAAAGTTTTCGCCTTTCTAAAATAAAGTTTTCAACTTTATAAAAACAAAGTTTTCGCCTTTCTAAAATAAAGTTTTCAACTTTATAAAAACAAAGTTTTCGCCTTTCTAAAATAAAGTTTTCAACTTTATAAAAACAAAGTTTTCGCCTTTCTAAAATAAAGTTTTCAACTTTATAAAAACAAAGTTTTCGCCTTTCTAAAATAAAGTTTTCAACTTTATAAAAACAAAGTTTTCGCCTTTCTAAAATAAAGTTTTCAACTTTATAAAAACAAAGTTTTCGCCTTTCTAAAATAAAGTTTTCAACTTTATAAAAACAAAGTTTTCGCCTTTCTAAAATAAAGTTTTCAACTTTATAAAAACAAAGTTTTCGCCTTTCTAAAATAAAGTTTTCAACTTTATAAAAACAAAGTTTTCTATTTTAAAGTTCGAATTTTTTTCCCATTTTAACATTTCAAAATAAAATCAGTTTTATTTATTTCTTTTCAAATCAGTTTTTAAATTATGTTAAAAATCAGTTTTTAATACTCTTTAAAATTTACAGTTTTAAACTTTTTTAAAATTTACAGTTTTAAACTAAAATCAATTTTCAGTTTTAACCTAAAATCAATTTTCAGTTTTTTTTTTTTTTTAAAAAACCTATTTAATTTTAAACTCTAAAATAAAAATAAAATAAAAGTAAAAATAGGAATGCTTACCGTATGCGAAGAGGGGGGGGCCATCGGCTTCGTCGAGGGGGGGGCATCGGCTTCGTCGAGGGGGGGGCCATCGGCTTCGTCGAGGGGATTCGTGGTTCCTGCGAGGCGGAGGAGAGAGAGGGAGGCAGAGGGGGGGGGAGGGCGGAGCCTCGCAAGTGGTGGCGGCGGTGGGCGCTGGGCGCGGTGGCGGCTGGAGCGACGGGGGGGGGGGGGGTTATCGCGATTCTTGTTTTTTTTTTTTTTTTTTTTTTTTTCCTTCTGAGATAAACGAACGGGGGGGGGCCTAGGTTTTAAGGGAAGGGATATTTTTTTTTTATTAATTATTTATTTATTTATCTCAATTTAAAGTTGACTTTCCGTTTCAACTCAGATTTGAACCCGCCGACTGTCGTCCATAGCGTTTTGCCCCCATTCCGAACACAATGGGATATGCATCGTAGGTTGATTCGATAGTTACAATCAGTTTCCATTGAATTTACATTTAAATCTATATATTGAATTTTAAACGTAGATTTCAAATTACCGGGGTCTCATATTAACTCTATAAATTGCAGAAAAATATTTTCTAGCTTTGTATTGACGATACGGTCCTAACAAAACTAGTTTCGTCGAATTCTGAGGCCGTTTGCAAAATGTCCATTTTTAAGGGCCTGAATTCCATAGCGACTATTCAGAAATTTCAACTGGACATATCTTATCATTTATAAAGTGAAATCTCAGTTTGCTAACTTCGTTGGAAAGATATTCACTATCAGATTCCATTATTTTTGGTTTCACTAAAATCCGGATTGTTTTGCACCCGGTACATTCAATTGAAGTTCAAAATCGAATTATCGAACTACCGCGCCATTTTCAATTCTATTTATAATTATATATAAATATTTATATTCTAACGACGACGTATATAATATATACGTCGAATTCTATTCAAAATAAATTTCTCGTCGATATTATTTAAAATAATTCATTTTAAATAATCAAAATTCGCTAAAATTGCTAAAATAAAAATTTTAAACTGGCCCAGAATTTGCGGGTTGTTACAGTTCCATAGGCTTGATGAGACTACGTCACTTTTCAAAGGGAAAATAAGTGCCCAACCTCCATCTATAGCCACAGTAGTATCACCTGCAGCTAATTTTCTTTTGAGCTTTGTAGGATTCTCCGTGCGATGGAGGTAGCTTTTGAGAGACATGTCAACAAGTTACACAAGGATGGCAAAGTTGAGAATGAGGGGGTTTAGCTAAGGAGCACAACACAAGGATGATGAACCCATGGATATGGACTTGGTTCACAAAGGAGGGGAGGAAAGAATAGTAAAATCTAAAACAAGAGGAAGTATCTTTATTTTGGTATAACAGGTCATATAATTAAGGGCAAGGGCAAAGAACAAGGGACAGGATTTTCCGGAAGGCAAGTGCATGCTCTCACCGCCAGCATACCTGAGAGAGAGAGGCAATAAGATTTCGGTTGAAATAGTTTTTCCTTTTTGATTATCCTGTTAGTACTCCTTACGATATTAGCGCTTCACATCCGTATATATCTGCTTCCATAGTTGAGTGTCTTCACCCTAGATATTGTGTAGTAAAGGATCCCATTATAGTCTAAAATCCAATTGCTGGTTCGGCCTATTTATCTTTGACTTGTGAGGATTTGAGAATAGATATATTTATGGTTATGTTTTTGGGCTATGGGTTTATTCTAGGCATTGTTTGGTTAGCTAGTAATTATGAAACAAGGGTAGTTAGACTTTCGACTTGCCTAGAGAATACCCTTGAGATTTCGTATGATCCTATGGGATCAGTTTGTCTTAGCTACCTAGAATCACTTTACTTATATATCGACGATTTTTGATCCGTTGGGGTAGTCCATGAGTACGCAAGATGTTTTGATTAGGGTAGGGGTTTTCCCCCTAAAATTCGAGACAGACTTCCGCATGTATCTAGATGACACTGCAAAGCTAGTTATGCGATCAACGATAATTCTGGGCAAGATTGGCGAGGATAGCCAAAGTCGGTAAAGTGCTCAATTGTTTGGTTGTTTTGTTAGTATCATCTCACATAGATCATCCAAATTCGGAGGAGGTATCCCTTGGGTGCTTGTCTGATATTGATTTAGGCCTTTGGGGCTTGTACTTGAGGAATGTCGAGTTCGACTAGGATGGTTCGTGTGAGAAATAAAGGGTTGGGGCTGGCACCCTAAGTTAGACTGACCTTAAGAGAGGTAATAAGCACATAGTAACCACTAGCTTTAGACCCTCAGATTTGCAGCATGATGGATAAGCTAAGTAGAGGAGAGACCTCTAATCATCTTAGGTGTATACATTTGGTATCATGATTAACATATGTTTTTCTCAGGAGGATAGTTCGACTACATTGGATACCCTCTAGCATAGTAAGTAAGCGAGGTCCTATCTTTACTAGTGGGTTTTGGAAATGGAGGCCAAGAAGCTTCGCGATCGTGAAGTTAAATTAGTTAAGGTACAGTGGAGTGAAGCTCAAGAAGATGCAACTTAAAAGACTGAAGACCAGATAAGCGCATCATACCCTTTTTGAGTGTATATCCTTGATTCCACTTTCTCTCTAATGTTTATCTTTTAAATATATCCCCTAGGTTGTATCTTCGATCCTTAGGTAGGAACCCATTTGGATGTAAACATGTAATTGAAACATGTTATGATTGATGGTTGCAAGTGGTTGCCAGTGGTTTCTCGTGGATGCATATACACACATTAGGCACTAGATCGGCTAAGTCACTTTCATGTTTGCATATGCATATATGTATTTGTATATGGATTAAAACTTGATGTGTTATTGTAACAACCCGGAAAATCTGGGCCAGTTTAAAATTTTTATTTTGGCAATTTTAGCGAATTTAGATTATTTAAAATGAATTATTTTAAATAAAAACGACGAGAAATTTATTTTGAATATAAATCGATCGCATATATTATATACGTCGTCGTTAGAATATAAATAATTATATATAATTATAAATAGAATTGAAAATGGCGCGGTAGTTCGATAATTCGATTTCAAACTTCAATTGAATGTACCGGGTGCAAAACAATCCGGATTTTAGTGAAACAAAAAATAATGGAATCTAATAGTGAATATCTTTCCAACGAATCCGAAAAATCAAGATTTCATATCGGGAAGCAAAAGATATGTCCAGTTGAAAATTCTGAATAGTCGCTATGGAATTCAGGCCCTTAAAAATGGACATTTTGCAAACGACCTCGGATTTCGACGAAACCAGTTTTGTTGGGTCCGCAGTGTCAAGTTATTGCTAGGTTTCAAATTTCGTAATTTTTCGAATCAATATGTGAGCGTGGCAAAGGAAAACGCGTTTGACCAGTTTCAGTTGATTTTAATCGACTGGAAATTGGCCATTTTTCTAACGGTCTCAGAATTCGACGAAACTAGTTTTGTTAGGACCGTATCGTCAATACGAAGCTAGAAAATATTTTTCCGGAATTTTTCTAGTTCGCATGTGACCCCGGTAATTTGAAATGTACGTTTAAAATTCAATATAGTGATTTAAATGAAAATTCAAAAGGAAACCGATTGTAACGATCAAACCAGCTTGCGATACATATCCCATTGTGTTCGGAATGGGGGTTAAACGCTATGGACGACAGGCGGTGGGCCTCGTTTAGGGGTCGTACGTAAAAGGTCAACTCTTTGCTAAATATAATAATTAAATAATAAATAAAAAAAAAAAAAAAAGAAAAGAAACTCTTCCCTTCCCTCCTTATCTCCCGCTTGGCCCCCCCTTTTTTTTTATTTCTATTCAGACAAGAGAAAAGAAAAAAAAAAAAAACAACAAAACCTAAATCGCCAGCCCCCCCCCCGCGCACGAACTCCGACGAAGCCCCCCCTGGAGCGCCGCCGCCCCCCTCAAGACCGCACCACCGATCGAAGACCCAAGCCGCCTCCATCGCTCGAAGCATCGCCTCCCAGTTCGACGCTGAAGCCGCCGCCCTCGAGAAGCCTTGCCGCCGCCGATCTGCGAGAAACCCCCCCCCCCTCGGTACGTTTTCTTTCATTTTATTTTTTTAGTTTATTTTTGTTTTAAATTTTGATTTTAAAACATTTAAGAACTGATTTTGAAAATGATTTTTAAACTGTTTTTATAAAAGAACTTTAAAACTGAATTTTTAAAAGTATTTTAAAACTGAACTGAATTTTCTAAAAGAATAAAACTGCATTTTCTAAAAGAATAAAACTGCATTTTCTAAAAGAATAAAACTGTTTTTGAAATAAAAAAATAGAAAACTGATTTTATAAGCAAATAATAAACTGATTTTAAAAGCATAATAAAAACTGATTTTTATATGAAATTAAAACTGGGTTTTCTTATTAGGGAAAAAAAAGAAAAAAACTGATTTTATTTTGAACTTTAAAATAGGAAAAAGGTTTAATCTTTTAGTAGAAAAAGATTTGAACTTGCACAAATAAAAATCATATTTTTATATGTTGAAAGTCGAAATAAAAATCATATTTTTATATGTTGAAAAATCATATTTTTATATGTTGAAAGCAAAAGTAAAAATCATATTTTTATATATTGAAAGCGAAGTCAAAATCATATTTTTATATATTGAAAGCGAAGTCAAAATCATATTTTTATATATTGAAAGCGAAGTCAAAATTCGATTTTTATATATTGAAAGCGAAGTCAAAATTCGATTTTTATATATTGAATAGCGACGTCAAAATTCAATTTTTATATATTGAATAACATAGTAAAAATTCGATTTTTACGTATGTAGTGAAAGCAGCAACGAAGGTGACAAAGAGGCGAAACGACGAAGACTTCTGCAAATGAAGAGCCGTGGAGCTAGGATAGCTATATGTGAGAATTTCTCACCTTTCAATTTATTTTCTAGTTATATATATATACTAGGATGCAGACGGTGCTTAGTAGCACCCGACACCCGTCCACAGACCATGGACTTGTTTGTTTGGCTGTTTGGTTATTGATTGTGATATTGGTTTGAATGTGGTTTGTGGTGTGGAAAATCGAATCGATAAATTGGTTAGGAGTAGACGTGCGCCGTTATAAGGCGAAGGAGTAAGGCTAGGTTAGACCCTTACTCCAAATTTTGTGGTTTGCAAAATGAAATTGATTTGATTGATGAGTGAATGGCGTGGGCCTTCACTAGACCGGGGATAAGGCTAGGCCTTGTCCCGTTTCTAGTATCGTGCCGTTATGCCGCCGAAATTTTCTAAAATAAGTTAGAAAAATAAAAATAGCATTTTATTTAAAGAATGAATTGAATAGAAATTCATAGGTTGAAATAAAATGTTTTATCGTTAAAAATATAATTTTTAACGTGAAGTGAATAAAATAAATATTCATTTACAAACCAGACGGTTTGTTTATGTACACCTATTTGAATGACATTGATTGGGACGATAAATTTTACACATCGCCTAACTGCACAAATAAAAATCAGTGTTTGATTGTTTGAAACCCCACACGGGTGTTAGGATGAAATTTGAAGTTCACTCATCCTGATTGATTAAACATGTCGATCGATTGATTGACAGGCTGTTATAAGCGTTGAATATCTATATTTGATGCTTATACAGTGTAGTGCACTTTGGTTGATGGTTGATTATTTTCAATGCTATTATATACATGTGTTGTATGAAAATCCATATAATTAATTTTATATGGTAATTGATTGGGCCTCATTCCAGTTTTGAAAAAGAAATATTTGAAAAAGAAATATTCGAAATAGAATATTTGAAAATAAAGGAATATATGAAGCCGTGTTGATTAGATTGACGCCATTTTGACGTGAACGATATTTATATCGATTTTAGAAAACGAATTCAAAATGAATTGAAAACGAATTCAAAATGAATTGAAAACGATTTCGAAATGAATTGAATTGAAAACGAATTCAAAATGAATTGAAAACGATTTCGAAATGAATTGAATTGAAAACGAATTCAAAATGAATTGAAAACGATTCCGAAATGAATTGAATTGAAAACGATTTCGAAATGAATTGAATTGAAAACGATTTCGAAATGAATTGAATTGAAAACGATTTCGAAATGAATTGAATTGAAAACGATTTCGAAATGAATTGAATTGAAAACGATTTCGAAATGAATTGAATTGAAAACGATTTCGAAATGAATTGAATTGAAAACGAATTCGAATTGAATTGAAAGCGAAGTGAAATAAATTCAAATTGAATTGAAATTTGAATTGAATAGAAATGGATTTTAAAACGAATTTATAAAGAAGAATTCAATTTTGATTTGAATTGAAATGGAAGTTGAAAATGTTTTTGAAACGAATTCAAAACTATTTATATAATTCGTTTTAAATAGAAATCGACGATATATATATTATATATATTATATATAATATAATGGCCTGAATAGAACGCGCCGCGCCGCGGCAGTTCGCGAATTTCGACCATTTATTTCAAACGGGCATTACGGGAGATCCGACCGTCGGATTCTCCTAAAACCGGAACCGTTGGGTTCGTATCGAAAAGAGCTTTCTAACGAATGTGAGAAATTTGAAATCTAACGGTTGGATTTGGAGACACGTCCAAATCAAATTCGAAAAAGGTCGCTGTAAGTGCAGTTCGATGGCCATTGATGGAAATCGACTGTACGGGCCTTGATAAAATTATTAAAAATAGTAATAATTTGTGTAAAATCATAAGAAATGATTTGTGAAAGTTTGGGATGAAAAACTCCATATTTGAAAAGATAAAAATAGATTTTTATCGAAATGAACTAGTTTTGAACTAGAATTATAATTCTATTTATTTTTAAATAAATAAATTGAATTTGAAATGGTTTTGAAAATAACCAAAATTTCCAATGATTGCATTGGAGTGGATTTGAATCGAAATTGTCTTCGGAATATTTCGATGATTGGAATTCGTGATTATACAGGTGTTGTTATGGAAATTTGAAAGATATCTATATTTATATCGTTATTTCCAATACGACATTTGTTAGTCGTAGAATTCGATATTGAATATAAGCCGATATATTTTCTATTCAGAGCCTTGTATTGAATATCGAATGTGATTTGGGTTTGTCGTGAATGGTGTCTTCACTAACACTGTTCTTGAACCCAGTTGAGAAAAGATTAAATCTTTTTATTTAGATTTAATGAAGTGTACCAATTAAATGATATTTAATTGGAATTGAATTGGTATTGATTTTTGGGTTTATCGTGAACAGTGTTTTAAATAACACTTGTTCTTTAACCCGATAATTAATCGAATGTGATTTGGGTTTGTCGTGAATGGTGTCTTCACTAACACTGTTCTTGAACCCAGTTGAGAAAAGATTAAATCTTTTTATTTAGATTTAATGAAGTGTACCAATTAAATGATATTTAATTGGAATTGAATTGGTATTGATTTTTGGGTTTATCGTGAACAGTGTTTTAAATAACACTTGTTCTTTAACCCGATAATTAATCGAATGTGATTTGGGTTTGTCGTGAATGGTGTCTTCACTAACACTGTTCTTGAACCCAGTTGAGAAAAGATTAAATCTTTTTATTTAGATTTAATGAAGTGTACCAATTAAATGATATTTAATTGGAATTGAATTGGAATTGATTTTTGGGTTTATCGTGAACAGTGTTTTAAATAACACTTGTTCTTTAACCCGATAATTAATCGAATGTGATTTGGGTTTGTCGTGAATGGTGTCTTCACTAACACTGTTCTTGAACCCAGTTGAGAAAAGATTAAATCTTTTTATTTAGATTTAATGAAGTGTACCAATTAAATGATATTTAATTGGAATTGAATTGGTATTGATTTTTGGGTTTATCGTGAACAGTGTTTTTAAATAACACTTGTTCTTTAACCCGATAATTAATGGAATGAGATTTTGGGTTTATCGTGGATCGTGTTTTAAATGACACTGATTCTTTAACCCAGATAATGATTAAAACTAAGTGGAGTTTTAATGAATCTTTAATTAGATTGAAAAGATCGAGAATGGAGTATCACCAGTTTTGCTCCAGGCGATAGTTAAATCTTTAATTAGATTTGAATGTGAAATTTAGAAACTAACTGGCGGTTAGCCAAGCAGAATGGTTTTCTGGATATTGATCTGATGTTGGTTTCGGCCTTCGGGGTTAATATTTGGGGAGTTATTCTCTTGATTAATTTACGGTTAGTGACTAATGAATTGGAATGAGGCGTATGTTGTGTTTGTGTAACACTTACTTAAAATATACGCGAGTTATTCGGAAAGACCGGGTTTATCCCATTCTGAATAACTGATACGACGATAAGTCGAAGATGAAGACGATGGTCGAAGACCGGAAGTCTTCACGTCGTTTGGGTGATAACTGATGATCTTGATTGGGCTGTACACCCAAGAAGATGGAAACAGTTAGTGATCGTCCAGACGTACTTGGAGATCGATGGATATGCGGGGTACTAGGTGCCTCCGGTTTCGTTCAGACCCAGAACGGACTTGTAAATGGACTGTGTGTCTGACATCGGATTTCATTCTGTGTGACTGATATCGGTTGCATAGGATGGTTTGCCTGTGTGGCATGCTAAGATGCAAATGATCAAGGCTTCTGTTGAAAAGCAAAGTCTTGTGGTGATGATCAAAGCACGGCCTTTGTGGCGTAGCTTTGTGTAACGTTTACCTCGCGTGTTTCACACCAGGTATGAACCAAAAACGGGAGACGGACCTCAGGGAGGACTTGCGTTTCTTTCTAGCTAGAAGTGGCGTCAGTGGTTTTACACGCCCTGACGAGTTTGACTTATGTGGTTGTTGCTGTTGCGAGGCGCCTCGGTTATATCGGTTTCGGCCGAATGCATTCTGGTCGGCTGACGGACCAGACTTACACCCCATAGGGTGGGGAGACGTATTGTTCAGGCATAATAATCCACTCCGTGTGGACCGGCCCTGACGATCCAAGGCTTGCCTGCGCGCTTGCCTGAGACATGGGCTAGATTGTCTCGAATCGGTTGAGGACTATCTTTTGCCTCGGTTCATAGATGGAAACCCAATTTCCAAATACGAGACTTTGCGGTTTTGATTGTATATCCTATATATGGCGACATAGTGGGATGGGGCGCTCATGCCGCCTATGATTGATACTTATGATTTGAAGTGTTTTATATACTATGCACTTATAATAGTATCAAATGATTTGTTTTAAACGTATCAAGCATTCTTTGGCTGTTATAAGGGAAAACCCTATCCTCGACTGCGTTGCATTGTGTGATGGGACCTGGGTCTTATAACAGCTTCATTTTTCTTTATTTAGCATTGCGCTGTTGGTTTTATGCACTGGTATTCTTGGGAGGAAACCCGTTCCGTGTTATACGGCGTGGTCCCTTGATTTACCTAATGATTTGAAATAAAGATTAATAACTGTTTTAGTTCTCACACCAGTCACATGACTGACCTGGAGTTTATTGTTTTAACCTAAACTCTGGGTGCCCCTATTTTCGACACGGGCAGCTAGTAGTTTTGGTTTTGCAGATTTATATTCACAGGATCCTGGTTTACAGCTGGAACGATATCCGGAAAGCTTTGTATCCGTATATCTCATTCTAGTTGTGTATTGTATTATTTTCCGCTGCTATGTATTTAAATGTAATTTAAATCTCTGATATTTCTGTGTAATATTCATTTATACTCTGTATATTCTTGTAATCTGATGCATTGTTGTAATATACAATGAAATGTTCTTCTGTATGCGTTCTGTTTTGTCGTGTTCTCAAACGATAGGGCGTTTCGAACGGTCTGGGTCGGTTTAGCGACTGGTTCGGACCGAGCGAAGTTCCTTGCCGTCACATTTGGTATCAGAGCTTTGGTTTACAAAGCTCAGAGAACAAGGCACATTAGAACCATACGAAAGAATTCATCAGATATTGGATTAGCAATATCCAATGGAATGACTCGTTAGAGATAGGATCAGTAGTATCCTAGAACGGGTGTGAAGAGTATATTTTTCAAATGAAAACATTTTGTTTTGAAAATTTAAATCAACTATTCGTATTTGATTATTTGTTTATATTGATTTTGGGCAATTCAGTATATAAAGAATTTGCATATACGCCTTGCAAACGTATATTCAAAGTTTTAATATACTGGATAGATATGGAATCACATTCTAGTCGCCCGGAGATGGTACTGATGATTGTCATGACATCATCCGTATTTATATTCGTGTTTCGAATGTGTGATTTTCTATATATTTCCATTGGACTGGTGTGAGAACCAAAATTAGATAGGGCTTATTGTTGTGATTTGGCATCAAAAATCTGATTTTTGTATATGTATCAAAATTATGAATTTGATAATCTAATTCACTAATTGATTGATGTTTGGGTTGTTTGTTTATTTGGTTGCTAAATTTTAACCATTTTGCCTAATTCAACCAAATATTGAATTGTATTGGAATTTGGTCGCATCTACTTGCATATACATGTATATCATTGAACAGGTCATAGCAAGGAGGCTAGAGCCAGAGAATAAAATTTGTTTGCCCGACAAATAGGTACATGTTTACTACATAATTTCCTGTTTTGTTTGGGTGATGATGATTTTGTGAGCCTATTGGCTAGCCGTTTGGCTTTTTCTTTTTCTTTTTGAGATCTGAAGGACCGGGGAAGCTATTTGAAATTCCCCGATGCTCCCGGTGCAGGGGAGGTTATGGCGAAATTTTTCAAAAATTTAGGGTGTTAGCCAAATTTTTGAAATTTTGAAAATTCTCAGAAACTGAAAAGTTGGAGAATGGAAGCCAGATCGAGCGTAGAGTTGAATTATCAAACCACTTTCGACTTTGTTCCTTTTCGGGGACGAAAAGTTTTAAGTGGGGGAGATTGTAACAACCCGGAAAATCTGGGCCAGTTTAAAATTTTTATTTTGGCAATTTTAGCGAATTTAGATTATTTAAAATGAATTATTTTAAATAAAAACGACGAGAAATTTATTTTGAATATAAATCGATCGCATATATTATATACGTCGTCGTTAGAATATAAATAATTATATATAATTATAAATAGAATTGAAAATGGCGCGGTAGTTCGATAATTCGATTTCAAACTTCAATTGAATGTACCGGGTGCAAAACAATCCGGATTTTAGTGAAACAAAAAATAATGGAATCTAATAGTGAATATCTTTCCAACGAATCCGAAAAATCAAGATTTCATATCGGGAAGCAAAAGATATGTCCAGTTGAAAATTCTGAATAGTCGCTATGGAATTCAGGCCCTTAAAAATGGACATTTTGCAAACGACCTCGGATTTCGACGAAACCAGTTTTGTTGGGTCCGCAGTGTCAAGTTATTGCTAGGTTTCAAATTTCGTAATTTTTCGAATCAATATGTGAGCGTGGCAAAGGAAAACGCGTTTGACCAGTTTCAGTTGATTTTAATCGACTGGAAATTGGCCATTTTTCTAACGGTCTCAGAATTCGACGAAACTAGTTTTGTTAGGACCGTATCGTCAATACGAAGCTAGAAAATATTTTTCCGGAATTTTTCTAGTTCGCATGTGACCCCGGTAATTTGAAATGTACGTTTAAAATTCAATATAGTGATTTAAATGAAAATTCAAAAGGAAACCGATTGTAACGATCAAACCAGCTTGCGATACATATCCCATTGTGTTCGGAATGGGGGTTAAACGCTATGGACGACAGGCGGTGGGCCTCGTTTAGGGGTCGTACGTAAAAGGTCAACTCTTTGCTAAATATAATAATTAAATAATAAATAAAAAAAAAAAAAAAAGAAAAGAAACTCTTCCCTTCCCTCCTTATCTCCCGCTTGGCCCCCCCTTTTTTTTTATTTCTATTCAGACAAGAGAAAAGAAAAAAAAAAAAAAACAACAAAACCTAAATCGCCAGCCCCCCCCCGCGCACGAACTCCGACGAAGCCCCCCCTGGAGCGCCGCCGCCCCCCTCAAGACCGCACCACCGATCGAAGACCCAAGCCGCCTCCATCGCTCGAAGCATCGCCTCCCAGTTCGACGCTGAAGCCGCCGCCCTCGAGAAGCCTTGCCGCCGCCGATCTGCGAGAAACCCCCCCCCCCTCGGTACGTTTTCTTTCATTTTATTTTTTTAGTTTATTTTTGTTTTAAATTTTGATTTTAAAACATTTAAGAACTGATTTTGAAAATGATTTTTAAACTGTTTTTATAAAAGAACTTTAAAACTGAATTTTTAAAAGTATTTTAAAACTGAACTGAATTTTCTAAAAGAATAAAACTGCATTTTCTAAAAGAATAAAACTGCATTTTCTAAAAGAATAAAACTGTTTTTGAAATAAAAAAATAGAAAACTGATTTTATAAGCAAATAATAAACTGATTTTAAAAGCATAATAAAAACTGATTTTTATATGAAATTAAAACTGGGTTTTCTTATTAGGGAAAAAAAAGAAAAAAACTGATTCTATTTTGAACTTTAAAATAGGAAAAAGGTTTAATCTTTTAGTAGAAAAAGATTTGAACTTGCACAAATAAAAATCATATTTTTATATGTTGAAAGTCGAAATAAAAATCATATTTTTATATGTTGAAAAATCATATTTTTATATGTTGAAAGCAAAAGTAAAAATCATATTTTTATATATTGAAAGCGAAGTCAAAATCATATTTTTATATATTGAAAGCGAAGTCAAAATCATATTTTTATATATTGAAAGCGAAGTCAAAATTCGATTTTTATATATTGAAAGCGAAGTCAAAATTCGATTTTTATATATTGAATAGCGACGTCAAAATTCAATTTTTATATATTGAATAACATAGTAAAAATTCGATTTTTACGTATGTAGTGAAAGCAGCAACGAAGGTGACAAAGAGGCGAAACGACGAAGACTTCTGCAAATGAAGAGCCGTGGAGCTAGGATAGCTATATGTGAGAATTTCTCACCTTTCAATTTATTTTCTAGTTATATATATATACTAGGATGCAGACGGTGCTTAGTAGCACCCGACACCCGTCCACAGACCATGGACTTGTTTGTTTGGCTGTTTGGTTATTGATTGTGATATTGGTTTGAATGTGGTTTGTGGTGTGGAAAATCGAATCGATAAATTGGTTAGGAGTAGACGTGCGCCGTTATAAGGCGAAGGAGTAAGGCTAGGTTAGACCCTTACTCCAAATTTTGTGGTTTGCAAAATGAAATTGATTTGATTGATGAGTGAATGGCGTGGGCCTTCACTAGACCGGGGATAAGGCTAGGCCTTGTCCCGTTTCTAGTATCGTGCCGTTATGCCGCCGAAATTTTCTAAAATAAGTTAGAAAAATAAAAATAGCATTTTATTTAAAGAATGAATTGAATAGAAATTCATAGGTTGAAATAAAATGTTTTATCGTTAAAAATATAATTTTTAACGTGAAGTGAATAAAATAAATATTCATTTACAAACCAGACGGTTTGTTTATGTACACCTATTTGAATGACATTGATTGGGACGATAAATTTTACACATCGCCTAACTGCACAAATAAAAATCAGTGTTTGATTGTTTGAAACCCCACACGGGTGTTAGGATGAAATTTGAAGTTCACTCATCCTGATTGATTAAACATGTCGATCGATTGATTGACAGGCTGTTATAAGCGTTGAATATCTATATTTGATGCTTATACAGTGTAGTGCACTTTGGTTGATGGTTGATTATTTTCAATGCTATTATATACATGTGTTGTATGAAAATCCATATAATTAATTTTATATGGTAATTGATTGGGCCTCATTCCAGTTTTGAAAAAGAAATATTTGAAAAAGAAATATTCGAAATAGAATATTTGAAAATAAAGGAATATATGAAGCCGTGTTGATTAGATTGACGCCATTTTGACGTGAACGATATTTATATCGATTTTAGAAAACGAATTCAAAATGAATTGAAAACGAATTCAAAATGAATTGAAAACGATTTCGAAATGAATTGAATTGAAAACGAATTCAAAATGAATTGAAAACGATTTCGAAATGAATTGAATTGAAAACGAATTCAAAATGAATTGAAAACGATTCCGAAATGAATTGAATTGAAAACGATTTCGAAATGAATTGAATTGAAAACGATTTCGAAATGAATTGAATTGAAAACGATTTCGAAATGAATTGAATTGAAAACGATTTCGAAATGAATTGAATTGAAAACGATTTCGAAATGAATTGAATTGAAAACGATTTCGAAATGAATTGAATTGAAAACGAATTCGAATTGAATTGAAAGCGAAGTGAAATAAATTCAAATTGAATTGAAATTTGAATTGAATAGAAATGGATTTTAAAACGAATTTATAAAGAAGAATTCAATTTTGATTTGAATTGAAATGGAAGTTGAAAATGTTTTTGAAACGAATTCAAAACTATTTATATAATTCGTTTTAAATAGAAATCGACGATATATATATTATATATATTATATATAATATAATGGCCTGAATAGAACGCGCCGCGCCGCGGCAGTTCGCGAATTTCGACCATTTATTTCAAACGGGCATTACGGGAGATCCGACCGTCGGATTCTCCTAAAACCGGAACCGTTGGGTTCGTATCGAAAAGAGCTTTCTAACGAATGTGAGAAATTTGAAATCTAACGGTTGGATTTGGAGACACGTCCAAATCAAATTCGAAAAAGGTCGCTGTAAGTGCAGTTCGATGGCCATTGATGGAAATCGACTGTACGGGCCTTGATAAAATTATTAAAAATAGTAATAATTTGTGTAAAATCATAAGAAATGATTTGTGAAAGTTTGGGATGAAAAACTCCATATTTGAAAAGATAAAAATAGATTTTTATCGAAATGAACTAGTTTTGAACTAGAATTATAATTCTATTTATTTTTAAATAAATAAATTGAATTTGAAATGGTTTTGAAAATAACCAAAATTTCCAATGATTGCATTGGAGTGGATTTGAATCGAAATTGTCTTCGGAATATTTCGATGATTGGAATTCGTGATTATACAGGTGTTGTTATGGAAATTTGAAAGATATCTATATTTATATCGTTATTTCCAATACGACATTTGTTAGTCGTAGAATTCGATATTGAATATAAGCCGATATATTTTCTATTCAGAGCCTTGTATTGAATATCGAATGTGATTTGGGTTTGTCGTGAATGGTGTCTTCACTAACACTGTTCTTGAACCCAGTTGAGAAAAGATTAAATCTTTTTATTTAGATTTAATGAAGTGTACCAATTAAATGATATTTAATTGGAATTGAATTGGTATTGATTTTTGGGTTTATCGTGAACAGTGTTTTAAATAACACTTGTTCTTTAACCCGATAATTAATCGAATGTGATTTGGGTTTGTCGTGAATGGTGTCTTCACTAACACTGTTCTTGAACCCAGTTGAGAAAAGATTAAATCTTTTTATTTAGATTTAATGAAGTGTACCAATTAAATGATATTTAATTGGAATTGAATTGGTATTGATTTTTGGGTTTATCGTGAACAGTGTTTTAAATAACACTTGTTCTTTAACCCGATAATTAATCGAATGTGATTTGGGTTTGTCGTGAATGGTGTCTTCACTAACACTGTTCTTGAACCCAGTTGAGAAAAGATTAAATCTTTTTATTTAGATTTAATGAAGTGTACCAATTAAATGATATTTAATTGGAATTGAATTGGAATTGATTTTTGGGTTTATCGTGAACAGTGTTTTAAATAACACTTGTTCTTTAACCCGATAATTAATCGAATGTGATTTGGGTTTGTCGTGAATGGTGTCTTCACTAACACTGTTCTTGAACCCAGTTGAGAAAAGATTAAATCTTTTTATTTAGATTTAATGAAGTGTACCAATTAAATGATATTTAATTGGAATTGAATTGGTATTGATTTTTGGGTTTATCGTGAACAGTGTTTTTAAATAACACTTGTTCTTTAACCCGATAATTAATGGAATGAGATTTTGGGTTTATCGTGGATCGTGTTTTAAATGACACTGATTCTTTAACCCAGATAATGATTAAAACTAAGTGGAGTTTTAATGAATCTTTAATTAGATTGAAAAGATCGAGAATGGAGTATCACCAGTTTTGCTCCAGGCGATAGTTAAATCTTTAATTAGATTTGAATGTGAAATTTAGAAACTAACTGGCGGTTAGCCAAGCAGAATGGTTTTCTGGATATTGATCTGATGTTGGTTTCGGCCTTCGGGGTTAATATTTGGGGAGTTATTCTCTTGATTAATTTACGGTTAGTGACTAATGAATTGGAATGAGGCGTATGTTGTGTTTGTGTAACACTTACTTAAAATATACGCGAGTTATTCGGAAAGACCGGGTTTATCCCATTCTGAATAACTGATACGACGATAAGTCGAAGATGAAGACGATGGTCGAAGACCGGAAGTCTTCACGTCGTTTGGGTGATAACTGATGATCTTGATTGGGCTGTACACCCAAGAAGATGGAAACAGTTAGTGATCGTCCAGACGTACTTGGAGATCGATGGATATGCGGGGTACTAGGTGCCTCCGGTTTCGTTCAGACCCAGAACGGACTTGTAAATGGACTGTGTGTCTGACATCGGATTTCATTCTGTGTGACTGATATCGGTTGCATAGGATGGTTTGCCTGTGTGGCATGCTAAGATGCAAATGATCAAGGCTTCTGTTGAAAAGCAAAGTCTTGTGGTGATGATCAAAGCACGGCCTTTGTGGCGTAGCTTTGTGTAACGTTTACCTCGCGTGTTTCACACCAGGTATGAACCAAAAACGGGAGACGGACCTCAGGGAGGACTTGCGTTTCTTTCTAGCTAGAAGTGGCGTCAGTGGTTTTACACGCCCTGACGAGTTTGACTTATGTGGTTGTTGCTGTTGCGAGGCGCCTCGGTTATATCGGTTTCGGCCGAATGCATTCTGGTCGGCTGACGGACCAGACTTACACCCCATAGGGTGGGGAGACGTATTGTTCAGGCATAATAATCCACTCCGTGTGGACCGGCCCTGACGATCCAAGGCTTGCCTGCGCGCTTGCCTGAGACATGGGCTAGATTGTCTCGAATCGGTTGAGGACTATCTTTTGCCTCGGTTCATAGATGGAAACCCAATTTCCAAATACGAGACTTTGCGGTTTTGATTGTATATCCTATATATGGCGACATAGTGGGATGGGGCGCTCATGCCGCCTATGATTGATACTTATGATTTGAAGTGTTTTATATACTATGCACTTATAATAGTATCAAATGATTTGTTTTAAACGTATCAAGCATTCTTTGGCTGTTATAAGGGAAAACCCTATCCTCGACTGCGTTGCATTGTGTGATGGGACCTGGGTCTTATAACAGCTTCATTTTTCTTTATTTAGCATTGCGCTGTTGGTTTTATGCACTGGTATTCTTGGGAGGAAACCCGTTCCGTGTTATACGGCGTGGTCCCTTGATTTACCTAATGATTTGAAATAAAGATTAATAACTGTTTTAGTTCTCACACCAGTCACATGACTGACCTGGAGTTTATTGTTTTAACCTAAACTCTGGGTGCCCCTATTTTCGACACGGGCAGCTAGTAGTTTTGGTTTTGCAGATTTATATTCACAGGATCCTGGTTTACAGCTGGAACGATATCCGGAAAGCTTTGTATCCGTATATCTCATTCTAGTTGTGTATTGTATTATTTTCCGCTGCTATGTATTTAAATGTAATTTAAATCTCTGATATTTCTGTGTAATATTCATTTATACTCTGTATATTCTTGTAATCTGATGCATTGTTGTAATATACAATGAAATGTTCTTCTGTATGCGTTCTGTTTTGTCGTGTTCTCAAACGATAGGGCGTTTCGAACGGTCTGGGTCGGTTTAGCGACTGGTTCGGACCGAGCGAAGTTCCTTGCCGTCACAGTTATCATATATATGTTGCATATGGATGAATGAATATGCACGCATATAGTACTTACATGACTAGGGATAATTGCATACATGATGGACTCATGGCACTGACATAATTCGCATTAAGGAGGTCAACTGAATCAGTAGACCACCCGATTTTACATTAGATAAGGACATGTATACACACTATGCATAGGATCATGAAAGCATTAGAAATCCTTTTTAGGGACAATGGATGCCTGTGATTGAATGGTTGAGTAGATGGATGCTGGATGTTAGGATACATTCCTCTTAACTTGAAGATTTCGAAGAAAAAATCCTTTAAGGAGGGGAGAATGTAACACCCCGTATTTTCTGTAAACGTTAATGTAACAAATCAAAGTAAACTTGATTTTAAGAGAAGAATTAAGGGAAACATGTTATGCCATTACGTTCGTCTCGGAATTCTGCTTGAGACAGAGTCCGAGTTTGCATGAATCGGACTTCGTATGAAGAAATTATGGCCTTCAGAAGTTTCAGCTGAAATTTTAAAAACAACTCAGTTCAAATTCAAAACACCCAGCTGGGCTGGGTGGGAAATTTCCCGCCCAGGACCCAGGTCGACCAGGGGGTCGACCTGGGTACCCAGGTCGACCTACCCTGGTTCGGCCAGACCAGATCTGCAACGAATTTTGGCTTGTGTTGTGTCATTAGGGCTACGTGGTAACTCCTGATTGGTCTAATGATGATTTTTGATGTGTTGGACAGATCTGGTGGCTTCTATGATGATCTAAGGGCTCTAAAACACTCTCTACACCTATAAAAGAATGCCTAGACCTAAGGTTTCTCCACACAAATTCTTTTAGGCATCTACATGTCGTTTCTCTCTAGCCTCCACCATTAAAATAGATCTTATTCTTCATTAAAACAAGTTATAGTTCTTCTTCAATTTGGAGATTCAAATCAAGTTAAAGCTTCAAGTTGGACCATAGGCATTCCGCTTCAAGCAACGTCACTCGAATCATAGCAAATCGCCTTTTCTAAACCAATCACTGTAAGTTCGGTTATTCCTTAGATTTGAATGTGTAATTGGAATTGTGAATGTAATGAATCAAAATATAGAACTATACCAATTTGCAAGTTAATTATCATTGATTCGTGCTTATATCAAATCAAAAGTTATCTATGCCTTTGAATCTGATTTACGACTATGACTATGAGACTTTTGCCTAAGACTATGCCTATGAGACTTTTGCCTAAGACTATGATTATGAAACTATTGCCTATGAAGCTATTGCCTATGACTATGAGACCTTTGTCTAAGACTATGGCCATGAACTATCGCCTATGAAATTATTTCCTACGACTATGAATCACAACTATGAGACTATTGCGTATGACATTGATTAAGAAATTATTGTGATTAGTCCCCCATGACTATTGTGGCTAATTGCCTATGACTATTGTAGTTAGTTGCTTACGACTATTCCCATTGTTACAATTAACCGATCATGTTGTACCTTGAATTGGCATTATGTTGGACCAAATCACCTAAGCCTATTCCCTTGATTATGTGTATCTCATATTTAGTGTGTAACTTTGCTAGTTTATTTCTATTCACTATTATGTACATCAAACCTGTTGGAGCCATTATTTTTTGCATGCCTAATCTTTTATATCAATTCTTGTGCTTATCCCCTATTCCTTTTGATTAGTGCCATTTCATGAGTACATAGAAAACTTGTGAAATCATGTTATACGTACGATTATGATGCGAGGATTGAGCGTAGCTTAATTAAGTTAATTTGGCATAATAAATATGTTGGCATATTCTAAATTTTCTATAATAGTGAATGATTTACATGCATATTAAACTTGGGCATAAATTGATAAATTTAATTGGCCTCAAAGTATGTAATTGGCATGTAAACCAAGTTTTGGACATAAACGGTAAACTAGAATATTAATTCTAGTTTTGGCATGAATCGTAAATTGGAATATTAATCTAGATTGGGCATGAATTGAAAAAGGGGAACACTTAACCAGACACATGGAAAATTAATACAAAGTAGGTAGCATAATCCCTAGTTGGCCCTAGGTCACGTAAACCCTGAATCCGAGAAGCGTTCAATAGGTAGCATAAACCTCAGTGGCCCTGGGTAGCGTTAACCCTGGTTGAATCTAGGAAGCGCTCGATAGTAAACCCTAGATTAGATCTAGGTAATAAATGGAATACCCAGAATAGATGTACACCTGAAGGCAACCGCAAATACGGGGATTGGGATCACGTTATCATATGATCATAGATTACTAGTTTGGACACTAGTAGGTAGTGCAGAGATATAGAAATCAGTATAGTAGGGTAGTTGCAAAGCAAAGAAGGAGTAGAAGCGCATTCAGTTTATCAGTACATTCAGTTTATCAATACATTCAGTTTATCGGTACATTCAGTTTATCTTGCCATATCCCATGCTTACCCCATGTTATCTTGTTACTATGGTTTAGTCTTATATTTAGTTTATTCATGTCATGACCCTTTTCCTCATTTAAATACTAAGAATCACTGGACTTACCAGATTTTATGTCTGACCTATTTTGCTTTCGCCTTTTTCTTCCGTTTCCCCCTCCCTAGGTAGTCAGGGAGGGAAAAGCTCAGCTCATTTTGGGTCGTTACTCTTTCCATGCCTGAAGATTCTTTAGCGCATTGCTTTGAACTCCATTTTCTACTGCTATGGCTGGCTCATGCTTTATTGGGGAATATCATTGTCAGTTTGTGCTTCTTATATATTAAACAAGACAGATGCTTTCTGGTAATAAGTATTGGTGTTGTAAAACAATCTTTGTACAAGCTGTTTTAATCAATAAAGGTTATTTAATTTTCGCTGCTTTATTTGTCTGTCTCGTAATTTTTCTGTATCTTGTACTAAAAATGCTCCATTGAAGTTAAGGCATTCCCTTGGTGAGTGACCTTAATGGAGGTGGGGTGTTTCAAGTATTGATCAGTTTAAACTTATTTCTCATTGTTTTACAGGGAATCTAGAACACTCTCGATGAGATGTATGACAGAAAAGGCAACAGGAGAGCAAATCCCACAAAAGTCAACTCAAATTCAGAATTATGCTTGGTAGGATTTATAAAATATGGAAGTGGATGACGACAACGATGGTAACTCAACAAATGATGAGATAAGTGATTTTTCATTTAAAGAATTACTTATTTTTTGTGATGATTTAACTAGAACCATTGATGGTCTCAAATCGAAGAATAAAAAACTAATATCCAAAATTATTGAGGTGCACCATAAAAATAATGATTTAGGATAAAAGCTTAAAAACGTCAAGAAAGTTGAAAACATTGATTGTAACAATTGCTTGAGTTTGAAAAATGATTCAGTTCATCACAACGAAAATTTTCATATGCTTAAAAGATATTATGATTTTAAAGGAAAACAAGAATGAGCTAAAAAGTAAAAACAATATCTTGTTAAAAGAGTTGGATAAATTTAAGATGGCTGAAATTCCAAACATATTTTTTTTTTGAAAAAGAAAGTTTGCTAAAAACTGAATTGATTTCCAATGAACATAGAATTTGTAACGTCCTGCATTTTTATCGATTTATGATTTAAATATTTAAATTAGTTTAAATATTGAATTCACAATATAAATGGAATTTTATTTTAATTAAAAGAAGTGGAATGTATAAATAAATAAATAATATATATATATATATTAAATATAAACGAGCTCGAAATGGTGCGGTAGCTCATAATATTGAGTTTTGAACTTCAATTGAGTGTATAGAATCAATTATAAGTCAGCATTTGTTGAAACCAGAAACGTTCGATTCTGTTGAACTATAATTTTGTAATAAAAGAGGAAAATCGAGATTTCGTATTATAGATTATTAGTTATAGCCAAATCAAAATTTCAAATAGTCGTTGTGAAATCGTTTATAAACGATAATGATTTATTTAATAAAATAAATCAATTTTAAATCAAATTAATATTGGTTTAACATGAAAATGAAATATCGAGTTTAAAGTTTCAAGTTAGTTTATTTTGGAAATTTATATGAATTCAGTTTGTGTATATTTATATGATAATAATAATTTATCTGTTATTTTTGAATCGATTTATATTAAATCGAATCAAACGTTAAATCGTCAATGTAATTTAGTATCTTCGTTATACGGTCGAATTAGACTACGAAACACGTTCCAATGTGTTCAGAGTGTTGGTAGAACCCTAGGAAGATCGATCGTTGTACTCAAATAAGGGTTTAGAATCACAGGATATTTTTATAAATCACACTGGTTAAATTAATTAATAAATAAATAAATAACTTGTATACAGGGGACGACTTTTACGTAACTATTCTGTAACCTACCTCCTGTCTTCTCTTTTCAAATTTATGTACAAATGATTTCCTCCTTCACTGCGAAGGAAATTCTGAGCAAACTGTTTACATATGGCTAAAGCTATAAATCTTCAATGTCTTTTTCCTTTCTTTCCTTTCACGCATAATCGCGTCTCTTCTTCCCTGAGTTGCCAATACACGAGTCCTTATCTACCTACACACTATTGGATTCGACGTTTTTATCTGTAGATCTTCGCAGAACCAAATTCCATTCATTTCCTTTAATCCCTCTTTATACTTCTATGGATCGCAAAAAGAAAAAAATCCACACCTTCAAACAAAAATAGAAATCGAAATCAAACCCAGAGAAAACGCAATCCAAATGGCCACAGATCATCATTCTTTAAATCGCAATTCGAGAACACGAATTGCCAGAATCTCTCAACATCACTGGAGCTCGACGCGAGGCTGGGACTTGCGAATTAGGCTTGCGATGGATTGAGGGATGAACGCGGTACTGGGAACTCGACAGTAGGCATTTGAAAGTAGAGGGGAGTTTGATATTGATAAATGGGTCAATATGGAGGGTGCGATGTCTGGGTTGAAGTGGAGGAGTGCGATTTGGGAAGAGGCAATGTTTGTTAGTTGAACACAAATTTGGGAAAGACGATGTTATTATAGTGTGATAGTGGAGAGAATGGGGAGTTCAATATTGTGATTGTGGCATTTTCAAAAAGATGACTGTGTGAATGGAATTGGGATTTTCAGAGGTAGGGTGTTAAGAAGATTGGTAGTAGGAATTTTAAGGCATTCATTCTCTTGTTTTTTCTGTAATGGTGAAGTTCTTTCTTTGGTTGAGCTGGATAATGGCATTATTATTGTGATCCGATCTGGTAGATGTGAAAGAAGCAAGACAATAGCTGGAGGTGATAAGAAAAGGGTAGGAGCTTTGACTGCGAAGCATTGATGAAATATCGAAATGGGAATGAATTAGTTTTGGGACTGTTCGGGAGTGCGTTCGTCGATGATCGAGTAATTTAAAAGACAAACAAGGTATATGTTCACCAAATTTAAATTACATGGAAATAATTTATTTACTTATGATAGTAGTTAATTTAAATAATTGTTAATCGTCAACTTAAATTTAATTATCATAGGCACTAGAAAAATTTATTTCGAGACAATGCGTAGTTAAGACGATACAAAATTTAATTAGATATTCAGGATAAGAAAATCGAGATGAGTTAAAATAACTAAGTTAAATTATTGGGAACTATTTTTAATAGTTCAAATTAATGTTTATTGCTTGATGGATGATAAATTAATTGATATAAAGTAATTATAGTATATAATAATATTATATAATAATATTGGTGATTGAGTATTCCCGTAGTACCATTAGCGGATGCCCGCAGTACAATTAGCGGATGAATTCCCTATGCATCCCATAATATATATAGTGGATGACCTTCTATGATGTGATATACTGCCTTAAAGCTGGATGGGTATTATTATTGTTGACTTGTAACGACCCGGATTTTATGGTCAATTTATTTTAAATATTTAATATTGTTTTAAATACTATGTTGACAATATAAATGGATTTTTATATTGGTTTTTCGATTCAATAATCGAAATACGATTTAATTCGAATATATATAATTATAGAAATGCGAAAATGAATTTATTTGAATTCAGAATTAAAACTGAATTGTAAATAGTTCAGATAATCAAAACAAAATTCTGTTTTAACTAGAATAATATACTAATTTATTTTCGAGGAATTTATTATTTTGAATTTAATTTATATCGATTTAAATTAATATCTCCTCCATACGATTAAATGGAGCTTCGAATCATGTTCCAGTGTTCATAATAATGGTTAAACCCTATAAACGTCAGTTGTTGCGTTCGAATTGGAGTTCGTAACCCTGGTTATATTATTATAAGTTTATAACGGATAAGTATGAAATCACCTCAATAATCAAATCGCATTTAAAACTATGTACTTCACCTACTCCAACCTATCACCTAAGATGTATTTTCGCAGACCTAAATTACTTGGTACTTAAGTATTTTCTTCTATAAATCACGATATGCTTTCCCTTTCTAATCCTTTTAGAATTCGTTCATCTGAAATTTTCAAAGCTTCAACAAATGTATAATTAAAGAGCCATCCTTTCCTCAACATCTAAATCAAAATCTCGCGTTCATTTTTATCCACAAAATTTAAATCAAGCCGGGTGCTAAAAGGGGAAACGGATGCAAATCGAAATCATGCTTTGTCTGAAGCTCGAAAAGGTGGACTCGCGATGATCGATAAAACAAAGAGGGTTCCGAAAACAAGAGTTTGGCGTGAGATGGTTGATTTGAGCTTCTCAGATTCGAGTTTGAACTGCGATTCAGGGATTCGATTTGAGGCCGATCGTGAGAGTTTGATCAATTTCCGTTCATTTTGGATATCGTGATTCTTTAAACTTGCGGGTTACTACATCAGTCGCGATCTGCTTTGTTGGTCGAATTTGAGAATGGTCTAGGAGTTCGTTGTTGATGAAGAATGTGGAATCAGGGTGTACAATTTTAGGGGAAGATCGATGACAATGGAGGCGAATTGAGCAATTGTAGCGTGATTTCCTGGTGTGCGACGGTCAGTGTAGGAGCTCGAATGAATGGGGAAAAAGGACAGTGGTTAGTTTACCTGAAAATGAGAGTTGTGATTTGTTTTTGGGGTTTCTCAATCCAAATTTTTATGACGACAGTAATGTTGTAGGCACTTTTGTGTAAGGCAAAATAATAAGGAGCGAGTAATGGGGGGGAAGGAGTTGTCATTGGCCAAGGTTGGAGTTTTACTGGAGAAGGAAGAAAGGGGTCTGGTCAGAACATGGTAGTGGATCTTGGGGCAAGACAGTGAGGCATTACAGTGGTGTGGTGAAAATATCGATACAATATTGAGGACGGATTACCATTTGAGCTGTTCAGTAAAGTGCACTATTGGGACAAATTGGAGTTGGTGCTGATTTGGGCAAAAGAGGAATAACGATTAATTAAGTCGGCTTCATAGTTGTTTAGGAAACAAGGTATACTAGTTTTCGTAATTTAAAATACATAGAAATTAATTTATTTACATGTTAAATTAATTAATAATCATCTACATGAAATAAATTAAATAATCTAGATACTGGTAGATTTATTCGCGATGGATTTGGATTGAGATAAGTCTGGAGCTAGTTTGGATTTTTGATTATCAGAAACGAATCGTTATTTCAATAATAAAGACCACGGTGAGTAAATCTCACTCAAATTTTATATAAAGATTTATTTTTATCATTAAAAATATTTATTGGTTGTTTGGTTGCATTATAATATAACCGTGGCTATTATAAATATATATTAGTTATTTAGGATTGGTGTTTGTGGCTATTATATATATATTGGTGGTTGGATTCCCGCAATATCATTAGCGGATGCCCGCGGTATCATTTGCGGATGATTTCCCTATGCGCCCCACAATATATATAGTGGACGGCCTTCATACCGCGATATCCTGCCTCGAAGCAAGATGTGTATTATTTATGTTGGCTAACGTCTGTGGATGCAGGAAAAACAGGTTGGAGGAATCCAATTGGATTCCTTAAAATTTATTATTGTTTTTTTATCATATATGATGTGTTGTAAAACCCGTGATTTGATAATTGAGTGTTTTTGGATATTTATATATCACTGGGCTAAAATGTTGATATATAAAAATATCGTGAAAACGATATTTGAGATTTAAATGGAAAATTTTATTTTTCTAAAAATAGAATTCGAATTTCGAATGGACTAGAAATATTAACTTGCTGTGAATAAATAAAACAAGTATTAAATTTATGAACGATGTTTATAAATTACATAATGTAGGGAATTGAAGTAAATTTATAAACGGTGTTTATAAATAAAATAGAATGATCTTCATTGGAAAATCGGGAAACTGAAGTGAATTTATAAACGTTGTTTATAAATGAAGTATCATTTGGATGATTTGAAAAATATAAATTTAAAGATGAATTTAATAAGGGAGTCGAAATTAGTTTCAAAAAGAAATGATAAATCTATTTTGATATTCAGAATGTAAAGTGAATTAAAATAAATCCGTATGGATTTATGATTTATATTCGATTAGATCGAATTTATTTATATAAAATATTTTTAGAAGAAAATATGAGGATTTTATTTAATAGAAGTTTAATTTTTAAATATGGAAATAAATTCCGTGTTACATATATATATATACATAAGTTAGTAAATAGAATCTATTTCAAAATAAGATATTGGGTTTTCAAACAGAATTTGAAATGAAACTTGTTTTATTTCATAAAACAAGGAAGTTGGATTTATAAAGAATATTTATAAATCTAGTGAAATAAATTATCATTAGATAATTTGAGGGTATAAATTCAAGTATGAATTTGAAAAGTAGAATTTTAATGGAATCGAAATGGAAACATGTTTTAATATATAAACAAGGAAGTTAAATTTATAAACGACGTTTATAAATTAAGTGAGATAATTATCACTTGGATAATTTAAATATTTAAATTCAAATATGAATTTAAAGGTGAATTGGGAAGTGTTTGAAATAGAATGATTGATTATATTTCGAAATTCAGAATATAAGTTGAACTGAGAAAATCCAATGAGTTTATAATTGGAATTCGATTATATCAAATTCCATAGAATAATTTATTTCTAAATAAATTAGAATTAGATATAGAAATTTAAGTTATAAATAAATTTATAACTGAGTTATGAAGAAATCGACAAATAGGGATAATCGAGAATATTAAGTTGGGTTTGGTAAATAGGCTGAATATATATTAAAATATATTGGAATGGAGTTGGAATTTATATATAAATGAAGTTTAAAACGTGTATATATTTAAATATAATTAAAACAAACTCGGCGCAGCGCGGTAGTTCGTAAATTGACGTTTCGAACTTCAACTGAGTATATGGAACTCAATTTATGTCGGAATTCTTTGAAACAAGAACTGTCAGGACCAATTAGATAATAGTTTCTAATGGAAGAGAAAAATCTGGATTTCTTGAATAGATTTTGAGTTATGTCAAAATCAATTTTTCAGAAAAACTGCGCCATAACCATTATAAAACCATAATGGTTTATTTAAATAAATTAAAGGATTTTAAGCAAACAAAATCAGAAATTCTATTTAGAAAAATCCAAATTTGGGTTATAAAATATATCTGAACTGAAGTAAAGTAATGTATTGATTTTTTTTTAAACAAAATCAGTTATTTATTTTTGAATAGAATTAACTAAGTGGAAGAATAATTTGTTAGTCGAATTTTAGATCGAGATATTTCTTTTGATAAGTAAATGAGACTTGTGAATTTCATATTCAAAATCGAATATGAGACCTGAAATGAAAATGGGATTCAATTAATTTGTAAGCAAAATAAAAATACATACGAACATGATATGTTCAAATAACAAGTGAAATAGGCTAAGAAGCTAATTAAAGAATAAATGGGCGAAACTGAATTCAAACGATTGGATAGAGTTGAATTGAATTGAAAACAGGTGAACATGTGTTAGACAGGTATGGAATGAAGTATATGAAGATTATATTTTGTGTGCCGGACAAAAAGGTAGACGTTTAAATTCCATATGAGATTTTATGCACCGAATCGGCACGCCACTTGACTTTTTGATTTTCTTTTTGAATGGAAAGGGCCTAGAGAGGCGAGTTGAGGTTTGAACTATTGACCGGTACAAATGAGCTTATGGCAAAAAATTTCGAAAAATTAAGGAGTTAGAATATTTTTGAGAATTGGATAACTAGAAAATCAATATATCAATATATATTGAATTTGATAAGGAAACGAAATTAAAATAGAATATTATAAACAAAAAGGAAATCTATAAATTAGATTTGTTAAAAATAGAAAGAGAAGCGTATACGTGTTTTAGAAATGTAAAATTGGTTTAATATGGTGTTTATTATTCGAGTTAGCAGTCTTGTCTATTTTGAAGTGAATAATATTTTCAGTCAAGGTCTGAGAGGTAATTATACCCCAACTTGATTGATTTCATTATTATGCTCTGATAAATAGCAAGATTCAGTATCGAAGACAAATGTTTAAAGAGATTTAGTCGAATGCAGTCTTTTGGGTTGTTGTAACAATGTTTTACATAACATTTGTTTTAACCCAATATGTGAAAATTTTGGAAATATAAATATTTCCGAAGTCTAAAAATGAATGGTCGTGAAAGAAATAAGTAATTGGAATATTTTCCAATTATTAATAGAAGATATTTTCTAAGTATAGAAGATAAAAGAAGGCGAAATATGGAAATGTTTTCCAAATAGCGTAAGAGGCCAAGATGAATGTTGAAATATTTGGTTAACAAATATTGATAAGGAAACGGAGAAGTGATTTAAATTAATGGAATATATTAACTAAGAGGCCCAGTGATTTGTTTGATGTGATGAATGAATGTTTGTTTTTCTTCGATAGTTAAATAACTGACCATCGAAGTGTTTGCCAATATCGTTGTCAATATGGAGAGACCGGTTGGATTATTATCCGTGAACCACTATGTATTGGCAGTAACGTTGCGAATCAGATTATATGAAGACAATCAATGACGGAGTAAAGTGCAAGGACTTTTTCTATTAATGGAATTGTGCCCTCGGTTTCGTTCAATCCCAGAACGAACGTGTATGGACGAATGTCTGACAGAGTATTTCCAATGATCGCATATGTTGGTCTGTATAGATATATATAGTGGCGGAGAATTTATTCTCTTAGCATAATATCCAGAATATACTTGTGCAAATCAATTAATGATTTATAGATCTGACAATGTGGCATTCAAAGTGATTGTGCTATCAATGAGTGATAAGTAATCGTAGCCTCAGGCCTCAACAACCGGGAAATGACAAAAACCGGGCAGGCAGCATGGCTATGTGGGTAGCTCCTATTAGGGTGTATTATCACATATCTAGAGAAATTCATGTAATTCCTTATTCTATTCGATGCTGTCCCTTTCGGAAAACGGTTGCTGATCCCAACCGTTGGTGATATACATTCGATACACTCAAGCGAATTGAGTGGTCTGTCATGTATGGGCCAGGTTGTAAGACGTTCTTGTTGAACCCCAGTGCATTCCCTCTAGAGATAAACTATCGGAAGGTGGTTCCATACCTTGTCATGTCGAAAATCCAGTCTCCAATAAGCGCCCTGCGGTTTTTGGTTTTATATTATATATGGAGCGTGATATACAAGCGTTCCACTAGATTCTATTTATTTGATGTAGACATTATTATAATATCACTGGATTTGATATCAAAAATATTTTGGGTTATCGTAAGGTAAAAACCGTCAGTGTCTATGTATGGATCAGTCATACGATTATCATTTCTTTTGAAAGGATTTTTAAAGTTAAACAAATGGTTGGAGTTTACTCACACGAGTCCCATGACTGACCCAGAGTTTATTTTGTTTGTTTTCCCTAAACTCTTGGGTGCCCAAATTTGTATGGGCAGTCAAGTAGTCGGGATTTTACAGATTCACTGGGAAGAGATGGAAGCAGGAGGCTTCACCAGTAGCTATAGACTATCATATTTCCGCTGTGTACTATGTTGTATCTGGAAACAAGTGTTTATAACTGTTCCAGGAATAACTGTTGTGCTCTGATGATGGTATGTATATAAAGTTACTGAATTGTATTTCAAAGTTTATGTTACCTAGTATATTTTATTCGTTCCGCTGTGAGTTTATGATCTTCGTTTCCTTCTATTCTAATATTTCTTTCTTTCTATTTCTCATCCTCTAACTTCTTTCTAATAACGATTCGTATTTCTGTGCAATTTGGGTTGGACGTGTGGTATTATTAGTGAACTCAAAGGGTACAGATTTGCGGGCCATTGCAGTTGGTATCACAGCTTAGGTTGAGCGAATACCTAGGCTTTGGTGGAATGTGCTCATTAGAGATAGGGTCAGTAGCACCCTAAAATGAGTTGAGTGTGTGTGTGTGTGTATATATATAAATACGAGAGAGCGTATTTGTTAATTGATATAATTTTTTTTATATTGTGTTGGCTAGTCTGTTGAGTTGTTTATGAATTCTGATCGAATCGTGGGATGCTACGAAGTTGATAAGAATTCCTAAACAATTGAACAGAAGATACGACATAATATTGTTTTAAGTGGGTAAATGAAATAAATTTACTCAAAATTCTATTTTTGATAGAAAAGGAATAATTTTCTGAAATTATTATACTATATGGATGTGTTGGTTGTTAAAATTATAATCCAATAAGATTATAAAATTGAAATGGTTATATATAACCAAATAGAATATGTATTTGAATTAAATATACAAATGAGATGAACTAAAATAGAATTCAAACCGGAATTTGGAATTTTAAAATCCTAGGAAGTTGGAAAACATTTTCGAAATATATTAAAATAATATAGCTTTGTTTTGAAAGGATTTTTGATTTAAAAATCATCTTGAGATGGATTTTTAAAGTGATAAAGCACTGAACTCACTTCAGTGGCTGGGAAATAATTCTGATGATGACTGCAGCATCATCAGTGTTCATTTTCGAGTTCTAATTGACAAATTGCTACCTTAGAAAATTTTCGATGGAAATTTGTTGGAAAGAAAACAAGCTGGTTTGAAAATTCAAATGTTTTGAATTTGAAATGGTGTACATATTTATGTGACTGCAGAAGGATTTGAAAAAAAATTCCAGGAATTTGAATTTTGTAATTTAAATTTAACTTAAGTAAGTTAAATGGATCGAGGTGAATAAATTGATCTAATTCAATTTGAATGAATTTGAATTGAATGGAAATATGTTGATTGAAAATCATTCAAATGAATGAAAACCAAAAGTTAAGTAGAACTAAAGTTGTTGAAATGTGAAGAGTTGAGTTTCAACATAAATGAGTTTTGAAAAGTTAATAGGTTTCTAACATTTTCCTGCCTTAGTAATTTCGGGGACGAAATACTTTTAAGGGGGTAAGAATGTAATGACCGGGATTTTATGGTCAGTTTATTTTAAATATTTATATTGTTTCAAATATTATGTTGACAATATAAATGGATTTTTATATTGGTTTGTCGATTCTATAATCGAAATACGATTTAATTCGAATATATATAATTGTCGAAATGCGAAAATGAATTTATTTGAATTCAGAATTATAACTGAAATGAAAACAGCTCAGATAATCAAAACAAAATTCTGTTTGAACTAGAATAATATACTAATTTATTTTCAAGGAATTTATTGTTTTGAATTTAATTTATATCGATTTAAATTAATTTCTCCTCCATACGATTAAATGGAGCTTTGAATCCTGTTCCATTATGTTCAGAATAATGGTCAAACCCTATAAACGTCAGTTGTTGCGTTCGAATTGGAGTTCGAAACCCTGGTTATATTATTATAAATTTATAACGGATAAGTATGAAATCACCTCAATAATCAAATCGCATTTAAAACTATGTACTTCACCTACTCTAACCTATCACCTAAGATGTACTTTCACAGACCTAAATTACTTGGTGCCTAAGTATTTTCTTCTATAAATCGCGATATGCTTTCCCTTTCTTTTCCTTTTAGAATTCGTTCATCTGAAATTTTCAAAGTTTCAACAAATGTATAATTAAAGAGCCACCTTTTCCTCAACATCTAAATCAAAATCACGCGTTCATTTTTATCCACAAAATTTAAATCGACCTGGGTGCTAAAAAGGGGAAACGGATGCAAATCGAAATCATGCTTTGTCGGAAACTCGAAAAGGTGGACTCGCGATGATCGATAAAACAAAGAGGGTTCCGAAAACAAGAGTTTGGCGCGAGATGGTTGATTTGAGCTTCTCAGGTTCGAGTTTGAACCGCGATTCAGGGATTTGATTTGAGGCCGATGGTGAGAGTTTGATCAATTTCCGTTCATCTTGGATATCGCAATTCTTTAAAATTGCGAGTTACTGCAACAGTTGCGATCTGCTTTGTTGGTCGAATTTGAGAATGGTCCGGGAGTTCGTTGTTGATGAAGATTGTGGAATCAGGGTGTACAATTTCAGGGGAAGATCGATGACAATGGAGGTGAGTTGAGCAATTGTAGCATGATTTCCTGGTGTGCGACGGTCAGCGTAGGAGCTCGAGTGAACGGGGGAAAAAGGACAGTGGTTTGTTTACCTGAAAATGAGAGTTGCGATTTGTTTTTGGGGATTCTCATTCCAAATTTTTACGATGACACTAATGTTGTAGGCACTGTTGTGTAAGGCAAAATGATGAGGAGCGAGTAATGGGGAGGAAGGAATTGTCATTGTCCAAGGTTGGAGTTTTACTGGAGAAGGAAGAAAGGGGTCTGGTCAGAACATGGTAGTGGATCTTGGGGCAAGACAGTGAGGCATTACAGTGGTGTAGTGAAAATATCGATACAATATTGAGGACGGATTACCATTTGAGTTGTTCAGTAAAGTGCACTATTGGGACAAATTGGAGTTGGTGCTGATTTGGGCAAAAGAGGATTGGCGATTAATTAAGTCGGCTTCATAGTTGTTCAGGAAACAAGGTATACGATTTTTCGTAATTTAAAATGCATAGGAATTAATTTATTTACATGTTAAATTAATTTAATAATCATCTACATGAAATAAATTAAATAATCTAGGTACTGGTAGATTTATTCGTGATGGATTTGGACTGAGATAAGTCTGGGGCTAGTTTGGATTTTTCATAATCAGAAACAAATCGTTATTTCAACAATAAAGATCACGGTGAGTAAATCTCACTCGAATTTTATATAAATATTTATTTTTATCGTTAAAAATATTTATTGGTTGTTTGGTTGCATTATAATATTACTGTAGCTATTATAAATATATATTAGTTAATTAGGATCGGTGTTTGTGGCTATTATATATATATATATATATATATATATATATATTGGTGGTTGGCTTGCCGCAGTATCATTAGCGAATGCCCGCGGTATCACTAGCGGATGATTTCCCTATGCGCCCCACAATATATATAGTGGATGACCTTCATACCACGATATCCTGCCTCGAAGCAAGATGGGTATTATTTATGTTGGCTAACGTCTGTGGATGCATGAAAAACAGGTTGTAGGAATCCAACTGGATTCCTCAAAATTTATTACTGTTTGTTTTCACATATATATTATCATATATGATGTGTTAGAAAACCATTGATTTGATAATTGAGTGTTTTTGGATATTTAAATTTCACTGGGCTAAAATGTTGATATATAAAAATATCGTGAAAACGATATTGAGATTTAAATGGAAAATTTTATTTTTCTAAAAATAGAATTCGAATTTCGAATGGACTAGAAATATTAACTTGTTTTGAATAAAGAAAACAAGTATTAAATTTATAAACGATGTTTATAAATTAAATAACGCAGGGAATTGATGTAAATTTATAAACGGTGTTTATAAATAAAATGGAATGATCTTCGTTGGAAAATCTGTAAACTGAAGTGAATTTATAAACGATGTTTATAAATGAAGTATCGTTTGGATGATTTGAAAAATATTAATTTAAAGATGAATTTCAAGAGGGAAATGAAATTAGTTTCAAAAAGAAATTATAAATCTATTTTGATATTCAGAATGTAAAGTGAATTAAAATAAATCCAAATGGATTTATGATTTAAATTCGATTAGATCGAATTTATTTATATAAAATATTTTCAAAAGAAAATATTTGGATTTTATTTAATAGAATTTTAATTTTTAAATATGGAAATAAATTCCGTGTTATATATATATATATATAAGTTAGTAAACAGAATCTATTTCAAAATAAGATTTTGGGTTTTCAAACAGAATTTGAAATGAAACTTGTTTTATTTTATAAAACAAGGAAGTTGGATTTATAAACAATATTTATAAATCTAGTGAAATAAATTATCATTAGATTATTTGAGGGTATAAATTCAAGTATGAATTTGAAAAGTAGAATTTTAATGGAATTGAAATGGAAACTTGTTTTAATATATAAACAAGGAAGTTAAATTTATAAACGACGTTTATAAATTAAGTGGGATAATTATCACTTGGATAATTTAAATATTTAAATTCAAATATGAATTTAAAGGTGAATTGGGAAGTGTTTGAAATAGAATGATTGATTATATTTCGAAATTCGGAATATAAGTTGAACTGAAAATTCCAATGAGTTTATAATTGGAATTCGATTATATCAAGTTTCATAGAATAATTTATTTTTAAATAAATTAGAATTAGATATATAAATTTAAGTTATAAATAAATTATTAACTGAGTTATGAAGAAATCGACGGATAGGGATAATCGAGAATATTAAGTTGGGTTTGGTAAATATGCTGAATATATATTAAAATATATTAGAGTGGAGTTGGAATTTATATATAAACGAAGTTAAAAACATATATATATTTAAATATAATTAAAACGAACTCGCCGCAGCGCGGTAGTTCGTAAATTGGCGTTTCGAACTTCAATTGAGCATATGGAACTCAATTTAAGTTGGAATTCTTTGAAACAAGAACCGTCAGGACCAATCAGATAATAGTTTTCTAATGGAAGAGAAAAATCTAGGTTTCATCGAATAGATTTTGAGTTATGTCAAAATCAATTTTTCAGAAAAACAACGCCATAACCATTATAAAACCATAATGGTTTATTTAAATAAATTAAAGGATTTTAAGCAAACAAAATCCGAAATTCTATTTAGAAAAATCCAGATTTGGGTTATAAAATATATCTGAACTGAAGTAAAGTAATGTATTGATTTTTTTTGAAACAAAACCAGTTATTTATTTTTGAATAGAATTAACTAAGTGGAAGAATAATTTGTTAGTTGAATTTTAGATCGAGATATTTCTTTTGATAAGTAAATGAGACTTGTGAATTTCATATTCGAAATCAAATATGAGACCTGAAATGAAAGTGGGATTCAATTAATTTATAAGCAAACTAAAAATACATACGAACATGATATGTTCAAATAACAAGTGAAATAGGCTAAGAAGCTAATTAAAGAATAAATGGGCGAAACTGAATTCAAACAATTGGATATAGTTGAATTGAATTGAAAACAGGTGAACATGAGTTAGACAGGTATGGAATGAAGCATATGAAGTATATGAAGATTATAATTTGTGTGCCCGACAAAAGGTACACGTTTAAATTCCATATGAGGTTTTATGCGCCGAATCGGCAAGCCACTTGGCTTTTTGATTTTCTTTTTGAATGGAAAGGGCCTAGAGAGACGAGTTGAGGTTTGAACTATTGACCGGTACAAATGAGGTTATGGCGAAATTTTTCGGAAATTTAAGGAGTTAGAATATTTTTGAGAATTGGATAACTAGAAAATCAATATATCAATATATATTGAATTTGATAAGGAAACGTAATTAAAATAGAATATTATAAACAAAAAGAAAGTCTATAAATTAAATTTGTTAAAAATAGAAAGAGAAGCGTATACGTGTTTTAGAAATGGAAAATTGGTTTAATACGGTGTTGATTACTCGAGTTAGCAGTCTTATCTGTTTTGAAGTGAATTGTATTTTCAGTCAAGGTCTGAGAGGTAATTATACCCCCAACTTGATTGATTTCATTATTACCGGATAAATAGCAAGATTCAGTATCTAAGATAAATGTTTAAAGAGATTTAGTCGAATGCAGTCTTTTGGGTTGTTGTAACGAGGTTTTACATAACTTTTGTTTTAACCCAATAAGTGGTAATTTTGGAAATATAATAGTAAATATTTCCTAAGTCTAAAAATGATGGTCGTGAAAGAAATAAGTAATTGGAATATTTCCCAATTATTAGTAGAAAATATTTTCTAAGTATAGAAAATAAAAGAAGGCGAAATATGGAAATGTTTTCTAAATAGCGTAAGAGGCCAAGATGATTGTTGAAATATTTGGTTAACAAATATTGATAAGGAAACGGAGAAGTGATTTAAATTAATGGAATATATTAATTAAGACGCCCAGTGATTGTTTGATGTGATGAATGAATGTTTGTTTTTCTTCGATAGTTAAATAACCGACTATCAAAGTGTTTGCCAATATCATTGTCAATATGGAGAGACCGGTTGGATTATTATCCGTGAACCACTCCGTATTGGCAGTAACGTTGCGAATCAGATTATATGAAGATAATCAAAGACGGAGTAAAGTGCAAGGACTTTTTCTATTAATGGAAATTGTGCCTTCGGTTTCGTTCAATCCCAGAACAAACAGTATGGACGAATGTCTGACAGAGTATTTCCAATGATCGCATATGTTGGTCTGTATAGATATATATGGTGGCGGAGAATTTATTCTCTTAGCATAATATCCAGAATATATTTTTGCAAATCAATTAATGATTTACAGATCTGACAATGTGGCATTCAAAGTGACTATGCTATCAATGAATGATAAGTAATCGTAGCCTCAGGCCTCAACAACCGGGAAATAACAAAAACCGGGCAGGCAGCATGGCTATGTGGGTAGATCCCATTAGGGTGTATTATCACCTATCTAGAGAAATTCATTTAATTCCTTATTCTATTCGATGCTGTCCCTTTCGGGAAATGGTTGCTGATCCCAACCATTGGTGATATACATTCGATACACTTAAGCGAAATGAGTGGTCAGTCGCGTGTGGGCCGGGTTGCAAGACGTTCTTGTTGAACCCCAGTGTATTCCATTTAGAGATACACTATCAGAAGGTGGTTCCATACCTTGTCATGTTGGAAATCCAATCTCCAATAAGCGCCCTGTGGTTTTTGGTTTTATATTATATATGGAGCGTGAGATGCAACCGTTCCGCTAGATTCTATTTATTTGATGTAGACATTATTATAATATCACTGGATTTGATATCAAAAATATTTTGGGTTATCGTAAGGTAAAAACCATCTGTGTTTATGTGTGGACCGGTCTTACGATTATCATTTCTTTCGAAATGATTTTTAAAGTTAAATAAATGGTTGGAGTTTACTCACGTCAGTCTCATGACTGACCCAGAGTTTATTTTTTTTCTCCCTAAACTCTTGGTTGCCCAAATTTGTACAGGCAGTCAAGAAGTCGGGATTTTACAGATTCACTGGGAAGAGCTGGAAGTAGGAGGCTTCACCAGTAGTTATAGACTATCATATTTCCGCTGTGTACTATGTTGTATCTGGAAACAGGTGTTTATAACTGTTCCAGGCATAACTGTTGTGCTCTGATGATGGTATGTATATAAAGTTACCGAATTGTATTTCAAAGTTTATGTTACCTAATATATTTTATTCGTTCCACTGTGAGTTTGTGATCTTCGTTTCCTTTTGTTCTAGTATTTATTTCTTTCTATTTCTCATCCTCTAACTTCTTTCTAATAATGATTCGTATTTCTGTGCAATTTGGGTTAGACGTATGGTATTATTAGTCAACTCAAAGGGTACGGATTTACGGGCCATTACATGACTAATCTCCGTGGATGCTGGAAAAACAAGCTGGAGGGATCCAACTTGATTCCTGAACATTTATTTGTTTTTCATATATATATATATATATATGATATATGATGTGATTATAACCGATGACAGATTATAGTATACTTAGATGTGTTAGTGACACTGATTGTGGATTTTGGATATTTTAATTATCCTAAATAATCATATATATACATATATATTCCAAAATCGACACTGAAATATAATAAGAATTTTAAAAAAAGTAATATTTATTTTCAAATAGAATTGGTTATTTAGAATCCAAATTAAATAGAATTTAATCGTTAATATTTGTTTAAAAATATATCTCGAAGAGGTGATTTTATAAGCAACATTTGAGAAGTGGAATTATTTTTATTGGGGAATTTAAGAAAAATGTAAATTGTGTGAAATTTGGAAAGAAATGGAAAATGAATATAAAATTGATATTTAAATAGATTTAAACTTTTCCCAATTATAAGGAAAATTATAAAAGAGATTATATGAAATAAATTTATAATTAGAAGTTATAAATAGATTAAATCTCGAAGTTTCAAGTACAAAATTGAATTTGACTAGATAAGTCAAGTATGAATTGTATTAAGGAATATTATTCACCGTTGAGATGAATAAGGGTAAGGAAAATAGTTGCAAATAGAAATCGTTAGAAGGAAGAGTTTCTTAAATTTATAGATTCTAATTGAATTTTAATTAAACAAGCAAGAACAATACAGATTCTATTAAAGAATTATATAAGATTTTGGATAATAAATATTAATAGTAAGGAATTTACAAATAATATTTATATACATATATTTTGGATATGGAATGCGGTTTTATAGAAATGAAGCTGAATAAAGTTGTAACTAAAATATAAGAGTATGTAAAGGAAATTTTATTTTCAAATGGAATATTTATTTAGTAACTAAATAATAAATATTATTGGGCAGCAAGAATTTATTTTAACAAATAAGAAGAGAGTATGATTTTTGTAAGCGATGCTTATGAAGAAGGGGAATTATTACTTTTATTCAAAGAATATAATCTGAGTATGAAGATAAAAGGGAAATTGGGTTTGAAATCGGTATTGTTAATGGATTTGAATTTCTAAGTTCAATGGGAATTATAAATTGGATTATATGAAATAACTCTATAATTAGAAGTTATAATGGGATTGAAAACTTGAAATCTGATTTATGAAATCAAATCTAGTATGGATTTCTATTGAAATTATTATTCACGATTACGGTGAATAAAGAGAATAAGGTAAGTGGTGTGAAAAATAGAATTTTATAAAGTTTTTTTTTGAAATATTAAATTCTAATTGAATTTAGGTAAAATTAATTTGAATAATATTATATAGATTATACTTAAGAATTTAGATATGGTTTATAAATACTAAATATTATTAGAATTTGAAATGATAGGTAAATATGGATATTGTAAAATAGAAGTTATAAATAGAATGGAATGAAGTTTTAAACATATATGAGTGTTTATAAAAAATATTTATGGAATAAAACTTAATATAGGACTTGGTTTATGGAGATTATAAAACTTAATATAGGACTTGATTTTTGAAGATTAAAATGAAATGGAATTGGATAATGAAAGCATATCAATATAAGAAAAATCCTATTTCAGTTTAGAAATAAATATTTAGCAAATGTTTTGCAAATCAAATCCATAAAGGAATATTGTATAAAGATTGTAGTAATCTTTTGTAAATATTACTTTGAGTTAAATATTTGAATGGTCATAAATTTGAGATAAACATCTCATATAAAAATGATAGTTAATATTGGAAATTTAGAAATGAAGTTAAGGGAAATTAGGAACTGACTAGAGACTGGTGAGTTGAATGGTTTTCGGAGTGTCGATTTGATGTCGGTTTCAGCCTTCCGGGTTGATACTTAGGGAATTATTCTCTTACTTGTTTACGGTTAGAGACTAATGACCATATGAGAAATGTGTGCTTAAAAGGATTTTGAATTGAAAGGGGCTTTTGAATATTCTTATATATATATATATAAGAAGAGAAACATGTATTTAAATTATTGAAAAATAGAGAAGTTTTAAATTAACGAATGGTTAATCAAAAAGAGGCTAAAGTGATGGAGAATATTAAAATAGTGAATTCAATTTTCTTTTATAGATGAATGGGTGTTTTATTTGATTGTTGAATAACCGACTATCAAATCAGGCCTATACGATTGTTAGTACTAAAAGTCCGGGATCAAATTTATTCGAAAACCATCCCGAACTAACTAATACGTAAACGTAAAATATAAGGCTTGAAGATAGAGCAGTGAAGACCATGGATCTTCATAAGTGAGAGGACCACTTGTCGAATTCTCTGGAGTCGCCACCGAAGATATTTTGACGGTGATCCTTTCGTGGTTGAAATCGACGGATTGCAAGGACTACTCGCTACTGATCCATAGGGTGATTCCGGGGATGCGGCAGGAGAGTGTCTTCGGTTTGTCCAGTCCCAGGACAACTTGTATAGACGAATGTCTGACAGAGTATTTCCAAAGCACCACGTACGTTGATTTCCTCAAACGTATTTTGGTTGATGGAGGAGAAGGGCACTTCTCTTAGCTTAACACTAGAATATTTTTGTGGACGTCAATTAGTGATATCTGGCGGATTTGACGATGTGGCATTCAAAGTGAATGGTGGCAAGATGTTATAAAAAAGGTAATTTTAAACCTCAAGCCTTACAACCGGAAAATGACAAAAATCAAGCAGTCAGCATGGCCATGTGGGTCGCCCCCATTAGGGTGTATTGTCACCATCTAGAGAATATTTATATTTGTTGCTTCTTTTCGCTTCTGTATCTCCCGGGACTGGTTATGTTGGTACCAACCGTAGGTGACAATATATTCGATACACTCAAGAGAAATGAGTGGTCAATCATGTGTGGCTGAGTTGTAATACATTCTTGTTGAACTTTAGTGTATCCTCTCTAGAGTACACTGATCGGAAGGTGGTTCCATACCTTGTATTTGTTGGAAATTCAATCTCTAATAAGCGCCAATGGTTTTCGATTTTATATTATATATGTAGAGCGTGAGTTGCAAGCGTTCTGCTACATGATTATTAATTTTGCTTTAGACACTATCATAGTATCGGAATAATAATGATTTTAAAAATGGTTTGGGTTATCGAAAGGAAAAAATTGTCTGTATTTATGTGTGGGCCGGTCTTACGATTATCCTTTTCTTTCGAAATGATTTTTAACTTTAAAATCAAATTGGATGATATCAATAATTTAGTGAGTTTTTCTCAAGCTAGTTCACCAGACTGACCTGTGCGTTTGTAATGCTCGGGTCAGACCGAGTTGTACAGGTTCAGGGTAAGATGATACAGACTTCAGGTGTAACGATTCGGATTTCGCCCAGACCTAATCAATCACAAAATCGACTAAGCCCGTTCAAAAACCCAAACACGCTAACTTTGGGAATACAACACATCAGAACAAATAACAGAAGACTTTTATTCATCAAAATAACGTAACATCAGAGTACAGAATATATCAGAGTACATCAATAAATGATACAATGGAAGATAATCTACAAAAGATTTAATACATTGCAGCGGAAATGAATAAACTGATACAGCGGAAGTCTATCAATGCTCTGGACACAGCTTTAAGCTTCAATCGAAAACCCTGCTCAATATATCTGCAAAATAAGCTACTCGACTGCCCATGTGGAAAAGAGGGCACCCGAGTTTGCAAAGTGAAACAAGCTACGAGTCAGTCATGGGATTGGTATGAGAAATCTACTTAACTTATCTAATAATAAGGTTAATCACAGGACCACACTATTAATGCAGAATGGGTTTACTCCATTGGATTGCCAGTGCATACATAAAGTAAATCGTTTAAAACAACGCAATGCTTTTTAGAAAAATGAAACCATTATAAGACTCAAGTCCCATCACATAATGCAACGCAAACCGGAGGATAGAGTTTTACCTTATAATGATCAAAAATGCTTGATATGATAAAACGGATTTGATATTATTATTAGTGTACATATGTTTCAAAAACATGTCAATCATAATGTATTAATCATAGACGTCATAACTACCATATACTATGTCGCCATACTAGTAATACAATCAAAACCGCATGGTGTCGTATTGGAGATTGGGTTTCCATCATGAGTCAAGGCAAGGAACGATCTCCTTACCGATTCGAGACACTCTAGCAATGTCCCAGGATCCCCGCAAATAACCCTTAGATACTGCAGGGTCGGTCCACAAATAATGTTAGTGGATTAGTTATGCCTGAACACACGTTTCCTGAACCTATAAAATGGTCACAATCGACCAATAAATCCGAGGCGCCTTATTATCCATCAATCACATAAGTAAAAATGTCGGGCCTTGTAAAAACCATGACACCACTTCTGGCTAGAAAGAAACGTGTGCACTCCCTGCGTTCCCTTGTCCCATTTCTGACTCTAACCGGGGTCTGAGGCTCGCGAGGTAACGTTATACACAAAGCTATGATAAAATAGGCTATGCTTTGATCATCAACCACAAGGCTCTGCTTTTCAACAAAAGCCTTGATCATTTGCATCTTGGTGTGCCACATTGACAATCCACTCCATGCTATCAATAACTATCAGTACATAATCTCTAAGGGTGTTAAGCAAGAGAATAAATTCTCCGCCACCAACGGTTATATACTGAATAGAAACCAATTTACATAGAATGAAATCCAATGTCAGACACACATCCATTTTCAAGTCCGTTCTAGGTCTGAATGAAACCGGAGACACCTTATTCCTCGTCCCATATGTCCAATATATGAGAGAGGTGCTCGCATATCCATCGATCTCCAAGTACGTCTGGATGATCACCACTTATTACCTTGTCTTGGGATGCCTCCCAATCAAGACATCAGTAATAGTCCAAACGATGTGAAGACCTATGGTCTTCAATCACCGTCTTCATCTTCGACTCTTAATCGTTGTAGTAATTATTCGGAATGGTTTAAACCCGGTCTGTCCGGATAACTCGCGTGTTTTATAATCAATGATAAAGTGCTATAAAAACACATCAAACGCCTCATTCCAATTCAGAATATTATTAAATATTCTCATTATTAGGGAAAGGTTCCCATTAATTTTATCAAAGATAAATTCTTTTCATTTATTCCTTAATCCTTTTTTTAAAGATTCTTTAAAACTCAAATGTGGTTTTAAATATCAAAATCATAACATTATGATTATTCAACTTTAAGAAATTAATCTTATCTTTAACTGGATTAAAGAACCAATGTCATTTTAAAACACAGTTCACGGTAAACCCAAAAATCATCTTTCATAAAATATGGAATTTTCACAGAAATCAAATCAATATATAATCGATATAAATTCCTGTATCAGACTGATAATATAAATGGAATAACGACCAATCCTTTAAATTCCATATATAGTAACAGTCTTCTTTTACAGAAGTTCATCTCGATTATTATTAAATCGAATTTTATTCAATTCCAGTTTAATATATTAAATTGGAAACTTTACTTTGGAAAATTCCCATTTAAATCTTAATAAAAGATTTATAAATTCCAAATTATATTTTCACTGTTAATTGGGTTAAAGAACAAGTGTAACGACCCGCATTCTACACATCGAAAGATCGTAGAATATTTATTTCTTTCACATGCGAAGTCTTATGGTCATGTAACTTTGGGAGACGACTATTAGGGTCATTTCCCATGTTCATGATTTTGCCGATTTTTAAATGACCGTTTTGCCCTTAGCTGATCTTGTTTTGGCCGACCTGAAACCACTTCCATTAGATCCGGATGATGGTTTACCTTTCCATAGAGTGGTCAAATTTGCCAAACGGACTCACCGTTTGGGAGATATGGCTTAAACAAGTTTCAGATGGTGAAAAACAGCTTAATTGGGCTAAACCGGGTGATTAACAGCAAGGCCCAAAGGGGAATTTCGGGATTTGGGGTATTTAAGGGCTGTTAGGGGTTTAGAGAACACCCTTTTTCTCACTTTCACAGCTGCCACTTTCATTCTTGGAACACTAGTAATGGCCTCCAACATCTAAAACACCCCAAATCACCTCCTAATCGCTAATTAAGCCAAATCTACAACAAATCAAAGAGGATTAGCACAAGAATCGAGGTAGAACTGCTGTATAGCCTTGGGAACAGCACCATAACAGAGATTTATTTCAGATCTAAAGTTAATTTGTGTCCAAGGTGAGTGATTTGCATAGTTCCTCACTTATTATGGTTAATTAAGAGCAATAAGTGATAATTAGTGAATTTATACATGTTAAAAATCTAGAAAAATATTTATAAAATTCAAAATGGTGTTTTAAGCCTCTGTTAGAAAGTTTGGATAATCTAGTTAAGTTTTGCTAATCATATCATTAGTTATGCCTAAACATGATTAAGGGAAAATATGGATTTTTGGCTATGTCTGTTCCAATTTAATACATTATATTGTTGTTTTGATGTTTGTGGTTGATTATACATGTTGCTATGACTGTATGGTGTGCTTTGTGATTGATTAGAACTGTTAGATTGGTCGAAAACGCCGTCGTATGGCGTAAAACAGTCGCTGGAAAGGTTGCAGGAAATGTGCAGAGTTTCGGATCAGATCAGATTATAGGGCTCGGATCGAATCGGTGGATCGAACAAAGGGAAATACGAACCGGATCAGAACATGGCACTAGCTGGGCCTTGGCAAGAAGGAGGGCCATTTGCAAAGAGTTGGAGTTGGGTTGGGAATCGGATCAGAGCTGAGTAGGGGATCAGATCGGAAGCAAGGAGATGGAGATCGGATCGGACTAGAGCTACGGAGCGGGATCGGATCAGAGGACCAAGCTTGGAGCTGGAGTTGGAGTGAAGCACCGAACCGGATCGGGACCCATGAGCACCGAACCGAACCGACTCAATGAAAAGGGGAACACCGAACCGAACCGACTGAAGTGGAATGATGGGAACTACCGAACCGAACTAACCTGAAGTGGAACACCGAACCGAACGGGAAGCCTAGGAGTGATGTATTCGAATCGAACTGACTGAAGTAAGCCGAACCGAACCAGATTGGAACTGCGATTATGCGATGACTTTTCTGAAGACCAACTCCAATTCAACCAAAACCCGAGATACAAAGGAAGCCCAAATGGGAAGTAAAACTCAGGATCCAGTTGGGAACTGATGAGTTAACTTCATGAGTTGGGCTTTGCTGCGGGACGCGTGCTAAGGGGTTGTCGATGTCTATGACTTTGGATCACTTTGTACGGGAGGTACGTGGACGGATTCAGGGCCATAGTGTCCTAGGTACGACTAGTGGGCTATAGACCAATGAAGTGGGGTCATTTGAAATGGTTTGGTCATGATCCCCTAGGATAAGCTTGGTGGTAGCAGTAGTTGTACAAGTCGAATTCCGTCATTACTTCGATGGGTCCAGTGATCAAATTGGTGGATAGCGTACGCTTTACGCACTGAGTGAGAGATGTGAGGATGGTTGCCATGCTTGATTTGTTTGCCATCACTGTGACATGCACACCCCCACCCCCGTATCCTTTACACCATGTGTTCGTGGCACCTTAGAGTATTGTACAGTATGTAGTGCTAACTCTTTGGTTGCAGGTCCAGGTTCAGGTATGGTTTAGTATACCTGTTATTGTTCTGTTTTGCTGCTTATCGCTCATACCAGACTTTTGTATGACCTAGAGTTTTATGTCTCTTCTTATTACTCTGAGTGCTCTCACGAGCAGACTAGAGACAGGTTAGCTGGTGATGCACGAGTAGCTATACCAGAGACGAGCAGGAGGCTTCCACGTATGATATATATAGATATTCTCCCTGTGTCGCTGCTGGTCACTACTTTGGACATTAGTAGTGCACCCTTCCTTTCTTTTGCTTTGGAGACAGTTTTAAAGTTGTAATAATGATGATGTGGAACATAAGCTATATTTGGATTTTCCGCTGCTATGATGTTTAGTTTCAGCTTATGCATTGTCTCACCTGTTTTAAGTCAAGTATGTTATTATTATATTTTATTCCCTGCGCCGTGAGACATTCTACAGGTTCTTGATTAGTTCATTCTCTTCTTTCCCTTCTTTGGCGACCGTTCTGGGCTAGTCGGGCATGTGTACAGCGCACTTTAGGAGAAAATGCCGACTGGTGCGGGGCGGGCCGTCACAACAAGTGTCGTTTAAAACACATTTCACAATAAACCCAATTCACATTTTATTTTATTCTAATTTCTAAATATAATTGGAAAACTCTAGTAATCTTAATTAAAAGATTTTTTTTCTCAACTAGGTTTAAGAACGGTGTTATTGAAGACACCATTCACGACAAACCCAAAAATCCAATTTATTTAATTCCAAATAAATATTAATTGGAAAACTCCATTAAATCTTGATTAAAGATTTATTCTATTTCTTTATTAAAATAATGTTTTCAAAATATTAGATTTTGGAAATTACTACTTTTTATTATATTCATTATAAAATGAAAAAAAACAATCGATAAACCCGTTCGGGTTAAAATGGAATTTCAACTTATAATGGGCTAAATAGTCCAATTCATTACCATGTCCATTTATGGTTTATAATGGGCTAGACCCCCCCCCCACACATTAGGCCTACAACTTGCGGATGCTGGACATGCCGGTCGGGTCTGGGCAGACTTATCCCAAAAGCTGGGCTTAACCTCGTGTCATAGCCCGCTTCGTATTTGCGTACTTAGACCTCTCACATTGGGTTCAACATTAGTGGATGCTAGATATGTCGGTCGGGTCCGGGCAGACTTCCACCACAAATACAACCTAACCTCGTGTCAAAAGTGCAATTATAATTTTTAATTGTAATTATTTCACTGAAAAATATTCATTATTTATAAACTATTCTTTATACAAAAATGTTCTTTATTTTCAAATATTATTCTATTAAAAGTATTCTAAATCGGAATGTGACTCCATCAATTACCATATAAAGTCGGTCATATGGATTTCATACATTGCATATGTATATAACAGTAATGATAAATAATCAATAAACCATCCATTCACATCCAGAGTGGAATTAATAATATTGTGAGCATTAAAATAATAGATAAATAATGCTCATCACAGATTGTCAATCTATCGATTGACAGATAACTAAACAATTGGGACTAGTGTATGACAAATATCATACCAATACCCATGTGGGTTTTCAGCCAACAACAGTTCATATAAATAAATCATTGGGTAATGAATTTAACCGATTACAATTCAATTTGAATTATTTTCTATTTAACGAATTTTGATTTTTTTAAATTATAAATAAATATTTATAATTTAATTTCACTACCATAATAACATTATAATGATAATGTTTTAATCTAGCACAAATCATATTTTAACTTATGATAAATTTTCTAATAAAATGACATTTCTAATTAAATGACATTTCTAACTAAATGAACTATTTATTTACAAAATATGTTTTAATCTAAATGATAAATTTATTTGACAAATATGTTCTAATCTAAATGACATATTTATTTAACAAATATATGTTCTAATCTACATGACATAAAAATATGTAAATTTTAATATGTATACAAAATTAATGTATACATGACATATAAAAATGTAAATTTTATCTTTGACAATCATAAACGACATTTCTAAATGAACATAATTGAACTTCATTTTCTGACAATTCCAAATGATCATAAATGACATTTCCAAAATGAACATAAATGATACTTCTAAATGAACATAAACGATACTTCATTTTTGACAATTCGAAATGAACATAAATGATATTTATATTTTTGACAATTTTAGTACAATAAAAATGACATTTTTATTTTACAAAACATGATCCTAAATAAATGGCATGTTTATTTTACAAAACATAATCCTAAGATAATGATATGTTTATTTCACATAACATATACTAATAAAATGACATGTTTTATCTAACGCAACAAATACTAACCAAATGACATGTTTTGTTTTAACATAACATATACTAATAAAATGATGTTTTTATTCTAATGTAACATTTGCTAACAAAATAATGTTTTTGTACTAATGTAACATTCTATAACAAAAATGATATTTTTGTCAAATTTAACATTTTATAACAAAAATACTATTTATTTCTAATGCAACACTTTAAAACAAAAATGTTGTTTTATTTCTATGTAACATTTTATAATAGAAATGTTATTTTATTTCTAATTTAAACAATTCTAATTAAAATAGCATGTTTGATCTAAATAAACATTTCTACTAAAATGACATGTTTAATCTAAATAAACATTTCTAATAAAAATGTTATCTTTAATTTAAATAAACTTTTCCTAACAAAATATTACCTTTAATCTAAATGAACATTTCCTAACAAAAATGGCATGATTATTCTAATGTAATGTTTTTAATAAAAGAGACATTTTTATTCTAATGTAATATTTTTAACAAAGATGTCATTTTTATTCCAAATAAACATTTCTAACCAAAGTGATGTTTTTAATCTAATAAAACATTTTATAACAAAATGTTATTTTATTTCACAAGCAACATTTTTAACTAAAAATGATATTTTTAACAAATGTAACATTTCTAACAAAAATAATATTTTTAATCTACTATACATTTTCTAACAAAATGTTCTTTTTATTCTAATGTACATTTTCTAACAAAATATTCTTTTTATTCTAATGTACATTTTATAACATGACATTCCTAAATGAATGATATTTTTATATTAACATAATGTTTTTAAATAAATGACATTTATAACATATCATTGTTCTAATAAATGACAATTTAATATTGTCAATCCTAATTCAATAAAAGATGACAAATTTATATTGTCAATTCCAATTTAACAAAAGATGACAAATTCATATCGTTGATTCTAATTTAACAAAAGATGACTAATTTATATCGTCAATTCTAATTTAACAAAAGATGATAAATTCAATTTCTAACATAAATGACAAATTTAATTTCTAACATAAATGTTTCTAAAAAAAAATGATATTTTTAATTCTAACATAACATGCTTCTAAAAATGATATTTATCACTAAAATGATAATTTATACTAACATGACATGACAATTTTATACTACATGACATTTCATCACTAAAATGATAATTTATACTAACATGACATTCCTAATAAAATGATAATTTTATTTTAACATAACATATGATCCAACATATCATTACCACCACATTCATTCAATCAATCTAAATTTTATACGGCACACATATTTAACATCATAACCATAATCAATATATATATATAAATATATTTAAGTTTTAAATCGAGAAATCTCTCCGTATTTTTAATAAAATTAAATAGCGTTTAATTTTAGTAAAAATCCCAACTGCAATAGTTCTTGTCCAAATTAGTTCTAAAATGTAGCGCTCGCTGATACGATTCCATCGAGACTGAAATCATCGAATTTCGTTAAGATTTGAATGAGTTATGGCTTTTTAAAGATTTAATTACATTCTTAAACAATAAAAAAATTAACCTTTTAATTACAACACCAAAAATGTTGCCATTCCTTTCTTTACTCCTTCTTCTACGTTTCTACAGGAACCCATCGCTCCGCTCCTTCCTTCCAATCGCACATCATCATAAGCCACTACTACCCGATCAGAGACTACTACGTCGAAGCTCGTCCTCTGCTCCACCACCGCTCGCATCATCTCCCCACTCGCCGTCTCCTTTCTCCCAAGAAATTAACCCAAATTCAGCCACTTGGTGGTTAAAAATCCACCAATTCGTGAAAGTAAATATGACCTTAACCGTAAAGAACTAAGGATCTTGAAGAGCTCTTGAATTTGGTGTTGGAGATTTGTTTTAATTCAAAGCATAGAGGGAGAATTTAGGGATTCATTGTAACAACCCGTAAAATCTGAACCAATTTAAAAATTTTAAATTGGCTATTTTAGTGGATTTTAAGTATTTAAAATAAATATTTTAAAAAATATCGATGGAAAGTGAGTTTGAATCGATGGTTGAAAATGAATATAATTAAATTGAATTATAAACAAGGCCTGAAATGGCATGGCAGTTTCGAAATTTCAATTCAAACTTTGACTGGCTGTACCGGGTGCAAAATAAAATGGATTTTAGTGAAACCAAAAATATTTAAATCTGTTAGTGAATATCTTTCTAACGAATCTGAAAAATCGAAGTTTCATAGCGGGAGTCAAAAGTTATGGTCAAATGAATTTTCAGAAAGGTCGCTATAGAAATTATATCGCCCGTGAAAATAGACATTTTGCAAACGACCTCGGAATTCGACGAAACCACTTTTGTCGGACCTGGGATGTGAAGTTATTGCTAGGTTTCAAATTTCATAATTTTCGAAGCTAGTATGTGAGCGTGGCAAAGAAAAATGTGTTTTGGTCAATTACAACTAAATTGGATCGACCAGAAAATGTCCATTTTTCAAACGGTCTCAGAATTCAACGAAACTAGTTTTGTTGGGACCGTATCATCAAAACATAGCTGGATTTATTTTTCTGGAATTTTTAGAATCAGTATGTGGCCCCTGCAAATTGAAATGTACGTTCAAATCCAATATTGAATGTTATATATTTTAATTTGAAGCAAAACTGACTGAAACATTCGAATGGGCCTACGAAACATATCCCATTGTGTTCGGAATGGGGGTATTTAGCTAGGGACGACAGTCGTTGGGTCTGGATTGGGGTTCGTATGTAAAGAGGGGTATTTTCGGATTTAAAATAAATTAAAAATAATTATAAAATTCTAGCCAATAGGATTTCTCGTTCAATTCTCTCTCTTTAACCCTAATTGCCGCCGCCCAATACGATTCCACGGCCGATTTTGTTCCAGAGAATAACCCAAAAATTCCCTCAAAACATTTCGAATTAAATTATGATCCTTTAGCAAACTTTGTAGAGAATTGAATCAGCTCCAAATCAATACGGGTTTGATGAGCTCTCGTTCCGTGTGGTGCTCGAATCGCTGATCTAAAGGGCCGCCGCTCATCATCGTTTTCAGCGCCAGAATGACCTCCGAGTTCGCTGTTGTTGAGGCCAGTGGTAGCTGTCGCGGTGGAGCACGCCGTGGAAGCCTCCGATCATCAGCAGGCGTCGTGTTTGGCTCGCAAAATCAAGCCCTAGATTTGAACGACTAGTTTTGAATGCGGCCAGGAGTTTAAAGGAGGAAGGAGGTTTTTTATTTTATTTTATTCCTTTGTTAATTAATTTTAGAAAGTACGCAACATTTATAAAATCATATCTTTTTCGTTTCTTGCCGAAATCCAGTGAAACAAGAGACAGTGGACTCGTGTGGACGCCTTCTACATTCTAGAAGAGACCGCATATTTTTCTGAGCCTTCTGCTATTTTTGGTGGAGTGGAACCCAATGTGAGATTTCTAATTTATAAACGATATGGAAAACAACGATGTATAAATTATATATTCGATGTATGAGTTATATAAGGAATGTACACCTCATGTATAAACGTTGTATAAGTTGTATGTTCGATGTATAAGTTATATATGCGTTGTAAAAATTATATGTGCGTTGAAATGAATTGAAGTGAATTGAAATTTATTTATAAACGAATATATATATATATATATATATATACTCCCCTCGTCCACAGACCATGGACGATATTTATTGGTTGTGATTGGTGTGAAAATTGGTTGATAGCGAATGGTTGATTAGAATTGTTTGTGGTTGAAATTGATTGATTGTGGTTGAAAAATACCCATCTGTGGTTAAAAACAAAATTAGAATAGATTGTGGAAATGAAAATAAAACATGCCGCCTGCGTGCGAACTAGATGCATGAATCCCCATTGTCAAAAGCTGCAAGGCTTTAAGGTAGAGCGAGGAGCCGTACTAGGGACGACCCCGGTTTTAACTACCCTGCCGTTATGCTGCCGAAATTTTCAATAATATTCATGTGTTAGAAATTTTTTCATGTGTTGAAACTATATTCATGTGTTGAATAGAAATTCATGTGTTGAACGACATTCGTGTTTCGAAATAAATTGTTTTATAATAAAAATCATATTTTTATCATCTATGTGAACTATATAAAATAGTCGTGTTTTGAAATAAATTGTTTTATAATAAAAATCATATTTTTATCATCTATATGAACTATATAAAATAGTTGTGTTTTGAAATAAATTGTTTTACAATAAAAATCACATTTTTATTATATACATGAATTGTTGAAAATAGTGAAGTGTTGAAATAAATGCCTGTTTGATAAAAATATCATTTTTATCAAATCTATAAAGTGGATATGGTTTTGAAATCGATGAAAGAATTATATTTATGTATATTTATATAAATATAATCAAAATATAGTGAATAACGAAGCTGCAGTTAGTGTTTTGAAACCGTGATTTCAAACGATTAGTGCGGGAGATCCGACCATCGGATTTTCCCAAAACCACAACCGTCGGGTTCGCCTTGGAAATACCTTTCCAATGGCACCAACATTGTAAAGATCCAACGGTTGGATTGCCTGGAATGTTTAATTCAAATCTGAAGAACAACTGCGCCAGAATCGATTATTTTTATATATATATATACAATTAATTAAATTAAATCGAATAACGACGCTGTAGTTCGAATTTTGAAATCGTAACTTCAAACGATTAGTGCGGGAGATCCGACCGTCGGATCTTCCCAAAACTGAAACCGTTGGATTCATTTTGAAAAGATCTTTCTAATGTTATAAATTTTGTAAAGATACAACGGTTAGATTTTCAGATATGTGTAAATCAAATCTGGAGAAAAACGGCGCCACGGCCGCGTTATGGCCTGAAGCGTCGTTTGAATGAATTGGCTATTTTTAAATAAATAAAAATAGCGATAAATCGTGATAAAATATTATAAACGATATGGAACAGAAATAAACTGAATTTGCTCGATTTATGTGATATATGATGGTTGAATGTGTTTGGCGTGAAAATTACACTAAAGAACAGAATTAGTGATATCGCATAATTTGACCATTGAAATGAATAGATTTGAAATTCTAAATACGTGAATTATTTGAAAAGGCCGAGTTAATTCTCATTTCAAATAATTTATCGATGAGTGAAAGTCGAAGATATGAAGACGGTGCAAGACCGATGATCTTCACGTCGAATGGAGGGGGTGCTACTGATGCTCATGATAGGAGTAGCTACCTTGACGGGGTTGAGGTAGTAGCCACCCGGACGTACTTGTTGATTGTACGGATATGCAAGGTATTGAGTGCCTCCGGTTTCGTTCAGACCCAGAACGAACGTGTAAATGGACTGTGTGACTGACATTGGATTTTTTTCTATGCTGATTGATCTCTATTAAATATATATTTGTTTGGCGGCGGAGAATTTATTCTCTTGCTTAACGCCCTTCTCTGAGACGTACGAGCTCAGAGGTTATATATCGATGAAAACCAGTCGCATTGAGTGAATTGCCTGTGTGGCAAGCCTAAGTGGCAGATGATCAAGGCTTCTGTTGAAAAGAAAAGTCTTGTGGTTGATGATCAAAGCACGGCCTGTGTGGCATAGCTTTGTGTATAGCGTTGTTTCGCGAGCCTCACACCCCGATATGAGCCAGAAACGGGAGGAGGACTTCAGGGAGGACATGCGTTTTCTTCTAGCTAGGAGTGGTGCTTTGGGTTTTACACGCCCGGGTATTTTACTTATGGGGATGATGGAAAGCGAGGCCTCGGTTGCTTCAGTCTCTTCGGAGCCGATTGTGTGGTCGGATATGACCAATGACGCCCCATAGTGTGGGGAAACGCCGTGTTCAGGAATTTTAATTTACATCGGTGGACCGGCCCTGACGATCCAAGGGCCCAGCTGAGTCTGGGTCCTAAGACACGGGCTAGAGTGTCTCGAATCGGTAAGGACTATCTTTTGCCTTGGTTCAAGACGGAAATCCAATTTCCAAATACGGTACCGTGCGATTTTGATTGTATACCTATATATGGCGACATCGTGGTATGAGGCATTAATGCCGTCTATGATTGATACTTATGATTTGAATTTGTTTTAGAAACCTATAAACACTAGTAATAATATCAAATGCTTTAGTTTTATTCGTATCAAGCATATTTTGGCCATTATAAGGTAAAACTCTATCCTCCGGTTTGTGTTGCATTGTGTGATGGGAACTGAGTCTTATAAAGGCTTCATTTTTATAAAAAGCATTGCGATGTTTAAAAGATTTATTTGTTTAAAAACACTGGCAATCCAATGGAGTAAACCCATTCCGCGAAAGTGGCGTGGTCCTGTGATTAGCCCTATTGTAAAATGTGTCAAGTGGATTTCTCATACCAGTCCCATGACTGACTCGTAGTTTGTTTCACTTGCAAACTCGGATGCCCCTATTTCTACACGGGCAGCCTTGTATTCAGGTTTTAGCAGGCCCTTTCTGGATAAATGGAGCTGAAGATGGATTCTATCATTTATCTTTTTTATGCTATTCAGCTCCTATTGTACATATTATGTTTTCTTTTCCACAGTAGACATTTATGTATAGCTGAACTGTATTTTGTACTAAGTATGATCCTATATACTATGTAGCTCTGATGATTATATTTATCCAGTGTATTCTATTATGCATTATCTGGTGTATTTTATTATTTCTGTTCTGCTGTTATCTGTTTATGTGTTATATTCAAAAGATTACCCTAGCCACCGTCTTATCAGGAATGGGGTCGTCACAAACGTGGTATCAGAGCTTTGATTAAGCTTAGTCTGGAGTATAACATATGAACGAACTCATTTGAAATAGAACCAGTAGTGTTCTAGGAAGAGTATCTCATCACAGATAGGATCAGTAATATCCTAGTATGAGTATAACAGAATGAAATACACCTCGATAGACACATTTACATTCAAGTATACGTCTCTATGCTTTATAATATCTTTTCTTTTGACCTGACACTTGGTCTGCTATTTGCAGAAGTACTATAAAATGAGTGACAGAAACAAAAGGAATGCAGACCCAGATATTGAAGCTCTATTTATGAAATATAGAAATCTGGGTGGAGCACTATTCTTGGGCGAAGAATCTATTGCTAAAACTCAAGCTTGGACTCGTTCCGCTGAGAAAATCTTCGAAGGTTTAAAGCTGCGGGATGACCAGAAAAGATTACTGGCATCTTGGGCACTCAAAGACGAAGCTCTGTTCTGATGGGATTCAATTGTGAAGGATAATCCAGAAGGTGATATCACCTGGGATAGATTCAAAGAGCTTTTCAGTGAAAAATTTACTCCTCCTGAAGCAACTGAGAGGTTATATGATGAATTCTACTATTTGATACAAGGTGATATGGATATCCCAGAATATCATAGGAGATTCAATGAACTTTCTCATTTTGCCCCTCATCTAATTCAAGAGCCAAAGATGAAGAATCTGAGGTTTATTAACGGTCTTCAAAGAAGATACCAGAATAAAGTAATGAGGCATGTGAAGCTTCCTTTTTCTGAAATGATATACATGGCTTACCAGTATGAGGATCTCGATAGGAAAGGTATGTTGCGAGACGAAGAGGAAGTCAGTTCTAGCACCAAAAGGAGAACTGGAACTGATATCCCAGAGACTAGCACACAGCCTGAGGCCAGTACGACGTCTAGAGTCAGAAAGAAGCCTAGATTAAATCGAGAAAGGGTTATAACTGAGAAAGGATCAGTAACCACTGCAATATGCAATAACTGCAAGAAAATAGGACATCTGTCGATAAACCATGGACCCTTAAGGAAGCAGTTAAAGAGTGGAATCAAATCGAAGAACAAGCTTCAAGAGAGTAGGGGATGCCATAAGTGCCACCAAGCTGGTCATATTGCGAAAAACTGCCGACTATCAGAGAAATCTAAAAAGGTTCAAGTAAATAAAGTAGCATAAGTTCTTGCATCCTCAACTAGTCAGGAAGACCAGATGTTTTAGAAGACACGCTTACTATCAAGGATATTCCAGTTAAAGTATTATTTGATACAGGCGCATCGCGAAGCTTTGTTGCAAAGAATGCGGTAAAGAAACTGGATTTGAATTTGAAGAAGCTCACAGAACCAATGACTGTTCATAATCCGGTTGGGGGTTCTATCGATCTTAGTTGGGTTTGTGGAGTGCCTGCCTCTTTTTCCCGGTATCGGTTCCCCACCATTGCAATAGTAATGAATTTTACAGAGTTTGACCTTATACTGGGATTGGATTGGTTAACCAAATATGAAGCAGAAGTTAAATGCGTCGAGAGAGTTGTTAAGGCAAAAACAAAGTTCGGAGAATATATAACAATTCCATGTGAAGGCCCGAATTCTGGTAGAAAAGACTTCTGGGCAGCATTAGATGTTTCTCCTGCTCAAATAGAACCTGTTCCTGCCGTTACAGAGAATATTCAGGTTGACATTGCAGACATCCCAGTTGTTAAGAACTATGCGGATGTGTTCGAAGAAGTCGTTAGCTTACCTCCGTAGAGAGAAATTGATTTAAAATCTCTTTAGTCCCGAATGCAAGGCCAGTGGTTCACGCTATTCGAAGAATGACCTTGAAAGAGAAAGACGAGTTAGATAGTCAAACTCGACAGCTAGTATGGAAGGGTCTAATCATGCCTAGTTTCTCTGATTGGGGAGCAGCAATAGTATTTGTTCCGAAGTCCGACGGTACTCTCAGACTATGTGTAGATTATCGTGACTTGAATAAGCAGACGCTGAAAAACAAATATCCATTGCCGCGGATTGATGATTTATTGGATCAATTAAATGGGGCACAAGTATATTCTCGAATGGACCTAGCTATAGGTTTCCATCAGCTTCGTATTGCCGAAGAGTGTGTTCCTTTGACTGCATTCAGAGGCCCAGACTTATTCTACGAGTGGTTAGTAATGTCGTTCGGCTTATGTAACGCACCAGCCTATTTCATCGATCTAATGAACCGAGTATTCAGAGGAGTATTGAATAAATTTGTTCTGGTCTTCATTGATGATATACCGATCTTCTCTAAATCAGAAAGCGAACACGAAAAACATTTGGAACAAGTGTTAGAAATTCTCAGAAAGAATGTGTTGAAAGCAAAGTTTTCCAAATGTATATTCTGGCAAGAAGAAGTCAAATTTCTTGGCCATGTCATGTCAAAGCAAGGAATTTCAGTGGATCCCAGTAAAATCACTGCTATTCAGAATTGGAAACAGCCTCATATACCCACGGAAGTCAGAATTTTTCTCGGGTTAGCCAGTTATTATCGGAAATTCATTAAGGATTTCGTGAAGATATCTAGTTCTTTAATGAAACTGACGAAGAAACATTCGAGATTCAGTTGGACTTCAGAATGTGAGGAACCTTTCCAGAAGATGAAATTAAAACTGACGATGGCTCCAGTGTTAACAATAATAGATGGAAATGAGGACTTGAAAGTCTGGACTGACGCTTTTAAAGAAGGCCTTGGCGCAGTGTTAATGCAAAGAGGCCATGTAGTCGCTTATGCTAGCCGTCAATTGAAACCACATGAAAAGAATTATGTAACTCACGATCTAGAATTGCTAGCTATCGTGTTTGCTATGAAAATTTGGAGACATTATCTATTGGGTGAGAAGTTTGAATTATTCACTGATCATCAATCATTGAAGTATTTATTCACCCAGAAGGATCTGAATATGAGACAGCAGCGTTGGTTAGAATTTCTCACAGCTTATGATTTAGATATTTTATATACTCCGGGAAAAGCCAATGTGGTAGCTGATGCGCTTAGCAGAAAAAATGTGATCATCGCCAGTATTATCATTACACCATCGTTGATTGATAAAATAGCTATTCTTCAAAAAGGCAATAGTTTTATTAAGGAGATGATTAGAAGAATTCAAAAGGGCGAAGTCTCCAGTTTCCAAGTGGATGGCTCAGGAGTTCTGAGGTTGAAAGGTAGAATTTGTGTTCCCGACAATCTTGATCTCAAGAGAGAAGTAATGGACGAGAGCCACAAGTCCAAACTGAGCATCCACCTAGGGGTTAGTAAAATGTACAATGACCTCAAGCGAACTTTTTGGTGGAAGGCAATGAAAAGAGATATCTCTATATATGTTAGCCGGTGTTCTACCTGTCAGCAAGTAAAAAGCGATCAGCAGAAGCTTCCTGGATTGTTGCAACCTTTAGAAATTCCAGGTGGAAAGTGGGAATAGATTTCTATGGATTTCATAGATGGTTTGCCCAGGACCAGGAAAGGAAATGACAGTATTTGGGTGATCGTAGATCGTTTCACGAAGACCGCCCATTTCATACCTGTCAAATCGAATAGAACTGCTCAAATTCTGGCACAGATTTATTTTAAAGAAATTGTTAGGCTGCACGGAGTTCCCATGAGCATTGTTAGTGATCGTGACCCGATTTTTGCCAGTAAATTCTGGGAAGCATTCCAAGCAGAATTGGGAACGAAACGGAACTTGAGCACCGCATATCATCCTCAAACAGATGGCCAAACTGAGAGGGTGAATCATATTCTTGAAGATCTATTGCGGGCTTGTATTCCTGATTTTGGTAGATCGTGGGAAGACCATTTACATTTGGCTGAATTATCATATAAAAACAGCTACCAGGCAAGCCTGAAAATGTCTCCATTCGAAGTATTGTATGGTAGACCGTGTCGATCCCCTGCTTGCTGGATTGAACCTGGTAATAGACTTGTATTAGGGTCAGATATGGTTTGCGATGCTGCAGACAAAGTCGATTTCGTTAAGAAATGATTACTAGCCGCCCAAAGCCGACAAAAAAGCTATGCAGATAAGAGAAGAAGAGATATATCATTTGCTGTTGGCGACTATGTTTATTTGAAGGTATCTCCGATGAGAGGAGTTATCCGGTTTGGTAAAACAGGGAAATTGGCACCCAAATTCATTGGTCCGTTTCCTATTCTTGAACAGATTGGAACTCTCGCATATAGGGTTAAATTGCCTGATTGGTTGCCTGGAGTGCATGATGTATTTCACGTATCTCAACTTCGAAAGCACGTTCATGATCCAGACTTGATCGTGGAAGAAGCAGCGCAACAGGATATAGAAATCACTCCAGAGTTGGAAGTTAGGAGAGAGCCGCTAAAGATAATTGGCAAAGAAACCAAAGAGCTGAGGAACAAAAAGGTTCACTTAGTCAAAGTGCAATGGAGTGGAGATCCGCGAGAATGTACTTGGGAAACAGAGGAAAGCATTAAGAAAGCATATCCTAAGTGCAGGGTGGATATCTCTGATTGACTCTGGTGCAAAGTACATTTACCATATTTTACAATTTCCATTGTATTCTCTATTTTGTTGTTGTTTTCTTTGCATGGATGTAGAATTTTAATTTTATATCCTAAATGGTTTTAAAAGGGTAAAAGAATTAATTCATACATTTTTGAAAAGTTAAAAATAAAATTGATTGATATTTGTGTTGTGTGATTGTGGATTTGATTTATTAAATTATTAGGACGATAGTTAAATTAATCAATAAAGGAATGAATGGTAGAATTTATTTGATTAAATCACACATTGAACTGGTTTAAAAATAGATAGAAATATATACGTGTGCATTATATATGTTTCGACAGGTAAGTGGATTAGCTGTAGAGTAAAGATTTTATTTGCGTGCCCGGCAAATAGGTAAACCTTAATGAGTTGGATGCGCAATTTTATTATTATATCAACTCCTGTGAATGCCATTGGATGCGGAGTGCTGGTTATTCTGTGTGTAATTAATAAATGTCGCCATAGGATAGTAACAGTTAATTTTGAACTACACTACATGGCATACTTCATCATTTACCACATAGGCATTTGGAGCTTGTGTGACGAGGTTGAAGATTTACCGTACGGGGGAGAGGCTTGTATGGCGATGACTATATTTTACAGGTTGAACTGATGACTGATATGGACCATATAAAATATAACGGTAAATTGCCAGATTAATATAAAAAACCCACACGGGTCTGGAGTTGACAATAATCACGTCTCTCTAGTCATTAGATACGACACATGGATCATTTAATTCCCACACGGGACGAGGTGACGAGGATTTATCCTCTGGAGTAATTAAAAATACACACTCCCTCAGGCTTTGACACGGTGACGAGAATTTATTCTCTGGAGTTATTATCTATACACGCTCCCCTGTAAGCACCAGAATATATCACTATAAATATGTGTATGCTTTATAGGATTTATTGGGTACCTAATACGGCCCAATAAATTTCCAAACACCTCCCCTTACAAAGGAGGTTATGGCGAAATTTTTCGAAAATTCCGGGTGTTTGCCAAATTTTTGAAGAATTTGAAAATTCTCAGAAACTGAAAAGTTGGAGAATGGAAGCCAGATTGAAAGTAGAGTTGATTAATCAAACCACTTTCGACTTTGTTCCTTTTTGGGGACGAAAAGTTTTAAGTAGGGGAGATTGTAACAACCCGTAAAATCCGAACTAATTTAAAAATTTTAAATTGGCTATTTTAGTGGATTTTAAGTATTTAAAATAAATATTTTAAATAATATGGATGGAAAGTGAGTTTGAATCGATGGTTGAAAATGAATATAACTAAATTGAATTATAAACAAGGCCTGAGATGGCGCGGCAGTTACGAAATTTCAATTCAAACTTTGACTGGCTGTACCGGGTGCCAAATAAAACGGATTTTAGTGAAACGAAAAATATTTAAATCTGTTAGTGAATATCTTTCTAACGAATCTGAAAAATCGAAGTTTCATAGCGGGAGTCAAAAGTTATGGCCAAATGAATTTTCAGAAAGGTCGCTATAGAAATTATATCGCCCGTGAAAATAGACATTTTGCAAACGACCTCGGAATTCGACGAAACCACTTTTGTCGGACCCGAGATGTGAATTTATTGCTAGGTTTCAAATTTCATAATTTTCGAAGCTAGTATGTGAGCGTGGAAAAGAAAAATGTGTTTTGGTCAATTACAACTAAATTAGATCGACCAGAAAATGGCCATTTTTCAAACGGTCTCAGAATTCAACGAAACTAGTTTTGTTGGGACCGTATCGTCAAAACATAGCTGGATTTATTTTTTTAGAATTTTTACAATCAGTATGTGGCCTCGGCAAATTGAAATGTACGTTCAAATCCAATATTGAATGTTATATATTTTAATTTGAAGGAAAACTGACTGAAACATTCGAATGGGCCTACGAAACATATCCCATTGTGTTCGGAATGGGGGTATTTAGCTAGGTACGACAGTCGTTGGGTCTGGATTGGGGTTCATATGTAAAGAGGGGTATTTTCGGATTTAAAATAAATTAAAAATAATTATAAAACTCTGGTCAATAGGATTTCTCGTTCAATTCTCTCTCTTTAACCCTAATTGCCGCCGCCCAATACCATTCCACGGCCGATTTTGTTCCAGAGAAGAACCCAAAAATTCCCTCAAAACATTTCGAATTAAACTATGGTCCTTCAGCAAACTTTGTAGATATTTGAATCAGCTCCAAATCAATACGCGTTTGATGAGCTCTCGTTCCGTGTGGTGCTCGAATCGCTGATCCAAAGGGCCGCCGCTCATCATCGTTTTCAGCGCCAAAAGGACCTCCTAGTTTGCCGTTATTGAGGCCAGTGGTAACTGTCGCGGTGGAAGCCTCCGATCATCAACAGGCGTCGTGTTTGGCTCGCAAAATCAAGCCCTAGATTTGAACGACTAGTTTTGAATGCGCCCAGGAGTTTAAAGGCGGAAGAAGGTTTTTTATTTTATTTTATTCCTTTGTTAATTAATTTTAGAAAGTCCGCAACCTTTATAAAATCATATCTTTTTCGTTTCTTGTCGAAATCCAGTGAAACAAGAGACAGTGGACTCGTGTGGACGTCTTCAACATTCTTGAAGAGACCGAATATTTTTCTGATCCTTCTGCTATTTTTGGTGGAGTGGAACCCAATGTGAGATTTCTAATTTATAAACGATATGGAAACAACGATGTATAAATTATATAGTCGATGTATGAGTTATATAAGCATTGTACACCTCATGTATAAGCGTTGTATAAGTTGTATGTTCGATGTATAAGTTATATATGCGTTGTAAAAATTGTATGTGCGTTGAAATGAATTGAAATATATTCATAAACGAATATATATATACTCCCCTCGTCCACAGACCATGGACGATATTTATTGGTTGTGATTGGTGCGAAAATTGGTTGATAGCGAATGGTTGATTAGAATTGTTTGTGGTTGAAATTGATTGATTGTGGTTGAAAAATACGCATCTGCGGTTAAAAACAAAATTAGAATAGATATTGGAAATGAAAATAAATCATGCCTCCTACGTGCGAACTAGATGCATGAATCCCCATTTTCAAAAGCTGCGAGGCTTTAGGGTAGAGCGAGGAGCCGTACTAGGGACGACCCTGGTTTTAACTACCCAGCCGTTATGCTGCCGAAGTTTTCAATAATATTCATGTGTTAGAATTATTTTCATGTGTTGAAACTATATTCATGTGTTGAATAGAAATTCATGTGTTGAACGACATTCGTGTTTCGAAATAAATTGTTTTATAATAAAAATCATATTTTTATCATCTATATGAACTATATAAAATAGTCGTGTTTTGAAATAAATTGTTTTATAATAAAAATCATATTTTTATTATCTATATGAACTATATAAAATAGTTGTGTTTTGAAATAAATTGTTTTACAATAAAAATCACATTTTTATTATATACATGAATTGTTGAAAATAGTGAAGTGTTGAAATAAATGTCTGTTAGATAAAAATATCATTTTTATCAAATCTATAAAGTGGATATGGTTTTGAAATCAATGAAAGAATTATATTTATGTATATTTATATAAATATAATCAAAATATAGTGAATATCGAAGCTGCAGTTCGTGTTTTGAAACCGTGATTTCAAACGATTAGTGCGGGAGATCCGACCATCGGATTTTCCCGAAACCACAACCGTCGGGTTCGCCTTGGAAATACCTTTCCAATGGCACCAACTTTTTAAGGATCCAACGGTTGGATTGCCTGGAATGTTTAATTCAAATCTGAAGAAAAACAACGTCATAATCGATTATATATATATATATATATATAATTAAACTAAATCGAATAACGACGCTGCAGTTCGAATTTTGAAATCGTAACTTCAAACGATTAGTGTGGGAGATCCGACCGTCGGATCTTCCCAAAACTGAAACCGTTGGATTCGTTTTGAAAAGATCTTTCTAATGATATAAATTTTGTGAAGATCCAACGGTTAGATTTTCAGATATGTGTAAATCAAATCTGGAGAAAAACGGCGCCACGGCCGCGTTATGGCCTGAAGCGTCGTTTGAATGAATTGGCTATTTTTAAATAAATAAAAATAGCGATAAATCATGATAAAATATTATAAACGATATGGAATGGTAAAAAACTGAATTTGCCCGGTTTATGTGATATTTGATGGTTGAATGTGTTTGGCGTGAAAATTACACTAAAGAACAGAATTAGTGATATCGAATAATTTGACCATTGAAATAAATAGATTTGAAATTCTAAATACGTGAATTATTTGAAAAGGCCGAGTTAATTCTCATTTCCAATAATTAATCGACGAGTGAAAGTCGAAGATTTGAAGACAGTGCAAGACCGATGATCTTCACGTCGAATGTAGGGGTGCTATTGATGCTTATAATACGAGTAGCTACCTTGATGGGGTTGAGGTAGTAGCCACCCGGACGTACTAGTTGATTGTATGGATATGCGAGGTATTGAGTGCCTCCAGTTTCGTTCAGACCCAGAACGAACGTGTAAATGGACTGTGTGTCTAACATTGGATTTTGTTCTATGCTGATTGATCTCTATTAAATATATATCTGTTTGGCGGCGGAGAATTTATTCTCTTGCTTAACGCCCTTCTCTGAGACGTACGCGCTCAGAGGTTATATGTCGATGGAAACCAGTCGCATTGAGTGAATTGCCTGTGTGGCATGCCTAAGTGGCAGATGATCAAGGCTTCTGTTGAAAAGAAAAGTCTTGTGGTTGATGATCAAAGCACGACCTGTGTGGCGTAACTTTGTGTATAGCATTGTTTCGCGAGCCTCACACCCCGGTATGAGCCAGAAACGGGAGAAGGAATTCAGGGAGGACATGCGTTTTCTTCTAGCTAGGAGTGGTGCTTTGGGTTTTACACGCCCGGGTATTTTACTTATGGGGATGATGGAAAGCGAAGCCTCAGTTGCTTCGGTCTCTTCGGAGCCGATTGTGTGGTCGGATATGACCAATGACGCCCCATAGGGTGGGGAAACGCCGTGTTCAGGAATTTTAATCCACATCGGTGGACCGGCCCTGACGATCCAAGGGCCCAGCTGAGTCTGGGTCCTAAGACACGGGCTAGAGCGTCTCGAATCCGTAAGGACTATCTTTTGCCTTGGTTCAAGACGGAAATCCAATTTCCAAATACGGTACCGTGCGGTTTTGATTGTATACCTATATATGGCGACATAGTGGTATGAGGCATTAATGCCGTCTATGATTGATACTTATGATTTGAATTTGTTTTTGAAACCTATAAACACTAGTAATAATATCAAATGCTTTGGTTTTATTCGTATCAAGCATATTTTGGCCATTATAAGGTAAAACTCTATCCTCCGGTTTGTGTTGCAAGATGGGAACTGAGTTTTATAAAGGCTTCATTTTTATAAAAAGCATTGCAATGTTTAAAAGATTTATTTGTTTTAAAGCACTGGAAATCCAATGGAGTAAACCCGTTCCGCGAAAGTGGCTTGGTCCTGTGATTAGCCCTATTGTAAAATGTGTCAAGTGGATTTCTCATACCAGTCCCATGACTGACTCGTAGTTTGTTTCACTTGCAAACTCGGGTGCCCCTATTTCTACACGGGCAACCTTGTATTCAGGTTTTAGCAGGCCCTTTCTGGATAGCTGGAGCTGAAGATGGATTCTATCATTTATCTCTTTTTATGCGGTTCAGCTCCTGTTGTACATATTATGTTTTCTTTTCCGCAGTAGACATTTATGTATAGCTGAATTGTATTTTGTACTAAGTATGATCCTATATACTGTGTAGCTCTGATGATTATATTTATCTAGTGTATTCTATTGTGCATTATCTGGTGTATTTTATTATTTCTGTTCTGCTGTTATCTGTTTATGTGTTATATTCCAAAGATTATCCTAGCCACCATCTTATCGGGAATGGGGTCGTCACATTCATTTTCGAAGCTTTCAGGCCATTAAAAAAGGAGGACGACGACTGTTCAAATAGAGTTTAGATTTAGGGTTTGTTTAATCTATATATTTATAATAAAATATAATTAATTATCCAATTTCTAAAGAAAAGCCCGTTACTTCATAACAACTCCAATTCCAGCCCAACTAGAGTTGTTCACAGCCAAATGCCTCTATTCCGAACACAATGGGCTAGGTCCCGTCATCCCGTTTGATTGTCTCAGCCCACTTTTCTTTATTTTAAAATATAAATCATTTATTTATTTAATTTGGTCATACATTTTCTCTGGGGCCACATACAGACTTACAGAAAAATTATTTCTATTTATGTTTCGACGAGACGGTCCTAACAAAATTTATTTCGTCGAATTTGGAGACCGTTTTAAAAATGACCATTTTCAAGTCGATTAAATTTGACTAAAATTGACAAAACACATTTTCTTTTGCCACGCTCACATATTGATTCTAAAAATTATGAACATTGAAACCTAGCAATAATTTGACATTTTGGTTCCAACAAAAGTGGTTTCGTCAAAAACGGAGGTCGTTTGCAAAATGACTATTTTTAATATTAATATATATATATATATAAATTCTATAGAGACTATTCTGAAATTTAAACTGGGCACAACTTTTGATTCCCGCTATGAAATTCAATTTTTCGGATTCGTTGGAAAGATATTTTAAATAGATTTAAATATTTCTGGTTTCACTAGAATCTGATTTATTTTGCATCCTGTACACTAAGTCAACGTTTGATTTCAAATTTTCAAACTACCGCGCTATTTCTAACTCCTTTTATAATTAAATTAAAAAAATTCATTCTAACTTCAATTTAAATAAATTTTTAATCGCTATTATTTAAAATAAATTATTTTAAGCATTTAAAATCCATTAAAATTTCTAAAATAAAAAATTTTAATTGGTTCCAAAATTCTGGGTTGTTACAATCTCCCCCACTTAAAATCTTTTCGTCCTCGAAAAGGAACGAAGCTAAAAGTTGTTTAACTAACCACTAAATTTTCATTCTTTTAATTGGTTTCTATAATCTTATTAGTCGGTTAACTTTCAAATATATATATATATATATATGTATAACTTTTATATATTTAAAAATCATATTTTCTAAGATTGGATTATATATATACTCACAAATACGTTATTTATAAACTTATCACTCTGAATTCATTCTAGGGATTTTCTAACCCCATCTCTAATGAGTTTTCTCATTCTAGGATGTTACTGATCCTATCTATAATGAGTATTCATTTATAGGATATTACTAATCCTACCTCTGATGAGTCTTTTGTTTAGTTCTAACGAGTTGTACCCCAAAGATTTGAGGTAACCAGAGCTCTGATACCAACTGTAACGATTTGGATTTCGCCCAAACCTAATCGATCGCCAAATCGACTAAGACCATTCAAAATCCCGAATACACTAACTTTGGGAATACAACACATCAGAACAAATAACAGAAGAATTTTATTTATCATAATAACGTAACATCAGAGTATAGAATATATCAGAGTACATCGATAAATGATACACCGGAAGATAATTTACAAAAGATTTAATACATTACAGCAGAAATAAATAAACACAGCGAAAGTCTATCAATGCTCTGGACACAGCTTTAAGCTTCGATCCAGAATCCTGCTCAATATATCTGCAAAATAAGCTACTCGACTGCCCGTGTGGAAAAGAGGGCACCCGAGTTTGCAAAGTGAAACAAACTATGGGCCAGTCATGGGACTGGTATGAGAAATCTACTTAACTTATCTAATAATAAGGCTAATCACAGAACCACACCGCTAATGCGGAACGGGTTTACTCCGTTGGATTGCCAGTGAATACATAAAGTAAATCATTTAAAGAAACGCAATGATTTTTAGAAAAATGAAACCATTATAAGACTTAAGTCCCATCACACAATGCAACCCAAACCGGAGGATAGAGTTTTACCTTATAATGGTCAAAAATGCTTGATACGATAAAATGGATTTGATATTATTATTTGTGTACATATGTTTCAAAAACATTTCAATCATAATGTATTAATCATAGACGGCATAGCTACCATATACTATGTCGCCATACTAGTTATACAATCAAAACTGCATGGTGTCGTATTGGAAATTGGGTTTCCATCATAAGTCATGGCTAGGAATGATCTCCTTACCGATTCGAGACACTCTAGCAATGTCCCAGGATCCCCCGCAGTGAACCCTTGGATACTGCAGGGTCGGTCCACAAATAACGTTAGTGGATTAGTTATGCCTGAACACACGTTTCCTAAACCTATTGAACCTATAAAATGGTCACAATCGACCAATAAATCCGAGGCGCCTCATAATCCATCAATCACATAAGTACAAATGTCGGGCCTTGTAAAAACCCTGACACCAGTTCTAGCTAGAAAGAAATGTGTACACTCCCTGCATTCCCTTGTCCCGTTTTTGACTCTAACCGGGGTGTGAGGCTCGTGAGGTAACGTGATACACAAAGCTATGCCGAAATAGGCTATGCTTTGATCATCAACCACAAGGCTATTCTTTTCAATAAAAGCCTTGATCATTTGCATCTTGGCGTGCCATATTGACAATCCACGCCATGCTATCAATAACTATCAATACATAATCTCTAAGGGTGTTAAGCAAGAGAATAAATTCTCCGCCACTAACGGTTATATATTGAATAGAAACCAATTTCCATAGAATGAAATCCAATGTCAGACACACATCCATTTTCGAGCCCGTTCTAGGTCTGAATGAAACCAGTGACACCTTATTCCTCGTCCCATATGTCCAATACAGGAGAGGGATGCTCACATATCCATCGATCTCCAAGTATGTCTGGACGATCACCACATATTACCTTGTCTTGGGATGCCTCCCAATCAAGACATCAGTAATCGTCCAAACGATGTGAAGACCTCCGGTCTTCAATCACCTTCTTCATCTTCGACTCTTAGTCGTCGTAGTAATTATTCGGAATGGGTTAAACCCGGTCTTTCCGAATAACTCGCATGTTTTATAATAAATGATAAAGTGCTATAATAACACATCAAAGTCCTCATTCCAATTCAGAATATTCTTTTAATAAAATATTCTCGTTGTTAGGGAAAGGTTCCCATTAATTTTATCAAAGATAAATTCTTTAAATTTATTCCTTAATCTTCTTTTATAAAGATCCTTTAAAACTCAAATGTGGTTTTAAATATCAAAAATCATAACTTAATGATTATTCAACTTTAAATATTAATCTTATCTTTAACCTTTAACTGGGTTAAAGAACCAATGTCCTTTTAAAACACAGTTCACGGTAAACCCAAAAATCATCTTCTATAAAATATGGAATTTTCACAGAAATCAAACCAATATATAATCGATATAAATTCCTGTACCAGACTGATAATATAAATGGAATAACGACCAAGCCTTAAATTCCATATATAGTAATGGTCTTCTTTTACAGAAGTTCATCTCGATTATTATTAAATCGAATTCTATTCAATTCCAGTTTAATATTTTAAATTGGAAACTTTACTTTGGAAAATTCCCATTTAAATCTTAATAAAAGATTTATAAATTCTAAATTATATTTTCACAGTTAATTGGGTTAAAGAACAAGTGTCGTTTAAAACACAGATCACAATAAACCCAATTCACACTTTACTTTATTCTAATTTCTAAATATAATTGGAAAACTCTAATATTCTTAATTAAAAGATTTATTATTTTCTCAACTGGGTTTAAGAAAAGTGTTACTGAAGACACCATTCACGACAAACCCAAAAATCCAATTTATTTAATTCCAAATAAATATTAATTGGAAAACTCCATTAAATCTTGATTAAAGATTTATTCTATTTCTTTATTAAAGTAAAGTTTTCAAAATACTAGATTTTGGAAATTACTACTTTTTATTCTATTCATTATAAAATGAAAAAAATGATCGATAAACCCATTCGGGTTATAATGGCATTTCAACTTATAATGGGCTAAATAGTCCAATTCATTACCATGTCCATTTAGGGTTTATAATGGGCTAGACCTCCCACATTAGGCCTACAACTTGCGGATGCTGGACATACCTGTCGGGTCCGGGAAGACTTATCCCACAAGCTGGGCTTAACTTCGTGTCATTGCCCGCTTCGTATTTGTGCACTTAGACCTCTCACATTGGGTTCAACATTAGTGGATGCTGGATATGTCGGTCGGGTCCGGGCAGACTTCCACCACAAATGCAACCTAACCGCGTGTCAAAAGTGCAATTATAATTTTTAATTGTAATTATTTCACTGAAAAATATTCATTATTTATAAACTATTCTTTATATAAGAGTGTTATTTATTTTCAAATATTATTCTATTAAAAGTATTCTGAATCAGAATGTGACTCCATCAATTACCATATAAATTCGGTCATATGGATTTCATACATTGCATATGTATAGTAATGATAAATAATCAGTAAACCATCCATTCACATCCAGAGTGGAATTAATAATTGTGTGAGCATTAAAATAATAAATAAATAATGCTCATCACAGATTGTCAATCTATCGATTGACAGATAACTAAACAATTGGAACTAGTGTATGATAAATATCATCCCAGTACCCGTGTGGGGCTTTCAGCCAACAACAGTTTATATAAATAAATCATTGGATAATGAATTTAACCGATTACAATTCAGTTTGAATTATTTTCTATTTAACTAATTTTCATTTGTTTAAATTATAAATAAATATTTATAATTTAATTTCACTGCCATAATAACATTATAATGATAATGTTTTAATCTAGCACAAATCATATTTTAACTTATGATAAATTTTCTAATAAAATGACATTTCTAATTAAATGACCTATTTATTTACAAAATATGTTTTAATTTAAATGATTAATTTATTTGACAAATATGTTCTAATCTAAATGGCCTACTTATTTGATAAATATATGTTCTAATCTACATGACATTTAAAAATGTAAATTTTAATATGTATACAAAACTTATGTATACATGACATATAAAAATGTAAATTTTATCTTTGACAATCATAAATGACATTTCTAAATGAACATAATTGAACTTCAATTTCTGACAATTCCAAATGATCATAAATGACATTTCCAAAATGAAATAAATGATACTTCTAAATGAACGTAAATGATACTTCATTTTTGACAATTCGAAATGAACATAAATGATACTTATATTTTTGACAATTTTAATACAATAAAAATAACATTTTTATTTTACAAAACATGATCCTAAATAAATGGCATGTTTATTTTACAAAACATAATCCTAATATAATGACATGTTTATTTCAACATAACATATACTAATAAAATGCCATGTTTTATCTAACACAACAAATACTAACAAAATGACATATTTTGTTTTAACATAACATATACTAATAAAATGATGTTTTATTCTAATTTAACATTTGCTAACAAAATAATGTTTTTATACTAATGTAACTGAAACACCCCTCCTCCATTAAGGTCACTCACAAAGGGAATGCATTAACTTCAGTGAAGCATTTTAGGTAAAAGACACAGATAATTTACAAGACAGTCATATAAGCAGTGGAAAACTGAAATTATTTATTAAATGGCGCGGTTCAGTTAAAACATTACAAGCATTGTCTCAAAACCCAACTTCTAAATTATTACAATAAAACATTTGTCTTGATTTAAATCTCCAAGTACATAAAGAAACATAAAACAGAAGTAAAGCAGCATAAATCCCCAATAAAAGTGTAACCACAGCCATAGCCCAAGAAAGGAGAATCCAAGCAATACATCTACTTTCTTCAAGCATGAAAAGGTTTGCACTAAGCTGAAGTATTCCCTCCCTGCGGACCTGGAGGGGGGAACGGAAGAAAAGAAGGAGAAAGAAAATGGGTTAGATATAAGTCTAGTAAGTCCAGTGATTATTCAGCATGTAAACAGGTAAAAGGGTCATGACATGAATAAACTGAACATAGTACAATACCATAGAAACAAGATAACATAAGATAAGATAAACTGAATGTACTATCGCACTCATTTCTATTTCTATGCACCTACTACGAATGTTTCAACTACCATCATGTGTTCATAACAAAGTGATCCCTTTCCCGATCGGGTTCTACTCGCATGTATTTCTTACTTGTGTCATTCGGCCCCACTCGATTATCGATACCTGTGCTGGTCCCACCATGGGGTGTATCAATTCCTATGGTGGCAACCCGACACAAATTCAAGATGCACAGTGTATACTACTGATGCCCAATTCCTACTTTTCCACTCCGGAGTACGTGCATGCCCATACTCTGTCGGAACTACGCTGCTGCACCCCCTGTCGCTATTTTGACCGCTTATAATCAGCCTAGTAATCATGCCCCACCCTGCCTAGTTCAGGGTACCATGATACATCTATGTGGGTTACTGCTGAAATGGGTCCCGTTACTAGGGTTTCCTAACCAACATGTTATAACGGTTAAGTGTTCTCCATTTTACCTAACCCCACCCATCCGTTTGACTAACATGTTGTATTGGTTAAGTGCTGCCTTGATTAACTTAACCCTACCATTCTTAGCCTATATGTTCCTTAGCTTTAATTCATTCATTAAAGCACCAACCTCTCACATTAGATATGTATTGTTGCGGTCGCTGGATGTGCCAGGCGGTTCCGGGCAGTCTTACACCGCAACTCAATCTAACCTCGGGTTTTTCAGGCTTAATGCGCTAACCTCTCACATTAGATCTATATTGTTGCGGTCGTTGGATGTGCCGGGCGGTTCCGGGCAGTCTTACACCGCAACTCAATCTAACCTCAGGTTAGGCATATTCATCTTTTAATTAATTTACATATTTACCATTCATGTTTATATGTAAATTATCCACAAGTGTTGTCAAATCAAGTCATGTCCCATTTACCGTCTAAATTATGTCCAAATTATGCCATTTCATGCTACTAATCATTTACATGATTATGAGCCAATCTATGCCAATAGCATGTAATTTAATATTTTCCCCCAATGTTTCCCCCGTTATTTGTTCGCACAATTCACATAGAACGTTAGGCTGGCAATTTAGCCTAAATAAAAAAAAGGGAAATGAAAAGGGACATGTAACATTCCAACAGGCATAAAACAACATAGATCAATATGTGGCATATACCGACATAAACTTAATTAAGCATATAAACGCGATCTTGCATTTAAATTAGATCCAATTTACATGCGAACTAGCATAAGTCTAATTGTATAAACATGAACTTATATAGATCTTAAACATGGGTACTAACTTGGATCTAAACATATAACATGTATGAACATAACTTAGCATGTAACTTACATACATATAAGAACCACAAATTTAATACAACATGATAGGTTCAATGGTATCGGTCCTAATAGTCTCATAGGCATGATACGTTTTACTATGTCAGTCACAACAGTCCAGTAGGCATGATAGGCTTTACTATGTTAGTCACAACAGTCCAATAGGCATGATAGGCTTTACTATGTCAGTCACAACAGTCCAATATGCATGAACAATTCAGAATTGACAAAATGATAGGCATGAATAGAATTATGCATAGTTCTAGATCCAGTTATTACCGTCATGATTTCTTATTAGGTGTTCACATCTAAACAATAACTGTACTTACAGAAAAAGGACGAATATTGATTTCTGGGATCTGATTTCGGAATTTGTAAAGCTATCCTTTGATGTAGACGTTTGATTCTCTAGTTCTTCTAAATGATTCCTAGTTTGAATTTGATTCTCTAGTTTGGGGTAGATGAATGGAGGCTAGGCCAGTTTATAGACGAACAACATGACGGCTTCATAGAATGAGTTCTAGGGTTGAGGTTTGGGGTGATTATATAAAAGTCTAGGTTCAATTCTAGCCTTTAGATAAGTCTAGGAGAAATCAGAGCCATCAAACCAAAGAGATGTGTCATCCAGCCAACCGTAGCATGACACATATGTCCTAATATTTCAGAAATCAGTCATTGGCCAATCAGAGAAGGCCACATCAACACACGGTTGTAAAAATTCGTCACAGGAGCAAGATCTAAAAAGGGGTCGACTCCCTACGGGGGAGGGGGGTCGACACCTATGTCGACTCCCCTGGGGGGGTCGACACCCTGAGCGGAAATTTCCCGCTCAGCCGATTTTGAATTCTGAACTATTTTTATTATTTAATTATTATTTATATTTATTTTCTGCTTGAACTTGAAATCTTCTAAACTCCATAACTTCTTCACACGGAGTCCGATTCACGCAAACTCGGACTCTATCTCAGGCAGAATTCCGAGACGAACGCAATGGTGTAACCCGTTTCCCTTAACTCCCACTTTTAAAATTAAGTATTCTTTATTTCGTTACTTTAGTGTTCACAGAAAATACGGGGTGTTACAGTAACATTCTATAACAAAAATGATATTTTTGTCAAACTTAACATTTTATAACAAAAATGCTATTTATTTCTAATGCAACATTTTAAAACAAAAATGTTATTTTATTTCTGTGTAACATTTTATAACAGAAATGCTATTTTATTTCTAATGTAAACAATTCTAATAAAAATGACATGTTTGATCTAAATAAACATTTCTACTAAAATGACATGTTTAATCTAAATAAACATTTCTAATAAAAATGTTATCTTTAATTTAGATAAACTTTTCCTTACAAAATGTTACCTTTAATCTAAATGAACATTTCCTAACAAAAATGACATGATTATTCTAATGTAATGTTTTTAACAAAAGAGACATTTTTATTCCAATGTTATATTTTTAACAAAGATGTCATTTTTATTCTAAATAAACATTTCTAACCAAAGTGATGTTTTTAGTCTAATAAAACATTTTATAACAAAATGTTATTTTATTTCACAAGCAACATTTTTAACTAAAAATGATATTTTTAACAAATGTAACATTTCTAACAAAAATGATATTTTTAATCTAGTATAAATTTTCTAACAAAATGCTCTTTTTATTCTAATGTACATTTTATAACATGACATTCCTAAATGAATGATATTTTTATATTAACATAATGTTTTTAAATAAATGACATTTATAACATATCATTATTCTAATAAATGACAATTTAATATTGTCAATCCTAATTCAATAAAAGATGACAAATTTATATTGTCAATTCCAATTTAACAAAAGATGACAAATTTATATCGTCAATTCTAATTTAACAAAAGATGACAAATTTATATCATCAATTCTAATTTAACAAAAATGGCAAATTTAATTTCTAACATAAATGACAAATTTAATTTCTAACATAAATGACAAATTTAATTTCTAACAGAAATGATTCTATAAAAAATGATATTTTTAATTTTAGCATAACATGCTTCTAAAAATGATATTTATCACTAAAATGATAATTTATACTAACATGACATGACACTTTTATACTACATGACATTTCATCACTAAAATGATAATATATACTAACATGACATTCCTAATAAAATGATATTTTTATTTTAACATAGCATATAATATAACATATCATCACCACCACATTCAATCAATCAATCTAAATTTTATACGGCACACATATTTAACATCACAACCAAAATCAATATATATATATATATACATATTTATTTATTTTTAAATTTTAAATCGAGAAATCTAACCGTATTTTTAATAAAATTAAACAACGTTTAATTTTACTAAAAATCCCAACTGCTACTGTTCTTATCCAAATCAGTTCTGAAATGTAGTGCTCGCTGATATGATTCCATCGAAACTGAAATCATCGAATTTCGTTAAGATTTGAATGAGTTATGGCTTTTTAAATATTTAATTACATTCTTAAACAATAAAAAAATTAACCTTTTAATTACAACACTAAAAAAATTGTCATTCCTTTCTTTACTCTTTCTTCTACGTTTCTACATGAACCCATCGCTCCGCTCCTTCCTTCTAATCGCACATCATCATAAGCCACTACAACCCGATCAGAGACTACTACATCAAAGCGTGTCCTCTGCTCCACCACCACCCGCATCCTCTTGCCACTCGCCGTCACCTTTCCCCCCAAGAAATGAACCCAAATGCAGCCACTTTGTGGTTAAAAATATACCAATCCGTGAAAGAAAATATGATCTTAACCATATATAATTAAGGATCTTGTAGAGCTATGGAATTTGGTGTTGGAGATTTGTTTTAATTCGAAGCATAGAGGCAGAATTTAGGGATTCATTTTCGAAGCTTTCAGGCCACTAAAAAAGGAGGACGGCGACTGTTCAAATAGGGTTTAGATTTAGGATTTGTTTAATTTATATATTTATAATAAAATATTATTAGTTCTCCAATTTCTAAAGAAAAGACCGTTACTTCATAACAACTCCAATTCCAGGCCAACTAGAGTTGTTCCTAGCCAAATTCCCCCGTTCTGAACATAATGGGCTAGGTCCCGTCATCCCGTTTGATCGTCTCAGGCCGCTTTTCTTTATTTTAAAATATAAATCATTATTTTATTTAATTTGGTCATACATTTAAATTCACTGGGGCCACATACTGACTCTAAAAATTACAAAATAATTATTTCTAGTTATGTTTTGATGAGACGGTCCTAACAAAATTAATTTCGTCGAATTTGGAGTCCGTTTGAAAAATGACTATTTTCAAGTCGATGAAATTTGACGGAAATTGACAAAACACATTTTCTTTTGCCACGCTCACATATTGATTCTAAAAATTATGAAAATTGAAACCTAACAATAAGTAGACATTCCGGTTCAAACAAAAGTAGTTTCGTCAAAAACGGAGGACGTTTGCGAAATGGCTATTTTTAATATTAAAATATATATATAAATTCTATAGCGACTATTCTGAAATTTAAACTGGGCACAACTTTTGATTCCCGCTATGAAATTTCAAATTTTCGGATTCGTTGGAATCATATTTTTAAATAGATTTAAATATATTTAGTTTCACTAAAATCTGATTTATTTTGCATCCTGTACACTCAGTCAAAGTTCGAATTCAAATTTTCAAACTACCGCGCTATTTCTAACTCCTTTTATAATTAAATTAAAAAAATTCATTCTAAGTTCGATTTAAATAAATTTTTAGTTGCTATTATTTAAAATAAATTATTTTAAGCATTTAAAATCCATTAAAATTTCTAAAATAAAAATTTTTAATTGGTTCCAAAATTCTGGGTTGTTACATCAGGAGACAAGCTGGAGGAGTTCAGACATATGATATATTATTCTGCTGTGTGTTGTAATGAAGATAGACTGTTATAACTGTCTAGATGTACTCTGATAATTGTAATTACTATTTCAAGTTTTTAAATAAAGATTTATTTCGGTATTATATTTTATTCCGCTGCAATGTGAGACACTGTGTATTGTGTTTACTGAGTTGTTACATCAGGAGACAAGCTGGAGGAGTCCAGGCATATGATATATTATTCTGCTGTGTGTTGTAATGAGGATAGACTGTTATAACTGTCCAGATGTACTCTGATAATTGTAAGTACTATTTCAAGTTTTTAAATAAAGATTTATTTCGGTATTATATTTTATTCCGCTGCGATGTGAGACACTGTGTGTTGTGTTTAGTTGATTATTCTTCCCTTTTCTTCTATTCTTATTTTTCTTTCTTATCTCACCCTCTAACTTCTTTATTTAACATTCTGGATTTTTGGTACTCGAGTTTGGACACGGGATATATTTGTGTCGAAAATTCGAGCATCGAATTTTTTGGTTTGTTACAGTGATATCAAAGCAATGGTTTAGGAATAACCTTGGCTCTGTGGCGTAACTCAATAGAGATGGGGTTATTAACACCCTAGATTGAGTTTAAGTGTATATATATGAGAGTGCGTATTTGTATATTTAAAAAAAATGTTTTGTACTGTATCACTTGATTGGTTCAATTTTGAATTGGAAGATGATACAATATTGTTTTGTAAAGTGGGTAAATGAAATAATTTTGCCCAAATCATATTTTTGTATAGAAAAGAAATAATTCTATCAAATTATTATTGAAATTTGATTGTTTGATTGATTTAACTGTAATCCAAATGGAATCATGGAATTGAACCAGTTAAATACAACCGAAGGATGAAATAAATGAGTTTGGTAATAAAAATCTGAATTTGAAATATAAATTGGAAGCTAAGGAAAACAAATTCCAATATAATGAATTGAATGGAAACTTGACTGAAAAATAAGTTAAACAAATTTGGATTAAAATTGAAACCATATTAAACTAAAATGAAGTATTAAACCAATATGGAATAAAAATCCTTGAATTCAAGTTGAAATATAAATATTGGTGGTCTAAGTATAACTCGACGCATACCATTTGAATGTATTGAGTGGAATAATAAGTAAATTAAAATAAATCAAATTCGAATAGTAATTATTGAATATTACTTGAAATAGTATTCAATTGAGTTGGCTGAGGAATTGAGTTTGAAATAGAAGTGAATGTGTGTATATAGTTAATATAAACTTGGATTATACAAACTTAAGTTGAATAGGAAAATGAACCATGAATCAAATTGAGTTCAACTAAGTTTGGAACTCAAGGGTAAATTCAAGTGAACTTGTAAATTAGAATAAAACCTAGAACTTGGGTTATAATTGAAACTCGACTTGTTTGTAAGAATATATATATATATATATATATATATATATATATATATAGTTAAACATGGTTGTTTAAAATATCACAAGTAAAGCAAAAAAATGAAGTAATGGATAAATTGGCAAAGTGGAAGTAAAATGTTAAATGGATTGTAATAGAATAGGAATGGACATACATGGGATTATACAGGTTTATTGGATAGAAGCAAAGGTGAAGAATAAATATGAGATGCCCGACAAAAAGGTACATGTTTAATTCAATATGGGATTTTATGAGCCTATTTGGCAAGCCGCTTGGCTTTTTAATTTTCTTTTTGATTGGGGAAGGCCTAGGAGGCATTTTGTAGTTGTACCAATTAGACCGTACAAAGGAAACTCTGGCAAAAAAATTCAAAGGTTTAGGGAGTTAGAAATTTCTTTCAACAGCTTTGAAAATTTTGTTAACAAAAAGTTAATCGAAGTTAAGGATTTTTGAGTAGGAATGGAAACTAGTAAGTTGGTTGGATATTGAGGTGAGTGTTGAGTTGCATGAGTGGATTGGGAGAAGTTAATAAGATATAGCTATTTTTCCTACATAGTAATTTCAGGGACAAAATTCTTTTAAGGGGGAAGGAATGTAACATCCTGCATTTTTATCGACTTATGAATTGAATATTTAAATTAGTTTAAATATTGAATTCACAATATAAATGGAATTTTATTTTAATTAAACGAAGTGGAATGTATGTATATATATGTATATATATATAATATAAACGAGCTCGAAATGGCACAGTAGTTCGTAATATTGAGTTTTGGACTTCAATTGAGTGTAAAAAATCCATTATAAGTCAGAATTCTTTGAAACCAGAAACGTTCGAATCTGTTGAACTGTAATTTTGTAATAAAAGAGAAGAATCGAGATTTCGTATTATAGATTACTAGTTATAGCCAAATCAAAATTTCAATTAGTCGTTGTGAAACAGTTTATAAATGATAACGATTTATTTAATAAAGTAATTCGATTTTAAATCAAATTAATATTGGTTTAACATGAAAATGAAATAAGTTTAAAATTTCAAGTTAGTTTATTTTGGAAATTTATATGAATCCAGTTTGTGTATATTTATATGATAATAATAATTATCTTTTATTTTTGAATCGATTTATACTAAATTGAATTTAAAGTTAAATCGTAAATGTAATTTAATATCTTCGTTATATGATCGAACTAGATTACGAAACACATTCCAATGTGTTCAAAGTGGTCGAAAAATCCTAGGAACATCATTCGTTGCGCTCAAATAGGGGTTCAGAATCACAGGATATTTTCATAAATCACACTGGTTAAATTAATACATAAATTAATAAATAATTAGTATATAGGGGACGACTTTTACGCAGCTACTCTATAACCTACCTCCCATCTTCTCTTTTCATATTTATGTACGAATGATTTCCTCCTTCACTGCGAGGGAAATTCTAAGCAAACTGCTTAGGTTTGCCTAAAGCTATGAATCTTTAGTATTTTTTCCTTTCTTTCCTTTCAAGTACGATCGCGTCTCTTCTTCCCTGAGTTGCCAATACACTGAGCCCTAATCTACTTACATGCTATTGGATTCGACGTTGTTTTTATCTGTAGATCTTCACGCCTATATAAACATCAGTGGCCTTCGTCACTTTCCATCCTCAACCAAATTCCGTTCATTTCCTATAATCCCTCTTTCTACTTCTATGATTCGCAAAAAGAAAAAAATCCACACCTTCAAACGAAAATAGAAATCGAAATAAAACCCAAAGAAAATGCGATCCAAATGGCCAAAAATCAACGTTCCTTAAGTCACGATTCAAGAACACGAATTGTCAGAAGCTCTCAACATCATTGGAGCTCGACGCAAGGCTGGGACTTGCGAATTAGGGTTGCGATGGATTGAGGGATGAACATGGTACTAGGAACTCAACAGTAGGCATTTGAAAGTAGAGGGGAGTTTGATACAAATAAATGGGTCAATATGGAGGGTGCGATGTTTGGATTGAAGTAGAGGAGTGCGATTTGTGAAGTGGCAATGTCTATTAGTTGAACACGGATTTGGGAAAGATGATATTATTATGGTGCGATAGTGGAGAGAATGGGGAGATTGATACTGTGATAGTGGCATTTTCAAAAAAGATGAATGGTGTTGAATGGAATTGGATTTTCAGAGGTAGGGTATTAAGAAGATTGGCAGTAGGAATTTTAAGGCATTCATTCTCTTATTTTTGTTTGTAATAGGGAAGTTCTTCTTTGGTTGAGCTGGGTGATGGCATTGTTATTGAATTCCGATCTGGTAGGTGTGACAGCAACAAGACAATAAATGGAGGTGATAAGAAGAGGGTTGGAGCTTTGACTGCGATGCATTGATCAAATGTCGAAATGGGAATGAAGCGGTTTTGGGACTGTTCGGGAGTGCGTTCGTCGATCATCGAGTAATTTAAAAGGCAGCAAGGTACATGTTCACCAAATTTAAATTACATGGAAATAATTTATTTACTTACAATTGTAGTTAATTTAAATAAATGTTAATCGTCAGCTTAAATTTAATTATCATAAGCACTAGAAAAATTTATTTCAAGACAATGCGTAGCTGAGACGATACATAATTTAATTGGATATTTGGCATAAGAAAATCGAGGTGAGTTAAACTCACTCAGTTATATTATTGGGAACTATTTTTAATAGTTCAAATTTATTTTTATTGCTTGATGAATGATAAATTGATTGATATAAAGTAATTATAGTATATAATAATATTGGTGATTGGTGATTGAATATTCCCGCAGTACCATTAGCGGATGATTTCCCTATGCAACGCACAATATATATAGTGGATGACCTTCTATAGTGCGATATCCTGCCTCGAAGCAGGATGGGTATTATTATTGTTGACAAACTTCTAAGGATGCAGGAAAAATAGGTTGGAGGGATCCAACTGTATTCTTCAACATTTATTTATTTGTTTTTCATATATATGCTGATATATAATGTGATTATAACCAGTGACAGATTATAGTATACTTAGATGTGTTAGAGACACTGATTGTGGATTTTGGATATTTAATTATCCTAAATGATGATATATGTATTCCAAAATTGACACTGAAATATAATAAGAATTTTAAAAAAAATAATATTTATTTTCAAATAGAAATGGTTATTTAGAATCCAAATTAAATAGAATTTAATCGTAAATATTTGTTTAAACAAATATCTCGAAGAGGTGATTTTATAAGCAACATTTGAGAAGTGAAATTATTTTTATTAGGGAATTTAAGAAAAATGTAAATTGTGTGAAATTTAGAAAGAAATGGAAAACGAATATAAAATTGATATTTAAGTAGATTTAAGCTTTTCCTAATTACAAGGAAAATTATAAAAGAGTTTATATGAAATAAATTAATAATTTGAAGTTATAAATAGATTATGTAACGACCCGCATTCTACGCATCATAGGATCGTAGGATATTTATTTCTTTCACATACGAAGTCATATGGTCATGTAACTTTGGGAGACGACTATTGTGGTCATTTCCCATGTTCATGATTTTTCCCGATTTTTAAATGACCATTTTACCCCTAGTTGGCACTGTTTTGGCCATAACTTTTGACTGGAAATGAATTTTTGCCTGAAACCACTTCCATTGGCTCCGGATGATGGTTTCTCTTTCCGTAGAGTGGTCACATTAGCCAAACGGACTTACCGTTTGGGAGATATGGCTGAAACAAGTTTCAGATGGTGAAAGACAGCTTAATTGGGCTTAACCGGGTGATTAACAGCTAAGCCCAAGGGGAATTTCGGGTTCAGGGGTATATAGGGGCTGATTAGGGTTAGAAAACATTTCTTTAGACATTTTCCAGCCGCCACTTTCATTCCTCTTGACCTAGCCATGGCCTCCACTCTCTAAATCTCTCTAAAACACCCAAAAATCACTTTCTAATTGAAGATTAGGCTTAGCAAACATCAAATCAAGGAGAATTAGCACGAGAACCGAGGTAGAGCTGCTGTGTAAGATTGGGAACAGCGCCAAATCAGAGAATATTTCAGTTTTGGGGTTTTAGTTGTGGCCAAGGTGAGTGATAGCATCGTTTTGACACTAATTACAGTTAATTAAGGGTAATTAGTGAAAATTAGTGAATTTATACACCAATAAATTCTGGAAAAATGTTTAGAAATTCTTAAATAATATTTCATGCCTCTGTTATAAAATTTAGACGATTTGGTTAAGTTTTACTAAGTATGTGCTTAAACATGATTAAGAGGAACTATGGGAAAATATGAAGTTTTAGTCACTTTTTGATCCCTTTTGATTCATTTGAATTGTTGTTTGCTGTTTGTGGTTGCTATTACATGTTGCTATGACTCTATGGTATGTTTTATGATTGATTAGAATAGTTAAATTGCTCGAAAACGTCGTCGAATGGCGTAGAAAGCTCGCTGGAAAGTTGCAGAGATGTGCAGGTTCCTAACCGGACCGGATCGGAAGGGGGGGCTCGGATCGGAAATGTGAACTGGGCAAGAAACCCGACCCGAACTGGATTTTGGCACATAGAAGACTTGGCAAAAAGGAAGGCTGTTTACTTAGAGTTGGAGTGGACAAGGGGATCGGATCGGAGTAAGCTAGGGAGCGGAGCGGATCGGACTGAAGTAAAGTGAAGTGATCGGATCGGATCGGAGTAGATGGGAACGAGGGAGCTGATCGGAGAAGGAGCATGAGCTGGAAGGAGGATAGCAACCCGACCCGACCCGGAGGAGGACACCGACCCGACCCGGAGTGAAGTACCCGAACCGAACCGACGAGGGCAATGACTACCGAACCGAACCGAGTTCTAGGACTGTTACTGCGCGACAATTCTTCTGAAGACCCACTCCAATTCGACCAAACCCGAGATGCAAAGGAAGTCCAAATGAGAAGTTAGAGCTCAGGATTCAGATGGGAATCAACGAGTTCGCTTCATGGTTGGGCTTTGCTGCGGGACGCGTGCCAAGGGGTTATCGATGTCTATAGCTTTGGACCACTATGGTAGGAGGTACGAAGGCGGATTCAGGGCCATTATGGCATCGGTAGAACTAAGGGCTACGACCAATGAAGTGGGTCATTGAAATGTTTGGTCATGACTCCAAGTGTTTGGCTTGGTCACAGCAGGGTTTCTACAAGTCGGGATTCGTCGTTACCTCAATCTGTCTAGTGTTCCAAAGTGGTAGATATCGTATGCTTTACGCACTGGGTGAGAGATGTGAGGATGGTTGCTATGGATGATTCGTTTGCTATCATTGTGACATGCACACCCCACCCCGTATTCTTACACTATTTATTATGGCACCTTAGAGTATTGTACGGTATGTGGTACTAACTCTTTGGTTGCAGGTCCAGGTTCAGGTATGGTTTAGTATACCTGTTATCATTCTATTTAGATGCTTATCACTCATACCAGGCTTTATGTCTGACCCAGAGTTTTATGTCTCCTCTTATTACTCTGGGTGCTCACACGAGCAGACTAGAGACAGGTTAGCTGGTGATGCACGGGTAGATGATCCGGAGACGAGCAGGAGGCTTCCACGTACTATATACATAATATTCTCCCTGTGTTGTTGAAGATCACTGCTTGGGCATTGTTGGTGTATCTTCTACTTTAGCTTTCTTTTGTTTAGAGACAGTAAATTTGGAAAATTGTAATAAGCTGTATTTGGATTTCCGCTGCTTTGATGATTGATGTTGATTTTAGTTATCAGCTTATGCACTGTCTCACCTGTTTTATGTCAAGTATGTTATTATTGTATTTTATTCCATGCGCTGTGAGACATTCTACAGGTTCCTTGATTAGTTCATTCCTTTCTTTCCTTTCCTTGACGATCGTTCCGTGCTAGTCGGGCATGTGTACAGCGCACTTCCGGAGGAAATGCAGGCTGGTGCGGGGCGGGCTGTCACACTTGGTATCAGAGCTCTAGGTTGCGTAGTTAACCTAGGGAAGTTATCAGGGAGAGATGATATACGTTTACGAGAGAGCGTATTTGTGATTACTTTGGTTTTTAAAAGCTATATATATACTATTAGTGGTATAAGGATGAAGTCGTACTGCACTAGCACCACTATGGAGTCGTTAATCGCTTCCTTTTTTCAGATTGACGATGAGCCGATATACTAGAGGTGCTGGTAGGGGAGCCAATAATGGGAATGCTGCTGACATGAGGACGATGTTTACTGACCTCATGAGAGAGATGCTTAGAGATGTGCAGAGGGCAGCTCCCAATGGTGGAAATGGTGGTGGTCCAATAGTGCAGGCACCAAGAGTCGACTTCGCCAAGCTGAATAAGGATTATACTAGCCTTGGTGGGAAGCCGTTCCATGGAACGGAGTCGGCTACGGATGTTCAGGATTGGGTGGATAGTTGCGAACGTATCTTCGAGGATTTGGGTATCGAGGATGCGATGAAGAGAAAGCTAGCGTCCCGTCAGCTGCAAGGGCGGGCAATGAATTGGTGGAATGCTATAAAGGCAGCTACTCCCGAAGACCAGATTACTTGGGAGCAGTTTAAGGCTCGCTTTAGTGAGAAGTTCATTCCAGCTGCTCAGAAGTCAATGTTTTTTAAGAAATTCTTGGAGCTCAAGCAGAATGGCAGGGCTGTCTCGGAGTATATTGCTGAGTTTGACACTTTGTCAAAATATGGGTTATCTCTTATAGATACTGCCGAGAAAAAGAATGAGAAATTCATAACTGGTTTGGATCAGTACTTGGGGGAAAAACTTATTAACCACATCGATGAGACGTTTGAATCGATTGTGGGGAAAGCGTTAAGGTCAGAAAGTCTCTACCCTAAGCCGAAGACTGAGGTTGCATCCGCAGATGAGCCAAAGCCACAAGCTAGTGGTGGAGGCAAAGGTGGTTCCCAGAATAAGAGAAAGCAGAATCAGGCTAAGGATGGCCAGAATAAAAAGAATAAGCAAGATGTGGAGTGCTTCAGCTGTGGTAAGAAGGGCCATTATGCTAGTAATTGTCGGGCCAAGCCAGCGGATAGGAAGTGCTTCAACTGTGGCCAAATGGGACATCACAAGGACAAGTGTCCACAGCCCCCTAAGGAAAAGCAAATGGTGAAAGCATATGCTCTTAATGCTATTCCTTCTTCGTCGAATGCCCCAACTGCGGCGGAGAAGGGAAAGAATGTCGTCATTCAAGGATGCTTTCTATTTATGATGTTCCTGTTAGAGTTTTGCTTGATACCGGAGCTTCCAGTTCTTTCATATCTAGTGACCTGGTAGATAGGTTGGGATTGGAGCCCGAGATTGTCGATAGACCTTTAGTAGTGATGAACCCGATTGGTGGTTCGACTAGCCTTAGCATGATTTGTCGTAATGTGGTTCTATCGAGTCATGGATGCATGTTTGTTTGTGATTGCTTTGTTTTGGGCTTTACTGGGTTTGGCATTATTTTGGGAGTAGATTGGCTCCAAAGATACGGGGTGGTGGTAGACTGTGAGGGCTTCTTAGTGACAGCTAGAGCGGATGATGGGCGGAGGATAGTGTTTGGTGGTCTACCCAGTAAGGGGGTATTGGCTAGTTTTCTAAACTCCCTCGACATTCCGCATAGTGAGTTGTCAGGTTTGCCCGTGGTTGGCCAGTATCCGGATGTTTTCGAAGAAGTGACCGGACTTCCACCACACCGAGAGATTGAGTTTCGTATTGATTTGGTAAAAGATGCCAGACCTATAGTGATGCCGCTTCGTCGTATGGCACCAAGGGAGCAGCGAGAGCTCGGGGTACAAGTCAGCGATCTTTTGAAGAAGGGATTTATCAGAAGGAGTGTTTCTGAATGGGGAGCACCAGTTGTGTTTGCTACCAAGGCGGACGGTTCCCTTTGTTTGTGTGTAGACTACCGCGAATTGAATAAAGTGACGAGGAAGAATAAGTATCCTCTACCGCGATAGATGATTTGTTCGATCAGTTGAGTGGCGCGAGAATATTTTCTCAGTTGGATCTCGCGACAGGTTTTCATCAGCTTAGAGTGGAAGCTGAGAGCATAGCTAAAACGGCATTTCGAACGCCGTCTGGATTTTATGAATGGTTGGTTATGCCATTTGGGCTGACTAATGCCCCGGCATATTTTGTGGATCTTATGAATAGGGTATTCAGAGATCAGTTGAATAAGTCTGTCCTTGTGTTCGTTGATGATATTTTGGTCTATTCGAGGACAGAGGAAGAACACAAGGAACATTTAAGAGTAGCGATGGAGGTGTTGAGAAAACACCAATTGAAAGCAAAGTTTTCTAAGTGTCACTTCTGGAAGAGGGAAGTGAGGTTCTTGGGCCATGTTGTATCAGAGAATGGTATTGCCGTGGACCCGGCGAAGGTGGCTACAGTACAGGATTGGCCTACGCCCAAGAATGCAACAGATGTAAGGAGTTTCTTGGGGTTAGCTGGATATTATCGTAAGTTTATCCAAGGTTTCTCCAAGTTAGCAGCACCATTGACCCAGTTGACCAAGAAGAATCAAGCTTTTATCTGGGATGAAAGGTGCGAGAATGCATTCAAGAGTCTAAAGGACAAGTTGACAAGCGCACCAGTGTTAGTCATTCCTAAGGGGGATGAAGAGATGACGGTATACACGGATGCCTGTGGTACTGGACTGGGTGCTGTATTGATGCAAGGCGGTAGGGTTGTAGCTTATGCAAGTCGGCAATTGAAACCGCACGAGAGAAGATACCCTACCCATGATTTAGAATTGGCAGCGATCGTGTTCGCGTTAAAGATGTGGAGACACTACCTCTTGGGAGAAAGATTTGAGCTGTTTACTGATCATAAGTCGTTAAAGTATCTCTTCTCTCAGAAAGATCTGAATCTCCGTCAGCAGAGATGGTTAGAGTTCTTAGCTTCCTATGATTTTGACATCACATACACACCGGGAAAGGGCATTGCGGTGGCTGATGCATTGAGTAGAAGACATGCCAGCTTAGGGGCTATGTTCCTTGAATGGAAGCAACTGGAGTTTATCGCGGGGTTTGATTTCAGACCAAAGTGCGAATTGGATCCAGAAATGTTAGCAAGTTTGACGATCAGGCCCACTTTGATTGAACGGATCGGCTCTAGTCAGAGGGACGATCCTAACCTATTGGAGATCATCTCCAAGTTAGAGATGGGTACCGATGAGGAGACGAACAAGTTTGGGCTTGATCGAGATAGATGGCTTAGAAGGAATGGAAAGCTTGTTGTACCCAATGTCAATGGATTGAGGGATGAAGTGCTTAGAGAATGTCATCACTCAAAGCTGACCATACACCCCGGTGGTAATAAGATGTATCGAGATATGAAGCAGACCTACTACTGGGAAGGGATGAAAAGAGACGTTGGGAAGTTTATATCCAAGTGCATGAATTGCCAGCTAGTTAAAGCCGAGCAAAAGAAGCCTAGTGGGTTGTTACAGCCCTTAGAAATTCCCGAATGGAAATGGGAGCAAGTCTCGATGGATTTCATCGATGGGTTACCAAGGACTAGATCGGGATATGACAGCATTTGGGTAATTGTAGATCGACTGATTAAAAGTGCAAGATTTATACCAGTTAAATCGACCAGAACGGCAGCTAAATTAGCAGAATTGTATATGAAGTGGATAGTGAGATTTCATGGAGTACCTAAAAGCATTGTGAGCGACCGAGACCCGTTGTTCACTAGTGGGTTTTGGAGGAGCTTGCAAGAGGCGCTAGGGTCAGAGTTACATCTCAGTACCGCATATCATCCTCAGACTGACGGTCAGACGGAGAGGGTGAATCGTATTTTGGAAGATCTCTTGAGAGCGTGTATATTGGATTTTGGTGGATCATGGGATGACCATTTGCATCTAGTAGAGTTTGCATATAATAATAGCTACCAATCCAGTATCGGTATGGCTCCGTTTGAAGCTTTGTACGGAAGACCGTGTAACTCACCATCATGTTGGATAGAGACTGGCGAGAAGTTTATGCTTGGACCAGATATGGTGAGGGAAACTTCAGATAAAATCAAGATCATTCAGCAACGAATGAAGGCAGTCCAAGACAGGCAGAAAAGTTATGCTGATAAAAGAAGAAGAGACTTAAAATTCTTCGTGGGTGACTTGGTGTTTGTCAAGATTTCTCCGTTGAAGAGCGTAATACGATTTGGCAGGAGAGGCAAATTAGCACCATGATTTGTTGGTCCATTCCTTGTTCTTGAACTAGTCGGGAATTTGGCATATAGAATTGACTTACCGGAGAAGATGGCGGGAGTTCACAACGTATTTTATGTTTCCCAACTAAGGAAGTTTGTTCACGACTCAAATATGACTATCTCACCTGATCAGTTAGAGGACTTCGAAGTAGAACCCAAGGCGGTTGGGAACCGCAAGCCGGCCCGTATTGTCGCACACGACATGAAGCAACTTCGAAGGAAGTCGGTGAAGCTAGTCAAGGTACAATGGAGCGAAGACGAGAATGATTGTACTTGGGAAACAGAGGAGGACATAAGGAAGAAGTATCCAGAACTCTTTGTCTGGTAAGATTTTATTAGCGATTTAGTTTTCCGCATGCTAGGATAGACTTGTTTGCTTGCTTTGCATGTTTGATTGTTGTATGTGGTTGTTAGGCATGCAGGATCCTGTGTATGTTTTGGGTTAAGGAATATCGGGGACGAAATTTCTTAAGGGGGGGAGAGTGTAACGACTCGCATTCTACGCATCATAGGATCGTAGGATATTTATTTCTTTCACATACGAAGTCGTATGGTCATGTAACTTTGGGAGACGACTATTGTGGTCATTTCCCATGTTCATGATTTTTCCCGATTTTTAAATGACCATTTTACCCCTAGTTGGCACTGTTTTGGCCATAACTTTTGACTGAAAATGAATTTTTTCCTGAAACCACTTCCATTGGCTTCGGATGATGGTTTTTCTTTCCGTAGAGTGGTCACATTAGCCAAACGGACTTACCGTTTGGGAGATATGGCTGAAACAAATTTCAGATGGTGAAAGACAGCTTAATTGGGCTTAACCGGGTGATTAACAGCTAAGCCCAAGGGGAATTTCGGGTTCAGGGGTATATAGGGGCTGATTAGGGTTAGAAAACATTTCTTTAGACATTTTCCAGCCGCCACTTTCATTCCTCTTGACCTAGCCATGGCCTCCACTCTCTAAATCTCTCTAAAACACCCAAAAATCACTTTCTAATTGAAGATTAGGCTTAGCAAACATCAAATCAAGGAGAATTAGCACGAGAACCGAGGTAGAGCTGCTGTGTAAGATTGGGAACAGCGCCAAATCAGAGAATATTTCAGTTTTGGGGTTTTAGTTGTGGCCAAGGTGAGTGATAGCATCGTTTTGACACTAATTACAGTTAATTAAGGGTAATTAGTGAATTTATACACCAATAAATTCTGGAAAAATATTTAGAAATTCTTAAATAATATTCCATGCCTCTGTTATAAAATTTAGACGATTTGGTTAAGTTTTACTAAGTATGTGCTTAAACATGATTAAGAGGAACTATGGGAAAATATGAAGTTTTAGTCACTTTTTGATCCCTTTTGATTCATTTGAATTGTTGTTTGCTGTTTTTGGTTGCTATTACATGTTGCTATGACTCTATGGTATGTTTTATGATTGATTAGAATAGTTAAATTGCTCGAAAACGTCGTCGAATGGCGTAGAAAGCTCGCTGGAAAGTTGCAGAGATGTGCAGGTTCCTAACCGGACCGGATCGGAAGGGGGGGCTCGGATCGGAAATGTGAACTGGGCAAGAAACCCGACCCGAACTGGAGTTTGGCACATAGAATACTTGGCAAAAAGGAAGGCTGTTTACTTAGAGTTGGAGTGGACAAGGGGATCGGATCGGAGTAAGCTAGGGAGCGGAGCGGATCGGACTGAAGTAAAGCGAAGTGATCGGATCGGAGTAGATGGGAACGAGGGAGCTGATCGGAGAAGGAGCATGAGCTGGAAGGAGGATAGCAACCCGACCCGACCCGGAGGAGGACACCGACCCGACCCGGAGGAGGACACCGACCCGACCCGGAGTGAAGTACCCGAACCGAACCGACGAGGGCAATGACTACCGAACCGAACCGAGTTCTAGGACTGTTACTGCGCGACAATTCTTCTGAAGACCCACTCCAATTCGACCAAACCCGAGATGCAAAGGAAGTCCAAATGAGAAGTTAGAGCTCAGGATTCAGATGGGAATCAACGAGTTCGCTTCATGGTTGGGCTTTGCTGCGGGACGCGTGCCAAGGGGTTATCGACGTCTATAGCTTTGGACCACTATGGTAGGAGGTACGAAGGCGGATTCAGGGCCATTATGGCATCGGTAGAACCAAGGGCTACGACCAATGAAGTGGGTCATTGAAATGTTTGGTCATGACTCCAAGTGTTTGGCTTGGTCACAGCAGGGTTTCTACAAGTCGGGATTCGTCGTTACCTCAATCTGTCTAGTGTTCCAAAGTGGTAGATATCATATGCTTTACGCACTGGGTGAGAGATGTGAGGATGGTTGCTATGGATGATTCGTTTGCTATCATTGTGACATGCACACCCCACCCCGTATTCTTACACTATTTATTATGGCACCTTAGAGTATTGTACGGTATGTGGTACTAACTCTTTGGTTGCAGGTCCAGGTTCAGGTATGGTTTAGTATACCTGTTATCATTCTATTTAGATGCTTATCGCTCATACCAGGCTTTATGTCTGACCCAGAGTTTTATGTCTCCTCTTATTACTCTGGGTGCTCACACGAGCAGACTAGAGACAGGTTAGCTGGTGATGCACGGGTAGATGATCCGGAGACGAGCAGGAGGCTTCCACGTACTATATACATAATATTCTCCCTGTGTTGTTGAAGATCACTGCTTGGGCATTGTTGGTGTATCTTCTACTTTAGCTTTCTTTTGTTTAGAGACAGTAAATTTGGAAAATTGTAATAAGCTGTATTTGGATTTCCGCTGCTTTGATGATTGATGTTGATTTTAGTTATCAGCTTATGCACTGTCTCACCTGTTTTATGTCAAGTATGTTATTATTGTATTTTATTCCATGCGCTGTGAGACATTCTACAGGTTCCTTGATTAGTTCATTCCTTTCTTTCCTTTCCTTGACGATTGTTCCGTGCTAGTCGGGCATGTGTACAGCGCACTTCCGGAGGAAATGCAGGCTGGTGCGGGGCGGGCTGTCACAGATTAAAACTCGAAGTTTCAAGTACAAAATTAAATTTGACTAAATAAGTCAAGTATGAATTGTATTAAGGAATATTATTCACTGTTGAGATGAATAAGGGGTAAGGAAATTAGTTGCAAATGGAAATGGTTAAAAGGAGGAATTTCTTAAATTTATAGATTCTAATTGAATTTAAATTAAACTAGTAAGAACAATACAGATTTTATTAAAGAATTTATACAAGATTTTGGACAATAAATATAATTGTTAGGAATTTACAAATGATATTTATATACATATATTTCGGATATGGAATGCAATTTTATATAAATGAAGTTGAATTAAGTTGTAACTAAAATATAGAGTACGTAAATTAAATTTTGCTTTCAAATTGAATATTTATTTAGTAACTAAATAATAAATATTATTAGGCAACAAGGATTTATTTTAACAAATAAGACGAGAGGTTGATTTTTGTAAGCGATGTTTATGAAGAAAGGGAATTATTATTTGTATTCAAAGAGTATAATCTGAGTATGAAGATAAAAGGGAAATTGGGTTTGAAATCGGTATTGTTAATGGATTTGAATTTCGAAGTTCAATGAGAATTATAAATTTGATTATATGAAATAACCCTATAACTAGAAGTTATAATGGGATTGAAAACTTGAAATCCGATTTATGAAATCAAGTCAAGTATGGATTTGTATTGAAATTATTACTCACGATTAAGATGAATAAAGAGAATAAAGTTAGTGGTGTGAAAATAGAAATTTATAAAGTTTTTTTTGAAATATTAAATTCTAAATGAATTTAGGTAGAATTAATTTGAATAATATAATATGGATTATACTAAAGAATTTTACATATAGTTTTTAAATACTAAATATTATTTGAATTTGCAAATGATAGGTAAATACAGATATTGTAGAATAGAAGTTAAAACTAGAATGGAATGAAGTTTTAAACATATATATGTGTTTATAAAAATTATTTATGGAATAAAACTTAATATAGGACTTGGTTTATTAAGATTAAAATGAAATGGAATTGGGTAATTAAAGCATATCATTATAAGAAAAATCCTGTTTTAGTTTAGAAATAAATATTTAGCAAATGTTTTGCAAATCAAATCTGTAAAGGAATATTGTATAAAGATTGCAGTAATGTTTTGTAAATATTATTTTTGAGTTAAATAGTTGAATGGTCATAAATTTGAGACAAACATCTCATATAAAAAAGGTAATTAATATTGGAAATTTAGAAATGAAGTTAAGGGAAATAGGAACTTACTAGAGATTGGCGAGTTGAATGTTGATACTTAGGGAATTATTCTCTTACTAGTTTACGGTTAGAGACTAATGACCAAAATGAGAAATACATGCTTAAAAGGATCTTGAAATGAAAGGGGCTTTTGAATATTCTTATATATATAAATCTAAGAAGAGAAACGAGTATTTAAATTACTGGAAATAGAGAAGTTTTAAATTTATGAACGGTTAATCAAAAAGAGGCTAAAGTAAATGAGAATATTAAATCAGTGAATTCAGTTTTCTTTTATGCATGAATGGGTGTTTTATTTGATAGTTAAATAACCGACTATCAAATCTGGCATATACGATTGTTAGTATGGAAAGATCGGGATCAAATTTATTCGAAAACCATTTTGAACTAACTAATATGTAAACGTAAAATATATGGCTTGAAGTTGGAGCAGTGAAGACCGTAGATCTTCATAAGTGAGATGAATACTTGTCGAATTCTCTGGAGTCGCGCCCGGAGATATTTTGATGGTGATCCTGTCATGGTTGAAATCGACGGACTGCAAGGACTACTCGTTACTGATCCATAGGGTGATTCTTAGGATGTGGTAGGAGAGTGCCTTCCCAGGACAACTTGTATAGATGAATGTCTGACAAAGTATTTCCAAATAACCACGTACGTTGATTTCCTTAAACGTATTTCAGTTGATCCTGGGAACGGTTATGTTGGCACCAACCGTAGGTAACAATATATTTGATACAGTCAAGAGAAATGATTGGTCGGTCATATGTGACTAAGTTGCAAGATGTTCTGGTTGAACTCCAGTGTATCTTCTCTAGAGTACGCTGATCGGAAGGTGGTTCTGTACCTTGTCATAGTTGGAAATTCAATCTCCAATAAGCGCCCGCGATTTTTGATTTTATATTATATATGTAGAGCGTGAGACGCAAGCGTTCGGCTAGATGATTATTTTTTTGCTTTAGACACTATCATAATATCAGAATAATTATTATTCTGATTTTAAAAATGGTTTGGGTTACCGTAAGGTAAAAACCATCTGTTTTTATGTATGGGTTGGTCTTATGATTATCCTTTTCTTTCGAAATGATTTTTAACTTTAAAATCAAATTGGATGATATCAATAATTTAGTGGGTTTTTCTTACGCTGGTTCACCAAACTGACCTATGCGTTTGTAATGCTCGGGTCAGACCGAGTTGTACAGGTTCACACTACACTATATCAGCGAATTTGGCACAAGGATGCAGATATACAATTCAGCTATAAGCCGTATCAAATTTGATAGTGCTCAAATCCGTATCAAACTAAATTTTGTGATCGACACCACCCCAAACACCCTTAATCTGACCGTCCATCGATGAAGCCCCGGATCAGTATAATTGATACGGCTTAGGACCGTATGGAATGCGTATCAAAATTTTCCCTCCTACTTCTATTCTGGCACAATCGATTTTTGACACATCAAAACTTTCGGTCAAATTATTCCTCTTTTTATTTTGCAATGGTGACCACCAAATACTCAAATTTGGGTTTTAATACTCAACCGACTTCTGTTGTTAATAAGCCATCAACCCCAGTCCACAGGTTATCGTCAGCTCACGCTGACTTCAGCTGGCCAGCGAAGCCTCAGTGCACCGATGTCCCTCCCTCTCGTCACCACTGGAGGTGAGTACTAGATCACGGTTAATTTTAAATGAATTAGGTTTAATTTGAATTTGAATTTGGTTTAATTTGAATTTCCATGCCTTAGTTCAAAAATATGAATGATAGTATTTGCATATGCTTCTCTACCAAGAATTAATGCTGCTATTGTAACAACCCGGAAAATCAGAACCAATTTAAAATATTTATTTTGGCTCTTTTAATGAATTTTGAATATTTAAAATGATTTAATTTAAATAATAATGTTAGACCAAAAATCTGGGCCTAACACTCAATTGCAGATCACAGATCACAAAATGCACAAAACAGTAAATAAAGAGGAGACACACGAAGTTTTTATAGTGGTTCGACTCAGATCAAGCCTACGTCCACTTTATCTCTTCTTAAATCTTAATAAGTTACAAGTACAATTCTCTCGGTTTATACACGAAATCCTCGTATTTACAATGAAAAGAGGTAAGAAATCATAAGATTATACATGAAATCCTCGTGTTATGATGTGGAATTTGGCTCCTTTGCTACTGAAAATGCTTTGCAGAGAGCAATGGTGGAAGCCGTGAGGTGTTAGAGCCAAAAGATCCTTGAAAATTCCTTCAAATGGCGTATTTATAGCTGTAGGAGAGCTTCTGGGAAGACCGGTTCGTGATGGGGTACGTGGCACCCGATCCGGAAAAGTAGGAGCAAAATGTGGCATGAGAACAGGTCAAAACAGTGCGTGTATCAGCAAGTGCAGGGGTCGGTTCGTGGTCATGGGATCGGATCGTGATATGGGCTCCACGAACCGAGGTCTGATCGTGAACTGTATGGTGAAGCTGGTGTGTCACGAGCGGGTCGTGATCAGGAGGTGTACCACGAACGGGTGGTGGTTTCAGTGTGCGCCACGATCCGAGGGGGGAGATCCGATGAAGGGAGAGCCGAGGGTGCACCACGAGCCAAAGAGGATGCACGAGCCGTACTCCGATCGTGTGACGCTTCATCGCTTTATCCAGGAAATTGCCAGATTACACCCATTCACGGAAACGGGTGTAACTTTCAAACCCTAAGTCCGATCGAGCCAAACCAAAGCTCAAACTGAAGCTAATTCAGAGATCTACAATAGTTACGGAGCTAGCTTTGTAATTGCTATTTTCGGCACAAAAGAGGTCGTCTGATAGGAGTTTCGGGCCTTTCTTTATTAGTGATGCGACTTTAACCAAATCGCTACGTATCTTCTGGCGATGTTCTCCATATCCGAGCGCGATGCTATCCAGATATTCAGTGTGACAGCTTTTACCAAAAAGTGTGTCAACAAATAATGACTAGAAATTTAATTTGAATAGAATTAGAACGTATAAATTTATTTAAATCGAAGTTAGAATATGAATATTTATTTTAATTATAAATGGAATTGGAAATTGTGTGGTAGTTTGAAAATTCGATTTCAAATATCAAATGAATGTACATGATTCAAAACAAATCGGATTTCAATAAAACCAAAAATATTTGAATCTGTTTGAAAATATCTTTCCAACGAATGTGAAAAATCCAGATTTCATAACAGAAATAAAAATTTATATCCAATTGAAAATTCAGAATAGTCGCTATGGAATTTATGTATATATAGCCCTTAAGAATAGCGACTTTGCAAACGACCTCCGTTTTCGATGAAACCGCTTTTGTTGGATCCAGAATGTCAAATTATTGCTAGATTCCAATTTTCATAATTTTTGGAATCAATATATGAGCGTGGTGAACGTGTTTGGTCATTTCAGTTTGAATTTTATCAACTGGAAAATGTACATTTTTCAAATGGTCTCCAAATTCGATGAAATTATTTTTGTTAGGACCATATCATTAGAACATAGCCAGATTTATTTTTTTGGAATTTTTGGAATCAGTATGTGGCCCAAGTAAATTGAAATGTACGCTTAAATTGAATATATAATGTTTTATATTTTAATTTAAAGCAAAACTGATCGAAACGATAGAATTTGCTTATGAAAAATATCCCATTGTGTTCGGAGTAGGGATAATTAACTAGGGACGACAGTCGTTGGGTTCGATTGGGCTTAGAATGAAAATGTCAACCTTTTTGGAGAATTAAATTAAATTAATAAATAATTATATAATTTCGCCCTTAACCTTCTCTCTCCCCGTCATTTGAATAAAAAATTAAAAGAAAAGAAAACATAAATCGCTCAGTCGCTCCCCCAATCCCGTCGCCCACCGCCGTAGCCCCTGCCCCAGCCACCGTCTGTCGCGCCGCACCCTCCCACGACCACCGCACCCCCTTCAGCTTCCCTCCCCCCATCCTTCTCAGACCAATTCGAACCCATATCCCCCCTTTCACCTGAAAACCGCCGCCCTTCTGTTCAAGGTGGCCGCCACCTCCTCCTGGCGCCGCCGCAAGCCCCCTCCGATGAACATCACCCCCTTCCTCTAATCGATGTAAGCATTTTGATTTTGATTTATAAGGTTATAAAAATATGATTTTTATATAAATGATTTTTAGTTAGAAAGATATGATTTTTTCTTATAATAAAAATTAGATTTTTATATAAGAAGTAGCAGCATAAAATTTTGATTTTTATAAATGAACTAGCATTGTAAAGATATAATCTTTATATATGAGTAATGATATAAAAAATACCATTTTTATATATGAATAGCAAAATTAAAAAAATGATTTTTAAAATATATATAAATTTTTAAAAATGCAATTTTTAAATATATAAGCATCATATTAAAAATATGATTTTTACTATGAACAGCGAAAAATGATTGCGTAGGAATTTTGGGCAAATCCAAGCTGTTTAGAAATTCAGAAATAAAACTGGCGGAGTGGATCCCAAAGGTGAGAACTTCTCACTCTATTTTATTATCTAGTTAAAAATATATACTAGGATGCAGATGGTGCTTAGAAGCACCCGGCACCTTTGATTGAAACCATAGATGGTTGTTTGTTTTATTGGTTTATTTGTTTGAACTTGGTTTGGGAACTGAAATGGATTGATTAGAATTGGTATGTGTATGGCGCGAGCCAGTAATAGGCGAGGGATAAGGCTAGACCTTATTCCGGTTGTAGTATACCACCGTTATGCTGCCGAAATTTTCTAAAAAAAATGTTAGAACAATAAAAATATCATTTTTATTGTATAAATAAACCATATCAAATATTCATGTGTTGAAATACATATTTTATAGTAAAAAATATAAATTTTAACGTGTATATGAATGAAAATAAATATTCATCTACAAATCGGACGATTTGTTTATGTACACTCATTTGACTGATATTGATTGGGATGATATATTTTACACATCGCCCAACCGCACAAATGAAATCAGTGTGTGTTGATTGAAATCCCACACGGGTATTGGGAGGATATTTGACATACACTAATCCCAGTTGTTTAGTTAAATGTCAATTGATTGGTTGACAGACTATTGTAAGCATTAATTATTTATATTTAACGCTTATGCAGTTGTGTAATGCACTCTGGATGATGGTTGACTGTACTTGATTGTTGTTGTATACATGTGTTGTATGAAACCCATATAAATAAATTATATGGTAATTGACTGTGTCTGATTCCAATTCGGAAAGAACGAATATTTTAAATTAACGAATATTTGAAAATGGCGAACAATGAATATTTTAAAATAACTAATATTTTAAAATAATATTCAGTAATGGATCAAAATATAATTTTGATGTCCGATTTGGGATGGACACGAAAATATTGAAATATATGAAGTCGTGTTTATTAGATATGCGTCATTTTGACGCGAACGATATTTATATCGATTTTATTCATTTTTATAATGAATATTGAAAAGGAAGCGATTTCAAAACCTAATGTTTTGAAAATATTATCATTTATATATTAATGATATGGAATATTCAATTTTGAAAATAAATTGAATATGAAGTTGAAATCGTTTTTAAAACGAATTTAAAACGATTTATAAAATTGGTTTTAGATGGAAATTGATGAAATATATATAATATATATATATTATATATATTTAATGGCCTGAATAGAACACGCTGCGCCGTGGCCGTTCGCGAACTTCGACCATTGACTTCGAATTGATATTACGAGAGATCCGACCATCCGATTCTCCTAAAAACGAAACCATTGCGTTTGTAACGAAAAGAGCTTTCCAACGAATATAAGAGATTTGAAATCTAACGGTTGGATTTGGAATTATGTCCAAATCAAATTTGGAAAAGGTCGCTATAAGTGCAGTTTGATGACCGTTTATGGAAATCGACTAAAAGGGCTTTAATAAAATTATTAAAAATATTGATAATTTGTGTAAAATCATAATAAATGGTTTGGAAAGAATTTGGATGAAAAATTCCATGTTTTTAAAGATAATTTTTTTTTATCAAAATGAACTAGTTATTAACTAGACTTGAAATCCAATAATTTTTAAATAAAATAAATTGGATATGTGAATGGTTTTAATATAACCAGAAATTTCCAACAAACAAATTGGAATGAAGTTGGAATTGATTTGTAATGAAAATACTCTTCGGAATATATCGATATTGGATTCCATGATTATACAGATATTGTTATGGAAATTTGGAAGATATATTTTATATCGTTATTTTAAATACGATATTTGTTGGTTTCGGAATTTGATATTGATTATAAGCTGATATAATATCTATTCAGAGCCTTGTGTTTAATATCAAATGGGATTTTGGGTTTGTCGTGAACGGTGTCTTAAATAACACTGTTCTTAAACCCAGTTGATAAAAAGAACAAAACTTTGAATGAAGATTTAGTGAAGTTTTCCAATTAATTAATATTTAATTGGAATTGAATAAAAGAATTGGATTTTGGGTTTCTCGTGAATGGTGTCTTAAATAACACTGTTCTTAAACCCCATGTGAAAGAGTAAATCTTTTAATTAAGATTATTAGAGTTTCCAGTTAATTACCAATTATTTGGAATAAAATGGAACGTGAATTGGGTTTACCGTGAACTGTGTTTTAACGACATTCGTTCTTTAACCCGATTTGCAGTGAAATGTGATTTGGAATTTATAAGTCTTTTTATTAATATTTAACAAGAATTTTCCAAAGCAATGTTTTCCAATTTAATATTAAATTGGAATTAAATGGAATTCGATTTGATAATAATCGAAGTGAGCTTCTATGGAGGAAGGCTGTTAATATATATATGGAATTTAAAAGGCTTTATCATTATTCCATTTATATTATTAGTCAGATACAGAAATTGATATCGATTATATATTGATCTGTTTTACGTGAAGACTACGTAATTAATGGAATGTGATTTGGGTTTATCGTGAACCGTGTGTTAAATGACATTAGTTCTTTAACCCAGTAAAAGACAGGATTACATGTCTAACATTGAATTTCGAACTGTATGGTTGATCTCTGCTAAATTTATTTCTGTTTGGTAGCAGAGAATTTATTCTCTTGCTTAACACCCTTCTCTTAGACGTACAAGCTTAGAGGTTGTATATCAGCAGAAATCAATAGTACGGTGTAGATTGTTGATGTGGCATGTTTGTGTTTCCAAAGTTAAATAATCATTAATATTGATTTTTGGGAAGATTAGAACTAAGTGGAGTTTTAATGAATCTTTAATTAGATTGAAATGTGAATTGATAATTTAAATTATCAAATTTGGGAAATGATCGAGAATGGAGTATCACCAGTTTTGCTCCAAGCGATAGTTAAATCTTTAATTATATTTAAACGTGAAATGGTAATTAAATTTACCAATAACACTGTGGTGTTAGATATAGAGTATTACCAATTTTGCTCCATGGGATGAATAGGTTGGGATTGGGAAATTAAACAAATGATTACTTCGGTAAGGTGCTCTTATCCCGACTAGTTTAGATAAACCTTAATTTGATTTGAATTGATGTCCAAAGGAAGATTAAAGAATAAATTTAAAGAATTTATATTTCATAAAATTAAGGGGAACCTTTCCCAAAGTATAAGAATATTTGAATAAAAGAATATTCTGGATTGGAATGAGGCATATGTTGTGTTTTTATAGCACTTGTTTGTTATATACGCGAGTTATTTCGTAAGGCCGGGTTTATACCCATTCTGAATAACTGATTAGACGATAAGTCGATGATGAAGACGGTGGTTGAAGACTGGAGGTCTTTACATCATTTGGATGATTACTGATGTCTTGATTGGGATGTACACCCAAGACAAGGTAATAAGTGGTGATTGTCCAAACAAACTTGGAGATCAACCAGATATGCGAGGACTTCTCTCCTGTATTGGACATATGGGACGAGGAATAAGGTTCCTCCGGTTTCGTTTAGACCTGGGATGAACTAGTAAATGGATGTGTGTCTGAAATCAGATTTTATTCTGTGTTGATTGACCGCTATTAAATATATATCTGTTTGGTGGTGGATAATTTATTCTCTTGCTTAACACCCTTCTCTGGGACCTCTATTAAATATATATCTGCCTGTGTGGCATGATGATTTGCAAGTGATCAAGGCTTTTGTTGAAAAGCAGAGTCTTATGGTTGATGATCAAAGCACGACCTTAAAGGGCATAGCTTTGTGTATAGCATTAATTCGTGAGCCTCACACCCCAGTGTGAACCAGAAATGGGAGAGGACTGTAATGAAGACATGCATTTATTTCTAGCTAGGAGTGGTGTCATGGTATGGAGCCCAAACATTTTTACTTATGTGGATGATGGAAAGCGAACCGCATTGGATATATCGGTCACTACGGGGCCGATAGATGATATGGTCGACAAACTGACTAGATTTACGCCCCATGTAACGACCCGGATTTTGAGCGACTTTGGTTATCGACATAAGCTCGATGTCGATAACCAAAACATCGAAAAATCCTGGTAATTATTGAAAGAAATTAGAGGGTGAGAATAGATAAGATAGAAACTTAGAATAGAAGAAGAAGAAGAACACAACATCAGAGTAACACGAACCTCACAGCGGAACGAATAACATATAATATATAACATAACTTTGAAATATAACAGTTATGTATACAATAGCACTTATCAGAGTACAACACTTACAACACAGCGGAAATAAACTATAGCTATATGATTCTGAAGCCTCCTGCTCCAGCTCTTCAATGTATCTGCAAATCCTGACTACTTGACTGCCCGTACAAATTTAGGCACCCAAGAGTTCAGGGAAAACAACAAAGTAAACTCCGGGTCAGTCATGGGACTGGTGTGAGTAAAACAGTTTAAACAGGTATATGAACAAGTAAACGATATATCATAAGACCACGCCGTAGAACGGAACGGGTTTTTCCCTTATGAGAATCCAAAATATCTTTATATCAAAAACCTTTTGATATTATAATAATGTCTATGTACAAATAGATATCAACTAGCAGAAACGATTTCATCTCACGTTCTACATATATAGTATACAATCAAAATCGCAAGCACGTATTGGATAATGGATTTCCAACTATGACAAGGTATGGAACCACCTTCCGATCAGTGTACTCTAGGAACGATACACTGGAGTTCAACAAGAACATCTTGTAACTCAGCCACACATGACCGACCGCTCATTTCGCTTGAGTGTATCGAATGTACATCACCAACGGTTGGGATCAGCAACCGTTCCCATATATATATGGGACAGCATTGATAGATTTTAGAAACAAATGAATATTCTCTAGATAGGTGATTATACACCCTACTTCGGTGCGACCGACTTAGCCATGCTGCCTGCCCGATTTCTGTCATTTACCGGTTGATGAGGCTAGAAGCTACGCTTTATCATTACATCAGATTCACTTCGAATGTCACATTGTCAGATCCATCGAAAATCACTAATTGACGTATACAACCACACATTACGTGTCAGCTAAAAGAAGTTTCATTCTCCGCTTCCACTCTTGGTACGGTTGAAGAAATCAATGTACGTGACCTTTCTGGAAATACTCTGTCAGAAATTCATTCATACAAATCATCATCATTCACTTAGAATGTCACATCGTCATACCCGCCAAATCACAAATTGACTTATCCAAAAATAACACGGGTATACAGCTAAGAGAAACGAATTCCTCCGCCACCAAACGTGAATACGTTTGAACAGATCAACTTACGTGATCCATTGGATATACTCTGTCAGACCTTCGTCCATACAAGTTGTCCTGGGACTGGACAAACCGAAGGCACTATTCTGTATATCCATCTTAGTCACTGTTATCTAAGACTTATACAATAGCCCTTGCATTTTACTCCGTCTTCAATTATCTTTGGCATATATGATTCGTGACGCTTATGCCAATACAGAGTGGTTCTATGGATAATAATCCAACCGGTCTCTCCATATTAACAACGTTAAAATGGTCAAAACTTCGATAGTCGGTGAGTTAACTATCAAAGAAAAACAAGTGTGCAAACAACGATATTATTTCCAAATGGAAATTATATCGAACAAACATCATTTAACATAAATCTCTTTAGTTCATTTATTTACTTATCTCCTGTTTCCCTATATTCTAAATTCTTATTTTTCTTTTATCAGAAAACATTTCTGATTCTCGTTTGGAAAACATTTCCAAAACTCCTTTACAATCAAACCTTACCATTTCTTAGTCAAGAAGGAAGTCACTCAAGTTGGGGTATAATTACCTCTCAGACCTTAACTGAACAACGTTATAATTTCGAAATGGTCAAAGTTTATCTTTTAATTTTTGACAACTTCTTTACGCCTTTCTCGGATTCAATTTTACTAATCCACTTCTATATTTAAAACATTGGTTATAACGATAACGTTATAATCCCTACTTTCGAATTTTCTAACTTTAATTATAACTTCTATTCTTATTAGTGAATAATTAACCTAACACTTATTTATTTATAAATAAATAAATCTCTATTTAAAACACTGGAAAGTATAAGTACTTTCCCGAATTCTATATAATCGAATTTGCCGATTAACTCTCTTCGAGAAATCTCTATTTGATTAACTCTTCTTTGAATAACCTATATTCGATTAACTCCTTCTCGAATAAACGATATTCGATAATCTCTCTTCGAATAACTAATATTCGATAACTCTTCCTTTTCAAATATCTCATATTTGAAAATCTCACTTCGATTAAACTATAATCGATAACTCCCTTCGATGAAACTAACATCGATAACTCCTTTCGATGAAACTAACATCGATAACTCCTTTCGATGAAACTAACATCGATTTATTTAACTCGACGAACTTAACTCGACTAACTTGACTCGACTAACTCGACTTACTTGGTTCGACCAATTCGATTCGATTAACTAGGCTCGACTAACTTGACTAACTTAACTCGACTTACTTGGTTCGACCAATTCGATTCAATTAACTAGGCTCGACTAACTTGGTCGAACCACCCGATCAACTCAACTTATTTAACTTAACTTATTTCTCAACTCGATTAACTCGATTAACTCCTATCGAATAACTAATATTCGATTAAACTCCATTCGCTTGACTCTAGATCGCAGCGATCACAATGGTTACGCCTGACTCCCTCAGGAAACATCCGACCGCCGTAGGCTATTTACAGCCCTGCGACTTACGCTAGCAGTCGTACAAGATGGCAACTTACCCTGAATACTATGTTTGACTAACTCTGTCTCAAATAACTATATTTGATTAACTCTAGTTCGTTTTAACTCTAATCGATTAACTCTAACTAATTAACTCCAACTGGTTAACACTAACTGATTAACTCTAACTGGTTAACTCTAACTGATTAACTCTAACTGGTTAACTCTATTTGACTAACTCGACTTGACTAACCCCTTTCGAATAACATATTCGATTAACTAACTTTCGAATACCATATTCGAATAAATAACTTCGAATACCATATTCGATTAACTAACTTCGAATACCATATTCGATTAACTAACTTCGAATACCATATTCGATTAACTCCTTTCGAATGTCTATATTCGATTAACTAACTTCGAATACCATATTCGATTAACTCCTTTCGAATGTCTATATTCGATTAACTAACTTCGAATACCATATTCGATTAACTCCTTTCGAATGTCTATATTCCATTTCTCCTTTCGAATACCATATTCGATTTACTTTATTCACTTTATAAAGATTCCCTTTTTAACAACGTTTTATTCATTTGAAAAGATTTACATTTAAATAACGGTTCTACACTTTAAAAATGATTTCCTTTTTATAATGTTCCCTTTCCAATTCTATTTGTAAATGGTTTACAAATATTTCCTTTTCAAATTTATTCTTGAAATATTCTAACTCCTTAAATTCCCGGGAAAATTCGCCATAACCTCCTTTGTATCGGGAGCATCGGGAAAATCCCCAAACTCGCCACACAGGCCTTTCCATTCAAAAAGAAAATGGTTCGAAATTATTTCCTTTTTGAATATCTCCTATTTATAAATATTCCAATTTATAAACATTTCTTATTTATAAATATTCCACTTTATAAATATTTTTATTTCAATATCACTTTGAAATAATTCTTTATTAACATTCTGGTATGTTATGGTATTCAATCATATCAAATCACGATGTTCATTATCGTCCAAACACATATAATCATCACAGATTATATATCACATTATATATCACAATATATAAATCACAGTAAAATAACTGTTGAGGAATCCAGTTGGATTCCTCCAACCTGTTTCCCTGCATCACAGATGTTAAACAATATCGATAACATCACTTTCAGTTCCATATGATATATTCTGTTAAACAGAATCAATATAGAAATTCAACTAACTGACTAGCAGTTCAATCAAACAGTTAACACACAGTAAATCAGACAATTTCTAACAGTTTTAAAAATACAACATGAAAATATAAACTGTTCATAGTTAGTGAGATTTACTCACATTGGACGGTTATCGTTAAAAACGATTAACTGTCTTTGATTCAGACGGACAATTTATTTCGCCATAAATTGTAACGAGCTCGGATTCACTTCCAGTCAGCTTCATTGTGAAGCTCTCGTTCATACGGTCCTAATGTGACTGACGGTTCGTGATTCTGATTTCATATGACCGAGATATTCGATTACGAAGTTAATACTCATTTAATTTAAAATAGAACATGATTTATAAGTAGAGATGGGCTTTAACTTAACTTCCCGGCCCAACATCCACTTCTATTTCCCACGGCCCGCTCCCTTCTTCTCTTTACTTTCTTCCTCAATTCATTACCGCTCCAGTATACCACATCGACGGCCATTTTCACAACTTCCACCTCATACCGTACCATCTACACTCCATGAAATTACAAACTACCACAACCGAATCACCCCTCTCATCGAGCTCCTTCTCCTCATATCAGTAAATGCATACTCGATTTCCTCATTTCCGTTGCGTCCATCAGGTGCTCACCGTGCCCTCCACAGTTTCGAACGACAGTCATTACCACGAAACCCCTTCAAGAATTGCCACAAGAATCGGTTACATCTCCTAAACCGAAATCCGATATTAGAAGTTCGCATCGATGCCTCAAAAATCTAAGGCAACGAACCCTAGCTAATTTACACACACGGCTACAACAGGAAACGTGATCGGGTTTCCAGAAAATGGTGTAGATTTGTAGAACAACTCGCATTGAATCCAACTACACAAGTCTTGAGATTTTAGGGTTTTGATTCGATTTTCTATGGATTTTTGAATGAGGGTTTTCTTTTTTTCTTTCTCGTTTGGATGAAACTGGAGGCGGATTCTCTCCGTTGACTGATGAAAGGAATTAGGTTAGTTTAGGGGAATGGAAAAGTTATTATATAGGATAAATATAAAAAAAATTAATTGATTTAATATCCATTTATAAGCAACCGTTATATGCGTTTATATTCTAAAAATTCGTATGATCACATACGATACCCAAAAATCACGAAACTGGACATGTAACTAGAGTTCGACATTACGGTCCCAACGAAACTGGTTTTGTCGAATTACGACTTCGTATGCTCACACAGTGTATTTTTAACTGTCAAAATACTGACTGATTTTCACTCTAAAAATCCGTACGGCCACACAGTGACTCTAAAAATCACGAAACTGGAAATCTAACAACTATTTGATATTGCGGATCCAACAAAACAGGTTTCGTCGAATTCTGAGGTCGTTTGCAAAACTGGCTATTTTTAACGTTCTGAATGACCCATTTAAATATATAAATATATTTAAATATAATTAAATTAAATATAAATAAATTTATATTATCGTATATCTTCACATATGATATCGTACAGCTCCAGAATATCATATCAGAAAATACAGTTTGATATTTTAGATTTCAGATTTATCGTTCATATCGAAAAATCCATTTATAACGTAAATAAAGCGTCGCAATTTATAAAGGAATTCCACAGCGACTTTTTTGAAATTTGATTTGGATATATCTCAAAATCTACACGACGAAATCCCGATTTTTCTCTTCCACTAGAAAGATATACTCCACCAGCTCCACACGTTTCTTGTTTCACAGAAATCCGGCTTAAAACGAATCTTGTACATTCAGTTGAAGTTCAAATCGCCAAATAGCGAATTGCCGTGCCATTTCGAGCTCGTTTATAAATATATTATAAACTATACGTTCAACTGTCGTCGATTCAATATAATCGTTATTATATTTCGAATCGAAACTCCACCAAATCTCGTATGCTATTCAATTCACACGATATTGTGAATTTCACTATTTCCGACTATTTCGACATTATAATATATTATTATATTATAATTATTTATTAAATATTCAATATTATTTAATTAAACGATCATTAACTTCTCTAAATCACCAATTATATAATTAAATTAATTAATTATATATCTCTAAAAATGCGGGTCATTACATTCTTCCCCACTTAAAATAATTTCGTCCTCGAAATTGCTAAGTTAGAGGACGACCCTATCTATTGGAATTCCTAAGATTTGTTTACCACTTATTTCTAATTTCAACTGAACCAATTAATATCGACAAAAATATTTATTCATTTCGACTAACTAAAATTTTCAAAAATTCTGAAAATTTTCTAACACTTTAAACTTTCGAAAAATTTCGCCAGCACCTCCTTTGTACAGGTCAATAGCTCAAATTCCAACTCGCCTCTTTGGGCCTTCTTCAACCCAAAAGAAAATCAAAACGCCAAACGGCTTGCCAATTCGGCTCATAAATTCCAAATTCATATAAAATATAAACTTGTACCTTTTTGTTGGGCATATCATTATATCCCTACCACTTCCATATGCTATCAACTCAGCATATACCAGTGTTATCTCGATCAAATTCCAATCAGTTCATATCCTCAAATCCAAACCGAATTTTATTCGAACCCCAATATCAAATTTCAAATTCTTAACTCATCAACCCAATTCCATAACAGATTATTCTCTAATCCAATTCAATTCTATTTAACTATGTTCAAGTTAAATTTCAATTTATTTTTACCATCTCATTTTATTTAACTTCATTAGTTAAATTTTAATTTCTAGAACTTAAATTCCTGGGTAAATTTCAAATCAATTTGAAATCATACTGCCAATTCAAAACCTTTGAATTTCTAAACACTTGTTTTCTCAAAACAATTCAAATCAAAATCTCTGGTAGTAATCCACCACTTAGAACTCGAAAATCACACCGATGATACTGCGCAGTCATCATCGGAATTATTTTCCAGCGACCCAAGTGATTTTCAATACTATATCATTTTCAAAACCATTACTAAATACTTCCATTTGAAAACATTTCAAAATCTCCCAGGAACTTAAAATTTCCTTATTTTAATTCCAAATCTGATTTAAATTCATATTTAATTCATCTTATTTCATATACTTTACTTATATGAATTCTGATCAGTTATTTATAACCATTTCACTTTATAATCTCATTCGATTATAATCACAACCTATATATGATAATATATCACATATCCATACTGTGTCGGTCCATCGTGTTCAAGTGTTTATTTACTCCTACCGATACAGTGGATCAAACTGATCGACCAGAACTCATAAACAACTCAGCCAATGAATCCCCACAATATAAAACCATTTTTATATCAAATACAAATACACACTCGTATATATACACTCAAACTCAATCTAGGGTATTACTAACCCTATCTCTACCGAGTCACGCCACAGAGCCAAGTAATTCTTAACTTAAGCTCTGATACCAACTGTAACGACCCGGATTTTTGAGTAGGCTTTGCAACCGTCCCCATCCTCCAAAGCAGCAAGGTAATACCGCACTGTGGCTTAAATTGGTACCCCAATACCATATTTTACGGCCAGCCTTTCGACTTCACAACCAACCCTACCAAAGGGACATGTAGGAGCAAGAGTCTCCCGTTCGCCACCTAACGAAAAGCGAGAACCCCCTATCATGCGCACACATGCCTAAGCACGCAACATGGACTGGTGTGAGTTAAACAGTTTAAACAGGTATATGAACAAGTAAACGATATATCATAAGACCACGCCGCAGAACGGAACAGGTTTTTCCCTTATGAGAATCCAAAATATCTTTATATCAAAAACCTTTTGATATTATAATAATGTCTATGTACAAATAGATATCAACTAGCAGAAACGATTTCATCTCACGTTCTACATATATAGTATACAATCAAAATCGCAAGCACGTATTGGATAATGGATTTCCAACTATGACAAGGTATGGAACCACCTTTCGATCAGTGTACTCTAGGAACGATACACTGGAGTTCAACAAGAACATCTTGTAACTCAGCCACACATGACCGACCGCTCATTTCGCTTGAGTGTATCGAATGTACATCACCAACGGTTGGGATCAGCAACCGTTCCCGTATATATATGGGACAGCATTGATAGATTTTAGAAACAAATGAATATTCTCTAGATAGGTGATTATACACCCTACTTCGGTGCGACCGACTTAGCCATGCTGCCTGCCCGATTTCTGTCATTTACCGGTTGATGAGGCTAGAAGCTACGCTTTATCATTACATCAGATTCACTTCGAATGTCACATTGTCAGATCCATCGAAAATCACTAATTGACGTCTACAACCACACATAACGTGTCAGCTAAAAGAAGTTTCCTTCTCCGCTTCCACTCTTGGTACGGTTGAAGAAATCAATGTACGTGACCTTTCTGGAAATACTCTGTCAAAAATTCATTCATACAAATCATCATCATTCACTTAGAATGTCACATCGTCATACCCGCCAAATCACAAATTGACTTATCCAAAAATAACACGGGTATACAGCTAAGAGAAATGAATTCCTCCGCCACCAAACGTGAATACGTTTGAACAGATCAACTTACGCGATCCATTGGATATACTCTGTCAGACCTTCGTCCATACAAGTTGTCCTGGGACTGGACAAACCGAAGGCACTATTCTGTATATCCATCTTAGTCACTGTTATCTAAGACTTATACAACAACCCTTGCATTTTACTCCGTCTTCAATTATCTTTGGCATATATGATTCGTGACGCTTATGCCAATACAGAGTGGTTCTATGGATAATAATCCAACCGGTCTCTCCATATTAACAACGTTAAAATGGTCAAAACTTCGATAGTCGGTGAGTTAACTATCAAAGAAAAACAAGTGTGCAAACAACGATATTATTTCCAAATGGAAATTATATCGAACAAACATCATTTAACATAAATCTCTTTAGTTCATTTATTTACTTATCTCCTGTTTCCCTATATTCTAAATTCTTATTTTTCTTTTATCAGAAAACATTTCTGATTCTCGTTTGGAATACATTTCCAAAACTCCTTTACGATCAGACCTTACCATTTCTTAGTCAAGAAGGAAGTCACTCAAGTTGGGGTATAATTACCTCTCAGACCTTAACTGAACAACGTTATAACTTCGAAATGGTCAAAGTTTATCTTTTAATTTTTGACAACTTCTTTACGCCTTTCTCGGATTCAATTTTACTAATCCACTTCTATATTTAAAACATTGGTTATAACGATAACGTTATAATCCCTACTTTCGAATTTTCTAACTTTAATTATAACTTCTATTCTTATTAGTGAATAATTAACCTAACACTTATTTATTTATAAATAAATAAATCTCTATTTAAAACACTGGAAAGTATAAGTACTTTCCCGAATTCGATATAATCGAATTTGCCGATTAACTCTCTTCGAGAAATCTCTATTTGATTAACTCTTCTTCGAATAACCTATATTCGATTAACTCCTTCTCGAATAAACGATATTCGATAATCTCTCTTCGAATAACTAATATTCGATAACTCTTCCTTTTCAAATATCTCATATTTGAAAATCTCACTTCGATTAAACTATAATCGATAACTCCCTTCGATGAAACTAACATCGATAACTCCTTTCGATGAAACTAACATCGATAACTCCTTTCGATGAAACTAACATCGATAACTCCTTTCGATGAAACTAACATCGATTTATTTAACTCGACGAACTTAACTCGACTAACTTGACTCGACTAACTCGACTTACTTGGTTCGACCAATTCGATTCGATTAACTAGGCTCGACTAACTTAACTCGACTTACTTGGTTCGACCAATTCGATTCAATTAACTAGGCTCGACTAACTTGGTCGAACCACCCGATCAACTCAACTTATTTAACTTAACTTATTTCTCAACTCGATCAACTCGATTAACTCCTATCGAATAACTAATATTCGATTAAACTCCATTCGCTTGACTCTAGATCGCAGCGATCACAATGGTTACGCCTGACTCCCTCAGGAAACATCCGACCGCCGTAGGCTATTTACAGCCCTGTGACTTACGCTAGCAGTCGTACAAGATGGCAACTTACCCTGAATACTATGTTTGACTAACTCTGTCTCAAATAACTATATTTGATTAACTCTAGTTCGTTTTAACTCTAATCGATTAACTCTAACTAATTAACTCCAACTGGTTAACACTAACTGATTAACTCTAACTGGTTAACTCTAACTGATTAACTCTAACTGGTTAACTCTATTTGACTAACTCGACTTGACTAACCCCTTTCGAATAACATATTCGATTAACTAACTTTCGAATACCATATTCGATTAAATAACTTCGAATACCATATTCGATTAACTAACTTCGAATACCATATTCGATTAACTAACTTCGAATACCATATTCGATTAACTCCTTTCGAATGTCTATATTCGATTAACTAACTTCAAATACCATATTCGATTAACTAACTTCGAATACCATATTCGATTAACTCCTTTCGAATGTCTATATTCGATTTCTCCTTTCGAATACCATATTCGATTTACTTTATTCACTTTATAAAGATTCCCTTTTTAACAACGTTTTATTCATTTGAAAAGATTTACTTTTAAATAACGGTTCTACACTTTATAAATGATTTCCTTTTTATAATGTTCCCTTTCCAATTCTATTTGTAAATGGTTTACAAATATTTCCTTTTCAAATTTATTCTTGAAATATTCTAACTCCTTAAATTCTCGGGAAAATTCGCCATAACCTCCTTTGTATCGGGAGCATTGGGAAAATCCCCAAACTCGCCACACAGGCCTTTCCATTCAAAAAGAAAATGGTTCGAAATTATTTCCTTTTTGAATATCTCCTATTTATAAATATTCCAATTTATAAACATTTCTTATTTATAAATATTCCACTTTATAAATATTTTTATTTCAATATCACTTTGAAATAATTCTTTATCAACATTCTGGTATGTTATGGTATTCAATCATATCAAATCACGATGTTCATTATCGTCCAAACACATATAATCATCACAGATTATATATCACATTATATATCACAATATATAAATCACAGTAAAATAACTGTTGAGGAATCCAGTTGGATTCCTCCAACCTATTTCCCTGCATCACAGATGTTAAACAATATAGATAACATCACTTTCAGTTCCATATGATATATTCTGTTAAACAGAATCAATATAGAAATTCAACTAACTGACTAGCAGTTCAATCAAACAGTTAACACACAGTAAATCAGACAATTTCTAACAGTTTTAAAAATACAACATGAAAATATAAACTGTTCAGAGTTAGTGAGATTTACTCACATTGGACGGTTATCGTTAAAAACGATTAACTGTCTTTAATTCAGACGGACAGTTTATTTCGCCATAAATTGTAACGAGCTCGGATTCACTTCCAGTCAGCTTCATTGTGAAGCTCTCGTTCATACGGTCCTAACGTGACTGACGGTTCGTGATTCTGATTTCATATGACCGAGATATTCGATTACGAAGTTAATACTCATTTAATTTAAAATAAAACATGATTTATAAGTAGAGATGGGCTTTAACTTAACTTCCCGGCCCAACATCCACTTCTATTTCCCACGGCCCGCTCCCTTCTTCTCTTTACTTTCTTCCTCAATTCATTACCGCTCCAGTATACCACATCGACGGCCATTTTCACAACTTCCACCCCATACCGTACCATTTACACTCCATGAAATTACAAACTACCACAACCGAATCACCCCTCTCATCGAGCTCCTTCTCCTCATATCAGTAAATGCATACTCGATTTCCTCATTTCCGTTGCGTCCATCAGGTGCTCACCGTGCCCTCCACAGTTTCGAACGACAGTCATTACCACGAAACCCCTTCAAGAATTGCCACAAGAATCGGTTACACCTCCTAAACCGAAATCCGATATTAGAAGTTCGCATCGATGCCTCAAAAATCTAAGGCAACGAACCCTAGCTAATTTACACACACGGCTACAACAGGAAACGTGATCGGGTTTCCAGAAAATGGTGTAGATTTGTAGAACAACTCGCATTGAATCCAACTACACAAGTCTTGAGATTTTAGGGTTTTGATTCGATTTTCTATGGATTTTTGAATGAGGGTTTTCTTTTTTTCTTTCTCGTTTGGAAGAAACTGGAGGCGGATTCTCTCCGTTGACTGATGAAAGGAATTAGGTTAGGTTAGGGGAATGGAAAAGTTATTATATAGGATAAATATTAAAAAAATTAATTGATTTAATATCCATTTATAAGCAACCGTTATATGCGTTTATATTCTAAAAATTCGTATGATCACATACGATACCCAAAAATCACGAAACTGGACATGTAACTAGAGTTCGACATTACGGTCCCAACGAAACTGGTTTCGTCGAATTACGACTTCGTATGCTCACACAGTGTATTTTTAACTGTCAAAATACTGACTGTTTTTCACTCTAAAAATCCGTACGGCCACACAGTGACTCTAAAAATCACGAAACTGGAAATCTAACAACTATTTGATATTGCGGATCCAACAAAACAGGTTTCGTCGAATTCCGAGGTCGTTTGCAAAACTGGCTATTTTTAACGTTCTGAATGACCCATTTAAATATATAAATATATTTAAATATACTTAAATTAAATATAAATAAATTTATATTATCGTATATCTTCACATATGATATCGTACAGCTCCAGAATATCATATCAGAATATACAGTTTGATATTTTAGATTTCAGATTTATCGATATTCAATTCATATCGAAAAATCCATTTATAACGTAAATAAAGCGTCGCAATTTATAAAGGAATTCCACAGCGACTTTTCTGAAATTTGATTTGGACATATCTCAAAATCTACACGACGAAATCCCAATTTTTCTCTTCCACTAGAAAGATATACTCCACCAGCTCCACATGTTTCTTGTTTCACAGAAATCCGGCTTAAAACGAATCATGTACATTCAGTTGAAGTTCAAATCGCCAAATAGCGAACTGCCGTGCCATTTCGAGCTCGTTTATAAATATATTATAAACTATACGTTCAACTGTCGTCGATTCAATATAATCGTTATTATATTTCGAATCGAAACTCCACCAAATCTCGTATGCTATTCAATTCATACGATATTGTGAATTTCACTATTTCCGACTATTTCGACATTATAATATATTATTATATTATAATTATTTATTAAATATTCAATATTATTTAATTAAACGATCATTAACTTCTCTAAATCACCAATTATATAATTAAATAAATTAATTATATATCTCTAAAAATGCGGGTCATTACACCCCATAGGGCAGGGGAATGCATTAATCAGGAATTACTAATCGTCAAATGCAAGAGAGGGCCGTCCCTGAAGATCCATGGTGCAGTTGCGGCTGATCCTGAGGCTCGGGCTAGAGAGTCTCGAATTTGGTAAAGACGATCCCTTGGCTTGCTTCATGATGAAAATCCAACTTCCAATACATGACAATTCAGTTTTGATTGTAGAACCTAGTATGGCGACATAATGAGATAGGGCACTATGCCGTCTATGATTGACACATTTATATTTGCAGTTGTTTTATACACTATGCACTTATAATAGTATCAAATGCTTTGTTTTAAACATACCAAGCATGTTTGGCTATTATAAGGAGAAACCCTATCCTCTGGCTTGCGTTGCATTATGTGTTGGGACCTGGGTCTTATAATAGCTTCATTTTTTCAAAAAGCATTGCGCTATTTGTTTTATGCACTAGCATTCTTGGGAGGAAACCCGTTCAATGTTATACGGCATAGTCCCTTGATTTACTCTATTTTAAAGTAAAGTTTTAAATAACTGTTTTAGTTCTCACACTAGTCACATGACTGACCTGAAGTTTATTATTTTAACCTAAACTCTGGGTGCCCCTATTTTCCACACAGGTAGCTAGTAGTTTTGGTTTTGCAGATTTATCTTTTCCAAGATCCTGGATTTATAGCTGGAGTTATATTTGGAACGCTCTGTATTTGTGAATTTCTTTCAGTTGTGTTATGTATTATTTTCCGCTGCTATGTAATTAAAATCTCTGATATTTTTTTGATGTATATTAATTATTAATACTATGTAATATTCTTGAACTCTGATGTAATTGCTGTAATAAGCAATGAAATGTTCTTCTAATTGTGTTCTGATTTGTCGTGTTCTCAACTCAATCCGGGCTTTCCTTTACGGGGAAGTTTGGGTCGTTTCATTTTGGTATCGGAGCTTTGGTTTACAGAGCTCAAAAACAAGACACATAACCAAACGAAAGAATTCATCAGAAATTGGATTAGTAATATCCAATAAGAATGACTCGTTAGGGATGGATCAGTAGTATCCTAGAATGAGTTAGAACAGTATTATTTATAAAATAAACAAGTTTTGTTTTGAAAATTTAAAACTTATGAAACGTATTTGAATATTTTAGTTTAGAATTGATTTGGACAATCGAGTATATAAGGATTTTGCATACATGCCTTGCAAACGTGTATACAAAGCCTTAATATATATTGGATAGATATAGAATCACACTCTAGCCGCCCGGGAATGATTCTGATGATGGGGCCCCATCATTGGTGTTATTTTCGAGTTTCGAAAGTGGGATGTCTATATATTTCCAATTGACTGGTGTGAGAACCAAAACTAGATAGGGTCTATTGTTGTGACTTGGCATCTAAAATGTATTTTTATATATATAAAAGTTATGTGTTTGAAACGATAATTAACTAATTGATTGCTGATTGTGTTGTTTGATTAATTAAAATTTTGAATCATTAAGCTAAATTGAGTCAAATATTGAACTGAATTGAAAATTGATTGAAATTGCATGCATACACATGTATACACATTGAACAGGTCATAGCACGGAAGCTAAGCAAAGGAATAAAATTGTATGCCCGACAAATAGGTATATGTTTACTAATTTATTGGGTTTGGATGATTTTATGAGCCGATTGGCTAGCCGCTTGGCTTTTTCTTTTTCTTTTTAGATGATGAGGGCCATGCATGGCTTGTTGTGGTTTTAAATGTCTCCCTGTACAAAGGAGGTTATGGCGAAATTTTTCAAAAATTTAAGGTGTTAGCCAAATTTTTGAAAAACTAGAAATTCTTAGAAACTGAAAATTTGAAGAATGAAGTTTAGTTGGTTAGTTAAACAGCTTTCAGCTCCATTCCTTTTCGAGGATGAATTTTTTTCAGTGGGGGAGATTGTAACAACCCGGAAAATCAGAACCAATTTAAAATTTTTATTTTGGCTATTTTAATGAATTTTGAATATTTAAAAAGATTTATTTTAAATAATAACAACTAGAAATTTATTTTTAATAGAACTAGAATGTATAAATTTATTTAAATCAAAGTTAGAATATAAATATTTATTTTACTTATAAAAGGAATTGGAAATGGCGCGGTAGTTTTAAAATTTGATTTCAAAATTCAAATAAATGTACAAGATTCAAAACAAATTGGATTTCAGTAAAACCAAAAATATTTGAATCTGTTTAAAAATATCTTTCCAACGAATGTGAAAAATCCAGATTTCATAACGGGAATAAAACGTTATGTCAAGTTGAAAATTCAGAATAGTCGTTATGGAATTTATATATACATATATATATATATATATATATATATATTTCCCTTAAAAATAGCGATTTTGCAAACGACCTCTGTTGTCGATGAGACCACTTTTGTTGGATCTAGAATATCGAATTATTGCTAGATTCCAATTTTCATAATTTTTGGAATCAATATATGAGCGTGGTGAATTTAAACGTGTTTGATCATTTCAGTTTGAATTTTATCGACTGGAAAATGACCGTTTTTCAAACGGTTTCCAAATTCGATGAAATTAGTTTTGTTAGGACCGTATCATTAAAATATAGCCAGATTAATTTTTCTAGAATTTTTGGAGTCAGTATGTGGCCCCAATAAATTGAAATGTACGTTTAATTGAATATACAATGTTTTATTTTTTTAATTTAAAGCAAAACTGATCGAAATGATAGAATTGGCTTACGAAACATATCCCATTGTGTTCGAAACTGGGGTAATTAGCTAAGGAAGACAGTCGTTGGGTTCGATTTGGACTTAGAATGAAAAACTCAATTTTTTTGGAGAATTAAATTAATTAATTAAATAAATAATTATATAATTTCCCCCTTAACCTTCTTTCTCCCCATCATTTGAATAATAAAAAAAAACCTAAATTGCTCAGCTGCTCCTCCCAACCCCGTCGCCCACCGCCATATCCCCTCCCCCAGCCACCGTCCGTCGCGCCGCACCCTTCCACGATCATCGCACCCCCTTCAGCTTCCCCCTCCTTCTCAGACCAAGTCGAACCCATATCCCCCCTTTCAACTGAAAACCGCTGCCCCTCCGTTCAAGGCCGCCTCCACCTCCTCCTAGAGCTGCCACAGGCCCCCTCCGATGAACAACACCCCCTTCCTCCAATCGATGTAAGCATTTTGATTTTGATTTATAAGGTTGTAAAAATACGATTTTTAAGGTTATAAGGGTATTATTTTTAAGTTTATAAAGTTATAATTTTTAATATAGGAAAGTTATAATTTTTAATATAGGAAAGTTATGATTTTTATATGAATGAAATCATTTTAAAATTATGATTTTTATATAAATGAAATCATTATAAAGATGCGATTTTTATATAAACGATTTTTAGTTAGAAAGATATGATTTTTACTTATAATAAAAATTTGATTTTTATATATGAAGTAGCGGCATAAAAAATTTGATTTTTATATATGAAATAGCATTGTAAAAATATAATTTTTATATATGAGTAACGATATAAAAATACCATGTTTATATATGAATAGAGAAACAAAAAACATATGATTTTTAAAATATATAGAAAGGTTTAAAAATGCAATTTTTTAATATATAAGCATCATATTAAAAATGTGATTTTTACTATGAACAGCGAAAAAGGGTTGCGTAGGAATTTTGGGCAAATCCAAGCTGTTCAGAAATTCAGAAATAAAACTGGTGGATAGGATCCCAAAGGTGAGAACTTCTCACTCTAATTTATTTTCTAGTTAAAAATATATACTAAAATGCAGACGGTGCTTAGAAGCACCCGACACCTTTGATTGAAACCATGGATGGTTGGTTGTTTGTTTGATTGGTTTATTTGTGTTAATTTGGTTTGAGAAGTGAAATGGATTGATTAGAATTGGTATGTGTATGGCGCGAGCCAGTATTAGGCGAGGAATAAGGCTAGACCTTATTCTGGTCCTAGTATCGCGCCGTTATGCTGCCGAAATTTTCTAAAAAAAAATGTTAAAACAATAAATTATCATTTTTATTGTATAAATGAACTGTATAAAATATTCATGTGTTGAAATAAATATTTTATAGTTAAAAATATAAATTTTAATGTGTATGTGAATGAAAAAAATTATTCATTTACAAATCGGACGATTTGTTTATGTACACTCATTTGACTGATATTGATTGAGGCGATTTTACACATCGCCCAACTGCATAAACAAAATCAGTGTTTGTTGATTGAAACCCCACACGGGTATTGGGAGGATATTTGATATACACTAATCCCAATTGTTTAGTTGTATGGCAATCGATTGGTTGACAGACTGTTGTAAGCGTTAATTATTTATATTTAACGCTTATGCAGTTGTGTAATGCACTCTGGATGATGGTTGACTATGTTTGATTGTTGTTGTATACATGTGTTGTATGAAATTCATATAAATAAATTGTATGGTAATTGAATGTGTCTGATTCCAATTCAGAAAGAATGTATATTTTAAATTAACAAATATTTGAAAATGGAGAATAATGAATATTTTAAAATAACTAATATTTTAAAATAATATTCAGTAACGGATCAAAATATAATTTTAATGTCAGATTTGGGATGGACACGAAAATATTGAAATATATAAAGTCGTGTTGATTAGATATGCGCCATTCTGATGTGAACGATATTTATATCTATTTTATTCATTTTTATAATGAATATCGAAAAGGAAGTGATTTCAAAATCTAATGCTTTGAAAATATTATCATTTATATACTAATGATATGGAATATTCAATTTTGAAAATAATTTGAATATGAACTTGAAATCGTTTTTAAAATGATTTATAAAATATGTTTTATATAGAAATCGACGAAATATATATAATACATATATTATATATATTTAATGCCCTGAAAAGAACGCGCCGCGCCGCGGCCGTTCGCGTTCGACTGTTGACTTCGAATTGATATTGTGGGAGATCCGACTGTCGGATTCCTAAAACTAGAACCGTTAGGTTCGTATCGAAAAGAGCTTTCCAAAGAATACAAGAGATTTGAAATCTAATGGTTGGATTTGGAATTATGTGCAAATCAAATTTGGAAAAGTTCGTTGTAAGTGTAGTTCGATGACTGTTTATGGAAATCGACTGAAAGGGCCTTAATAAAATTATTAAAAATATAGATAATTTGTGTTAAATCATAATAAATGGTCTGGAAAGAATTGGGATGAAAAGTTCCATGTTTGTAAAGATAAAAATATATTTTTATCAAAATGAACTAGTTATTAACTAGATTTGAAATCCAATAATTTTTATATAAAATAAATTGGATATGTGAAAGGTTTAATATAACCAGAAATTTCCAACAAAAAAAATTGGAATGAAATTGGAATGGATTTTGAATGAAAATACTCTTCGAAATATTTTGATATTGGATTCTGTGATTATACAGATATTGTTATGGAAATTTGGAAGATATATTTTATATCGTTATTTTCAATATGATATTTGTTGGTTTCAGAATTTGATATTGAATATAAGCCAATATAACTCTATCCAGAGCCTTGTATTTAATATCAAATGGGATTTTGGGTTTGTCGTGAACGGTGTCTTAAATAAAACTATTCTTAAACCCAATTGAGAAAAAGAATAGATCTTTGAATGAAGATTTAGTGAAGTTATCCAATTAACTAACATTTAATTGGAATTGAATAAAAGAATTAGATTTTGGGTTTGTCGTAAATGGTGTCTTAAATAACACTGTTCTTAAACCCCGTGTGAAAAGAATAATTTTTTTAATTAAGACTATTAGAGTTTCCAGTTAATTACCATTTAATTGGAATGAAATGGAATGTGAATTGGGTTTATCGTGAACTGTGTTTTAACGACATTCATTCTTTAACCCGATTTATAGCGAAATGTGATTTGGAATTTATAAATCTTTTTATTAAGATCTAACGAGAATTTTCTAAAGTAAAATTTTCCAATTTGATATTAGATTGTAAGTTAATGGAATTCAATTTGATAATAATGGAAGTGAGCTTTTGTGGAGGAAGACTGTAAATATATATGAAATTTAAAAGGCTTTATTGTTATTCCATTTATATTATTAGTCAGATACAGAAATTGATATCGATTATATATTGAGCTGGTTTTCGTGAAGATTCCATAATTAATGGAATGTGATTTGGGTTTATCGTGAACTGCGTGTTAAATGACATTTGTTCTTTAAACCAATAAAAGACAGGATTACATGTCTAACATTGTATTTCGAACTGTATGGTTGATCTCTGGTAAATATATAACTGTTTGGTGGCAGAGAATTTATTCTCTTGCTTAACACCCTTCTCTGAGACGTACAAGCTTAGAGGTTATATATCGGCAGAAATCAATAGTACGGTGTCGATTGTCGATGCAACATGTTTTTGTTTCCAAATTTAAATAATCATTGATATTGATTTTTGGGAAGATTAAAACTAAGTGGAGTTTTAATGAATCTTTAACTAGATTGAAATGTGAATTGATAATTTAAATTATCAAATTTGGGAAATGATCGAGAATGGAGTATCACCAGTTTTGCTCCAAGCAATAGTTAAATCTTTAATTATATTTGAACGTGAAATGGTAATTAAATTTACCGATAACACAGTGGTGTTAGATATAGAGTATTACCTGCTTTTCTCCATGGGATGAATAGGTTGGATTTGGGAAATTAACCAAACGATTACTTCGGTAAGGTGCGCTTATCCCGACTAGTTTGGATAAACCTTAATTTGATTTGAATTGATATCCAAAGGAAGATTAAAGAATAAATTTAAAGAATTTATCTTTGATAAAATTAAAGGGAACCTTTCCCAAAGTATAAGAATATTTGAATAAAAGAATATTCTGGATTGGAATGAGGCGTATGTTGTGTTTTTATAGCACTTGTTTTTACATACGCGAGTTATTCCGTAAGGCCGGGTTTATACCCATTCTGAACAACTGATTAGACGATAACTCGATGATGAAGACGGTGGTTGAAGACCGAAGGTCTTCACATCGTTTGGATGATTACTGATGTCTTGATTGGAATGTACACCCAAGACAAGTAATAAGTGGTGATCGTCCAAACGTACTTGGAGATCGACCGGAGAATTTATTCTATGTTGATTGATCTCTATTAATTATATATCTGTTTGGTGGCGGAGAATTTATTCTCTTGCTTAACACCCTTCTCTGAGACGTATGAGCTCAGAGGTTATATATCGATAGACATCATTCGCATGGCGTGAATAGCTTGTGTGGCATGCTGAAATGCAAATGATCAAGGCTTCTATTGAAAAGCAGAGTCTTGTAGTTGATGATCAAAGCACGGCCTTAAAGGGCATAGCTTTGTGTATAGCATTAATTCGCGAGCCTCACACCCCGGTGTAAACCAGAAATGGGAGAGGACTGCAGGGAGGACATGCGTTCCTTTCTAGCTATGAGTGGTGTCATGGTATGGAGCCCATGCATTTTTACTTATGTGAATAATGGAAAGCGAGACGCCTCGGATATATCGGTCATACGGGGACGATGGATGATATGGTCGATATACTGACCAAATTTACGCCCCATAGGGTGAGGAAATGCATTGTTCAGGAATTACTAATCCTCAAACATAAGAGAGGACCAGCCCTGAAGATCTAAGGTGCAGTTGCGGCTGATCCTGAGGCTCGGGCTAAAGAGTCTCGAATTCGGTAAGGACGATCCCTTGCCTTGGTTCATGATGGAAATCTAACTTCCAATACATGACATTTCGGTTTTGATTGTAGAGCCTAATATGGCAACATAGTGGGATATGGCACTATGCCATCTATGATTGATACATTTATACTTGAAGTTGTTTTATACACTATGCACTTATAATAGTATCAAATGATTTGTTTTAAACGTAACAAGCATGTTTGGTTAAGAGTTACTGGGTAATTCAACAGGTGGATGCACTTCAGCTCACGACGTCGGTTTAGGTATTTATCCCAACTTATTCATTTAACTAAGTGCCAAGACCGGCAAAGGGGATAATATCTAGTGTCAAATGCTTTTTCCTAAGGTTTAGTGAAGCAGCATATGACACTTGATATATTATCTCCTTTGCTAGTCTTGGCGCTTAGTTAAATGCATAAGTTAGGATAAATACCCGAACCAAGTGCATGAGCTAAAGTGCATCCACCTGGTGAATCACACAGTAAATTCTTAACTAGAAAGTTACACCTTCAGCTTGGTGAATGCATTAGCTGCGGATCGAAGTGCTCGATCGCTAAAGTTGAAAAGCGGAGAGTGGTTGATCGCTTTTACCTTCTTTATTGTAATGTAATTATGAAACGATACGTATCTTCTTTATTGTAATGAAACATTATGTATCTTCTTTATTGTAATGTAATGAAACAACATGTATCTTATTTATTGTAATGTAATCAAATAGCATCTATCATTATATATTGTAATGTAATGAAATATTTCATACGTTTGTTTTGTTTACTGTTACGATTGTGAATTAGTGTATCCAGTGCATAAATTGTGTTATATATGCTGTGTTACAAATAATATGTGCTGCAGTTTCTGCTTTTATGTACACACACACACACAAATATATATATATATATATATATATATATATATTGTTTTCACCAAAGATGGTTCAAACACCAAGGGTATAAGGATTGTACTTCACCAATATATTTAGAAAATAAATGGAGCCACACTCAACAACAATTGAAAGTAAAAATGCGAAGGAAACAAAATGAAGACGAGGTTTTAGAGTGGTACAGCCTTGAGCTAGGTCTATATCCATTGTGAAAGTGATTTTCATTACCATGATGATATTTACAAGATACATCAACTCTCATTTTTTTATACATCTCAGTGTTCTCTCAATATACTCTCTTTTTTACATACAAAACTTGCTTAGATTCGCGAGAATCTATGAAAGATTGGTGGAATCTATGAAGGAAAAGGATGGATAAGCAACAGATGAAGAGGATGTCTTCAATCTTTTTCATTCATAGGATTTGAATGGACGCCATGGCAAAGTGGATGAAAGACCTTGGGAATGGAGTTCATGATCATGGTTGAAATGGCTGAGGACAGAGTTTAGCAGCACTTCGTGGTAGCCAGAAGTCTCGTTTCTTGGTGGAGGGTGTGACCTATTTATAGGTGAGCCCTTATGGAGTTTGAACTGGAATTCGTCCGAATCGCTTGTCCCATTAATTACTAAAATGCTACTGCTCGGCTGTAGCCTGCTGTCACCAACTGTCCCTAGCTGTCTAGTAAAAGTGACTTTACAAGAGCGAACGACTCTGTGAGAGTGAGAGACTTCCCAAGTCCCGAACGGCTTTAGGTAAGCGATCCCATGCAGGTGAGTGGGTTTATTGAAGCGGTCGTGTTTCATTGTAGGCAGACGGGTAATCATCACCTTAATTGGAGGAAAACGTCCGATTGAAACAGCAATGACAGATTGAGGAGCGGGTGACTAGGGCTGTAATCTGTAAGTGGGCATAGAGTGCGTGCGCGATCCCTGGTGTCTTTGGACTCTCATCTGACTAATGGGGCAATTCTTCTCCTTGCTTTGTTCAATCAAACTTCCTGAGACGGGATGAGCGGAGCGACCCTTCCAGGATGTGTGAGCCTTTGTGTCGCGCCGTTCATGGGATAGTCTTGCATGATTGACTTCTTTTTAAGATCAAACTACGCTATGTGACTAAAGCTGGTTGTATTTGAGCGGACCCCCTGAACGTTCTAATATGCGCAACTTTCCCAGCCGTATTCAACCCTCCGTAGTGTGTGGCCTTCCCTGATCTTTCGTAGACCATCTGAGTATATTGAGAAGCATTTTGCATGACCGACCCTAATGACGCCCGATCCATAATACTAACGTAGACTTAATAAACCAATATATGTGGGGTTTTTAAGGGAAAAACATTTGCCCCTCGAAGTCTGTAATTTTATTTTGCAAAAATTACAGGCTTTGAAATAACTGATCACAACATAGTTTGGTAAACTAAATCACGTTTATCAAGGATCACTCGTGCAAGGCTTAGGGTTGTTCTTAAGGAAAAAGAAATAGCTGAACTCGTTCCTCCTTGCGAGCGAGAAATCTGAGTCATTCTCCTTATTTTGATTGGTCAAATCCTGGGGAAGCGGGCAATATAGTTTGGTCTTTTTAAAGACCCGAAAATCCCCACCCTTTGAATCGACCATAAACCATACAGGTCTGAACCAAAAGTCAGAAATCTTCGAATACTTTAACTTTGGGAATACAACATGATAATATAACATGATAATATAACATCAAAGTACAGAATATATCAGAGTACATTGAAAAATAATTCAGCGAAAGATAATTTACAAAGGATTTAGTACAAAGCAGCGGAAATAATTTAAACCGATACAGTGGAAGTCTATCAACACTCTGGATACAGCTTCAAGCTTCAATCCAGAATCCTGCTCAATATATTTGCAAAATAAGCTACTCGACTGCTGGTGTGGAAAAGAGGGCACCCGAGTTTGCAAGTGAAACAAACTACAGGTCAGTCGTGGGACTGGTATGAGAAATCTTACTTAACTTATCTAATGATAAGGCTAATCACAGGACCACGCCTCTAACGCGGAACGGGTTTACTCCATTGGATTGCCAGTGCATGAGTAAAGGAAATCGTTAAACAACGCAATGCTTTTTATAAAAATGAAACATTATAAGACTCAAGTCCCATCACACAATGCAACGCAAACCGGAGGATAGATTTTTACGTTATAATGGTCAAAAGATGCTTGATACGATAAAAACAGATTTGATATTACTATTAGTGTATATATGTTTTAAAAACATTTTCAATCATAATGTATCAATCATAGACGGCATAGTACCCCATCCTACTATGTCGCCATACTAGTTATACAATCAAAACCACATGATGTCGTATTGGAAGTTGGATTTCCATCATGAGTTAAGGCTAGGGACAATCACCTGACCAATTCGAGACACTCTAGCAATGTCCCAGGATTCAGACGCTGGCGAACCCTTGGGTACAGCAGGGCTGGTCCACAAATACTTTAGTGGATTGGCAATTCCTGAACACACGCTTCCCGATCCTATTGGACTTATAAATTGGCCACTGCGACCAATAAAAATACGAGGCGCCTCATAATCCAGCAACCACATAAGTATAAATGTCGGGCCGTGTAAAAACCCAAACACCACTTCTACCTAGAAAGAAACGTGCGCACTCCCTGCGTTCCCTTGTCCCGTTTTTGACTCTATCGGGGTATGAGGATCGTGAGGTAACGTAATACACAAAGCTATGCCTAAATAGGCTATGCTTTGATCATCTTCCACAAGGCTCTACTTTTCAACAAAAACCTTGATCCATGCATCTTAATACGCCACATTGTCTATCCCTACCATTTGATTTCTGCCAATATATAACCTCTGAGCTCATACGTCTCAGAGAAGGGTATTAAGTAAGAGAATGAATTCTCCGCTACCAAACAGATATATTAACAGAAATCAACAGATACAATGTAAAGGAATACAACGTCAGACAAAACATCCATTTACAAGTCCGTTTTGGGTCAAAACGAAATCGGAGGAACTTAATTCCTCGCATACCCGAACAATCAACAAATACATCCGGATAACTACCACTGTAGCCCCTTCAAGGTAGCTACTCCAATCACGGGCATCAGTAGTCCTCATCCATTCGATGTGAAGATCGTCGGTCTTGCACCGTCTTCAATATCTTTGACTATTAGTTGTCGTATTCATTATTTAGAATGGGTTAAACCCGGTCTTTCCGAATAACCCGCGTAATTTATAATCAAGTGCTACAAAAACACATCCAATGCCTCATTCCAATTCAGAATATTCTTTTAGTAAAATATTCACAACATTAGGGAAATGTCTCCATTAATTTTATCAAAGATAAATCCTTTAAAGCTACCTTTTACATCTCTAAATCATTAACTAAGGATTATTCAAGTTTATGAGATGAATCTTATCTTTAACTGGATAAAGAACCGATGTCATTTAAAACACGATTCATGATAAACCCAAAATCATCTTCCATTAAATATGGAATTTTCACAGAAATTGAATCAAAATATAATCGATATAAATTTCTGTATCAGACCAATAATATAAATGGAATAACGACAAAGCCTTTTAAATTCCATATATAGTAACAGCCTTCCTTTACAGAAGCTCATCTCGATTATCACCGAACCAAATTCCATTCAATTCCAATTTAATGTAATAAATTGGAAAACTTTATTTTGGAAAATTTTCCAATTAAATCTTAATAAAAGATTTTTAAATCCCGAATTATATTTTCACTGTTAATTGGGTTAAAGAACAAATGTCGTTTTTAAAACACAGTTCACGATAAACCCAATTCACATAATCACATTTCACTTTATTCCAATTACTAAATATACTTTGAAAACTCTTTTAATCTTAATTAAAAGATTTATTCTTTTTACACGGGGTTTTAAGAATAGTATTATTCAAGACACCATTCACTATAACCCAAAAATCCAATTTATTTATTTTAAAACATTTTATTATCTTTCTAGTTAATAACTAGTTCATTTTGATAAAAATATATTTTACCTTTACAAAATTGGAGTTTTTCATCTTAAAATCTTTTTAAATCATATATTATGATTTAACATAATTTTGCCTATATTTTAAATAATTTTATTAAGGCCTTTATTGTCGATTTCCATAAACGGACATCGAACTGCATCCATAGCGATGTTTTCTAAAATTGATTTGGACATAACTCCAAATCTAACTATTAGATGTTAAAACTCTTATATTCATTGGAAAGCTCTTTTCGATACGAACCCAACGGTTTTGATTTAGGAGAATCCGACGGTCGGACCTCCCGTTACATCAATTTGAAGTTAATGGTCGAAATTCGCGAACGGTCGCTGTGTGGCGCGTTCTATTCATGCCATTATATTTCGTCGATTTCTATTAAAACGTATTTTATAAAATATTTATAAATTCCTTTTAAAATGATTTTATCTTCATTTTCAATTTTAAATTGAAATTGAATATTCTATATTTTATTATGTTAAAATGTTTATATATTATCAAAATATTATATTTATAAATCACTTCTTTTAATATTTATTTAAAAGTGAAATAAATCGATCGATAAACCCGTTCGGGTTAAAAATAGCATCCCTACATAACACGTCTTCATATTATATTTTTGTACCCATTCTAAAACAGACATAAAAATCAAACTTTACTCTTTCCTAAATTTATTTTAAAATTTTCTTTATTTTAAAATATTCATGATATTAAAATATATTTGTAACGACCCGCAAATCCGAGCTATCTGAGTTGACTAAATACAACACACGTCCAACCCAAATAACACAGAAATACGAACCATTATTAGAAAGAAGTTAGAGGATGAGAAATAGAAAAGATAGAAAACTTAGAATAGAAGAAAAACGAAGATCACAACTCACAGCGGAACGAATAAAATATATTATATAACATAAATTTGAAATACAAATCAGTAGCTTTATAAACATACCATCATCAGAGCACAACAGTCATTTCTGGAACAGTTATAAACTTCTGTTTCCAGATACAAACAAGGTCCACAGCGGAATATATGATAGCCTATAGCTAACCGGTGAAGCCTCCTGCTTCCAGCTTCTTCAAATGGATCTGTGAAATCCCGACTACTTGACTGCCCGTACAAATTTGGGCACCCAAGAGTTTAGGGAAAACAAAACAAAATAAACTCTGGGTCAGTCATGGGACTGGTGTGAGTAAACTCCAACCACTTGTTTAACTTTCAAAACTCTTTTCGAAAGAAAAGATAATAGTAAGACCAGCCCACACATAAACATGGACGGTTTTTACCTTACTATAACCCAAAACACTTTGATATCAAATCCAATGATATTATAATAATGTCTACATCAAATAAATAACCAAATAGCAGAACGCTTGCATCTCACGCTCTACATATATAGTGTAAAATCAAAAACCGCATGGCGCTTATTGGAGATTGGATTTCCAACATGACAAGGTATGGAACCACCTTCCGATGATGTATCTCTAGAGGCGAATACACCTGGGTTCAACAAGAACGTCTTGCAACCCGGCCCACACATGACCGACCACTCATTTCGCTTGAGTGTATCGAATGTATATCACCAACGGTTGGACTCAAACCACCGTTCCCGAATGGGCAGAATCGATAGATTTAGAAACAAAAGGAATTTCTCTAGATAGGTGATTATACACCCTAATGGGTGCGACCCACATAGCCATGCTGCCTGCCCGATTTTTGTCCTCTCCCGGTTGTTGAGGCCTGAGGCTACGCATACTTACCATTCCTTGATAACACAATTCACTTTGAATGCCACATCGTCAGATCCGTTAATCACTAGTTGAGTTTGCACAAATATTCTGGATATTATGCTAAGGGATAAATCCGTTGCAACCATATATATTCATACAGACCAACCCATTTGATCATTGGAAATACTCTGTCAGACATTCGTCCATATACGTTCGTTCTGGGACTGAACGAAACCGAAGGCACTATTTCTATAAATAGAAAAGCCCTTGCACTTTACTCCGTCTTCAATATATTCAGCATACTTGGTTCGCAACGCTTATGCCGATACGGAGTGGTTCTTCGGATAATAATCCAACCGGTCTCTCCATATTGACAACGATTTGTCAAAAAAACTTCGATAGTCTGTGATTTAACTATCGAATAAAAACAAGTGTTCAATCAACATCTCAAACAAATCACTGGGCTCTTTAATTAATTATTCATTAATTAAATCTCTTTCCACTTGCTCTATCAATATTTGTTATCCAAATATTTCAATAACCATATTGGCCCTTTTCGCTATTTTTGATTTCGTCTCCTTATCGAATTCTATATATATCGATATATAGATTTCTAATTGTCAAATTTCTTAAAAATATTCTAACTCCTTAAATTTCCGGAAAATTTCGCCATAACCTCCCCTGTATCGGGAGCATCAGGAAATTTCAAATAGCTTCCCGGTATCTTCTAATTTCAAAAGGAAAAAGAAAAAGCCAAGCGGCTTGCCGATACGGCGCATAAAACCCATATATGAATTTAAACATGTACCTTTTTGTCGAGCACATAAATTATATACTTTATATACTTCATTCCATACCTGTCCAACACCTGTTCACCTGTTTTCAATTCAATTCAATACCATCTAATCGTTTGAATTCAGTTTCGCCCATTTATTCTTTAATTAGTCATTTTGCCTCTCTCACTTCTTTGTTGAACATAACATGTTCAAACAAAATATTTAACTCGTTCATAACTAAATTGAATTTCGATTTCAATTCTAGTTCTCTTTTCTATTTGGAATATAAATTCTCAAATTGAATTCACTTATTTAAGGCCCAATGTCAATTCAACATCTCCTTTACTAATTACTATTCGAATTAGTTACTTCTATTTAAAAATCAAAAATCTGATTTCTGTTTCAAAAATCAATTCATTTACACAACTTGAATTCACATATATTTTACAACTCAAAATCTAAAATTTTCTAAATAGAAATTCGGATTTTTATTTGCTTAAAATCCTTTTATAAAATCAAATAAACCGTTATGGTTTTAAAACGATTCTGGCGCTGCTTTTCTGAAAATTTGATTTTGACATAACTCAAAATCTATACGACGAAATCCAGATTTTTATCCTTCATTAGAAAACTATTATCAAATCGGTCCTGACGTTTTTTGTTTCGAAGAATTTCGACTTCAATTGAGTTATGTATATTCAATTGAAGTTCGAATCGCCAATTTACGAACTGCAGTGCTGCGGCGAGTTCGTTTTAATTATATTTATATATATAAACTTTTAAACTTCTTTAAAATGAATTCAACTTCATTTAACTCTACTTGAATTCCTTGATTCAAATTCCAATCTCACTTTTGAATTCTATATTTCAAATCCCAATTCCTTTTCTATTTGATATTCAAATTCAATACTTGAATTTCTATTTGAATTCTTTATATTCAAATTCTATGTTTGAATCCATTTGAAGTCTCTTATTCAAACTCTATATTTAAATTCCCTTTTGAACTTCTATATTCCAATTTCTATATTTGAATTCTATTGAAATTCAAATATTCAAACTCCTTTTCAATTCTATATTCAAAATTCCATAGTTTAAAACCCATTTGAATTTTATATTCAAATCCCATAGATTAAATCCTATTTGAATTCAATTTGAATCTCTTATATTCAAAGTTCATTTTCCATTTCCATTTGAATTCTAATATTCAAATTCATCTCCAACACCATTTGAATTTCTAATATTCAAACTTATTTTGAATTCTAATATTCAAACCCATTTGAATTTCTTCACTCAAACCCATTTGAATTCCTCTGAATTCAAATCCCATTTCAAAACCACTTGGATTTCTTATTTTGAAATCCTAATTTGAAATTTCTATTTCCAATTCTACTTCGAAAATCCTATTTTCAAAGTTTATTTCAAATTCTATTTTGAAATTCCATATTCAAATTTCTACTTGAATTGCTTTGAATTCAAATTTTATTTTAATTCCTTGAATTCAAATTCTATTCTTCATTCTAATTTCGTCTATTCAAATTCTATTTGAACTTCTAATATTCAATTTCCTTTTAAAATTCAAATATTTAAACTCCTTTTAAAAATTCAAATGTTATACTCAAATTTCATTTGAGTTATATTTTTAAAAATTTCATTTCACATCCTATTTTGAAATTTCATTTCAAATTCCAATTTCACACTTGTATTTCTATTTCTGAATTATCAAATGATAATTCTTTTCACTTCATTTATAACTTCGTTATAAAAGAACTATTTATAAACTTCGTTTATAAAGAAACTACTTGTTTTATTTTTCAAAAACAAGTTTATATTTTATTTCCATTTAAAATTCAAATTCTATCTAAAAATAGAATTTTCCCTTTTTAAATCTCAAATATCCTTTCAATTGGCCCAGTGACATTTAAAACAATCAAATCACCCAAAATTTCAATCATTTGGTTTTTAACACATCATATATGAATATATATGAAATCAAACAAACAACAACAAATAATATATTTTTGAGGAATCCAGTTGGATTCCTCCAACCTGTTTTTCCTGCATCCACAGATGTTAGCACATAAATAATACCCATTCTGCTTCGTGGCAGAATATCGCGGTATAGAAGGTCATCCACTAATCATAGCGTGGGGCGTATAGGGTAATCATCCGCTATGAAACTGCGGGCATCCGCTAATGAGACTGCGGGAATCCAATCAATCAACCCAATATATATATATATATATATATATATAGCCTAAATAACTAATATATATAAACAACCAGAAAATATTCACACAAGCAACAAACAATTATTTTTAATGAAATAAAAATAATTCTAAAGGTGAGTGAGATTTACTCACCTCGATATTATTTTGCAGAATATCCGGTTAAAATTCCATATCGCCTCTTTTACGAATCTACACAACATCTCGAATGACTTTATACCTACAATGATTTATTTTAATTTAACGATTTAACAATTTTTTTTATTTAAATTACTATTTAAACGAATAAATAAATTTTCTATATATTTTATTTAACGGTAATTTTAAACTTAATGAACATAAATAAACTAGGTAAAAATATATACCTTGTTACTTTTCGAATACTCGATTAAATCCATGAAGTAAATTCCGAGCATTTCCAAAATTACATCAGCCCAAAAAACTGCGATTCCCATTTCGGCATTTCATCGAATGCTTGATGTTCATTACTGGTGCTTCTTCATTTCAGCATCTGAACCCATACTGACCAACCCCAGAACGGCTACAGTACGTCGAACTCCTAACATCGCACTTCTAGATCTCCGTAGATCACCCTACAGCTGAGTTCGAGCCTTATCTTCGAAGAACCAGTCGAACTTCCCCAGTTCGAACCCCTCAGCAACCATGTCAACATCAGTATCGAACCCCCAATATTGAAATCGCGACCTCCCATGTATCGGCCAATTCTGAAACCTGCAGTGGCCTTCTCCTCCCATCGTCCCTCTCAACTCAGTCGCCAACCCTTTCCAAACCTCAACCACTAGTTCGTCGACCTCCACGAGATCGTTCTCTTCAACTACAACAAATCGCGCCTTCATCAGTCATCGCACCTCATGAAATCGCGATGACTCCACCGCGTTCCTCAACTTCGAACGGACCACGATGCCCCTATTTTCAACAACTCCTCTACCCTAAATCGCAAGCGCCTCGATTTAAATCTCGAGCTTCAGAAGACTCGGTTCCCTTTTTCTTCTGAAAGTTTCTGATTTTATTTCGATCGATTTGTTGAGGAAATCATAAATGGGTTATAAGGGTGTTATCTGGTTTGAGGAATGAATTTGCGAAAGAGCGTTGGCCATTTTTGTTTGTGAAGCTCCGCTCGACTTGGATTGAGGAATGAGAAGAATGAAGGCCGGTGTCTTCAATTTATAGAACGAAAGAGTAGACAGTCGTACATGGCCATTAAAATGTTGTCTCCTTGATATTGAGGATATAAAGCAGTTTTTACAGCTCGAGGAAGGGATTGTCTGCGTTGATGTAAAATTTTAGGGTGGCGCTGTTTAGTCTTAGGTCGGCTGATTTAAGTGATATAGGGTGGCTATTGATTTGATTTTATTTTAATTAAAAACTGAAATATCTCACAGACCCTTATTTAAAAATCATGAACAGCTATTTAGTCGCAACGACCGATGGTTTCAAGACTATACGATATTTTTAACTTAACAGAACCTGTTTAAAATGGAATACACTATTAAATTAAATTAAACCGTTTTAAAATGTAAATCGATTTCTGAACAAATAAATTCATTGAAAATAGATTATTATTATTATCGTTTTAAGTCAATATAGAATTTATATTAGTCGACTGAATTGTTCTAATTTAGTTTTTCACTTTGAATTCAATTGTTACTATTACGATAATTAAATATATTTGATATTAAATCGTATATCGATTATTAAATCGATAAATCCAATAAAAATTCATTTATATTATATATTCAATATTTAAAACCATACTAAATATTTAAAATAAACTGTTTAAAAATCTGGGTCGTTACATTCTTCCCCCCTTAAAATAATTTCGTCCTCGAAATTGCTAAGGTAGGAAAAGTGGTACAAATCCATTACTTTTCAAAATCCCACCTATGTTGGAACCCAACTCCTCTTATTCCAACAAATTTAATTCCACCAAAACTTTTGGTTTTTCTTATTTTAATTCGAATGGTCTATGATCAATCCATTTATATCGAATCTATATTCCACTAAACCTATTCAAATTGATTCTAGTTCATTGATTCACTTCAATCCATTTAACTAGCTTAAGTTAAATTCCACTTCCAGAATCCAAATCCAAGGGTTATCATTTCAAATCCTTTGAAATACATAAATGTATACTTATATTTATTTTCATCTCAATTCAAAACATTTGAATTTTCAATCTACTTGTTTTCTTTCAAAACAAATTTCCATCAAAAACTTTCTAAGGTAGCAATTCATCACTTAGAAACTCGGAAATGAACACTGATGATGTTGCAATCATCATCAGAATTATTTCCCAGCCACCGAAGTGAGTTCAGTGCCTTATTATTTCAAAATCCATGATTTTCTTTCAAATCCTTCTAAAACAAAGCTATATTAGTTTAATATACTTTGAAAAATATTTTTCAACTTCCCAGGATTTTGAATTCTTAATCCTGGTTTGAATTTAATTCTAATTCATCTCATTTGTATATTTAATTTCATATACAAATTTTATTTGGTTATAAATAATCATTTTAATTTTATAATCTCATTTGTTTATAAAATCAACATCCAACACATCCATATAATAATAATTCTAGAAAATTATTCTTTCTATATAAAAATAGAAATTTTGGGTAAAATTATTTCATCTACCCACTTGAAAACAATATCATGTTCAATCTTCTGTTCAAGCGTTTAGAAATTCCTATCGACTTCGTGGCGTCCCACGATTCGACCAGAATTCATAAACCACTCACAGACTAGTCAACACAATATAAAACAATTTATATCAACTAACAAATACGCTCTCTCGTATCTATACACTCAGCTCATTCTAGGGTACTACTGACCCTATCTCTAATGAGCACATGCCACACAAGCCTAGGTATTCGCTCAACCTAAGCTCTGATACCAACTGTAACGACCCGCAAATCCGAGCTATCTGAGTTGACTAAATACAACACACGTCCAACCCAAATAACACAGAAATACGAACCATTATTAGAAAGAAGTTAGAGGATGAGAAATAGAAAAGATAGAAAACTTAGAATAGAAGAAAAACGAAGATCACAACTCACAGCGGAACGAATAAAATATATTATATAACATAAATTTGAAATACAAATCAGTAGCTTTATAAACATACCATCATCAGAGCACAACAGTCATTTCTGGAACAGTTATAAACTTCTGTTTCCAGATACAAACAAGGTCCACAGCGGAATATATGATAGCCTATAGCTAACCGGTGAAGCCTCCTGCTTCCAGCTTCTTCAAATGGATCTGTGAAATCCCGACTACTTGACTGCCCGTACAAATTTGGGCACCCAAGAGTTTAGGGAAAACAAAACAAAATAAACTCTGGGTCAGTCATGGGACTGGTGTGAGTAAACTCCAACCACTTGTTTAACTTTCAAAACTCTTTTCGAAAGAAAAGATAATAGTAAGACCAGCCCACACATAAACATGGACGGTTTTTACCTTACTATAACCCAAAACACTTTGATATCAAATCCAATGATATTATAATAATGTCTACATCAAATAAATAACCAAATAGCAGAACGCTTGCATCTCACGCTCTACATATATAGTGTAAAATCAAAAACCGCATGGCGCTTATTGGAGATTGGATTTCCAACATGACAAGGTATGGAACCACCTTCCGATGATGTATCTCTAGAGGCGAATACACCTGGGTTCAACAAGAACGTCTTGCAACCCGGCCCACACATGACCGACCACTCATTTCGCTTGAGTGTATCGAATGTATATCACCAACGGTTGGACTCAAACCACCATTCCCGAATGGGCAGAATCGATAGATTTAGAAACAAAAGGAATTTCTCTAGATAGGTGATTATACACCCTAATGGGTGCGACCCACATAGCCATGCTGCCTGCCCGATTTTTGTCCTCTCCCGGTTGTTGAGGCCTGAGGCTACGCATACTTACCATTCCTTGATAACACAATTCACTTTGAATGCCACATCGTCAGATCCGTTAATCACTAGTTGAGTTTGCACAAATATTCTGGATATTATGCTAAGGGATAAATCCGTTGCAACCATATATATTCATACAGACCAACCCATTTGATCATTGGAAATACTCTGTCAGACATTCGTCCATATACGTTCGTTCTGGGACTGAACGAAACCGAAGGCACTATTTCTATAAATAGAAAAGCCCTTGCACTTTACTCCGTCTTCAATATATTCAGCATACTTGGTTCGCAACGCTTATGCCGATACGGAGTGGTTCTTCGGATAATAATCCAACCGGTCTCTCCATATTGACAACGATTTGTCAAAAAAACTTCGATAGTCTGTGATTTAACTATCGAATAAAAACAAGTGTTCAATCAACATCTCAAACAAATCACTGGGCTCTTTAATTAATTATTCATTAATTAAATCTCTTTCCACTTGCTCTATCAATATTTGTTATCCAAATATTTCAATAACCATATTGGCCTTTTTCGCTATTTTTGATTTCGTTTCCTTATCGAATTCTATATATATCGATATATAGATTTCTAATTGTCAAATTTCTTAAAAATATTCTAACTCCTTAAATTTCCGGAAAATTTCTCCATAACCTCCCCTGTATCGGGAGCATCGGGAAATTTCAAATAGCTTCCCGGTATCTTCTAATTTCAAAAGGAAAAAGAAAAAGCCAAGCGGCTTGCCGATACGTCGCATAAAACCCATATATGAATTTAAACATGTACCTTTTTGTCGAGCACATAAATTATATACTTTATATACTTCATTCCATACCTGTTCAACACCTGTTCACCTGTTTTCAATTCAATTCAATACCATCTAATCGTTTGAATTCAGTTTCGCCCATTTATTCTTTAATTAGTCATTTTGCCTCTCTCACTTCTTTGTTGAACATAACATGTTCAAACAAAATATTTAACTCATTCATAACTAAATTGAATTTCGATTTCAATTCTAGTTCTCTTTTCTATTTGGAATATAAATTCTCAAATCGAATTCACTTATTTAAGGCCCAATGTCAATTCAACATCTCCTTTACTAATTACTATTCGAATTAGTTACTTCTATTCAAAAATCAAAAATCTGATTTCTGTTTCAAAAATCAATTCATTTACACAACTTGAATTCACATATATTTTACAACTCAAAATCTGAAATTTTCTAAATAGAAATTCGGATTTTTATTTGCTTAAAATCCTTTTATAAAATCAAATAAACCGTTATGGTTTTAAAACGATTCTGGCGCTGCTTTTCTGAAAATTTGATTTTGACATAACTCAAAATCTATACGACGAAATCCAGATTTTTATCCTTCATTAGAAAACTATTATCAAATCGGTCCTGACGTTTCTTGTTTCGAAGAATTTCGACTTCAATTGAGTTCTGTATATTCAATTGAAGTTCGAATCGCCAATTTACGAACTGTAGTGCTGCGGCGAGTTCGTTTTAATTATATTTATATATAAAAACTTTTAAACTTCTTTAAAATGAATTCAACTTCATTTAACTCTACTTGAATTCCTTGATTCAAATTCCAATCTCACTTTTGAATTCTATATTTCAAATCCCAATTCCTTTTCTATTTGATATTCAAATTCAATACTTGAATTTCTATTTGAATTCTTTATATTCAAATTCTATGTTTGAATCCATTTGAAGTCTCTTATTCAAACTCTATATTTAAATTCCCTTTTGAACTTCTATATTCCAATTTCTATATTTGAATTCTATTGAAATTCAAAAAACTCCTTTTCAATTCTATATTCAAAATTCCATAGTTTAAAACCCATTTGAATTTTATATTCAAATCCCATAGATTAAATCCTATTTGAATTCAATTTGAATCTCTTATATTCAAAGTTCATTTTCCATTTCCATTTGAATTCTAATATTCAAATTCATCTCCAACACCATTTGAATTTCTAATATTCAAACTTATTTTGAATTCTAATATTCAAACCCATTTGAATTTCTTCACTCAAACCCATTTGAATTCCCCTGAATTCAAATCCCATTTCAAAACCACTTGGATTTCTTATTTTGAAATCCTAATTTGAAATTTCTATTTCCAATTCTACTTCGAAAATCCTATTTTCAAAGTTTATTTCAAATTCTATTTTGAAATTCCATATTCAAATTTCTACTTGAATTTCTTTATTCGAATTCCTTTGAATTCAAATTTTATTTTAATTCCTTGAATTCAAATTCTATTCTTCATTCTAATTTCGTCTATTCAAATTCTATTTGAACTTCTAATATTCAATTTCCTTTTAAAATTCAAATATTTAAACTCCTTTTAAAAATTCAAATGTTATACTCAAATTTCATTTGAGTTATATTTTTAAAAATTTCATTTCACATCCTATTTTGAAATTTCATTTCAAATTCCAATTTCACACTTGTATTTCTATTTCTGAATTATCAAATGATAATTCTTTTCACTTCATTTATAACTTCGTTATAAAAGAACTATTTATAAACTTCGTTTATAAAGAAACTACTTGTTTTATTTTTCAAAAACAAGTTTATATTTTATTTCCATTTAAAATTCAAATTCTATTTAAAAATAGAATTTTCCCTTTTTAAATCTCAAATATCCTTTCAATTGGCCCAGTGACATTTAAAACAATCAAATCACCCAAAATTTCAATCATTTGGTTTTTAACACATCATATATGAATATATATGAAATCAAACAAACAACAACAAATAATATATTTTTGAGGAATCCAGTTGGATTCCTCCAACCTGTTTTTCCTGCATCCACAGATGTTAGCACATAAATAATACCCATTCTGCTTCGTGGCAGAATATCGCGGTATAGAAGGTCATCCACTAATCATAGCGTGGGGCGTATAGGGTAATCATCCGCTATGAAACTGCGGGCATCCGCTAATGAGACTGCGGGAATCCAATCAATCAACCCAATATATATATATATATAGCCTAAATAACTAATATATATAAACAACCAGAAAATATTCACACAAGCAACAAACAATTATTTTTAATGAAATAAAAATAATTCTAAAGGTGAGTGAGATTTACTCACCTCGATATTATTTTGCAGAATATCCGGTTAAAATTACATATCGCCTCTTTTACGAATCTACACAACATCTCGAATGACTTTATACCTACAATGATTTATTTTAATTTAACGATTTAACAATTTTTTTTATTTAAATTACTATTTAAACGAATAAATAAATTTTCTATATATTTTATTTAACGGTAATTTTAAACTTAATGAACATAAATAAACTAGGTAAAAATATATACCTTGTTACTTTTCGAATACTCGATTAAATCCATGAAGTAAATTCCGAGCATTTCCAAAATTACATCAGCCCAAAAAACTGCGATTCCCATTTCGGCATTTCATCGAATGCTTGATGTTCATTACTGGTGCTTCTTTATTTCAGCATCTGAACCCATACTGACCAACCCCAGAACGGCTACAGTACGTCGAACTCCTAACATCGCACTTCTAGATCTCCGTAGATCACCCTACAGCTGAGTTCGAGCCTTATCTTCGAAGAACCAGTCGAACTTCCCCAGTTCGAACCCCTCAGCAACCATGTCAACATCAGTATCGAACCCCCAATATTGAAATCGCGACCTCCCATGTATCGGCCAATTCTGAAACCTGCAGTGGCCTTCTCCTCCCATCGTCCCTCTCAACTCAGTCGCCAACCCTTTCCAAACCTCAACCACTAGTTCGTCGACCTCCACGAGATCGTTCTCTTCAACTACAACAAATCGCGCCTTCATCAGTCATCGCACCTCATGAAATCGCGATGACTCCACCGCGTTCCTCAACTTCGAACGGACCACGATGCCCCAATTTTCAACAACTCCTCTACCCTAAATCGCAAGCGCCTCGATTTAAATCTCGAGCTTCAGAAGACTCGGTTCCCTTTTTCTTCTGAAAGTTTCTGATTTTATTTCGATCGATTTGTTGAGGAAATCATAAATGGGCTATAAGGGTGTTATCTGGTTTGAGGAATGAATTTGCGAAAGAGCGTTGGCCATTTTTGTTTGTGAAGCTCCGCTCGACTTGGATTGAGGAATGAGAAGAATGAAGGCCGGTGTCTTCAATTTATAGAACGAAAGAGTAGACAATCGTACATGGCCATTAAAATGTTGTCTCCTTGATATTGAGGATATAAAGCAGTTTTTACAGCTCGAGGAAGGGATTGTCTGCGTTGATGTAAAATTTTAGGGTGGCGCTGTTTAGTCTTAGGTCGGCTGATTTAAGTGATATAGGGTGGCTATTGATTTGATTTTATTTTAATTAAAAACTGAAATATCTCACAGACCCTTATTTAAAAATCATGAACAGCTATTTAGTCGCAACGACCGATGGTTTCAAGACTATACGATATTTTTAACTTAACATAACCGGTTTAAAATGGAATACACTATTAAATTAATTTAAACCGTTTTAAAATGTAAATCGATTTCTGAACAAATAAATTCATTGAAAATAGATTATTATTATTATCGTTTTAAGTCAATATAGAATTTATATTAGTCGACTGAATTGTTCTAATTTAGTTTTTCACTTTGAATTCAATTGTTACTATTACGATAATTAAATATATTTGATATTAAATCGTATATCGATTATTAAATCGATAAATCCAATAAAAATTCATTTATATTATATATTCAATATTTAAAACCATACTAAATATTTAAAATAAACTGTTTAAAAATCTGGGTCGTTACAATATTTTTTTGAAAGGCAAAATGAGAATTTCATTATTCACAATCCGTGTTACAAACAAACAAGCAAAAAGCTGTACAATCTATAACATATATTCCAAAAGAAATCAAATGAAGAAGAGAATTATTCATGGTATTAAAATATTCTTTGTTTTAAGGTGACCTTTATTCTAAAATGTTCCTTTTTCTTTTACATTAAAATGTATTTTTACCTTAAAATGACCATTTCATTAACATCATTCTGAATCGAAATGCGACTCAATCAATTACCATATAATTTCAGTTATATGGATTTCATACATTGCATATATTCAACGATAATGAAAAATAATCATCAAACAATACATTCACATCCAAAGTGAGATTTATAACTGTGTGAGCATTAAAATAAATAAATAAGTAACGCTCAACACAGACTATCAATCCATCGATTGACAATTAATTAAATATTGGGGCTAGTGTATATCAAATGTCGTCCCAACACCCGTGTGGGGTTTCAATCAACAAACAATAATATATTATTTGTGAACTTGGGCGATGTGTGAAAAATTATCATCCCAATTACATAAACAAGTCAGACAACTTGTAAGTGGAAGTGTAACATTTCAACAATGAGAAATTTTAATGATTCCTACATACGAAACAAAGATGTATACTTTTATTGTTCACTTATTCCATTTTAATATCTAATTCTTTTTAATGCATATAAAAGGACAATAAAAATATAACACTAAAATCTATTCTTTTTATTGTCCCTAAAAAGACAATAAAAATGAAATATTTAAACCTGTTCTTTTTGTTTCATATAAAATGACCATAAAATGTGACATTTAATTCCACTCTTTTTATTGTCTTTAAAACGACAACAAAAATGTAACTTTCAATTCTATTCTTTTATTTTAACTAAAATAAAAATGTAATTCTTTAATCTATTCTTTTATTTACATCTAGAATGTAAATAAAAATTATAACTTTTTAATCTACTCTTTTATTCACATCTAAAAAATGTAACTTTTTAATTTAAGCTTTTATTTACATCTAAAATGTAAACAAAATGTAACTTTTATTATAATGTTTTGTTTACAACCAATTTTGTAAACAAAATGCAACTTCTTCCTACGGTGTTGATTTTGCATCAAAATATGCATATAAAAATGAAATCTTTTCTACGTTGTTTATTTGCATCTAAATATGCAAATAAAAATGAAATATTTACTATGATGTTTATTTGCATCTAAATATGCAAATAAAAATGAAATCTTTTTTCTAAATGTTTATTTGCATCTAAATATGCAAATAAAAATGAAATCTTTTTCTAAACGTTTTTTTTGCAACTTAATTTACAAACAAAAATGTAACCTTTTAAACCATTTATACTTCTATTCAATATACAAAATAAAAATGTATATTCATTCCAATGTTTATGTTTACATCTAAAATGTAAACAAAATGATGATTTTAATTCTAATGTTTTGTTTGCATCTAAAATTGCAAACAAAAATATGACCTTTTTATTCTAATGTTTTGTTTGCATCTAAAATTGCAAACAAAAATATGATTTTCTTATACCAAAGCATATTTGCATTAGATAATGCAAATAAAAGAATATTTTATATCTCAAAGTGTATTTGCATAAAAGAATGCAAATAAAAGAGCATTTTATATTTCTATATATATTTGCATAAAAGAATGCAAATAAAAGAACATTTTAATTTTCTATGTATATTTGGATAAAAGAATGCAAATAAAAGAACATTTTAAAATTTCTAAATATATTTGCATAAAAGAATGCAAATAAAAGAACATTCTTTATTTTGTAATGTATATTTGCAATAGCGAAATGCAACTAAAAGAACAATTTTATTTCAATGTATAATTACATAAAAGAATGCAAATGAAGGGATAACTTCTCTCAATTCAATGATAAAAAAATGATATATTTTCCACTGTATTGACACTTCTATTTCAATACAATAAAAATGATAAAATAATGTTTTATGTTAAATTGATAATCCTATTTCAATGCTCAAAAATGTTAAAAAGATATTTCAAATATTTAATTGACAATCTATTCAATTCAACAAATATGATCAAGATAATAATTTTATATTAAATAGACAATTTTACTCAAGTCAAAAAAAAAAATCCAAATAATGTTTTGATGTTGAATTGGGAATCTAATGCAATTCAACATAACAAAATGATTTATTTTTATCGGAATGGCAATTCTGTTCCCAATCAATGATTTTACAAAATGATTTATTTTTATCGATTTGGAAATTCTAATCCAAACAAATAAATAAACAAGGTGATTATTTTCATCAATTTGGAAATTTTAATCCAAATAAATAAATAAATAAACAGGGTGATTATTTTCATCGATTTGGAAATTTTAATCCAAATCAATAAATAAACAATAATGATTATTTTATTGAAACACAACCAAATCTGTGTTTATACATCAATAACAACAAATAAAACATCCACCATATCATCACATAACAGATTTGAATTATACACATTCAATCATCACATAACAATTAAATTAAATAATTAATTAATTATAAAAAGAAGAAGTCTCACCGAGCTTTTGATTCAGAATAATTTAGAATCTGAAATTTATCCAAAATCCAATCTGCTTCATTACCGTTCTGATCTGTTCTACAGTGTAGTGTTCTTCAAGATGATTGTAACGCAATTCATTTCGTCATATTCTAATTAAATTTGTACAAGTTATAATAGTTTGAATGTTAATTATATTAATTAGATAATAAATAAGTTGGTTAATTAAACAAAGTACCTTCTTCTTCTTCACATAACCAAGGTTGCAGTTGTTTTACATTTTACTTTCAATCCTAGGGTTCGAATTCCTGATCAAACCCTTTGGCTTCACAGCGATCCAACTACGCCACGCCGGAGAGGAGCAAGAGGCGCGTCCGGGGGACCCTACCTCGTCCAACTCGTCGGTCCCCTGCTGGTGGCGTTCGGCTGCGAGCGGCGACCCTTTGGGAGTTGGGTTCTCGAAGTTTGGGACACCAGGTGATGATCCAACCGTATGAGAATGAGGAGGATGAAAATCTCCATAGAAAATTCAAAGGAGTAGCTAATTTTGATAAGAGGATTGACGGGATTTAGTGGAGGAAGGTGGGTGAAATTCGGCCATGGATTTTGTATAGGGCGGTGGCTACTGTTATGCTTTTAGGGTTAGGAGGAAGAAGATGTGTAATTTTATATTATTTTAATGCAAATTTTACAATTAAATCCAAAAGTTTTAAACCAAACCAATTTCAGTCCAACCGAAGTTGACCGTACCCAAAATCCCCCATTCTAGATCCAATGGGCTTGGTCCCGTCAGCCCAAACGGCTGTCTGTGGCCTGAATTATTTAATTTAATATTTAAATCATTTATTTAATTAATTCCAGCTTACAATTAAATTCATCGAAGCCACATACGAACTTAGAAAAATCCAAAAAAAATATTTTTGGCTTTGTTTCGACGATACGGTCCTAACAAAATCAATTTCGTCGAATTCTGAGACCATTGGGAAAATGGCTATTTTCAAGTCGATTAAATTCGACCGAAATTGACAAACACATTTTCGTTTGCCACGCTCACATATTAATTCGAAAAATAATGAAAATTGAAACATAGCAATAATTTGACATTCCGGTTCCAACAAAAGTAGTTTCGTCGAAAACGGAGGTCGTTTGAAAAATGGTCTTTTATACGGGCTATAAATTATACTATAGCGACAATTCTGAATATTCAACTGGCCATATCTTTTGACTCCCACTGTTAGACCAAAATCTGGGCCTAACACCCAAATCCAGATCACAGATCACAAAAAATGATAAATAAGAGGAGACACACAAAGTTTTTATAGTGGTATGGCTGTAGATGTAGCCTACGTCCACTTTATAATCTTATTGTTACACTGACAGATTAAAAGAATCAGTTATATGCAGACACACAGTCCGTGTGTTAATTAACATTACAAGAGGAGAATTTATGTGTAGAAAGGTGCAAAGTCCTTGCAATCGGTAATGGCAGAGGCTGTCTAGATATAGGAGAAAGTCTCAGCCAAAAAGTCAAAGATAATCCCCTTAAAATTCCATGTAGAGGTGTATTTATAGTTGTAGGAGAGCTTCTGGGAAGACCGATTCGTGATGGGGTACGTGGCACCCGATCTGGAAAAGTAGGAGCAAAATGTGGCATGAGAACAGGTCAAAACAGTGCATGTATCAGCAGGTGCGGGGATCGGTTCGTGGTCATGGGATTAGATCGTGATATGGGCTCCAGGAATCGAGGTCTGATCGTGAGCTGGTGAAACGATAAGGAATTTCGCTCGATCTGAATCGATCGCTAAACCGACCAAGACCGTTCGAAACCCCTGATTGTTTTGAGGACAAGACAAATTGGAACACAAATAGAAGAACATTTCATTTTTAGTTACAACAATTTCATCAGAATACAAGAATATACAGAGTATGAATTACATATTACACATTTACTACATATCAGAGATTTAAATACATTACTTCAGTGGAAAAATAATACAAAACACAACTGAAAGTAATACACGGATACAGAGCTTTCTGAGTATCATTCCAGTTGTAAACCAGGATCCTGTGAATATAAATCTACAAAACCAAAACTACTAGCTGCCCGTGTCAAAATAAGGGCACCCAGAGTTTAGGTCAAAATAATAAACTCCAGGTCAGTCATGTGACTGGTGTGAGAACTAAAAAAGTTATTAATCTTTATTTTAAAGTTAGGTAAATCAAGGGACCACGCTGTATAACACGGAACGGGTTTCTCCCAAGAATACCAGTGCATAAAACAATAGCGCAATGCTAAATAAAGAACAATGAAGTTATTATAAGACCCAGGTCCCATCACACAATGCAACACAAGCCGGAGGATAGGGTTTAACCTTATAATAGCCAAAGAATGCTTGATACGGTAAATTTCATCTTTTATTATTACTATAAGTGTATAGTGTCCAAAACAATTTCAATCATAAGTATCAATCATAGACGGCATAAGTGCCCCATACCACTATGTCGCCATATATGGGTTCTACAATCAAAACCGCAAAATCACGTATTGGAAGTTGGATTCCCATATGTGAACCGAGGCAAAAGATAGTCCTCTACCGATTTGAGACGCTCTAGCCCATGTCTAAGGATCCAGACTCAGGTGGGCCCTTGGATCGTCAGGGCCGGTCCACCGATGTGGATTAAAATGCCTGAACACTGTGTTTCCCCACCCTATGGGGTGTCAATGAGTCCACTACTCCATCGGTTCCACATAGTCACCGATATATCCAAGGTGCCTCGCAATCCAACAACCACATATGTCAAACTCGTCAGGGCGTGTAAAACAACTGACTCCACTTCTAGCTAGAAAGAAATGCATGTCCTCCCTGGTGTCCTCTCCCTTTTCTGGTTCACAACCGGGGTGTGAGGCTCGCGAATTAACGTTACACAAAGCTATGCCACACAGGCGGTGCTTTGATCATCAACCACAAGACTCTGCTTTTCAACAAAAGCCTTGATCATTTGCCACTTAGGCATGCCACACAGGCAATTCACTCCATGCGATTGATATCCATCAATATATAACCTCTGAGCTCGTACGTCTCAGAGAAGGGCGTTAAGCAAAAGAATAAATTCTCCGCCGCTAAACAGATATATATTTAATAGAAATCAATCACACAGAATAAAATCCAATGTCAGACACACAGTCCATTTACAAGTTCGTTCTGGGTCTGAACGAAACCGGAGGCACCTTGAACCTCGCATATCCATTGATCTCCAAGTACGTCTGGACGATCACTAACTGATTCCCTCCTCTTGGGTGTACAGCCCAATCAAGATCATCAGTAATTATCCATACGACGTGAAGACCTCCGGTCTTCGACCGCCGTCTTCATCCTCGACACATTGTTGAATCAGTTATTCAGAATGGGACAAACCCGGTCTTTCTGAATAGCTCACGTATATAATAAACAAGTGTTACACAAACACAACATACACCTCATTCCAATTCAGAATATTCTTTTGTTTAAATATTCTTACACTTTGGGAAAGGTTCCCATTAATTTTATCAAAGATAAATTCTTTAAATTTATTCTTTAATCTTCTTTTGAATATCAATTCAAATCAAATTATGGTTTATCCAAACTAGTCGGGATTAACGAACCTTATCGAAGTAATCACTGGTTAATTTCCCAACCCCAACCTATTCATCCCATGAAGTAAAACTGGTCATACTTCATATCTAACACCACAGTGTTATCGGTAAATTCAATTACCATTTCACGTTCAAATCTAATTAAAGATTTAGCTATCGCCTGGAGCAAAACTGGTGATACTCCATTCTTGATCATTTCAATCTAATTAAAGATTCATTAAAACTCCACTTGGTTTTAAATCTTCCCAAAAATCAATATTAATGATTGTTTAACTTGGGAAATCATATCCTGTCTTTAACTGGGTTAAAGAACCAATGTCTTTTAAAACACGGTTCACGATAAGCCCAAAATCACATTCTATTCCATCAGCCTTTAACCGTAAATTAGAAAGTGAACAATTCCATAAGTATCAACCCCGAAGGCCGAAACCAACATCAGATCAATACCCAAGAAACCATTCAACTTAACTAATCTTCAGTTAGTTTCTGATTTTATTAACTCCGTTGGGTCTAAGAACAGTATTATTAAAGATACCATTCACGACAACCCAAATCACATTTGATATTAAATACAAGGCTCTGAATAGAAAATATATCGGCTTGTATTCAATATCAAATTCTACGACCCACAAATATTGTATTGGAAATAACGATATAAATATATCTTTCAAATTTCCTTAACAATATCTGTATAATCACGAAATCCAACATCGAAATATTCCAAAGACAATTTCGATTGAAATCCATTCCAATTCAATTATTGGAAATTCTGGTTACTTTTTAAAAACCTTTTCAAATCCAATTTATTTATTTCAAAATTAAATGGATTATAATTTTAGTTCAAAACTAGTTCATTTCGATAAAAAACTATTTTTATCTTTTCAAATATGGAGTTTTTCATCCCAATTCTTTCCAAATCATTTCTTATGATTTTACACAAATTATTACTATTTTTAATAATTTTATCAAGGCCCGTACAGTCGATTTCCATCAACGGCCATCGAACTGCACTTACAACGACCTTTTCCAAATTTGATTTGGACATATTCCAAATCCAACCGTTAAATTTCAAATTTCTAATATTCATTGGAAAGCTCTTTTCGAAACGAACCCAACGGTTCCGGTTTCAGGAGAATCCGACGGTCGGATCTCCCGTAACGTCAATTCGAAGTCAATGGTCGAAATTCGCGAACTGCCGCGGCGCGTTCTATTCAGGCCATTTAATATATATAATATATATATTATATATATATTTCATCGATTTCAATCCAAAACGTATTTTATAATTCGTTTTCAAAACAATTTCAACTTCATACTCAATTTCAAATCAAAATTGAATATTTCATATCATTAATATATAAATGATAATATTTTTAAAATATTATATTTTGAAATCAATTCCTTTTCGATATTCGTTATAAAAATTAATAAAATCGATATAGATATCGTTCACGTCAAAATGGCGCGTATCTAATCAACACGGCTTTTATTCAACACATGAATATTTATTCTATTCAACACATGAATATTCATTTAATTCAACACTTGAATATTTATTCTATTCAACACATGAATTTTCTTTTATAATATTCCTTATTTTCCCAATTGGAATGAGGCCCAATCAATTACCATATAATGTTAATTATATGGATTCCCTACAACATATGTATATAATAGCAATGATAAATCGTCAACCATCATCCAGCGTGCACCACACAATTGCATAAGCATTAAATATAAATAATTAACGCTTACACAGTCTGTCAACCCATCGATTGACATACAACTAAACAATCGGGATTAGTGTATGTCAAATATCATCCCAATACCCGTGTGGGGTTTCAAATCAACAAACATAGATTTTTATTTGTGCAGTTGGGCGATGTGTAAAATTTATCGTCCCAATCAATATCAATCAAATGGGTGTACATAAACAAATCGTCTGATTTGTTTATAAATATTTATTTTATATACACGTTAAAAATTGTATTTTTAACTATAAAATATTTATAACGATAAAATATTTTATTTCATTCCACACCACTCAATAAAATTTCACAACACAACAATCAAACAAACAAGTCATCCATGGTCTGTGGACGATGGGTGTCGGGTGCTGCTAAGCACCGTCTGCATCCTAGTATATATTTCAATTAGAAATTAAAATAAAGGTGAGGAGTTCTCACCGATTAGCTAAATCAATTCACCGCGACTCTTCATATGTAGGAAATCTTCGTCACGTCTCCAACGAGACCTGCTTCACACGGTATATGTTAAAAATCATGTTTTTAACATCGCTATATATATATATATACATATAGAAAATCACATTTTTATACCGCTACCATATAGGTAAAAATCGATCTTTCTATTGCTAATGAATATCTAGAAAATCCCATTTTTACATTATCATTCAAACGATAAAAATTGCCTTTTTACTTCGCTTCCTAGATAATAAAAATCACATTTTTATTATCTCTATAATATAAAAATCGTATTTTTACTCCTACTTCTTATATTTTTACAACGCTTCTTCCTATATAAAAATTATTTTTTTATATCTCTACTTCTTATATAAAGATCGAATTTTTATCTTCACTTCATATATATAAAAATCGAATTTTTATATAGCTAAAAATTATATTTTTATTTCGCTATGATATTATAAAAATCAAATCTTTTCTAGTCATACAAATTATATTTTTCTAATTAAAAATCATGTTCACATTTCAAATCTTAACTATAAAAATTGAGCTTTTATTAACATACTAAAATAGAAATTGAAATAAAACTCACTAAAATTGATTGGGGGAGGGTCCGCATATGCGTTGGGTGGTGGGGAGGAGGCATGCAGGGCTGAGGTGGTTGGCGGCATCGATTTGGGGCTTGCTTCGGTTTGGGTTCAATGGAGCGGGGGAAGAGAAGGGAGGGGAAGGAGGGGGCCGCCGATCTGAGGGGGATGGGGGGTCGGCGTGGTCATCGGCGGGTGGCGTGCGGCAGCGTTTTTTTTCTTTTTTTCCTCTTCGTTGACTTCTGAAAGGAGAGAGGGAAGGAAAGAGTTTATATATTAATATATATTTAATTAATTTAATTTTCTAAAAAGTAAACTTTTATTTTGAACTCGAAATCGAACCCACCGATTGTCGTCCCTAGCTAATCACCTCCATTCTGAATACAATGGGATATGTCCCACAAGCTGATTCGATCATTTCGATCAGTTTTCGTTTAAATCAAAACATAAATCTTTATATTTTATTTTAAAAGTACATTGCAATTTACTAGAGCCACATATTGACTCTAAAAATTCCAGAAAAATATTTTCTAGCTTCGTATCGACGATACGGTCCTAACAAAACTAATTTTGTCAAATTCTGAGACCGTTTGAAAAATAGTCATTTTCTGGTCGATTAAAATCAACTGAAACTAGTCAAACGCGTTTTCCTTTTCCACGCTCACATATTGATCCGAAAAATTACGAATTTTGGAATCTAGCAATAATTTGACATCCCAGATCCAACAAAAGTGGTTTCGTCGAAAACCGAGGTCGTTTGCAAAATTGCTATTTTTAAGGGCCAAAATTCCATAGCGACTATTCTGAAATTTCAACTGGGCATAACTTTTTATCCCCGCTATGAAATTTCAATTTTTCGAATGCGTTGGAAAGAAATTCTCAAATAGATTCAAATATTTTTGGTTTTGCCAAAATCCAGTTTATTTTGAATCCTGTACATTCATTTGAAATTTGAAATCGAATTTTCAAACTACCGCGCCATTTTCCATTCCTTTTATAATTAAAATAATATATTTATATTCAAACGACGATCTATATAAATATATACATTCTAATTCTATTCAAAATAAATTTCTCATCATTATTATTTAAAATAATCCATTTTAAATATTCAAAATTCACTAAAATTGCCAAAATAAAAATTTTAAATTGGCTCATATTTCCGGGTTATTACAGCCGGAGTGGGAAGCTGGTGTCCACGGTCGGGTCATGATCAGGAGGTGTACCACGAGCCGAGGGGGACGATCTGGTGAGGGGCAATTCGAGGGTGCATGAGCCATACTCCGATCGTGTGACGCTTCGTTGCTTTATCCAGGAAATTGCCAGATTACACCCATTCCAGGAAACAGGCGTAACTTTCAAACCGTAAGTCCGATTGAGCCAAACCAAAGCTCAAACTGAAGCTAATTTAGAGATCTACAAGAGCTACAAAGCTTAATTCTATATTTGTTGGTTTTGGTCCCAAAAAAAGGTCGTTTGATATGAGTTTCGGGCCTTTCTTTGTTCATGATGCGACTTTGACCAAATCGTTGCCTATCTTCTGATGTTGTTCTCCGTATCTAAGCGCGATGCTATCCAGGTATTCAGTGTGACAGATTTTACCAAAAAGTGTGTCAACACCCACTATGAAATTTCGATTTTTCGGATTCGTTGGAAAGAAAATTTCAAATAGATTTAGATATTTTTGGTTTCACTAAAATCCATTAAATTTTGAATCTTGTACATTTGATCAAAGTACATGTTTGACTTTTCAAACTACCATACTATTTCTAATTCCTTTAGAAATTAAAATGAATACATTTGCTCTAACTTCGATTAAAATAAATTTTTAATCGTTATTATTTAAAATAAACAATTTTAAACATTAAATTTTCAATAAATTTCCTAAAATAAAAAATTTAATTGGTTCAGATTTTGCAGGTTGTTGCAATCTCCCCCACTTAAAATCTTTTCGTCCTCGAAAAGGAACGTGGCTAAAAGTTGTTTAATTAACCAACTAAATTTTCTTTTCTTGTCAATTTAGTTCAATATTAAATTAAATTTAGCTAAATTTATCATTCTTTCTCATATTGGTTAAATTAATTATCATACCCACATTTTAATTGGTTAAACTAATTATCAAACATCACAACCAGCAATCAATTAGGTGATTAACTTTTTAAATATATAACTTTTATATATAGTCAAAAATCGTATTTTTAGTGCAAATTACAACAATAAATCCTATCTAGTTTTGGTCCTTATACCAGTCGATTGGAAATATATAGATATTCCACTTTCGTAACTTGAACATAAATACTGATGATGATATATATCGCCAGAATCATCTCCGGGTGACTAGAGTGTGATTCTATATCTACCCAGTATATTTGAGATTTCGTATACACGCGGATCAGACGTATATTAAAATCTCTATACACTCGATTGTCCAAATTAAAATATAATAATATCTCAAAAACGTATTTTAAGATAAAAAAATTTTTATAAAAATAACACTCTTCGGACTCATTCTAGGATACTACTGATCCCATCTCTAACGAGTCATTGTTTTTATAGGATATTACTAATCCTAGGATACAACGGAAGATAATTTACAAAAGATTTAGTACAAAGCAGTGGAAATAATTTAAACTGATACAGCGGAAGTCTATCAGCAATCTGGACACAGCTTTAAGCTTCGATCCAGAATCCTGCTCAATATATCTGCAAAATAAGCTACTCGACTGCCCGTGTGGAAAAGAGGGCACCCGAGTTTGCAAGTGAAACAAACTACAGGTCAGTCATGGGACTGGTATGAGAAATCTTACTTAACTTATCTAATGATAAGGGTAATCACCGGACCACGCCTCTAAAGCAGAACGGGTTTACTCCATTGGATTGTTAGTGCATAAGTAAAGGAAATCGTTAAACAACACAATACTTTTTAGAAAAATGAAACCATTATAAGACTCAAGTCCCATCACACAATGCAACGCAAACCAGAGGATAGAGTTTTACCTTATAATGGTCAAAAGATGCTTGATACGATACAAATGGATTTGATATTATTATTAGTGTATATATGTTTTAAAAACATTTTCAATCATAATGTATCAATCATAGACGGCATAGTACCCCATTCTACTATGTCGTCATACTAGTTATACAATCAAAACCGCATGATGTCGTATTGGAAGTTGGATTTCCATCATGAGTCAAGGCTAGGGACGATCTCCTGACCGATTCGAGACACTCTATCAATGTCCCAGGATTCGGATGCTGGCGAACCCTTGGCTACAGCAAGGCCAGTCCACAAATACTTTAGTGGACTGGAAATTCTTGAACACATGCTTCTCGATCCTATTGGACCTATAAATTGGCCATTGCGACCAATAAAAATCCGAGGCACCTCATAATCCATCAACCACATAAGTAAAAATGTCGGGCCATGTAAAAACCAAACACCACTTCAAGCTAGAAAGAAACGTGTGCACTCCCTGCGTTCCCTTGTCCCGTTTTTGACTCTACCGGGGTGTGAGGCTTGCGATGTAATGTAATACACAAAACTATGCCTAAATAGGCTATGCTTTGATCATCATCCACAAGGCTCTGCTTTTCAACAAAAGCCTTGATCCATGCATCTTAGTATGCCACATTGTCCATCCCTACCATTTGATTTCTGCCAATATATAACCTTTGAGCTCATACGTCTCAGAGAAGGGTATTAAGCAAGAGAATGAATTCTCCGCTACCAAACAGATATATTAATAGAAATCAACAGATACAATGTAAAGGAATACAACGTCAGACATAACATCCATTTACAAGTCCGTTTTGGGTCAAAACGAAATCGGAGGAACTTAATTCCTCGCATACCCGAACAATCAACAAATACATCCGGATAACTACCACTGTAGCCCCTTCAAGGTAGCTACTCCAATCACGGGCATCAGTAGTCCTCATCCATTCGATGTGAAGATCGTCGGTCTTGCACCGTCTTCAATCTCTTCGACTATTAGTTGTCGTATTCATTATTCAGAATGGGTTAAACCCGGTCTTTCCGAATAACTCGCGTAATTTATAATCAAGTGCTACAAAAACACATCCAACGCCTCATTCCAATTCAGAATATTCTTTTAGTAAAATATTCACAACATTAGGGAAATGTCTCCATTAATTTTATCAAAGATAAATCCTTTAAAGCTACCTTTTACATCTCTAAATCATTAACTAAGGATTATTCAAGTTTATGAGATGAATCTTATCTTTAACTGGATAAAGAACCGATGTCATTTGAAACACGATTCATGATAAACCCAAAATCATCTTCCATTAAATATGGAATTTTCACATAAATCCAATCAATAAATAATCGATATAAATTTCTGTATCAGACCAATAATATAAATGGAATAACGGCAAAGCCTTTTAAATTCCATATATAGTAACAGCCTTCCTTTACAGAAGCTCATCTCGATTATCACCGAACCAAATTCCATTCAATTCCAATTTAAAGTAATAAATTGGAAACCTTTATTTTGAAAATTTTCCAATTAAATCTTAACAAAAGATTTATAAATTACGAATTATATACTCACTGTTAATTGGGTTAAAGAACAAATGTCGTTTTTAAAACACAGTTCACGATAAACCCAATTCACATTTCATTTTATTCCAATTACTAAATATACTTTGAAAACTCTTTTAATCTTAATTAAAAGATTTATTCTTTTTACACGGGGTTTTAAGAATCGTATTATTTAAGACACCGTTCACAATAACCCAAAAATCCAATTTATTTATTTTAAAACATTAGATTATCTTTCTTGTTAATAACTAGTTCATTTTGATAAAAATATATTTTACCTTTACAAAATTGGAGTTTTTCATCTTAAAATATTTTTAAATCATATATTATTATTTTACATAATTTTGCCCATATTTTAAATAATTTTATTAAGGCCTATACAGTCGATTTCCATAAACGGTCATCGAACTGCATCCATAGCGACCTTTTCTAAAATTGATTTGGACATAACTCCAAATCTAACTGTTAGATTTCAAAACTCTTTAATTCATTGGAAAGCTCTTTTCGATACGAACCCAACGGTTTTGATTTAGGAGAATCCGACGGTCGGAGCTCCCGTTACATCAATTTGAAGTTAATGGTCGAAATTCGCGAACGGTCGCTGTGCGGCGCGTTCTATTCAGGCCATTATATTTCGTCGATTTCTATTAAAACGTATTTTATAAAATATTTATAAATTCCTTTTAAAATGATTTTATCTTCATTTTCAATTTTAAATTGAAATTGAATATTCTATATTTTATTATGTTAAAATATTTATATATTATCAAAATATTAGATTTATAAATCACTTCTTTTAATATTTATTTAAAAGTGAAATAAATTGATCGATAAACCCGTTTGGGTTAAAAATAGCGTCCCTACATAACACGTCTTCATATTATATTTTTGTACCCATTCTAAAACAGACATAAAAATCATACTTTATTCTTTCCTAAATTTATTTTAAAATATTCTTTATTTTAAAATATTCATGATATTAAAAAAATATTCAAAGCAAAAATGAGAATTTTATTTTTCACAATCCGTGTAACAAACAAACAAGCAAAAACTATACAATCTATAACATATATTCCAAAAGAAATCAAATGAAGAAGAGAATTATTCATGGTATTAAAATATTCTTTGTTTTAAGGTGACCTTTATTCTAAAATGTTCCTTTTTCTTTTACATTAAAATGCATTTTTACCTTAAAATGACCTTTTCGTTAACATCATTCTGAATCGGAATGCGACTCAATCAGTTACCATATAATTTCGGTTATATAGATTTCATACATTGCATATATTCAACGATAATGATAAATAATCATCAAACAATACATTCACATTCAAAGTGAGATTTATAAGTGTGTGAGAATTAAAATAAATAAATAAGTAATGCTCAACACAGACTGTCAATCCATCGATTGACAATTAATTAAATATTGGGGCTAGTGTATATCAAATGTCGTCCCAACACCCGTGTGGGGTTTCAGTCAACAAATAATAATATATTATTTGTGCACTTGGGCGATGTGTGAAAAATTATCGTCTCAATCACATAAACAAGTCAGACAACTTATAAATGGAAGTGTAACATTTCAACAATGAGAAATTTTAATGATTCCTACATATGAAACAAAGATGTATACTTTTATTGTTCACTTATTCCATTTTAATATCTAATTCTTTTTAATGCATATAAAAGGACAATAAAAATATAACACTAAAATCTATTCTTTTTATTGTCCCTAAAAAGACAATAAAAATGAAATATTTAAACCTATTCTTTTTGTTTCATATAAAATGACCATAAAATATGACATTTAATTCCACTCTTTTTATTGTCTTTAAAATGACAACAAAAATGTAACTTTCAATTCTATTCTTTTATTTTAACTAAAATAAAAATGTGATTCTTTAATCTATTCTTTTATTTACATCTAGAATGTAAAGAAAAATTATAACTTTTTAATCTACTCTTTTATTCACATCTAAATTGAATAAGAATGTAAATTTTTAATTTAAGCTTTTATTTACATCTAAAATGTAAACAAAATGTAACTTTTATTATAATGTTTTGTTTACAACCAATTTTGTAAACAAAATGCATCTTCTTTCTACGGTGTTGATTTTGTATCAAAATATGCATATAAAAATGAAATCTTTTCTATGTTGTTTATTTGCGTCTAAATATGCAAATAAAAATGAAATCTTTACTATGTTGTTTATTTGCATCTAAATATGCAAATAAAAATGAAATCTTTTTTCTAAATGTTTATTTGCATCTAAATATGCAAATAAAAATGAAATCTTTTTCTAAATTTTTTGCTTGTAACTTAATTTACAAACAAAAATGTAACCTTTTAAACCATTTATACTTCTATTCAATATACAAAATAAAAATGTATTTTCATTCTAATGCTTATGTTTACATCTAAAATGTAAACAGAATGATGATTTTAATTCTAATGTTTTGTTTGCATCTAAAATTGCAAACAAAAATATGACCTTTTTATTCTAATGTTTTGTTTGCATCTTGTTGGCTAGCTTTTTGACCTAGCCACCATAGTCCAAAAGCAAAGGAAATATGAGTCTTTAAGGGTCCGACCCCTCGAGCATTCGATCGTGGTCATATCGTCATCCCCGAATCGTGACACTCCCCCGGATCGTTGCGCCAGTATGCGACCTGATCGCCCCTCATAGCCTCTATCCGATCTGTACCTGTAGCCACGACCCGTCCTCTCCTTTTCACCACGAGGCGTTCCGATTTCAGATACCAAGTTGAAGGTCAAGACCGAGTCATTCACGATCCGAGAAGGAAGGATCTCGCGACACCTGTCCACAACTGTCATATTGACCAATTCTTCCTTAAGCTACGAACCAGTCCGATATCCTCGGGATGTGGGCCACGTATGACCGCGATCCGCCTGAAGAAATCAGCTATAAATAGCCCAGAACTTGGCATTTTTCAGGATCTTTTGGCAGTTTTAAGGATGGATTCCGCTATTACTGTCATACCACTATTTCATACCAGATTTACTTCGAGATAACTGAGAGAAATCGTAATTGTAAGAGTGAGTTTGAGAGAAATCATTGGTTGTACTAGCATCCAAAGTATAATCAATAGCATATAAAGTGGACGTAGGCTCATTAACGCCGAACCACTATAAACCGTGTTTTTTTTCTTTTTCCTCATTTTTCGGTTGTAATTCCCTACGAATCAGAACAATTTGGGTGTCAGAGCCAAATTTTGATCTAACATTTTGGTGCTTTCACTGAGAATTGATTTCTCGGCATATTGGATTGTTGCTCCGTTGTTTGGATATTCAAGTCCGAAGGAAACAGTCCCGAAACTTCACTGTTCAGATTTTTGAAGATTCCAGCGGCATCTGATATCATGGCCGGAAAGAAGTCTAAGAAAGTACGAGCTTCGCAGGCGATTGAAGTCGCGAATGAAGCAGTTGAAGAAAGTGTACATGAGCAGGTTGAGGAGGGCCTCTCGGATCGCGGTGACATAGGAGCGGATCGATCCGAACGTGGCGTCACGAACCAGTCTGAAGGGGGCGCCACGATCCGAACTGAAGGGGTCGTCACTCGATCCCACGACAACGCCGCGAACCCTCCACCTAATGTTACCACGATCCGACCCGAGAGGGGCGCTACGAGCCACAGACACGGGTCCATAGCAATCCGAAGTGATGACCAGACTACAACTCGACCTGGAAAGGAGGTTATGGCTCACTCTTCCCGTCCCGGTACCTCTGTTCGACCTGGCTCAAGTTCCCTGCGCATAAGAGAAAATGTTGATGACCAATATGACCCCTCTGCTCCAGTCACTGAAGGAGATCTCTCTCGCTTCTCTGAAATGTGGGATAGGCTGTTTGATGAATTAGCTGCTCAAAGGAAGCAAAGCTCTGTGCTGCGATAGAACTTAATTGCTATGGATAGAAGGCTCGATGATCTCGAAAGACAAAGAACACTCCCAGTTCGTCCACTCACCCCAGAGTACTCTTCTTCATCAGAGGAATCGCCAAGACCTCTGCGGCGACCGTATGAGAGGGCTGAAAACATAGAGCAGCTCCGATTTGGAACCCTGCCATCACCAGAGGAAGAGACACTTGGTGTAGGACCCTCAAACCGCAACTTGAATAATCGTGCCGCAACTCCTAGAGCTCGAGTTGTGGACAATCCTGTTGAGAATAGACCACCTCAGCCCCTTCGCCGTACAAATACTCATGGTAACAGGGGGCAACGAAGCCCAACCCGAGCTCCGGATTTCGTGGCTGTTCCTAGAAGAGAGATCGGAGAATTCCACCGAGCGAGAAGCGCTGATCCCGAGCCTTCGATGACCATGCAAATGTTGCAGCTATGGTCCATCAAATCCTGGCAGATAACCATGGACAAAGGAATGAAGATTGGGGGATTGACCGCAGTCACACCCCTTTTACTGATGGCATTCTAGACGTAACATTCCCGAGGCGCTTCAACATGCCTCAGATGAACCGTTACGCGGGTAGATCTGATCCAATCCAACATCTAATGAGATATTCTTGGTCAATGACCGCTGCCGCAGCCTCTGACGCTATAAAGTGCAAAGCATTCCCTATATTCCTGGAGGATGTAGCGTTATTATGGTTTACTCGCTTACCAGCAAGATCAATTTCCAGTTTCAGGAGTTGAGTGAAAGGTTCGTGGAACAGTTCTGCATTTATGCACAGAGGACAAAGAGTGTGATTGATTTGTTCCTTGTCAAACAACGACTAGGCGAGAGCTTGAGGGTGTATCTGGATCGTTTCAACCTAGCCGCCACTGAAGTCAAGGATCCCCATGAGCCAACTGTTGTGGCAGCCCTGATTGATGGGGTAGATAAAGATACTGAATTTGGGAGATACCTGGCCGGCAAGCCACCTCATACTAGAGAATTGTTCTACGAGAAAGCAAACGTATGTTTACGTCAGGAGGAGGTATATGCTAACCGGAAGATGAAAATGGAAAATAAGGAGGAATTCCAAAGTAATATGGCCATCAAGCAAACCGGAGACAGCTCGGGGAAGGTTGAAGTCAATGTTGGAAACGGAAACCAGGGCGGCGGCCACCAGTCAGGAAACAATGGTAACAACAGTAATGGTAATAATCGGAAGAGAAATCGGGGGAACAACTCCCAGAGAAGGACCCGTCCCAGGTCTTTCGAAAATTATGCGACAATAAATGATACTTTGGAGAATATATTCGTAGACTCGTACAACGTTCTCCAACATAAAAGGCCTCCTCCAAGAGATTCGACGGAGAAAGAACGTGAGACGGGGAAGTTTTGTCTCTTCCATCAGACTCACAGCCACTCTACAAATGAATGCCGTCATCTGAGAGACGTAGTTGAGAGGCTGCTCCGGGAAGGGAAGTTGGATGAGTACAGGGTGACTCCTAGAGACAGGGGGCAAGCTATTCAGACCCCGAACCAAAACCAGAATCAACCTACTGCCAGACCAACTGTCCAGCAAAAAGGAAAGAATCTTGTTATCAGTACCATAATTGGAGGGCTTCACCTAGCCGGGCATAGCTTCAAGGCGATGGATCAGTACGTAAACGCAGCAAAGCAACATCTTGAGGTAGGAGAGTGTAGCAACCCTGAGGACAATGTCCCGGTAAAACAGCAAAAGATGATGTCAGATGACGTCATTTTCCGCAACCGAGAGAGTATTGGAGTCCACGCTCCGACCGAAGATCCATTTGTAATCACAGCTCCTATTAGCCCGGCCACTGTTCATAAAGTTTTAGTGGATAACGGGAGTTCAGTCAACACGTTCGATCAAATGAACCTTGAATTGAAAGATTTAAAGCCGTGTGAAGGATGGATCCGTGGATTTAACGGAGCTTCAACTGCTCCAATGGGATATGTAGAGCTGCCAGTAACACTTGGGGAAGGAGAACGCCAGAGAGTGAGAATTCTTCCCTTCGTGGTTTTGGGTATTGAATCGCCTTATAATGCCTTCTTGGGCCGACCGGCCCTAGCAAAGTTTAGAGCTTGTATGGCCCCCTGGTGCTTGTTATTGAAGTTTCCTACGAAAGCTAGTGTTGGCATAGTCAGAGGAGATCAGGTTGTCGCACGAGCATGTTACATTGCAAAGCTAAAGCTACTTCGTAAAGGAAGAGATATAGAAACTAAAGACGCTTCTTCCCCCCACAAGGGAGGAGACGTAATAGCAATTAAAGAGAATGACTATGGGTGAGTCGCCCAGAGAACTGCCCGAGGATATAGATCCCAGAGAGGACGAAGAGACTGGGGGCAGAATGGCGGCTCCCAACGAAATGACTGTGGATGTACCGATCGATGATAATGACCCAGAGAAGGTCTGAAGATTGGATCCCAATTGGATCTAGTTCGAGCTAAAGAACTGATGGATTTCCTGAAAGATAACTTGGATGTATTTGCTTGGACCCACGCGGACATGTGTGGGATATCTCCATCAATCATGAGCCACTCATTGAGCATTAACCCAAAGCATCCCCCTGTAAAACAAAAAAGGCGAATGCTGGGCCCAGAGAGGTTCGCAGCCTTGAAAGAAGAAGTTGAAAAGTTAAGAAGTAACGGATTCATCAGAGACTCAACCTACCCAGATTGGATTTCAAATCAAGTTTTGGTAAAGAAGGCCAATGGGAAGTGGCGTACGTGTATTGATTTTTCGGATTAGAATAAAGCCTGCCCAAAAGATAGCTTTCCGTTACCCAGAATTGATTAGTTGGTAGATTCAACGGCAAGTCATGAGCTTCTCTCTTTCATGGATGCTTATTCAGGATATAACCAGATCCCTATGCATGTTCCAGAACAAGAACACACTAGCTTCATTACAGATCTGGGATTATACTGCTACGTGGTAATGCCTTTTGGTTTGAAGAACGCAGGTGCTACATATCAACGGTTAGTGAACAGAATGTTCTATAACCAGATTCGGAAAAAGATGGAGGTATACGTTGACGACATGTTGGTTAAGTCCAGACAATCATCCAATCACACTACAGACTTGGCAGATATGTTTGGTATCCTTCGAAAGTATGGGATGAAACTCAACCCAATGAAATGCTCATTTGGGGTTGCCTCCGGGAAATTCTTTGGATTCATTGTCAGCTCGCGCGGGATTGAGATTAATCCTGACCAGATCGCAGCAATAAGAGGCATTCAGGAGCCTAGAGAAATCAAAGATGTGCAAAGCCTTGTAGGGAAAGTAGCAGCATTAAGCAGATTCATCTCTAGAGCGACAGACAAATGCATTCCATTCTTTGAATTGATAAAGCAAGGAAAACGCAATTTTAAATGGACTCCTAATTGCATAGAAGCATTTCAGAACCTGTTGAATCATCTGGAGAGGCCTCCGATACTGTCTAAGCCAGTGTACCACGAGGATTTATTCGTGTACTTAGCAGTGTCGTCCCACGCAATCAGCTCAGCATTAGTAAGAGAAGAAGACAAGGTTCAAAGGCCAGTGTACTACGTAAGTAAAAAATTGGCGGCAGCTGAGCGCAATTATCCGAGGATAGAAAAGCTAGCGTACAGTTTATTGATTGCATCTAGGAAGCTTCGACATTATTTCCAAGCTCATCCTATCACCGTGTACACTGATCATCCGCTCAAGCAAGTTCTACAGAGACCAGAAGCTTCTGGGAGACTGCTCAAATGGAATATTGAATTGAGTCAATTTGATCTGAATTTTCAGCCCCGACGATCGATACGGGGGCAAGTGCTGGCATATTTCATAGCAGAATTTACTGTCCCGGAGGATGACATAGTAAACGAAGAGGCTGACCCACCAAAACTACTTCTCGATCCTAGCGCCTGGGAATTGTATACTGATGGTGCTAGGAATGATAAACGATCCGGTGCCGGAGTGGTGCTTGAAACTCCTGAGAAATGACTGATATCCTATGCTATCCGGTTGGAATTTCACGCCACTAACAACGACTCCGAATATGAAGCCCTGACAGCCGGGCTGAGGATCGTAAAGGAATTAGAGATCGCGAAGCTGGACATATTTTGTGATTCCATGTTGGTTGTAAATCAGGTCACTGGAAAGTTCCGAGCTAAGAGCCCAAGATTGATTTCGTATTTGGAGAAAGTGAAGGAGTTGCTGACTGGCTTTGATCACTACAGTATATCTCATATTCCGCGGTCAGAGAACCAACAGGCGGACAAGTTAGCGAAGATGGCTAGTTCCGACGATCCTGAAGAAGCCGGGCTAGCCCCAGTTGAAGTACTTCAGTTCCTTAGCATAGATCAGATGGAAATTGATCCGATACTAGAGACTGAGCCAGAAAGGGAGTCATGGATGACCCCTCTAAAGAATTACTTGATGAATGGAACGCTTCCGACCAAGAAGGGCGAGAGGCGTAAAATAATCCGTAAAGCTTCCCGATACGTTCTGCAAGGCGAAGTCCTGTACAGACAGGGATTTTCGATGCCTCTTCTCCGGTGTATAGCCCATGACGACATCAAGCGTGTACTACAAGAAGTACATGAGGGTAAATGTGGTGACCATACTGGAGGACAAACATTGGCAAAAAAGGTGTTGCGGTATGGTTACTTCTGGCCTACCATAAACAAAGATGCGGCAAAATACGCACGACGTTGTGATGCATGCCAAAGATTTTCAAAAATTCCCAGGGCACCTACTGGCCAGTTAAAGACAATGGCGAGTCCATGGCCTTTCGCTATGTGGGGAATTGATATCATCGGAAGCCTCCCTATAGCGAAGGGCGGAGCAAAGTTTGTTATTGTTGTTGTAGACTACTTCACCAAATGGGTCGAGGCTGAGCCGTTAACTACAATCACAACCAAGCGAGTGATTAATTTCGTTGTTTGGAACATTATTTGCCGGTTTGGGATCCCGAAGATCGTCATAACTGACAATGGAACCCAGTTTGATAGCAACGAGTTCAGGGACTTCTGCCAGAAGTACCACATCGAGAAACGGTACACCTCTGTGGCACATCCGCAGTCGAACGGACCGGTCGAAGCAGCAAATAAAGTGATTAAGTCCATTATCAAAAGAAGATTGAAGCGGGCCAAAGCCATGTGGGTCGATGAATTACCTTTGGCATTATGGGCCTACAGGACAACATATAAATCAGCGACAGACCATACCCCCTTCTCTCTCGCTTTTGGAGCAGAGGCAGTCATCCCGGTTGAGCTAAAAGTACCATCTCACCGAGTCACTTACTACGATCCGATGACTAATAATGAGTTGCTCCTTGAATCCATAGATACAATAGAGGAGAAGAGGGATGAAGCAGACCTGCGTGCCTTGAGACATAAGCAACAGGTCGTTAGATACTACAACAAAAGAGTTCGACCCCAAACCTTTGAACCCGGAGACTTGGTTCTGAAGCGTGTCTTTCCACCCCCAACTCATATGGGTCCGAAGTGGGAAGGAACATACTCCGTTCTACGAAGGCTTGATAATGGAACCTTCAAGCTAGCAACCGTAGATGGATAAGAAATCCCCATAGTGTGGAATGCCCAACATTTGCGGCCCTATCTGACGTAAAGTTGTCAGATTTATCCTTTTGTTTCATATGACCATGTAAAAGGCATGACTTGCCTAGAATAGTCCAATGTTTTGAGCAAAGGATTATAAAGTGGACGTAGGTCACGATTCGACCGAACCACTATAAAAATATTGTGTGTCGTTTACCTTTATTGGCACTATTATTTATCTGCTCTTCTATCGTTATAAAGTTTGTTGTAAAACCATATAGCGATCACAGAAACGTGTAATTCTAAGTGCCTTCCATCAGAATGGAGAGTAATCCGCAGCCAGAACGCTGAAGGTGCAATAAAGTGAATCACACCATTGATTGCACTCTAACTCTCCAGAGCCGAGAGAGAACGTAAAGGACGCGAAAATAACGTCCACATGGCAAGGCGACGCACCATGATAAGAACCGCCTTGACAGGACTCTAACCTTGGCGATTGCCAGGAGAGTATAAAGGCGTCTATGATTAAGCGCTGAGAAAGAGCTCTTACCCCACTGAAGGATCGGGGGGCGACTGAACAACTGAGCTCGAACTCTAACCTTGGCGACTGCTAGGAGAGTATAAAGGCATCTATGATTAAGCACTGAGAAAGGGCTCTTACCCCGCTGAAGAATCGGGGGGCGACTGAACAGCTGAGCTCGAACTCTAACCTTGGCGACCGCCAGGAGAGTATAAAGGCGTCTATGATTAAGTGCTAAGAAGGATGCTGGAGACTCAGCACCCCCAGAATTTCTGCCCCGTTGAAGGATCGGTGAGCGAATCATGGTACGAGTTCGAACTTTAACCCGCTGATGGATCGGGAAAGTATAGAGGTACCGGAGATTTGGCGCCTCAAGGACTATAATCCTACTAAAAATTCCAAGTCCCCTGTATTCAGAGATAGGGGGCAACGTGCATAGAAATTTTTAAATTTTTTCTGTCGCTTGAAGGATTTGTAATATAATTTCAACTTGATTATAGTCAAATGACTTGTGACTAAGTGTGAAGAGTTTATTGAATGCAGGTACACGATGATGCAAAAGAAATAAACTTTCTTCATAAACTGCAAGCTTACAAGATAAAGAGGAACCTAAACAAAAGTGAGGGCCATTCTCACAATTACATTTCATGGCCAGTGGAAAGCCTAAAAACAAAATAAGGACAAACGACTACATCCTACTTATGCTTGGGAGATGGCTTGGATTTTTTCTCCTTCTTCTGTTGTTCCAGTTCCACCTTGCCAGCATCAGATTGATCACTCTTCTTTCATTTTCTTTTGTCAATAAGGGGAGCTGAGGGATCATCAGAAGACTGAGAAGCAAGCTATTTGGTAATTGATTTGGGTTGGAGTTTTAGTACCAACCCAGTTTTCGGATTAAACTCCGAGATCGGAGGCACATGCAAAGGCTCTTGCTCATCTTTTTTCAAGGCCAACTGTTTTTCTTGCCTAGCCTTCCATTCAGCCAAGGTTTCCTCATCATCGCCTTTGATTTCTTTGGTAATGGTGACTTCTTCTTCATCGTCTTCGTGGTGCCCGTCCATATCTCTCAAAGCCTCGATGGGCTCAGCATCTCGGGAAATATCAGCACTGGGTGCGAGAATGACTTTCTCTGTTGTCGCACCTTCGGACTGCTTGGGAGCGTCAGTACTAGCACTTGGCGGGATGACAATCTTCTCCGCCTCTGTCTTCTTCTCAGCGTCCTTATTGGCTGGCCCGCCACCTGTAACATGAGAAACAAATGTTATTTCAGGAGAGAATGCGGTTTGCTCGGTTGATTGTTCGGCAAGACGACGACAAGTGACGATTGCTTTGACAAATTGTGGAGAGAATATAGAGATACCTTCCGCTGATCCTCCATCCTAGTTAGCAGCAGAAGCTCCGATAACTAGAGGAGTCGGACCCAGAGGAATCAATGGATCATCGGGACTGTATTCCTCAATTTCGGAGGCCTTGGGCTCTACAGCTGAGCTCGAGCCTTCTTCAATTTTATTTTTGCCCTTGGCCAGAGTTTTGTCCTTATCCATCTCTTCTTGGAGTAGGCGTCTGCCTTTCTCTAAATCCTCGGGTTCGTTATCCATAAGAATGGTCCGCATCAACTCATTCTCATCAATCTGATCGACTCCTAATCGCCGTTTCTCGCCCTGGACGATTGCATCCCATATGTTGGCTAAAGTGACATGGTAGTCCGGGATCCAGGAGATGTTACGGGTCTTGATGACCTGGCCAAGGAAGTCAAACAGCATTTCTTCAAATCCTTCAATATCTTTATCTCTCTCGAGGAGCTTTTCCTTAGAAGAAGTAGCCATTTCAATGGCACTTTCCACATTATTTTCAGCAAGAACCGCGCGCTTCTTTGCTTGCACGAGTTGATCATTCAGAATCGCCCTCTCTTTTTGGGCCAGAGCTAAACTGTCTTTCAAGCTTGCCTTTTCTTTCTCCCAAGCAGCTTTTTCAGCTTCGAAATGGTCCTGTGCTGTTTTCAGTTCGGTGTTGGCCATCTTGAGATCTTCCACCTCCTTCTTCAATGACACACGCTCTTTGTTGTTAGAATCGAGCTCATTATGAAAACGTTGCCTGGCCTCCTCCAACTCTGTCTTGTAATTTTTAGCATCTCGTTGAGCCAAGGCAAGCAGAGATTGTGCATCTTCCAAGTCCTTTTCCATTTTCACCCTGGCCCTGTCATTGTTATCTATCCTTATTTTGGACCTGTGCGCTTCCATTTCTAGCGTTCGGATAGCGTCTGAAAGGTTGACAGCGTGTTTCTTCATCGCCTCATATTGCTTGGCTACATGGCGAACATGTACGATGACTTCAGTATCCCAATTCCCAGGGACTGGTTCCAGAGCTGGAACGAACATCATCCTCTCAAAGAAGATATCGGGGAATTTTTCTCGTAATTTCCCCAGCTTAGGCTGAGCCTCAGGACCATGGACATAGTCTCGTGCCCCGGGGGCACTTAAACTTTGTTGACTGGAGGGGATGATGTCAGTTTTCTCTTTCTCAGAATCCTTGTTTGGATCCTTGTTTTTATCCTTAGGCTCGTGGTGTTTTTTGGATGATCTGATGTGAGACGGCGTGCTCTTCGGAGGAGTTAAGTCTTTGGGAAGTTGTTTTCCCCTTGTAGGTGGCACTTGATGACTATGGGGCTTTCCAGAGGTTTGTTTTGACGGAGATCTGGACCGTGAAGAATGAGGCTTGTGAGAATCACGGGACCGATGGCTGTCTCCCCCTCGGCTACTGCTACGAGCACGCTCAGGATCTGAACCAAGACTTGGTGTACCCGCACGAAGGGAACGATAAGAATAAGATTGTCTGCGAGTCATCCTTCCTGCAAATGAAACAAGCATATATTAGAACTATGAACAACAATAGTGTAGAAAGTGCTGTGGTGAGCAGTGCATGTGACTTGTGCATCCCATATAATCCCCTAACGGACCAGGGCCCAGAGCCAGGCTCGTTTGTGTAGTTTCGTTTTCTCCAACAGGGGCATTCGCTTCCTCGGAGGAAAGAAAGAATGGTTCCTCATCAAAGTCTTCATGAGAGTAAATGGCATCTGGCAGAGGAATCTTGTTTAGTTCCCCTATTATCTGCTCCTCTGTGAAGTCATCATGAACGACGGGATCGACCGGTGGTGAAGCTCTTGAGGGAGAATGCTCTTTAGAGGCCGGAATTTCTTTAGGCTCGTCAGCCCGAATCTCATCTCCCTTATACTTATTCAGATCTTCATCGTCTTGATCAATGAGCGGTGAAGGACTCTTGTGGAGTCTAGTTGTTTCTGTAGCCCGTGAGGTTCCCTCTCCCCCAACCAGAGGCACATATTTATAAGATATGTCGTCCTTGCCCCGTCCGAATCTTATATCCAGAAGACGGTGCTTATGAAGATTCTCGTCGGTGAGACACAGCTTTATTCTCAAGAAATCTGATTCGCTTTTGAGAAGACGAGATAATCGGTTTTCATACACCGAGCCTTTTGTCTTGGGGAAAGTATGATCTGCATGGAGAAAAGAAACATGTGAGCGTCTTGATTATTCGGTCAAGTCACCAATCTGGAGAATTAAAACTCACTTTATTTAAGCCATCTTCGTGCGCATCCCTCCTACAGTTTTATGTAAAACCAATCGGCTTTGGGATCCCCTATATTGCTGCAACCGTCAGTTACGACCTTCCTGTTGACCACTGATTCAAAGAAGGTTATATTTGGAGTTGCCTTGGAACGATGCTTAAAAAGGCAATAGAACTTTAAATCCTTAAAGGTAAGCTCAGTCCCCAGAACCTCTGGATACGCAACGGATAAAGTGTATAGAGCTGCATAAGCATTGGGGTGGAGCTGCATTGGAGCAATACGCAACCGCCTTAAAATTTCGACGATGATTGGCGGGAATGGAGGAATAACGCCTACCATATACATCAGTCTACTAATGGTCATGTGCCCAGCTGGGGCAGAATTAAGTCAATCGTCCTTGCCTGGAGTTTTGACATCATCCTAAGATATTCTGTGCTTCAAGCATAGTTACTGAAGCATGGTGTCGTCCAATTTGGAAGCCAGACAATCAGTGAACTTATCTATAACCTTAGCTCCTGGAAGCTCATCGGGAGCCCAATCATCCGCCTCTTCGGAGGATGTATCGTCTGAAGACGTTGATTCCGCACCAGAGTCCATTTTGTATTCAGGATCAGACTTATCCTGATCTGAGGTTGAAGGAAGCACATTGGGTTCATGATGCGCCGATATCTCTGGTTCAGTGTCTTTTTCTGGCATCTCGATCACTTGTTTATCTGACATAGCTGTATTGGCAAGTATAACGAATTAGAATACAACTACCCTTCCCCCTATGTGTGCAAGTGCAAGTGTGTGTCTGTGTATGCATTAAGGAAAAGCATAAGGATAATAAGATCGTCGAGATGTCAGTCATTGTCCACTATCAAGTTAAACTGTTGTTCAGTCCAGAAAGTTCGTCTCAAAGGCTCTAACCTAACTGTCCATGGGTGTATTAAAGTTAAGTCGCATTGTTTGTGTAGCAAGTAAATCAGATCGCACAACTCCTCGAATCGCATGTCTCCTCGGATCGCATGTCTCCTCGGATCGCAAGACAGGGATCGGATCGCGAAGCATCTACGGATCGCGAAGCAAACACAAACTTGTAGAAAAAACATCAGCTTGAGTAAGAGCGCTAGATCATGGAAATCGGAGGGATCGCTCTAACCTCTCGCGATTCGCCTCGATCGTCTCGATCCGAACCGACATTTCAACGTGGAAGCGTTCGTTCATCCTCCTCGATCCGATCCGTCCCTGCTACCACGACCTGATCCGCTCTCCGAATTCCACTGCCTTGTCATCACCACGATCCGATCCACCCTCCTTCTTCTTTTTCTCCTTCGATTCTCCTCCCTACTCACGAAACCAGTACCACCGCTCTCCCAAAAGTCACAGTTTTCACAAAACTCCACCAGCTCTTCACTAAAACCGACTGAAACTCAAGTAAAACGAAGATAGATACGCTAGACTGTGTTTTTTATGACATTACCTTTCTTAAAAGTGAAGAAATTTGGGTTTTTCTCTTTTGAAATCAGAAAAGATATGGGTTTGGTCAAAGCTTCAGGCGGCGGAGCGAAGAGAGAAGAAGGAATAGAGGTCGGGTTTATATAGATGGGTTCGTGACCGTTAATCTTCCCTTTTTTGTCGTGATCGAACCATGAGGGCCTGGTGGGCCACGAGTCCAAGCCCATCGGAGAAAGGGGGCGCGGCCTGCTTCACTGAAGACCCATCTGAATGATGGATCACGACGAGCCTCCTTTCCACAATCCACACTATATAACGACGATCCGAACCCAATAACGATCATTAATAGAAGAATATAAACAAAGTTTAAAGGATTAAAAATGTTTTACCTGACAATCACCCGACAATCTTGCGATGAAATCTCCAAAAGATCGCAAAAAAGAAGGTTATCTGATGAATGAAGAAATAATCGATGGTATATCTGGATATATATACTAGTCAGGGAATGCAACTCTTTAAAACGACACCATGATACGAACGAACGGGTACGACCTTTGATTCGCATCACTTCAGGAAAAGACAGTTCAAAAATTTCGAAGCATGTTCCATCCTCGATAAAACATACTTCGAGGGGGCAAAAAAATGTTGGCTAGCTTTTTGACCTAGCCACCAAAGTCCAAAAGCAAAGGAAATATGAGTCTTTAAGGGTTCGACCCCTCGAGCATTCGATCGTGGTGATATCGTCATCCCCGAATCGTGACACTCCCCCGGATCATTGCGCCAGTATGCGACCCGATCGCCCCTCGTAGCCTCGATCCGATCGGTACCTGTAGCCACGACCCGTCCTCTCCTTTTCACTATGAGGCGATCTGATTCCAGATACCAAGTTGAAGGTCAAGACCGAGTCATTCACGATCCGAGAAGGCAGGATCTCGCGACACCTGTTCACAACTGTCATATTGACCAATTCTTCCTTAAGCTACGAACCAGTCCGAGATCCTCGGGATGTGGGCCACGTGTGACCGTAATCCGCCTGAAGAAATCAGCTATAAATAGCCCAGAACATGGCATTTTCAGGATCTTTTGGCAGTTTTAAGGATTGATTCCACCATTACTGTCATACCACTATTTCATACCAGATTTACTTCGAGATAACTGAGAGAAATCGTAATTGTAAGAGTGAGTTTGAGAGAAATCATTGGTTGTACTAGCATCCAAAGTATAATCAATAGCATATAAAGTGGACGTAGGCTCGTTAACGCCAAACCACTATAAACCGTGTGTGTTTTTTGCTTTTTCCTCATTTTTCAGTTATAATTCCCTACGAATCAGAACAATTTGGGTGTTAGAGCCAAATTTTGATCTAACACATCTAAAATTGCAAACAAAAATATGATTTTCTTATACCAAAGCATATTTGCATTAAAGAATACAAATAAAAGAACATTTTATATCTCAAAGTGTATTTGCATAAAGGAATGCAAATAAAAGAGAATTTTATCTTTCTATGTATATTTGCATAAAAGAATGTAAATAAATAAACATTTTAATTTTCTATGTATATTTGCATAAAAGAATGCAAATAAAAGAACATTTTAAATTTTCTAAATATATTTGCATAAAAGAATGCAAATAAAAGAACATTCTTTATTTTGTAATGTATATTTGCATTAGCGAAATGCAACTAAAAGAACAATTTTATTTTAATATATATTTGCATAAAAGAATGCAAATGAAGGAATAATTTTTCTCGATTCAATGATAAAAAAATGATATATTTTCCATTGTATTGACACTTCTATTTCAATACAATAAAAATGATAAAATAATGTTTTATGTTAATTGATAATCCTATTTCAATGCTCAAAAATGTTAAAAAGATATTTTAAATATTGAATTGACAATCTATTCAATTCAACAAATATGATCAAGATAATAATTTTATATTGAATTGACAATTTTACTCAAGTCAACAAAAATAATCCAAATAATGTTTTGATGTTGAATTGGGAATCTAATGCAATTCAACATAACAAAATGATTTATTTTTATCGGAATGGCAATTCTATTCCCAATAAATGATTTTACAAAATGATTTATTTTTATCGATTTGGAAATTCTAATCCAAATAAATAAATATACAAGGCGATTATTTTCATCGATTTGGAAATTTTAATCCAAATAAATAAATAAACAAGGTGATTATTTTCATCGATTTGGAAATTTTAATCCAAATAAATAAATAAACAAGGTGATTATTTTCATCGATTTGGAAATTTTAATCCAAATCAATAAATAAACAATAATGATTATTTTATTGAAACACAACCAAATCTGTGTTTATATATCAACAACAAATAAAACATCCACCATATCATCACATAACAGATTTGAATTATACACATTCAATCATTACATAACAATTAAATTAAATAATTAATTAATTAATTATAAAAAGAAGAATTCTCACCGAGATTATAATTCAGAATAATTTAGGATCTGAAATTTATCCAAAATCCAGTCTGCTCCATTACCGTTCTAATCTGTTCCACAGTGTGGTGTTCTTCAAAACGATTGTAACGCAATTCGTTTCGTCATATTCTGATTAAATTTGTACAAGTTATAATAGTTTGAATGTTAATTATATTAATTAGATAATAAATATGTTGATTAATTAAACAAAGCACCTTCTTCTTCACATAACCAAGGCTGCTGTTGTTTTACAATTTACTTTAAATCCTAGGGTTCGAATTCTTGATCAAACCCTTTGGCTTCACAGCGATCCAACTACGCCACGCCGGAGAGGAGCAAGAGGCGCGTCCGGGGGGTCCCACCTCGTCCAACTCATCGGTCCCCGGCTGGAGGCGTTCGGCTTCGAGCGGCGGCCCTTTAGGGGTTGGGTTCTCGAACTTTGGGACACCAGGTGATGATCCAACCGTATGAGAATGAGGAGGATGAAAATCTCCACAGAAAAGTCAAAAGGAGTAGCTAATTTTGATAAGAGGATTGATGGGAATTAGTGGAGGAAGGTGGGTGAAATTCTGCCATGGATTTTGTATAGGGCAGCGGCTACTGTTAGGCTTTTAGGGTTAGGAGGAAGAAGATGTGTAATTTTATATTATTTTAATGCAAATTTTACAATTAAATCCAAAAGTTTTAAACCAAACCAATTTCAGTCCAACCGAAGTTGACCCCACCCAAAATCCCCCATTCCAGATCTAATGGCCTAGGTCCCATCAGCCCAAACGGTTGTTTGTGGCCTGAAATATTTAATTTAATATTTAAATCATTTATTTGATTAATTCCAGCTTACAATTAAGTTCACCGGGGCCACATACGAACTTAGAAAAATCCAGAAAAGTTATTTCTGGCTTTGTTTCGACGATATGGTCCTAACAAAATTAATTTCGTCGAATTCCGAGACCGTTGGAAAAATGGCTATTTTCATGTCGATTAAATTTGACCGAAATTGACAAAACACATTTTCGTTTTCCACGCTTGCATATTAATTCAAAAAATTATGAAAATTGAAACATAGCAATAATTTGACATTCCGGTTCCAACAAAAGTGGTTTCGTCGAAAACGGAGGTCGTTTGGAAAATGGTCTTTTATACGGGCTATAAATTATACTATAGCGACCATTCTGAATATTCAACCAGCCATCTTTTGATTCCCGCTATAAAATTTCGATTTTTCGAATTCATTGGAAAGATAATTTCAAACAAATTTAGATATTTTTGGTTTCAATAAAATCCGTTAAATTTTGAATCCAGCACATTCGGTCAAAGTACAGGTTTGACTTTTCAAACTACCATACAAATTTTTATTCCTTTAGAAATCAAAATGAATACATATCCTCTAACTTCGATTAAAATAAATTTTTAATCGTTATTATTTAAAATAAACAATTTTAAGCATTAAATTTTAATTAAATTTCCTAAAATGAAAATTTAAATTGGTTCAGAATGTGCGGGTTGTTACATCTTTGATGGGCCATGCGCCATCAATTACTAAGCTATCGTGGCACGAAAGGTCTGAATGCATGTCCCTTAATCTTCCTTGTCGTATTATTACCCTTCATTTATTTTATTCTTATTTTCCCATATAAAACACATCGATTGTAGCTATTCCAGTTTTTCTAAAATCCCACTTTCTGCTTTAACTTCATTGCGACTAGATTCTCCCATTAAGGATCTTCGTACTCCTTTAATCCGTGAAGCGCAGGTTTGCCATTCTTGCTTGTGCTTGTTCTTCCTTTGAATCGATAATGCATGCTTTTAGTAAGAATGATCCCTTTTATGCTTTCTTGAATTGCTTTCCGAAATCTTTTATGATTGTTAGATACGATTCGTGAGTTACTGCCGATCTTTTTGCGATGAGAATAGTTGAAATTTTAGAGTGATTTCTCTTCATTTTGTACTCATTTAAAAGTTTCAATACACCACTTCTTCTGATTTCAAGCTTTGTACATACGATATGCTTGCTAAAATGTTTAAGATAAGTTATAACAACTAATGATATGACCGTGTGCCGACAATTTGTTCTTTGTCATTGGAATGCTTTAAGACATTTTGTCTTGATACCATTACTATGATTTATACTTCTAGTTTGATTTTGTGTTCGCTCAAGTGCATTTGGCGGAAGATCGTTCCTGCATTTCTCTTGAGCCGACTCTGAATGATTCTGACATGCAAGAACAAGAGGTCCTTCCTGCACACAATCAAGATTGAAGGAGTCGGCTGTTCATATTTCTTCTTTTGAAAATCCTGATTTGCACAATTATTGACTAATCCATCTTACAGGATGGATTCGTCTTCATAACATCATCGGATAAAGAGGTTTTTTGATCTAGATGTTCAGATAACTGACATTCAATCGACGGGGCAGCCGTCTGTGGATTCTCCTCTCAGTCCCTCCTATTCAGAACTTCAAACTATTGTGAGTAGACCACGCTATTATCCTAGGTGTGCAATCCCAAGCTTGATAAGCGGCTTAAAGGCTGGAGCTTATAGGGTATATCTTCTAATGTGGACATATCTCCATCTGATCATCAGACTTTTTCTTTCGATATGATTGCTGCAAAGACCCAGATGTTGGCCCGCTTCGAGGCTGCTATGTACCAATTTGGAAAGCAAATGGACTTGCTTAAGGACCATTCCGCGAAACAAATGAGCGGTTGGCACTCTCTAGCTTGCGACCTTCAAAAGCTCCATAATGATAATCTTGAGCGCATTTTTGCTTTAGAGGACGAGAAGGCAAAGATGATTCAACCCCTGAGGTCCAAGGATAGTGTGGTCGCTTCTATTGTTCCAGGAAATGTCGAGTTGGCAGCTTCAAAGCGTGCTGATGAGGCTCCATCCTGCTTTGCTCCAGGTAAGAGCATAGTTGGTAGGCCTAGGAAGAACAGAGGTCTGTAGCTTTCTCGTCTTGCTTTTGAATGTTTCTTTTGCAAACTACATTCTCAGATCGGTTGTAAAAGCGGGTTTCGATCCCGGTATCTGACTTTCAGTTGGTCTGCTTTGTGACTTGTGCACATTTTGTTGTTTTGGTGGTATGGTGGATAACTTGTGATGATGCTTCTGTGTTTTGTTTTGTTGGTGTGAGGCAGTGCTCGTGCTTATTCCACTATGGTCCCTGTTTAATAGCATTTGTTTTTGTGTCTTTGTGTTACAATTCTCTATGACGGTCGCGCGTTAGTATCTCCTTTACGATGTGCAGGTGCCACCTTTCCTTTCCTTTTTGAATTTACGCGTTTGTACGTTAGCAAAACCGGTGACAAGCCCTTTGGACTTGAATATATATTGTTGTTGATTAGGATGTACTCAAATCCGCATCTCATTAACTTGGTGACCTAAATTCTTTGGAGATTGGTTTTGAGTACGTGCCCCATGGAAGGGCTTGGGTTTCAAATTTCAATCCAAATTTGGTCTTGTTTGATCTGGTTATCAAAAAGACCTAAATTGCATGCTCCTTTCGGCTAGGATTTCTGCTTGTGCTGGTCCTTCCAGCATGTTTTGCCGGTCCTTCCGGCACTAGGACTGTTGTTTCCAGCCTAGTTTTAAAAAAAAATATCTTTATGCTTCGTCCCGGGAGGTGGACACTAGTTCTTCTTATCGAATTTTCGCTCGATTCAAAGAATTTGTGTACTGCAACTAACAAGGTGCCTCTCTTGGGATTGGCAAAAAGAAATTCTAAATCTGTGGGACATGTTATGCCGCCTTTGACTTAATGCTTCATCTTGGAAGGTGGACACAAGCTCTTCTCATCGAGTTTTTTGTTTGACTTAAAGAGTTCGCATCCTGCACCTCATAAGGTTCCTATTTAATGGGATTTAGAAATCTTTTATCTGTGAGACATATTGAGTTGTTTCTGCCTTCGCGTAGCTTGGTACCAATCCTTTTGCTGGATGCTTACCAAAAAGGCTGGTGTTTTTGCGATGAAAGGCATAATTTTTTGACTCAGTGCCCATTTGTCACTCATTTTCCTACACAAAGAAATCAATTTTTAGTAGAAGTTTGCGAATATATGATTCATGCATGCAAATGGAGTTTCTCGCTCATTTTTTATATACAGAGCTCAAATGTGAAGTCTTTGCAAATATTTACAACTTTTTCAATAAATTTGAACGATGCATTATAGAAAGTAACGACGGATGTGGTCGCTATTCCAGGCTCAAGGAATCTGGACTCTATCTGTGGTAGTCAATTTGAAAGTTCCGTCTCGAAGTTTTTGGTTTATAATATAAGGCCCTTCCCAATTTGGTCCAAAAACTCCGGTTTCAGTCATTACTTTTTCAGCATAAGGTCTCTGATCTCGAAAGTCTTGTGACTGACTTTTGAATTAAATGCCTGGCTACCCTCCTTTGATGTGCAGCTATTCTAAGTTTTGCTTCCTTTTTTTTCCTCTATTTGGTCGAGGGCCTCAAGTTGCAACCTCTCATTTTTCTTCTAGTTGAAATAAATCCTCCTATGAGTGGGAACTTCCAACTCCACAGGGATCATAGCTTTAGAGCCAAAATCTAAGGAAAAGGGGGTATGCCCAGTCGCAGTATTATGAGTGGTACGGTGTTCCCATAATGCTAGTGGAGCTCATCCGCCCAACCACCTTTGGATTTCTCTAATCGCTTCTTAATAGTTGTTTTAATGATTTTGTTTACAACTTCCACTTGTCCATTTGCTTGCGGATGGGCGACTGCTGAAAAGCTTTTCTGGATTTTATACTTAGCATAGAAATTTTGGAACTCTTCGCTCTCAAATTCGGTTCCATTGTCTGTGATTATCTTTTGTGGCACCCCAAACCTGCATATGATATTTTTTAAGACAAAGTTAATGACTTTCTTTGAGGTTATGGTTGCCAATGGTTCTGCTTCTGCCCATTTTGTAAAATAATCAACAACGACAATGGCATATCTGAAGCCAGATTTTGCGGTGGGAAGCGCCCCTATAAGATCAATGCCCAGATAGCCAATGGCCGAGGACTGACCATGTGGGTTACGTCTATGGATGGCATCCTTGGAATCTTAGCGAATCTCTGACATCTATCGCACTTCTTAGTGTAGGCTACAGAGTCTTTATTTATATCTACCCAAAAATAACCGTGTCGCAGAATTTTCTTAGCCAAGGTCTGACCACCAGTATGACCCCCGCATTCACCTTCATGTAGTTCTATCATGATTTCTTTCACTTCTCTTTTTGTGACACAACGAACCAAGGGCATAGAAAACCCTCGTCTGTACAACCGTCCATCCTAAATGAGGTACATAGGAGCCTTTCGTAGGACTTTCCTTCTATTCTTAATTTCTGCTGGGAGCGCACCAGTCATGAGATATTCTTTGATTGGCGTCATCCATGAGTCTGGCTCATCGATCGCTTCCATGATCAAATCCATCTCAACCTTCTCCGTGCTAGGGCTGGAAAGGACTTCTACTGGAACCAATCATATGAGTTGTGCATCTCCTGTGCTTGCATATTTCGCCAGCGAATCCGCTTTGGTATTTTCTTCCCTTGGAATATGGGATATGGCGTAATGTTCAAAAATTTCCAACAACTCCAATGGCTTAGTTAGATAAGTCGGCAAATTACCCATTTTGGCTTGAAACTCTCCTTTGATTTGACACATCACTAACTGGGAATCACTGAAAAGAATGGTCTTTAGCTGTAATTCTCTCGCTAGCCTTATCCCTGTAATGAGGGCTTTATATTTAGCTTCGTTATTCATTGACGAAAATTCTAGTCTTAGCACGTAACATATGGATCTTCCTTCAGGGGTTTCCAGGACTACTCCTGCCCCGGAGCAGTAATCGTTTGACGCTCCATCAATAAATAATTTCCATTGGGTATTGGTTTCAGTATCAGGTTCCTCTTTTATTTCTCCTCGGTCGGTAAATTCCGCGATAAAATCAGCAAGTGCTCGTCCATTGATTGCCTTTCGGGGGTGGTAAGTAATATCATATTAACTAAGCTCAATATTCCATTTCAGCAACCTCCCGGAAGTCTCTGGTCGGGACACGAATTGCCTTTGAGGCCGATCTGTGAGTACCTTAATCGGGTGAGCCTAAAAGTAAGGCCGAAGCTTCTTTGAGGAAATAAGTAAACAATAGGCGAATTTTTCAATCTTTGGATAATTCAGTTCTGCCCCAGTTAATCTTTTACTGATGTAGTAGACTGGCCTCTGAACCTTCAAGTCGTCCCTTACCAATGTCGCGCTTAGAGCATGGGTAAACACGGTCAGATACACAAACAAATCCTGTCCGTTGTTAGGCTTTGATAACATTGGAGGTGTTTCCATGTGTTGGATTAATTCTTCGAAAGTTTCTGGCATTCAGAGGTCCATTATATCTCTTTCTTTCCTTTCCTAAGGGCATCGAAGAATGGAAGACATCTATCCGTTGCCCTGGATATGAAGCGATTTAAAGCTGCAATCTTTCCATTTAAACGCTGAAGCTCTTTTTTGGTTCCTGGGGCACACATTTCTCTTAAGGCTGATATTTTAGCTGGATTGACCTCTATGCCCCTGGCGTTGACCATAAACCCTAGGAACTTGCCCGAACCGACCCCGAAAGAACACTTTAAAGGATTCAGCTTCATGCCATATTGGCGTAGAATATTGAACATTCGGGCAAGATCTTCCAAGTGATCTTCTGCTCTTTTTGATTTTACCAACATATCATCGACATAAACCTCCATTGTCCTGCCAATCTGTTTTTAGAACATATTATTTACTAATCGCTGGTAGTTCTTTAGGCCAAATGGAATCACCTTGTAGCAATATAAGCTAAGATCAGTAATGAAACTTGTGTCTTCTTAGTCCGGTTCGTACATCATAATTTGGTTGTAACCAGAATATGCATCCATGAAAAACAACAACTCATGCCCAGCCATGGAATCCACCAGTTGATCTATTATGGGAAGAGGTAAACTATCTTTTGGGAAAGCTTTGTTAAGATCTGAATAGTCTACGCAGACTCGCCATTTACCATTTGCTTTCTTTACTAGCATAGGATTGGAAACCCATTTTGGATAAGTAGACTCTGATGAAGTCGTTTTCCATCAACCTAACGACTTCCTCCTTCAAGGCGCACGATCTCTCTGACCCTTGAGTCGTCCTTTTCTGCTTCACAGGAAGTACATGTGGATCAATGTTAAGTTTATGGATTGCGATATCTGGAGATATGCCGCACATGCCAGAATGGTTCCATGCGAACACATCTAAATTGGCCTTCAAGGAGACAACCAACTGACTTTTTAGTTCTGGGCTCAATTGAGATCCAATATTCAACACACGGTTTGGACCTTTTGGATCAACAGCTATTGGAATTGTGATTTCAGCCGGAGCTGCTCTTTCGTCCTTTGCATTAGCCTTCCTATGGTCAATTCCTTTTGCACTCCGTTGTGCTCGCTAGTGCTGGGACCCTTCTTTAGTTGCTATAAAGGAAGTTTGTGAATGCGGAGCCTAGCCTCCACATCTTTTCCCAAGTCTTTTCTCCTGGCCTCGCGCAGCTCTGTCACGTAGCAATCCCTTGCAGTGACCCGGTCGCCTTTAATTACACCAATTCCTCTTTCAGTTGGAAACTTCATGGTCAAGCACCATGGAGCTAATGCGATCCTAAAGTCTGCTAGAGTCTGCCTTCCAAGGAATGCGTTATAGGATGAAAACTCATCCATCAGGACAAAGGTCTGCACCATAGGGACCTTGCGTTCTCCATCTGCCAGTTCCACGAGCAGGTCTATTGTACCGATGGGTTATGTAGGTTTTCCAGTAAACCCGTGGATTTTATTCGGATAGGCCCGCACTTCTGCCATAGAGAGATTCATTATATGGAACGTATTGATGAAGATCACATTAACGGATGCCCCCATGTCAACTAGGACTCTTTTCACAACTGTATGACCAAGACCGATTGTAATCACCATGGCATTAATAGTTGGTGTAGCTAATCCTTCAGCATCCCTATCATTGAATACCATGTCATCGGTTGAGGTTCTAGGCATCTTCGTCGGTAACTCATTGTTTAGGATCATGCGCCTTTCTTCTTTTGAAGCTCCTTAATATACACGTAAATGTGTATATTTTATCTGCTTGTTTATCTTATTTTCCCTTTAAAATAATTGATATTGTGTATTTATAGCTGTGTTTTCAGATTATTTTTTTTTATAAAAAGCATGGTTTAGAGAATTTTATGGATAAAGCATGAAGAATTTTCTTAAAAAGAATGAAGTTTGTAATTACTAAAGCTTGAAGAGTGTAAAGCTTGAAGAACAGTTGCAAATAGAGTTCAGTTAGGAAGATTTGGCTCAATGAATACTCATGCTACGTTCACATTGGCTCATTTGCATGGCTTCTTACTCATGTTCCGTTCACATTAGCTCATTTGCATGGCCACTCACTCTATAGCTGCTTTCACACTGGCTATGTGTTATTTGGGCTAAATCTTTAGTCCCACATTGTGTAATTAGCCAATTAGTCTTTGTCATATCAGTTATAAATACACTTGTATCTTGTTCATTTAGAAACACATTGGGTTTTATTCTGTAATTCTATTCTTGGAATAAAATCATTCTTCTTCCTTTCTCTATACATTTTATTGTACTATATTTTTGTTATTTATTTTATTTTTCTCTTCTTCTTTAGCTATGTCTAGCTAATCCCCTTTAATTAAGGGGTGATGACGCTTAGATTAGATTAAATATGAATCACATAGCCGAAGAAACTAGAACTTCATGTACATAGATCTAGATATGAACCAAGGTTTAGATCTAAACCTTCATATTCTGTGTCGTTTAAGAGCTATGCTCCTTCATAAGGTATATTCGAGTTCGATCTAACATTTATTAGATTTATATCTAATATTTAGGGTTTTAGAAATAAAATTGTGAATCTGTCCTGATAGCTTATGGTTGTTTAAGAGCTTGCTCCTGCATAGGCTATAGTTGTTGTTATTCACATATTTGTTTCTAGGAACCTAATTATCATTGATTCATGTTTGTGACAGAAACATGAATTAGATCTGTATTATTTCAATTGGTTATTGATGAATATTAATCCAGTTTATGTCATTGCTCCCTAATTTCTTTCTTTAATCATATAGAACTCTCTTTTGTTTAATTTATGTTATTTTCTATGTTGTCAACCAATAAAATTTTTGGAATAACTTGATTAGATTTATTAGTAAAATAATTTTTGGTCCTAGAGTTCGACACCCTCTACAACAATCCTTGTTGTTTAGGAAAGCCAAACAAATTTTACAGTTGTGTTAGATCCAAAAATGGCTCTAACACCCAAACTAGCAATAATTTTAATAAAACGAAATCAAAAAACAAAGGGAAACACACGATTTATAGTGGTTCAGCATTAAAGAGCCTACGTCCACTTTCTACTTTTTGAATTGATGATTTGGATATAATTACACTAATGATTCTCACTCAAATTCACTCATACAACACATAGATCCACTCAATTCTCTCCAAAATATAGTTTGAAAGATGATTATGATCTAAATATGGTGATGAAATTCGGTTGACAAGAGGGTTTTGAGTTCTGAATTTTTCAAAAGATCCCTTCAAATGACCCTTAGAGGTGTATTTATGGGTGAAAAATCTCCCTGGAGTGCTCTGCTTCGAGGACACGTGGCAGGCATCCCGCTCGGTTCGGAGGTGAGGGCTTGGAGATGTTGCCAGCGCATAACAGTTGTGGATGAACGTGGAGAATGTGTGCATAACCGCTCCGCACTTCAAGAGATCGTGGGTGATAACCGCTCCAGCATCCAGTTCGGGTCGGATGTGTTGAGGAAAAGAGGGGTGGATCGGGCTCCCTCGACCCGATTCAGATTTGTCCCAGCCTCTTTTATTTCTTCTTCGCTTCCTTTGGTTTCATCTTGAGACCCTCGATCCAAACCGAGCTGCCAGTGCATGCTTTTCTGATCGATGCTCTTCACCAATTCCCCTTTTAACTTTGTGTAGCCTAGTTCAAAAAGTAGGCTAACATTTTGCCCTCTCGAAGTGCACTTCTATTGAAGATAGAGTGTGCTTCGAAATTGTCTGTATATTGGTTTCTGAACCTGAATCGTCGAATAGTCACTTTCATTCGTTTGTAGGGTTGTATCGTTTCGTAAATTCACAACTCTTATTGTCTATATATACACCATAGAATGCACAAATTGCTTCCATTATTTAAAATAACTTCGAGAATTTTGTTTGAGGTCCAGTAGCTCCTCCAGGTAAACTTTTGTATGTTTCTCTTTGGATTCAATTCATATGTTGAATTAATGCTTGTGGTTCTGCTTGGGTTCGGATCGGATCCATCTGGCCTTACCTGTATCTCAATGCCACTAAGCTAATGGGCTAAATGACCTTGGGCCAGCCTTTCGGTCCGAGTTGAGGGAGATGTCACATTGGTAGGAATACAAAGGGCCGCTCCACACTCGTACAAATTTACTACTTCTCCATTTCCACCCTCTTACTTTCATTTTCATCGCCTTCCAGGTTTCTTACATGACAAACCCTAATTCCCGAAACTCCAGAATTCCCCTTTAATCTTCAAATCGAACACATAGGTGGGTTAACAACTCCGATTAACTCCGTTTTAATTGATTTCAATTCGAATTCATGAATAATTTAAGTGATTTCAGCATGGTATTTAGTTGGTTTCGACGCTGTGCCTTCCACCTCCTCGCCATCATCGTTGATGGCCTCGTCGCCATCTCGAGACGGTCGCGGAGGAGACTCAAAGTTAGCGCTGGCCACGCCAACTCATAAGTACCCAGCTTTGATTTGGCTTTTGGCAAGAGGCTGGGTAGTGCCAATGGAGCAGAGAGAAAGAAAAAGGGAGAAGGGGGATCGGTTCGGGTCGAGTGCTTCAGAGGGATAGGAAGGAGTAGCTAATGATGGTGGGAAATTGGTTTGAGTCAAAGAAGGAAATTGAGACTTCTGTAGGAGGCTGAGTTGTCGGATAAGTGTTAGGATGCTGATTGAGGTCGGGTCGATATCAACCGATCCGAATAGAATTGTTCTCTCTTGACCTCCTCCAACTCGATCCCTTCTCTTCTCCCGTACCGACCCAATCCTTTTAAGTGAATTATTTGAACCAATTTGATCATTTTCTGGACACCGGACCAATCTGACTTTAACCATAGAAGAAGAAGGACTTAAACCGAACCGACCGTAACAAGCATATTCGAACCGATCCGACAACGTTCACTTAATGTGCAATTTATGGTTCAACTAATTCAATCAACGTTGACAGATGCTTATGACTTTATGGACGGTTAGGATAGGGCACTATAATTATGATCAAGCTTTCATGACTATTATAAGCACTCAACTACTTTGCTACTTTTTTGCATTGTGTCTTTATATACTCTTTGTACCTCTTTAATTCTTGTCACTGCACACACATTGGCACACACATGTATGGGGGACACGGGCAACTTTACTCTAATCCTTGCTATTGTTTCTGAAACACCCCACCTCCGTTAAGGTCACTCACTAAGGGAATGCATTAACTTTGGTGAAGCATTTTGGGTAAAAGGCACAGATAATTTACAAGATAGACATATAAACAGCGGAAAACTGAAATCATTTCATAAATAACGTGGTTCAGTCAAAACATTACAAGCATTGTCTCAAAACCCAACTTTTAAATTATTACAGTAAAACATCTGTCTTGATTTAAAACTCCAAGTACATAAAGAAGCATAAAACAGTAGTAAAGCAGCATAAATCCCCAATAAAAGGGTAACCACATCCATAGCCCAAGGAAAGAGAATCCAAGCAATACATCTACTCTCTTCAAGCTGGAAAAGGGTCTGCACTAAGCTGAAGTATTCCCTCCATGCGGACCTGGGGAGAGGAAACAAAAGAAATGAAGGCGAAATAAAACGGGTCAGACATAAGCCTGGTAAGTCCAGTGATTATTCAGCATGTAAACATGTAAAAGGATCATGACATAAATAAACTGAATATAGGACAATACCATAGCAATAAGATAACATAAGATAAGGCAAGATAAACTGAATATACTATCGCACTCATTTCCATTTTTCTGCACCTACTAACGAATGTTTCAACTACCATCATGTGTTCATAACAAAGTGATCCCTTTTCCAATCGGCTTCTACTCGCATGCATTTATTAGTTGTGCCATTTGGCCCCGCTTGATTGTAGATACCTGTGTTGGTCCCGCCATGGGGTGTATCAATCCCTATGGAGGCAACCCGACACAAATTCAAGATGCACAGTGCATACTATTGATGCCTAGTGCCTGCTTTTTCCACTCCGGAGTACGTGCATGCCCATACTCCGTCGGAACCTACACTGCTATACCTCCCGCTGCTATTTTGACCGCTTATAATCAACACAGTAATAGTGCCCCACCCCGCCTAGTTCATGGTACCGTGATACATCTATGTGGGTTACTACTGAAATGGGTCCCTGTTACTAGGGTTTCCTAATCAACATGTTATAATGGTTAAGTGTTCTCAAATTTACCTAACCCCACCCATATGTTTAACATGTTATATTGTTTAAGTGTTGCCTTAATTAACTTAACCCTACCATTCTTAGCTTTTCTGTTCCTTAGCTTTAATTCATTCATTAAAGCACCGACCTCTCATATTAGATCTATATTGTTGCGGTCGCTGGATGTGCCAGGCAGTTCCGGGTACTCTTGCACTGTAACTCAATCTAACCTCGAGTTTTTGGGCTTAATGCGCTAACCTCTCACATTAGATCTATATTGTTGCGGTCGCTGGATGTGTCGGACGGTTCCAGGCGGTCTTACACTGCAACTCAATCTAACCTCGGGTTAGGCATGTTCATCTTTAGCCATTTTACATATTTTTCATATGTGTCCAAGTTTTATGTCAATATTTCCCAAGTGTAGTCAGTACAAGTTTTATGCCACATTCACATGCTATGCCAAAATTTACTCAATTAAATTATACCCAATTTTCCCGCGTTATAATCGCATGTACAACGAGATTCAATGTATGTTCCGAATGAACTTAGTATTCACAAAAGAAAATAAAAAAAAGGAAAAATTGAGAAGGAGCATAAGAATTGACATATGGAAAAATAGGCTTGTAAAGGTATACCCAATTCAAGAATGATGTTTCAGCAGGCATGTTGTACATTAATAATAAGTACGGGAAAGCTAAGCAATTTACACCATATGTATAAAGAATAGATAGGATTGGACTTAAGAGAATCACTAATTTTGCTGTACAACATGATAAGTCTCATTATATCAATCTCAATAGTCTCATAGGCATAGGATGTACAACATGATAAGTTCCATCATATCAATCACAACAGCCTCATAGGCATGATAGGTTCTATTATGTCAATTGAAACAACCTAATAGGCATGATAAGTTTCATTATGTCAGTCACAACAGTCCTATAGGCATGATAAGTGTCATTACATCAATCACAATAGTCACATAAGCATAGGCAATTAATATTTGACAAAAGGATAAGCATGAATTAGAATTAGGCATAGTTCTAAATGCGATTATTACAGTCATGATTTCTATTAGGTGTTTAAATCGGAATAATAACTGAACTTACAGAAAAAGAACGGATCTTGTATTCTAGGATCTGATTTCTAAATTTATTAAGATTATCCTTTGATGTAGACGTTTGATTCTCTAGTTTGGATTTGGTTTGGAGCTTTCTAACTCGATTTCTATGTTGGAGAAGATGGAGACTAGGCTAGCTTAGACATGGACAGCATGATGGCTTCATAGAATAGGGTTATGAGGCCTAGGGTTGAGGTTTGGGGTGATTATATAGAAGTCTAGGATTTATTCTAGCCTTTAGATTAGTCTAGGAGTAATCAGAGCCATCCAAACCAAAGAGATGTGTCATCCAGCCAACCACAGCATGACAGATAAGCCCTAATACCTCAGAAATTTATCATCAGGCCAATCAAAGAAGGCCACATCAGCTCAGGGCTATAAAAATTCATCGTAGGAATTGGATCTCAAACGGGTCGACTCCCTACAGGGGGGTTCGACACCTATGTCGACACCCCTATAGGGGTCGAAACCTATGTCAACTCCCCCTACGGGGGTCGACACCCCTGAGCGGGAAATTTCCCGCCCAGCTGTTTTGACCGAATTTTGAATTTCAAACTGTTTTCTGATTTTTAATTTAATTTCTGTTTATACTTGAAATCTTCTGAACTCCATAACTTTTTCATACGGATTCCGATCCACGCAAACTCAGACTCTATCTCAAGCAAAATTCCAAGACGAACGCAATGGTGTAATCCGTTTTACTTAATTCCCACTTTTAAAATTAAGTATTCTTTAATTCGTCACAGAAAATACGGGGTGTTACATTCTCCTCTCCTTAAAGGATTTTGTACCCGAAATCTCCAAGTTAAGAAGAAATGTATCCTAACATCCAACATCCATCTACTCAACCATTAATCACTGGCATCCATTGTCCTTAAAAGATTTCTAATGTTTTCATGATCATATGCATAGTGCGTACATGTCCTTATCTAATGCAAAATCAGGCAGTCTACTGGTTCAGTTGACCTCCTTGTTGTGAATCATGTCGGTGCTATGAGTCCATTATGTATGCGATTATTCCTAATTGTATTTTGTAACTTCTACATGAGTGCACAATCATTCATACAAATGCAACGTCCACATGATAACACATCAAGTTTCAATCCATATATAAATACATATATGCATGTGCAATATGAAAGTGACTGAGCCGATCTAGTACCTAGTATGTGTGTATATGCATCCATGAGCAACCAGTAGCAACAACTTACAACCACTTGCAACCATCAATCATTACATGTTTTCAAATACATGTTTGCATTCATTGGTTTCTACCTATGTATCAAGAATAGGACCGAGGAGATATACTTAAAATATAGATGCAAGCATGCATAAACTTATGGAAAAAGAGATCAAGAATGTACCCTCAAAAAGATAAGGGTAGGCTGTGCGTTTCTTGTCCTCGGTCTCCTAAGTCGCGTCTTCCTCAGCATCACTTCATTGTACTTTAACTCGTTTGACCTCACGATTGCGTAGCTTTTTAACTTCTGTACCCAAGATACAAGTTGGAACTCTTCTCACCATTGCTTCTCGTTTCACTTCTATTTGCTCTAGTATGCTTGGCTCCACAACTTCCACAGACTCATGTAAGCACTTTCGTAGATGAGAGACATGAAAGACATTATGTACTCCAGCCAATCTTTCGGGCAGCTCTACTTTATAAGCCATCTTCCCAATCCTCTCAATGATAGGAAATGGCCCTACAAATCTTGGTTCCAATTTTCCTACGAACCCAATGCGAACGACATTCTTCAAAGGAGATACTTTTAGAAAAACTCTGTCTCCAACCTCAAACTCAAGGTCGGTCCTTCTTTTATCAGCGTAGGACTTCCATATATCTTGTGCGGTCTTCATTTGTCTTCGTATCAAGTCCACCTTCTATGAAGTTTCTCTGATCATGTCAGGCCCAAGTACAAGCTTGTCTGTAGACTCCCACCAACGTGTTAGTGATCGGCATGGTCTCCCATACAAGGCCTCAAAGGGTGCCATGCCTATGGTGGCTTAGTAGCTATTGTTGTAGGCGAACTCCACCAAAGGAAGATGATCCTCCCATGTTCCCCCAAAATCAAGAATGCACAATCTCAAGAGATCTTCTAAAACTTTATTCACCCTTTCCATCTGACCATCGGTTTGAGGGTGATAGGCAGTGCTTAAGCATAGTTGTGTGCCTGCATCCTCTTGCAAACTCTTCCAAAACTCGCTTGTAAAGATAGGGTCTCGATCACTTACTATGCTATAGGTATTCCATGCAGTCGAACTACCTCTTTAAGATAAATGGATGTTAATGATGAGGCAGTCCTCCTACTCTTAACAGGTATAAAGTGAGTGCTTTTAGTGAGCCTGTCCACTATTACCCAAATACTGGTATTCCCCCTTCTTGACCTAGGAAACCCATCAATAAAGTCCATCGAAATGCTATCCTATTTCCACTGTGGGACCTCTAGAGGATGAAGCAGGCCACCAGGCTTCTTCTGCTCTGCCTTGACTTGATGGCATATCAAGCATTTAGAGACAAACTCGGCTACATCCTTCTTCATGCCATTCCAAAAGAAAACCCTTTTTATGTCTTTATACATCTTGTCCCCACCTGGGTGTATGGTCAACTTAGAATGGTGTGCTTCTTCGAGAATGGTTTTCACCAAATCCCTTGCTTGTGGGACGCATAGTCTTCCATCCCATCTCAACCAACCCTTGTCATCGATGGAGTATCTATTGAGGTGACTAGAAGTCTCACCTCTAATTAGCTTATCCATCACATCCACTAGTCGAGGGTCTTCACGTTGCGCGGTTCCTATTAAGTCCAAAAGCGTAGGCCGCACCTCTAGCGAAGCTAACAAACCAGGTACAAATTCAAAGGAGGGTCTAAAGTCAAAGTTTGCCATGTACTCCAAGCTTTTCCTTTTTACAAAGAGAGGACCTAAGGTCAGCTTTTTCCTACTTAAGGCGTCCGCTACCACATTACCCTTGCCAGGGGTATAAGAAATCTCAAAATCGTATGAGGCAAGAAATTCCATCCACCTTTGTTGTCTTAAGTTAAGATCTTTCTATGAGAAAAGGTACTTTAACGATTTATGGTCAGTAAACAATTCAAACCTTTCTCCTAGTAGGTAATGACGCCATGACTTAAGAGCGAAAACAATGGCAGCTAACTCTAAATCATGTTTGGGTAGTTTTTCTCATGTACCTTCAACTTCCTTCCCCCATAACAAACTACCTTGCCTTCTTGCATCAAGACATCGCCTAGTCCGGTACCGCATGCGTCTGTGTATACCGTAAACATCTTACTCCCATCAGGCAATGTCAGAACCGGGGCTGTTGTTAGAGAAATTTTCAATCGTTGGAAAGCAACATCACAATGCAAATCCTAAGAAAAAGTTAGGTTCTTCTTCGTCAACCTAGTAAGTGGGGCTGAGATCTTCGCAAAGTCCTTAATGGACTTTCTGTAAAAGTCTGCTAGCCCGAGAAAACTTCGTACTTTGGTTGCATTCCGTGGAATCTTCCAATCTTGCACCGTAACTACTTTTGCGGGATCCACAGCTATTCCCTCTTTGGACACCACATGTCCAAGAAACCTTACTTCTTCTCTCCAAAAACGGCATTTGGAGAATTTTGCTTTCAGTTGATGTGCACGAAGAGTATCCATAACTTCCCTTAAATGCAAAGCATGTTCTTCCTCACTTTTTGAGAAAATCAAAATGTCGTCCACAAAGACCACTACAAATTTATTAAGGAATTCTGTGAACACCCTACTCATCAAGTCTACGAAGTAGGCGGGTGCGCTTGTCAAGCCGAAAGGCATGACAAGCCATTCGAAGAAACCATACGGGGTCCCGAATGTGGTCTTATCTATGCTGTCTTCAACCACTCTTAGCTGATGAAATCTGATGGCCAGATCTAGTTGGGAGAAAACCGACGCACCTACGAGCTGGTCGAACAAGTCGTCTATTCTAGGAAGTGGGTGCTTATTCTTCTTGGTTAGCTTGTTTAGCTCCCTATAGTCCATGCATAGGTAAGTGAACCGTCCGCTTTAGTTGCAAATACCACTGGAGCACCCCATTCAGAAATACTCCGCCTTATGAACCCCTTTTCAAGCAACTCTTTAACTTGCTTCCTGAGCTCTTTTCTTTACCTTGGAGCCATGTGTCTAATGGGTAAAGCAATAGGTTTCGCATTATCAACAAGGTATATGCGGAAGTCTATCTCTCGCTTCGGAGGTAAACCCTTCACCTCTTCAAAGACATTCGAGTATACATGAACTACTCTAACAGATTGCAAGTTTTCAACAGACGCATCAAGAGATTCTAGGTAGCTAAGCATAACAAAATTCATGGGATTACAAGAGATTTCGAGAGTGTTACTGAGGCAAGTCATAAGTATAACCACTCTCTTTTCACAATTGAGGATGGCACCATTACCGGATAACCAATCCATGCCTAGAATCAACCCATATCTCGTGAAACCCAAAACATAAGCATTACATCTAAACCAAACGCTTAGGATAGAAATTTCCAAATCCAAACAAATCATTGATAAATAGGCGGAACCCCCAATTGGATTTGAAATAACCATGAGATCCTCTACTATACAGGTATCTAGGTGCAGAGATTCAACTAAAGCAGTAGATATAAAAGAGTGTGATGCGCCAGAATCAAAAAGAGTACGAACTGGATGATCAGAAAGATAAAATAAACTCTCAACGGAAATATTTCTGCCTCTTTCTTGCGAAGGTGCCATGGGAGCGTGAATCTACCCTCTAGAAGTGGGTCTAGTACTCTGCCCTTGCCCTTGCCTTTTTGGGCAATCCTTAGCCATATGTCCTATCTCGCCGCATTGAAAGCAACCACCCATCTTCCTCTTCTTCTTCCTGTAGTTTTTAATTAGATGTCCAGGTATGCCACAAAATTTACACTTCGTCTTGTCACGAGGTTTGTTATTCTTCCCGCCTTTCTTGGAATCCATCTTCTTATTCGGCGATCCCTCCACATTCTTGTCTAGAGGTTCTTCCACCTTTGCCTCTTTCTTGCCATTCTTGTCTTCCTCCTGTAACAGTCCCATGTCCACCAGTCTCTCAAAAGTTGCACCCATAGGTATATGGGGCATAGATAGGCTGTGTAGTGGCTCATTTAACCCTTTAACGAATCGGAGAGCCTTTTTATGTGGAGTGTTTACTAACTCCAGTCCGAATCTAGCTAGTTGGTTGAGTTGGTTGACGTATTCCTTAACCGATAGGCTTCCCTGTTTGAGTGCTAAGAACTTCTCCATCTGTAGGCTTCGTTCAGCTTGCGAGAGGAAGTTCGTTTCAAATCTCATTCTAAAATCTTCCTAAGTTTCAACTGGTCTCTCAGCATTAGCAACTTCCCACCACTAAGAGGCTTCATCCTTAAGTAACAATACAGCCAATTGTATCTTCTGCCTATCGTCCACTTCGAAGGTAGCAAACAAACCTTCTGTTTCCTTGAGCCAGTTTCTTGCTTCCACAAATGACCCAGTCCCATTAAAATTCTTTCCACCCATAGCTCGAAAGTCTCTACATATCTTTGAGAAAGCATTCACACGTGGAGGAGGAGGAGGAACAGCTGCAGCTGGGAGAGGAGGAACGTCTGGCGGGCGTACGCTATTAGCCCTAGCCTCCAGATACCTTCTGAACCAGCCAGGTATCGGTACACCCTTGGGAAGATTGAGATCCCCAGACATGCTGAAACGAAAAGAAAAGGTTCAAAACAATAGATAGAAAGATAGTGCATATGGCTTTGGGGATTACGCCTTTAAAATAAAACAACACTTTTTTTTGAAAATGCTTCTTTAAATTTCTTTTTGAAAAAATAGTTCTAAAAAACTTTTATCTGATCTGGTAAACCTTCGCTCTAATACCAAGTGAAACACTCCACCTCCGTTAAGGTCACTCACTAAGGGAATGCATTAACTTTGGTGAAGCATTTTGGGTAAATGGCACAGATAATTTACAAGACAGACATATAAACAACGGGAAACTGAAATCATTTCATAAATAACGTGGTTCAGTCAAAACATTACAAGCATTGTCTCAAAACCCAACTTCTAAATTATTACAATAAAACATCTGTCTTGATTTAAAACTCCAAGTACATAAAGAAGCATAAAACATTAGTGAAGCAGCATAAATCCCCAATAAAAGTGTAACCACAGCCATAGCCCAAGGAAAGAGAATCCAAGCAATACATCTACTCCTTCAAGCTGGAAAAAGGTCTGCACTAAGCTGAAGTATTCCCTCCCTACGGACCTGGGGAGGGGAAACGGAAGAAAAGAAGGCGAAAGAAAACGGGTCAGACATAAGCCTGGTAAGTCCAGTGATTATTCAGCATGTAAACAGGTAAAAGGATCATGACATGAATAAACTGAATATAGGACAATACCATAGCAATAAGAAAACATAAGATAAGGCAAGATAAACTGAATATACTATCGCACTCATTTCCATTTTTCTGCACCTACTAATGAATGTTTCAACTACCATCATGTGTTCATAACAAAGTAATCCTTTTTCCCATCGGCTTCTACTCGCATGCAATTATTACTTGTGCCATTCGGCCCTGCTTGATTGTAGATACCTGTGCTGGTCCCGCCATGGGGTGTATCAATCCCTATGGAGGCAACCCGACACAAATTCAAGATGCACAGCGCATACTACTGATGCCAAGTGCCTGTTTTTCCACTTCGAAGCACGTGCACACCCATACTCCGTCGGAACCTACACTGCTGCACCACCCACTGCTATTTTGACCTCTTATAATCAGCCCAGTAATCGTGTCCCACCCTGCCTAATTCAGGGTACCGTGATACATCTAGGTGGGTTACTGCTGAAATGGGTCCCCGTTACTAGGGTTACCTAATCAACAAGTTATAACAGTTAAGTGTTCTCAAATTTACCTAAACCCACCCATCTGTTTAACATGTTATTATGGTTAAGTGTTGCCTTAATTAACTTAACCCTACCATTCTTAGCATGTCTGTTCCTTAGCTTTAATTCATTCATTAAAGCACCAACCCCTTACATTAAATCTATATTATTGCGGTCGCCGGATGTGCCGGGCGGTTCCGGGTAGTCTTACACTGCAACTCTATCTAACCTCGGGTTTTTGGGCTTAATGCGCTAACCTCTCACATTAGATCTATACTTTTGTAGTCGCTGGATGTGCCGGGCAGTTCCAGGCAGTCTTACACTGCAACTCAATCTAACCTCGGGTTAGGCATGTTCATCTTTAGCCATTTTACATTTTTGTAATATGTGTTCAAGTTTTATGTCAATATTTCCCAAGTGTAGTTAGTACAAGTTTTATGCCACATTCACGTGCTATGCCAAAATGTACTCAATTAAATTATACCCAATTTTCCTGCGTTATAATCGCACGTACAATGAGATTCAATATTTCTCGATCCGAGAAGTGACACGTCTGAAGGAATCAATGTTGGACTTATTGGATCTTTAGCTATTCATGTGAGGATTGGTCCTTGGGGATCTATAGAGAGTCCACTTTATGAAATTTCTGAGAGATCAAAAGAGGCACAGATAATTTATTTATCACCAAATAGAGATGAATATTATATGGTAGCTGCAGGAAATTCTTTGGCCCTGAATTGGGGTGTTCAAGAGGAACAAGTTGTTCCGGCTCGATACCGTCAAGAATTTTTGACTATTGCATGGGAACAGATTCGTTTTAGAAGTATTTTTCCTTTCCAATATTTTTCTATTGGAGCTTCCCTCATTCCGTTTATTGAGCATAATGATGCGAACCGGGCTTTAATGAGTTCTAATATGCAGCGCCAAGCATATTCACAAAAGAAAATAAAAAAAGGCAAAATAGAGAAGGAGCATAAGAATTGACATGCGGAAAAATAGGCATGTAAAGGTATACCCAATTCAAGAATCATGTTTCAACAGGCATGTTGTACATTAATAATAAGTGTGGGCAAGCTAAGCAATTTACACCATAGGTATAAAGATTAGGCAGGATTGGACTTAAGAGAATCACTAATTTTGATGTACAACATGATAAGTCCTATTATATCAATCTCAATAGTCTCATAGGCATAGGATGTACAACATGATAAGTTCCATCATATCAATCACAACAGCCTCAAAGGCATGATAGGTTCCTTTATGTCAATCGCAACAGTCTCATAGGCATGATAGATTTCATTATGTAAGTCACAGTAGCCCCATAGGCATGATATGTGTCATTACATCAATCACAATAGTCTCACAGGCATAGGAAATTCAGATTTGACAAAAGGATAAGTATGAATTAGAATTAGGCATAGTTCTAAATCCGATTATTACAGACATGATTTCTATTAGGTTATTAAATCGGAATAATAACTGAACTTACAAAAAAAGAACGGATCTTATATTCTGGGATCTGATTTCTGAATTTGTTAAGCCTATCCTTTGATGAAGACGTTTGATTCTCTAGTTTGGATTCGGTTTAGAGCTTTCTAACTTGATTTCTAATTTGGAGAAGATGGAGACTAGGTTAGCTTAGACATGGACAACATGACGGCTTCATAGAATAGGGTTGTGAGGCCTAGGGTTGAGGTTTGGGGTGATTACATAGAAGTCTAGGATTAATTCTAGCCTTTAGATTAGTCTAGGAGTAATCAAAGCCATCCAAACCAAAGAGATGTGTCATCCAGCCAACCACAACACGACACATAAGCTCTAATACCTCAAAAATTTGTCATCAGGCCAATCAGAGAAGGCCACATCAGCTCAGGGCTATACAAATTTGTCATAGGAATTGGATCTCAAAGGGGATGACTCCCTATGGGGGGGGTCGACACCTATGTCGACACCCCTATAGGGGGGTCGACACCTATGTCGACTCCCCCTGAGGAGGGGGATCGACACCGCTGAGCGGGAAATTTCCAGCCCAGCTGTTCGGACCGAATTTCAAATTTCAAATTGTTTTCTGACTTTTAATTTAATTTCTATTTATACTTGAAATCTTCTGAGCTCCATAACTTCTTCATACGGAGTCCGATCCACGCAAACTCGAACTCTATTTCAAGTAGAATTCCGAGACAAACGCAATGGCGTAACCCGTTTTACTTTATTCCCACTTTTAAAATTAAGTATTCTTTAATTCGTTAATGTTCACAGAAAATACAGGGTGCTACAGTTTCTTCAATAGTTTATCAGATATGACCGAGAGACGCTCATCTAGATTAGCAGAGAGAAGAGAAGTTGCGGGGACATCTAAGGATCCCGTCATTGAGGATGTATCTTCTACCTCCAACCCAAACTGGGATAGTGAAGGCCCAGATTATGAAATGGGGACTCAGGATAGTGAAGCATCGTCCGGGGGTAATGTTTCCCTAGGCGAGGAGGAAGAAGGAGGAGTAGGAGATAACCGTGCCCCTGACGAATTTAGGGATGAAATTATCTTGGAATCACCTAAAGACTCGGTCGAATCGACGATTGATAATGGCAGACTTGCCAGGATATGCTTAAAACACAGGATTCTCCAAAGAGATACTGAGTTGCCATCAAAAACAGATCGTCCTCATAATCTACTGGAAGAGTATATGGCCATCACCAGACTAATGTGTCTTGTTGGAGCAATACCTCCATTCCCACCATTATTCATCGATTTTCTAAGACAGTTAAGGATTGTCCCCATGCAGCTTATTCCCAACTCTTACGCCTATTTGTATACTCTGTATGTTGCCTATAGAGAAATTCTTGGTGAAGAGTTGACTTTCGAAGATGTTCATTTCTTTTACAACTTCAAGCTTTGAAACAATGACAGCCCGTCCTTCGTATATTTCGAATTGGTGCCGAAAAGGAAAATTATCACCATTCCGTTTAGTAGCAATGCCGGGGACCCAAAACCCGAATGGTTTTATATCAAGCAGTAGCCCGGGTGTGCCAGAAGATGGACCAAATCAAGTAAGGACTTAGATTTTTTTCGAGTTTCAGTTCCAGCCTTTATCTTATGTTCATTAAGCATTGCTTGGTTTCTTTTTACAGTTCCTAATCCTCCACAAGAGAAGTTTCCAATACAATTTAATTGTTTGAATCAATTACTTAATGGTGACCAAAAGTTCTTAACCATCAAGGATTGTTTGGTGGATAAATATCTACATCGGCACCGTCTACTTGCCATAACCCATAGCATAGGACATGGAGAAGGCCCTTTTGTGTACATTCCCCCAGTCAATATTATTCCTGAGACGGGAGATAGCTCGAAAAGTCCAACAGTACCCCTTAGGGACCTTCCTTCTCCATCTTTGACTCAAGATGATGAACTAGCGAACATAACTGAGAAGGACAGAGATAAATATGTCACTCCTAAAGATGTAGCTACCCCTAAGAGGCCAATTTCTCCAAAAGAGTTGCCGTCAGTCATTCCTTTAGGAGATAAGACTACAGTTGATGACCTTATATATCGGGATTTAGGAGATCTTCCCTTGCTCGAGACCTTTTATACTGCATATGATTTTGCAACCAGTCCTCTTGCTCTCACTTCTGAGGAAACAGTTACGCCCGTAAAGTCCAGGGAGACTACTCATACCGGTCTCAGTCCGGGCTCTGGTCTGTTTGGGGGGAATCACCACTTAGGAAACACACTGCACTCTAGTACCGCACGTTACAACACTTGAGTTTTATGTTAATGTTAACTCTAATATTCTTTCATTTCTTCTTATAGGACAAATGGTGAGGCAGCGTTACTATATGCGGGATGTTCGTTCGAGCATGCCCCTAATGGATCCCGATGAGAGGCATGATCGGAATGAAAGCAGAGGCAGAGATAATAGGAGGGATCGACCTCAAAGGCCCTATCAGTCTTCCCGTTCTCGATCCCCACACCGCAAAGACTCAGACAAATGTAAAAATTCACCTTCACGTCACGAGGAGGAGAAGCATGACGTCAAGCCTTCCGCCTCATCTAAAAATAAAGCTCCTCACGTTGGCTCTTTGAAGAAAGTACTAGTCCAGCAGAAAAAAAAGGAATCGGGGAAAGAAACAGGAAAGGAAAGGCCCATCATGAAACTCAAGCATCGCAGAATCAATATCACCACTACGAGGCCAATTATCATCATAATGAAAACAAGGCCAGACTGGAAGTTTTGAAGCAACAATTTCCAGATCACCATTTCGGGCATATGCACTTCGTCCCAAACCTCAAACCAGTAAATCCAGACTGGATCAACGACGTTAAGTCTACTATAGACTTTGTGGATGAACAATATAAGGAAACGAAGAAGTACGCAAAGACTCTCTCCAGAATCATTAGCGATCTGATGGTGGATGTAAAAACTATGGCAGATGCTGCTGAGTATGATGCGAGGGCTATTGAAAACTCTGAGAAAGATCTGGAGGATGCCCAAGCTAAGCTCGCTCTTGCACAACGCGACGCAGATAATTATAAGAAGAAGATCAAAGAATTACAAAAGCCCTATCATTCCGAGCTTGAATCCCATAGTCAGGAGTGAATAGATTTGAAGAAGCAGGCTGAAGATGCTAAGTCCGAGAGCACTCATCTCGCCCAAGAGAAGGCGGACTTTGCCAAAAAGAACGCAAAGCTTGAGGCTAAATTATTGGAGGCTGAAATAAGGGCAGTTCTTGCCGAAGGAAATGCAAATACGGCTTTGCAGTAAATTGAGGAAGTCAATGAACAGCTTAAAGATGCTCAAAGGGAGCCGGACGAGAGTGGTGAAACTATGGTTGGATTTTTTGCTCAGGTGATTCGTCACCGAAATCTTGCTTGGCTTAAGGACTATCCTCTTCCCCTTGTGTATGCTTGGGACAAATTAGTCGAATGGGAAAAAGCAGAACTTGGAGTTGACTCAATTGATGAGGACAAGTTAATGGAGAAGTATTTGAGAGGTGAAGAAACAGCCCTCTTAGCTGAAGGGCGAGAAATTATTGTTGCTGCTATGGAGGAGGAAAGACGTCAAGCCAAGGGAAAGGACACCATTGAAATTGGTTCTTCTTCTGCCGTAGCCGAGACTGCTGTAGTAGAGGGGTATGATCCAGAAAGGCCAGAGATCCTCGAAGCTTCTTCCGTACCTTCTACTGCCGGATTCTCTCTCGAAGTTCTTGCTTCTCAAGTTGAGAAATCTGCTAAGGGTATTTCTACTTTTTCACCTCAATTTGCCAAGGCTATCTCAACCTTTCGTCACATTATTGGACAAACACTTGAAAGTCCCGCGTTTTCTCCTGAGTTGATAACTGTTACTTCTCGTCCTGCAGGTACCAAGTCAACTGATAAAATTGATGACTCACAGAAGACAACTCCAGGTGAAGGGTCTATTGGAGAAACGGGATGGAGTCACTGTCCCCAAATCTGGAGGAGGAGCCGAGGACAAGAAAGAGGAGGTTACTGATAAAGCTCCTGTGCCACCCATCACCGAAACTTCTCACCATGGGGAGACGATAGAAGCTCTGATAGAAGATGATGGTGATGAGGAACATAAATAGGAGAATGATGTTGTTGTGACTGGAGCTTCGGGGAACGTCGTTGACTTGACTTTGGCTTAGATAAAGGCCAAACAAGACAAGCGCATGCAGGTGAAAGTCAAGGAAACAGACCCCGAAAGTCTTAAGCCTCTTGCGATGGTGCCATCTAGATCAAGGTTAGTTGTCAAACTTTCAACTTGGTCAATTACAGAGGAGCTTGCTAACAGCATCTCCTATTAATCCCAGTACTCCGATTCCCGGGAAGAAACCTGTTGACTCCAGTATCCTAATTCCGGAAAAGAAGAAGCAAATGCATATTATTAGTGAAGCTGATAAAGAGGAGAAAGAAAAGCTTAAGACTGCCAAGAAGGCGACGTCTACTCCGAAGTCCAAGTGAAGGGTGGCTCTGTCCTTTATTTTGTCTATCTCCTGGTCCGCTGTTGTTGTAGCGAGTGCGACCCTCGCATCTTTCATTTTAATTCTCCTATGTAAATCCACGTGCTTGTGAATAAAATAGTTTATTTCCTGCAACATCAAATTTTGCAAATTCATTACTTAAGCAAGAATGTAGATAAACAACATGTCATATTTAAAATCACTGCTATTTAGACGATAGACAATATATGCGGGGGATGTGCATATGTATGCCCCTATCAATCTTGAATAGGTGGCCTGTCTAAAGCTTTGTTCAAGATTGATTAGCTTTAACACATAGTCGCCCCCAACTTTCTGGTGGGGTCAGGTTCCCTTTATCGGAGATGCTTATGCTTTCAGCCATCTTTATACTCTCTTGTCTTGCGATCAGGTTAGAGTATCATCGAGGTGGTTTCTTTTCGGGTGCACCATCACGCCTCGGAGGACGTCATCTTCCCATCCTTTATACTCTCTCTCATTTCATAAGAGTAAGAGTTAGGAATGTTGTCTTCCCATTCCTTTAATCCTGTTATGAAAACGGTCGTTTCGTTTTCTCCTGTACATGAATTGTTTCCAATCTTTTAAGCTTAATTTAATGTTTAGCATTTCATAACCAGGACAGAATAATCATAGAATATAATAATAGTGCAAGAAAAATAAATGACACATGATGTTTTTATAGTGGTTCAGCTAAGTCATAGCCTACATCCACTTTATAATCCTTTGTTCATACAAAAAGACTTTTCAAGGCAAGTCATGCCTCTTTACATAGTTCATAAAAAACAAAAGAAAGAAATACATATCTAACTCAAATATCGCCGCAAATGCTGAGCATTCCAAGCTCTGGGAATCCCTTCACCATCCACGGTCATTAGCTCGAAGGCTCCTGTATCATGCTTTCGTTGTATGGCATATGGCCCTTCCCACTTTGGACCCGATTGGGTTGGAGGCGGGAAGACTCGTTTCAACACTAAGTCCTCTGGTTCGAAGGTCCTAGTGTGAACCTGTTTGTCATAATAACTTGCTACTTGGCGTCGATGCCTTGAAGCACGCAAGTCTGCTTCATCTCTTTTTTTCTTCAACCATGTCAAGGGACTCTAGGAGGAGTGCTCTATTCATCATTGGATCATAGCATGTCACCCTATGAGAGGGGACTTCGTGCTCCACCGGGATCACAGCCTCCGATCCGAAAGAGGGTGAAAAGGGAGTATGGCCAGTTGCCATCTTAAAGGTTGTTTTGTAGGTCCACAAAGCTAGCGGCAACTCATCCACCCACTTGGCTTTGGCCCGCTCCAAGCGCTTCTTAAGAATAGATTTAATGACTTTGTTTATCGCTTCAACCTGTCCATTCGATTGCGGGTGAGCTACAGCGGTATACCTTTTATCAATCTTGTATTTCTGACAGAAGTTTTTACATTTGGCACTGTCAAATTGGGTTCCATTATCAGTTATAATGGTTTTCGGTATCCCAAATCGGCAAGTAATATTTCTGACCACAAAACTTATCACTTTCCTTGCCGTGATCGTGGTTAAGGGTTCAGCTTCCACCCACTTCGTGAAATAATCCATGGTGACGATTGCGTACTTTCCTCCTCCTTTGGTGATGGGCAAAACTCCAATAATATCAATTCGGTACATGGAAAACGGCCATGGGCTTACCATTGACTTAAGCTGAGTCAGAGGTGCTTTGGAAATTTTAGCGAATCTTTGACATTTGTCGTAGCGTCGTGAGTAATCAACTGCATCTTTATTCATGGTAGGCAAAAATATCCGTACCGTAATACTTTCTTTACTAAGGTTTGACCCCCAGTGTGGTCCCCACACTCACCTTCATGTACTTCTTGCAGTACACGCATGATGTCGTCGTGTACTATAAACCATAGCAGGGGCATGGAAAACCCTTGGTAATAAAGGACATTGTCCTGTAAAACATATCTTGCAGCTTTACGTGTTACAGCTCGTCTTTCGCTCTTCTTTGATGGGAGAAATCCGATCTTGAGGAAGTTCTTTATTGGTGCCATCCATGACTCCCTCTCTGGCTCAGTTTCCAAGGCTAGTTCAATTTCCATTAAGTCGAAGCTTGGTGATTCTAGTATCTCTATCGGAACCATTTCAGTTTCCTCTGGGTTGTCAGAACTTGCAAGCTTAGCTAGTCGATCCGCCTTTTGAATTTCCGCTCTTGGAATGTGTGTTATATTGTAATGTTCCACGTTGCCTAGTAGCTCTTCCACTTTTCTATGATAAGTAACAAGCTGAGGTCCCTTGGTCATAAATTCCTTCCGAACTTGGCAGACAACTATCTTGGAGTCACTGAATATGTCCATTGTTCTTACTCCTAACTCCTTAGCGAGTTTCAGCCCGACAATCAAGGCCTCATACTCGGAATCATTATTATAGGCAGAAAACTCAAATCATAGGGCGTAGTAAATGGGTCATCCTTCAGGAGTGATTAAAACAACTCCGGCGCCGGATCTTCGATCATTCTTGGCCCCGTCCGTATATAACTTCCACGGACTAAGCTCTAACTCGTGTTCTAAAGCAATAACCTTGTCTACCACTATTGCTTCTTTGGGGATCGTGAATTCTGCTATGAAGTCGGCTAAGGCCTGCCCCTAATTGATCTCCATGGTTGAAAATTCAAATCAAATTGGCTCAACTCGATATTCCACTTAAGCAATCGCCCCGATGCTTCGAGTCTTTGCAACACTTGTCTTAGAGGTTGATCAGTGTATACAACTATCAGATGAGCTTGAAAGTAATGACTGAGCTTTCGGGAGGCAATCAGGAGGCTATAAGCAAGCTTTTCTATTCTTGGATAATTACGTTCTGCAACAGCTAGCTTCTTGCTTACGTAGTATATAGGCCTCTAGACCTTGTCTTCTTCACGAACCAATGATGTGTTGACAGCATAAGGCGACACCGCTAGATAGACGAACAAATCTTCATAGTCCACAGGTTTTGACAATATCGGGGACTTCTCTAATAAGTCCAATAGATTTTAGAAAGCCTCCACACAATCGGGAGTCCACTCGAAGTTACGTTTCCCCCGTTTTATCAAATTGAAAAAAGGGACACACTTGTCTGTGGCTTGGGAGATAAACCTGCCTAATGCGGCAACCTTCCCTGCCAGGCTTTGAACGTCCTTAATTTTCCATGGTTCTTCAATGTTCCTTATTGCTGCTATCTAGCTAGGATTAATCTCAATTCCTCGAGAACTTACAACGAACCCAAGGAATTTCCCTTATGCGACCCTAAACGAGCATTTTAGAGGGTTCAACTTCATCCCATACCTTCGCAGAATGCCAAACATCTCTGCCAAGTCCTTTGTATGATCGAGAGACTGTCTAGACTTCATGAGCATGTCGTCCACATAGACTTCCATGGTTTTTCCTATTTGATTATAGAACATGCGGTTGACTAAGCGTTGATATGTGGCTCCTGCATTCTTTAATCCAAATGGCATTACCACATAGCAATATAACCCCAAGTCTATGATGAAACTTGTATGCTCCTAATCTGGTATATGCATGGGAATTTGATTGTATCCCGAATAGGCATCCATAAAGGATAGGAGCTCGTGTCTGGCCGTTGAATCCACCGGTTGATCAATACTTGGAAGAGGAAAGCTATCTTTCGCACAAGCTTTGTTCAAGTCAGAGAAGTCAATGCATGTTCGCCACTTCCCGTTAGGTCTTTTGACCAGGACAGGATTCAATATCCAGTCGAGATATTTCGAGTCCTTAATGAATCCATTTTCCTTTAATTTCTCCGCTTCTTCCTTCAACACTGCTGACCGCTCTGGGCCTAACATCCGCCTCTTTTGCTTAATCGACGGGTGTTTCGGGTTGATACTCAAAGAGTGGATCATAATTGCAGGCGATATGCCACACATGTCAGCGTGAGTCTAGGCAAACACATCCAGATTTGCCTTCAAAAAGTCAACTACCTATTTTGCTCGAACTGGATCTAGCTGCGATCCAATCTTCAATACTTTTGTTGAATCTGCATCATCAATGGAGATGTCCACTGTCGTTTCATTGAGAGTCGCCTTTCGGTCCTCGGGTTCCTTATCCTCTCTGGGGTCTATATCCTCGAGCACATCTCTGGGCGACTCTCTTGAGGCTGGACCCCTTAATTGCTATGCTGAATTTTCCTTAGAAGGGGGAGAAGCGTCCTTGGGTTTTATACTCAACCCGTTCATTAGCATCTTCAATTCTGTCATGTAGCAAGCTCGTCCCATAGCTTGATCACCTTCATCACTCCTACTTCTGCGTTAGTTGGGAATTTAAGCAGTAGGCACCAAGGTGCAATACATGCCCTAAACTCTGTGAGGGTCGGTTGGCCCAAGAAGGCATTGTAGGGTGACTCAACATCCAAAACTACAAATGGTAGGAATCTCACTCTCTGGCGGTCTCCTTGTCGTAACGTCATTGGTAATTCTACATATCCCATCTGAGCCGTAGATGCCCCATTGAAGCCTCGTATCCATCCTTCGCAGGGCTTCAAGTCTTTCGCTTCGAGTTTCATTTGTTTAAAGGCTTTCTTAAAGAGGATATTAACCGAGCTTCCGTTATCCACCAACACCTTATGGACTAAAGCGGGGCCCATGGCTATAGTAATTACCAGCGGGTCTTCAGTGGGTGATTGAATTACAGTATCATCTCTACCACAGAATATGACGTCATCTGACATCGTCTTCTGTTGCTTCACTGGAGTGATGTCTTCGAGGTTACTACACTCTCCTACTTCAAAGTGCTTGGCGGCATTAACGTATTGATCCATTGCTTTGTAACTATGGCTAACTAGATGGGGGCCGCCTATAATGATATTGATAACGATCCTTTTACCTTTCTGTTGGGCTGTGGGTTTGGAAGTAGGCTGGTTTTGGTTCGGGGCTTGCCCTCTGTCCCGTGGGGCAACCTTATACTCGTCTAGCTTCCCTTCCTGCAGCAATTTCTCAACTACATCTCTCAAGTGGCGGCATTCATTGGTAGAATGACCGTGAGTTCCGTGGAACAAACAAAACTTACCCGTAGCGATCTCTTTTTCGGTTGAGTCTCTAGGTGGTGGCTTTTAATATTGCAATACGTTGAAAGTATCTAGGTAGATATTTTCCAATGTGTCGCTCAACAGCGAATAGTTTTCAAAAGTTTGGAATCGAGGTATTTTGCTGGAGTTGTTCCCTCGATTCCTATTCCTCCTATTATCGTTGCAATTCCTGCTGTTATTGCCTTTGTTCTTGTTGCCGATGTTCACCTTAACCCTCCCTGAGCTGTCACCGGACTGCTTTACTGCGGCATTACTCTGAATATTGTCCTTAGAAGCCCTTTCTGATTTTATCTTTCTATTTTCATGGGCTTCCTCTTGTCAGCGAATATTGGCTTTTTCATAGAACAATTCCCTAATAGGGGCCGTTTTTCCGGAAAAGTAATCCCCGAATTCTGTGTCAGGGTCGACTCCTTCTACTAAGGCCATCAAAATAGTAGGTTCGTGAGGGTAGCTAACTTCGGTAACAACAAGGTTGAAACGATCTAAATATGACTTCAAAGATTCACCTGGAGCCTGTTTAATCCTTGACAATTCAATGACGCTTTTGGATTTTTGAGCATGAAGTCGAAATTAGTTCATAAAGCATTCACTTAATTCTTTAAAGGTTGATATCAACTGTGGAGGGAGTCAAGTGAGCCACATCAACGCCACATCTTCTAGATTAATCAGGAAGGCCTTGCATTTTACAGCGTCTGGAGCTGCTGCGGCATTCATGAACCATGCATATCTCATCAGATGTTGTCCCGGGTTAGTTCTCCCTGAATACCGATCCATTTGTGGCAAATTAAATCGCCAAGGGAATTGGAAGTCCAACATATCATCTGTAAAGGGGGTGTGACTTCTTTCAATACCCCAGTCCTTATTGGTGTAGCGTCGGCTTTCGGACATGATTTGGCTCACCATTGCCTATACATCAGCATTCGTAATGTTGGCTAAGGCTCTCTGGCCCTAATGTTCGGATTACCCCTATGCTCCTGATTAGGGGATGTCCTCCTGTTTCTTGCGGGCGCTGCTCTACTCTGTCCCCTACGTTCCCGGTCATTCACGGGAGGAAGAGGTTGGAGGAGTTGTCCTTGTGTGGGATTAATAATATTAGGATCCCTGGGTAGAACGTGAGATCCACGCATGGGCAACAACATTGGTTCTCTCATTCTCGGGTCATCAGGTCCTAACACACGAGCAACATCTTCACGGGATCCCAAAGATCCAAAGGTTAACTGATGAAGATCTTCAGGTTGCTCAAGTGGCCTTCTTTCACGAGGGCGCTCTTCATCCGAAGAGGATGACTGGTCTATTGTGAGGCAGCGAGTTGGAGAGGGTATCATCTGCCTACGAAGCTCGTTGATTTCCCTACTCATAGTGATCATGTTCTCCTGAATATGAAGACTGTTACGTTTGTGAGCTTCCAAAGCATCCTTAGTACTTTCAAGCATATCAAGGAGGCGCGAAAATTCTCCATGTGTAACTGGTGCAGATGGAACGGGTTGTTCACTAGTCGTCGCGGCCGGTATCGGAGCATTGTTGGGTGCTCGAGTAGATGTACCAGTTTCGGCCGCGTTCGGATCGGATCAGGGTAAGGAAGTGGAACCGGTTCGATTCGGAGGGGGGGGTACGAGCAGCATCAGCATTTCCGTTTCGGTTTAGGGTCGAGCCATCCATTTTGTTCGGAGCGACTGGTTCGGATCGGCCTGCATCAGTGCTCTGTCCCCGCGACCTCGTCACGATCATGGCTTGAGAATCTTCGTTAGCATTATTCTCCCGAGAGCCTTGCACTTTTTTCCTTTTCCTTTATCCATAATGTCCAATTCTTCAGTGATTAATCAGTAAATACTTGAAAATGACGGAAACATAGGATTAACTTCTTTGAACTTGAAGGTCCAAATAGTAAAACGATAATCCCAAAAAGCGGAGAATTCAAAGACTTCTCGGTGAAAGCACCAAAATGTTAGATCCAAAAATGGATCTAACACCCAAACTAGCAATAATTATAATAAAATGAAATCAAAAAGTAAAGGGAAACACACGATTTATAGTGGTTCAGCATTAAAGAGTCTATGTCCACTTCCTACTTTTTGAATTGATGATTTGGATATAAGTATGCTAATGATTCTCATTCAAATTCACTCATACATCACATAGATCCACTCAATTCTCTTCAAAATATAGTTTGAAAGATGATTATGATCTAAATATGGTGATGAAATTCGGTTGACAAGAGGGTTTGAGTTCTGAATTTTTCAAAAGATCCCTTCAAATGACCCTTGGAGGTGTATTTATAGGTGAAAAATCTCCCTGGAGTGGCTTCGGTTTGAGAAAACGTGGCAGGCATCCCGCTCGGTTCGGAGGTGAGGGCTTGGAGATGTTGCCAGCGCATAACAGTTGTCGACGAACCTGGCGAACGTGTGCATAACCGCTCCGCACTTCAAGAGATCGTGGGTGATAACCGCTCCATCATCCAGCTCAGGTCGGATGTGTTGAGGAAAAGAGGGGCGGATCGGGCTCCCTCGACCCGATTCGGATTTGTCCCAGCCTCTTTTATTTCTGCTTCGCTTCCTTTGATTTCATCTTGAGACCCTCGATCCGATCCGAACTGCTAGTACACGCTTTTTTGATCAATGCTCTTCACCAATTCCCCTTTTAACTTTGTGTAGCCTAGTTCACTAAGTAGGCTAACAAGTTGTTTCCAATTGTTTAATTTGTTCGCAAACAAATTTTGGTGCCGTTGTCGGGGACCAAAATTATTTTTATTTTTAAATCCTTTGGGTTATATTTTTTTTTCTTTAGTTTTCCTTCATATAAAAAAAACACAAAAAAATATTTTTATTCCTTTCATTTTCTTATTTTTCCATTATAAAAAAAACACAAAAATATTTTTTTGCTAGTTTTATTTTGAGCATCTCAAAAATGAACTTGTCTCTACTCCTATCATCTACTCTCTCAATTGGAAGCTGCCTTTTGAAATCATGTGTGATGCGCGAATTTCGCTGTTGGCGCTATCTTAGGGCAATGTATCGAAAAGATTCTTCATGTCATTTAATATGTGAGTAATACTTTGAATGACGCTCAAATCAATTATACGACCACTGAAAAAGAACTCTTGGCAGTTGTTTTCGCTCTAGAAAAATTCAGACCTTATCTAGTTGGCTCACACATCACTGTTCATACCGATCATTCCGCACTTAGGTACCTTTTCTCTAAAAAGGATGCTAAGGCTCGTCTCATTCGTTGGATCCTTCTACTTCAAGAATTTGACCTTACCATTAAGGATAAAAAAGGATCTGACAATGTTATTGCGGATCACTTGTCTCGTCTTCCACATGCCCCATTTTCTTCTCTTTCGATCAATGGGAACTTCCCAGATGAACAGCTCTTTTCATTGTCCACTAATCCTTGGTTCGCTGACATCGTCAACTACTTAGTCATCAAAGACCCCTTCTTTTTGGTCCAAGCAGGATAAACACAAATTCTTTTCCCAAGTGAAACATTTTTTCTGGTATGACCCCTATCTTTTCAAGTATTGTCCCAACCAAATCATTCGAAGGTGTGTTCCCGACACTGAAACTCATAGTGTCCTCTCTTTCTGTCATGACCAAGCCTATGTGGTCACTTTAGTCCCAAAAAGGCAGCCGAAAAGGTTCTCCAATCGGGTTTCTACTGGCCTAACCTTTTCAAATACACTTATGAATTTTGCAAAACTTGTGATCGATGTCAATTCTTAGGGAAAATTGGTAAACGAAATATGATGCCCCTAAACCCCATTCTAGAGGTCGAAATTTTTGATGTTTGGGGTATAGACTTCATGGGACCCTTCCCTAATTCTTTTGAGAATCTTTACATTCTCTTAGCTATTGGGTCGAAGTTGTTCCATGCAAAACAAACGATAACAAGGTTGTTGTGTGCTTCTTGAAAGAAAACATCTTCTCTAGGTTTGGCACACCTCGCACAATAATCAGTGACAACGGAACACACTTATGTAATCGTTCTTTTGAAGCCCTCATGAGAAAGTTTTCAATAACCCACAAGTTATCTACCCCTTACCATACTCAAACTTGTGGGCAGGTTGAACTATCGAATAGGCAGACTAAGCAAATCCTTGAGAAAACTGTGAATCGAAATCGCAAAGATTGGTCCCAAAATTTAACCGACTCTCTTTCGGCTTACCGCACCGCTTTCAAAACAAACTTAAGTATGTCCCCTTATCGGTTGATTTTTGGTAAGCCATGTAACTTGCCAGTTGAACTAGAACATAGGGCGTTATGGGCAATAAAAACTTTAAATCTTGACTTAGAGCAAGCAGGTGAACTTAGGAAGCTTCAACTTAATGAACTTGATGAAATTCGAAATGATGCTTATGAAAATGAACAAATTTACAAGGACAAAAATGAAAGTTTTTCATGATAAATCCATTTTACGTAAAACTTTCATGCCATGACAAAAAGTTTTGTTATATGACTCAAGATTGCATTTATTTCTGGGTAAGTTAAAATCTAGATGGACAGGACCTTACACTCTATGAACTATTTTTCCACATGATGCGGTAGAAATTGAGAATCCAACCGATGGATCATCCTATAAAGGTCAATGGTCAATGCCTTAAACCTTACTTGGAATCAATGCCCAACCAAAAGGAAGAGCTCATAGTCCTCCATGAACCAGATTACATTCGGTAAGACGCACTAACCCTCTTTTGTACATATATAAATATTCTCCTACTTTCTTTGCCTTTCACTAAGATATGTATGATAAACGACTGTGAGGACACAGTCACACTCAAGTGTGGGGGGAATTTACATTAGATCAGCAATCAAATTTTATGAACTAGGTCTTTCATTGAACAAGGACTAACTTAAATTCATAAATAACACCTTGGTTCTTGTTTGATAAGTTGAATTGTTGGGTGGCGGGAATGAACATTATTTATTTATTGAGTCGTAATGTGTCTTCTTAAGATGCTAGCTTGAGACTGTGCAGACGTTAGTCGTGTTCTAGAGTAAGTGTGTCGACCCTTGTTATACACGTTAGAATGTGCAAGTAAAAATAATCAAAAAAATCATCAAATAAAAAATGATTTTGCACCTATATTTGTTGGATTTTCTGAGTTCGTTTTCATTCATAATATTTTTCTCACTCAAATTTCCAAACTTGTAAGTTCTAAAGTCCACTTGGCCCAATTAAGGAGAAATGACTCATTGTAGCGTTCTCCTTCGATACCCCACATTATTCAAACCTAAGTTTTAGTCGAATTACATCCATGTTTCGACAAGTTTTTCTTATATTGATATACTTAAGAACCTTTTGTTTAAAGGTTAAAAAACGTCACTTTATGCCAATATTACACTACCCACTCGGTACTTGTTTTAAGATAGGATAACCACATACCACATCTTATTTTATATGGGTTGTCTATCTTATGAAACTTTGCTTATCTCTTCTTTTATCTTTTTAATAACATCAATCTAGACTTGTGTGTTGAATTAGGGTTATAGAAGTAGAGTAACTAGGGCACAAAACTTTCCTTTCATGAAGTGTTGGTTATGACTCGCTTAGTAACGAAGGAATGAAATGAAATAATATACGGCATGGTATCACTCCATTCCATCTCCATTCATCATTCATCATGCAAAAAGAAAAAGAAAAAAAAAAGAAAAAAATGCAATGAAGAGAAAATCTCTCAGAATAAAATAGTCATCCATCATTCTTGACTATAAAGCATTCATTTCCATTCCATCCACATCCATCATACCGTATTAAGAAGCAAGGATTGTAGTTGAGGAGATGATAGGAAACAAAAAAAATGTTCATATGTGCCTTAGTATTACTATATCTTTTGTAGCTTGAAGTTAAAATAATACACTTGCCCTCCTATCAATAACATTTTTAGAACTTACAAAATTTTCCTTCATCTATGCATAACTCACATCCAATAAAGTACAGTTACACTAGTGCAAAATTATTCAAAAAAAAAACAAAAAAAAAAGATTAAATGATTGGGTGCACATTGTCGATGTGTAGAACCTTGGTTGACACCACGCTCTTAACCTTCAGGACAATTACAGTGCTATCAAGGAATTACGATTCAGTTTGAAATTTTTTATTCATTTTTGCACCAATTATGGGATGGACGATTTTGGACTGAACCGTTATTATTGAAGTTAGGTAAAATACTTGGAATTTGAAAGACCTTAAATGTATCATTTGATTAATTCACATACTTAAGACGCTTTGGATTTTGTGGGTAGTATCCGTTGAAAACCATCACGAGACAACACTCGTCCTACTAGGGACACCTAGGGGCTTAACGGCTTGTTGCACATGCTAAATGCAATCGTGTTTCCTACGAAAGTGTGACATATCTTAGTTTGGCTTATTCGAGAACGAATAAAAAGATAAATGTTGGGGTATTTTATATACATGCAAATGTGTATATTTTATCCGTTTATTTATCTTATTTTCCCTTTAAAATAATTGATATTGTGTATTTATAGCTGCGTTTTCATACTTTTTATATAAAAAGCATAGTTTAGAGCATTTGATGGATAAAGCATGAAGAATTTGCTTGAAAAGAGTGAAGTTTGAAATTACTAAAGCTTGAAGAGTGTAAAGCATGAAAAACAGTTGCAAATAGAGTTCAGTTAGGAATATTTGGCTCAATGAATATTCATGCTACGTTCACATTGGCTCATTTGCAAGGCCTCTTACTCATGCTGCGTTCACATTAGCTCATTTGCAAGGCCACTCACTCTACAACTTCATTCACACTGGCTTATCTGTTATTTAGGCTAAATCTTTAGTTACACATTGTGTAATTAGCCAATTATTCTTTGTCATATCAGCTATAAATACACTTGTATCTTATTCATTTAGAAACACACTGGGTTTTATTCTGTAATTCTCTTCTTAGAATAAATTCATTCTTCTTCCTTTCTCTTTACATTTTATTGTACTGTATTTATGTTGTTTATTTAATTTTTCTCTTCTTCTTTAGCTATGTCTAGATAATCCCCTTTAATTAGAGGGTGATGACGCTTAGATTAGATTCAATATGAACCACATAGCCAAAGTGATTAGAACTTCATGTATATAGATCTAGATCTGAACCAAGGGTTATATATGAACCTTCTATTCTGTGTCATTTAAGAGCTATGCTCCTTCACAGGGTATATTCGAGTTCGATCTAACGTTTATCAGATTTAGATCTAATATTTAGGGTTTTAGAAATAAAATGGTGAATCTGTCCTGATAGCCTATGGTTGTTTAAGAGCTTTCTCCTACATATGCTATACTTGTTGTTATTCACATATTTGTTTCTAGTACCCTAATTATCGTTGATTCATGTTTGTGATAGAAACATGAATTAGATCTGTATTAATTCAATTGGCTATTGATGAATATTAATCTAGTTTATGTCATTGCTCCCTAATTGCTTTCTTTAATCATATAGAACTCTCTTTTATTTAATTTATGTTATTTTCTATGTTTTCAACCAATCAAAATTTCGGAATAACATGACTGAATTTATTAGTAAAATAATTTTTGGTCCTAGAGTTCGACACCCTCTACTACAATCCTTGCTGTTTAGGAAAGCCGAACGGATTTTATAGTTGTCTCCAATAGTTTAATTTGTTCGCAAACACTCCTCTCAGCTCGTTAGCATACTTTTCCATATCTGCCTAGCTGTTTCCAGCCGGATGAGGCCCTTCGAATATCATGTTGATTACTGGTCTCGAATCAACAAATATTTGAGCTTTCTCACCTGAGTCGGGTTGGCTAATGGTATTACCGTGTTTTTGTGCAGCTGGAGGATTTTGGGGATTCTTCGCATACTGTTGGACTTGATTCTTTCTAATGAGCTCCTCAATTAAACTCTTCAGCTTTCGACATTCATTGGTAATGTGCCCTGGTTGGTTATGAAACCGGCAGAACTTGCCAGAGTTTGCTTGTTGCTCAGTAATCTTCTGAGGCTTCATCTATGGAAAGATGCCTGAATCCTTAGTGGCGGAGTAAATTCTCTCTGGAGTTTCGTATAAAAGAGTCAATTCTGAAATCTTGTAAAGTCACATCTTCTTATAAGCTTTGCTGCCCTTCTCATCACTTCCCCCTCTTTTGCCCAGAATCATTTTTCTGCTCTGTTCAGAACTCGTTGCTTTTTGCTTCTTTGGCAGTGCTATTTTATGTGACCTTCTGAACGTTTCGAGCATCAACTTCCATGCTCACATACTCCTCAGCTTTCTTATAGAACTTTATAGAGTTTTGGGTTTCTTCATTTTGAGCCATTTCCCGAATTCCGATTTCTTATCAATAGCACCCTTTAGGGCTGCTAGCAAATACCATGGTTCTGGCTCTATGACTTCAGCTGCCGCGGCATGAAATTGTGTAAAGAAAGCTTTGATGGTTTCTCCAAACTTTTGTTCCATCTCGCTGAGCAACATTACATCTCTTGCTTTGGTAGTTTGTAGGCGGAACTGGTCTTGAAACCTTCTTGCCAAATCGACAAATTGATCGACGCACTTAGGTGGGAGTCTGGTGAACCACAGCGAGGCTACACCTTCTAGGCATATAGGAAAGTATAAGCACTTTATCTCATCAGTTGCCCTGGCTCCATTCATGTGCTGATCATATTTGAATAGGAAGATATTCAGATCCCCAGATCCACCATAAGGCGCTATTGTTGGGGGGGGATGAATTTCTCAAGGAATTTTGCTTGACAGATCCTTTCTGTAAATGGGTTTTTACTGGGTGAAAATTCCCGTTATTTTTCTTTGTCCTCCCGGGTTGTTTTTTCTTTCATTATTCGCTGGATCATATCTGCAATGCGTTTCTAATTGTTCACTCGCTCCCCTAGACTGCGATCTAAGTTTTTGCTGGCGCGAACGCGGTTCGAGCTCCGACACCTTTCATTTCTTTTAGGAGGTGTTCTTTTGGAAGGACTTGCAGTACTTTGAGCCGCATGCTTCTCTGTAAGCTGCGAAGATCTGACCTTAGAGTCCTGAATGTCGGCCTCCCCCTTATCTCCCACTAAGAAGTGAGGTCGATTAGGGTCTGAGGCTGAAGAGTCCTCTCTTTCATCAGCATGGTTCACAACATTTGGTGGTGGAAGATTGACTCGAGCATTAATCGAGGAATCAAGCCTTTCCATCATCATCTTGATCGTGGCATCCATTTTTTCATTCAAACCGGTCACAGCCACATTCAATTCATCTCATGTGATAGATGGACTGGAGGATTCTCCAACTTCTCGATTTAAAGTATGCGGCGTGGTTTCATCACCGCGAACATCCCCAACGGTCGTGGTAGTTTTACTAGATTTGTTATTTTTCTTTGAACCAGCCATGGCTTCGAGGAAAAAGGTCGGTTCAGGATTTTGACGGTAGGCTGTTGAAATTAGATGGAAGTGTGAAGGAAGGATATGAGAATCGGTCCCATGGTAGGCGCCAAATGTTTTCACCAAAAATGATTCAAACACCATGGGTACAAGGATTGTACTTCACTGATATGTTCAGAAAATAAATGGAGCCGCACTCAACAACAATTAAAAGTAAAAATGCGAAGGAAACAAAATGAAGACGAAGTTTTACAGTGCTTCAGCCTTGAGCTAGGCCTACATCCACTGTGAAGGTGATTTACATTACCATGATGATATTTACAGGAAACATCAACTCTCGTTTTTTTTATACATCTCATTGTTCTCTCAATATACTCTCATTTTTACATACAAAACTTGCTTAGATTCATGAGATTCGATGAACGAATGGCGGAATCTATGAAGGAAAAGGATGGATAAGCAACGGAGGAAGAGGATGTCTTCAATATTTTTCATTCATAGGATTTGAATGGACGCTATGGCCAAGTGGATGAAAGACCTTGGGAATGGAGTTCATGATCATGGTTGAAATGGCTTAGGACGGAGTTTAGCAGCACTTCGTGGTGGAAAAAGTCCCCTTTTCTTAGTGTAGGGTGTGACCTATTTATAGGTGAGCCCTTATGGAGGTTTGAACTGGAATTCGTCTGAATCGCTTGTCCCATTAATTACTAAAATGCCACCGCCCGGATGTAGCCAACTGTCAGCAACCGTCCCCAGCTCTCTAGTAAAAGTGACTTTACAAGAGCGAAGGACTCTATGAGAGTGAGAGACTTCCCAAGTCCCAAACACTTTGGGTGAGCGATCCCATGTAGGCGAGTGGGTTGGTTTAAGTGGTCGTGTTTGATTGTAGGCGGATGGGCGATCCACACCCTAATTGGAGGAAAACGTCCAATTGAAACAGTAATGACAGATTGAGGAGCGAGCGACTAGGGTTGTAATCTGTAAGTGGACATACAGTGCGTGCGCGATCCCTGGTGTCTTTGGACTCTCATCTGACTGATGGGGAAATTCTTCACCTTGCTATGTTCAATCAAACTTCCTGATATGGGGATGAGCGGAGCGACCCTTCCAGGATATGTGAGCCTTTGTGTCGCATCACTCTTAGGATGGTCTTGCATGTGCGACTTCTTTGTAAGATCAAACTACGCCATGTAACCAACCATGGTTGTGTTTGAGAAGACCCTATGAACGTTCTAATATGCGCAACTTTCCTAGCTGTATTCAGCCCTTCGTAGTGTGTGACCATCCCTGACCTTTCACAGACCATCTGAGTATATTGAGAAGAATTTTGCATGACCGACCCTAATGATGTCCGATCCATAATACTAACGTAGACTTAATAAACCAATATATGTGTGGTTTTTAAGGGATAAACATATATATATATATATATATGTATGTATGTATATATGATATAGTTTATAGCCGTATCTACTAATACTTTGGATACAGTTAACAGTCGTATGTTATTACATTTGGATACGGTTTAGAGCCGTATCTAATAATTTAACGCGCCATTTTTCGATACGGCTTCTTGCTGTGCCTAACTGCTTTAGATACGGTTAAAAACACAGCCTAATTTGCATATATGTTGTAGTGTCAGGGTAAGATGATACGGACTTCAGGAGACAATCTGGAGGTGTTCAGGCATATGATATATTATTCTGTTTTGTGTTGTAAATGAGGACAGACAGTTATAACTGTCCAGACGTACTCTGATAATTATAAGTACTATTTCAAGTTTTTAAATAAAGATTTATTTCAGTATTAAATTTTATCCTACTGCGATGTGAGACTCTGTGTATTGTGTTTAGTTGATTCTTCTTCCTTTTTCTTATATTCTAATTTTTCTTTCTTTCTTATCTCACCCACTAAATTCTTTCTTTAACATTCTGGATTTTCGGTACTCGAGTTTGGAGACGGGATATATTTGTGTCGAAAATTCAAGCATCGAATTTTCTAGTTCGTTACAGAATTGAATCGGAAAGGATTAGAAATCTCAAATGTAATAAACGTACGACTTTTTAACAAGAACTAATTGAAATTAAGCAGAATTTAAAAACCTTAAAAACTGAAAGGTGATTTTGAAAAATAGGAAACAAAAATTATTCAAATAAACCACAATTTGGAAAAAGAGATTGAAAAAAATCAAGGATTTTGAAAAACTTGAAACTGAAAAGCCTAAACATTTTGAAAATGAAATTTCTGAGAGTAAGACCAAAATAAAAATGCTTAAAAACAAAAATATGGTTTCGAAATAAAAGTAAAATAAAAAGAGAAAGATCACTATTAATCGTTGTTCGAAATTAATAAACGAGAATAATGATCTTAGATCTAAAATTCAACGACTTGAATCAATTTTGGCTAAATTTTCAAATCGAGAGAAATAGTTTAATATGTCATTGAAAAACCAAATTTTTGTTGAATATAGTAAGGGACTTGTCTTTGGAAAATCTAATAAAATTTAAAGAATGAATTCGGATAATTTCAAAGGAATTTCTAGATGCATGTTTTGTGGAAAATTTTGACATAAACAGAATGTATGCGTATTTAGAAATAAAAAATCCAATTAAACAAGTTTCAGTCCCAAAGGGTAATGAAACAAGTTTAAATAAATGTAAACCGATTTGGGTTCCTAAAAGTACGTTAGTGAATGCAAATGGATTATTCTATAAACTAGTTTGGGTGCCAAAACTTTTAAACGTAGTTAAGGGTGGTACAACAAGTTTTGTTAGACCACTCGATCGTATAAATATTTAGGTGCCGAAGGTGGTTAAGGAACTTTGAGAAATATAGAATTTAAGTTGTTCCATGCCACTATTGAAACATTTTTAATGTTCCTTAGCCATTGGATGCTGAGTGGGAGATTCAGTAGTTCACAATGTTAATAGTAAGTTAGGTATGATCTCTAAACTCAAGTTTATATTCTTCTGTTAATGACACTTTGTTCTGACAGTGCTATGGTATTTCCTTATATCTTGAGCTTCCTTACTTCAAACTGAAAAAAATTAAATATGTTCTGGAAAGTAGATTCAATTATAAATAAATTTTATTTTTTAAATTTTTCCTGATACTGAACTTGAACTGATGAAAAACTGCTATATATTTGAAGTATCAGTTATAAACAGATTTCATAAATTTTGACATAGCTGCACAATTTAGATCACATCTTGAACTCTATTATTTGGAATTCTAAAATTCTTAAAGTTTTGAAAAGCTAATGACATTTCTCACCACTTCGTGTTTTGAATTTCTACAAATTCATTTTGGAAAGCCTTGAAATATGCATTCAATACAGCGAACTATTTGAAAATTATTTTAGATGAGTTGTGATAATTTCATAGTTTTTTTACTTGACTTAGGTAATTGATTCAAAAATCGTACGATATGTGTTGATATGTTGATCTCAAATTAATGATGATCTTCACTCATTCTGTTCTATGAAAATAAAAAATTCTTCAAATGGTTTCAAACGATCAATATTGTTATATTTTGATAAAATTGTATGGGAAATTCACTTATGAGCCTTGATTTGACTTGAAATTGAAATTTTGCTTCTATGATAAAAAGAATTGAATCTGTTTGAAATGTTTGAGTGAGCATGATGTTTGGACAAGAAATGTAACACCTCGCATTTTAAGTAATAAAATTATCAAAATAATTACATGAGTAATGTGCATTTGAAATTTGAATACAAATAAATGTTATAAAATGAGCAATAAATAAAAAATTGCCATTATGCAAACATAACATAACAACCCGGAAAATCAGAACCAATTTAAAATTTTTATTTTGGCAATTTTAATGAATTTTGGATATTTAAAATGATTTATTTTAAATAATAACGATGAGAAATTTATTTTGAATAGAAATAGAACGTATATATATTTATTTGAATCGAAGTTAGAATATAAATATTTATTTTAATTATAAAAGGAAATGAAAATCGCGAGGTAGTTTGATAATTCGATTTAAAATTTCAAATGAATGTACAGGATTCAAAATAAACCGGATTTTGGTGAAACCAAAAATGTTTGAATCTTTTGAAAATATCTTTCCAACGAATTTGAAAAATCAAAATTTCATAGCGGGAATAAAAAGTTATGCCCCATTGAAAATTCGGAATAATCACTATGGAAATATAGCCCTTAAAATGGCCATTTTGCAAACGACCTCTATTTTCGACGAAACCACTTTTGTAGGATCCGAGATGTCAAATTATTGCTAGATTCCAATTTTCATAATTTATGGAATCAATATGTGAGCGTGGCAAAAGAAAACGTGTTTTGTCAGTTTCACTCAATTTGGATCAACCAGAAAATGGCCATTTTTCAAACGGTCTTCAAATTTGACGAAATTAGTTTTGATAGGACCGTATCGTCAATACGAAGATAGAAATAATTTTTCTGGAATTTACGGAGTCAGCGTGTGATCCCGATAAATTAAAATGTGCGTTTGAATTTAAAATATAATGATTTATATTTTAAATTTAGAGGTAACTGATTGTAACAGCCGAAATGGTTTACGAAACATATCCCATTGTGTTCGTAATAGGGGTAATTAGCTAGGGGCGACAGACATTAGGTCTCACTTGGAGATCGTATAAAAAGTCAACTATTTAGATATTATTAAATATAATATAATTTCACGTAAAAGCTGTGACAACCCCAAACCCATGTTCCGCGGTGGCAAGGGTAATCTTTGGAATATAACACATAAACAAATAATAGCAGAATAGAAATATATAATTACACTAGATAATGTACATCAAATTATACTGGAAATAATAATCATCAGAGTTACACAGTATAACAGGATCATACTTATTACAAAATACAGTTTCAGCTTTATATAAAATGTCTACAGCGGAATCAAACATAATATACATAACAAGAGTTGAACAACATAATAGAAGTGATAATATCCATCTTCAGCTCCATAGCTATCCAGAGAGAACCTGCTAAAACCTGAACACAAGGCTGCCCAAGTAGAAAATAGGGCACCCGAGTTTGCAAAGTGAAACAAACTACGAGTTAGTTATGGGACTGGTATGAGAAATCTACTTAACTTATTTTATAATAAGGCCAATCACAGGACCACGCCGCTAACGCAGAGCGGGTTTACTCCATTGGATTGGCAGTGCTTAAAACACGTAAATCATTTAAACATCGCAATGCTTTTTACAAAAATGAAGCCATTATAAGACTCAGGCCCCATCACACAATGCAACGCAAGCCGGAAGATAGAGTTTTACCTTATAATGGCCAAAATATGCTTGATACGTATAAAACAAAAGAATTTGATATTATTACTAGTGTTTATATGTCTCAAAAACAATTTCAATCATAAGTATCAATCATAGATGGCATGGGTACCATATATCATGTCGCCATATATAGGTTTACAATCAAAACAGCACGATGTCGTATTTGGAAATTAGATTTCCGTCATGAACCAAGGAAGGGATCGTCCGTACCGCTTCGAGACGCTCTAGCCCGTGTCTCAAGATCAGAACGCATCGATTCAAATAAATATATACGTTCTAATTCTATTCAACATAAATTTCTTGTCGTTATTATTTAAAATAATTCATTTTAAATATTCAAAATTTCTCAAAATTGCCAAAATAAAATTTTTAAATTGGTTCTGATTTTCCGGGTTGTTACAAAAGCCCTTACCCCTTTTCACTCTCTCCCTCCCCCATTATACACTCGGATCCAAATTGAAAAAAAAAAGAGAAACCGAACATCGACGGAACTTCCCCCCTTCGATCTCATCTGCCTCCCTCGCCACCAGCATGCGCCTGCCTCCGAGTAAACCCCCTCCCCCCCCGGCGCTTGATCCTCCCTTCAATCTCCTTCTCTCTCCTCTTCTTTAAATAAAACCCAGTAAACCTTGAAACCGATGGAACCGCGCCTCCCTTTGCTGTTGCCGCCACTGATGCCACTGGACCCCACTGCAACGCGCCGGCGCCGCCCCTCACAACCCCCATCTCCGGCTGTAGACTCTCCTCCCCCTTCCATAAGCAAATGTGAGTTTTTACTTCATTTTATTCAGTTTAATTAGTTTAAAAATATGGTTTTTTATAAATCTAAATAGCATTATTTTCAAAAATATAAAATAAGCACTGTTTTTAAAGCCTAATTTATATATACATATATATATATAATGGCATTGTTTCATATGAAAGGTTTGATTTTTATTAGTAGAAAGGTTTGATTTTTATTAGTAGAAAGAAATGATTTTTGTTAAAGAAAAGATATTGTTTTTAACATTGAAAAGATAATGTTTTTAACATTGAAAAGATAGCATTTTTAACATAGAAAAGATTTCATTTTTAACACAGAAAAGATTTCATTTTTTTAACAATAAAAAGATTTGAATTTTGATTATAAAAAGATATAAATTTTAATTATATAAAATTATGTTTTTTTATATATAGAAGTAATATAAAAATATGATTTTTATTACTTGAATAGCGATGTAAAAATATGTTGTAGCGAAAAGATTTAATCTTTTTTTTTTGTTATATAAAAATTCGTTTTTAGCGCTATAAAAATTTGATTTTTATAAATATAGCGATGTAATAAAAATGTGATTTTTATCCATGTAGTAGTGAAATAAAAATGTAATTTATATTTATGAACAGCGTGGAAAGTTAGAGTTGGAATGTCGGGTAAATCCAAACCATCGTGCGCTAAAGAATGATGGAGTGGAACCCAAAGGTGAGAACTTCTCACCAAAATTATTTTTATACAGTTATTTATTTCATAACTGCATATATGAACTATTCCCCGTCGTCCATAGACCATGTGAAACACCCCACCTCCATTAAGGTCGCTCACAAAGGGAATGCCTTAACTTTGGTGGAGGGTTATAGGTACAAGACACAGAAAAATTTACAAGACAGATAAACATAAGCAGCGGAAATCAAACATTTATTGCATACGTGGTTCAATATAAAAGCATTACAGCAAATTGTCTCAAAATAATTTCCAAAACTTTACATCATAATTTCTGTCTTGATTATTTAATAAAGAAGCAAAAACCATAAATAAAACTGCATAAATCCCCAAGTGTAGTGTCCAAAAGCCATAGCCAAGGTAAGAGAGTCCCAATCATACATCTACTTTCTTGAAGCTTGCAAAGAGTCTGACTAAGCTGGAGTATTCCCTCCTGTGGACCTGAGGGGGGGGAATGGAAGAAAAGAGGACGAAAGAAAACGGTCAGATAATAAGTCTGGTAAGTTCAGTGATTACTAGTATTTAAACAAGGAAATGGATCATGATAGTAATAACAGAACATAGGACAATACCCTAATATAAGATAAGATGAACATGTGATTGCACCCATTACTATGGTCTCTGCACCTACTAACCATTGGTTCAACCAGCCTCACGTATTCATAACGAACGATCCCCTTAATGATCGGCTCCTACTCGCATGCATTCATATCCTGTGTCATTCGGCCCCGCTTGACTGTAGATATCTGTGCTGGTCCCACCATGGGGCGTATCAGTCCCGCTGGTGGCAACCCGACATGATTCACGATGCACAGTGTATACTAGTGATGCCCAGTGCCTGCTTTTTCCACTTCGGAGTACGTGCACGCCCGTACTCCGTCGGAACCTACAATTACGCACCAACTGCCGACGTTTTTGACTAATTATAATCAGCCCAGTAATTGTGCCCCACCCTGCCTAGTTCAGGGTACCATGATACATCTATGTGGGTTACTGCTGAAATGGGTCCCCGTTACTAGGGTTTTCTAATCAACATGTTTATTTGGTTAAGTGTCCAAGTTTACCTAACCCCACCCATCAGTTTAGTTAACATGTTGAATCGGTTAAGTGTTTCCTTAATTGACTTAACCCTACCATTCTTGACTTAGCTTTAATTTATTCATTAAAGCACCAACCACTCACATTAGACAGGTCTTGTCGGGGTCACTGGACGTGCCGGTCGGTTTCGGGCAGTTTTACACCACAACTCAGTCTAACCTCGTGTCCTTTTTTGGGCTTGATGCACTAACCACCCACATTAGACAGGTCTTGTTGTGGTCACTGGATGTGTCGGTTGGTTCCAGGCAGTTTTACACCACAACTCAGTCTAACCTCGGGTTAGGCATATTCGTCTTTTCTAAATTCACATATTTTCTATATATGTCTAATTTTAATATGTAAATTAGTCTTAATTTAATCATGCCACAATTATTCTTTTGATTATGCTCACAATAAATGGTGTACCAAATATACCATTTCATGAACCAATCTATGCCATGAAATTTCCATGTTTTCCCAACGCTACCCCCGTGGTATGTTCGCATAAATTACATAAAATGTTGGGCTAGTAAATTAGCCTAAACCCATAAACAAAAAGGGTAACAAACAATGGACATGAAATAAGCATACAATAACATACTTTTAACTTATCATGTGTAACTTGGCATAGAAGCATCACTAACTTAATTAAACAGGTAAGGGTGAACTTGTGACTTAATTGGATCTAATTATCATGTAAACTTGATATAGGTCTAACATGGTGGTTTAACATATAAACATAATTTTAAACCACAACTTAGCGTATTAACTTATGTATGTGAAAACATAAGAAAGCTACTATAAACATATTCAAATCACAACTTAGCATGATAACTTATGTGTGTTAAAACATAAGAGGGCCACAAATCCAACTTGCATCATAAATAGGTTCAACTTAACAAAGTTCTAAATATATATAAATGTTGATCTAAGCATGTAGGCATGCGATTTAGATCATAAACTTACAAATAACCACCAAATTATAACATGACATGTTCATCACTAAGTTGGCATAATAAGTTCATGATCCAATCATAATAGATTCCAATAATACCATACAATTTTGTACGTTCATCGCCACAAACATATAGGCATGATCAATCGCAACGGTAATTTAAGATAAATTAGAATCAAACTTTATTTATCTTATACATAAGCATCATTCTATATTCGAGTTACAACATGTCATGATTTCATTTAAAAGAACGTTTAAATCTACGTAATAACCAACTTACAAACTAAAAGGAATTCTTGATTTCTGGAATCTGAATTCTGAAGTTGTAATGCTTGCCTTTGATGTAGATCGTTGAATTAGATTAGTTTTATATTGATGTTGATGTAGGATTTTATCTTGTCTTTGAATTGAAAGCGGTGACGGCTACTCCATGTTCTCTATTGACGGCATGACAGTTCCAAGATTATTTTTTTGTGTGATTTTAGGTTGAGTATTATGTTATTTATATAGAATTTCAATTTAATTAGAGTCGTCGGATGAACCTAGAGTTAGCCACAACCATTTAGACCAGACCAGAACAACCCAGAAACCCTAGTGACTCAGCAACAAGTCAGAAATCGTCGAAATTCAGATCTGGCCGAGAGGGGCAGGTTGATCCCCAGGTCGACCCCTAGGTCGACCCCCAGGTCGACCTGTAGGCGGGAGGTCGACACTAAGGTCGACCCCCTGATCGACCTGGGTCCTGGGCGGGAATTTTCCCGCCCAACCCGCTTCGGACTTCTGTTTTGAATTTTGAATCCGGTGTCGAGCTGTTTTGAATTTATTGGAATTTATGAAACTTCTGAAGGCCGTTACTTCTTCATACGAAGTCCAATTCACGCAAACTTGGACTCTATCTCAAGCAGAATTCTGAGACGAATGCAATGGCGTAACCCGTTTCCCTTAATTCTCAAATTTGAAATTAAGTATTGTTTAATTCGTTATTGTAACGTTAACAGAAAATACGTGATGTTACATTCTCCCCTCCTTTTAGGATTTCGTCCCCGAAATCTTTAAGTAGAGAAGAAGTTATATCCTACCGTCCAATCACCCATCTACTCAACCATCAAACACAGGCGTCCGATGGCCTTAAAAGACTTCTAATGCTTCATGATCATATGCGTAGTGTGTGTACATGTGCTTATCTCAGGCGGTCTACTGATTCAGTTGACCTCCTTAATGCAAATTATGTCAGTGCCATGAGTCCATTATGTATGCAATTTTTCCTACTTAAAATTTCCTATACGAGTGCACAATCATTCATCTAAATGCAGCGTCCATATGATAACACATCAAGTTTCAATCCATATACAAATACATATATGCATATGCAATATGAAAGTGACCGAGCCGATCTAATACCTAATGTGTGTGTATGCATCCACGAGCAACCACTAGCAATCCACTAGCAACACTTGCAACCATCAACCATAACATGTTTCAATCACATGTTTGCATCCAAATAGGTTTCTACCTAAGGATAAGGATAAGGTCGAGGAGATATACCTAAATAGATAGATACAAGCATAAACTTAAGGAAAAAGAGGTCAAAGATGTACCCTCAAAAAGAAAAGGGTAGGCTGCACGTATTTTGTCCTCAGTTTCCCAAGTCGCGTCTTCCTCGGCGTCGCTCCACTGAACTTTGACAAGCTTGACTTCACGGTTGCGTAGCTTTTTGACTTCTGTTCCCAAGGTACGGGTTGGAACTCTCCTCACAGTTGCTTCTCGTTAAAGTTCTACTTCTTCTAGCACGTTTGGTTCCACCACTTCCGCAGACTCATGTAAGCACTTTCGCAGGTGAGAGACATGAAAGACATTATGAGCCCTAGCCAATCTTTCAGGCAGCTGTACCCTATAAGCCATCTTCCCAATTTTCTCGATGATAGGGAATGACCCTACAAATCTTGGTGGTAACTTTCCTGCGGATCCAAAGCGAACGATGTTTCTCAAAGGAGATACTTTAAGGAACACCTTGTCTCCAACTTCGAACTCAAGCTCGGTCTTCTTTTGTCTGCGTAGGACTTCTGTCTATATTGGGCAGTCTTCATTCTTCTTCGTATCAAGTCCACTTTCTCTGAAGTTTCTCTAATCATGTCTGTTCCAAGTATGAGTTTGTCTGTGGACTCCCACCAACAAGTTGGTGACCGGCACGGTCTTCCATATAACGCTTTGAAAGGCGCCATGCCTATGGTGGCTTGGTAGCTATTGCTGTAAGTGAATTCCACCAAAGGTAAATGATCCTCCCATGTACCTCCGAAGTCAAGAATGCATAGTCTCAAGAGGTCTTCTAATACTTTGTTGACTCTTTCCGTCTAGCCATCGGTTTGGGGGTGATAGGTCGTACTTAAGCATAATTGTATGCCTACAGCCTCTTGTAAACTCTTCCAAAATTCGCTCGTGAAGATAGGATCTTAATCACTCACTATGCTGGAGGGTACCCCATGGAGTCGAACTATCTCTTTAAGATATATGGATGCTACAGATGAGGCAGTCCTACTCTTGACGGGAATAAAGTGGGCGCTTTATGTGAGCCTGTCCACTATTACCCAAATACTGGTATTGCCCCTCCTTGACCTAGGCAACCCATCAACAAAGTCCATTGAAATGCTATCCCATTTCCACTTTGGGACCTCTAGAGGATGAAGCAAACCTCCAGGCTTCTTCTGTTCCTCCTTGACTTACTAGCATATCATGCACTTGGAGACGAATTCAACTACATATCTTTTCATGCCACTCCAAAAGAAAACCCTTTTTATGTCTTTGTACATTTTGTCTCCACCGGGGTGTGTGGTCAACTTGGAATGGTGTGCCTCTTCGAACCTTCTTCACCAAATCCCTTGCTTGTGGGACGCATAGTCTTCCATCCCGTCTCAAACATCCCTTACCAACGATGGAGTAACTACTGAGGTGACTTGAAGTCTCACCCCTAATCATCTTATCTATTATATCAACTAGCTGAGGGTCCTCATGTTGCGCGGTCCCTATTGAGTCCAAAAGTGTAGGTCGCACTTCCAACGTTGATAATAGGCCAGGTACAAATTCAGAGGAGGGCCTAAAGTCGAAGTTGGCTATGTACTCCAAGCTTTGCCTTTCTGCAAAGAGAGGGCCTAAGGTCAGTTTCTTTCTACTCAAGGCGTCTGCTACTGCATTGCCCTTGCCCGGAGTGTAGGAAATCTCAAAATCATACGAGGCAAGAAACTTCATCCATCTTTGTTGCCTCAAGTTGAGATCTTTCTACGAGAAAAGATACTTCAATGATTTATGGTCAGTATACAATTAAAATTTCTCACCTAGGAGATAATGGCGCCAAGACTTAAGTGCAAAGACGATGGCTGCCAACTCTAGATCGTGGGTTGGGTAGTTTTTCTCATGTACTTTCAACTGCCTTCCACCATAAGCTATTACCTTCCCTTCTTGCATCAGAACAGCGCCTAGTCCCGTGCCGCATGCATCTATGTATACTGTAAACATCTTGCTTCCATCAGGCAATGTCAGAACTGGGGCTATTGTTAGAGCCCTTTTCAAACGTTGGAAAGCAATATCGCAATCCAAATCCCAAGCGAAAACTAGGTTCTTCTTTGTCAACTTGTAAGTGGAGCTAAGATTTTCGCAAATCTTTGTTGAATTTTCAATAAAAGCCTGCTAGTCCGAGAAACTTCGGACTTCGGTTGCGTTCCGCGGAACCTTCCAATCTTGCACAACAACCACTTTTGTGGGGTCCGGAGCTAACCCCTCTTTGGACACCACATGTCCAAGGAACCTAACTTCTTCTCTACAGAAATGGCATTTGGAGAATTTGGCTTTCAACTGATGTGCACGGAGAGTATCCATGACTTCCCTTAAGTGCTGAGCATGCTCTTCCTCACTTTTTGAGAAGATTAAAATATCGTCCATGAAGACCACCACAAACTTATTGAGGAACTCCCTGAAAACTCTGCTCGTCAAATCAACGAAGTAAGCAGGTGCATTTGTCAAGCCGAAAGGCATGACAAGCCACTCGAAGAAACCATCTAGAGTTCTAAACGTGGTCTTATCAATGCTGTCTTCAGCCACTCTTAGCTGATGAAACCCGGTAGCTAGATCTAATTGGGATAAAACCGATGCATCTACAAGCTGATCGAACAAATCGTGTATTCTTGGGAGTGGGTGCCTATTCTTCTTGGTCAGCTTGTTTAGCTCCCTATAATCAACGCACAGGCGAAGCGAACCGTCTGCTTTATTTGCGAACACTACTGGAGCACCCCATTTAGAAATACTCCGCCTTATAAACCCATTTTCTAGGAGCTCTTTAACTTGCTTGTTGAGCTCTTTCCGCTCCCTTGGAGCCATGTGCCTAACGGGTACGGCAACGAGTTTTGCATTGTCAATGAGGTATAAGCCGAAGTCTATCTCCCGCTTCGGAGGTAAGCCCTTTACCTCTTCAAACACATCCGAGTATTCACGGACTACTTTTACAGACTGCAAGTTCTCAATAGATGCATCAAGAGATTCTAGATAACTTAGCATAACGGAATTCATGGGATTACAAGAGATTTTGAGAGTGTTACCGAGGCGAGTCAAGAGTCTAACCGCTCTCTTTTCACAATCGAGGACGGCACCATTACTGGATAGCCAGTCCATGCCTAGAATCAACCCATAGCCCGTGAAGCCCAAAACAAAGGCATTACATCTAAACCTAACGCTTAGAATAGAAATTTCCAAATCTAAACAAACCATTGACAAATAAGCTGATCCCCCAATTGGATTTGAAACAACCAAGGGATCCTCTACTATACTTGTGTCTAGGTGTAGAGATTCAACTAAGGCAGTAGATATAAATGAGAGTGATGCGCCAGAATCAAATAGTGTACAAACAGGATGATAAAAAAGATAGACTTAACTTTCGACAGAAATATTTCTACCTCGTTCTTGTGGAGGTGTTGTGAGAGCGTGAACTTGTCCTCTAGAAGAAGGTCCAGCTCTTTGCCCTTGCTTCCTTGGGCAGTCCTTAGCCATATGTCCTGTTTCTCCACAACGGAAACAACCACCCATCTTCCTTTTCTTCTTCCTGTAGTCTTTGACCAGATGTCCAGGAATGCCAAAAAAAATACACTTTCTCTTGTCACGGGGTTTGTTGTTCTTCCCGCCTTTCTTTGAATCAACCTTCTTGTTCTGTGACCCCTCCACCTTCTTATCTTGAGGCACTTCCAATTTTGCCTCTTTCTTGCCCTTGTCTTCCTCATGTAAGAGTGCGATGTCCATTAACCTCTCGTAAGTAGCCCCCATAGGTACATGGGTCATAGCCGGGCTGTGAAGTGGCCCACTCAATCCCTTGACAAAACGGAGAGCCTTCTTATGAGGAGTATTCACTAAGTCCAGTCCAAATCGGGCCAGCTGATTGAATTGGTTGACGTACCCCTTGACCGTCATACTTCCTTGCTTAAGAGATAAGAACTTCTCCACTTGTAAGCTTCGTTCAGCGTGTGAGAGGAATTTCATCCCAAACCTTATTCTATCCATCCATGTTTCAACAGGTCTTTCAGCGTTAGTGACTTCCCACCAATAGGAAGCTTCGTCTTTGAGCAACCATATAGCCAACTGTACCTTCTGCCTATCGTCCACCTCGAAGATAACGAATAGATCCTCAGTTTCTTTGAGCCAGTTCCTTGCTTCTACGAATGATTCATTTCCCTTGAAATCCTTTCCACCCATGGCCCTAAAGTCTTTACAAATCTTTGAGAAATCATTTGCACGAGGAGGAGGAACCGCTGCAGCTGGAGGAGGAGGAATATCTGTTGGGCCCGCATCATTGGCCCTGGCCTCTAAGTACCTCCTAAACCAACTAGGTATCGGCATACCTTCTGGAAGGTTATGATTCCCAGACATGCTGAAACGAAAAAGAAAAGATTCAAAACAAAGGATAGAAAGATAAGGCGTATGGCTTTGGGGGATTATGCCTTTAAAATAAAATAACCCTTTTTCTTGTAAATGCTTCTTTATATTTCTTTTGAAAATAGTTTTTGTAACACCCCACTTCCATTAAGGTCACTCACAAAGGGAATGCCTTAACTTCAATGGAGCGTTTTTGGTAAACAGACATAGAATATCACAAGACAGATATAAAAATTTTGCAGCGGAAAATAAACAACTTTATTAGATCACCAAAACATTTTGGTACATAATACCATGAGTCATAAAACCATTACAACAAAACACTTCTGTCTTATATTATCAGAGTACATAGCTATTTAAAAGAAAACATCATTCCCCATATTAAAGAGAAGGCCATATAAGAGACAGAGACTCGAGCCATACTTCAGAAGTAGCTCCTAGAAGATGATATCCAAATCCTGGCTAAACCTGTGTGTTTCCTCCCTGAGAACCTGGGGGGAAACGGAAGAAAAAAGGCGAAACAAACTAGGTCAGACATATGTCTGGTGAGTCCAGTAACTTTTAGCCAGTAAATAAATAAGGGTAAACATGACAGGCATACAAAGTGGATAAGAGGATCACAGTACAGATGACATGTATGGCAGGACAAATAAGGTAAGGTGTATGCATGATTCACTACTAACTACTCTGCAATATTACTAGTCAAATTAAGATGGGATGATCCCTTCCGCTAATGCTAACAATGGTGGTAGTTTCGTGTATTCCTAGTTGCTGTCATAGGTGCCGCCTGCCCCTATCTCAACTAGTCGTACCCACTACCCTCCTACTATAAATTGGTAGACTTAGGGCATATGTCCGGATACACCCTAACCACTACCCTAATCGATCGGCTCCCTACTCTGTAGACACCCTGTGCTGGTCCCATGACTAGGGGGTATCACTTCCCCAAAGTGGCAACCTAAGGTGTGCACAGTTATACCTACTGGTGTCACGGTCGTCTTGTCCCCCTCTGCCCGGCCTATGCATGCACATGTCCCCGGTCGGTTTGCGCTGCCCACACCATCCGTCTCGTTTGGATCTCTTACAATCAATCAGTAAGCGTGTCCCTTCCCCGCCTAGTAGAGAGATCTTTACTTTGATACCCCTCCGGGTTACTGACTGAAATGGGTCCCGCACAACATGATACAAGCTCTCCCCTATGTCTTGTATCCCCACTAGGTTTTCTACTGACTATGTATACCCTAAGGTGTCTATAATTACATAGCCCTCAATCAGTTATGCGTACCTATAGGTGTCTTTAATACATAACCCCTATTCTACCTATCGGTTATGCGTACCTATAGGTGTCTTTAATACATAACTCTACCTATTCCCATTAGGTTTGCGTACCCCTAAGGCTGTCTTTAATACATAACTTTACTATCCTGCCCCGGTTATGTATACCATTAGGTATATTTAATTACATAACCCTTTTTATCTGGTTAAGTTTGTGGGCCTATATGTATTTATATTACCCACCTACCCTTCAGTTGTACTTAACCCTCCCACTGATTTAATCCTATTTATTTAACGGTTAAGTTTGTGGGCCTATATATATTAATATTACCCACCTACCCTTCAGTTGTACTTAACCCACCCACAACCCAATTCGTTTTGCTTAACCCTAACTTATGTCAACCATCATACAGTCCATATGTATTAAGTTAGGTTAAGTAGCATTAATTTAGTATTGAGACATCTAATCGTATTTCAAATGCCACCCAAGGCACCCACTTAATTCCACATGCCACCCAAGGCACCCACTTAACCCGTCATGTCCCACTACATGTTTATCTGGTTAAGTGTTTCTTAATTCATTAAGACCGTAACCTTATAAAGACCTCTCACATTAGACTAGCATTTGTGGCAGCTGGATTTGCCGGGCGGGTCCGGGCAGTCTTACACCACAAAAGAGCCTATCCTCGTGTCTTTACAATTGTCACGCATTTAATTTATGCCTAAGACCTCCCACATTAGACTGGCATTTGTGGCAGCTGGATTTGCCAGGCAGGTCCGGGCAGTCTTACACCACAAAAGAGCCTAACCTCGTGTCTTAGACCATTAATTACTCCTAATTAATCATTCCCCAATTTGAATTACTTTCCCTACTCTAATTATCAATCAATTCCAAATTTCACTATGGCCATAATTGACTCAATTATGTCCATCTATATATGGTATGAAAAATCATACCAATTTTCATCACAAAATTATTTTATGCCAATTTTCAATATTAAATCTTCAGACTTTAATTGCTTAAACATTCCTCTTTTGATTAATTAAGTTAATTAATTAATCTTTCCTTTTTCATAGGTGTCAATACCTATCTTATTAACAATTTGAATTTCTTATCCATAAATGGTCATATTCAAATTATACCATTTTTACCCAATTTTACCCATGTCATAATAGGTAATTACATATATGTTTCCCTACTTGAATCATGTGTCAATTTTACATAATCACTAAGTAAATTATGCCTATTACAAATTCCCCTTTCTCCCCGTTTCTTAACTAGAGTAATCGTTTGCGTTTTTGGCGTCGTCGAGGCTACAAGGTAGCCTCGCCATAACAATAAAATAAAGGGAATGACAAGGTGATCGTTTTCAGTACAATTTTTGGCATAAGCATGACAGCTGGGGAAAATGACATGATAACTTCGCATATAATTATGATTCACCACATAATTAACAACTTGCATGGATTCATAACAACTTGCATAGGTTCATGAATTAACAACATAATTAACAACTACCATGGGTTCATGATTCTCAACATAATCAACAACTTATATGAGTTCATGATTCACAATATAACGACTTGCATGATTCATAACATAAGTTCTTGCATAGGTGACTTACATAGGTTCATGATCCACAACATAACAACTAGCATAGGTTCATGAATTAACAACTTATCAACTAGCATAGGTCACTTGCATAGGTTCGTGATTCATAACATAACACCTAGCATAGATTCATGAATTAACAACGCAACAACTTGCATAGGTTCATAGATTCTCAACATAATAACTTTCATAACTTCATGATTCACAACAATAATAAACTTGCATCATATCATGATTCACAACAATAATGAACTTGCATAACTTCATGATTCACAATAATAAGGAACTAGCATCATTTCATGATTCACAACAATAAGGAACTTGCATCATTTCATGATTCACAACAATGAACTTGCATAAATACAAACATATACCCAAATCATAGTCTACCACAATTCACTTCTATTTATTTAAACCTAAAAGTGACTAGAACTCACCGAATAAAGGGTCTTGAGTTCTGGGATCTGAATTCTGTAATTGATTAGCGTTCCCTTGTTGTAGACAATTTCGTTGTTGTAGTTTTAGGCTTGATTTGAATTGAATTGTTGTCTTTAATTTGCTTCTAGTTGGTGGCGGCTATTCTAGGGTTTGGAGTGACAACATGGCGGCTACTGATCTAATTTTGATTTGATTCTAGGGTTTGAGTCTACACATGTTTATATAGAATTTCAATTTAATTATAGTCGTCGGATGACCCTAGAGTTAATCACAACCATTCAGTCTAGATTAGAACTATCCAGAAACCCTAATGACTCATTAACTATTCAGAAATGACTCAGCACTGACTCACCATTCGAACCAGAGCCTCAGAAATCTGTGCAGATTTTTACCTCGGCCTGGGCGCACCTGCCAAGTGCGCCAGTGCAATATTGCATGGGCGCACTTCCCAAGTGAGCCAGTGCAATTTTGTTCTGGTGCACTTCCCAAGTGCGCCAGTGCATTCTGGTCCGTTTCTGGTTTTTCTGCCTAACTTCATTCGTCCATATCTTCTTCATACGGCATCCGTTTTACGCAAACTCGGACTCTATCTCAACCAGAATTCCGAGACGAACGCAATGGCGTAACCCATTTCCCTTAATTCCCACATTTGAAATTAAGTATTCTTTAATTTAGTTAATCTGATTATTCGAAAATTCGTGGTGTTACATTCTCCCCTCTTTAAAGGATTTCGTCCCCGAAATCTTCAAGTTATGAAGAATGTGTCCTACCATCCAATCACCCATCTACTCAACCATCATCCAAAAGCATCCATTGTCCTTAGAAAACTTCTAATGTTGTATGAACATATGCAAAAAGTGTGTGTATATGTTCCTTATCTAATGCAAAATCAGGCGGTCTACTGATTCAGTTGGCCTCCTCAATGCAAACCATGATAGTGCCATGTGTCCATTATGTATGCGAAAGAATCCTATTGATACATATTATTTCTACATGTGTGCTCAACCATTCATCAAAATGCAGCATCCATATGATAACACAACCATTGTTCATCCATTAACCTAAATATGCACACACATTTATATGCAATATGAAAGTGATTTGAGCCGATCTAGTGCCCAATGTGTGTGTAAATGCATCCATGAGCAACCACTAGCATCCACTTGCATCCACTTGCAACCATCAAACATAACATGTCCCAAGCACATGTTTACATCCATGGATTTTCTATCCAAAGGTCGAAGATTCGGTCGATGGGATATAAACAAATGATATAACTAAAACAAAAGCTCTGTTCCCATTTGACATCGGTTAAGAGGATAATTCCCTAAGTCTCAGCCCCGAAGACCAAAATCAACATCAGACTGACACCCAAAGAATTACCCCCATTAAACGATGTCAAAGCTGGAGATCTACTTCATGCTTCGCGTAGAAACCCGTATCCTTCAGAAATATCCAGATACTTACAGACTACTAGTACAGATCAGATTATAGAATGATTCTCAGAAAGCTAAGCATAACAGACCCTTGCGGGTCACAAAAATTTTTTGGGGGTCTTCCCATGACATGTTAGAAACTTAACGACCCTCCTCTCAAAATCTATAACGACCCTCTACATAGAAAGCTGGTCCATTTAGAACCAACCCATAGCCCGTAAACTTGAGCACACAAACGTCACATTCAAATTTTTGACGCCTAACACAGATAATGTCAACCCCTTACAAATCACCAATAAATGAGCCGAACCACAAAAGGGGTTTGAAACAACTACGGGATCAGAACAAGACTAGTATTAAAATGCAGAGTCAATTACAAAATCAAAATGTCAGAATCCAAAAGAGTCTTAACTTCATAAGGAAATTAAACCTTTTACATAAATTTTCCTATCTCTATCCTATCCATCTGCCACGAGAGCATTCGCCTGCCCTCCAGAAGTCCCTTGCGATCCCTGCGCCTTCGGGCATTCCTTGGAAAAGTGTCCGACCTCTCCACACTTAAAGCAATTGGACTTCCTCCTTTTACATTCTTTGACTAGGTGACCTTCTTTCCCACAATAGTGGCATTTCCTCTTATCCTTTCCCTTGTCATCCTTCTTGCATTTCTTCTGCTGTTGCTGTTGCTGTCCTTTCTTGGGTCCCGCCTTCCTCATTTTTCAGTGTCCCTTCAACTTTTTCCTCTTTCTTTGCCCCTTTGTCCTCTTCATGCATGAGGGCCATATCCACCAACTTTTCAAAAGTGGCCCCCATGGGAACGTGGGTCATAGCCAATCCGTGTAGCAGCTCATTCAAGCCTTTAACAAATCTCAGAGCCTTCTTCTCAGGTGTGTTCACTAAGTCTTAGCCGAACCTCGCCAACTGATTGAACTTGTTGACGTACTCTTTTACTGACAGATCCCGCTGCTTCAATGCCAAAAACCTTTCCATATATAGATTTTCTTCCGCTCATGAGAGAAATTTCGCCTCAAACCTACGCCTGAAATCTGGCCATGTATTAACTGGACGTTCTCCATTAGTGACCTCCCACCAAAACGAAGCTTCGTCTTTCATCAACCAAGCAGCCAATTGGACCTTCTTACAATCGTCCAAGTCGAAAATGCCAAACAGATCCTCCACTTCCTTCAACCAATTTCTAGCTTCAATAAACGTTTCAGTCCCGCTAAAAGATTTTCCACCCATCGAACGAAAGTCCTTACATATCTTGGAGAAAGTATCTCCACGCGGAGGAATGACTGGAGCTGGGGGAGGAGGAGGAGGAACGTTGGCTGGACCAGCGGTAGCGGACCTAGCCTCGAGATATTGACGAAACCAACCAGGTATATGAACACCCTCTGGTATCTCAGATGCTCCAGACATGCTGAAACGAAAAAGGAAAGATTCAATACAAAGAACCAAAGGAAAGATATATGTCTCTTGAGGAATGTTTTTCAAAACAGGCATTCCTTTTTGAAAATACTTTCTTTTAAAACCTCTTTGAAAATAGTTTTTAAAAAGCTTTTTATCAAGTTTGATAACCTTCAGCTCGGATACCAAGTGTAACACCCCACTTCCATTAAGGTCACTCACAAAGGGAATGCCTTAACTTCAATGGAGCGTTTTTGGTAAACAGACACAGAATATCACAAGACAGATACAAAAATTTTGCAGCGGAAAATAAACAACTTTATTAAATCACCAAAACATTTTGGTACATAATACCATGAGTCATAAAACCATTACAACAAAACACTTCTGTCTTATATTATCAGAGTACATAGGTATTTAAAAGAAAACATCATTCCCCATATTGAAGAGCAGGCCATATATGAGACAGAGACTCGAGCCATACTTCAGAAGTAGCTCCTAGAAGATGATATCCAAATCTTGGCTAAACCTGTGTGTTTCCTCCCTGAGAACCTGGGGGGAAACGGAAGAAAAGAGGCGAAACAAACTAGGTCAGACATATGTCTGGTGAGTCCAGTAACTTTTAGCCAGTAAATAAATAAAGGTAAACATGGCAGGCATACAAAGTGGATAAGAGGATCACGGTACATATGATAGGTATGACAGGACAAATAAGGTAAGGTGTATGCATGATTCACTACTAACTACTTTGCAATATTACTAGTCAAATTAAGATGGGATGATCCCTTCCGCTAATGATAACAATGGTGTTAGTTGCGTGTATTCCTAGCTGCTGTCATAGGTGTCGCCTGCCCCTATCTCAACTATTCATACCCACTACCCTCCTACTATAAATTGGTAGACTTAGGGCATATGTCCGGATATACCCTAACCACTACCCTAATCGATCGGCTCCCTACTCTGTAGACACCCTGTGCTGGTCCCACAACTAGGGGGTATCACTTCCCTAAAGTGGCAACCTAAGGTGTGCACAGTTATACCTACTGGTGTCACGGTCGTCTTGTCCCCCTCTGCCCGGCCTATGCACGCACATGTCCCCGGTCAGGTTGCACTGTCCACACCATCTGTCTGGTTTGGATCTTATACAATCAATCAGTAAGCGTGCCTCTTCCCCGCCTAGTAGAGAGATCTTTACTTTGATACCCCTTCGGGTTACTGACTGAAATGGGTCCCACACAACATGATACAAGCTCTCCCCTATATCTTGTATCCCAACTAGGTTTTCTACTGACTATGTATACCCTAAGGTGTCTTTAATTACATAGCCCTCAATCAGTTATGCGTACCTATAGGTGTCTTTAATACATAACCCCTATTCTACCTATCGGTTATGCGTACCTATAGGTGTCTTTAATACATAACCCCTATTCTACCTATCAGTTATGCGTACCTATAGGCGTCTTTAATACATAACTCTACCTATTACCATTAGTTATGCGTACCCCTAAGGGTGTCTTTAATACATAACTTTACTATCCTGCCCCGGTTATGTATACCATTAGGTGTCTTTAATTACATAACCCTTTTTATCTGGTTAAGTTTGTTGGCCTATATGTATTAATATTACCCACCTACCCTTCAGTTGTACTTAACCCTCCCACTGATTTAATCCTATTTATTTAACGATTAAGTTTGTGGGCCTATATATATTAATATTACCCACCTACCCTTCAGTTGTACTTAACCCACCCACAACCCAATTCGTTTTGCTTAACCCTAACTTATGTCAACCATCATACAGTCCATATGTATTAAGTTAGGTTAAGTAGCATTAATTTATTATTGAGACATCTAATCGTATTTCACATGCCACCCAAGGCACCCACTTAATTCCACATGCCACCCAAGGCACCCACTTAACCCGTCATGTCCCACTACATGTTTATCTGGTTAAGTGTTTCTTAATTCATTAAGACCGTAACCTTATAAAGACCTCTCACATTAGACTAGCATTTGTGGCAGCTGGATTTGCCGGGCGGGTCCGGGCAGTCTTACACCACAAAAGAGCCTATCCTCGTGTCTTTACAATTGTCACGCATTTAATTTATGCCTAAGACCTCCCACATTAGACTGGCATTTGTGGCAGCTGGATTTGCCAGGCAGGTCCGGGCAGTCTTACACCACAAAAGAGCCTAACCTCGTGTCTTAGACCATTAATTACTCCTAATTAATCATTCCCCAATTTGAATTACTTTCCCTACTCAAATTATCAATCAATTCCAAATTTCACTATGGCCATAATTGACTCAATTATGTCCATCTATATATGGTATGAAAAATCATACCAATTTTCATCACAAAATTATTTTATGCCAATTTTCAATATTAAATCTTCAGACTTTAATTGCTTAAACATTCCTCTTTTGATTAATTAAGTTAATTAATTAATCTTTCCTTTTTCATAGGTGTCAATACCTATCTTATTAACAATTTGAATTTCTTATCCATAAATGGTCATATTCAAATTATACCATTTTTACCCAATTTTACCCATGTCATAATATGTAATTACTTATATGTTTCCTTACTTGAATCATGTGTCAATTTTACATAATCACTAAGTAAATTATGCTTATTACAAATTCCCCTTTCTCCCTGTTTCTTAACTAGAGTAACCGTTTGCGTTTTTGGCGTCGTCGAGGCTACAAGGTAGCCTCGCCATAACAATAAAATAAAGGGAATGACAAGTTGATCGTTTTCAGTACAATTTTTGGCATAAGCATGACGCATCAACCACCGACGTTTTTGACCGCTTATAATTAGCCTAGTAATTGTGCCCCACCCTGCCTAGTTCAGGGTACCATGATACATCTATGTGGGTTACTGTTGAAATGGGTCCCCGTTACTATGGTTTTCTAATCAACATGTTTATTTGGTTAAGTGTCCAAGTTTACCTAACCCCACCCATCAGTTTAGTTAACATGTTGAATCGGTTAAGTGTTTCCTTAATTGACTTAACCCTACCATTCTTGACTTAGCTTTAATTTATTCATTAAAGCACCAACCACTCACATTAGACAGGTCTTGTTGTGGTCACTTGATGTGTCGGTCGATTCCGGACAGTTTTACACCACAACTCAGTCTAACCTCGGGTCCTTTTTGGGCTTGATGAACTAACACCCACATTAGACAGGTCTTGTTGTGGTCACTGGATGTGTTGGTTGGTTCCGGGCAGTTTTACACCACAACTCAGTCTAACCTCGGGTTAGGCATATTCGTCTTTTCTAAATTCATTTATTTTCTATATATGTCTAATTTTATATGTAAATTAATCTTAATTTAATCAATCCATAATTATTCTTTTGATTATGCTCACAATAAATGGTGTACCAAATATACCATTTCATGAACCAATCTATGCCATGAAATTTCCATGTTTTCCCAACGCTACCCCCGTGGTATGTTCGCATAAATTACATAAAATGCTGGGCTAGTAAATTAACCCAAACCCATAAACAAAAAGGGTAACAAACAAGGGACATGAAATAAGCATACAATAACATACTTTTAAATTATCATGTGTAACTTGGCATAGAAGCATCACTAACTTAATTAAACAGGTAAGGGTGAACTTGTGACTTTGTTGGATCTAATTATCATGTAAACTTGATATAGGTCTAACATGGAGGTTTAACATATAAACATAATTTTAAAACACAACTTAGCATATTAACTTATGTATGTGAAAACATAAGAAAGCTACTATAAACATATTCAAATCACAACTTAGCATGATAACTTATGTGTGTTAAAACTTAAGAGGGCCACAAATCCAACTTGCAACATAAATAGGTTCAACTTAACAAAGTTCTAGATAAACATAAATGTTGATCTAAACATGTAGGCACGTGATTTAGATCATAAACTTGCAAGTAACCACCAAATTATAACATGACATGTTCATCACTAAGTTGGCATAATAAGTTCATCATCCAATCATAATAGATTCCAATAATACCATACAATTTTGTATGTTCATCGCCACAAACATATAGGCATGATCAATCGCAATGGTAATTTAAGATAAATTAGAATCAAACTTTATTTATCTTATACATAAGCATCATTCTATATTCGAGTTACAACATGTCATGATTTCATTTAAAAGAACGTTTAAATCTACGTAATAACCAACTTACAAACTAAAAGGAATTCTTGATTTCTGGAATCTAAATTCTGAAGTTGTAATGCTTGACTTTGATGTAGATCATTGAATTAGATTATTTTTAATTTGATGTGTATTTAGGCTTTTATCTTGTCTTTGAATTGAAAGCGGTGACGGCTACTCCAAGTTCTCTATTGACGGCATGACAACTCCAAGATTATTTTTTTGTGTGATTTTAGGTTGAGTATTAGGTTGTTTATATAGAATTTCAATTTAATTAGAGCCGTCGGATGAATCTAGAGTTAACCACAACCATTCAGACCATATCAGAACTGTCCAAAAACCCTAGTGACTCAGCAACAAGTCAGAAGTCGTCGAAATTCAGATCTGGCCGGGGGGGGCAGGTCGACCCCTAGGGGGGAGGTCGACACTAGGGTCGACCCCCTGGTCGACCTGGGTCCTGGGCAGGAATTTTCCCGCCAAGCCTGCTTCTGACTTCTGATTTGAATTTTGATTCCGGTTTCAAGCTGTTTTGAATTTATTTGAATTTCTGAAACTTCTGAAGGCTATAACTTCTTCATACGAAGTCCAATTCACGCAAACTCGGACTCTATCTCAAGCAGAATTCCGAGACGAATGCAATGGCGTAACCCGTTTCCCTTAATTCTCACATTTGAAATTAAGTATTGTTTAATTCGTTATTTTAATGTTAACAAAAAATACGGGGTGTTACACCATGGACGACTTATTTGTTTTATTGTGTTGTGAAAGCTAGTTGTGATGTGAAATGGATGGTATAAAATATTTATGTATTGAATAAAATAAATATTCATGTGTTGAATAAAATAATATACTCATGTGTTGAGTAAAATAAAATATTCATGTGTTGAAATAAAATAAATATTCATTTACAAATCGAACGATTTGTTTACGTACACTCGTTTTACTGATATGAATTGGGACGATAAATTTTACACATCGCCCAACTGCACAAATAAAATATGTGTTTGTTGACTGAAACCCCATACGGGTATTGGGATGATAATTGACGTACACTAATCCCAATTGTTTAGTTGTATGTCAATCGATGGGTTGACAGATTGTGTAAGCGTTAATTATTCTTATGTAGTTATGTAATGCACTTTGGATGATGGATGATTGTTTGTCATTGCTATTATATACATGTGTTATATAGAATCCATATAAATAACATTATATGGTAATTGATTGGGTCTCAGTCCAGTTTGGAGAATAACTAATATTTTAAAATAATATTCAGAAAAGGATTAAAAATATTCATATGTTGAATAAAATATATTCATGCGTTGAATAAAATAAAATAACGAATATCATAAAATATATTCATGTGTTGAATAAAATAAAATAATGAATATTTTCAAATAATATTCAGTAAAAGATCAAAATATGATTTTTATGTCCGATTTTGGATGGACACGGGAATATTTAAATATATGAAGCCATATTGATTAAATATGCGCCATTTAGATGTGAACAATATTTATATCGATTTTATTCATTTTTATAATGAATATCGAAAAGGAAGTGATTTCAAATTCTATTGTTTTGAAAATATTATCATTTATATATTAATGATATAGAATATTCAATTTTGATTTAAAATTGAATATGAAGTTGAAATCATTTTGAAAACGAATTTAAAACGATTTATAAAATACATTTTAAATGGAAATCGACAAAACATATATAATATATATATATAATGGCCTGAATAGAACGCGTCGCGCCGCGGCAGTTCGTGAATTTCGACCATTAACATCGAATTGACATTACGGGAGATCCGACCGTCGGATTCTCCTAAAACCGGAACCGTTGGGTTCGTATCGAAAAGAGCGTTCCAAAGAATATAAAAGATTTGAAATCTAACGGCTGGATTTCGAATTATATACAAATCAAATTTGGAAAAAGTCGTTGTAAGTGCAGTTCGATGACCGTTTATGGAAATTGACTGAGCCTTGAAAAATTATTAAAAATATTAATAATTTGTGTAAAATCATAATAAAAGATTTGGAAAGAATTGGGATGAAAAATTCCATATTTGAAAAGAAAAATATATTTTTATCGAAATGAACTAGATTTGAAATCCAATAATTTTTAAATAAATAAATTGGATTTGTGAATGGCTTAATATAAGCAGAAATTTCCAATATAAGAATTGGAATGGATTTGAATCGAAAGTATCTTCGGAACATTTCGATATTGAATTCCATGATTATACGGACATTGTGGAGGAATTTGGAAGATATATATATATATATAGTTATTCTAATACGATATTTGTTGAGTTCAAAATTTGATATTGAACATAAGTCGATATATTTTCTATTCAAAGCCCTGTATTTAATATCAAATTGGATTTTGGGTTTGTCGTGAATAGTTGTTAGACCAAAATCTGGGCCTAACAACCAAATGCAGATCACAGATCACAGAATGCAGAAAAGAGTAAATAAAGAGGAGACACACGAGGTTTTTATAGTGGTTCGGCTACAGATGTAGCCTACGTCCACTTTATAATCTTATTGTTATACTGACAGATTACGAGAATCAGTTACATGCAGGCACACAATCCGTGTGTTGATTGAGATTACAAGGGTTTATACACATAATCCACGTGTTAATTGTGTAGAAAAGAGAAGAATTTGACTATAGGAAAGTGCAAAGTCCTTGCACCTAAGTAATGGTGGAAGCAGTGAAGAAGAATGGCAAAAAGTCCTTGAAAAATCCTCCGAATGGTGTATTTATAGCCGTTTATAGCAGGCGGATCGCGGGACACGTGGCACACATCCCAAAAATCTCGAAAAGAGGTGGAAAACGTCCAGAAATCATCTCCATATCGTCATGTGACATGTGTAATCAGATCCATGCAAGTTGGAGTAAAAATAGCCATCAGAATAGGTCAAAATAGTGCAAAACTGCAGGCGGTTCGCGGTCCCCACGTGCTCCACGATCGGATCGTGACCTAGGAGTGCGACCCCTAGGAACGGATCGTGACCTAGGAGTGCGACGCCTAGGAACGGATCGTGACCTAGGAGTGCGACCCTTAGGATCGTGTCGCGACCTAGGAGTGCGACCCCTAGGAACGAATCGCGACCTAGGAGTGCAACCCCTAGGAACGGATCGTGACCTAGGCGTGCGACCCCTAGGAACAGATCATGACCTAGGGGGGCAACCCCTAGGAAGGTCACAAAACCTAGGAGTGCGACCCGTAGGATGGTCAGTCGGTCGAGGAAGGTGAGAGATGATACAAACTACAAGCTAGCTACGCTCCGCCACTTCATCCAAGTGATTTCCAATCTACACTCAAGTCCTGAGTTGTTCCATATGATAGAAATTTGTGTTGAGACGATCTTTGCCAAAAGATAGTGTAACAAGTTGTGTAACACCCCACCTCCACTAGGGACACTCACAAAGGGAATGCACTAGGTTTGGTGAAGCATTATCGAGGTAAACATGCACAGAAATATTACAAGACAGAACATATATAAAACAGCGGAAGTAAAACAAATTTCATTACCTTATAAAATAAGGTCTAAAGCCTTTTACATCAGAATACATCAAAACCTGTCTTGCAATGGTAAAGAAGCATAAAACCTTTTTCATAAATTATTCCCCAAATAAAACAGTAAGGTAGCCATAGCCAAGAGAAGTCCAAGCCATGCATGATGACCTTCAAGCAGAAGAAGTCCGAACTAAATAACAGTGTTTCCTCCCTGAAAACCTGGGGGGGAAACGGAAGACAAAGAGGCGAAAGAAAACGGGGTCAGTCATAAAGACTGGTAAGTCTTATCTACTTCCAGTATAAAAACAGGTAAAGGTAACATGACATGCATAAACTGAAAGTAAACATAAGGATGCCGACAAGATAGATAAGCTAAACCAAGATAACTGGATGAACTACTATAGCAAGAAAAACTAAGGTATCATGATAAACTACGGTGTCAAGATAAATCAAGGTATCACGGCGTCAGGTTTCTATCAAGTATACTATCCCAAGGTATCTATCATGTATAACATCCCACGGTATTTATCATGTATAACATCCCAAGGTATTTATCATGTATATTTGCTCTACACCTCTCGTGCTAGTATCCCAACCCGCGTCATGTGTTAACTATGGATGTCCCTTGCCCAGTGTCATGTAATGGTCCATGTCAACCTAATATATAACATATGTAGGTTTTCCCCAACTTGTTTGTTTCTTTCCATCTATAAGTTCAGTCCTTTGCCGTAGGCCGTACGGGCTTTCCCATGTAAATATATACCACCTCAACGTAGTACCATTTTATCCTTGAAGTTGTTTTGGACTGCTACCCTTGATCTGGTTATGTTTTCTTACCATGAACTATCGCGTGTTCACTTAGGATTTACGCCACCTAGGACCACTAGGGATTATGCTACCTAATGAACGTTTCCGTGTCTCGGTTTGGGTTCAAGCCACCTAGGACCACTAGGGATTATGCCACCCGTCAACCGCGCCCTTTATCCCGCGTATGTATCGTGAATCGTTTTCCATGTCTAGACGCACATGTTCCTCAATGTGCCATCCGAGTTCCGTGCCAGGGCAAATCAAGAAATACGGAACTCGGTCGTGAGCTTTAAGTCGTCTACTGAAGCAGATATCAAGGTCTGTTTTGGTACCCATGGCTATGGTCCCACGTGACCCCTCCCTCAACTACTGAAAGGCAATCCAAGAAAAATCATGCACGAGAACTATACTTCGGCCCTCTATGCCCCACTTACCTATTGGCCCACCTCACCCATAACTCGATAGCAAGTATATGGTCTGTTGGGAGTTCTCTGCCTTTCTGTATACATACACGATTGACTAAAGATGGTAGGTAGTCAACGACGTGCTATCCAGGGCAAAAATCAAGTATCGTCGACTCCACGCTAATCCATCCCCGTCTTTAGGTTGCTCGCACAGCAACCAAGGCATACTCTTGGTTCTTCTAACGCAGACCTTAATCTCTGTGAGCCCAGGCGGATCATCCGTAACCTCACAGAGGGATACCAAGAGTACCCTCACGTCCCCCGAAGCTACTGCTTCGTCGCCCAGTTCGTTGGAGCCTTTATCTAAGTCAGATAATTTGCTCCTCGTGTGTTTAAGCGATGACCTACCGTATCGGGTTACTCATCTATCTGTGTACTGGTCCAAATCCCTTGACTAAGAATTATTACTTAGTTATCCTAAACTAAGGTTTATCACTTAGTTCCCTTTCCCGTTATCCTTGTTAACTACGATTTTCCACCTAGTCCCCTGAACTAGGGTTTTGTCTAATGGGTTAAGTGTTGTCAATCCAGTTCATGACTTAACCCGCCTACGAATCATGTCAAGATTGGCCAAGTATTTAAGCTCAAGACTTAGCCCTACAAGTTGGTTAAGTATACCAAGAAGCTCATGCCTTAACCCTATTCAATTATCAAGTCAGATTGGTTAAGTATTAGTTTGTCTTGACCTTATCCGATTACCGTGTTTGATTGGTTAAGTATAGATTATCTTAACCCCATCAGATTATCAAGTCGGATTGGTTAAGTATGGGTTAGCTTAACCCCATCCACTAATCGTATTACAATGGTTAAGTATATTTAAACGGTCCTGGGACTTAACCCTATCAAGTTCTCATATTAGATTGGTTAAGTATGGGTTACTTAACCTCATCAAATCATCATGTATAATTGGTTAAGTATAAGTTACTTAACCTCATTGAATTATCATGTTAAATTGGTTAAGTATTGGTAACTTAACCTCATTAAATTATCATGTTTAGATTGTTTAAGTGTTTAACTTAACCCCATCGAATTATCGTGTTTAGATTAGTTAAGTCTAGGTTAACTTAACTCCATCTAATTACCGTGTTTAGATTAGTTAAGTGTAGGTTACTTAACTCCATCTAATTACCAAGTCGGATTAGTTAAGTATGGATTAGCTTAACCCCATCCCCTAACTGTATTTTACAGTTAAGTTTCATAAGAAATCAAGTCCGGTTTCACTTAACCTACTCATTCATGTCATATCGGTTAAGTGTCATAAGTCAAGTTTACTTAACCTTATCATGTGGCATTAATTAATTTAATGCACCCCCAACCTCTCACATTAGACCTTGTTGTGGTTACTAGTTAAGCCGGGCGGGTCCGGGTAGTTTTACACCACAACCTAGTCTAACCTCGGGTTTTCAAGCGCGATATGACCAACTACCCACATTGGGTCTTATTGTTTGTAGCTGCTGGATTTGCCGGGCGGGTGCAGGCAGATTTATGCTACAAACTCAACCCAACCTCGAGTTGGCCACTTTCATTTTTAGTCTAGTGTCTTTTTACACTTACAACCCACATATGTCTAGTTCAAGTTCCATGTTTTCCTGCGTGTCATGACCACATTTAAATGTATCATGAATGTCATGTTCTCATGTAAACCCCATGTCAAATTTTCGTGTCATATTCACGTTTTTCCTAAACTACCCAAACGTATTTCCAACCCAAGTGGAAGCGAGTCACATAGTAGGGGTATTATGCCAACATATTGGCCTCAAACAGGCGAGATGTCATAAAGGGATTGGCCGCAAACGTGAATATTATCCTAAAGGATTTGGCCTCAAGCATGCATAGTATCATAAGGGAATTTGGCCACAAACATGCATAGTATCATAAGGGAATTTGGCCACAAACATGCATAGTATCATAAGGGAATTTGGCCACAAACATGCATGATAACATAAGGGGTTTGGGTTCATTTACATGCATAAGCCCCCAAAGTCAAGTCTTCGCCAATGTTTCACAAGTCAAATGGTTCCCAAAGGTTCATGCTAACATTCCATAAATAAAGATTCAAACTTGCAAGATAAACTAGGTTAAACATAACATGAGTGGCATGATTAAGTCGCTAAAACTTAGCCCAAGGTCATAGATCATAGAAAAGGGGCAAAATTAGGTTCACATAGGCTAGCATACTTATGTTTCATCGCATTTTATTCCATGTCACATTAGAACCACCGTTAGAATCTACAAGTAGCTAGAACTTACATAGCGAGGCTTAGGGAAGGATCATGCATCGTCTTGACGAAGAAAGGTGGCTCCTTTGTTGAAGAATCGTCATGAAATTTGCGTAGCAACGTTGATCCACTCCCTTGATTTGATGTAGCAAGCTAGCACCTTCGATTCGGATCCGATTTGAATGCATAAGCTCTTGGAGTTGGAGATGGGGGCCATGATCAAGAGGGATTTGGGCAGCACTTCGTTGTTAGATTGATTTTGAGTGATTTAGGTTAGGTCCTAGGGTGTTTTTATAGAGATTAGGAGTAGTTTAGGCCATAGGATAAACCCTAGGATAGATCTGAGCCCTCAAAATCCGTCACAGGCCCATAAAACTGAGCCAAGACAGCAGCAGGTGCACCCAGGCCCAAGTGGTCGGACCACCCAGGTCGACACCCGTGTCGACTGGGCAGTCGACCTGCCCCCTGGACGTGTCGACTCCCCAGTCGACACCCCAGTCGACCTGGGGCTTGGACGGGAATTTTCCCGCCCAGTTCGTTTGGCTCCAGATTTGAATTTCGAACTGTTTTTTGAATTTGAATTTTTCTGAAAACTTTGACGGGCCATGACCGGGTCATACGGAGTCTCATTTTCGAAAACTCGGACTCTATTTCGCATATTTTTCCGAGACGAACGCAATGGCGCAACCCGTTTCTCCTGATTCAGATTTTATAATTAAATTCTGCCTTGATTCTTGTCTTGGCATGTTGTAAAAATCCGGGTTGTCACATTCTCCCCAACTTAAAGGATTTCGTCCCCGAAATCTCCAAGTTAGGAAGAACGTATCCTACCATCCATCATCCATCTACTCAAAACATCATCCACATGCAACCATGGTCCTTAAAAGACTCCTAATGCTTTATGAACACATGAAGAAAGTGTGTGTATATGTTCCTTAGCTAATGCTAATGATCAGGCCTGAATGATCTTCCAATGCAAAATATGTTTAGTGCCATGAATCCAACATGTATGCAAATAGTCCTAGTCAAATAAGTACTATATGTGTGCACAAACATTCATCCACATGCAACATCCACATGGTAACACATTAAATTTCATCCATAAACAAGTATAAATACTCGTGCATATGCAATACGAAATGTGAGTGCGTCGATCTAGCATCGAATGTGTATTCGCGCATCCACGAGCAACCACTTGCAGCCATTTGCAACCATATCAATCATAACATGTTTCAAATACATGTTTACATCGATAGAGTCCTACCTAAGGTTCCCACGATAGGATCGAGAAGATAAACAAGACAAACTCCTTACGGGGTTTGCAACAGAAACAGGACCGAGAGGATATCCACCAAGCGATAGCGTGCAAGCAAGCTCTACAGGTGGACCAAGGATAAAAGATGTACTCTTAAAAAGAGACATGATGCGCGCGTCTAAGCCGCATTTCCTTGAGCTTAATTCCATTGTGCCTTGACCGCCTTTGACTTCATGATTTCGTAGCTCCTTGATTCATATTTCCAAGGTATGAGTTGGAACTCATTTCACTGTCGCCTCTCGTTCCACTTTCACTTATTCTTTCCCTAGTATACTTGGCTCAACCATATCTGCGTACTCATGCAAGCTCTCCAAAATTCACTAGTGAATTCTGGATCTCGTTTGCCGATGCTAATCCATGTTGCCAAGAGTACTTACTAGGGTGATTCCCATAACTCATGCATAAGCGAAACGAACCATCCGCCTTAGCGGCGAATTCTATTCGAACGGATTACCAACAACTACATCCCGAGATTCTAGGTAACTAACCATGACAGAACCCAAAAGGTTACACGAGACTTCAAGGGTATCACCAAGGTGAGTCGAGAGTCTAACTATCCTCTTTCCAAAATCGAGAATGGCACCCCTTATTGGGTGACCACTTTATCCCTAGAATCCATCCGTAGCCGAGACATGTCATTCTCAAATCCAAACAAGTCATGAAGAAATGGACCAACTCTCCAACCAGATTTTTGGGACAAAAACTGGGATCCTCTACCATGCTAGTACTAAGGTGCAGAGTCTCAACTATCCAAGCAGACTTAAATGATACGATGATCAAGACAAAGTCTGGACGGGATGATAGAAAAGAACGACTAAACCTTTACCAGGAACGGTACCATCTCTTTTAGGTACCCTAGAAATGGGAGCGTACAATTGCCCTCTCCGATGATCTTGTCCTTGTCCTCCTTGATGGACTAAGCCATACCAACAAGTTGCTTATCCTTAAGCTCGCGTCCTTTATTCTTACTCTTATTATCCTTCCTTGTACCACGGCAACAGGTCTCTCGAGAACCACCTCCATCGTACGGAAAACACCTACGTGGCTAGACAAAGATTAGTCACAGTTAGAACTACTGTGACTACAGATGGAGGAAAGAAAGGAAAAGAGATTCAATCAAGGAATCAAAGGATAGTGCTAATGGCTTTTGGGGAATAGCCTTTAAAAACTTTTCTTGAAAAATGCTTCTTTGTAAACGGTTTTTCAAATAGTTTTCAGAAGGTTTTAAAAACTTTTGCCCAGTCTGGTAACCTTCTGCTCTGATACCAAATGTAACACCCCACCTCCGCTAGGGTCACTCACAAAGGGAATGCACTAGGTTTGGTGAAGCATTATCGAGGTAAACATGCACAGAAATATTACAAGACAGAACATATATAAAACAGCGGAAGTAAAACAAATTTCATTACCTTATAAAATAAGGTCGAAAGCCTTTTACATCAGAATACATCAAAACCTGTCTTGCAATGGTAAAGAATCATAAAACCTTTTTCATAAATTATTCCCCAAATAAAACAGTAAGGTAGCCATAGCCAAGAGAAGTCCAAGCCATGCATGATGACCTTCAAGCAGAAGAAGTCCGAACTAAATAACAGTGTTTCCTCCCTGAAAACCTGGGGGGGGGGGGGGGACGGAAGACAAAGAGGCGAAAGAAAACGGGGTCAGTCATAAATACTGATAAGTCCTATCTACTTCCAGTATAAAAACAGGAAAAGGTAACATGACATGCATAAACTGAAAGTAAACATAAGGATGCCGACAAGATAAATAAGCTAAACCAAGATAACTGGATGAACTACTATAGCAAGATAAACTAAGGTATCATGATAAACTACGGTGTCAAGATAAATCAAGGTATCACGGCGTCAGGTTTCTATCAAGTATACTATCCCAAGGTATCTATCATGTATAACATCCCACGGTATTTATCATGTATAACATCCCAAGGTATTTATCATGTATATTTGCTCTGCACCTCTCGTACTAGTATCCCAACCCACGTCATGTGTTAACTATGGATGTCCCTTGCCCAGTGTCATGTAATGGTCCATGTCAACCTAATATATAACATATGTAGGTCTTCCCCAACTTGTATGTTTCTTTCCATGTATAAGTTCAGTCCTTTGCCGTAGGCCGTACGGGCTTTCCCATGTAAATCTATACCACCTCAACGTAGTACCATTTTATCCTTGAAGTTGTTTTGGACTGCTACCCTTGATCTGGTTATGTTTTCTTACCATGAACTATCGCGTGTTCACTTAGGATTTACGCCACCTAGGACCACTAGGGATTATGCTACCTAATGAACGTTTCCGTGTCTCGGTTTGGGTTCAAGCCACCTAGGACCACTAGGGATTATGCCACCCGTCAACCGCGCCCTTTATCCCGCGTATGTATCGTGAACCGTTTTCCATGTCTAGATGCACATGTTCCTCAATGTGCCATCCGAGTTCCGTGCCAGGGCAAATCAAGAAATACGGAACTCGGTCGGGAGCTTTAAGTCGTCTGCTGATGCAGATATCAAGGTCTGTTTTTGTACCCATGGCTATGGTCCCACGTGACCCCTCCCTCAACTACTGAAAGGCAATCCAAGAAAAATCATACACGAGAACTATACTTCGGCCCTCTATGCCCCACTTACCTATTGGCCCACCTCACCCATAACTCGATAGCAAGTATATGGTCTGTTGGGAGTTCTCTGCCTTTCCATATACGTACACGATTGACTAAAGATGGTAGGTAGTCGACGACGCGCTATCCAGGGCAAAAATCAAGTATCGTCGACTCCACGCTAATCCATCCCCGTCTTTAGGTTGCTCGCACAGCAACCAAGGCATACTCTTGGTTCTTCTAACGCAGACCTTAATCTCTGTGAGCCCAGGCGGATCATCTGCAACCTCACAGAGGGATACCAAGAGTACCCTCACGTCCCTCGAAGCTACTGCTTTGTCACCCAGTTCGTTGGAGCCTTTATCTAAGTCAGATAATTTGCTCCTCGTGTGTTTAAGCGATGACCTACCGTATCGGGTTACTCATCTATCTGTGAACTGGTCCAAATCCCTTGACTAAGAATTATTACTTAGTTATCCTAAACTAAGGTTTATCACTTAGTTCCCTTTCCTGTTATCCTTGTTAACTATGATTTTCCACCTAGTCCCCTGAACTAGGGTTTTGTCTAATGGGTTAGTGTTCTCAATCCAGTTCATGACTTAACCCGCCTACGAATCATCTCAAGATTGGCCAAGTATTTAAGCTCAAGAATTAGCCCTACAAGTTGGTTAAGTATACCAAGAAGCTCATGCCTTAACCCTATTCAATTATCAAGTCAGATTGGTTAAGTATTAGTTTGTCTTGACCCTATCCGATTACCGTGTTAGATTGGTTAAATATAGATTATCTTAACCCCATCAGATTATCAAGTCGGATTGGTTAAGTATGGGTTAGCTTAACCCCATCCACTAATCGTATTACAATGGTTAAGTATATTTAAACGGTCCTGGGACTTAACCCTGTCAAGTTCTCGTATTAGATTGGTTAAGTATGGGTTACTTAACCTCATCAAATCATCATGTATAATTGGTTAAGTATAAGTTACTTAACCTCATTGAATTATCATGTTAAATTGGTTAAGTATTGGTTACTTAACCTCATTAAATTATCATGTTTAGATTGTTTAAGTGTTTAACTTAACCCCATCGAATTACCGTGTTTAGATTAGTTAAGTCTAGGTTAACTTAACTCCATCTAATTACCGTGTTTAGATTAGTTAAGTGTAGGTTACTTAACCCCATCTAATTACCAAGTCGGATTAGTTAAGTATGGATTAGCTTAACCCCATCCCCTAACTGTATTTTACGGTTAAGTTTCATAAGAAATCAAGTCCGGTTTCACTTAACCTACTCATTCATGTCATATCGGTTAAGTGTCATAAGTCAAGTTTACTTAACCTTATCATGTGGCATTAATTAATTTAATGCACCCCCAACCTCTCACATTAGACCTTGTTGTGGTTACTACTTAAGTCGGGCGGGTCCGGGTAGTTTTACACCACAACCTAGTCTAACCTCGGGTTTTCAAGCGCGATATGACCAACTACCCACATTGGGTCTTATTGTTTGTAGGTACTGGATTTGCAGGGCGGGTCCGGGCAGATTTATGCTACAAACTCAACCCAACCTCGAGTTGGCCACTTTCATGTTTAGTCTAGTGTCTTATTACACTTACAACCCACACATGTCTAGTTCAAGTTCCATGTTTTCCTACGTGTCATGACCACATTTAAATGTATCATGAATGTCATGTTCTCATGTAAACCCCATGTCAAGTTTTCGTGTCATATTCACGTTTTTCCTAAACTACCCAAACGTATTTCCAACCCAAGTGGAAGCGAGTCACATAGTAGGGGTATTATGCCAACATATTGGCCTCAAACAGGCGAGATGTCATAAAGGGATTGACCGCAAACGTGAATATTATCCTAAAGGATTTGGCCTCAAGCATGCATAGTATCATAAGGGAATTTGGCCACAAACATGCATAGTATCATAAGGGAATTTGGCCACAAACATGCATAGTATCATAAGGGAATTTGGCCACAAACATGCATGATAACATAAGGGGTTTGGGTTCATTTACATGCATAAGCCCCCAAAGTCAAGTCTTCGCCAATGTTTCACAAGTCAAATGGTTCCCAAAGGTTCATGCTAACATTCCATAAATAAAGATTCAAACTTGCAAGATAAACTAGGTTAAACATAACATGAGTGGCATGATTAAGTCGCTAAAACTTAGCCCAAGGTTATAGATCATAGAAAAGGGGCAAAATTAGGTTCACATAGGCTAGCATACTTATGTTTCATCGCATTTTATTCCATGTCACATTAGAACCACCGTTAGAATCTACAAGTAGCTAGAACTTACATAGCGAGGCTTAGGGAAGGATCATGCATCATCTTGACGAAGAAAGGTGGCTCCTTTGTTGAAGAATCGTCATGAAATTTGCGTAGCAACGTTGATCCACTCCCTTGATTTGATGTAGCAAGCTAGCACCTTCGATTCAGATCCGATTTGAATGCATAAGCTCTTGGAGTTGGAGATGGGGGCCATGATCAAGAGGGATTTGGGCAGCACTTCGTTGTTAGATTGATTTTGAGTGATTTAGGTTAGGTCCTAGGGTGTTTTTATAGAGATTTGGAGTAGTTTAGGCCATAGGATAAACCCTAGGATAGATTTGAGCCCTCAAAATCCGTCACAGGCCCATAAAACCGAGCCAAGACAGCAGCAGGTGCACCCAGGCCCAAGTGGTCGGACCACCAAGGTCGACACCCGTGTCGACTGGGTAGTCGACCTGCCCCCTGGGCGTGTCGAATCCCCAGTCGACACCCTAGTCGACCTGGGGCTTGGGCGGGAATTTTCCCTCCCAGTTCGTTTGGCTCCAGATTTGAATTTCGAACTGTTTTTTGAATTTGAATTTTTCTGAAAACTTTGACGGGCCATGACTGGGTCATACGGACTCCGATTTTCGAAAACTCGGACTCTATTTCGCATATTTTTCCGAGACGAACGCAATGGCACAACCCGTTTCTCCTGATTCAGATTTTATAATTAAATTCTGCCTTGATTCTTGTCTTGGCATGTTGTAAAAATCCGGGTTGTCACAAGTTGCCCCCCAGGACATATCTTGCTGGTTGAAGGAAGATGTTTTCTGGATAATATGTGAAATCCAAGTCCAGAATGCGACGATCACGCCGGATCGTATTAAGGCCAGAAAACCGACGATCACACGAGATCGTATTAAGGCCAGAGAAATCCAAGAAGACCAAGAGTTTGTACCTGCAAGAAGATAAAACAAACAATGCAAGAATATTTCCTAGATGGCCTTACCGGAGTAAACCATCCGAGGAGATGTTTGAGGGGTTCCAAGACGGCCTTACCGGAGTAAGACGACCAAGGGAAAGCACATGAAGTTCCAAGACGGCCTTACCGGAGTAAGACGACCAAGGAAAAGCACATGAGAATTTGTTTATACTAGACGGATCCAATTGGGAGTCGGAGCTCATGTTTGTACTGGACGGATCCAGTTAGGAGTCGGAGCTCAATGTTTATACTGGACGGATCCAGTTAGGAGCCGGAGCTCAATGTTTATACTGGACGGATCCAGTTAGGAGCCGGAGCTCAATGTTTATTGCTAATTCATGAAAATCCAGCAGTCGTTTGCCGGACACGACTAGAGACCACAAGCCGGTTCCGTGCACGTGGGCTGATGTGGCTGCTCTTATTACATGCAGGGAAAACAAAGAAGGGCGAGAAGTCGCCTAAAAACCTAAAAACATGAACTATGGACCAGAGTCCAAGAAACTGAAGAGATCCGCTGAGTGGGATTAGCTAATGATAAGCTCGCGATTGCTCGATCCAGGATCGTTCCCTCTCTGGGGAGTCGGTGGTGGTAGCACAGGTGTGGGCGTTGTTGGTTGAATGATGTACTCGGGTAGTTCTCCTCGCCTGACGCGGTCCTCAATAAGGTCCCGCAAATGTCTGCAGTCATTAGTGTTGTGACCGTCCATGTCATGAAATATGCAGTGCCTTCCAGAGTTGCGTTGTGCTACTGTTGGCTCCCTCTTGGGAGGCCTTGGATAGGAGGCGGCACCCCCTGTATCTACGTAGATATTGCTCAGGGTGTCATTCAGTTCAGTGTATTTGTCGTATCTGGACCCTTTCCGGGGTGGAGCATTACGATCATTCTTTGCATTGGCTGCTCCTTTGCCTTTTCCAGAATCAGATAGTTCTCCATATTTGAGCATGTTGACTTCGAGGGTTTTCTTCTCGGAAGTTGCATCTTCTTCTCGCAGAAATCTATCTGCTTCAAGGTAGAATTCGCCGAGATTTCGTGGTGGATCTCGGTACAAAGATTTCTTGAATTCCGTGTTATCCAGAACGCCGGATACCGCTGCCATCAGTACCATCGATTGTTCAGGGCGATCCACTGATGTTGCTGCAATGTTGAATCTTTCCAGGAAAGAACGCAGAGTTTTTCTGGTCCTCTGCTTGATTGTAGTGAGTGACATGACGTTCTTGGGTCGAGCGATGTGGACCCGAAACTGTTCAAGGAAGCGTGCGACCAACATGTTCCAACTGCTGATCTATTCCGTTTCCAGCTGCCGAATCCACATGGCTGCTATATCAGTCAGAAAGAGGGGAAAACATTTAGCCATGATGTTTTCCGATGCCGATTGAACTTCCATATGCCGTTTGTAGCGCATCAAGTGCACGGTAGGATCTGTCCTACCATTGTAGGCTTCCAGTTGTGGAAGTTTGAAATCTGGTGGATTGCGGGAATTTCTGATTTCCTGAGTGAATGGGTTATGATTGACGTCATCTACGTCATTCTGATAGGTGCGGCCTCTCGTGAGGCGTTGAATCAGATCAGCGAGTCGATTACCTTCAAAAAGTTGTTGTAAGTTGGCAAGATCAGAGCCGGTGCCCCCAGTGTTGAGTGCAGGAGAAAACGGAAGCTGTTGGTGAGCTGCCGGGAGCAGATCGTGGATCGCGGATCGTGGCTCATGGGGGGCTACCCGAACCGGTCGTGAACAATGGAGGTTGGCTCGTGAGCTGGGGTCGTGAAGTAGGGGGCGATCTGACTGGATCCTGGAGCCCCTTCACGAGCTGCTTCATGTTGCTGAGTGGGAGCTTGTGCTCTGTTGTCCATCCGATCCGAAGCTGAATTCGGTTGTTCCTGAGCGTTACCAAGAGCAAGAGGGTTGCCCCCAAGTCCATGTGATGCATGAGCCGCTTCTGTGGCTTCATTTCCAGTGACTTGAGCGTTGCTCGGCCTTCCATCCATCCGAGTGAAGAATTGGTTGATCAATTCCTGTTGTTTCTGGAGGAGATCGTCCTGCCTTGCCATCTGGGTCCTCAATTCAGCGAGAACTCCATCCATCTCGTCTCTGGTCAAGTATGCAGAAGGATATCCATGAGAGGAAGCTTCCTGGCTTGCCTCATTCCTTGTGCCTTCAGCATCAGCATCATTAGCATGAGTGAGTTCCAGTCTTCTTCCTTTTGATTGCCATGGAGTCTCCTTTCAAGCTAGAAGTTGAAGTTTTTGTGTGCCCCCTTCCTGGCGTGCCAAAATGTTAGACCAAAATCTGGGCCTAACACCCAAATGTAGATCACAGATCATAGAATGCAGAAATGAGTAAATAAAGAGGAGACACACGAGGTTTTTATAGTGGTTCAGCTGTAGATGTAGCCTACGTCCACTTTATAATCTTATTGTTATACTAACAGATTACGAGAATCAGTTACGTGCTGGCACACAATCCGTGTGTTGATTGAGATTACAAGGGTTTATACACGTAATCCACGTGTTAATTGTGTAGAAAAGAGAAGAATTTGACTGTAGGAAAGTGCAAAGTCCTTGCACCTAAGTAATGGTGGAAGCAGTGAAGAAGAATGGCCAAAAGTCCTTGAAAAATCCTCTGAATGGTGTATTTATAGCCGTTTATAGCAGGCGGATCGTGGGACACGTGGCACGCATCCCAAAAATCTCGAACAGAGGTGGAAAACGTCCAGAAATCATCTCCATATCGTCATGTGACATGTGTAATCATATCCATGCAAGTTGGAGTAAAAATAGCCATCGGAATAGGTCAAAACAGTGCAGAACTGCAGGCGGTTCGCGGTCCCCATGCGCTCCACGATCGGATCGTGACCTAGGAGTGCGACCCCTAGGAACGGATCGTGACCTAGGAGTGCGACCCCTAGGAACGGATCGTGACCTAGGAGTGCGACCCTTAGGATCGTGTCGCGACCTAGGAGTGCGACCCCTAGGAACGGATCGTGACCTAGGAGTGCAGCCCCTAGGAGCGGATCGTGACCTAGGGGAGCGACCCCTAGGAAGGTCACGAAACCTAGGAGTGCGACCCCTAGGATGGTCAGTCGGTCAAGGAAGGTGAGAGATGATATAAACTACAAGCTAGCTACGCTCCGCCACTTCATCCAAGTGATTTCCAATATACACTCAAGTCCTGAGTTGTTCCATATGATAGAAATTTGTGTTGAGACAATCTTTGCCAAAAGATAGTGTAACAATAGTATATTTAAAAATGTTGTTCTTAAACCCAATGGAGTTAAGAAAATTAGAAACTAACTGGAGATTAGCTAAGTTGAATGGTTTCCTGGATATTGATCTGATGTTGGTTTTGGCCTTCAGGATTAATACTTAGGGAATTGTTCTCTTACTAATTTATGGTTAGAGACTTATGGAATGTGAATTTGAGTTTATCGTGAACCGTGTCTTAAAAGACATTGGTTCTTTCACCGAGTTAAAGATAAGATTAATTTCTTAGCTTTGAATAATCATTAATATTGATTCTTGGGAAGATTAAAACTAAATGGAGATTTAATGAATCTTTGATTAGATTGAAAAGTGAATGTGATAATTAAAATTATCAATTCAAGAAAATGGTCAAAGATGGAGTACCACTAGTTTTACAGTAAGGGGCGATTTTCGATACCTTGAAAACCATGCCATTATTGAAAGAATTTAGAGGGTGAGATAGAAAGAACTAATAGAATAGAAGAAGAAGAAGAAGATCACAACTGAACAGAATCAGAGTAACACGAAACTCGCAGCGGAACAAAATAAGATGTATTATATAACATAACTTTGAATACAAAACTGTATTGTATATACATACCATTATTAGAGTACAACTCGTATATATTACAGCGGAAACAATCTCTAACTAACAAATGGTGAAGCCTTCTGCTTCCAGCTCCTCCAAGTAAATCTGCAAAGCCTGAAACACTTGACTGCCCGTACAAATTTGGGCACCCAAGAGTTTAGGGAAAACAAACAAAATAAACTCTGGGTCAGTCATGGGACTGGTGTGAGTAAGTTCCAACTATACTGTTTACTTTGAAAAACCTTACTATAAAATATCTTTGATATCAACTCCAGTGATATTATGATAATGTCTAAGCAAATAAATATCCAAGTAGTAGAACGCTTGCATCTCAAGTTCTACATATATATGTAGTATAAAATCATAAACCGCAGGGCGCTTATCGGAGAATGGATTTCAACAGACAAGGTATGGGAGCACCTTATGATTAGTGTACTCTAGACGGGATACACTCAGGGTTCAACAAGAACGTCTTGCAACACGGCCACACATGACCTCTCACTCATTTAGCTTGAGTGTCGCGAATATATTATCACCACGGTTGCAGGCCATCAAACCGTCATCCGAAGATACAGAATCGAAAAGAAGTATAAATATGAATTTTCTCTAGATCGGTGACAATACACCCTGCTTGGGGATGACCCAACTAGCCATGCTGCCTAGCCCAACTTCTGTCACTTCCTGGTTGTGAGGCTAGAGGCTACGTCTATCTTCAGAACATCTGATCACCATTCACTTTGAATGTCACATCGTCAAATCCGTAATCACACATTGATTACATAAATGCACACTGGGTGTAGAATAAAAAGAAGTTACCTTCTCCCCACCAACTTGGTATATTCGTAAAATCAACGGCATGACCGTTGGAAATACTCTGTCAGACACTCGTCCATACAAGTTGTCCTAGGACTGGACAAACAGAAAGTACCATTCGGGAACTGGACGACCCTTGCATTTAACTCCGTCTTCAATTATCTTCAGCATATCTATTTCGTAGCGCTTATGCCTATACGAAGTGGTTTCCGGATAATAAATCCAACCGGTCTCTCCGTATTGACAAAGATGGTCAAACACTTCGATAGTCGGTTATTTAACTATCGAAGTAAAAAAACAACATCCATTCTAATGTATAACTAACGTCACACAACCACGGGCACTTTTTATTCGACATTCATTTTTATTATTCGAATTCCCATATCTTACCGGATATTACTATACTCCCGATTTACCCTTTTACACTCTTGGAAAACATTTCCAGTTATTATAAAACCCTTATTCTTTCATATTCCAGAAAATATACGTTATCAACGTTCGATCCATTATTTTCACATTCTTTATTTCTATACTTGGATAACCTACCCAATTTATATTGGAAAATATTTCCAATTTCCTTTTAACCTTTTAATCGGCCCCACATTCACTTTTAAAACATTATTCCCTTTGAAATGGAAATACTATCCCCTCTTATAGAAATCTAAACACCTTGATCATATAAATCTTTATTCACGTAATAATCTCCCTTATCTTGTTTACCCAAATCTCTTTCATACTTTTCACTCCTATTCCACTTTATAAACTCTGTCTCTAAGTCAACTTCTTATCAAATCGATATCAAGTTTATAACTAAATACTAATTTCTATCCTATCAACATTTATTTGTTTAAAACTAAATGTTCATTATTCTATCAGATTATAATCCCTAAAAATAGTTTATTTTTAATACTTTCGACATCGTCGAATTCTAGTTCCAAATCCTAACGGTTTAAATTCTAATCACATTTCGAACATCGAAATGTTGTCATTGTTTTCTAACATGATTCTCCAATTTCTCTTTCTAAAACTGATTCTTATATTTTCTTACGACATCGTTACTTCTCACTTTCGAATAAGTGGATTCCAACTAAACTGCTTTATTTCCTAGGAAGTGCTGCTATATATAAAAGTCACGCTTTAGTCTAATCAACAGCAGTTAATTTGTTGCTATAGTTCTAAACTTGTCATACGCTGTAATATTCCCTCTATAACTAATCTCAACATTACAGTCACCCTTACCTTATCAACAACGTTATTTTATCGCTATAGTTCAAACTTGTCATACGCTGTAATATTCTATGTTATAAGTAGTCTCGACATAACGGTTACGCTTAAGCCTAATCAACAGCGTTTATTTTATCGCTATAGTTCTAAACTTGCATATGCTGCCATATTCCTTTTCTACTAATCTTAACATTTATCTCCGTCACAAACTGATATCATTCCTCGATAATAGTGAAGCCGTTCAAGTTGGGGTATTCTATTTACCTTTCAGACCTTGATCGACAACGTTCTTACCTTAGAACAGATATAAGTCTGTATTCTAATTCTTTATTACTTATAATATTCATCAAATCGTATTTCCTTGTTTTACTTTGGAATACAGTTCTATAACATCATATTCATCCTTTGAAATCTTCGTTGTTTATTATTATTTATTTTTAAACATTTACTCTTTGCTTTCATTTCATTCCATCGTTCTATTTATAACTTCTTAAATTAAATGGGTAACTAATCTCATTAATCTTGACTAATTTATTTCCAAACTGTTTTCGTTAGATTAACTAAAAACCAATTAATCTGATAATCATTTTCCCAAATAACAGTTGATTAAATCAACTTCATTCCATCAGTAAATTCTTTAACTGATTTGAATTACTTCTGAACATTAGATTAATATAATTAATCTAATAATATTTCTAAATTGTTTATCTTAAATATAATTATCCAAATATTTAATCATTGGATAATTTCTGCTTTGTAAACTTATTTAAATATCAACAATCGTTTTTATTTATTTTATAAAAACGAACTCTAAAATACCGGTTTATAATAGAACTTCTACCATAAATTTAAATCTTCTTTTTAATTATAAAAATATAATTTTTATAATTATCTTAGTTGATTTGCCTGACTGCCAATCAACTCCTTAACAAAACGATGGGTTTACGGTCGACTGTCACCACTTTCTAAATCGATATCATTTATTTATTTATCGAAATAGATGTTGAATTTCCGTTCAACATCAACATTCATATGGGGTTTTTCTGTCATTTGGATTCAAATAGTGCATACATATGAAACAAACAATACACATAAATACTGAGGAATCCGGTCGGATTCCTCCAACCAGTTTCCATATCCACAGATGTTAGTCAACCAATTAACACTACTCTATACTAGGGAATATAAAAATTGGTGGAATCAGTGTCCCACCGATGATGTGTATATATATGAAAATATATATATTTCAACCAATCTACTTGTAATCTTCCTAATCGATCATCACACAACATTCAAACAAATATTTTAAATTTAATTAAAATAATTTAAATAGATCAGAGTGAGTGAATTTACTCACCTTGGCGCGTTAACCATTGAATACCGATTTGCGTCAGTCGATCGTAACTGCGTTTTGCCCCGTCCGTCCCAATTCCATATTCCAGCCGTGCTTCAAATTGTTCTAAACCAACTCATAGCATAGCTAGCTTCAGTACGATCCCAAAGTGACGGACGGATTGGAAATCTTATTTCGGCCCACTCGAAAACAGATCCACCCCCTTTATCTTATTATCTTCTTTCTCTAATGCAGACACAAACTCATCACTGCTATGTTGTACTCTCCCCATCCACTTAACGTTGTGTGTGCGCACCTTTTTCTTTTTACTTTTATCATCAAAACTCCGAGCCCAAGGCCCATAATGAACAAGCATCGTTGGCCCCCTTCTTCTCCCATACTTCTTCTTCCTTCAGTGTTCGGGAACAAATGCCTGCATCCCCATGATCCATTCATGTCCAGCGTCTTTACGTTAAACTCCTTGTATATGTCGCATGTATACACACTCCTCCACTAGTTTTACATAAGAAGGATCTCCAACGTTTTCAACACCATCCAAGCCTCGATCTGCTGCCATGACATCACTTCCCAATCGTTCGTCGAACCCATACTTCCGTTGAACTCCACGCCTCGAGAGCTCCGCCTTCCACATCTTTTTGGCCCACTCGCACACCTTTCCCGAAGCTCCGTTCTCGGTGATGTACGTCATTAGTGAGATGAAAATGATAGTTTCCATCATATAACTCCTATGGTAAAAACACAGCTCCGAAAACTCATACCCACAGCCGATACTGACACAGCTACCCCCCTTCAACATCCTCGCCCTCGTACCATGCAGACCCCCTCCGAATTTCTCCATGCAGTCCGCCTCCGATCATCATGTCATTACCCTCTGTATGTACACGTAATATGAAGCTCAAAGTTGGATCGTGTATTCATGAGTGGGGTTTTTATTTTTACTGTTTGGCCGTTTGGGTCTCATTAGTTTTTCCAAGGAGAATGGCCAAATGATGTATTTATAGGGCTCGAATCCTTCACTGCGAAGGAATAGGGGAAAGTAGGATAGCTAACAGAGTATGGTTGTTTGCTTATTATACGGGGTAGGCACATGCTCTTCCTTTCTTGTTAAGAAATTGGGTAGGACGTGCAGGTTTATGCTAGCATATAGGTTTATAGATTCTTATGATTTGCAAAAACATAGTACATCAGTAGTGACTTCACAGAGAAGGGTATGGGTTAGCTTGAATTTTTACTTTTGTTAGAAAGATATAGTTAAACAGATTCCAGCGTTTCTTGTTTCGCAGAAATCCGATTCAGAACGAGTCCGGTACACTCAGTTGAAGTTCAGAACGTTAATTTACGAACTGCCGCGATATTACGGGCTTGATTATATTTAATATATATTTTTATATGTTCAAGTCCGTTCTAATTAATATATAAATTTATTTATATTACGAATTCAATATTTAAACTGATTTAAATATTCAAATTCAAACCGATAAGAATGAGGGACGTTACATTTACTCTAGGCGATAGCTAAATCTTTAATTAGATTTGAACGTGAAATAGTAATTAATATTTACCGATAACACCGTGGTGTTAGATATGGAGTATTACTAGTTTCTCCATGGGATGAATAGGTTGGGATTGGGAAATAAAATAAATGATAACTTCGGTGTGGTTCCTTAATCCCGACTAGTTTGGATAAACCTTAATATGGTTTAAAGTTATGGAAAGAATATTTGAATAAAAGGATATTCTGGATTGGAATTAGGCGTATGTTGTGTTTGTGTAACACTTGTTTATAAAATACGCGAGTTATTTGGAAAGACCGGGTTTATCCCATTCTGAATTACCGATACGACGATATGTTGACGATGAAGACGGTGGTTGAAGACCGGAGGTCTTCACATCGTTTGGATGATTAATGATGTCTTGATTGGGTTGTTCACCCAAGACGAGGTAATAAGTGGTGATCGTCCAGACGTACTTGGAGATCCACGGATATGCAAGGGCCTCTCTCCTGTATTTGACATATGGGACGAGGAATAAGGTGCCTCCAGTTTCGTTCAAACCCAGAACGGACTTGTAAATAGATTGTGTGTCTGACATTGGATTTTATTCTGCGCTGATTGATCTCTTTAAATATACATCTGCCTGGTGAAGGAGAATTTATTCTCTTACTTCACCCTTCTATGAGACGTACGGGATCAAAGCTTGTATATCGATAGACATCAGTCGCATGGCGTAAATTGTCTGTGTGGCATGCCTAAGTGGCAAATGATCAAGGCTTCTATTTAAAAGCAGAGTCTTGTGGTTAATGATCAAAGCATAGCTTTAATATAGCACCGCTTTGTGTATAGCGTTAATTCGCGAGCCTCACACCCCGATGTGAACCAGAAACGGGAGTGGATCTAGGGAGGACATGTGTTTCCTTCTAGCCAGAGGTGGTATCAGGGTTTTACATGCCATGGCATTTATATATTTTTACCTATGTGGTTGTTGGAATGTGAGGCGCCTCGGTTATATTGGCCACTATGGTGCCGATGGATGGTTTGGTCGGTATATGACCAGTTTACGCCCCATAGGGCGGGGAGACGTATTGTTCAGGGATTTTTAATCCACTACGTGTGGACCGGCCCTGTGGCACCAAGGTGCAGCTGCGGCTGTTCCTGAGACATGGGGTAGATTGTCTCGAAGCGGTAAAGACGATCCCTTGCCTTGGTTCACAAACGGAAATCCAACTTCCAATACGACATTGTTAGGTTTTATTTGTAATCCTATATATGGCGACATATTGGGATAGGGCGCTCATGTCGCCTATGATTGATACATTTATATTTGAAGTTAATTTCTTCACTTATAGTAACAACAAAAGATTAAATTTTGCGTATCAAGCATTATTTGGCTATTATAAGGTAAAACCCTATCCTCCGGCTTGCGTTGCATTGTGTGATGGGACCTGGGTCTTATAGCTTCATTGTTCTCTATTTAGCATTGTGTTGTTTGTTTTATGCACTGGTATTCTTGGGGTTAAAACCCGTTCCGTGTTATATGGCGTGGTCCCTTGATTTACCAAATTTTAAAGTAAAGTTTTAAATAACTGTTTTAGTTCTCACACTAGTCACATGACTGACCTGGAGTTTATTGTTTTAACCTAAACTCTGGGTGCCCTTATTTTCCACACGGCCAGATAGTAGTTGGGTTTTGCAGATATTATATTCACAGGATCCTGGTTTACAGCTGAAGTGATATTCGAAAAGCTCTGTATCCGTGTATTTCTTTCGGTTGTGTTTTGTATTATTTTCCGCTGCATTGTAAATTGTAAATCTCTGATATTTTTGTTTGTATATTATTCATGTATACTATGGAATATTCTTGTATTCTGATGAAATTGTTGTAATAAGCAATGAAATATTCTTCTATTTGTGTTCTGATTCGTCATGTTCTCAACTCAATCCGAGCTTTCATTTACGGGAAAGTTCGGGTCATTATATATAACATTGCAATAGTATAAATAAATTAAATAAAAAGAAACGTTACACAAGAACAAATGGAAGTTAATTAATAACACATTACGAATTAATAAATAGAATGTACTGTTAACTTTAAAAATGGAAAACTAGTTAATAGTACCACACGTATGCATGCGTAAACATTTGTGCTTAGACATGTAGAGTGTGTTTGTAGTGTCAACTATGGTATTGTTGTTGTTCTCCAAGACCCTGTTGTAATCAGTGTTGAGAAGAGTTTCTTGAAGAGAAGCAATGAAGTTATAAAACCCTCTCAGGTGAATGATACTGTAAATCATCCAGTAGTGGCAAAACTTGTAGCAAACTCAAACTCTAGTAAGAAGTCATTTTGGAAGAAGATTATTAGAACAAATAAAGCTTCAAACACAAGCATGCGGGTAGCTCAAACAAAGGGAAGGTTGAAGTTTTACCTTCAAAGCTTACTAGAACTTTTGAAGGTTCTTTGTCTGTTGGTTCTCACAAGTTTGTTGGCACAAATGGTCTTAGCCTATCTAACAGTTTTGTGGTCCTTGAAAAAATGCAGGAAGAAGAAAATCTTTTGAACAAGGTTAATGAGTTCGAAGATAGAGAGATTTTTTATAAAGGCAAGGGAAAAAGCAATGTTGAAGGTAATAAACCGAGTTTGAATGAAAGTGGAAAAAGCAAGCATGAAGGTAATACACAGAGCATGAATGAAAGTGAAAAACAAATTGTGGCTACAATTAGTTCAAATACTAATAAGACGAGGTTACTTGGTCAATAAAACAAAATGCAAGCATTCTTTTCCAAAGTTCTGAATTTTGGAAAAGAATTAGATTCTAATGACTAAGGGGATGATCTTCCAGGTCCATTGGACAGGCCTTCAAAGGCAACTGAAAATGTAGAAAGAGTTGTGTCCGTTATCATTTCACCTACTAATTCCACTTTTCAATTCGAACTGCGTTTCTTAAACAAGTTAAGTCCTACCCTAAAGTTGAAACAAGCTACTTCCATACTTGCAAAAGCCAACAACTTAGTTAATGGTTTGACCCCATCGTCTTCTACTAAGAAAAAGACCAAGAGCAATCAAGGAAACCCCTACGCACATCTTGTACCTCCTGCGGCTTGTAAAGCACCCCTATTCCTGATGCTGATACTTTTGCATCTACTAGCTCTCCTTTGACAACCCCTGGTTTCTTAACCAGGAGAAAGAAGAATGGGTTGATGTTAGGCGTGCATTTCAACAATGGATGACAAGAATTTTGGTTTGCTATTGTGAGCTTATGAAGGCTCTTGGGTTTGATTTTTGTAACAACCCGGATTTTCACAACTAATTTAAAAATTTTATTTTAGCTATTTTTAATCGATTTTGAATATTTAAAATATTTATTTTAAATAATAATGACTAAAAATTTATTTAAATCGAAGTTAGAATGTTAAATTTATTTTAATTATAAAACGAGCCTGAAATGGCGCGGTAGTTTGAAAATTCGATTTTAAATTTCAATTAAAGGTACAGAATTCAAAATAAATTGGATTTCAGTAAAACAAGACATATTTGAATCTGTTTAAAAATATCTTTCCAACGAATGTTAAAAGTTGAGATTTCATAACAGGAATTGAAAGTTATGCCCAATATAAAATTTAGAATAGTCGCTATGGAATTTATATATATTTTAATATAATATATAGCCCTTAAAAATAACCATTTTTCAAATGACCTCCATTTTCGACGAAACCACTTTTGTTTGATACGGAATGTCAAATTATTGCTAGATTCCAATTTTCATAATTTTTGGAATTAATATGTGAGCGTGGTAAATTAAAACTTGTTTGGTAATTTCAGTTTGAATTTAATCGACTGGAAAATGGCCATTTTTCAAACGGCCTCTAAATTCGACGAAATTAGTTTCGTTAGGACCATATCATCAAAACATAGCTAGATTTATTTTTCCGTGATTTTTCGAGTCAGTATGCAACCCCGGTAAATTAGAATGTACGTTAAAATAAATTTTGAACGTTAAATTACTTTATATTTTAATTTTGATGAAAACTGATCGAAACTGCCGAATTGGCCTATGATATATATCCCATTGTGTCCGAAATGGGGTATTTAACTAGGGGCGAAAGTCGTTGGGTTTGATCTGGAGTTCAAATTAAAAACTAACTTTTTGGAAATTAAATTAATTAAGTATATATCTATACTATACTATTAAAGTTGAGTTGTTTTTAGATAGCTTTCAAGACCTCATCAATTTGAACTAGAGTTGAATCTGAACATGACATGTATTGTGCACTCAAATGTCTCACCCTTTCAGCGGTATTTCAATTTCTTTTGCCTTTTTCTCCCTCTACCTTCTCATCCGCTTAATCCCTCTCCTCCTCGGCGTTTTTCACCGTCGTCTTGCCTGCCGCCTTCTTCCTCCCCACGTTGTGTTTCTGGTGTTTGCCGCACATCTCCCTTCTCTAATCGCTCTTCACTCATTCTCTCTCACATCACTAGTTTTCCTTGCTAAACCCTAAATTAATTGGGCCAACTCAGTTCCGCCTTCGACCGGTTGATTAGCAATCATGTGTTCACCCTGCTAGGAACGAGTGGACCTTCCAACATAAACTGTACCAGATCGTTTACCAACATATCTTCTCATGCGCCTCTCCTCTGCACAGTTCGATAGATCTATTGATCATCGTGGTGAGGTAATGTCTTTTATCACTTTATTACGTTCTGTGTACGCTTCTTTTCCTGCGTGCTTTGTTCCAACGGGGAAATATCGAGATGATTTGTTGATTTTACGAAAGTTTTTGTTTTTCTTCCCATTTCCATTTACGCTTATGTTTGATCTTAAATTAGGGGATTCTGCAACGGACACACATTATAATTCAATTTTGTAATTTATACTATGAATTGTGATTTTTGCTGCTTCCAGCTGAAATTTATACTGATCTGTTAGATTTTGAAGTGACATTTAACTATCCCATCTGTTGACCATTTGTCTATTCTTGAAATTTTGGAGCCGATTTCTTCTTAATTGAAGATGTTTTGTGAACTTAGCACATTTTACTTTTTGACAGCTTTCAAAATAATATAGCAGGATGATGTACTTTTTTCAAGTGAAAAATTAGCAATTAAACTTGGATCCAAGTTACATTCCTTTATACAAGATCTGTGAGATTAGTTGTATATGTTGGATAGTATATTGAAGCATTTTTGAATTTTTCTTCACCATAAATTAATGGATTTATTTCATTATTCTCTACATTATATTTAGCATCTTATTAGGTATTTGATCTTGCCATTACCTTTTTAAAAATCTCATATTAGCTTGTGTCCATTACAACATTGGGAACATATATTCTGAACTCTCAAACAATTACAAATAAGTATAAATTGACGTTAACCACATTACAAAATACTTTCTAAATAATATTCGCAATAATCTACAGTGGTATATTTAATTATTTTCTGGACAATGTAATTAGAGTTTGCGCATGTATATCTTGAGAATCAGAGAATATTATTTGAACAATCTAATAGAATGTATAAACTATGTGCTATATAGTAAATCTAGCTTTAGACACAATCAAGATAGAGTAAATAATATAATTTTCTCCCTTTTGTCTAGATTATTCTTAAACACAATATGAATTTATTTTAACTTTATACACAATCAAATAATAGAGTGAATTAAACTTAAAATTACACAATAAGTATAATCGATGTGTTCATTTGTTCGAGCATATGAAGATAACTCTAAATGTACAGATATTAGAAAAATTCCTCCATTTAAGATGTGTTTACAAAATTTCTAATATATATATAAGGAAATATCAATATTCCTCTCTTTTGTGTGTCGATGAAACCATTATTTACAAAACCGAATCAGACCTTAGTATACAGTATTTGTTAGCCCTCTTTTTGGCATTAATCTCATCGGGCCAAAACCAAAGCCCAAACGCACAAACCAAATACAAATTGTGCTCCAAGAGACCCATCAGGGACGCTACACCAAGCAATGGTATATCGATCCAAATCCCACTCAGTCAGATTAACTGCGCATTACCAGAAAAATCGTTCACTAGGGCGACTGAGTTTCTCGCTTCCAGAAAGAACTCGTCGACCGGTTATCTCGGGCCAGCGTGGAAGATTTCTACAGAGCCAGTCCACTTAATATCCCGACTTCCAAGGAGATAAAGGTGGTCAACCATATGCGGACAAAGCTTTGCTTTTGATATACCTTTCCATGGATGCCACGTCAGCCACAACTTTCGAGGATACTATTTATGAGTAGTGGAATCAGTCTTCTAGCCGCAATTCGAGCCAATGGATGGATTCCACGTGTATGGACCTTCTCGAAATGTCCGGACCATTTCGCAGCAGCCCAAGAAGCATTTTCCACCTATAAATACTTCCAAGCTTAAAGAGAAAAGGGGACTTCTCTTGGACAGAAGGCTTTCTTAAAACTTCTCATCTCTTCTATCCTCCGGAATCATAATCTCTCAAAAGGAAGAAAGGAAAATAGTTATTTCTTTCTTCTTTTCTCCAAACAGAAAAAGCATTGTATTTGTAATAAAAAAAAGAGAAATAATATATAAAGTGGACGTAGGCATTGTCTTTGCCGAACCACTATAAAAATTCTGTGTGTGCTCCCTGTTCTTTTATTTTGTATTTTATCTGTATTCGTGTGTAGATCACGTGATTGGGGGTTGATCGTCACTAGTGACCAACTTTTGACGTCAACACTTTGGCGCACCAGGAAGGGAAAGCGCCAACACCGCCATCGAGCTCCTGCTTATCCCAGGTGATGGCGAACAAACGAAAGAAAGATGCAACATCCTCTCGTCCCGCAAACGCCGATGTTGCAGAAGCAAGCCACGAAGTTTCCTCTCATGACAACATGTCCCGATTCCTTACCCGGGACGACATGGATAAAATCATGGTCGAACTCAGAGACCATATGACATCTCAGGGTAAAGTCCTCGAACGACAACAGAAGTTGATGGATCACCTTCTCGGTCGACTGGAAATAGGGTTGAACGCTTCAACATCAATTCCTCCATCGAGCGAAGCTGGGGCAATAACCGATCTTCGGTCTGCACGAAATCAGGCCACTAATCGAGCTATACCTTTATTTCATCCTGGTTTGGCTCCACCAACCGATCGATCCCCGCCAAGAATATCGCTTCCAGCAACCAACGCGGATGCAACAACAGAACCTCAGGAAGCTAGCGACCAAGATCTAGGTCGTCTGGAAAATATGCCTCCACTCTTTGGAACATCTCGACCTACCGAATCAGTCTAGCTACCCCCGGGTCCCTCAGAATCAATGCCATTCCCATCATAACCCGGGATCTTGCCGCAGACCAGTCTAACCACTCTTCCTCTTCAACGAAGAGTTGGAGTAGCCTTCCCTTCGAATGAGGGAAACCGCCCTACCATGCCGGTCCTCACCATAGTGGAAGAAAACGCCACCATAGATCCTCCTAACCTCACTTCAAACGGAGGCAACCCTGGCCTACGAATATCACATGCTATGTTGAATCAACCTAGATCTTTAGCTACAAATATGGCTCGATCCACAACTCATCAGGTTCCAGAGGGGCCATTCTATCCAGAACAACCCGCCAGATCTCACCTTCCCTCACACCTTCACTCAACTCTCGGAGGTCGAGCCCAGCCAACGACCACCCTTCCGAGCATGCTTTTGTCGGATCCTCGTACAGAACCCCTCAGGATACAGAGTTACGTTCATGGCAACGACTCCTTGGAGATGGGAATCAGCTGGCAAGCATCATCCGACGTTTCACTCGGGGCAATTCCTCGCAGCAAGACATAGACAATGTCAATCGCAGCCCCTTCACTAGACAAATCAGAAATTCTCGAAACCCTCCGGACTTCAGGTTCCCTGCCATCGAACCATACAATGGTCGTACTGACTCGACCATTCATCTTATGCGATACATGCGACATATGGAAGTACTTGGTGCATCGACCAGCTTCATGGCTAAGTGCTTTCCACTCTTTCTCACAGATATAGCCGGTATGTGGTTTCGGCAGCTAACAACGGAGTCGATCAGTAGTTGGAATACTCTGGTCACCCGCTTCATCGAGTAGTTTCGAGTGCATATTTCTCGACCAAAAAGTGTCATGTTTCTATCTACCATCAAACAGCGATTCAGAGAGACGCTAAGATCCTTCCTCGAAAGGTTCAACGTAGCCGTAGCATCTGTCGATCGGCCCGAGCCATCGATGGTGTTGATGGCAGCCATCGCGGGAGTCCAGAAGAGATCAGAATTCTCTAACTCCTTAACTAGGGATCCTCCCAAAGATATAGATGATTTCTATTCCGAGGCCGAAAGATTCCTCCGACAAGAGGATGCCAGCCTTGAGATGGAGAGCCTTGAAGTCTTGGTAGCCAAACAACAAGGTCCACTCAACGGCAATCGCCAGAATAAAGGAAGAGGAACGGCCCCGGAAAAGGATAAACGCAATGTCCGACCTCGAAATGAAAACAAATATATTCGGTACACCGAGCTCAATTCCTCTTTGCTCGATATCTATCTCGATATGCGCGAGTCCTTCCCCACTCCAAGGCCACCTCAACGAGAGCCGACCCAGATGGAACTTGAATCTGGCAAGCATTGCATATTCCACAATGTAGCTGGACATAATACAAATGATTGTCGACATCTACGCGATCTCATTGAAGGACGAGTCAGAAAAGGGGAACTTGCTGAGTATGTCATAAATCACACCCCGACCACGCCGCCGCGACCTTCTGCCCGAGCTCCTCAGGCTGGTCCGCAAGCTCCTAGAAATGGAAAGGACCCTGAGATTAGCGCTCGCGGCATTATCATTAATTAGATTTTTTATCTTTTCTCTCGATGTATTTCTTTCAATAATAGGGACGCCTTGATGCTATGTAATCAATCTCTGTCCCCATAGACTTTCTTTGTAATAGTTACTTAGCAGTTATGAACTTTACTTTTTGCAAAAGTAGGTTGACTGTTGTAAAATTTATAAGCCGAACCAAATTAGCGTTCGCCATTAAGCCAAGCATGGTTAATGCTCGCCCCCCTGTTCTATGTGGTTAGTGTGAAAGTCTACCACTACTTCAAACACCTACCCTTTCAAGTGAGAGAGGTCGCTTTTTCTTAAACACGAGTGTGGATTACACTCTCTTTCTTTACACCACGAGCGTGCATAGCTCGTTAAACTAACCCAGCATGAGTTGAGCATGAGAAACACTTGCACTAAAGCCGAGCATGGTTTATGCTCGCCACTAAGCCGAGCATGGTTTATGATTGCCACTAAGCCGAGCATGGTTTATGCTCGCCACCAAGCCGAGCATGGTTTATGCTCGCCACCAAGCCGAGCATGGTTTATGCTGGCCACCCTCTAAAGCCAAGTGGAATAAAATGCTCGACCCATGGTTTGTTTTGTATTTGCAGGAACTAATTCTTATGGAAATCATCATCTCGGCCTTAATACGGTTTCCGATAGTTGTCGGTCTTCTGGCCTTAATATGACCTGGCATGGTCGTCGGATTTCTGGTCTTAATACAACATCGGACCATTGGTTTTCTGGCCTTAATATGGTCCGGCGCGACCATAGCAGCTCGAGCGTTTGTGCTTCACTTCAGATTTCAGAATACACCTCCCTCTGTCGATGAAGATATATTCTGAGGGGCAAAGTGTTAGCCCTCTTTTTGGCATTAATCTCATCGGGCCAAAACCAATGCCCAAACGCATAAACCAAATACAAATTGTGCTCCAAGAGACCCATCAGGGACGCTACACCAAGCAATGGTATATCGATCCAAATCCCACTCAGTCAGATTAACTGCGCATTACCAGAAAAATCGCTCACCAGGGCGACCGAGTTTCTCGCTTCCAGAAAGAACTCGTCGACCGGTTATCTCGGGCCAGCATGGAAGATTTCTACAGAGCCAGTCCATTTAATATCCCGACTTCCAAGGAGATAAAGACGGTCAACCATATGCGGACAAAGCTCTGCTTTTGATATACCTTTCCATGGATGCCACGTCGGCCACAACTTTCGAGGATACTATTTATGAGCAGTGGAATCAGTCTTCCAGCCGCAATTCGAGCCAATTTATGGATTCCACGTGTATGGACCTTCTCAAAATGGCCATACCATCTCGCAGCAGCCCAAGCAGCATTTTCCACCTATAAATACCTCCAAGCTTAAAGAGAAAAGGGGACTTCTCTTAGCCAGACGGCTTACTTAAAACTTCTCATCTCTACTCTCCTCCGGAATCATAATCTCTCAAAAGGAAGAAAGGAAAATAGTTATTTCTTTCTTCTTTTCTCCAAACAGAAAAAGCATTGTATTTCTAATAAAAAAAAGAGAAATAATATATAAAGTGGACATAGGCATTGTCTTTGCCGAACCACTATAAAAATTCTGTGTGTGCTCTCCGTTCTTTTATTTTGTATTTTATCTGTATTCGTGTGTAGATCACGCGATTGGGAGTTGATCGTCACTAGTGACCAACTTTTGACGTCAACAGTATTATACCATGTGTTTATGATTAATTTATAGTGCCATGATTTATATGGCCAGGTTTAGCATAATATTGAGATAACTTCAGCAATATTTCATTTTTCTTTCAAGCTAAAATGCGTATATCATTTTCATTTTTTAGTTTCTTTGTACATGTTAGACATGTATTACTTTGAAACTTGCTGAATAACAAGCAATTTCAAAAGCTCAAAAGAATTTGAAAAAAAAGGAACTGTTTCAAGGATTAAACAGGAAATGCTAACAAGCAAACAATTAACAAAAATTAATTTTTAAATAATATCGAAGAATTGTAACTTTCTGAAATTTAATTATTTTACAACCATCTGAAAAATTAGATAAATGTAATAAGCATCAAAAATTCCCCCTTACCAAAGTGTTTAGGTTTAATGAAATCAAGAATTTTATGGTTGGTAGTCATTTCTTAATTTATATCCTTCATCTGGTCAAATAAATAATAAGGTAAATATTTCAAAATTTTAAAACTGAAGTCCTAAAAAATTTATTTTTAAAGTGATTCATTTTATTGGAATGCATCAGTGATGTAACTATCCTCATAGAGTTTCTCCCTTTGTTAGGTCCCACAAGAAGAGGGAAGACCATGCTTTTTCTTGAGAAAATGTGATGCAATATCCGTTGAGATTTTTCTTATTGGTAAGGATATTGATTATCAGATTAAATTATGCTATCATTTTGATAGTAAATATTATTATATGTTTGTGCAAGCAGAAAAACATTAGCAATTCTAATAACCTCTCATGTCCTCTGAAAATACTCAACTCTTAATTACCAAAATCATAAGCAACTTTGTGTATGCATTCATCTATAAAACAGGCAGGCAACATACATGAGTGACCAATTGTAGTAGCTAGCAAATTGTAGTGTAAGGTCTCCTGTCAGGAAATGGTGCATTCAAAACCCATGTCTGTCCATTTTTTTCTCCCTTTTAAAATAGTTTCCATCCTACATTTGTTATTTGGTCATTATGTCACTTATAACCACATTAACATCATGCAAAATCTTAAGATATTAATTGTTGGTTGTGATGTTATGATTTGGATTGTTTTATTGACATGGAAGCCATCCTCATCTTAAAGGATTTTTTCAAGTTACACACACACATAAGTAAGTTCAGGACCAGAATATTTTTGTTTTCTTGGTCATGATTAATACATTTTAATGAGATCTATGTTCCATGAACATAGTGCTTGCATTCCCTTTGTTCCTTGAACCAAAGGGAAATCATATTGTTTATTGTCTTATGACTATTTTTGAATTTGTTAGATTAGATACAATTGGAAACCAATTGTATTTGAAAGGTGTGATATAAACAAAGCTGTGGTAACCACTTGGAATTGTCAGAATGCCTAAAAATCCACAGACATGGTATATGTAATATGTCTATTATTTAGAAGCATTACGGCAGAAAGGCAGGGAAATGAAAATATTCAAATAATAGAAAACTCATAAATCTATAAATTTGAAGTAATGCCGGTAGGTTCAAAATTAACAAAAATTTCTAATCAGTGATTCCATACCCAAACTATCCCAAAAATTAATTTGTATTGTTTTGTAACATTTTAACATTATGGTACAGTTTTGTTTTGTTGCCCTTATCCATGTGTTTCTTAACATCATGATTCATTTATGATCTTCAAAATTTTGGGTTTCTTATCTCCAAATATATTTTTTTAAATCCAAAATTGTTTACGTTAGGTTTTATAGATTCTGTATGAAATGCATTACAGTTTAGTGTGTTGTGGTACCATGAAATGCATTATAATTTAATTTGCAAAATGTAAGTGGTAGAAACAACTATTGTTTGTTTACATATAAATAAGTAGTTTTAGGTCTGTATTGCTCGATTTTGATAGCGTCTCAGAGCATCTAAATACCGTTGTTTTTGCTATATGTTCCTATGTAAACCAATTAAGCTTGCAACTACATCTATATTTCCATTTGTTTATTAGCTGTAGGATATATATGTTACTGGCTTCGAGCTACCTTTCATGTCCATTTTTCAAACATCTAAGACTAAATGGTGATTTGATTAGATGCTCCCTTATAATTACCTTTTTCTACCAAACTTTTCCACTTCATTATGAAATAGGTTAAGTAAGCAAAAGTGGTTAGGATGAATACAAATAGAAAGAGTGTGCATTAGGTTAATATATCCATGGGGAAGCAAAAATTTGGGATGCTTATATTATTAATTTATCACCTTTTTTGTTTGATTATTAAAGCACGTCATAATACCTTTTTCGTAAGCACAAAACTAAGAAGATGGATTTTGTGCTCTCATACGCTTCGTGTACTTATTTTGGTGTTGCAAGTATTATTTTAGATGACGGCTAAATATGGAAAATTCAGACAAATTTCATATCATTTTATCTGGTTACCTGTTTTGAATAAGTGCAGTGAAACTTTAGTAGCAAAATGAATTACACTTTTTAATTTATGTTTACTTAAGCTTCAATTCTAGCAACACAAGATACAACAATGGTGATAATAGTATTAAATTTTGTGAAGCATAAAATATATGTTTCTGCGCATGAAGTAGATTTTAAAAGTGTGTTGGTAATCAACAACGAGAAAAGACAAAAGTACTTACCACTACATAGGTCTGTCTGTATGTTATTTATATTTTCATGTTCCCTTCTTTTTCTATTTCAAAATTGTGCTTATCATATATAGTGATTCAAATTCAACGTGCAAACTATAGTGCAGGCAGTCTGTATCATCAAGGACCATGCTGAAATAACCAAACCAGATACTTCTCTTTGAAACTCTAACTACAATGGAAGAAATTCTATTAGAGAATTGATAATAAGCAAACTAACGTACTTACAAGCAGTTTCAAAAGTTTTCAGCTCGATAGAAATTAAGAGTACTGAATATAAGCTACTCTCTTATGAATGCTCTAGGTTTGTCAACTCATAAAACCATATTTTTTGTTTTCTTACTTTTATATCAAACCAAATATCCAAGTTTTTAAAGAGATTTTATGATTATATTCTATTAAGGATGACATACTGCATATCTTAAAGGAAAATATGCAGTTTGCAAATTGTATGTATGTATGTTTGTTTGTCTCTATGATATATATATATATATATATATATATATGCATACACATACATCTATTTGTATGTATGTATATTTATATATTTTCAAAAAAAATGTATATATATAAATCTCATAGCTATGACTTATGAACCAAAGTTCGATGGCAGTAAATAAAGGGATAGGTCTAGCTTATGGCAAGATGGGACCATTTCCATAGCCGGATTTGTTTAATAGTACTAATGTTATATTAACATAGCAAAATAGGCACAACCTAAATAGCTTATCACCGTACTTGACCCAACAGATTAAGATGTAAAGCATATATTGATTAAAAACGATTTGAACTACTCATTATGGTGCTGTTTTATTTCATTTACTCCCTACCACAATCTTAGGATGTGGACTAACATTTTACTTAGCTTCTATATTGAATTATTTAATTTACATTCTAACAGCACGCCGAGGCATAAGATGTAAACTGTTTTTTTTAATATCATTGACTATTTAGTTTTGCAACTATTGTTATATTCATGCTCATTACTTTTATTGCTTTTGTTCATCCAATAACCTCTACACCATAATTGGTTATTTCTGTGAATTTTTTGATTCATTTAAAGCCACTGTTACATGCTTCATGCCATAAACGCATTGTGCCATTCTTTTTGCAGTTCAATGTGATTGTGCATGCCAAATATTTTCTATTACATGTTTATATTCATATAATCATGTTTTTTGTTTGGTAACTAGCTATCATCTATGTGAAGCATGCATGGCAGCTATTATTTAAATGAAGCTAACGTGAAATGTTAATCCATTTGTACACATAATATAAAATAAAAAACATTTTGATTTTCCAAATAAATTAACAATATTATAAAAGAAAATTTAACGTGAATAACTCTATGATTATCATATTGCAACCAGCTATAAATCTGAGTACATAGTGGTTATGTTCATGATATAGAATGAGCGGACTTCATCATGCAATTTTGGAGTGAAATACATTCATCAAGTGTCTGCATAATTTCATAAACGACCCAAACTTCCACTTTCGGGAAAGCCCAGATTGAGTTGAGAACAACACTCATCAGAACACAAACAATAGAACATTTCATTGCTATTACAACAATTACATATGAGTACAAGAATATTCTAGAGTATGAATAAATATCATACAGTGGAAAATAAATATTAGAGATTTAAAATTACATAGCAACGGAAAAATATAATACAATGCGTTGAGGTAAATACATCACTAGCACAACTGAAAGAGTTACACGGATGCAAAGCTTTCCGAATATAGCTCCAGCTGTAATCCAGGATCCTGTGAAAAGAAATATCTGCGCAAACCAAAACAACTAGCTACCTGTGTGGAAAATATGGGCACCTAGAGTTTAGGTAGAAACAATAAATTCCGAGTCAGTCATGGGACTAATGTGGGAACTAAAACAGTTATTAACTTTTTTTTAACTTTAAAAGTTGGGGAAAAACATGAGACCATGCCGTATAACACGGAACGGGTTTACTCCACATGAACCTCAGTTTAAAATAAAACAACACAATGGTTTTTGAAAAATGAAGCTATTATAAGACTCAGGTCCCATCACACAATGCAACGCAAGCCAAAGGATAGAGTTTTCCCTTATAATAGCCAAACATGCTTGGTACGTTTAAAACAAATTATTTTGATATTACTATAAGTGTATAATGTCAAAAAAAAACTTCAAATATAAATGTATCAATCATAGACTGCATGGGTACCATATATCATGTCGCCATACTAGTTCTACAATCAAAACTGCACAATGTCATATTGGAAGTTGTATTTGCATCATGAACCAAGGCAAGGGACCGTCCTTACTGAATTCAAGACAATCTAGCCCATGTCTCAGGACTCGTACTCAGTCAAGCCCTTAGGAGCCTCAGGGCCGGTCCACACATATGTTAGTGGATTATATATAATTCCTGAACAATACATTTCCTCGCCCTATGGGGCATAAATCAAGAGCCACTATGTAACACTCCATGTCCGTTAATGTCAATCACAAAGGGAATGCATTAACTTCCATGAAGCATTATAAGTAAACAGAACAGAATATTACCAGACAGATATATAAAGTAGTACTTGAAAAAATTTATAACTTTATTACAGTAGAAACAGAAGTAAGTTTGGTTACATCTTTCAAAACCACAATATCATAATTCAAGTACATAAATATCAGTCTTGTACAAGAGTCTTTAGAGTACGTAATTTTAAAGCCATAATCCCCAACATAAAATGCCATAAATAGGTAGAATCAAAGCCAAACAATACTTCAAGCACTCTAGCACTTTAAGCAGAGAGTAATCTAAGTCAAGCTCTTACGTTCCCAACATGAGTACCTGGGGGGGAGGGGGAAACGGAAGAAAAGAGGAGAAAAAAACTAGGTCAGACATGATAAGTCCAATGACTTTCAGCATATAAACAGATAATAGTATCATGACATGTGAATAAAACTGGATGAGAGATAGCCGTAACAAGAGTAGCAGGTTAATAGAAGAAACATAATGATATAGGCTAAGCTCCTTACTTAGTTTTCACTTCTCTGCACAAATACCGGTATAACAGAATTAGGTGTTGTCCTATTGTCTAAACAGAAAATAGAATGATCTCTTCAGAAACACGATTCTAGAAATGGGCCTTTACCACCCGAACAGAGACAAACGGTACAGAAACAGAATCAGGAATGAAATCAGAGCTAGAAATGGGCCTTTACCACCCGAACAGAGACAAATGGTACAGAAACAGAATCAGGAATGAAATCAGAGAAAGAAACAGAATAATCCTTAAGGAAACAGAATATTAGAGTTATGTGTACACTAGTAATGGGCCTTTACCACCCCAACAGACGGTACCACACAGAAATAGACAGGTGTTACCACCCCAATAGAAACAGGCGGTACCGCAACAGAAACAGACAGAACTAAGTGTACCCTGAATTCTACCCCAAGCGATCAGCTCCCTAATACATAAATACCATGTGTTGACCCCACAGAAGGGTGTATCACTCCCTAAAGTGGCAACCTATAGACACAGACCTATTTATAAATGTCACGGTGTCTTACATCCTCAGAGCAGACCGGATCCATGCATGCACATGACCCGGTTGGAATGCGCCATCAACACCCCTCGCCATTATCAGAGTGAACCTCTTACAATTAGTTCAGTAAGTGTGCCCGGACCCCTCTTAGTGTTGGGTCATAGTTTTTATACCAAAAAGGGTTACTGACTAATATGGGTCCCAAACAATAGATGACACAAGTAATTATCCCTCCTAACCTAGTGTCCCCAGACTAACAGATTTTAGATTAACTTGTTTATGGATTTCAGATGTACAAAGTTCATATTAACTTGTTTTAAGATCAGACATACAAGTTAATAGGTTTTCAGACTAATGGGTCAGATGTACAGATTAACAAGTTCTCAGACTAACAGATCAGATATACAGATTAATAGACTTACAGATTGTTTTACCTAACTTTGTATTGGGCCTACAGATTCACGAAACGGGTTTATTAGATTCATTAGTCCAGTTGTTTTAACCTTATCCACCCAACATGTTTTAGGTCTCATATTTATCTTAGATTTGCATTAATTAAATATTAATGCACAGACCTCTCACATTAGGTCGCTAGCTTGTGGCCGCTGGATGTGTCGGGCAGTTCCGGGCAGACATCCGCCACAAGCCAGACCTAACCTCGTGCCTAAGCATCCTTATTCCTACGACCTCTCACATTAGACTGACAGTTTTCGGTTGCTGGTTAAGCCGGTTGGGTCCGGGCAGGCTTCCACCGCAAACTGAGTCCAACCTCGTGTCCCAGCATTCTTATTTGTAGCTAGAGTTTTCATTCACAGATTATGCCAATATCAGATTAATTATGCCAATTCAACAAATTAACTTCTTTACAAGTTACAACAGATTATTCAAAGTTCCTTTAACATGTTTTGCTCAATTTTAGATCGAGCCTACAGATTACATACTCAAATCACAGTATTCAATTCCAACAGATCTAGCGGATTGGGCAATTTAATAGATTTAAACATATCCTAAAGTTCTATTATTAACATATCTTGCCTAATCATAAATTAAGCCTCATTTTACATGCCCAAATTATGGTCATAATTCTCAACATAAAAAATGCCCAAATTTAGTTACATTTTCCACAATACAGAATATTCTCTAAAAGCCCCAAATCATGATATACAATATGAATTATGCCAATTTATAGCCGTTGATTACCACGTATGTCAAATATCCAAAAATCCGAATTAGGCGTATTCACATTAATAGTTATCCATATTTTAATATAGGTTTTTCAGGCCTAAGTCACATATCCTTTTTCTTCCAAGTCATAGATCATCATATAAAATATGCCCCAAATCTAGCTCTTAAATTACAACATGTATTATGTCCTCAAAATCAGATCTTGAATTATAACATGCATTATGTCCCCAAATTACAAGTCATATGTTGTCATACATTAATTCTCCTTCTTCCAAATCATAAACCGTCATATATAGTACGACTAGATCTAGATCTTAAATTACAACTTATGTTGTGTTCTCAATTTAGTCATAAATCAGTTATTTCCAATTATGCATCATTCAATATTTTCCCCAAATTTAACGTTCGCGTGTCAATCTCTTATGAGATTTGGCTCAGGCTCATAGTAGCCTGGCTATAGAACAGAAGGAAGGAAGAGATACAGAATAGTTACAATAAGATAGATCTACACAGAAAAACAAATCTGGTAAACAAGAATAAGATGGGTCTACACAGAAAAAACAGATCTGATAAACAAGAATAATATAGATCTCCAATTCAGATTTATACCCATGTCAAGATCATAATTAAATTTCATATCTGAAAATAACTGTACTCACAAATCGTGGTTTAAGAAAGAGAAGAATGATCCGGGGATCTGATTTTCTGGAGTTGATTTAGCTTTCCGTTGATGTAGGCATTGATTTGTTATCTTTATCTTCTCTTTTGAATTGATTGATTAGGGTGGAGGCTAGGTCACCTTAGGTTTTAGGAGCATGGAGGCACCATTCCTCTGTGTTAATGAATTACGGTTTTGGTTTAGCTATGTATATATATATGTCTAGGATCGATTAGAGCTCTTAGATTAACCCAGAAACCATTAGGACCACCCAGATGCCACATCAGCCCTTAGGGCGAATCGGGCTACGGGTTGACAGTCAAACAACCTGGATCGACCCCCAGTCGACCCAGCAACGCTCGGGTCGACTCCAAAAATGGTGCGGTTCGGCTATTCCCCCTCCCGATTTGTTGTTTTGAACTTTTTTGAATATTTATTTATTTAATTTTTTTTTATATATATATTTCTCTCATATGCATACAAACTTCAAGGCTTAATAACATCTTCATAAGGTATCCGTTTTGTGCAAACCAAATGTCTATCTTGACCCAAAATTTTGAAATGAACATAATAGCGCAACCCATTTCACTTAATTCCTCTTTTAAAAATTAAGTATACTTTAATTTGTGAATTTTAATGTTATAAAATTACGGGGTGTTACATTCTCCCCTCCTTAAAGGATTTCATCCCCGAAATCTCCAAGTTAAGAAGAATGTATCCTACTATCCAATCATCCATCTACTCAACCATCATCCACAAGCATCCATTGTCCTTAAAAGTTTTCTAATGTCGTATGAACATATGCAGAGTGTGTGTATATGTTTCTTATCTAATGCAAAATCAGGCGGTCTACTGATCTAGTTAACCTCCTTAATGCGAATTATGTTAGTGCCATGAGTTCGTTTATGTATGGAAGAAATCCTATTTGATACACATCATTTCTATATGAGTTCATAACCATTCATCCAAATGCAACATCCATGTGATGAGTCAATCATTTTGCATCCACAAAAATTGAAAAATGCACACACAACCATATGATGTATGAGAGTATTTTTGAGTCGATCTAGTGCCTAGTGTGTGTATATGCATCCGCGAGCAACCACTAGCAACCACTTGCATCCACTTGCAACCATCAAACATAACATGTCTCAAACACATCTTTACACCCATTAGTTTCTACCTAAAGGTCGAAGACTCGATCAATAGGATTCAGCCAAGTGATAGAAGCAAGTATAATTAAAACAAAAGTTCTGTTCTCATTAGACATCGGTTAAGAGAATAAATCCCTAAGTATCAACCCCGATGACCGAAATCAACATCATATTGGCACCCAGAGAATTACTCCCATTAAACAATGTCAAAATTGGAAATATACTTCACGCTTTGAGTAAAAACCCTTATCCTTTCCAGAAATATTCAGATACTTACATACTACTGGTACAGATCAGATTATCAAATGATTCTTAGGAAACTAAGCATGATAAAACCCCACCATATCCCACAAAAACCAGAATGTATGCGTCACAGTCAACTTAACGCTTAACACAGATACCTTCAAACCCCAACTTATCACGAATATATGAGTCGTAACCCTTATGGGGTTTGAGACTAAAGCGGGATCAGAAACAAGACTAGTATTAAAGTGCAGAGTCTCAATTATAGAATCAAAATGCCAGAATTAAAAAGAGTTTTAACTCAATAATTAGATAAGGAAATTAAACCTTCTACAGAAATTTTCCTATCTCTATCCTATCCACCAGCCACAAGAGCATTCTCCTGCCCTCCAGAAGTAGGTTCTGCCCTCTGCCCTTGCCCTCATTTCTTCGGGCAGTCCCTAGTGAAGTGTCCTATTTCTCCACAGTTGAAGCAAGCACCCTTCCTCTTTCTGCAATCCTTGTTCAGATGAGTCAAGCTTCCACAAGTAAAGCACTTTTTCTCCTTCTTATCTTCAGACTTTTCATCCTTCTTTTTTGTTTCCTTTTTGGGCCATGCTTTCTTGTTTTGTGGTCCTTCGAGCTTTTCCTCTTTCTTCTCACTTTTGGCTTCCTCTTCATGCATTAATGTCATGTCAACCAATTTCTCGAAGGTAGACCCCATAGGAATGTGGGTCATAGCCAACCAGTGTAGCGGTTCATTCAAACCTTTAACGAATCTCAGGGCCTTCTTATCAGGTGTGTTCACCAAGTCTAAGCCAAATCTCGCCAATTGGTTGAACTTGTTGACGTACTCCTTTACTGATAAATTCCCTTGCTTCAATGCTAAGAACCTCTCTACGTATAAATTCTCTTCTGCTCATGAGAGAAAATTCATCTCGAACCTATGCCTGAAATCCCACCATGTCTCCACTAGACACTCTCCATTCGTGACCTCCCACCAAAACGAGGCTTCGTCCTTCATTAACCAAGCAGCTAGTTGGACCTTCCTTCCGTCTTCTATCTCGAAGATACCAAATAAATCTTCCACCTCCTTAAGCCAATTTTGAGCTTCAACAAACGTCTCTGACCCATGAAAAGGTTTCCCGCCCATCGCCCGGAAGTCCTTGCATATCTTCGAAAAAGTATCAACGCGTGGAGGGGGAGGAGGAGGAGGAGGAACGTCTGCTGGGCCTGAGGCGGTGGCCCTAGCCTCCAAATATCTTCGGAACCAAGTTGGTATCGGTATGCCCTCGGGTATCTCGGGTACCCCAGACATGCTAAAAAGAAAAAGGGAAGAGATTCAAAACGGAGAATCGAAAGAAAGATATATGGCTTTTGGGGATTATTTTTTTCAAAATAAACTCTACTTTTGAAAATACTTCCTTCTTAAAACCTTTTTGAAAATAGTTTTCAAAAACTTTTATCTAATCTGGTAACCTTCAGCTCAGATATCAAGTGTTACACCCCATGTCCGTTAATGTCACTCACAAAGGGAATGCATTTACTTCCATGAAGCATTATAAGTAAATAGAACAGAATATTACAAGACAGATACATAAAGTAGTACTTGAAAAAATTTATAACGTTATTACAACAGAAATAGAAGTAAATTTGGTTACATCTTTCAAAACCACTAGAGTACGTAATTTTAAAGCCATAATCCCCAACAGAAAATGTCATAAATAAGTAGAATCAAAGCCAAGCAATACTTCAAGCACTCTAGCACTTTAAGCAGAGAGAAATCTAAGTCAAGCTCTTACGTTCCCAACATGAGTACCTGGGGGAGGGGTAACAGAAGAAAAGAGGCGAAACAAACTAGGTCAGACATACGTCTGCTGAGTCCAGTGACTTTCAACATATAAACAGATAACAGTATCATGACATGTAAATAAAACTGGATGAGAGATAGCCGTTACAGGTGTAGCAGGTTAACAGAAGAAACAGAATGATATAGGCTAAACTAAGCTCCTTACTTAGTTTTCACTTCTCTGCACTAATACTAGTATAACAGAATTAGGTGTTGTCCTATTGTCTAAACAGAAAATAGAATGATCTCTTCAGAGCGAAGCTAGAAATGGGCCTTTACCACCTGAACAGAGACAGACGGTTCAGAGACAGAATTAGGAACGAAATCAGAGACAGAAACAGAATAATCCCTACGGAAACAGAATATTAGAGTTAGGTGTACACTAGTAATGGGCCTTTACCACCCTAACAGACGGTACCACACAGAAACAGACAGGTGTTACCACCCCAACAAAAACAGACGATACCCCAACAAAAACAAACAGAACTAAGTGTACCCTAAATTCTACCCCAAGCGATCGGCTCCCTAATACATAAATACCCTGTGCCGGCCCCATAGAAGGGTGTATCACTCCCTAAACTGGCAACCTATAGACAAAGACCTATTTACAGATGTCACGGTGTCTTACATCCTCAGAGCAGACTGGATCCATGCATGCACATGACCCGGTTGGAATGCGCCATCAACACCCCTCGCCATTATCAGAGTGAACCTCTTACAATTAGTTCAGTAAGCGTGCCCGGACCCCTCTTAGTGTTGGGTCATAGTTTTGATACCAAAAAGGGTTACTGACTAATATGGGTCCCAAACAACAGATGACACAAGTAATTATCCCCCTAACCTTGTGTCCCCAGACTAACATATTTCAGATTAACTTGTTTACAGATTTCAGATGTACAAAGTTCAGATTAACTAGTTTTCAGATCAGACATACAAGTTAACAGGTTTTCAGACTAATGGATCAGATGTACAGATTAACAAGTTCTTAGACTAACAGATCAGATATACAGATTAATAGACTTACAAATTGTTTTACCTAACTCTGTATTGGGCCTACAGATTCATGAAACAGGTTTATTAGATTCATCAGTCCAGCTGTTTTAACCCTATCCACCCAACACATTTTAGGCATCATATTTATCTTAGATTTGCATTAATTAAATATTAATGCACAGACCTCTCACATTAGGTCAGTAGCTTGTGGCCACTGAATGTGCCGGGCGGTTCCGGACAGACTTCTGCCACAAGCCAGACCTAACCTCGTGTCTAAGCATCCTTATGCCTATGACCTCTCACATTAGACTGACAGTTTGCGGTTGCTAGTTAAGCCGGTTGGGTCCGGCAGGCTTCCACCGCATACTGAGTCTAACCTCGTGTCTCGGCATTCTTATTTGTAGCTAGAGTTTTCATTCACAGATTATGCAAATATCAGATTAGTTATGCCAATTCAACAAATTAAATTCTTTACAAGTTACAATAGATTATTCAAAGTTCCATTAACATGTTTTGCTCAATTTTAGATCGAGCCTATAGATTACATACTCAAATAACAATATTCAATTCCAACAGATCTAGCGTACTGGGCAATTTAATAGATTTAAACATATCCTAAAGTTCTATTAACATATCTTGCCTAATCATAAATTAAGCCTCATTTTACATGCCCAAATTATGGTCATAATTCTCAACATAATATATGCCAAATTTCGTTAGATTTTTCACAATACAGAATATTCTCTAAAAGCCCCAAATCATGATATACAATATGAATTATGCCAATTTATAGCCGTTGATTACCGCGTATGTCAAATATCCAAAAATCCGAATTAGGCGTATTCACATTAACAGTTATCCCTATTTTAATATAGGTTTTTCAGGCCTAAGTCACATATCCTTTTTCTTCCAAGTCATAGATCGTCATATAAAATATGCCCCAAATCTAGCTCTTAAATTACAACATGTATTATATCCTCAAAATCAGATCTTGAATTATAGCATGCATTATGTCCCCAAATTACAAGTCATATGTTGTCATACATTAATTCTCCTTCTTCCAAATCATAAACCGTCATATATAGTATGACGAGATCTAGATCTTAAATTACAACTTATGTTGTGTTGTTAATTTAGTCATAAATCACTTATGTCCAATTATGCATCATTCAATATTTTCCCCAAATTTAGTGTTCGCGTGTCAATCTCTTATGAGATTTGGCTCAGGCTCTGGCCTTAAAACAGAAGGAAGGAAGAGATATAGAATAGTTACAATAAGATAGATCTACATAGAAAAACAGATCTGATAAACAAGAATAAGATGGATCTACACAGAAAAACAGATCTGATAAACAAGAATAAGATAGATCTCCAATTCAGATTTATATCCATGTCAAGATCATAATTAAATTTCATATCTGAAAATAACTGTACTCACAAATCGTGGTTTAAGAAAGAGAAGAACGATTCTGGGATCTGATTTTTTGGAGTTGATTTAGCTTTCCGTTGATGTAGGCGTTGATTTGTTATCTTTATCTTCTCTTTTGAATTGATTGATTAGGGTGGAGGCTAGGTCATTTAGGTTTTAGGAGCATGGAGGCACCATTCCTCTTTGTTAACGAATTAGTGTTTAGGTTTAGCTATGTATATATAGATGTCTAGGATCGATTAGAGCTCTTAGATTAACCCAGAAACCATTAGGACCACTCAGATGCCACATTAGCCCTTAGGGCGAATCGGGCCACGGGTTGACAGTCAAACACCCTGGATCGACCCCCAGTCGACCCAGTGGGGCTCGGGTTGACTCCAAAAATGGTGCGGTTCGGCTATTCCCCCTCCCGATTCGTTGTTTTGAACTTTTTTGAGTATTTATTTAATTTTTTATATATATCTATATATATATATATATATATTTCTCTCATATGCATACAAACTTCAAGGCTTAATAACATCTTCATAAGGTATTTGTTTTGTGAAAACCAAATGTCTATCTTGACCCAAAATTTTGAAACGAACATAATAGCTCAACCCATTTCACTTAATTCTTCTTCTAAAAACTAAGTATATTTTAATTTGTGAATTTTAATGTTATAAAATTACGGGGTGTTACACAGTACGGACTCAAATCCTAGGTACCTCGCTTTCCATCTTCCACGTAAGTAAAAATATCTAGGATCCATACCATGACACCATTCCTAGCTAGAAAGAAATGCATGTTCTCCCTGGATCCTTCTTCTGTTTTTGGTTGTGAGGCTCGCGAATCAACGCTATACACAAAGCTATGCTAATTAAAGCTGTGCTTTGATCATTAACCACAAGGCTCTACTTTTCAACAAAAGTCTCGATCATTTTCATCTTGGCATGCCACACTGACAATTCACGCCATGCGACTGATGTCTATCAATATATAACCTCTGAGCTCGTACGTCTCAAAAAAGAGTGTTAAGAAAGAGAATAAATTCTCCGCCACCAAACAGATATATATTTAATAGAAATCAATTAGCAGAGAATGAAATCCAATGTCAGACACACATCCATTTACAAGTCCGTTCTGGGTCTGAATGAAACCGGAGGCACCTTATTCCTCGTCCCATATGTCCAATACAGGAGAGAGATCTTCGCATATCCGTCGATCTTCAAGTACGTCTGGACGATCACCACTAATTACCTTGTCTTGGGTGTACAGCCCAATCAAGGCATCAGTAATCATCCAAACGATGTGAAGAACTCCAGTCTTCAACCACCATCTTCATCGTCGACTTTTAGTCGTCATATTCATTATTCAGAATGGGTTAAACCCGGTCTTTCCGAATAATTCACTTTTTTATAATTAATAATCAAGTGCTATAAAAACACATCATACGCCTCATTCCAATTACGAATATACTTTTATTAAAATATTCACATTATTAGGGAAGGGTTCCCATTAATTTTATCGAAGATAAATTCTTTTAAATTTATTCCTTAATCTTCCTTTGGTTATCCATTTCAAAAGATTTTATTTTAACTTTTCACAATTCTAAACCAAAATAAGGTTTATTCACTAGTTGGGATTATCGAGCCTTACCGAAGTAATCATTTATTTATTAATCCCAATCCCAACCTATTCATCCCGTGTAGCAAAACTGGTAGTACTCCATATCTAACACCCACTGCGTTATCGGTAAATTTAATTACCATTTCCTGTTCAAATCTTATTAAAGATTTAACTATCGCCTGGAGTAAAACTGGTGGTACTCCATTCTCGATCATTTCCCAAATTTGATAATTTAAATTATCACATTCTCATTTCAATCTAATTAAAGATTCATTAAAACTCTAATTCAGTTTTAATCTCAAAAATCATTACTTAATGATTATTCACAGTTAAGAAATAAATCTTATCTTTAACTGGGTTAAAGAACTAATGTCATTTAAAACACAGTACACGATAAACCCCAAATTCTTCTTCCATCAAAATGGAATCTGCACAAAAATCATAATAGTACACAATCAATATGAATTCCCGTGTCAAACTAATAATATAAATGGAATAGCGGCAAAGCCTTTTAAATTCCATATATAGTAATGGTCTTCATTCAGAGAAGCTCATCTCGATTATAACCAAATCGAATTCCATCCAATTCCAATTTAATATATATTAAATTGGAAAACTTTACTTTGGAAAATTTCCATTTAAATCTTATTAAAAGATTTATAAATTCCAAAATTATATTTTCACTGTTAATTGGGTTAAAGAACGAAAATCTTTAAAAACACAGTTTGCAATAAACCCAATTCACATTTCATTTTATTCCAATTACCAAATATAATTGGAAACTCCAATAATCTTAATTAAAAGATTAATAAATTCCGAAATTATATTTTCATTGTTTCGGGTTAAAGAACGAATGTCTTTATAAACACAGTTCACAGTAAACCCAATTCACATTTCATTTTATTCCAATTACCAAATATAATTGGAAACCCCAATAATCTTAATTAAAAGATTTATAAATTCCAAAATTATATTTTCAGTGTTAATCGGATTAAAGAACGAATGTCTTTAAAAACACAGTTCACAATAAACCCAATCCAGATTTCATTTTATTCCAGTTAACAAATATAATTGGAAACTCAAATAATCTTAATTAAAAGATTTATAAATTTCAAAATTATATTTTCACTATTAATCGCGTTAAAGAACGAATGTCTTTAAAAACACGGTTCACAATAAACCCACAATCAACTTTCATTCTAATTCCAATTAAATATTAATTAATTGGTAAACTTTTCTAAATCTTAATTAAATGATTTATTCTTTACTCAACTGGGTTTAAGAAAAGTTTTATTTAAGACACCATTCACGACAAACCCAAAATCCAATTTCACTTCAATTCATATAATGGATAATTTGATTATAATAAAACCAATACAAATCCAGTTTTTTATTTCTAAAATAATTGGACTATTATTCTAGTTAATAACTAGTTCATTTAGATAAAAATGTATTTTTATCTTTTCAAACTTAGAATTTTTCATCCAAAATCTTTCCAAATTATTAATTATGATTTTACATAATTTATCCATATTTTTATTAGTTTTATTAAGGCCTTTACAGTCGGTTTCCAATAACGGCCACCGAACTGCATCCATAACGACCTTTTCTGAAATTGATTTGGACATAATTCCAAATATAACCATTAGATTTCAAATCTCTTATATTCATTGGAAAGCTCTTTTCGATATGAACCTAATGTTTCCAGTTTTAGGAGAATCCAACGGTCAGATCTCCCATTACATCAATTTGAAGTTAAAGGTCGAAAATCGCGAACGGTCGCTGTGCGGCACGTTCTATTCAAGCCATTAAATATATATAATATATATTATATATATTTCATCGATTTTCATTTAAGAAATATTTTATAAATTGTTTATATATTCATTTTAAAACGATTCCAACTTTATTTTCAATTTTAAATCAAATTGAATATTCCATATCTTTATCATATTAAAACGATAATATTTTCAAAATATTAGATTTTGAAATCACTTCTTTTCGATATTTATTATAAAATGAATAAAACTGATATAAAGTTCCGTTTGAGCAAAAATGGCGTTTGCTACTTAACTCAGCTTCATATTTTTATATTTTTGTGCCCATCCAAAATCGGACATCAAAATCATAATTTTATTCTTCACTAACTAATAACTACTCCATAGCATGTAAATTTTATTCATTCCAGATATACTTTAAAATTTTCATTTTTAACGAACAAACATTTATTTCATTACATGTAAATTTTGTACACTTCATATTCATGTTAAAAATAATATTTTTAATAAACAAACATATATTTCAAGACATGTAAATTTTAATGGTTCTTACATATTCATGTTGAAAGTGATATTTTTAATGAACAAAAATATATTTCGAGACACATAAATTTTATTCACTCCACCTATATGTTAAAAATAACATTTTTATCTAACAAACATATAATTCAACATATGACTATTTTTATTACCTCATTCACATGTTAAAGATAATATTTTTAACTAACAAAAATATAATTCAACATATGATTATTTTTATTACTACATTGACATGTTAAAGATAATATTTTTAACTAACAAAAATATAATCCAACATATGATTATTTTTATGACTAAATTGATATGTTAAAGATAATATTTTTAACTAAACAAAAATATAATTCAACATATGATTATTTTATTGGTTTGTACATACAATAAAATTTTGATTTTTATTGTTAAAACATTTTATTTTAAAATATTATTTATTTCTGAGTCAAATGCGACTCAATCAATTACCATATAATTTCAGTTATATGGATTTCATACATCGCATGTATGCAACAATACTGATAAATAATCATTAAACAGTCCATTCACATCCAGAGTGAAATTTACAACTGTGTGAGAATTAAAATAAATAAATAACGCTCATCACAGACTGTCAATCCATCGATTGAAATACAACTAAATATTGGGACTAGTGCATGTCAAATATCATCATAATACCCGTGTGGAGTTTTCAAGCAACAACAATGAATTTAAATAAATTATTGGTTAAAAAATTTAACCTATTCTAATTCGGTTTAAATTTATTTTTCTAATTAGCCAATTTTCACTGTTTAAATTATAAATAAATATTTATAATTTAATTTCAACTACTACATTAATGTTAACATTATTTTTAATACGTAAAACATTTCAACTTCACAAACAACACAAAATACAGTCCAAACAAACAACTATGGTTCCTACAATCACACTGCTAAGCATTGCATCCTAATATATATTTAACTGTAAAATAAATAGAGTGAGAAGGAGTTCTCACCTTGGGTTTCCACTCCGTCTTTTTTTATGCAAAAGGAATGTGACCTTTTCAGCTCTACAGTCCACTTATGACGTCCAAATCACTCCAAATCATTTTTATTGCGAAGCTCTCATCGATACGGTTCCAATGCATCTTGTTTCGTTGATTACCGAGTTCATATGAAAAAGTTATGCTTTTTTCAATTTTCATGTACATATAAGTAATTAACACAAGTAATTAATTAATTACCTTAATCATTACTAATTACATCCTCTAATCTCTTCTTCCTCTCTCAAAACTCACGTCTAACATAGCAGCCCCCTTCACCATTCATGCAACTTCTCTCCCCTCTCCCTTCTTCATTTCTCAACGAAATCAAATGCCATATACACCGCTGTTCTTCTCTTTGAACACTCTTCGATTCTAACACCATCTTCTCAAACTTAAGCTCGCCATGAAAAATCCATCCATTGCCATTTACAACGCACACATGTTTCAGGTCTCGACACTTTTCGGCGCCGAATCGCCTCAAACTTCACATACAAGTGCTATTTTCTATGCTAAACTCAAACACAATAACTAAAACATATATCGTTGCTTGCATTTGCAACAAACTCCAACCCTAGGCACAAAAACTCATGTTTTCCTCTAATCGTACAAAAATGCAGCCCATAAACTTGAGATGCACCCTTCCAAGCTCATAACCAATTCGAGGAGAATCACTCTAGGATCACAAAGACACTTGCTTTGGAATTTATCGATTTATTTTGGATTTGTTTTGATTTTCTAAAGGTTGCAAAACTAGGTTTAGGAATGAGGCAAGGGGCTGCCGTGCAAATGAGGAATAAGATTAGGTTAGAATGTGTTTAAGATGTTATATAATGGGTGCAAATTATTTTTTTATTAGTTTTATATTTTTTGTACTCAATTTTTGCTTATTTTCATTGTTTAAAAATTCGTGTGATCACCTACGGATCCCGTTTTCAATTAAAATTGACATGCAACTACTCTCTGACATTACGGACCCAACGAAACTGGTTTCGTTGAATTCCGAGTCTGTATGAACAAACGTCGAATTTTTAGAATCAAAATATTGTCTGTTTTTCACTCTAAAAATCACGTGCGATCACATACTAATTTTAAAAATCATGAAATTTGGAATCTTGCCATTATTCGATGTTACGGATTTAGTAAAAAAAGTTTCGTCGAATTCCAAGGTCGTCTCAATAATGTTCCTTTGTAAAGCTGCTCAAATTAGCTTAAAAATGTTACATTAGCATACATTTTCTTCTTGTACGCCCAAACGCTAGCGCCAAAAATTATGGCCTTTTGGATTTAACCATTATTAGATGATGCGAATCCAAAAAAACGGAATTGAATTATGAGATCGTCTCCATAATGTTCCTTTGTAAACTGATCGTCGGTTTTTGAACAAATGGTATTGCTTCGCACAGCCACATGCTGACTCCGTTGGACACACATTTTGGAACACAAAAATGATTTTTCATTATGAATCCAACAAAATTGGTCTTGTCGAATTCTGAGCTTCTTAGCAAAATTTCACTTTTAAAGGGCCATGCGATGATTTTAAAAATCAAATTTTTAAAATTTTCAATAGAAAGCTTATAAATCAATTTAATAATTTTAATGAGGAGTTCGTTTCAAGTCAAAAAATATATATAAATAAATTTTAAAATTATTCTCAAATTTTATTTCTCAGAAATAACCAATTTATATTCACAAGTTACTTAAAATAGATTAAATTAAAATTTTAAATTGGTTCTGAAAATGCGGGTTGTTACAATCTCCCCCACTTAAAATCTTTTCGTCCTCAAAAAGGAACGGAGCTGAAAGTTATTTAACTAACCAACTCAACTTTCATTCTGGCTTTCATTCTTCAACTTTTTAGTTTCTAAGAATTTTCTAATTTCTCAAAAATTTGGCTAACACCCTAAATTTTCGAAAAATTTCGCCATAACCTCCTTTGTATGGGTTGATATTTAAAACCGCTACTTGCCTCCTAGGGCCCTCATCAATCCAAAAGAAAAGGAAAAAGGCAATCGGCTCGTAAAATCATCAAATCCAATGAATATACTAAACATGTACCTATTTGTCGGGCATACAATTTTATTCCTCTTCTTAGCTGTCATGCTATGACCTGTTCATACATATATATGTACATGTATGCAATTTCAATCAATTTTCAATTCAGTTCAATAATTTATTTGATTTGGCTTAATTTTACATTCATTCTCATATTGGTTAAATTAATTATCATTCCAATATTTTTATTAGTTACATTAGTAATTAAACATCACAACCAGCAATCAATTAGTTGGTTAGATTTTTAAACGCATAACTTTAATTATATTCAAAAATCATCTTTTTGGTGCCAGATCACAACAATAACCCTATTTAAATTTTGGTTCTCACACTAGTCAATTGGAAATATATAGATATTCCACTTTCAAAACTTGAGCATAAATTCTGATGATGCGGCCACTATCATCAGAATAGTCTCCGAGTGACTAGATTGTGATTTTATATCTACCCAGTATATTTGAGACTTCATATATACGCTAGCTAGGCATATATGCAAAATCTTCATATACTTGATTGTCCAAATTCAATATAAAAATAAATTATTCAAATACGTATAATAGAGTTTAAATTTTCAAAACAAATTTTGTTTTCAAATTTTTTTTTTAAAATAACACTCTTCACACTCGTTCGACGATACTAGTGATCCCATGTCTAACGATTCATTCCCCTTGGGTATTACTAATCCAGTCTCTAATGAATTCTTTTGTTTGGTTCTAATATGTCTTGTTCTCGAGCTCTGTAAACCAAAGCTCTGATACCACGCTGAAACGACCCAAACTTCCCCTTTCGGGAAAGTCCGGATTGAGTTGAGAACAACATTCATCAGAACATAAACAATAGAACATTTCATTGCTATTACGAAAATTACATCAGAGTACAAGAATATCCCAGTATGAATATATATTATACAGTGGAAAACAAATATATGAGAATTAAAATTACATAGCAGCGGAAAAATATAATACAATGCATAGCGGAAAATACATCACTAGCATAAATGAAAGGGGTACACGGTTACAAAGCTTTCCGAATATAGCTCCAGCTGTAATCCCGGATCCCGTGAAAAGAAATATCTACACAAACCAAAACTACTAGCTGCCCGTTTGGAAAATATGGGCACCCACAGTTTAGGTAGAAATAATAAACTCCGAGTCAGTCATGGGACTGGTGTGAGAATTAAAACAGTTATTAACTTTTTTTACTTTAAAAGTTGGGGAAAAACATGGGACCACGCCGTATAACACGGAACGGGTTTACTCCACATGAACCGCAGTTTAAAATAAAACAACGCAATGCTTTATGAAAAATGAAGCTATTATAAGATTCAGGTCCCATCATACAATGCAACGCAAGCCAGAGGATAGAGTTTTCCCTTATAATAGCCAAACATGCTTGGTACGCTTAAAACAAATTATTTTTATATTACTATAAGTGTATAGTGTCAAAAACAACTTCAAATATAAATGTATCAATCATAGACGTCATGGGTACCATATATCATGTCGCTACACTAGTTCTACAATCAAAACCGCATAATTTCGTATTGGAAGTTGGATTTCCATCACGAACCAAGGCAAAGGATCGTCCTTACCGAATTCGAGACAATCTAGCCCATGTCTCAGAACTCATACTCAGTCAAGCCCTTAGGAGCCACAGGGCCGGTCCACATATATGTTAGTGGATTATATATAATTCCTGAATAATACGTTTCCCCGCCCTAGGGGGCGTAAATCAAGAGCTAGGGACTCAAATCCGAGGTGCCTTGCTTTCCATCATCCGCATAAGCAAAAATGTCTGGGCTCCATAGCATAACACCAGTCCTAGCTAGAAAAAAACGCATGTCCTCCCTGGATCATTCTCCTGTTTCTGGTTCATACCGGGGTGTGAGGCTCGGGAATCAACGCTATACACAAAGCTATGCTAATTAAAGTTGTGCTTTGATCATCAACCTCAAGGCTCTGCTTTTCAACAAAAGCCTTGATCAATTGCATCTTGGCATGCCACACAGAGAATTCATGCCATGCGACTGATGTTTGTCAATATATAACCTTTGAGCTGGTACGTCTCAGAGAAGTGTGTTAAGCAAGAGAATACATTCTCCGCCACCAAACAGATATATATTTAGTTTGGATAAACCTTAATTTGGTTTATATTGATATCCAAAGGCAGATTAAAGAATAAATTTAAAGAATTTATCTTTGATAAAATTAATGGCAACCTTTCCCTAATGATGTGAATATTTGAATAAAAAACATTCTGAATTGGAATGAGGGGTGTGTTGTGTTTTTATAGCACTTGTTTATGAGATACGTGAGTTATTCGGAAAGTCTCCAATTTATACCCATTCTGAATAATTGATTTGACGATAATCAACGATGAAACAGTGATTGAAGACCGGAGTTCTTCACATCGCTTGGATTATTATTGATGTATTGATTGGGATGTACACCCAAGACAGGGTAATAAGTGCTGATCATCCAGACGTACTTGGAGATCGATCGGATATGCGAGGACCTCTCTCCTATATTAGACATATGGGACGAGGAATAAGGACCTCTTTCCTGTGTTGATTGATTTCTATTAAATACATATCTGCTTGGTGGCAGAGAATTTATTCTCTTGCTTAACACCCTTCTCTGAGGCGGACGAGCTTAGAGGTTATATATTGATAGACATCAGTTGTCGTGCGTGAATTGTCAGTGTGTCATGCTGAGATGCAAATGATCAAGGCTTTTGTTGAAAAGCAGAGTCTTGTGGTTGATGATCAAAGCATGGGTTTAAATAGCATAGCTTTGTGTATAGCGTTAATTCGCGAGCTTCACACCTTGGTATGAGTCAAAAACGGGATTGGGACTGCAGGGAGTTCACGATGTTTCTTTTGTTGTATATAACGGTGTTGTATACACAATTATATGATTTTTGTTTGATGATAACAACCAAATATTTTTTTTTATTATAAATGTATTTGTTACTGTACTGTTTCATATATTTATCATAGACTGGAATATAATATTTATATTTAAATAGAATACGGAATACGACTGTAATTCAAATATTCACACAGTATTTTATTTAAATATAATATTATGCTTCAATATTTAACAGTATAGATTTACAACTCCACTATTTGCTCAACATTGTAATTCACTGAAATAAAATTTCATTATATACAAAGCTCCTCACACAACACACAACACTCATACAATCACTCAGTCGTACATTTTCATATATACATTCTTTTTACACACATTGTGTGAAGGCCCGCCCCGCATCAGTCGGCATTTCCTCCTAAAGTGCGTTGTACACATGCCCGACTAGCACGGGACGGTCGTCAGAGAAAGGAAAGAAGAGAATGAAGTAATCAAGAACCAGTAGAATGTCTCACAGCGCATGGAGCAAAATATAATAATAATATACTTGACATAAAACAGGTGAGACAGTACATAAGCTAATAACTAAAACCAACATCAACATCAGAGCAGCGGAAATCCAAGTACAGCTTATTACAACTTCCCAAAATTTACTGTCTCTAAAACAAAAGAAAGCTAAAGTAGAAGATGCACTACTAATGCCCAAGCAGTGATCTTCAACAACACAGGGAAAATACTATATATATCATACGTGGAAGCCTCCTGCTCGTCTCCGGATCATCTACCCGTGCATCACCAGCTAACCTGTCTCTAGTCTGCTCGTGTGAGCACCCAGAGTAATAAGAGGAGACATAAAACTCTGGGTCAGACATAAAGCCTGGTATGAGCGATAAGCATCTAAACCGAACAATAACAGGTATACTAAACCATACCTGAACCTGGACCTGCAACCAAATAGTTAGCACTACATACCGTACAATACTCTTAGGTGCCATAACAGATAGTGTAAAGAATACGGGGGTGGGGTGTGTATGTCATAATGGTGGCAAACAAATCAACCATAGCAACCATCCTCACATCTCTCACTCAGTGCGTAAGGCGTACGATGTCCACTACTGTCAATCACTAGACCCATCGAAGTAGTGACGGAGTTCGACTTGAACAACTACTGCTATTACCAAGCTTACCACATGGAGTCATGACCAAATCTTTACAAATGACCCCACTTCATTGGTCTATAGCCCTTTAGTCGTACCTAGGCCACTTTGGCCCTGAATCCGTTCACGTACCTCCCATACATAGTGATCCAAAGTCATAGACATCGATAGCCCCTTGACACACGTCCCGCAGAAAAGCCCAATCATGAAGCCCCCTCATTGGTTCCCAACTGGATCCTGAGTCAAAGCTCCTCATTTGGACCTCCTTTGCATCTCGGGTTTTGATCGAATTGGAGTTGGTCTTCAAAAGAATCGTCACGTAGTAGTAATAACCCACGTACGGTTCGGTTCGGTGTTCCTTGTCTAGCTCGGTTCGGTTCGGTGTAATCTTCCAGCTCGGTTCGGTTCGGTGGTCCTAGTCCATGCCTGGATCAGTGTTCCACCCCTTCTCGGTTCGGCTCGAAAGTAGAGTGCCCATCCTCTGTTCGGTTCGGTGGTTGCTCCCCTCTAGGTTCCCCGATCCGATCCTGTCCTTCTCCATTTGCCCGATGCGATCCCGCTCGCTTGCCTGCTCCGATCCGCTCCTCTGTCCAACTCCAACTCTAAGCAATGGCATTCCTTCCTGCCAAACTTCCCTTGTGCCAGACATCAGTTCGGGTCGGGTTCCTTGCCCAACTCTCCTATCCGATCTGAGCCCATACCGATCCGATCCGAAACCCTGCACAACTTTCTACAACTTTTTCCAGCAACTTGTTTACGCCATTCGACGACGTTTTCGACCAATCTAACTATACTAATCAACCACAAATCATTCTAAACAGTCATAGCAACATAGCAAGCTAACCACAAACACCAAAACAATGAATTTACATGTCAAAATGGATCAAATATACCCAAAACCCCATATTTTCCCTTAAGCATATTTAAGCAAAACTAATCCTAGGGTTATCAAAACTTAACCAAATTAAACCAAATTTCTACTAGAGGCATAAAATATTATTTTTGAATTTATAGATATTTTCCCAGAATTTATTAGTGTATAAATTCGCTAATCTTCACTAATTACCCTTAATTAACCGTAATTAGTGCAAAAACTATGCAAATCACTCACCTTGGCCACAAATAAAATTCTCAGAACTGAAACCTCGCTGATTTGGGTGAATACTGATGTCTAACAGCAGCTCTAACCTTGCTTTTGTGTTTCCTCTCCTTAATTTGATGTAGAATAAGCCAAAACTTGATTAGAAAGTGATTTGGGGATGTTTCTAGATGTTGGCGGCCATTGTTAGGGTTCAAGAATGAAAGTGGCGGCTGGAAAATGAGGATAAGATCGTTCTCTAACTGATTTCAGCCTCCTCATGACCCTAGTCCCGAAATCCCCCATTGGGCCTAGCTGTTAATCACCCGGTTAAGCCCAATTAAGCTGTTTTTCACTATCTAAAACTTGTTTCAGCCATATCTCCCAAACGGTGAGTCTGTTTGGCTAATGTGACCACTCTACGGAATTGTAAACCATCATCCGGAGCCAATGGAAGTGGTTTCAGGTCAAAATTCCTTTCCAGCCAAAAGTTATGGCCAAAACAGTACCAACTAAGGGTAAAATGGTCATTTAAAAATCGACAAAAATCATGAACATGGGAAATGACCCCAATAGTCGTCTCCCAAAGTTACATAACCATGCGACTTCATATGTGAAAGGAATAAATATTCTACGATCATATGATGCGTAGAATGCGGGTCGTAACACTCTCCCCCCTTAAGAAATTTCGTCCCCGAAATTCCTTAACCCAAAACATACAAAGGATCCCGCATGCCTAACAGCCACATACAACAATCAAACATGCAAAACAAGCAAACAAGCCTATCCTAGCATGCGGAAAACTAATCGAAGTTAAAATCTTACTAGGCGAAGAGTTCTGGATACATCTTTCTAATACTCTCCTCGGTCTCCCAAGTACAGTCATTCTCGTTCTCGCCCCACTGAACCTTGACTAGCTTCACCGCCTTCCTTCGATGTTGCTTCATATCGTGCTCGACAATACGGATCGGCTAGCGGTTCCCAACCGCCTCAGATTCTACTTCGAAGTCCTCTAACTGATCAGGTGAAATAGTCATGTCTGGGTCGTGAACGAACTTCCACAATTGGGAAACATGAAATACGTTGTGAACTCCCGCCATCTACTCTGGTAAGTCAACTCTATACGCCAAATTCCCGACTAGTTCAAGAACAGGGAATGGGCCAACAAATCTTGGTGCCAACTTGCCTCTCCTGCCAAATCGTATCACGCTCTTCAACGGAGAAATCTTGACAAACACCAAGTCGACAACGGAGAATTTTAAGTCTCTTCTCCTCTTATCAGCATAACTCTTCTGCCTATCTTGGGCAGCCTTCATTCGTTGTTGAATGATCTTGATCTTATTTGAAGTTTCCCTCACCACATCTGGTCCAAGCATAAACTTCTCGCCAGTCTCTATCCAACATGATGGTGAGTTGCACGGTCTTCCGTACAAAGCTTCATATGGAGCCATACCGATACTGGATTGGTAGCTATTATTATATGTAAACTCTACTAGATGCAAATGGTCATCCCATGATCCACCATAGTCCTATATAAATGCTCTCAAGAGATCTTCCAAAATACGATTCATCCTCTCTGTCTGATCGTCGGTCTGAGGATGATATGCGGTACTGAGATGTAATTCGGACCCTAGAGCCTCTTGTAAGCTCTTCCAAAACCCACTAGTGAACAACGGGTCTCGGTCACTCACAATGCTTTTCGGTACTCCATGAAATCTCACTACCCACTTCATATACAATTCTGCTAACTTAGTTGCCGTTCTGGTCGATTTGACTGGTATAAATCTGGCACTCTTAGTCAATCGATCAACAATTACCCAAATGCCATCATGTCCCGATCTAGTCCTTGGTAAACCATTGATGAAATCCATCGAGACTTGCTCCCATTTCCATTCGGGAATTTCTAATGGTTGCAACAACCCACTAGGCATCTTTTGCTCGGCTTTAACTAGCTGGCAATTCATGCATTTGGATATAAACTTTCCAACGTCTCTTTTCATCCCTTCCCAGTAGTAAGTCTGTCTCATGTCTCGATACATCTTATTACCACCGGGGTGTATAGTCAGTTTTGAGTGATGACATTCTCTAAGCACATCATCTCTCAATCCATTGACGTTGGGTACAACAAGCTTTCCATTCTTTCTAAGCCATCCATCTCGATCAAGCCCATACTTGTTCATCTCCTCATCGATACCCATCTCTAACTTGGAGATGATTTCCAATAGGTTAGGATCGTCCCTCTGACTAGAGCCGATCCGCTCAATTAAAGTGGGTCTGATCGTCAAACTTGCTAACATTTCTGGATCCAATTCGCACTTTGGTCTGAAATCATACCCAGCGATGTACTCCAGTTGCTCCATTCAAGAAACATAGCCCCCAAACTAGCATGTCTTTTACTCAACGCATCGGCTACTGCATTTTCCTTTCCTGGTGTATATGCGATGTCAAAGTCATAGGAAGCCAAGAATTCTAGCCACCTTTGCTGCCGGAGGTTTAGATCTTTCTGAGAGAAAAGATACTTCAACGACTTATAATCTGTAAACAACTCAAATCTTTCCCCCAAGAGATAGTGTCTCCACATCTTCAACGCGAACACGATCGCTGCCAATTCCAAATCATGGGTAGGGTATCTTCTCTCGTGCGGTTTCAATTGCCGACTTGCATAAGCTACAACCCTACCGCCTTGCATCAATACAGCACCTAGTCCGGTACCACAGGCATCCGTATATACCGTCATCTCTTCATTCCCCTTAGGAATGACTAACACTGGTACACACGTCAACTTGTCCTTTAGACTCTTGAATGCATTCTCGCACCTTTCATCCCAGACAAAAGCTTGATTCTTCTTGGTCAACTGGGTCAACGGTGCTGCTATCTTGGAGAAGTCTTGGATAAACTTACGACAATATCCAGCTAATCCCAAGAAACTTCTTATGCCCGTTGCATTCTTGGGCGTAGACCAATCTTGTACCGTAGCCACCTTCGCAGGATCCACGGCAATACCACTCTCTGAAACAACATGGCCCAAGAATCTCACTTCCCTTCTCCAGAAGTGACACTTAGAAAACTTTGCTTTCAATTAGTGTTTTCTCAACACCTCCATCACTATTCTTAAATGTTCCTTGTGTTCTTCCTCCGTTCTCGAGTAGACCAAAATATCATCCACGAACACAAGGACAAACTTATTCAACTGATCTCTGAATACCCTATTCATAAGATCCACAAAATATGCTGGGGCATTGGTCAGCCCGAATGGCATGACCAACCACTCATAAAATCCAGACGGCGTCCGAAATGTCGTTTTAGCTATACTATTAGCTTCCACTCCAAGCTGATGAAAACCTGTCGCGAGATCCAACTGAGAAAATACTCTCGCGCCACTCAACTGATCGAACAAATCATCTATCCGCGGTAGAGGATACTTGTTCTTCCTCGTCACTTTATTCAACTCGCGGTAGTCTACACACAAACGAAGGGAACAATCCACCTTGGTAGCAAACACAACTGGTGCTCCCCATTCAGAAACACTCCTTCTGATAAATCCCTTCTTCATAAGATCGCTAACTTGCACCCCGAGCTCTCGCTGATCCCTTGGTGCCATACGACGAAGTGGCATCACTATAGGTCTGGCATCTTTCACCAAATCAATACGGAACTCAATTTCTCGATGTGGTGGAAGCCCGGTCACTTCTTCGAAGACATCCGGATACTGGCCAACCACGGGCAAACCTGACAACTCACCATGCAGAATGTCGAGGGAATTTAGAAAACTAGCCAATACCCCCTCACTGGGTAGACCACCAAACACTATCCTCTGCCCATCATCCGCTCTAGCTGTCACCAAAAAGCCCTCACAGTTTACCACCACCCCGTATCTTTGGAGCCAATCTACTCCCAAAATAATGCCACACCCAGTAAAGCCCAAAACAAAGCAATCACAAACAAACATGCATCCATGACTCGATAAGACCACACTACGACAAATCATGCTAAGGCTAGTCGAACCACCAATCGGGTTCGTCACTACTAAAGGTCTATCGACAATCTCGGGCTCCAATCCCAACCTATCTACCAGGTCACTAGATATGAAAGAACTGGAAGCTCCAGTATCAAACAAAACTCTAACAGGAACATCATAAACAGAAAGCATACCTTGAATGACGACATTCTTTCCCTTCTCCGCCGCGGTTGGGGCATTCGACGAAGAACGAATCGCATTAAGGGCATATGATTTCACCATTTTCTTTTCTTTAGGGGGTTGCGGACACTTGTCCTTGTGATGTCCCATTTGGCCACAGTTGAAGCACTTCCTATCCGCTGGCTTGGCCCGACAATTACCAGCATAATGGCCCTTCTTACCACAGCTAAAGCACTCAACATCTTGCTTATTCTTTTTCTTCTGACCATCCTTAGTCTGATTCTGCTTCCTCTTATTCTGGGAACCACCCTTGCCTCCACCACTTGCCTGTGGCTTTGGCTCCTCTGCAGATGCAACCTCAGTCTTCGGCTTGGGGTAGAGACTTTCTAATCTCAATGCTTTCCCCACAATCGATTCAAACGTCTCATAGATGTGGTTAATAAGCCTTTCCCCCAAATACTGATCCAAACTAGTTATGAATTTCTCATTCTTCTTCTCGGCAGTATCAATAAGAGATAACCCATACTTCGACAAAGTGTCGAATTCAGCAATATACTCCGAGACAGTTCTGCCATTCTGCTTGAGCTCCAAGAATTTCTTAAACAACACTGACTTCTGAGCAGCTGGAATGAACTTCTCGCTAAAGCGAACCTTAAACTACTCCCAAGTAATCTGATCCTCGGGAGTAGCTGCCTTTATAGCATTCCACCAATTCATTGCCCGCCCTTGTAGCTGACGGGACGCTAGCTTTCTCTTCATCGCATCCTCGATACCCAGATCCTCGAAGATACGTTCGCAACTATCCAACCAATCCTGAACATCCGTAGCCGACTCCGTTCCGTGGAACGGCTTCCCACCAAGACTAGTATAATCCTTATTCAGCTTGGCGAAGTCGGCCCTCGGCGCCTGCACTATTGGACCACCACCATTACCACCATTATAAGCTGCCCTCTGCACATCTCTAAGCATCTCTCATGAGGTCAGTAAACATCGTCCTCATGTCAGCAGCATTCCCATTATTGGCTCCCCTACCAGCACCTCTAGCATATCGGCTCATTGTCAATCTGAAAAGGGAAACGATTAACAACCCCATAGTGGTGCTAGTGCAGTACGACTTCATTCTTATACTACTAATAGTATATATATAGCTTTTGAAAACCAAATTAATCACAAATACGCGCTCTCATATGCGTACTATCTCTCCTTAGTGTCTTTCCCTAGGTTAACTACGCAACCTAGAGCTCTGATACCAAGTGTGAAGGCCCGCCCCGCACCAGCCGGCATTTCCTCCTAAAGTGCGTTGTACACATGCCCGACTAGCACGGGACGGCCGTCAGAGAAAGGAAAGAAGAGAATGAACTAATCAAGAACCTGTAGAATGTCTCACAGCGCATGGAGCAAAATATAATAATAATATACTTGACATAAAACAGGTGAGACAGTACATAAGCTGATAACTAAAACCAACATCAACATCAGAGCAGCGGAAATCCAAGTACAGCTTATTACAACTTCCCAAAATTTATTGTCTCTAAAACAAAAGAAAGCTAAAGTAGAAGATGCATTACTAATGCCCAAGCAGTGATCTTCAACAACACAGGGAGAATACTATATATATCACACGTGGAAGCCTCCTGCTCGTATCCGGATCATCTACCCATGCATCACCAGCTAACCTGTCTCTAGTCTGCTCGTGTGAACACCCAGAGTAATAAGAGGAGACATAAAACTCTGGGTCAGACATAAATCCTGGTATGAGCGATAAGCATCTAAACCGAACAATAACAGGTATACTAAACCATACCTGAACCTGGACCTGCAACCAAAGAGTTAGCACTATATACCGTACAATACTCTAAGGTGCCATAACAGATAGTGTAAAGAATATGGGGGTGGGGTGTGTATGTCATAATGGTGGCAAACAAATCAACCATAGCAACCATTCTCACATCTCTCACTCAGTGCGTAAGGCGTACGATGTCCACTACTATCAATCACTAGACCCATCGAAGTAGTGACGGAGTTCGACTTGAACAACTACTGCTATTACCAAGCTTACCACATGGAGTCATGACCAAATCTTTACAAATGACCCCACTTCATTGGTCTATATCCCTTTAGTCATACCTAGGCAACTGTGGCCCTGAATCCGTTCACGTACCTCCCATACATAGTGATCCAAAGTCATAGACATCGATGGCCCCTTGGCACATGTCCCGCAGCAAAGCCCAATCATGAAGCCCACTCATTGGTTCCCAACTGGATCCTGAGTCAAAGCTCCTCATTTGGACTTCCTTTGCATCTCGGGTTTTGATCGAATTGGAGTTGGTCTTCAAAAGAGTCGTCGTGTAGTAGTAATAGCCCACGTACGGTTCGGTTCGGTGTTCCTTGTCTAGCTCGGTTCGGTTCGGTGTAACCTTCCAGCTCGGTTCGCTTCGGTGGCCCTAGTCCATGCCTGGATCAGTGCTCCACCTCTTCTCGGTTCGACTCGGAAGTATAGTGCCCATCCTCTCTTCAGTTCTGTGGTTGCTCCCCTCTAGGTTCCCCGATCCGATCATGTCCTTCTCCATTTGCCCGATCCGATCCCGCTCGCTTGCCTGCTCTGATCCGATCCGCTCCCTAGCTCCGATCCGTTCCTCTGTCCAACTCCAACTCTAAGCAATGGCCTTCCTTCCTGCCAAACTTCCCTTGTGCCAGACTTCAGTTCGGGTCGGGTTCCTTGCCCAGCTCTCCTATCCGATCCGAGCCCATACCCGATCCGATCTGAAACCCTGCACAACTTTCTGCAACTTTTTCCAGCAACTTGTTTACGCCATTCGACGACGTTTTCGACCAATCTAACTATACTAATCAACCACAAATCATTCCAAACAGTCATAGCAACATAGCAAACTAACCACAAACACCAAAAAAATGAATTTACATGTCAAAATGGATCAAATATACCCAAAACCCCATATTTTCCCTTAAGCATACTTAAGCAAAACTAATCCTAGGGTTAACAAAACTTAACCAAATTAAACCAAAATTCTATCAGAGGCATAAAATATTATTTTCGAATTTATAGATATTTTCCCAAAATTTATTAGTGTATAAATTCGCTAATCTTCACTAATTACCCTTAATTAACCGTAATTAGTGCAAAAACTATGCAAATCACTCACCTTGGCCACAAATAAAATTCTCAGAACTGAAACCTCGCTGATTTGGGTGAATACTGATGTTTAACAGCAGCTCTAACCTTGCTTTTGTGTTTTCTCTCCTTAATTTGATGTAGAATAAGCCAAAACTTGATTAGAAAGTGATTTGGGGATGTTTCTAGATGTTGGCGGCCATTGTTAGGGTTCAAGAATGAAAGTGACGGCTGGAAAATGAGGATAAGATCGTTCTCTAACTGATTTCAGCCTCCTCATGACCCTAATCCCGAAATCCCCCATTGGGCCTAGCTGTTAATCACCCGGATAAGCCCAATTAAGCTGTTTTTCACTATCTGAAACTTGTTTCAGCCATATCTCCCAAACGGTGAGTCCGTTTGGCTAATGTGACCACTCTATGGAATTGTAAACCATCATCTGGAGCCAATGGAAGTGGTTTCAGGTCAAAATTCCTTTACAGCCAAAAGTTATGGCCAAAACAGTACCAACTAGGGGTAAAATGGTCATTTAAAAATCGACAAAAATCATGAACATGGGAAATGACCCCAATAGTCGTCTCCCAAAGTTACATGACCATACGACTTCATATGTGAAAGGAATAAATATTCTACAATCCTATGATGCGTAGAATGCGGGTCGTTACACATTGCTTCATCTTCTGTCTTGTATCTTCAGTCTTCTGTCTTCACAGCCAGTCCAGTCTTCGTACCTGTCATGTATTGAAACACACACAGAGTATATGGAACAGAAATAATTTTCAAAATGCATGTGAATGTATATTTTTTTAAATTTTATTTGCCTCTGTTTTCTGGTGTCTTTCTCATCATTTTTCATAACTTGATCTGATCTGTGTCTAGCCAGTTTGTATATGTATAGTACAGGGACAGGAAATCTTGTCTGATGGCTGCATATACACACATGTATAGATATACACGTGTGCACTGCCTCGCCAATCAACATGCAACTAAGGAGTAGCCACATGGACCTTCTCGACTCAGTGCACATGTCAACAAATAATAAAGCCAAAGTGAAATCAACTCAACATATCTCAAAAGTGCTCGAGCACAAGTCAATGATAATTCAACAAGCCAGCAAATGAAAAAGTCAAAGTGCACAAACAAGTTTTAGCAAAAGCATTAGTTCAACATATTTCAAAATGGTCAAGAAGGCTCATGCATGGTCGAGCATGGCATAGACATAGGAGTTCACAAATATATATACAGCATGGTTGTAGTGATGGTTCAGCAACTCAAGATACAAGAAAATCAAAACTGCATGTCAGCAAAGGGATGGTACAACTTCAAGTCAGCTCACAAATATACATAACATGAAGATCTCACAAATATACATAACATGAAGATGCATGATCAAGGCCAAGTATACAATGGTGTTCAGTGAATCATGTGTCAAGAAGCACAAGTGTAACATATATAAAAGGATCAGCAAAACATAAGAGCAGGTTAAACATGGCAGATGGTGTACATATATATATGTATGAATGGAACATGCTATGAGCATATGGTCAATGGAATACACAAAGCAGGAAAGCCAAGTAGTAAAGCTCAACATGACCAGATCAGCATCAAGATTTCAAATGTTACAAGTGCATAAATAACAAAGTGCAAATGGGTGAAGCACATTTCAGTTTACTAAGGCTACATGGATTCATATACAATGCCAAATTTCATTTCCAAGTGGCAGGCATTAAAGCGTAGTTCTCAAATATCAAAAGACATGTGTACATGAAAAGTCTTGAAGGAATCAAACCAGAGAGCAACAAGTTTTTGATGTCCAGAAATAGTAGTATGAATTGGCATTCAAGTTTTTAAAATTGACTACAGGATTGGCCAAAAGTATTTTTCCATAAATGATGGACATGGGAGCAACATCATGGGTGAACATACAAGTGATTTCCAAATATACAATTTTTTTTTTTTTTGGGAAGTTCTTTTTAAATCTGTCCTGAAATGAGCGTGCATGGATAAATTCAATTCAAGTCAACATGAATGGCACAACAATTTAACAGCAAGCATTTTTGGGAAAAACATTAATTTCTAGTTTTAATTTGTTTTCCAAAAATATGCAGTGCAAAGTCAAGGTAGAAAATGAGAATTCAAAACCATACAGAGAATGGTTTCCAGTTTTTTTTTAAGCATGCATATCAGGCTGCAAAATCATCAAGTAGATTCACGGCATGACAACAAATAATGCAAGAGAACAAATCATGGCAGAAACCATAGTTTCCAGTTTTGGAGAAGATTGTTTTGGTGAGTACACATCAGTGAAATCAAAGGAAATGTATTTGGCAAGTTATCACTCAAGTTTATTTCCAGAAAAATAATGCAAGTACTTTAACAAGTTTTAAAATCGTTCAGGTTTTCAATCAAACCTTTTTAGCAAGCAAATCAAGTCGCAGAAATCACAACAAATCAGGAAATGTTTCAATGCCAAGAAATCAAATTTAAATCGGGTCATTCAAGGATAATTCCGTCCTTTTCAAAACCATGCCAACTATCGAAGAAATAATTTATTTTGTTTCCTGTTCTACAAATCAGTGAACAATCGTTTTTGGCAAGTTTTTTTAATATCCTGAAACCACAAATGAGGAAACAAGAAATCCAGAAAAAATCATCATTCACTCGGAATTAAAAAGGGACTTTTTTTTCTTGCAACAATCAGATCGAATCAAATAGGGAAATTCGAGATAATCTAGGATTTTCTAATCCTATTTTTAACACCATATCATTATCGGCTATAATTATCGAAAACCAACATGACAATTAAAAGTGAAAATCGAAGGTATCAAATCAAAAAACTCACATTTTTCTTCCTGAGTGTTTTCGATCGAGCCAGTGAGAAATTCCAAATCGAACGAGCAAAGCCATCATGGAATCAAGCTTCAGAGTTATCACAACATCATTCGATCAAGCCTTCGAATTGATTTGGGAAGGATTTCAGAAACCCTAGGAAATCGCACCGCCATTTTTGTTTCCAGAGGAAAGCATCGGGTCAAAGAAAAATAGGGTTTAACACAAAAACAAACGGGCCGGCCAACATTTTGCTTAAGGGCTAAAAAAGGGATAACCCTTTTTATTTAATTCCTTGGGGTTTCAATCTCTTTTTAGTTTGTTTTTATTTTTTGTTTTTAATTCGAGTTGTAAATTCAAACAATCAGTTCTAGTGTCTGTAAAATCTAGGGAGGTTTCAGTCAGGGTGTTGACTGACAGTTGACAAAGTCTGTAAAATCTGGGTTACTAGTTATAGGGTTGTAATCAGGGGAAATCTGATCGAGGGGATATCGGTCAGTCTAGGGTTTTGAGCGTAGGGTTAGAATAGGAGCAGGGATTGCGAGTGTACATGGTCTTGTATGTGGGAACTCTTCTATCACCTAGTAGAAACCTTGGAAATGCAGCAGTAGGCAGGGTTTTGCTGAAGCTGGGTATATCTGTGTGTGAGTTATTTTCTGCATTTCTGTTTCTGCTATATTCTGTGAGCTGTTTACTATTATATATCTCGTTAGAATTTTAATTCAGTTAAAAACTGTGATAAACCCTATTCACCCCCCTTCTAGGCTTAATCTAGATCCAACAAGTGGTATCAGAGTTGGTATAAGGTTACAACATGATAGGGAGTTCTCGCTCTATGATCAAGTGGTGAAGTAGTGACTCTTATACCTACATGTCCGTGGGTGGTTGTCCATGTCGAGAGGCAGGACGTGAAATCAATCTCTGAGGTGCCATTGTAGGCCACCGGGGTGTGATTAAAATCCTCGAGAAGGAGACTACAAGTGGTATCAGAGCAGGTTATTTCAATAACTTTAGAGTCATGGGTCATCCTAGTTGTCAGTCGATAGAGAGTCAGTCCAGTTCATCTCCAACTATTTTCAATGGAACAGATTTTTTAAACTGGAAATTCAAAATGGAATTTTATTTAAAATCTGTTAATATTAAATGTTGGGATGTTGTTATCAATGGGTTTAATGGTGTAGATATTACTTTCAATTCTCATGCAATGAAAATTATATTTGATTATCTTAGTACTGAACAGTTTAATCTTATTTGTCATTGTTTATCTGCACAGGAAATTTGGAATACTCTCAATACAAAGTATGGACAAATTGACAACAACTGCTCAAAATCCCAGAAAGTCAACTTAGCTTCAAATCTATGCTTAACAGGTCATGTAGATGAAACTTTAGATGGATCAGATGATGCAAAATCAACAAATACTGAAACAGAAAATTTCTCATATGAAGATCTGGTTTACCTGTGTCTTGATTTAACGAAATCTGTTGATAAACTCCAACTGAAAAATAAGTCTCTGAAATCTAAGAATTTTGAGTTGACCAACAAAATTGATGATTTGGAATCACAACTTGACTATGTTAAAAATTCTTCAAATTCTGTTTGCAAAAATTGTTTGAAATTGACAACCAATCTGGTTTATCTCAATAAAAATATTCAAAAGTTTGAAAATGAAATTCTGATCTTAAAAGAGAACAAGACTGAGTTATCAAATTTGAATAAACTTCTGCAAAAGGAATTTGAAAATTTTAAAATAGATATAAATTCCAAATTTGAAATTGCTGAAAAAGAGAACTTGTTGAAATAAAATTTGATTTTAGAAGAACTTGAAAATGAGATTGAAAAATCAAAGAAATTTGAGTCTGAAAAACAAAAACGTTTTGAACTTGAAATTTCCGAATCCCAAGCCAAAATTAAATTGCTTGAAAATGAGAATTTGGTTTAGAAACAGTCCAATGATGAACAGAAGATCGCTATAAATGATTGCTCAAATTTATTAAAAGAAAATAGCGATCTAAAATCCAAAATTCAACGATTAGAATCAACTTTGGATAAATTTTCCAATGGGGAAAAATCGTTGAATATGCTGTTACAAAACCAAGTTTCTATTGGAAATAAATATGGCCTTGGCTTCGGGAAAAATGATGTTTTTGGAAAACAAAATTCAAATGATTTGAAAAATCCCTCAAACTGCTTTGGAAAGAACTGCTTTGAAAATTTGAACTCTGAAAATTTCAAAGGTTTTTTTGAATCAAAATTGTGATGAGAAATCGTTTTATAATAAACCATTTATACATTCTTGGACCCCGAAAGGAAATAAAATTGTTTTTGTTAAATTCAAGAAGATTTGGGTTCCTAAGGGTACGAAGGTTAATTCTAATGGTTTGCTATACAAACAAATCTGGGTACCAAAACATATGAATACAGCTGTGAGTGGTTTTACTAATTTTATTAGACCACTCGATTCCTTGAACTGTTAGGTACCGAAGGAGGCTAAGGGACCGCATAGCTAAAGAAAAATTGGATTCAAACTACTACGTATAACAGAATCATTCACAGTTCCTTAGCCAAATCTATTGAGTTAGAGATTCTGATTTACATTGGTTTCTGGTATGATCTCTCAACTCATCTTTGTAAATATTCTTTGTTTTTATTTTTCAATGTTTATTCCTCCTTCTATCCTTTCTATTTTTTTTCTTTTCTGCTTTTGAATTGACACTACTATATCTTTATTCCTTATTCTGTACTTCTTAAACTTCCAGTTGCAGTATTCTTGATTTTCTGGAAATTTGCTTTATGTGAATAAAACTCTCTTGTTTTAATCATTTCCAGATCTTGAATTTAAATTTGTAATTATCTGCAATTGTTTTAAGTTTATTTTATTTTGGAATTCCTAACAGTGCTGAAGCATTAATATCATATCTTGAACACTGTTATTTTGAATTCTAAATTTTTGAAGATCTGAATAATTAATGAAATTTCACACACTTATGCTGTTTTGAGTTTCTTCCAATTCTTTTTGGAAACGCTTAAAATATTTTACTCATTACAGTACACTGCTCCTTATCATTCGTGATAATTTCATTGATTTTCGGATTGGCTTGAATCACAGTGATACATCTTGAATTTCATCCTGATTCGTGATCATTATGGGTGAGGTTAGTTTGTTTAAAATCATCTGAAATTCTTGATATTTTGAATCTCACACACCTCTTAAATGTAAATTTATAAATCTTGTGTGACTTATTCATTATATCTCAAAACTTGACATTGATTCAAGTGATTTCAAATAAATTATTTTGAGATCATGAATATCTCTCAAATCTGATATAAATGATCTGAAATTACTCTTGTGCTTGTCAGAAATTCTTGTGATTTTTTTTTTGAAAATCCGGTCTTAAATCTCTTTTTTATTTCATGGTTATTTGATTTGAATATTTGTTCGTTTAAAATCATTTGAAATTATTGATTTATTGAATCTCACACATATCTTGAATCTGAAATTAATAATCTAGTGTGATGGATTCATCGAATCTTGAGAGTTTCATATTCCTCAAATGATTTCAAATAAACAATATTTTTAATCATTGGATCATGAATTATCTTTTGTGACCTTCAGAAACATCCTCTGACAAGTCTGATGTGATATTGTTTAATGTGTTGCTCTGATACTGTCTTTGAAAAATGTTTTCAAATAATTTCCTGTTTTTTGAATGCTCTGATAGATGAAATTATTGTGCCTAATTCGTTATCTTGTCTGCTTGGGCTTTGGGCTTAAATTTCTTTTGTTTGTGATATCCTTGTTTGTGTCCAGTATCTTATTACAATCCTCATTAATAGAGACACCAATTGGTATCAGAAGTGCTGAATTTTTTTAATTTTTAATCCCTCCTGTGTTGTACAGATCTTTTCAATTTCCTTTTGTAATTGATTTTCAATTTTAAAGTTATTTATTAATTATTCATTCAGAAATTGAAATCTATATCCAAATTGAAGTGTACTTATAATTCATCAAAATTATTATCAGTTTTTGAAATTGTGATGGATTGTGACTGTAGTATATTTCACAACAAGAGGAGATTTTCTTTAGATTTTCATGATGATTGAACATTTATTATAATATCTTTGAATTGGCAATTATTTCACGACCATCTCCTGTATCTATTATCATTCTGCCATCCATGATAATTCTATATTAATGTGGAGAGTTTGATATTTTCTAAAAATCATCTTGAATAAACAGTTAAAATATTTGTGATGGAATTGTGGCCATATTATTATTATTCAGAATTAGTGATAATTGAAAATTTTCAATAATCACGGTACAGTCGAGCATATTTCATAATATAATTAATTTAGAAATTTATTTCACAGATCATTTCTGTACCTACCGCATTTCTATCATCCATTTTTGGTTTTATATACCAAGGAGTTTTTTTTCATTTTGAAACTAAAAATGATAAATATATAATAAATATATAAGTGTGTCTCTAACCTCATTTAAAAATCCAAGCTCTGGTCATGCATGGTTAAGAGACAACTTATGGTTTAAGCTGCAACTGACCTCATTTAAAAATCCAAGCTTTTGTTATGCGTGGTCAGTGTGCTCTTAAATTAAAAGAAAAAGAAAAAGAAAATGCTAAATAAACTTCTATATGAAAATTCTCCTTGGTGTATAAAAAAAACCAGCCTATCAATCCATATTCTATTCTATGAAATGTGTTGAAATTTTATGACGTATTATGATTTGGTGATTGGTAGATATTGGGATTTGAGATTATACAATTTTATCACTTAAACTGATTGATTAATTATAGTCCAAATCCATCACTGTTTTTGTGCTCAATTTTTTAATTTTTTTTTGAAAATAATTGGAAATCATTTTTCTAACTCTCTCCATTTTATATAAAATTCATCATGAATCTGTCATTCTCTACAATGTGAAATATGCCACATGTTCTCAGAATATTATGATTTTTGTTTGACTAATTGAGATTTATGATGACCGTTCTTCCTCTTATGCTAAAATTATATTATTTAGTCAATTTTTCATGTATATTTTAATTTTTGAATCCTTTTGATGGTAACAAAAGGGGGAGAATGGGTTAAGATTTTGATTTATGAGTGAATATTTTATAAATATTTTTAATTTTGAAAATTTATTATTCCTTCATTTCACTCATGCACAGTTATCGGGGGAGTTGTTTGCTATAGGAGGAGCTAATAAATAGGGGGTTCAGTATTCACTGTCAGACACATTTATTTTATTCAAAATCTTCATATTTGTTCGTCATCATCAAAAGGGGGAGATTGTTGTACATAACGGTGTTGTATACACAATTATATGATTTTTGTTTGGTGATAACAACCAAATTTATTTTTATTATAAACGTTTTTGTTACTGTACTGTTTCATATATTTATCATAGGCTGGAATATAATATAAATATTTAAATAGAATACGACTGTACAGAAATTCAAATATTCACACAGTATTTTATTTAAATATAATATTTTGTTTCAATATTTAACAGTACAGATTTACAACTCCACTATTAGCTCAACATTGTAATTCACTGAAATAAAATTTCATTATATACAAAGCTCCTCACACAACACACAACACTCATACAGTACATTTTCTTATATACATTCTTTTTACACACATTGCTTCATCTTCTGTCTTGTATCTTCAGTCTTCACAGTCAGTCCAGTCTTCATACCTGTCATGTACATAGTATATGGAACAGAAATAATTTTCAAAATACATGTGAATATAATTTTTTTAGTTTTATTTGCCTCATTTTTCTGGTGTGTTTCTCATCATTTTTCATAACTTGATCTGATCTGTGTCTAGCCAGTTTGTATATGTATAGTACAGGGACAGGAAATATTGTCTGATGGCTACATATACACATGTGTATAGATATACACGTGTGCACTGCCTCGCCAATCAGCGTGCAACTGAGGATTAGCCATGTGGACCTTCTCGACTCAGTGCACAAGTCAAAAAATAATAAAGCCAAAGTGAAATCAACTCAACATATCACAAAAGTGCTCAAGCACAAGTCAATGATAATTCAACAAGCCAGCAAATGAAAAGGTCAAAGTGCACAAACAAGTTTCAGCAAAAGCATTGGTTCAACATATTTCAAAATTGTCAAGAAGGCTCATGCATGGTCGAGCATGGCATAAACATAGGAGTTCACAAATATGTACACAGCATGGTTGTAGTGATGGTTCAGCAACTCAAGATACAAGAAAATCAAAACTGCATGTCAACAAAGGGATGATACAACTTCAAGTCAGCTCACAAATATACATAACATGAAGATGCATGATCAAGGCCAAGTATACAATGGTGTTCAGTGAATCATGTGTCAAGAAGCACAAGTGCAACATATATGAAAGGATCAGCAAAACATAAGCAGCAGGTTAAACATGGCAGATGGTGTACATATATATGTATGAATGGAACAGGCTATGAGCATATGGTCAATGGAATACACAAAGCAGGAAAGCCAAGTAGTAAAACTCAACATGACCAGATCAGCATCAAGATTTCAAATGTCACAAGTGCATAAATAACAAAGTGCAAATGGGTGAAGCACATTTCAGTTTATAAGGCTATATGGATTCATATACAAGCCAAATTTCATTTCCAAGTGGCAGGCATTAAAGTGAAGTTCTCAAATATCAAAAGACATGTGTACATGAAAAGTCTTGAAGGAATAAAACCAGAGAGCAACAAGTTTTTGATGTCCAGAAATAGAAGTATGAATTGGCATTCAAGTTTTTAAAATTGACTACAGGATTGGCCAAAAGTATTTTTCCAGAAATGATGGACATGGGAGCAACATCATGGGTGAACATACAAGTGATTTCCAAATATACAAATTGTTTTTTTTTGGAAGTTCTTTTTTAAATCTGTCCTGAAATCAGCGTGCATGGATAAATTTAAGTCAACATGAATGGGCACAACAATTTAACAGCAATCATTTTTGGGAAAAACATTAATTTCTGGTTTTAAATTGTTTTCCAAAAATATACAGTGCAAAGTCAAGGTAGCAAATGAGAATTCAAAACCATACAGAGAATGGTTTCCAGTTTTTTTTTACGCATACATATCAGGCTGCAAAATCATCAAGTAGATTCACGGAATGACAACAAATAAAGCAAGAGAACAAATCATGGCAGAAATAATAGTTTCCAGTTTTGGAGAAGATTGTTTTGGCGAGTACACATCAGTGAAATCAAAGGAAATGAATTTGGCAAGTTATCACTCAAGTTTATTTCTAGAAAAATAATGCAAGTACTTTTGACAAGTTTTAAAATCATTCAGGTTTTCAATCAAACCTTTTTGGCAAGCAAATCAAGTCGTAGAAATCACAACAAATTAGGAAATGTTTCAATGCCAAGAAATCAAATTTAAATCTGGTCATTCAAGGATAATTCAATCCTTTTCAAAACCATGCCAACAATCGAAGAAATAATTTATTTTGTTTCCTGTTTTACAAATCAGTGAACAATTGTTTTTGGCAAGTTTTTTCAATATCCTGAAACCACAAATGAGGAAACAAGAAATCCAGACAAAATCATCATTCACTCGAAATTAAAAAGGGACATTTTTTTCTTGCAACAATTAGATCGAATCAAATAGGGAAATCAGAGATAATCTAGAATTTTCTAATCCTATTTTTAACACCATATCATCATCGGCTATAATTATGGAAAACCAATGCGACAATTAGAAGTGAAAATCGAATGTATCAAATTAGAAAAACTCACATTTTTCTTCCTGAGTGTTTTCGATCGAGCCAGAGAGAAATTCCAAATCGAACGAGCAAAGCCATCATAGAATCAAGCTTCAGATTTATTACAACATCATTTGATCAAGCCTTCGAATTGATTTGGGAAGGATTTCAGAAACCCTAGGAAATCGCACCGCCATTTTTCTTTCTAGAGGAAAGCTATCGGGTCAAAGAAAAATAGGGTTTAACACAAAAACAAACGGGCCGACCAGCATTTTGCTTAAGGGCCAAAAAAGGGATAACCCTTTTTATTTAATTCCTTGGGGTTTCAATCTCTTTTCAGTTTGTTTTTATTTTTTGTTTTTAATTCGAGTTGTAAATTCAAACAATCAGTTCTAGAGTCTGTAAAATCTAGGGAGGTTTCAGTCAGGGTGTTGACTGACAGTTGACAGAGTCTGTAAAATCTTGGTTACTAGTTATAGGGTTGTAATCAGGGGAAATCTGATCGAGGGGATATCGATCAGTCTAGGGTTTTGAGTGTAGGGTTAGAATAGGAGCAGGGATTGCGAGTGTGCATGGTCTTGTATGCGGGAACTATTCTATCACCTAGTAGAAACCTTAGAAATGCAGTAGTAGGCAAGGTTTTGCGGAAGCTTGGTATATTTGTGTGTGATTTATTTTCGGCATTTCTGTTTCTGCTATATTCTGTGATTTGTTTATTATTATATATCTCGTTAGAATTTTAATTCACTTAAAAACTGTGATAAACCCTATTCACCCCCCTCTAGGGTTAATCTAGATCCAACATCTTTCTAGCTATAGGTGGTGTCATGGTATGGAGCCCAGACATTTATATTTTTTTACCTATGTGAATGATGGATAGCGAGGCGCCTCGGATATATCAGTTACTATGGGGCTGATGGATAGGTCCGATAGGACCGGGAAACGTGTGTTCAGGAATAACAAATTCTCAAAAGTAAGAGAGGATTGGCCTTGAAGATCCAAGGTTTCTAAGGGTGCGACTTGAGGCATTTGCTAGAGTGTCTCGAACGATGAGGAGTCATCCTAGGCCTCGACTCATAGATGGAATCCAATTTCCAATACGTCACATTTCAGTTTTAATTGCAGAACTAGTATGGCGACATAGTAGGATGGGGTACTATGCTGTCTATGATTGATACATTTATATTTGAAGTTGTTTTGTACACTTTACACTTATAATAGTACCAAAATGATTTGTTTTAAATGTACCAAGCATGTTTGACTATTATAAAGGAAAACTCTATCCTCTGGCTTGCGTTGCATTGTGTGATGGGACCTAAGTCTTATAATAGCTTCATTATTCCAAAAAGCATTATGCTATTCGTTTTATGCACTGGTATTCTTGGGAGAAAACCCGTTCCTTGTTATACGGCGTGGTCCCTTGATTATCTTTATTTTTAAAGTAAAGATTTAATAACTGTTTTAATTCTCACACCAGTCCCATGACTGACCTAGAGTTTATTATTTTAACCTAAACTCTGGGTTCCCTTATTTTCCGCACAAGCATCTAGTAGTTTTGGTTTTTGCAGATATTTCTTTTCCAGGATCCTGGATTTATAGCTGGAGCTATACTCGGAAAGCGTTGTATCCGTGTATCTCTTTCAGTTGTGTTATGTATTCTTTTCCGCTGCTATGTAATGTATTTTAAATCTCTGATACTTTTCTAATGTATATTATTTATTCATACTCTGTTATATTCTAGTACTCTGATGTAATTGTATAATAGCAATGAAATATTCGTCTGTTTGTGTTCTGATTTGTCGCGTTCTCAACTCAATCCGGGCTTTCCCTTACGGGCGGGTTTGGGTTGTTTCAACTTTAGTTAGGTTAATATGTTATTCTCTTGCTTTTTTGCTTTGGCAAGATTGTTATATGTTGTGTATGTTACTCTACTACTATTTTTTTACTAATGTTGCCAGTTTTTAGTTGTCTAAATCTTCCCTACATAGAAGTTTTTAGTTTGTAGTAGTTATGCACTCTGTATATCTCCTTTTGTCCCTATATTTATTATTTTCATAATAAAAGTATTATGAATCACTTTAAAAACCAGTCGGTCTTGCAAAAAAATCAAAACAACGCACATTTGAATTTGAAAGGCAATGTGTGTCATTATGACATTAATAGGAACATAATAGGAATAAAAATAAAGGAGAATTAAATAGAAATAATGTCAAAACTAGAAATAGATACTTAATTCTGGAATTTTGACACACATGTATACAAAAATATATATAGACATAATATTAAACGTGGCGCGCGTTTGAATTTTAAAATAAACATGTGTCACAAATAGAAATTAAAGTAAGGAGATTTCGATGACATTAAGTTACGCTCTAATTTAACTTGGGTATGCGTGTATTAATTATAGAAATAGTATGTGTTTGAAATTAAAATTAAATGCGTATTGAAAACGGAAGGAAAAATTAATGCGCAAGTAAAAAATTGGAAATAAATATAATGTTAGAGTTTATTTTGATTTTTTTTTAAATATACATACAAAACAAATCACGTATTTAAATTCGAAATTTGAGCGCGCATCAAAATAGGAAATAAAATTCAAAAATCAAGGAAAATGGTTAAGAAATATAATCTTAATAATAATGTTTAAACTCAAGCATAAATCACGGAGAAAAGACTCGATATATGATTTTAAAAATCGTATATGGATCGACCTAAGTCAGGAGTGGGTACCCAGGGGACAACTCACTTTTGGGCTATGTCGAACCAGGGGTAGGCACACTTCTGGGATGTGTCAACCTGGGAGTCGACTCGGTTGAAGCATGGGTCGACCCATTTCGGGCCAAGACAACGTGTTATGTTTCTGTGTTAGTGGCTCAAATATAATTCTCTTGTATTGGACGGACATGGTTCTTCTATGCAGCTATAAATAAAGCAGCAGGGACTAGCTTCCAGCTCATATTTTCTGTTAGGATGCCAGTGCTTTAACTAGCCAGTATGTTATGAATTAGTTCGCCAGGAATAGAAGACTTATAGGCACATCGTACAAAGAAGACTCCAGTTATTCACTAGATCCAGATATTGGGTCGAGTGAGGATGTCCTGTTTTCCTGCTCTGAAATGCCTATGCATTGATTATTCCTTGCAAATGGAATGATCGAGCGAGCAATGTAACGACTGACTAACTTCTCTAGGTTTTTTTCCTTATGCTGGGAAGTGAATCTGAGTAAGCGGCAAAATAAGCACATATTTCCCGCCCTTCCCTTTTCCCTCCAAACTCTTCAGAAATATATATATATATATATATTATTAGTTTTAGTATTTCTAATTCAAGATTTGGAGATGTAAGTTGTAAATTTAGGCTATAGGTGCTCGGATTCCCTGTCCGTATGAGGTAAATTCTGTGAATCTAAATACAATATTGTCCTTTTCATTCTTTTAGAATCAGATTTATAAATCCATGGTAATTATAGTTGTAGATTTTCAGTAAGACAACGAATGATAAATCTGAATCAGACTCAGGGATTGGAGAGCATTTAAGTGAGTATATCTAAACTATATTTTTCTTGTAATAGTATATAACATCGTTTGATTCTTGTAAAATTTATAATATGTTCTCTCCTTCCTCTTTTCCCAATTTCTGCATCGGGTTTTATAGTCTTATGTTGAATGTTGGGTATGCACAAAATATGTATAAATTTTTAATATTGGAATATAAATAAGACTGAATTCTGCATCTAATTTTGTGCAACTGGTTATAATTTCTTCTGTTTGCACGCGTTGGAAAAACATTTCAATTGGAATTATCGATAAAAAGGATTTGATAATTTGGGGATAAATGGACTTGTATACCAAAATGATAACAAAAAGGGGACATGGTTTGAAATTAAAAAGAGGAAATCATGAAATTCACATATATCTATAAAATGGAAAGTTAGGAACAATCTATATTGATTGGTTAGGAAAAAAGGAATATATTTGCATAGTTTGTTCAATAAGGAAAGTAGGAAACTTGATTGCAAAAATGAAAACAAGTACAAGCAAGGATTAGCGTGAAATAGGGAATTAACCGCATTGCACACTAATTCGATAATCAAAGATTCTAGAAAATAAATGATTTGCAATTATAGGTCCCTATTACAGTGATTACCTAAAACTATAGAAATAAATTTTATAACAATTTAGTAACCAGTCAATTGGGAATATGCCTAACTTCCTAAAGAATAAATTGTAAAAACGGAAAGAAGAAAGAGCAATATAATTGAAAGATGTTATGAAAGAAAGGAGTATGTGAGGTTTATTATAAACTTACAACCGTAATTTATATTTGCACAAATATGAAAATTTGGAAATCATGATAAAACAAACATATTAAATTGCAAATATGAATATGACAAAAAATATTTAACAGGACAGTTAAACCTTAATATGAACATATTGACTTAAAGTGATTAAGTTATGGGATTAAAACTAGGGTTAGGCTTTAATATGGTCATGTTGAATTAAAAGGATTAAGTTACAAGCCTAAAAGGCATTAGGCTTTAATATGAATATATTGATTTACAAGGTGCAAGTTACGAGCCTAAGATTCTACGGTAGCCTTGCGATTATGCAATAAAATTGATAAACAAATAATATTCAGATTAAATAAATGAATGAATATTGTTAATCAATGAAAATACCTGAAAGTAAAAGGCATAATTGAAAATTAGACATAAGGTCTAATAAAGTAACTGATTGTGTTTGGTCCATTCCGTAGGGATGAAGAGCCCAACGGGTTAAATCATCATAGGCAGCTGGAGACGCAGTGCGAGCATGTCCAACTTATTATTCGATAGGATTGGAAAAAAGTGCGAGACTTCTATGAGATGTTAGAATACTCTATGATGGCCCTCTGTTGTAGGCCTAACGAAGCTATACCCATGGAGGAATGGTATGTACGGTTCCATCTAAAGACTATTCCTTGGCTGCATCTTTGGTTGAGGGTAGCTAGAAGACCGATTGAGATGATTTCTAGGATGATCCACTGCTGCCTTGGCCCGGGAGAGCAGGCTTCATGGTTAGGACCCAACACGGATAGTAGGTCATGGGATAACTATTGTCGTCAGTCGGAGAGAGTACGGGAAAGACTGGAGCTAAACCAAGAGGCAATGATCTTTTACTCTTAGGTCACTGGATGAGGGATAATGCCAAATTGGATGCTTAGGTTGTTCGTCAATAGCACGATCACTTAGCCCTTTGAATGGTCTGTCATTATTAGAGGGGAGGGTAAGGTCATAGCCACCGAAAGAGATAGACAAATCTTAGATATCTATATTGTGGCCTAACAAAGCCATTTGATAGATATGAAAATCCCCCAACTGAGTTTTGCAGGGGGACTCAAGGTAAGGGCGCCTTAGTGGCGCAGGGATAGAGGCTTATTTGCTTTTGTAGCATAGCCTAGTATACCTAGCGTAGCGATGGAGACTAGCGTGCTTTCGTAGCATGGTCTACGACGCTTTTGTAGCATGGCAATGGAGGTATAGTACGTTTTTCGTAGTGCAGCTATGGAGACCACTCGAGGAGGGTACTATGGAGATTACCTCGGTATATTGGGCATATAGTTTCATATATATGATTTATTAGGTTAATCTACTCTGGGGTAGATAGGTACGATTCATGTGTAAAATCGTAAGTGTAATGTGTAATAATTCCAAATAACTTAATAAAGGTAAGCAAGTTATAGATTGATATATGTAATGTAATTTATAGAAAGTATAATTTGTCCATTCACCAGAACTTTTGTTTTGACCCCTCCTCATAACAAACTCACAGGTTAGACAAGTGGCGGAGATTATATAGCTCAGAGATACTTGATAGACAGTGTCATTATTAGGGTAAGTGTTTACTTACTATTATATTTTATTCGTTCCGGCGTGAGATATTTTATTGTGAGCTCTGATATATTTTATCTTTGCCTTTTCGCAGGATACCAAACAAACTAACTTTGATTTTAGTAGACTGGGATCTTTTCAGCATTTTGCAAAAAAATCGAGCCTGTTGAAATTTTCCTTAGGCTTTACATGTGATTATAAAATCAAAATTTTCCATAAAAATAAATTTCCACTACTAAAAAGTTCATGTAAATTTCGGGATTCCTTTTTTTGGCACTGCTTCACTTTTCGTATAGATTTGCACAAAAACTAAGATTTTGGTAGCATGCATTTTACTACATTTAAACCAACTATTTTATACAAAACAAATGTTTAAATATATGTAATTTACCGCATGCAAATCTGTGTTTTTGCATAAATCGGAAAGATATGGGACGAAAGTAAATCAGACCAAATATTAAAATTTAAAAGAAATTTTTTTTTTTCAAACAACATTTTCAAATAGTTTCAAAATATATTTTTTGGAAACTTAAACGACTTAGATCACATTTTGATGTAGGAGGTAGTCGATCAAGCAGAAAAATGTGAAAACCGGAACCACTCACACAAATGCTCGAGAATAATTTTTTAGCTTAAAAGGAACAGGCAACAAGCAAGAAATATGACTATAACTAAACATCGCAAAACCTGTCCTTTGCTAAAATTTATCTACCACATAATTGTATCCTTTCTAGTTCTAAAACAACTATGTGTTAGATTAAGAAAATGAGATTTCATTTTTAATTCAAATGACCAAAAAACAACTTAAATCCCATTACGTCTTTGTGCGATTTGCAGAAACAACCGTACAAACGATCACAAACACAACAACTACAAGCAACAAAGATAAAAATGCTGGAAAGGGGAATATACACATGATACACAAGGTACCCAAGACAACGCCTTTAGGATATGAGAAGGTCGAGCTCCGCGGCGGGAACTCGATCCATGTTCTCGCCGGGAACGTAGCAACGAAGAAATTCATCCAATCTTATGTGCCTGTCGATGCTCCTCCCTGCGAATCTCACGGAGCTCAGCCTGCATCTGACTGAGAGTAGTCAGCTCAGGGCTCTCCTGGCCTACTACGGCTGGATGTTACTAGGCTGGAGCTAGAGGTGAAGGAAAGGCAGCAGGAGCAGCGGGTTGCTGAATGCCCATCCTCGGGAGAGAGGCACGATCGATGGTAGCAGTTTTTTTTAATCATAGATTCCCCACGAAGATTCACCTGAAAGTGTCAAAATACATGGGTGAGAAGATGAATGTACGGGAAATTAGTCCTTAGAGTGTCGGCTGAGGGCTCGGTGAAGTGGATCATCAGTGTGCACGTCCAATTAACGGCTAGGCCCCGATGATTGCGTAGGTGGCCCGGCGTAACAAAGGATAAATATGCTTGAGGCTCCTATCTTGGAGATAATGTTGTGTTAAATGATGCACACAACAAGACGGGCAATAGGTAGTAAATTACTGGTGTCCCAAACACCGGCTGCTCCAAAAAAATGCAAGAATGAATATGAGGATTTTTCATCTCTATAATTATTGGTGAACTCGATGTGGGTCCCTTTCACCACTGATCGTGTAATAACCCGGAAAAATCCGAACCAAATTAAAATTTTAATTTTGACAATTTTGATGAATTTTTATTATTTAAAATGAATTATTTTAAATAATAACAACGAGAAATTTATTTCGAATAGAATTAGAATGTATATATTTATTTGAATCGACGTTAGAATATAAATATTTATTTTTAATTATAAAAGGAGTTGGAAATGGCGAGGTAGTTCGAAAATTCGATTTCAAATTTCAAATGAATGCACATGATTCAAAATAAACTGGATTTTAGTGAAACCAAAAATATTACAATCTATTTGAAAATATCTTTCCAACTAATCTGAAAAATCAAAATTTCATAGTGGGGATAAAAAGTTATGCCCAGTTGAAAATTCAAAATAGTCGCTAAGGAAAATATAGCCCTTAAAAATGGAAATTTTGCAAACAACCTCCGTTTTCGACGAAACCACTTCTGTTGGATCCGGGATGTCGAATTATTTCAAGATTCCAAAAATCAGAATTTTCTGAATAAATATGTGAGCATGGCAAAAGAAAACGTGTTTTGATAGTTTTAGTCAATTTGGATCGACCAGAAAATGGCCATTTTTCAAGCGGTCTCCAAATTTGACTAAATTAGTTTTGTTAGAACCGTATCATCAATATAAAGCTAGAAATTATTTTTCGAGAATTTTTAGCGTCCATATATGGCCCAGGTAAATTGAAATGTGCGTTCAAATTCAATATATAGATTTATATTTTGATTTTGATGGAAACTGATCGAAACGATCGAATCAGCTTACGATACATATCCCATTGTGTACAGAATGGAGGTATTTAGCTAGGGATGACAGTCGTTGGGCCTCGTTTGGGGTTCAAAAGAAAAGTCAACTTTTTTTGGAAAATTAAATTAAATAAATATTTATATACCTTCTCTTTACTTAACCCCTCCCTCCCTCTTCAGTTACAATCAAACCCGTTGTAAATAAAAAAAAGGAAGAGCCGACTCCCAGCTCCACCGCGCTGCCCAGGCCTCTGAGTGCCGTCGCTCGCGAGTCCCCTCTTCCTCCCTCCGATCCCCCAGCCCCACCGCCTCTCTCTCGAACGCCCCTCCTGAAACTGCGAGCCCTTCCCCAAAACCCTACCTGAATCCTACCGCCGCCACCCCATTTCACCCCACCGCCACCTGCGAGCTCCCACTCGACCACCTCCGACCCTTTGTGCCACCCCCTTCCCTCCTCTAACCGAAAGTAGTAAGTTTTTCAAATTTTTAATTTATAGTTAGATTCGATTTTATATATATATATATATGTGTGTGCTAATAAAGATCTGACTTCTTTTATTTTAGATAAAATGTAATCTTTAGTTATTTAAAGGTATAATCTTTAGTTATTTAAAAATATAATCTTTAGTTATTTAAAAATATAATTTTTAGTTATAACAAGACTAGATTTTTAACTTATACAAGACTAGATTTTTAATTTATAAAGATATGATTTTTATTATATACGAAGCGAAATAAAAATTCAACTTTTATATAAGGAGTAGCAATATAAAATTATAATCTTTATATAGAGGTCAGCGTTATAAAAATATAATTTTTATATAGGAAGTAACGATGTAAAAATATGATTTTTATATATAAAACTGAATTAAAAATGCGATTTTTACTATGAACAGTGTGAAAAAGAGTACGATCAAACTGACTAGAAGCACAATGGAATCCAAACTGTTCAGCAATAAAGAATGGAGGAGTGGAACCCTCTGTGAGAACTTCTCCCTTTAAATTTATTTTCTAGTTGAAAAATATACTAGGATGCAGACGGTGCTTAGCAGCACCCGACACGTCCACATACCATGGACTACTTGTTTGTTTGATTGATTGTGTTGCGAAAATTAATTATGTGATGTGGAATGGAATAAAATATTTTATAGTTAAAAATATAATTTTTAACGTGTATATGAATAAAATAAATATTTATTCGTACACACATTTGACTGATATTGATTGGGACGATAAATTTTACACATCGCCCAACTGCAAAAATAAGTCTGTGTTTGTTGTTTGAAAACCCCACACGGGTATTGGGATGATATTGGACATGCACTAATCCCAATATTTAGTTGTATGTCAATCGAATGGTTGACAGACTGTTATAAGCGTTGAATATTTATACTTGATGCTTATGCAGTGTAGAATGCACTCTGGATGATGGTTGACTGTGTTTGATTGTTGTTATATACATATGTTGTGTGAAATCCATATAATCACATTATATGGTAATGGACTGTGTCTGATTACAGTTCAGAAAGTATGAATATTTTGAAATAACGGTTATTTTAAAATAATGAATATTTTAAAATAATATTCAATAATGGATCAAAATGTGATTTTGATGTCCGGTTTGGGATGGACACGAATATATTTAAATACATAAAGTCGTGTTGATTAGATTAACGCCATTTTGACGTGAACGATGTTTATATCGATTTTATTCATTTCTATAATGAATATTGAAAAAGAATTGATTTCAAAATATAATGTTTTGAAAATACTATCATTTACATATCGATGATATGGAATATTCAATTTTGATTTGAAATTGAATATGAAGTTGAAATCGTTTTGAAAACGAATTTAAAACCATTTATAAAATACGTTTTAAACGGAAATCGACGAAATATATATTATATATGTTATATAATGGCCTGAATAGAACGCGCCGCGCTGTGGTAATTCGCGAATTTCGACCATTGACTTCGAATGGACATTAGGGAGATCCGACCGTCAGATCCTCCTAAAACCGGAACCGTTGGGCTCATATCGAAAAGAGCTTTCTAACGAATACAAGAAATTAGAAATCTAATGGTTGGATTTGGAATTATATCCAAATCAAATTTGGAAAAGGTCGCCGTAAGTGCAGATCGATGGCCGTTTATGTAAATCGACGGTACGGGCCTTGATAAAATTATTAAAAATATCAGTAATTTGTGTAAAATCGTAATAAATGATTTGGAAAGAATTGGGATGAAAAAATCCATATTTGAAAAGAAAAAAATAGATTTTTATCGAAATGAACTTGTTATTCACTAGAATTATAATCCAATACTTTTAAATAAATAAATTGGATTTGAAATGGCTTTAAAAATAACCGGAATTTCCAATATATGAATCGAAATTATCTTCGGAATATTTCGATATTGGATTCCATGATTATACGAATATTGCGGAGGAATTTGGAAGATATATATGTCATTATTGCAATACGTATTTGTTGATTCCAGAATTTGATATTGAATATAAGCCGATATATTTTCTATTTAGAGCCTTGTATTTAATACGAAATGTGATTTTGGGTTTGTCGTGAATGGTGTCTTCATTAACACTGTTCTTGAACCCAGTTGAGAAAAGATTAAATCTTTTTATTTAGATTTAATGAAGGATACCAATTAATTGATATTTAATTGGAATAGAATTGAAATTGGTCTTTGGGTTTTTCGTGAACGGTGTTTTAAATAACACTTGTTCTTTAACCCGATTAACAATGGAATAAGATTTTGGGTTGTCATGAGGTATCTTTAATAATACTATTCTTAGACCCAATGGAGTTAATAAAATCAGAAACTAACAAGAGATTAGTTAAGTTGAATGGTTTCCTGGGTATTGATCTGATGTTGGTTTCGGCCTTCGGGGTTAATACTTAGGGAATTGTTCACTTGCTAATTTACAGTTACAGGCTGATGGAATGGAATGTGATTTTGGGTTTATCATGAACCGTGTTTTAAAGGACATTGGTTCTTTAACCCAGTTAAAGACAGGAATAAGATTTTGGGTTGTCGTGAATGGTATCTTTAATAATACTGTTCTTAGACCCAATGGAGTTAAGAAAATCAGAAACTAACTAGAGATTAGTTAAGTTGAATGGTTTCCTGGGTATTGATCTGATGTTGGTTTCGGCCTTCATGGTTAATACTTAGGGAATTGTTCACTTGCTAATTTACGGTTAAAGGCTGATGGAATGGAATGTGATTTTGGGTTTATCGTGAACCGTGTTTTAAAGACATTGGTTCTTTAACCCAGTTAAAGGCAGGATATGATTTCCCAAGTTAAACAATCGTTAATATTGATTTTTGGGAAGATTAAAACCAAATGGAGTTTTAATGCACCTTTAATTAGATTGAAATGATATCCAAAGGAAGATTAAAGAATAAATTTAAAGAATTTATCTTTGATAAAATTAATGGTAACCTTTCCTAAAGTATAAGAATATTTGAATAAAGGATATTCTGGACTGGAATGAGGCGTATGTTGTGTTTTTATAACACTTGTTTATTATATACGCAAGTTATTCAGAAAGACTGGGTTTATCCCATTCTGAATAACTGATTTGATGATATGTCGAGGATGAAGACGGTGGTTGAAGATCTGAGGTCTTCACATCGTTTGTATGATTACTGATGTCTTGATTCGGCTGTACACCCAAGATAAGGTAATAAGTGGTGATCGTCCAGACGTACTTGGAGATCGACCGGATATACGAGGACCTCTCCCCTGTATTGGACATATGGGGGAGGAATAAGGTGCCTCCGGTTTCGTTCAGACCCAGAACGAACATGTAAATGGATGTGTGTTTGACATCGGATTTCACTCTGTGTGATTGATAGACATCAGTTACATAGCGTGGATTGCCTGTGTGGCATGCTAAGATGCAAATGATCAAGGCTTCTGTTGAAAAGCAGAGTCTTATGGTTGATGATCAAAGCACAGCTTAGATATAGCATGGCTTTGTGTAGCGTTGATTCACGAGCCTCGCACCCCGGTGTGAACCAGAAACGGGAGAGGACTGAAGGGAGGACATGCGTTTCCTTCTAGCTAGGAGTGGTGTCAGCGTTTTTCAAGCCCTGACATTTCACTTATGTGGATGATGGATAGCGAGGCGCCTCAGTTATATCAGTCGTTCCGGGGCCGATAGTTTGGTCGGGATATGACTAGTTTACGCCCCATAAGGCGGGGAAACGCATTGTTCAGGCATTTTAATCCACTTCGTGTGGACCGGCCCTGAAGATCCAAGGTGCAGTTGCGGTTGTTCCTGAGACACGGGCTAGAGAGTCTAGAAGCAGTAAGGATGATCCCTTGTCTTGGTTCATAGATGGAAATCCAACTTCCAATACGTGACATTTGCGGTTTTGATTGTAGAGCCTAGTATTGGCGACATGATATATGGTACCCATGCCGTCTAGGATGTATACATTTATATTTGAAGTTGTTTTATACACTATGCACTTATAATAGTATCAAATGATTTGTTATAACGTACCAAGCATGTTTGGCTATTATAAGGGAAAACCCTATCCCCAGCTTGCGTTGCAATGTATGATAGGACCTGGGTCTTATAATAACTTCATTTTTTCAAAAAGCATTGCACTGTTTTGATATATGCACTGATATTCTTGGGAGGAAACCCGTTCCGTGATATACGGGCCCCTTGATATATCTGATTTAAAGTAAAGTTTTAAATAACTGTTTTAGTTCTCACACCAGTCACATGACTGACCTAGAGTTTATTTTTTTTAACCTAAACTCTGGGTGCCCCTATTTACCACACGGGCAGCTAGTAGTTTTGGTTTTGCAGATTTATATTCACAAGATCTTGGTTTACAACTGGAATGATATTCGGAAAGCTCTGTATCCGTTTATCCCTTTCAGTTGTATATTGTATTATTTTCCGCTACTATGTAATGTAATGTAATCTCTGATATTTTCTGATGTATAATATTTATTCATACTCTGTATATTCTTGTACTCTGATGTAAATTGTTGTAATAAGCAATGAAATGTTCTTCTGTTTGTGATCTGATTGGTTTTGTCCTCAAAGAAATTCGTTCTTTCCTTCATTGGGAAATTTGGGTCTCCACAGATCGAATCTGACTAATTCCCTCATCAAAATTCACAACCATCTACACAGCGAAAAGATGAATGCAACGCAGATAATACTCATGATCAAGAGCGTCGTGGCATAGAATCAGTGCTAGGCTTGTAGCGACAAATATCTCCTTAAGGTGGAAATGAGAGAAAAAAGAAAATTTCACGAAATGCCCATGGTGAAACTCATAATTCACCGTTTCTAAGTAGGCATTTATCTTCCCCTCATTGCAGTCAGGCCACGCGGCCTCTTTAGGCATGAGATCGAGGTGTTGTGCAAGAATATTGGAAGCACAAGGAGGCGCTATGTAAAATCAGCGAATCAGAGAAGGAAGTGTAAATCTAGATATATGATGGGCTAGATTTTGACTTAGGAATTCTGATGGTAATTAGAAAAGAAACGGAGGTTGGAGACTCGAGTTTGGAGCTTAGGGAGGTGGTGGAGTTGGGTTTCGGCTTTTGAAAAATGAGGGAGATGAAAGAAATGAATGTCTTTCCCTGCAAGCGATATTACATATTATTTTCAAAGTTCGGCTTGCACCCAAATAAGGGTAGCAGTCGACCCCTGAGAAGGAGGACGGTCAACCGCTAGGGGTAGACCACCAACCACTGTTGGGGCGCGGCCTGAACCTGGACTCAAATGGGCCAGTTTTACTTCAAAAAATTGAAATAAAATATATAGAATTGTTTCCCCATCTCAACTCCTCCAGAAATCTCATGTTGACGCCCACTGTCTGTCGAGTTGAGAAATAATCTCCCCAACACTACTCATTTATCTCAGAATAGTTGCGACCATCAATCTACGAATGAATTCCCAGATAGAAAATTTGGCTAGAAATTCGAAATAAGATTAAAATGGATTTTCCCTTATCTAACTGACAAGAAAATCGAAAAATTTAAGAAATCAAATACCCAAAGCCGAATAGAATATTTCCTTAGTCTAATTTAAGAGGAAAGTTTGAAAGCTTCTCGGAATTCAATTTTATTTATATATTGAGGGTCTCGTACTAAAAACCTATCATTTTAATTAATTCATATCCCAGTTCATATTACTGACTAGAAAAATCTTTGCATGTTCTGAGTTGTTGATATTTTTATTTTTTTTATGTAATAATTTCCATAAATCATCCGAAATATCCAAAGGATCACTAAAAATCACAAGGTTGTAGTTTTTAATTTTAAAGCTTATTATTTGTCATTTCCAAATTCCTTCTTCTTAACCAAGATGGATTATTTATTGAAATTACACTAAATCCAAACAATCTAAAACATGAGTAGGTTTATAAATTTAAATTTATTAACTTTCACAAATCTTATTCTTACTAAGTAATTTTCTTGAAAAATATAATATAAAACTTTTGAAACTTCTTTTCCAAAAAGTTTTAAAAATTCGAATTCTCTCTAAATTTAAGACCAATTATTCAAAGGAATAGTTCTAACAAAAGAATATTCAGATTTCAAAACGAAGTATCAACTGGATGTACCTCGTAATTGTATTTCCAGATTATTACGACATATTAACATGGATTTCCTATTGAATTCAAAATCAAGAAAAGGTCATCGATTGGAACTCCAACGAAACCAAAAACCCGAAATTGTGAATTTCTTAGTTGTAGCTAGTTATTCGTCTAACAACCAAGTTTAGAAGGGATTCACCATATGCCTTCCTTACGCCCTTCAAAACAAATCACCAAATGCATCATGGGTAAGTCACGGATGGCCAGATACTCATACACAAAATGCTTCTAACTCCTAGTCATTTTAAACCCATATTAAATAAATAGGTTCAGGACTATCTCATCATCGATTTAATTTAGAGTCGAGTAAGAAAGACCAAAGAAAATAGAAAAGAAATGCGAATATGTTCTCTCACTAGTCCTAATTTATTAATTCCTCTGATCATCTAGATGTGGCTTTGATACTAAATGTAACCCCCACATTTTCCTGAGCCCAAATTTCGACAATAATCGAAATCAACTCATCTAAGCATGAAGAGTCTAATTCTAGATCCAACGATAATGAGCATGAGCATAATCACAGTGCCATAAAACTAACTCACAGCGAAAACAAAATTGGATAGCATACTTAGGCAACTACCTTAAAATTGAATCGCCACATCAATACCGAACATGAAAGAACAAGAATAGAAAAACCAAACAGGTACACATGCAAAGACCTGTCTTCCCCCAGATAAATCTGAGAGTTGTTATGAGGAAGGGGTCAGAACAACAAGTCTTGTGTAACACCCTGCATTTTAAGTAATAAAATTATCAAAATAGTTACAAGGATAATGTGCATTGGAAATTTAAAGAAAACACATGTAATAAAAAGAATTAAAGTTGACAACGTGCATCATTAATAACATTAAAAGAGAAACAAACGAAAATAACGTCAATGTTTGAAGTAGATAATTAATTCTGGAATGCTGACACGTATGCGAACACACACACACACACATATATATATATATATATGCTAACTTCATATAAAAATATATAGACGTGAATTTGAAAAGAAGCGCACATTTGAATTTGAAAATAAACGAGCGTCACAAATGGAATTAAATCATGTAATAAAGGGAAATTTAAGGATGTTAGTTAAGTAACGTTCTAATTTAAAATGAGTGTGCGCATATTAATTCTAAAAATGGTACATGTTTGAAATCAAAATTAAACACGTATTGAAAATGGAAGAAGATTAATGCATAGGTAATAAAACAAGAAATAAATATAACATTAAAAAATAATGTTTGAAATCTTGTGTAAATATACATAAAGAAATTTTAAAGTATATGAGCATATTAATTGCGCGTCTGTATTGGAAATTTGAAGTATGTTAATACCGGAAAAGAATACAATAAAATACAGAAACAAAATTAAAATGGTCTATAAATAAATATGTAATGAAATGAAAAGGAGAAGCAAATAAATCTTGCACGAAACGAGGACCCAACTATTTAATTTAAATCGCATGGAACCATGTGTCAACCTAGGAATGGGCATGGGTCGACCCATGTTGATCTAGAATGTTTTTTTATAAACGTGATTTCTGGATTGGATTTGGTTTGAATGGAGGGATTTATATTAATATATGTTTTATAGATGTAGCTTGTCTAGACATCTATAAATAAACCTACAAGGCCCAGCTCTTGAGCTCATATTTTTTTGTGAGAGCACTGGTGCTCTGCAATTCCTTTTCTCATCCAAATTCTTCAAAAATAAAATAGATTAGATTTAGGATATTTTATTTGGGATTTGAAGGCAAAAGCAGTGGATCCAAGGTTTTGATGTCTATATTCCTATCCAAACAGATTTGTAGATGCAAACTGAAAAGAAAATAGATAATAAGCCTAGATCCAAATCAGATTCAAATCTTAGAATGCGCTACAAGTGATTGGATTTAATTTTTTTTATAGAATGGTATATGATATCGTTTGATTCCTGTTAAATTAATAAGATATTCTCTTAGTCCTCTTTTCCCCTTTCTGCATCATATTTTACAGTTTTATATTGAATTATGGTTACATGTAAAATATGTATAAATCTTTAACATTGGTATATGTATACGACTAAATTGTGCATCGAATTTTATGTGATTGATTATATTCCTTTTGTTTGTGCACGTTGGAAAAAATGTAATTAAATTGGAATTATGAATAAAAAAGGATTTGATAATTTGAGGCTAAATGAACATGTAATACCAAAACTATAATACAAGGTAATCTAGACATAAAATAAGCAAATTTGATAAGACTTGATAAATAATTGTGATACATTCCAACGGGACATAATTAATTTTGCATACAGTAAATTTTGTAGTTGAACGGTAAATCTAAGAATTTCCATATTATTTTGTTAAAATTTTATTTCGAATTTAGAATGAAATGAATATAAAAACCATTGGAATTGGAAGAAAAAAGGGGATAAGCCCGATTGTGTCCAAATTTACTGTAGTTATGTCAAATTAAGAATATAAATTGAGAACAAAATTTATGTATAACGGTTAAATTATGAAGTTAGAAATGGTGTAACACCCCGTAATTCTGTCAGTATTAATATTCACAAATTAAAGAATAGCTAATCTCAGACGTGAGAATTGTGGGAAACGGGTTACGCCATTGTGTTCTTCTCGGAATTCTGGTTGAAATAGAGTCCGAGTTTGCGTGATTTGGACTTCGTATGAAGAAGTTATGGCCATCGGAAGTTTCTAAAAATTCAAAACAGAATGTGCAGAAGCGGGCTGGGCGGGAAAAATTCCCGCCCAGGCAGGTCGACTGGGGAGTCGACACTAGTGTCGACCTCCCCCCCAGGTCGACTACCATGTCGACCTGCCCCCCCCCCCCCCCCCCCCAGGTCGACTACAGTGTCGACCTGGTCAGTCGGCTAGGGTTTTGGCTGAGCCTGTTTTTGACGGAGCAATGACCCATTAGGGTTTTGACCTAATCTGGTTGGCTGGGATTAGTCCTGAATTGATCTGACGGTCTAAATAAACTATAAACTCTATAAATACCAAGGAAGTCTCTCACCCTAATTCATAAGAAAAATAGAATAGCTACCGTCATACCGCCGCCATGGAACTCAGTGGAGCCACCGCCAACTAAGAAGGAAGAAAAGCTAATTCAATTCTAATTCTAATCAACTCTAAAGCAAAGAAAGACTCTCTTTTCTTCTCTAAATTGTGTGTATGATAGTCTTAACAAGATTATTATCATTTTAATTAGGTTAAGTCATGAATGGATTATGAGTAGATGATGTGAATTGTCGTATATGTTATCATGTATGTTATTAATCCTATGCTATGTGGTGATGATAACCTACATGTTGTAAATCATGCTATGATGATGTTATGTATGTTGAAAGTTTCTATGCTAAGTTGTGATGAATCATACATGTTAAAAAGCCATGATGTTACTATCTATGCTAGTTAGTTCATGTTAATTAAATCATCATGTTTGGGCTATGTTGATCTATATGACAAGTCACATATGCAAGTTAGATTGATTAGAAAAGTTATGAACATATGCCATGACATCTATTATGACATCTAGAATTATGCTATGACATATGTGATATCCTATGCTAGTTCACACTATCATTATGTTGCCTAAAAACCCCATATGCAAGTTTATGTATAGATTTGGGCTATGATCATATCATGTAAATTGTGACATTTAACAAGTTGACACCTTTTGATCCTCAACATGTGTAGTTTATGCAACTTTCACCCCTATTATGATTAGATTTATTTTAATTGTCTATATGTTGTGATAATTTATCTTTGTGCTATGTGTTAGACTATTCAAGTCTAGCGTATATTATGGGTTGAATAAGCGAGCGTATAAACGTGGGGTAGGGGTAATATTAAGGATTTAATAATAAGAAGTTGGGGTGCAATTGATATGATTTTGCATGACATGAGTGGATGACCATAATTGAGTCAATTATGGACATCAATAAAAAGTGGACTTAATTAATAATTTGGATAGGGAATTATTAAAACTGGGGTAAAAAGATTATAAGTGATAATCAACGCTTAGGACACGAGGTTGGACTCGTTTGTGACGTAAACCTGCCCGGACCCGCCCGGCAAATCCAGTGGTCACAAATGTCAGCCCAATGTGAGAGGTCCTAGGCCTAAACTAAAGCATAACAGTTGTAAAGACACGAGGTTAGACTCTTTTATGGTGTAAGACTGCTCGGACCCGCCCGGCAAATCCAGCTGCCATAAATGCCAATCTAATGTGAGAGGTCTTTATGAGGTTATGGCCTGAATGAATTAAGAAATACTTAACCAGATAAACATGTAAAGTGGGACATGGGGGTTAAGTAAGTGCCTTGGGTGGCATGAGGAATCTAGTGGGTGCCCTTAGTGGCAGGTGAAATACGATTAGTAAGACTTAACCATACACACATGTAAATGAACATGACTAAGAGGGTTAAGTGGGATATACTAGTAACAAGCTTAGGTGGGTTGCTTGTGGGGGCCCATTTCAACCAGTATCCCAAACGTATCTTTGTGGGCTCGACCCAAGTCGAGGACGGGACACACATATTAGGTTTGACTATAAGAGGCCAAAACGGGGAGCGGTGGCAACGCAAGTCCAACGGGTTTCATATGCGTGTGCGGACCCGGGCTGGTAGGTAAGACGTTGTTGCATCGTGTAGGTATAAGCCGTGCATTCTCAAGTTGTATCGGGTTGCCACTTTAGGGGAGTGATACACCCCACTGTGGGGCCAGCACGGGTATCTACGAGTAGGGAGCCGATCGAAAGTGGGTAGTGGGGTACACCTAGTGGAGATAGGGGCAGACGGCACCTATGTAGTCAGCTAGGGGTACGTAAGGCTATTTATATGTTTCTATGTGAAGCAAGTGGGATCAACCTTTAGGGTGACTGGTGCGGTGCAGTGTAGTAATGTGCGGTGCAGTGTAGTAATTATTCGTTAGTAATTAGGTGTGCCTTTACCGTGTCTTTAACGTTATCTTAAACGCTATCTTTATCTTCCTAATAGTTCATAGACAATTACTTGTCTTCCAGCTTATGCCTTAGTCTAGTTATTTTGATGATAGTATTGTTAGAATTATCATACTCGCCAGACTTTATGTCTGACCCCCTCCATTTATATCCTTTTTCCCCTCCAGGTCCTCAGGTTGGACCCAGCTCTAGTGGAGTTTGATTGGATTGCTTCATCTCTCTTTGGTAAGCTTGGACCGTTGAAGTAAAGTCCAGCTTGTTATCTTTTGTTTAATGGCTATTTGTGTAATGGGATTATGTAATTTCGTTTTAGCAAGATGGATAATGTACTTGACTATGATTTATGGTTTGATGATGTAACAAACATGTTTAATTTCCACTACAGTAAAATGAAGTTTTAGATTTCCAAGTACCACTTATTATCTGTCTTGTTGTAATTTTTCTGTACTATATTCACTATTAACCTCCATGGAAGTTAATGCATTCCCTTTATGAGTGACATTAATGGACGTGGGGTGTTACACGTGGTATCAGAGCTTAAGGTTACCAGAACAGATAAAATTTTTAGAAAAACTATTTTTCTAAAGTATTTTTGGAAGAAGTGCTTTCAAAAACAAGTTTTAATGAGTAATTTAAAGAGGAAAGTTTTTAAGAAAAACATAATCCCTATAGCCATATCTTTATCTTTCGAATTCTCCATTTTGAATCTTTCCTTTTTCGTTTCAGCATGGCTGAAGATCTTAACCTACCTGACGGTGTAACGATACCAGGATGGTATAGGAGGCTATTAGAGGCTAGGGCCGCCGCAGGTCCGGCCAATGTTCCTCCACCACCAGTTGCACACGTTCCTCCTCCTCCTCGCATAGATACTTTTGCAAAGACGTGCAAGGAATTTAAGGCTATGGGTGGAAAACCCTTTCAAGGGTCAGAAACGTTCGTGGAAGCTAGGGATTGGCTTAGGGAGGTGGAAGAATTGCTAGAAATCTTTGAAGTGGAAGTAAGAAAGAGAGTTAAATTAGCAGCTTGGTTAATGAAGGGAGAGGCCTCGTTCTGGTGGGAGGTCACTAATGGGGAGCGTCCTGTTGATTCTTGGGCGGATTTTAGGCGTAGGTTTGAGGTGAAGTTTCTCTCAAGGGTAGAAGAGAATCTGCATATGGAAAAGTTCTTGACATTGAAGCAAGGAAGCTCATCAGTAAAAGAATATGTCAACAAATTTAATCAATTAGCAAGGTTTGGCTTAGACTTAGTGAACACGCCGGAGAAGAAGGCACTGAGGTTCGTTAATGGATTGAATGAACCATTGCAAGGGTTGGCTATGACCCACATCCCTATGGGGGCCACCTTTGAGAAGCTTGTAGACATGGCACTCATGCACAAGGAGAAGAGCGCTAAAGTTGATAAGGCACCCGAGAAGAAGGGGGATCAGAAGAAACCCCAACAGCAAAACAAGAAGGGTGGCAAAGACAATAACGACAAGGGAAAGAAGAAATGTTTTAACTGTGGGACACCAGGCCATCTCAGCAAGGATTGCCGAAAGAAAAAGAAGACTGGCTGTTTTCACTGTGGCGAAGTAGGACATCTAGTGAAGGACTGCCCAAAGAAGGGGCAGAGGGCAGGAGCTACCTCGGGAGGACAGGTGCAGGCTCTTATGGCACCAGGGCAGGCAAGGGGACAAGTTCAGGCTCTCGCGGTCCCACCACTGCAAGAACGAGGTAGAACCATTTCTGTTGAAAGCTTAGTTTTTCTGTTTGATCATCCTGTCCGTACCTTATTCGATTCGGGCGCATCGCATTCGTTTATCTCTACGTCATTAGTTGAATCACTGCACTTAAACACCAGTTTAGTAGAGGATCCCTTAGTTGATTCGAATCCAATTGGGGGCTCAGCTTATTTGTCTATGATGTGTTTGGATTTGAAAATTACTATACTTAGCGTTGAGATTAGATGTGATGCTTATGTGTTGGGCTTCACGGGCTATGGGCTAATTTTAGGAATGGATTGGTTATTCAGAAATGGGGCCGTTCTTGATTGTGAAAGGAGAGTAGTTAGGCTCGTGACTCGCCTTGGTAACGCTCTCGAAATCTTTTGTAGTCCCATAAATTCTGTTATGCTAAGTTATTTAGAATCGCTTGACGCGTCTGAGGAAAATCTACAATCTGTTAGAGTGGTCCGAGAATATTCGGATGTGTTTGAGGAGGTGAAGGGCTTGCCTCCGAAGCGGGAGATAGATTTTCGAATATATCTTGTGGATAATGCGAAACCAGTATCTTTGCCAGTACGCAACATGGCTCCACGTGAAAGGAGGGAACTCGATAAGCAAGTGAAGGAGTTGCTTGATAAGGGGTTCATAAGACATAGTATATCGGAGTGGGGTGCTCCAGTAGTATTTTCCACGAAGGCGGATGGGTCCCTTAGACTTTGTGTGGACTATAGGGAACTTAATAAGCTTACTAAGAAGAACAGACACCCACTGCCGAGGATTGAAGATCTCTTCGATTAGTTAGTTGGTGCCTCAGTGTTTTCGCAGTTGGACTTAGCCACTGGTTTCCATCAGTTTAGAGTGGCTGAGGATAGCATAGACAAGACTGCCTTTAGGACTCCGGACGGTTTCTATGAATGGCTAGTGATGCCCTTCGGTTTGACAAACGCCCCCGCATACTTTGTTGATTTGATGAGTAGGGTGTTTAGGGAGTACCTTAACAAATTCATGGTAGTCTTTGTAGACGATATCCTGATCTTTTCTAAGGATGAAGAAGAGCATGCCCTACATCTTAGGGAAGTGTTGGAGACCCTACGAGCGCATAATCTTAAAGCCAAATTTTCTAAGTGTCACTTCTGGAGGAAGGAAGTACGATTCCTAGGGCACGTGGTTTCCAAGGAAGGGATAGTTGTGGATCCCGCAAAGGTGGTGGCCATCCAAGATTGGAAGGTCCCCAAAAATGCTACCGAAGTGAGAAGTTTCTTGGGGTTGGCTGGCTACTATAGGAAGTTTATCAAAGACTTTGCAAAGATATCAGCTCCATTGACACGCTTGACGAAGAAGAACCTAGTTTTCACATGGGATGTAGATTGTGATGATGCGTTCCAACGGTTGAAGAGAGCTTTGACCTCAGCCCCAGTCTTAGTGCTGCCAGACGGGAGTAAGCCATTTACCGTTTATACTGACGCTTGTGGGACAGGACTAGGCGCAGTCTTAATGCAAGAGGGTAGGGTAATAGCCTATGGTGGAAGGCAGTTGAGAGCGCATGAGAAGAATTACCCCACTCATGACCTAGAGTTGGCCGCTATTATTTTCGCGCTTAAGTCTTGGCGCCATTATCTTCTTGGCGAGAGATTCAAATTATTCACTGACCACAAATCGCTAAAATACTTATTCTCTCAAAAGGACTTGAACTTAAGGCAGCAAAGGTGGATGGAGTTCTTAGCATCCTACGACTTCGAAATAGCATATACCCCTGGCAAGGGTAACGTGGTGGCAGATGCCTTAAGTAGAAAAAGATTATCCTTAAGTCCTTTGTTTGTTGAGCGGCGAAGCTTAGAATTCATTTCGATGTTTGACTTTAGACCTTCCATTGACTTTGTACCCGGTTTGCTAGCATCCTTGGAGGTCAGACCTACGCTTTTGGGACGGATTGGCGAGGCACAGCGAGACGACCCGCAGTTGGTTGAGTTAGTTGAAAAGCTCAAAGGAGGGTAGTCATCAAGCCATCTCCGTAGGTATACCCGAGATGATAAGGGTTGGTTACGTAGGGACGGTAGACTTTGTGTACCAAAAGACGATGACCTAAGGAAGACTATTCTTGACGAAGCACATCGTTCAAAGATGACCATTCATCCCGGCGGGGACAAGATGTACATGGACATGAGACGAGTTTACTTTTGGGCCGGTATGAAGAGGGACGTAGCCGAGTATGTCGCTAGATGCTTGGTGTGCCAACAAGTAAAAGCGGAGCAAAAGAAACCCGGTGGGTTGCTTCACCCATTAGAGGTTCCACTATAGAAATGGGAAAGCGTCTCGATGGATTTTGTGGATGGATTACCGCGATCGAGGAAGGGTAATACGGGGATTTCGGTTATAGTAGATAGACTTACTAAGAGCGCCCATTTCATTCCCGTGAAGAGTAAGAGGACTTCTCCATGGTTAGCTTCTGTATACATCCGAGAAATAGTTCGTTTGCACGGTGTTCCTTCTAGCATAGTGAGCGACCGTGATCCTATTTTCACTAGCGAATTTTGGAGAAGCTTGCAAGAGGCGGTAGGGACTCAGTTATGTTTGAGCACCGCATATCATCCTCAGACGGACGGCCAAACCGAGAGGGTGAATCGCATTCTAGAGGATCTTTTGAGACTATGTATCCTAGACTTTGGGGGTACATGGGAAGAGCACCTTCCATTGGTGGAGTTCGCATATAATAACAGCTTTCAGTCCAGCATTGGCATGGCACCTTTTGAAGCTTTTTATGGACGACTTTGTTGTTCACCTACATGTTGGTGGGAATCTACGGATAAGATCTTACATGGGCTCGATATGATTAGGGAGATTTTGGAGAAGATCGACTTGATTCGAAGGAGGATGAAAGCAGCGCAAGATAGGCAGAAATCTTATGCGGATAAGAGGAGGACAGATCTCGAGTTTGAAGTTGGGGACATGGTCTTTGTCAAAGTGTCTCCATTACGGAACGTTTTTCGCTTTGGGTCCGTTGGGAAGTTAGCACCAAGGTTCGTAGGGTCGTTTCCTATTAAGGAGAAGATTGGACAGATGGCGTATAAAGTGAAGTTGCCTGAGGAACTTAGTGGTGTACACGACGTATTCCATGTGTCACATTTGAGAAAGTGCTTGCACGAGATCGCGGAAGTGGTAGAGCCGAGCTTGCTTAGAGAAGTGGAGATAGAGCGTGATGCGACAATTCGACGAGCTCCTACGCGCATTCTTGGATCAGAGATCAAGAAGCTGAGAAATCGAGAGGTCAGACTAGTCAAAGTACAATGGGGAGATGATGAGGGCAACGCTACTTGGGAGACAGAAGAGAAGATGCGTTCACGATACCCTTTCCTTTTCGAGGGTATGTCCTTTAATTTCTCCTTTATCGCTTATCTTGTACTTATCTTACCTTTAGAGTATCCTCTCGCTAGTATTCTTGACCTTTAGATAGGATAATCCTATGGTTGAAACATGTGTTTGAGACATGTTATGTATGATGGATGCAAAGTGGATGCAAGTGTTTGCTAGTGGTTGCTCGTGGACGCATATACACACACTATTAGGCACTAGATTGGCTCAGTCACTTCATACTACGTATTGCATATAAATGGCTGTATCTAGTAAAATGGATGTATGATGATTGTATTATCATATGGATGCTGCATTCAGATGATGATTGTGCACGCATGTAGAGATAATATGTAGCATTAGAGAACTTTTGCATACATAATGGACGCATGGCACTATCATGGTTTGCATTAAGGAGGTCAACTGAATCTGTGGACCACCTGATTTTGCATTAGATATGGACATATACACACACTGTGCATTTAAACATGAAAGCATTAGAAGTCTATAAGGACAATGGATGCCTGTGTTTGATGGTTGATTAGATGGTTGTCTGGATGTTAGGATATACATTCTTCGTAACTTGAAGATTTCGGGGACGAAATCCTTTAAAGAGGGGAGAATGTAACACCCCGTAATTCTATTAGTATTAATATTCACAAATTAAAGAATAACTAATCTCGGACGTGAGAATTGTGGGAAACGGTTGCGCCATTGTGTTCTTCTCGGAATTCTGGTTGAAATAGAGTCCGAGTTTGCGTGATTTGGACTTCGTATGAAGAAGTTATGGCCATCGGAAGTTTCTGAAAATTCAAAACAGAAAGTGCAGAAGCCGGCTGGGCGGGAAAAATTCCCGCCTAGGCAGGTCGATTGGGGAGTCGACACTAGTGTCGACCTCCCCCCCCCCCCCAGGTCGACTACCATGTCGACCTGCCCCCCTCCCCCCCCCCCAGGTCGACTACAGTGTCGACCTGGGTGTCGACCTGGTCAGTCGGCTAGGGTTTTGGCTGAGCCTGTTTTTGACTGAGTAATGACCCATTAGGGTTTTGACCTAATCTGGTTGGCTGGGATTAGTCCTGAATTGATCTGACGGTCTAAATAAACTCTAAACTCTGTAAATACCTAGGTAGTCTCTCACCCTAATTCATAAGAAAAATAGAATAGCTACCGTCATACCGCCGCCATGGAACTCAGTGGAGCCGCCGCCAACTAAGAAGGAAGAAAAGCTAATTCAATTCTAATTCTAATCAACTCTAAAGCAAAGAAAGACTCTCTTTTCTTCTCTAAATTATGAGTATGATAGTCTTAACAAGATTATTATCATTTTAATTAGGTTAAGTCATGAATGGATTATGAGTAGATGATGTGAATTGTCGTATATGTTATCATGTATGTTATTAATCCTATGCTATGTGGTGATGATATCCTATATGTTGTAAATCATGCTATGATGATGTTATGTATGTTGAAAGTTTCTATGCTAAGTTGTGATGAATCATACATGTTAAAAAGCCATGATGTTACTATCTATGCTAGTTAGTTCATGTTAATTAAATCATCATGTTTGGGCTATGTTGATCTATATGACAAGTCACATATGCAAGTTAGATTGATTAGAAAAGTTATGAACATATGCCATGACATCTATTATGACATCTAGAATTATTCTATGACATATGTGATATCCTATGCTAGTTCACACTATCATTATGTTGCCTAAAAACCCCATATGCAAGTTTATGTATAGATTTGGGCTATGATCATATCATGTAAATTGTGACATTTAACAAGTTGACACCTTTTGATCCTTAACATGTGTAGTTTATGCAAATTTCACCCCTATTATGATTAGATCTATTTTAATTGTCTATATGTTGTGATAATTTATCTTTGTGCTATGTGTTAGACTATTCAAGTCTAGCGTATATTATGCGTTGAATAAGCGAACGTATAAACGTGGGGTAGGGGTAATATTAAGGATTTAATAATAAGAAGTTGGGGTGCAATTGATATGATTTTGCATGACATGAGTGGATGACCATAATTGAGTCAATTATGGACATCAATAAAAAGTGGACTTAATTAATAATTCGGATAGGGAATTATTAAAACTGGGGTAAAAAGATTATAAGTGATAATCAATGCTTAGGACACGAGGTTGGACTCGTTTGTGACGTAAAACTGCCCGGACCCGCCCAGCAAATCCAGTGGTCACAAATGTCAACCAAATGTGAGAGGTCCTAGGCCTAAACTAAAGCATAACAGTTGTAAAGACAAGAGGTTAGACTCTTTTATGGTGTAAGACTGCCCGAACCCGCCCGGCAAATCCAGCTGCCATAAATGCCAGTCTAATGTGAGAGGTCTCTTTGAGGTTATGGCCTGAATGAATTAATAAATACTTAACCAGATAAACATGTAAAGTGGGACATGGGGGTTAAGTAAGTGCCTTGGGTGGCATGAGGAATCTAGTGGGTGCCCTTAGTGGCAGGTGAAATACGATTAGTAAGACTTAACCATACACACATGTAAATGAACATGACTAAGAGGGTTAAGTGGGATATACTAGTGACAAGCTTAGGTGGGTAGCTTGTGGGGGCCCATTTCAACCAGTATCCCAAACGTATCTTTGTGGGCTCGACCCAAGTCGAGGACGGGACACACATATTAGGTTTGACTATAAGAGGCCAAAACGGGGAGCGGTGGCAACGCAAGTCCAACGGGTTTCATATGCGTGTGCGGACCCGGGCTGGTAGGTAAGACGTTGTTGCATCGTGTAGGTATAAGTCGTGCATTCTCAAGTTGTATCGGGTTGCCACTTTAGGGGAGTGATACACCCCACTGTGGGGCCAGCACGGGTATCTACGAGTAGGGAGCCGATCGAAAGTGGGTAGTGGGGTACACCTAGTGGAGATAGGGGCAGACGACACCTATGTAGTCAGCTAGGGGTACGTAAGGCTATTTATATGTTTCTGTGTGAAGCAAGTGGGATCAACCTTTAGGGTGACTGGTGCGGTGCAGTGTAGTAATGTGCGGTGCAGTGTAGTAATTATTCGTTAGTAATTAGGTGTGCCTTTACCGTGTCTTTAACGTTATCTTAAACGCTATCTTTATCTTCCTAATAGTTCATAGACATTTACTTGTCTTCCAGCTTATGCCTTAGTCTAGTTATTTTGATAATAGTATTGTTAGAATTATCATACTCGCCAGACTTTATGTCTGACCCCCTCCATTTCTATCCTTTTTCCCCTCCAGGTCCTCAGGTTGGACCCATCTCTAGTGGAGTTTGATTGGATTGCTTCATCTCTCTTTGGAAAGCTTGGACCGTTGAAGTAAAGTCCAGCTTGTTATCTTTTTTTTAATGGCTATTTGTGTAATGGGATTATGTAATTTCGTTTTAGCAAGATGGATAATGTACTTGACTATGATTTATGGTTTGATGATGTAACAAACATGTTTAATTTCTGCTGCAATAAAATGAAGTTTTAGATTTCCAAGTACCACTTATTATCTGTCTTGTTGTAATTTTTCTGTTCTATATTCACTATTAACCTCCATGGAAGTTAATTCATTCCCTTTGTGAGTGACATTAATGGACGTGGGGTGTTACAAATGGCCTAAATTATTTGGCTAGGAAAAAGGGAACATGTCTTCCTGGTTTGGTTTGAGAGAAAAATGGAAAAAATTGTTGTAAGGATAAGAAGAAATAAAAATGTGGATAAGTGTGAAATAGGGATTTAGCCATATTGCGCACTATCCAATAGCCCAAAAATACTAGACAGAAATGACTTACAATCACGGATTCCTATTGCAGCAATTACCTCAACTATGGAAACAAATTTTATGTAGTTTTAATAACCAATCAAGTAGGGATGTGCCTAATGTTCTAAAGAAATAATTTTGTGAAGGTGGAAGGAATAAGGAAAACTTAACTAAAAGATGTTGTATAAGAGAAATCAATTATAACATATGATTGCATAAATATGATAGTTTGGAGATCATAATAAACAAAACTAGTTTATCTGCAAATATGAATATGATAGGGAATGGTTGAAAGGACAGCTAGGCATTAATGTAAACATATTGATTTAAAAGGTGTTGAGTTACGAGCGTAAAATTCTATGGTGGCATTGTGATTAGGCGTTAGGCTTTAATATCAATACGTTGACTTACAAGGTATTATGTCACGAGCCTAAAATTCTATGGTGGCCTTAAGACTAGGCAATTCTATAGTAAAAAAACGGTTCGATGATAAATAATAAAGTTGATTAACATAAAATGAATATTCTAGATTTGGTTGATTAAATAATATTACAAATTAAGGAAAAGAAAAGTAAGTTAAATGCATAATGGTAAATTAAACATAGGGTATAATAAAATAGCGATATGCATTAGTTCCTCTCCAAAAGGATGAAGAGCCCAACGAGGCAAATCATCATAGGTGTTTAGAGACATGATAAGAGTACGCCCGACTTATTTTTCGATGGGATAAGAAGGAAGTGCGAGACTCTATAGGACGTGAAGATACTCTGAGATGGCCTTATGGGGTAGGCCTAACGAAGTTGCACCCCCTAGAGGCAGGTATGTACGGTTCCATCCACATAGTATGCCTTAACTACATTTATGTCGAGGGCAGCCAGAAGGCCAATTGGATGATTTTTAGGATGATTCAGCTATACCCTTATCCCCGAGAGTAGGCTTCGTGGTCAGGACCGAACAATGATAGTAAGTCGTCGGATAAATTTCATCGTTAATCGGAGCGAGTACGGGAAAGACTAGAGCTAAACCAACTGGCTAATGATCTTTCACTTCGATTCATTGGACGAGGGACAACGCCAGTTGGATGTTTAGATTGTTTGGTAAGGGCACGATCACTTAGCTCTTTGAATGGTCTTCTATTAGTTAGGGTAGCCGAGTGAGGCCACAGCCACCGAGAAAAGAGATAGAACAATATATGGATTTTTGTTGTAAGCCTAGAGAAGTTGTCCTTTGGAGATATAGAAATCCCCCGACTGAGTTCTATAGGGGAAGTTTGGATTAGAGCGCTTTCATAGAGCAACGATGGAGGCTAAGTGCGCATCCATAGCGTAGCGATGAAGATTTAGTATGCCTCTGTAGCAGTTCTAGTGCGCTTTCGTAGCGTGGCGATGGAGATTTAGTATATTTTCGTAGTGCAGTGATGGAGGCCACTTGAGAATGGTACTATGGGGAGTATCTTGAGATGAGGGCATATAGCTACATATATATATCATTTATTAGGTTAACCTACTTAGGAGTAGATGCGTACAATTTATGCGTGAAATCAAAAGTGTAGTGTGCAATAAACGTAAATAACTAAATAAAAGTATCCTGGTGATAGAATAATATATGTAGTTTTATTTATAGAAAGTAAAAGTTTTCCAATCACCAAGACTTTTGTTTTTGAAACACCCCACCTCTGTTAAGGCCACTCACAAAGGGAATGCCTTAATTTTGGTGGAGGTTTATAAGTAAAAGACATAGATAAAACACAAGACAGACATAAACACATATAAATAAGCAGCGGAAAAACCAACAGACTTTTATTATCATAAATACGTGTTTATACAGAACATTTCCAACATTGTCTCAAAACAAACTTCCAATTATTACAACCATAATACTGTCTTGATTTTAAAAGTTAAAGAAGCATGAAACATAAATAAAGCTGCATAATCCCCATAAATGATATCCAAAGCCATGGTCCAAATGAAAGAAATCCAAGCAATACATTCTCTCTCTTCAAGCTGGATGAAAAACTGATTAAGCTGCGGTGTTTCCTCCCTGTGGACCTGGGGGGAACGGAAGACAAGAAGACGAAAGGAAATTGGGTCATACATAAGTCTGGTAAGTCTAGCTATATTCCTAGAATGTTAATAATAAAAAGATCATGATTTGCATAAAGTGAGAACAGGACGATATCAGGATAATAGGCTATCCTAGAACTAGATAAGGTGTCCTAAAACGAACATCCCTTCGCACCCTATTTTAAATCTCTATCTCTGCACCTACTAATTCTTATACCAACAGGCACCCTGTGATTGGGGTGAAGTGATCCCTTTCTCTTTCTTTAAAAGATCGGCTCCTACTCGTATATTCACATGTGTCCTACGGCCCTATATGGTAGATACCTATGCTGGTCCCACCATGGGGTGTATCAAGTCCCATGGTGGCGGCCCCGACACAATTCTAGCATGCATAGGGTATACTACTGATGCTCCAGTGCCCTGACTTGTCTGCTCCAGAGTGTGTGCATGCCCGCACTCTGTTAGAACCCACACTGTGCACCAACCGCCGTCGCTTTTGACCGCTTACAATCAGCCCAGTAATCGTGCCCCACCCTGCCTAATTCAGGGTACCATGATACCTAATTGGGTTACTGCTGAAACGGGTCCTCGTTACTAGGTTTTCTAGTCAAACATGTTAAGTGGTTAAGTGTCTGAATGAACCTAACCCCCACCCATCCAAATTATTTAACATGTTGAATTTGGTTAAGTATTTATTAAATTGACTTAACCCTATCAGTCCTAACTCAGCTCTAATTGTCTTATTAAAGCACCAACCTCTCAGATTAGACAGATATTGTTGTGGCTGCCTGTATACCGGTTGGGTCCGGGCAGTCTTACGCCACAACTCAGTTTAACCTCGGGTCTTTATTGGGCCCCATGCCTTAACCTCTCACATTGGATAGCTATTGTTGTGACAACTGGAAAGCCGGGCGGGTCCGGGCAGGTTTACGTCACAACTCAATCCAATCTCGGGTTAAGCGCGTTCGTATTTTCTAATTTACATTTTAATTATGTAAATTATTCAAATTCAAATTACTGTCACATTCATTTCCAATTAATCGCATTAATTAAGGTAATTAATGCCTTTTTATGCCATAAATCACTTATGTGATTAATGACCAATATGTAAATTAGAAAATATTCAAATTACTGTCACATTCATTTCCAATTAATCTCATTAATTAAGGTAATTAATGCCTTTTTATGCCATAAATCACTTATGTGATTAATGACCAATTTATGGCAAGTTTTCCTAAAATTATCATTTTAACCCAACGTTACCCCGTCCAATATTAGGCAAACCATCTCAGCCTAATTTACGTTCGCGTGATTTTTGGTGTAAAGTATTAGGCTAAAAACTTAGCCTAATTTAATATACGCAAATTGGCATAAATTAGCATAAACATGACAAGGGTATAACTTTGGTATTGATGGCATAATCAATATGAACAAAATAGGGTGTACTTGCAAAATAACTAACATGAACATTTTAGGGGTGAACTTGCAAAATAACTAACATGAACATTTTAGGGGTGAACTTGCAAAAAGACTAACATAAACATTATAATGTCATAGGTATGAACTTGCACTTATAGGCTAACTCAACATATATGTGTTTTTTAACATAGGCCATATTAACAACATACATGAGAATTAGCAATATGAACTAATTCATATACATATGTTAATTTGCAACATAGGCAAATCAACATACGTATATGTGAGTTAGCAACATAGGCTAATCAACATACACATGTGTTAATTAGTAACATAGATTTAAACATACTTGCAAATTAATCCCAACATATGATAAGTGTGAACATGGCATAAGTTTTGCATAAACACGAACATATAGATTTGACAATTGGTCGCATAACTTCACTACATAAACTTGCATAATAAACTACACAATTCTCATAAGATGTTACAATCCAAGTCCATGCTTATACAAATAATCTAATCCGATAATCCCAAATTTAACATGATAATAGAATCAAGTCACTGACATAGATTAATATTATAAAACATAATAAACATCATACTTAATACTTCTCAATTCAACATGATAATAGAATCAAATCACGAACGTATATTAATAACATAACGAGTGTCGTACTATTATCATTTCATCGCAACACCTGATATTCATATTAATTCGCATTCTAAAAATGTAGCTAAATTTACAATCGTAGAGGTCTTGTTTTCTGAGTTTTGAAATTCTGAATTTGCAAAGCTTTCCTTTGGGAAGACGTTGCTTTGATTCTAATTTGTTGTTGCTTTTTAATCTTTTAGTTTGTATTCGCTATGTTGTTCGTCTCTTTCAAGTGGAGGCTCCCTCTAGTTCTCAGCAGACAGCATGGTGGCTCCAATTCTTATTTTATTTTATTGTGAATTTTTAGTTTGAGACCTAGGGTCTTTTTATAGAGTTGCAAGTTAATTTGAGCCGTCGATGAAGTTAGGGTTAACCAGAGCCGTCCGTTGTAAAGAGAAGCCAATTATGTTCACCATTTCTTTCTTAATGTACATTTACTATTATTTGTCAATCCATATAAATACGTATGCATTTGATACATCTCCCCTTTACACATTTATTATTATTCTTGTATGCACATTAGATACATCTCCCCTTTACACATTTTTTTTTTTGTATTAGCAACTTTAGTGTTAACAGAAATACGGGGTGTTACGTTCTCCCCTCCTTAAAGGATTTCGTCCCCGAAATCTCCAAGTCTAGGAGAACATATATCCTACCATCCAAATGTCCATCTACTCAATCATCAAACACGAGCATCCATTGTCCTTAAAAGACTTCTAATGCTTCATGATCATATGCATCTTGTGTGTACATGTCCTTATCTAATGCAAAAATCAGGCGGTCTACTGATTCAGTTGACCTCCTTAATGCAAATTATGTAAGTGTCATGAATCCATTATGTATGCAAACTTTTTCCTATTCATAATTCTACATGAGTGCACAATCATTCAAACAAATGCGACATCCATATGACAACATATTATGCTTCAACCATATACAAACATAAACACATATATGCATATGCAATATGAAGTGACTGAGCCGATCTAAAACCCTAGATTGTGTGTGTATATGCATCCATGAGCAACCACTAGTAAACATTTGCAACCACTTGCAAACATCATCCATAACATGTTTCAATTACATGTTTACATCCAAAGGGGTTTCCACCTAAGGATAAAAGGGTAAGGTCGGGGAGATATACCTAAAAAGATAGATACTAACATGACTTTAAGGAAAAAGAGAGATCAAAAATGTACCCTCAAAAAGAAAAGGGTAGGCTGCGCGTATTCTATCCTCAGTTTCCCAAGTCGCGTCTTCCTCGGCGTCGCTCCACTGAACTTTGACGAGTTTGACTTCGCGGTTGCGTAGCTTTTTCACTTCAGTTCCTAAGATGCGAGTTGGAACTTTCCTCACAGTTGTTTCGCGTTCTACTTCAGCTTCTTCTAGAATGTTTGGCTCTACCACTTCCGCTGACTCATGTAAATACTTCCGGAGGTGAGAAACATGAAAGACGTTGTGAACTCCCGCCAGTCTCTCGGGTAACTCTAACCTGTAGGCCATCTTCCCAATCTTCTCGATGATAGGAAACGGCCCTACAAATCTTGGTGATAGCTTCCCTGTGGATCCAAAGCGAACGACGTTCCTTAAAGGAGATACCTTAAGGAAAACCCTGTCCCCAACCTCAAATTCAAGGTCGGTCCTTCTCTTGTCTGCGTAGGACTTATGTCTGTCTTGGGCTGTCTTCATTCTTCTCCGTATTAAGTCTAGTTTCTCTGAAGTCTCTCGGATCATATCTGGTCCAAGTATGAGCTTGTCAGTAGACTCCCACCAACAAGTGGGCGATCGGCACGGTCTTCCATATAAAGCTTCGAAGGGCGCCATCCCGATGGTGGCTTGGTAGCTGTTGTTGTAGGAAAATTCCACCAAAGGAAGATAGTCCTCCCAAGTCCCTCCAAAGTCAAGGATGCAAAGTCTCAAAAGGTCTTCCAAAATCCTGTTCACCCTTTCCGTCTGACCATCGGTTTGGGGGTGATAGGCCGTGCTCAAACATAACTGTGTGCCTACAGCTTCTTGCAGACTCCGCCAAAACTCGCTTGTGAAGATAGGATCTCTGTCGCTAATAATGCTGGAAGGTATTCCATGGAGTCGAACTATCTCCTTACAATAAAGAGATGCTAGAGACGAGGCAGTCCTTCTACTCTTGACAGGTAAAAAGTGGGCGCTTTTAGTAAGCCTATCCACTATTACCCAAATGCTAGTGTTGCCTCTTCTAGACCTAGGCAGCCCATCAATGAAGTCCATTGAAATGCTATCCCACTTCCACTGTGGGACCTCTAGTGGATGGAGCAGACCGCCAGGCTTCTTATGCTCCGCCTTGACTTGTTGGCAAATCATGCACTTAGAAAAAAAATCTGCCACATCCTTCATCATGCCACTCCAAAAGAAAACTCTCTTTAAGTCCTTGTACATTTTGTCCCCGCCTGGATGTATTGTCATCTTGGAATGATGTGCCTCCTCAAGAACTTTCTTCACCAACTCCATTGCCTGTGGGACGCATAGTCTTCCATCCCGTCTTAACCACCCTTTGTCGTCGATGGTGTATCTATCGAGGTGACTAGAAGTCTCACCCCTGACGAGCTTATCAACCACTTCTACAAGCCGAGGGTCTTCTCGTTGTGCGGTCCCTGTTGAGTCTAAGAGAGTGGGCCGCAATTCTAGCGATGCTAACAGACCGGGTACAAAATCAGAGGAGGGCCTAAAGTCAAAACTGGCTATAAACTCTAGGCTTTGCCTTTTAAAAAATAGCGGGCTCAACGTTAGCTTCTTTCTACTCAAGGCATCTGCGACTACGTTGCCCTTGCCAGGAGTGTAGGAAATCTCGAAATCATACGAGGCAAGAAACTCCATCCACCTTTGTTGCCTTAAGTTAAGGTCCTTCTGCGAGAAGAGATACTTCAAAGATTTATGGTCAGTATACAGTTCAAATTTCTCACGTAGGAGATAGTGGCGCCAAGACTTAAGCGCAAAGACGATGGCGGCCAACTCAAGGTCGTAGGCTGGATAGTTCCTTTCATGAACTTTCAACTGTCTTCCGCCATAAGCTACTACCCTTCCTTCTTGCATTAGGACAGCGCCTAGTCCTGTCCCGCATGCATCCGTGTATACTGTAAACATTTTGCTTCCATCCAGCAAGGTCAGAACTGGGGCTGTTGTAAGAGCCCTTTTTAAGCGTTGGAAAGCAAACTCGCAATCCAAATCCCAAGAGAAAACTAGATTCTTCTTTGTTAGACTTGTAAGAGGAGCTGAGATTTTTGCAAAATCTCTGATGAACTTCCGATAAAAGCCTGCAAGCCAGAGGAAGCTTCGGACCTCGGTTGCATTCCTTGGTGCCTTCCAATCTTGCACCGCTACTACTTTTGCGGGGTCTACAGCTAACCCCTCTTTGGACACTATATGCCCAAGAAATCTCACTTCTTCTCTCCAAAAGTGGCACTTGGAGAATTTAGCTTTTAACTGATGTGTTCTAAGAGTCTCCATGATTGCCTTTAGGTGCTGAGCATGCTCTTCCACATTTTTTTGAGAAGATCAAAATATCGTCTACGAAGACCACCACGAATTTATTGAGGAAATCTCTGAACACCCTACTCATTAGGTCCACGAAGTAAGCGGGTGCATTTGTCAAGCCAAAAGGCATGACAAGCCACTCAAAGAATCCGTCTGGGGTTCTGAAAGCTGTCTTATCGATGCTATCATCGGCTACCCTTAGCTGATGAAATCCGGTCGCCAAATCAAGTTGGGAGAAAACTGACGCTCCTACAAGCTGGTCAAACAAATCGTCAATTCTGGGGAGAGGGTGCCTATATTTTTTAGTCAGCTTGTTTAGCTCCCTATAGTCAACATATAGACGGAGTGAACCATCCGCCTTTGTAGCGAACACCACTGGAGCGCCCCATTCTGAAATGCTCCGCCTAATGAACCCCTTTTCTAAAAGCTCTTTAATCTGCTTACTGAGCTCTTTCCTTTCCCTAGGAGCCATGTGCCTAATAGGCAAAGCAACGGGCTTCGCATTGTCAACAAGATAGATGTGGAAGTCTATTTCCCGTTTCGGAGGTAAGCCCTTCACCTCATCAAAGACATCTGAATATTCTCGGACCACCTTAACTGACTGCAAATTCTCAACAAAAGCGTCAAGCGATTCAAGATAACTAAGCATAACCACATTCGAGGGATTACAAGTAATTTCCAGAGTGTTACCGAGTTGGGTTAAGAGCCTAACCACTCTTTTCTCACAATCAAGGATGGCACCATTACTGGATAGCCAGTCCATGCCCAAAATCAATCCATACCCCGAGAAGCCCAAAACAAAGGTACTACATCTAAATTCTACACGTAGAATAGAGATTTTCAAATTCATACAGATCATTGACAAATAAGCTGGGCCTCCAATTAGATTGGAGGCAACCAAGGGATCCTCTACCATACTAGTTTCTAGGTGCAGAGATTCTACTAAAGCAGATGAAATAAAGGAGTGTGATGCACCAGAATCAAATAAAGTGCAAACTGGGTGATCATAAAGATAAACTATACTTTCTACAGAAGTATTTCTACCTCGATGTTGCAGAGGAGGTGCCTCCAGTGCATGCACTTGTCCACCCGAGGTGGATGCAGCTTTCTGCGCCTACCCTCGCCTCTTAGGGCAGTCCTTAGCTATGTGTCATGTTTCTCCACAATGAAAGCAACCACCATTCATCTTTGCCTTCTTCTTCCTGCAGTCTTTCACCACATGTCCAACCACACCACAGAAATTACACTTTCTTGTTTCGCGAGCTTTGTTGTTTTTCCCGCCCTTCTTAAAGTCTGTTTTCTTAGACTGTAAAGCTTCTTTCTTTCCCTGAGACCCTTCCGCCTTTGCCTCCTTCTTGCCTTTATCCTCCTCATGTAGTAACGCCATCTGTACCAGCCTTTCATATGTAGCTCCCTAGGTATATGGGTCATGGCCAGGCTATGAAGCGGCTCATTCAGTCCCTTGACAAAGCGGAGAGCCTTCTTGTGTTGGGTGTTGACTAGGTCCAGTCCGAACCTAGCCAGCTGATCAAACTGGTTGACGTACTCTTTGACGGTTTCTTACTCCCTTGCTTAAGGGATAGGAACCTCTCCATTTGAAGACTTCTCTCAGCTTCTGAAAGGAACTTCAGCTCAAATCTAAATCTGAAATCTTCCCACATTTCTACTGGTCTTTCTGCATTGGTGACTTCCCACCAGTAGGAATCCTCTCCTTTGAGCAACCACACTGCCAGTCTTACCTTCTGCCTGTCTTCTACCTCGAAGATAATGAAAAGATCTTCGGTCTCTTTCAGCCAATTCCTGGCTGCTACGAAGGACTCGGTTCCATGAAAGTCTTTCCCACCCATAGCTTTAAAATCTCTACAAGTCTTGGCAAAAGCATTTCCTCTCGGAGGAGGAGGAGGAGGGGGAATTTCAATAACTGGGGGAGGAGGAGGAGGAATTGCTGCAGCTGGGGGAGGAAGATTCGCTGGGCCCGCCTCATTGGCCCTAGCTTCCATGTACCTTCTAAACCAACCAGGTACAGTCACACCTTCTGGAAGGTTAAATTCTCCCGACATGCTGAAATGAAAAAGGAAAGATTCAAAACGAAGGATAGATAATTCACATGGCTTTGGGGGATTATGCCTTTCTAAAACTATAAAACAATTCTTTTTCTTGAAAAATGCTTCTTTAAATTTTAATTTGAATATAGTTTCAAAAACTTTTTATCTGGTCTGGTAAACCTATGCTCTGATACCAAGTGAAACACCCCACCTCCGTTAAGGTCACTCACAAAGGGAATGCCTTAATTTTGGTGGAGGTTTATAAGTAAAAGACACAGATAAAACACAAGATAGATATAAACACATATAAATAAGCAGGGGAAAAACCAACAGACTTTTATTATCATAAATACGTGTTTATACAGAACATTTCCAACATTGTCTCAAAACAAACTTCCAATTATTACAACCATAATACTGTCTTGATTTTAAAAGTTAAAGAAGCATGAAACATAAATAAAGCTGCATAATCCCCATAAATGATATCCAAAGCCATGGTCCAAATGAAAGAAATCCAAGCAATACATTCTCTCTCTTCAAGGTGGATGAAAAACTGACTAAGCTGCGGTGTTTCCTCCTTGTCGACCTGGGGGGGGGGACGGAAGAAAAGAAGACGAAAGGAAATTGGGTCATACATAAGTCTGTTAAGTCTAGCTATATTCCTAGAATGTTAATAATAAAAAGATCATGACTTGCATAAGGTGAGAACAGGACGATATCAGGATAATATGCTATCCTAGAACTAGATAAGGTGTCCTAAAACGAACATCCCTTCGCACCCTATTTTAAATCTCTATCTCTGCACATACTAATTCTTATACCAACAGGCACCCCGTGATTGGGGTGAAGTGATCCCTTTCTCTTTCTTTAAAAGATCGGCTCCTACTTGTATATTCACATGTGTCCTACGACCCCATATGGTAGATACCTATGCTGGTCCCACCTTGGGGTGTATCAAGTCCCATGGTGGCGGCCCCGACACAATTCTAGCATGCACAGGGTATACTACTGATGCTCCAGTGCCCTGACTTGTCTGCTCCAGAGTGTGTGCACGCCCGCACTCTGTTAGAACCCACACTGTGCACCAACCGCCGTCGCTTTTGACCGCTTACAATCAGCCCAGTAATTGTGCCCCACCCTGCCTAGTTCAGGGTGCCATGATACCTAATTGGGTTACTGCTGAAACGGGTCCTCGTTACTAGGTTTTCTAGTCAAACATGTTAAGTGGTTAAGTGTCTGAATGAACCTAACCCCCACCCATCCAAATTATTTAACAGGTTGAATTTGGTTAAGTATTTATTAAATTAACTTAACCCTATCAGTCCTAACTCAGCTCTAATTGTCTTATTAGAGCACCAACCTCTCAGATTAGACAGATATTGTTGTGGCTGCCTGTATGCCGGTTGGGTCCGGGCAGTCTTACGCCACAACTCAGTTCAACCTCGGGTCTTTATTGGGCCCCATGCCTTAACCTTTCACATTGGATAGCTATTGTTGTGACAACTGGACAACCGGGTGGGTCCGGGCAGGTTTACGTCACAACTCAATCCAACCTCGGGTTAAGCGCGTTCGTATTTTCTAATTTACATTTTAATTATGTAAATTATTCAAATTCAAATTACTGTCACACTCATTTCCAATTAATCTCATTAATTAAGGTAATTAATGCCTTTTTATGCCATAAATCACTTATGTGATTAATGACCAATATGTAAATTAGAAAATATTCAAATTACTGTCACATTCATTTCCAATTAATCTCATTAATTAAGGTAATTAATGCCTTTTTATGCCATAAATCACTTATGTGATTAATGACCAATTTATGGCAAGTTTTCCTAAAATTATCATTTTAACCCAACGTTACCCCGTCCAATATTAGGTTAACCATCTCAGCCTAATTTACGTACGCATGATTTTTGGTGTAAAGTATTAGGCTAAAAACTTAGCCTAATTTAATATACGCAAATTGGCATAAATTAGCATAAACATGACAATGGTATAACTTTGGTATTGATGGCATAATCAGTATGAACATAATAGGGTGTACTTGCAAAATAACTAACATGAACATTTTAGGGGTGAACTTGCAAAATAGCTAACATGAACATTTTAGGGGTGAACTTGCAAAAAGACTAACATAAACATTATAATGTCATAGGTATGAACTTGCACTTATAGGCTAACTCAACATATATGTGTTTTTTAACATAGGTCATATTAACAACATACATGAGAATTATCAATATGAACTAATCCATATACATATGTTAATTTGCAACATAGGAAAATCCACATACGTATATGTGAGTTAGCAACATAGGCTAATCAACATACACATGTGTTAATTAGTAACATAGATTTAAACATACTTGCAAATTAATCCCAACATATGATAAGTGTGAACATGGCATAAGTTTTGCATAAACATGAACATGTAGATTTGACAATTGGTCGCATAACTTCACTACATAAACTTGCATAATAAACTACACAATTCTCATAAGATGTTACAATCCAAGTCCATGCTTATATAAATAATCTAATCCAATAATCCCAAACTTAACATGATAATAGAATCAAGTCACTGGCATAGATTAATATTATAAAACATAATAAACATCATACTTAATACTTCTCAATTCAACATGATAATAGAATCAAATCACAAACGTATATTAATAACATAACGAGTGTCGTACTATTATCATTTCATCGCAACACATGATATTCATATTAATTCGCATTCTAAAAATGTAGCTAAACTTACAATCATAGACGGTCTTGTTTTCTGAGTTCTGAAATTATGAATTTGCAAAGCTTTCCTTTGGGAAGACGTTGCTTTGATTCTAATTTGTTGTTGCTTTGTAATCTTTTAGTTTGTATTTGCTATGTTGTTCGTCTCTTTCAAGTGGAGGCTCCCTCTAGTTCTCAGCAGACAGCATGGTGGCTCCAATTCTTATTTATTTATTTTTTGTGAATTTTTAGTTTGAGACCTAGGGTCTTTTTATAGAGTTGCAAGTTAATTTGAGCCGTCGATGAAGCTAGGGTTAACCAGAGCCGTCTGTTGTAAAGAGAAGCCAATTATGTTCACCATTTGTTTCTTAATGTACATTTACAATTATTTGTCAATCCATATAAATACGTACGCATTAGATACATCTCCCCTTTACACATTTATTATTATTCTTGTATGCACATTAGATACATCTCCCCTTTACACATTTATTTTTTTGTATTAGCAACTTTAGTGTCAACAGAAATACGGTGTGTTACAGTTTTGGCCCCCTACTCATAACAAACCCAAAGGTTAGACAGGTGGAAGAGATTTCTTGGCTTCGAGACACTTGTTAGACAGTGTCATTATTACGGTAAGTATTTACTTACTATTATATTAAGTTTGTTCCACTGTGAGATATTTTATTGTGAACTCAGAAATATTTTATCTTTTCCTTTCTGGTGAATACCAGACAAACCAACTCGGATTCTAGTGGACTTGGGTTTTAGCATTTTACGAAAAGGTCAAGCCAGTTGGAACTTGGGTTGTTACATCTGGTATCAGAGCTTAGGTTAAGGATCCATATATAGATAATGAGTAAACAAATTTGTATTTTTTAAATATAAATATTTACCTAGATCTATGTAGGAACCCATAAAATAAGTGAAACAACACATGAATGAATTTGGAATGTCATCTTTGTACACTAGGGAAATGGTTAAGGAAATATGAGAATAATAGGCACATAAATGGCTAGAATGTAAGTGTACAACATGTTTCGTGATAAAAAGGAGAATTCCATGTGTTAACATTTGAAATTTTGGCATTTTATGTTTGTGGGTTAGGCAATGGAGCCTTGCAAATTGAGAACGTGTTAGAAGGAAAATGGATTAGGAATATATTAATATATATATATATATATATATATATATATACACACACATACACACACACATTAGGCACAAAGGTGGCGCTAAACTCATATTTTTGTTTAGAAATAGTTTTGGAGGAATTTAGTGTGGAATAGAATTTGGATATAGAAATTAATTTCGTGCAAAGGATTTGAGAACACAAAATTTAGAAACCACTTTGTACTTCTTCCCACAAGTAAACTTTTTAAAGAACTTGAAAAAAAATGGATTTAAAAAAAGATTTCTAAAAGAGTTTTCAAGTTTCAAATTTAAAAGTTAACAGTTTAGAAATTTATTGATTTGTAATATTGAGAGTTGCATTGAAGTAATTTTTGAGAAAATTATGCAAATTTGTTTTCAAAAGAATAAAGTGCGTGAGCAAGATGTGGGGTTAAGCGGTATATGTGGTTAAGAGAAGGCATGAATATAAATGATTAGACATATGTGGTACATAAATGATCTTGAGTGAAAGAAAACTTGAAACTTGATAGGTAATCATAAAAAAGGATCGTAAGGGAGTAATTAAGATATAAGAACAAGAAATGAACAATGCTCAAAGGAAATTTTGAAAAGATGTTTCAAGTCGTTACTGTTTAATAGAAAGAAGTTTAAGGTAAATTTAAACTTGCATTGCTTATGTGAAAAGGATAAAGACGAAATAATTTGGAAAGGGCAAGTTGGGTTTTTTATAAGTGAAATTACGACATGATTTGTAAGTAGTAGAAATCCTTTTTTACCACCTCTTGAGGAAATAGGAAATTTTGACTTGTATCAATCTATGATGGAATAAAAACTAGAGGTATGAGGCATGAGTTATTAGAGAGTGATAGATAGAAAGGAGTGCTATGGTTGTATAGATTCAGTGATGAGGACCTTTTAATGTCAGAGGAATGTAGTCCTATGCCTCCTAATCCTTGTGGATAGCCACAATCGGCCGTTATATCTTTTACTTAGTAGTGATTGCTATACAGCATGTTTTTTACTATAGTATGCACCCTTATGTTATATTCCTTTTTATTGAGGACAATAGAATAATTTGGTGTGAGATTCTCTTTCTAGGTGTTTGTGATGATCGCTAGAAAAGACCAAAAACTCAGGATATTATAAATAAAATAACTAAAACAAGAACAAACAAAATTTACAGAAAACAACAAAGACAATAATTGTAATAAATGGTAACAAGAGAAAATAGACTCTTCCAAAGTAAGTTTGGGGAACTGAAAAAGAAATCCGGTAGAAAGAAAATATATGGCAAACTTTATTCTTATGTAAACTGTGCTTCGAATAGAAAATAGAAATTTTTGTAAGATTAGCAATAAAGGTTTCCAAGTATAGGGAAAAACGTGCACAATAGTGAGGTGGAAAATACATAATTTCCCACTTTATTCCTTCTTCCAACATAAGAAATCAAATAAAGAAAAATAGATTTTTTTTCTGAAATTAGCAAATTTAAAGTTGGTTGGTAAGGTTGGATGCAAAAATCAGATGAACTATGCCATTATTCAACAAGGGTGTAACACCCCGCATTTTTAACTTAAGATAATAAAATAAGAATAACTTAATTAAATATTCAAAATTAAGTAAAACGACCCACTCCATTGCGTCCGTCTCCAAAATTCTGGTCAAGATAAATACCTGGTTTGAGTAAATTGGACACCGTATGAAGAAGTTATTAAGGTTTGAAGTTTGTATATGGGCAGGAGGAATATATATATCTATATATGTATATATATATATTAGGTTCAGAAATTCAAAAACGGGTCCGGAAATTCGAAAATCAGTTCAAAATTCGAAATTTTAGGAGGCGGCAGATTTTCCGCCTAGGGGTGTCGACACTAGGGTCGACCTCCGAAGGGGTGGGTCGACACCGGGTCAACCCCCTCAAGGGTGGGTCTACCCACCTGTGTTGCAGAATTCATTTTTCTAAACGTGGACACCTTTCTTAACCAAATTCTTTGGATCTAGGCTATAAATAGGACCATAAACTCATTGTTTTATTCATCTAATTCAATGGCAACGATGAAGTGTTGCCCCAACATAATTTGATCTAGCCTTTTTCTTCTTCAACAATCAAAAGCTAGACTGATTTAGAGATCTGCAAACCTTCTTCTGTCTCAGCGAATCTATGTTAATTTTAGATCTCTTATCGAAGTAAGGTAATTCCTAGATCTGGCCAAATTTTCAATTCCCTTCTCTTTTTCTTCCCTTTTTCTTTTGCTAAAAATACTCAATCCATGGTAGTTAGGTTCTGAATCCAATTAGGGGAAAACCATGGAAAGGGTAGATCAGAACTAGATCCAGGATTTTGAAAGCTTACAAGGTGAGTGGATTTAAGCTATACAATTTAGATAAGAATATGTTATCATTTACCTTTCCCATGTATGTATAATTTAAATGCAATATGTTGAGAAATGTAACATATGTTAATAATGCCTAAAGTGATGGGTACGAAGTAGGAATAATTAATATGCTAAAATATTAATTTGTTGAGAAATGAACTTGTCAAATCGTGCATAGTAATTATCGTTACTCAAATTTCATGCCAATTTATGTAAATTGTGTACCTAGGCCATTAACTGTAAGAAAGCTACATATTGGTTTATGTGATTTAAACAATTATTTGATTAATTGATTACATGTTAGGAAGGAATTAATTATATGTGAAGAATTATAATAGACATGGTACAATCATATGTAAATTATAAATTATAATGGATAATTGAAAGAAATAAACATGTCTAGACTGTATAGAAGGTTTACGATAAATAAGAAATTTAACCACTCTTAGACACAAGGTTAGATTTCACTTGTGATAGAAGTCTGCCCAGAATCGCCCGGCATATCCAGCATTCACAAGTGGTAAATCTAATGTGAGGGGTCTGAGTGCAAAAATAAAAAACATGTAATGGTGCTAAAACATGAGGTTAAGTCAACTTGTGGTATAAGTCTGCCCGGACCCGCCCGGCAAATCCAGTGTCCAAGAGTTAGGCTTAATGTGAGAGATCTAGTGCTTATGTATATATATATACGTATATATGTATATAACAAGATATGTATGAATGGAAATAACGGTAATTAAATGCCTAATTCAGAAACCAAGAAAGGAAGCGATGTAATGAACTGAGTTAGTGTGATGTGAAGGAAAAGTGATGTATTTCCCTAAACGACCTATTTCTGATAATGTTGCTGCAAGTAAGCCACAGCAAATAAAGTAAAAAAATTACTTGCTGCCACGGATTTAGATGGGAATACGTTATGAAAATAAATCACTGATTCCTTCTATCAAGCTGATAAGGTACAGGAAGTATTTTCCTTAAATATAATAAGGAATATACAATATAGTGAATGAAAAATAATGGTTTACAACAGTAAATGGTTTAAAAGAGGAATGATAATCACCTATTATAAATAAATAACATTAATGAAAATGTTGTATAATAGGTAGACTTGTCCTGGAGATAAGTGAAGATTATAACTTAGGTTATAATAAACTAATAAGGAAACTGGATAACTAGTGAAATGAAATAAGGGGCACTTAATTGTAAATTAAGTAATCAGTAAATGGGGAAAGTCGGAAACTAGTTGAGAAAAAGGGGAAAATATAAGAAGTTGTACTTAATTATAAATTAAGTAAGCTGTAAACCTAGTAGTCTAAAACTCGTTGATAAGAATAACATGTTTAGACTTGTCCTAGGGACAAGAGGAAATTATGACATAGGTTATAATAAATGGGTAGAGAAACTTATTAATGGGTCTTAGTTAACAGAACTAAGTTAATAAGTAAACAACGATAAGTTGTAGTAATGGTGTAAAATGGAATTATGATTAAATGAGAAAGAATGATAAAAACTAGGTGGGTGGGCCTTGACTGCACAAGTAGCTATGCAGTCAGAATTCTGTGACGCGGTGACACTAAGGTGCTTTGACGGTTGCCTCAACGAGGAGGTGAAGGGTCACGACCAACAAGGATAGTAGATCGTCGAATACCCGTCATCGACAGTCAGTGGGATGCGAAAAGACTAGAGCTAAAACCAATAGACCATTCACCTTTCACTATCGGGTTACGGTGGTTGAGGGAAAACGCCAAATGGATGTTTAGATTGTTTTCATTAGGGGCAGTCATTTAGATCTTGTAGTCTTTACAAACTGTGGGAGGGGCCGATGTGGGGCCATAGCCATTGTGAAAACAGACCCTAGGAATATCTGTATATAGAGGCTCTTAAAGACGGGCCTGTACAGATATAGAAAAACTCTTGACTGAGTTCCGTGTTTCTTATATCGTCCTACCACAGAACTCGGTGCACATTAGAGGACGTGCGGTTATGGCATCGAGCTACAATCGATGATACGTATATGGGACAGTCTAGATACATGCATGTCGGGTCTGGGTGGTGTATCGTAGACATAAGGGCATTATTCTAGTATGGAATCTGATTCGATCGAAAGTGGCAGTCTGTACGCTTACGTAGCATAGTAATTGTAGATATATGCGGAACGTAACATGGTTACATAGAGATCCGTACGTCACTACGGTGTAGGATGAGGGACTGCGTATATTTCAATGGTGTACGGTGGAGACCGTGCTAGTGGGGTACCATAGGGTGTACCTTAATATTGGGGGTAGCTATATATATACTGTATTAGGTTAATCAACCGAGAAATAAATGGGCGCGACATGTGTGTAAGCCTTGAGTGTTGTTAACTCGAGAACCTAATAAATAAGAAAATATGATTGAATGGTATACGTAATGTTATCCAAAGTGTATAATTTAAATCCAGTCACCAGAACTTGTGTTCTAACCCCCTCCTCATAACATACTTGCAGGTTAGATTTGTGGCAGAGACAAGACAGCTTTGAATATTGGTTAAGCAGTATTATTAATACAGTAAGGCTATACTTTGAGTATATTATATTTTATCCATTCCTCTATGAGATGTTTTCTGAGCTCTAACATATTTTATATCTCTGTCTTTTCTGCAGGATATCAGAGCACAACAACTTGAGTTTCGGCAGATTGGAATTTTAAAGAAAAAAAATCGGTCTGTCGGAATTCGGGTTGTTACATCTTGTATTAGAGCTTAGGAATGAATGTAGTGAGTGAATGCATTTGTATTTTTAAAATTATATTTTATTATATATATATATATATATATATTTATATATGTATACCTAGATCCATAAAGAAACCCACTAAATAGGAAGAGCGTAATATCGTAAGAAATGGGATGTTTGTTTTATACACTAAAGGAATGAATGTGAGACCCTTAGGTAATTCTGGTGGAAAGTGTACGATGTATTTTGTATGGACGGAAGGTGAATCCCATATGATTAGTATTTTGGGTTAGTGGGTTTGGCAGTAAAACCTTATAGATTGGAAAAGGTTAAAAAGAGAAATATGGATTAGGAATATATATAGTTGAGAGAATTGAATTTGTGGGAGTATCTAGGAAAGCCTAGAAATATTGGAAACGTGCTTTGAGTCTAACCCCATTGTTAACTTTTAAGAACTTGAAATTGTAAATGTTTTGGGAAAAGGGTTTATGGTGTTTTCAAGATTTAATCTTAAAAGTTATAGTTTTAAAATATGTAAAGAAGTACATATTGGGTTTTGAAGTAAAATGGGGTATATTTTGTAATAGTGATTTCTTGCCAAAACTTTTTCTAAAGTAAAATTCTCTCAGTAAAAGGTGCATAGTATAGAGCAAGTATAGCTCGCTAGTTTTCTTGTTATATTTCAAACAAGAATTTTTAATAAAGAAAGATTTGAAATCTCTATTCTTATGACAACCCTTTTTGAAAAATTATTTTAACAAGATAATTTTGTTGGGTGGACAAAATAAGTTGTAGAAATTAAGAATAGAGTAGATGGTTTTACCTTGTAGAAAGAGACTGAATTTACCTTATTGGCAAGGATGAGCCGTAAACCCGATTGAGAAATAGTTGTCTTTATCTACTCCAGTTTCTGTGATTAGAAAAAAATTGATTTACATTTTTTAAGATGACATGTTTCTATGGTTTGGCAAGAGAAAGTTTTCATGAAAAAAAAATAAAGTTTTGACACTTGTAAATTTTTGAAAGAAAGTTTAAATGAAAAGGCCAAACTATGTTTTAAAAGGATGGAGTAGGAAAGGATTAGAGCCTAGGGAAGACGGGAAAAGTTTTGAGGCTGTAGGGTAAAGAGCGAAAATTATCTTGGAAAAATTGTAAGTTCCCGTAGAATGCGTAAGCATTAAAAAGCCTAGGGTGTTGCTCAAAACTAATTGTTGGTACACAGCTAGGACTAGTAGCGACCACTGTATAGTAAAAAGGGCAAGTGTTTAGACCATGTTGCTAATTTTCAAGTTAGGAGTAAAGCCCATTACTACATTTCTATTGGGATCGTTTCGCTATTTTGTTCTTATTGGGTAGTTAGGGTAACACCTAAGCCTGTGGTGAATCCCATAGTTTGGAATTTTCTGTCTGAGGAGGACATAGTCCCGAGATTCTTGGCCCTTTGTAGTAGCTGTGTAAGGTGTTTGTTCTCCTATTTTAGTTGAAAGACTAGAAATCATATTTAAATTTAAACTTAGATCAGATAATTAAATAAGCTAAAAAAAGAGAGAAGGTACAACTAAAAAGGAAACAACAAATTTAGTAAAGCAACAACATGATAAGTTATGAGAAAAGATGGATAAAGACAAAAAATTTAAAGATAAGATGAAAAAGAAAATCAGTAACAAAAGAAAATTTTCTTATGTGGGTTATGCTTAGATAGGAAAAATAGGAGAATCTTTATAAATAGTTTCATAAAATCCAAGTACGGTTGGAAAAAAGTATATATAAGAAAACCAGAAGATGTGAAATTTTCCGTCTTCTACCTTTTTGTAACATAAGAAATCGAATTAAGAAAATTAGATTTTTCTAAAATTCAAAAAATAAAGTTGGTTGGTAGGATTTTGAATGCAATAATTGGATGAACTACGCTCCTACTCAGTGAGAGTGTGGGAGATTCTGGATGAAAAAGCATTTTTGAGTTTTAAAATATTGCATTCATGTAGAACTGCCAGTATATTTAGGATGTGAGCATCATGTTTTAAAAGGGTTTTTCAAAGATTTGCATACACATAAGAGGTAAGGCTTAGGCATACATGCATTATTATGTTGTATTCCACTTTGCACAAGTGCACAATGTTTGCAAAATTGGATGCACACAAGATGGATGTATATTACGCAAGGGTTTAATTGATTTTACCCTTATCAATTTCGGGGACGAAGTTTCCTAAGGATGGGAGAATGTAACACCCCACATTTTTAATTTAAGATAATAAAATAAGAATAACTTAAATAATATTTAGAATTAAGTAAAGCGGATTATGTCATTGCGTCCATCTCGAAATTCTAGTCAAGATAAACACCAGGTTTGCATAAATCAGACAACGTATGAAGAACTAAACTAGGTTTGAAGTTTGCATACACGCAGGAAGAACATATATATATATATATTATGTTCAGAAATTCAAAAATTGGTCCAGAAATTCGAAAATCAGTTAAAAATTCAAAATTTCAGGAGGCGGCAGATTTCCCGCCTAGGGGTGTCGATCCCCTAAAGGGGGTGTCTACACCAGGGTCGACCCCCCTCAAGGGCGGGTCTACCCACCTGCGGCAGATTTTGGCAGAATTCATTTTTCTGAACGTGGACACCTTTCTTAACCAAATTCGTTGATTCTAGGCTATAAATAGGACACTAAACCCATTATTTTATTCGTCTAATTCAATGGCGACGATGAAGTGCTGCTCCAACATAATTTGACCTAGCCTTTTTCTTCTTCAACAATCAAAAGCTAGACTGATTTAGAGATCTGCAAGCCTTTTTCTATCTCAGCGAATCTAGGTTAATTTTAGATCTCTTATCGAAGTAAGGTAATTCCTAGATCTGGTATATTTTTCAATTCCCTTCTCTTTTTCTTCCCTTTTTCTTTTGGTAAAAATAGTCAATCCATGGTTGTTAGGTTCTGAATCCAATTAGGGGAAAACCATGGAAAGGGTAGATCTGGACCAGATCCACGATTTGGAAAGCTTACGAGGTGAGTGGATTTAAGCTATACAGTTTAGATAAGAATATGTTATCGTTTACCATTCCCCTGTATGTATAATTGAAATGCAATATGTTGAGAAATGTAATTTATGTTAATAATGCCTAAAGTGATGGGTACGAAGCAGGAATAATTATTAATTAATATGCTAAATATTAATTTGTTGGGATATGAACTTGTCAAATCTTGTATAGTAATTACCATTACTCAAATTTCATGTCAATTCGTGTAAATTGTGTACCCAGGTCATTAACTATAAGAATTGAGAAAGGTACATATTGGTTTATGTGATTTAAACAATTATCTGATTAATTGATTACATGTTAGGAAGGAATTGATTATATGTGAAGAATTATAATAGGCATGATACAATCATATGTGAATTATAAATTATAATGGATAATTGGAAGAAATAAACATGCCTAGACTGTTTAGAAGGTTTATGATAAATGAGAAATTTAACTGCTCTTAGACACGAGGTTAGATTTCACTTGTGATAGAAGTCTGCCCGAGACCGCCTGGCATATCCAGCATTCACAAGTGGTAAATCTAATGTGAGCGGTCTAAGTGCAAAAATTAAAAACATGTAATGGTGCTAATACACGAGGTTAAGTAAACTTGTGGTAGAAGTCTGCCCGGACCCACCTGGCAAATCCAACTAGGACTGTAAAACGGAAGGGTCGGATCGGACAGTAAAGTGTTCAAACAGAGATCAGGCTCTAACTCGGACAGACAAATGTCTGACTCGATGACATACAGACTGCTGCCATTATATTTGAACCCGACCCATTAAAAATTTGCAGTGACCGTGTTTAGTCCGTCGGACTCGGTCGCACTCGGACGGACCAGTCGGGCAGTGACTAGCCATCTACAATTTATAAGAGGGATACATAGTTTTTTAATCCAAACGAATTCCCTCTCTCAATATCATGCAAAGTATTAAACAGGCCATCTTAATGCAAGTATAAAAGATAGCATGCAAGTACCCATATTACATACAATATTTTGAAGCCTTCTCTAAAACATAACATTCATAGATTAAGAGGCATACAGTACACAGCATCTAAACAAAATACAAACAGGAAACATCAAAGACAACAGCAATATCATTTTAATCTAACTAGGAATAGTTTAGATACAATATTACCATTGTCACAGAAGATCAAAAATCATAGTTGAACATGTTTGCCAGCTACTAAACGCAAGTATTTAGCTCCCCAACAGCAAAAATATCAAATGGTTCCCCCACTGAAAACAATGAAACAATGGTTAGAAACACATTAAAAATACTATTAAGAAAAACCAGTGATAAACTAAACTATGACATCTACTGATCTACAGGCTGCTTTTTTTCTTTACAGGCATTATATAATCCATGTACATGCAATATGTACTAAAAAATCAGGTTTACAGGAAATTTGTACTAAAAATTGGGTTTACGGGCAATATGTACATAAAATCAGTTTAGATACTTTTCTTTAACTAAACAACGTAGTTTAAATGCAAGAGTCATTTTGGGTTTTTCCTGTTTCCCAAGTAACTAGTCAATTTATTATTCTTGATAAGCATTTTATGGCTAGAAAAAGTTCAACAATAACAAAGTTATATGCACTACTACATCATCGAAAGTACCAACTGAAAAGGGACATTTTTTTTATTTCCTATAGTATGTGATTTTTATCTATTAAAAGAAATATAAAAACATGGTTTTCTTCTGTAGAAATAACCAAAAAAATATAACTAGCAGCTTATTCACTGTGCATTTTCACCTCAGGTTGAATATCCTATATAACTCGTACGTCGTTGCTGCTGCTTGAATTGGTTACAACAGATTGGAATTTTTATTGGGTGGTACATTACCTTACATGTACAATCACCTGCATTTATACTTATTCCTATCTTTTAAAAGAAATAAAAATCAGGTTTACAGGCATTTATAATCCATGTACAAGCAATATATACAATGGGAATGGAAGATCATGGAATACAAGAAAAAATATCTTAACAACACTTCCTCTCATATTTTCGTATGTTTATCAAATGACGGGCTAGTTTAAGGTGTACAATGAAATACAGAAATATGAAATGACAGACTGGTTTAAAGTTTAAACTCAATGATATTTAAAGTATGAAATGCAGCAATAATACACCTATGGAATAAGAAATGATGGCTGATCTAAAGTGTATTATGTTCATAGAAATATGATATCCTAAACATGAAATAACAAACCATTCATCATATAAAAATTCAGTAGTTTGCTTTGTGTGATTCAAAGAATGAAAGTTATTGAACTTTTATACAATAATTTTAAGAGGGATACAGAGGTTTGATTACCTATGACTGAGCATGTCTCCAATTCCATTTAATCAAATTTGATGTACTGGGCATCTTCTTCTTTATGTTTCACCTTATCATACATAAAAAACAATAGAGCATGTTATCAAATTGTTATATATTGTGGCAGTTAAATGACTATGATTTGCCAAACATGAAATTTTTAAATATTATACAAACAAAAGATAAAGACATATTTACCTTTCTCAATGCATAATTGGCTCGCAGCCAATCATCACTACATACCAAAGCTTCAACCATCTCAGACTTTAAAGAACTTCAGAACTGGTCAAGAACTCTACCACTAGAACTAAATGCAGATTCCGATGCAACACTACTTACGGAATAGAAAGTGTATCGTGAGCCATGCTTGATAATATTTTATATTCCGAAGAATTGAATTTCCAGTAATCCAAGACATTGAATTTATCATCTAACCCATTATACTTGTAACGAGGTTCCTTCAAATATACATCCAACTCTGATTCGGATGGTTCTATAATCTCAGACTCTTCAGTCCATATTTCAAATTCAGATCTACTCTTTGTCATTAATTTACTATCAGAATCATGGTTATTGTCCCATTTTCTACGAGCATCAATATCCAATGGTGTATTCAAAACATATTCAGAGTATGAATCTTGCAAAGAAGAACGACATTTTTCAGATTTTGATCTGATTCGGCAACAGGATAAATCTTCGGAAAACAAAACTCAAGTAGTTTCATTTTGTACCTAGGGTCAAGGACAGCAGCAAATGACAGTAAAAGATTGCATTCACCCCAATATTTGTCAAACTTTTTCTTCATTTTATTCACCATTTAGCTCATATAAAAACAATTATCAAACTCTACTAACTTATCATTCAATGTTTGTTTAATCTTCTAAAGTTCCGGAAGAAATAAATTAGAAGTTGGATAAGAAGAACCAGAAAAAACATCAGAAGCTTCATTAAAGATTTCGAAAATTTTACAAACCAATTCAGCCTTATGCCAATCTAATTTTGAATTCCAACGGGTAGAAACATCAAGGACTAAACGTTTAGAGATTGGAAGCTGTAGTTGTTTAACTATATCTATGAACTTGCTAAGTCGTTGGGGAGACATTTTAAAATACTTCACTCTTTCTCGAATATTTTGTAGCACACCTTTTATTTCACTCAATCAATCTTGCACCATTAAGTTCAAAATATGTGCACAACATCTAACATGGAAGATCTTTCCATTGAAATAAAGTCTAATGTGACGGCCCGCCCCGCACCAGCCGACATTTCCAATGGAAGTGTGTTGTGCCAAAGTCCAACCAGCACGGGACGATCGTCAAAGAATGGAAAGAAGCGAATTTCAACTAACAAGGAACCTGTAGAATGTCTCACAGCGCATGGAATAAAATATAATAATAATATATTTGACATAAAATAGGTGAAACAGTGCATAAGCTGAAAACTAAACCATCATAGCAGCGGAAAATCTTAAATACAGCTTATGTTCCACATCATCATTATTACAACTTTTCAAACCATCTCCAAAGCAAAATAGGAAAGGTACACTACTAATGCCCAAAGTAGTGACCAGCAGCGACACAGGGAGAATATCTATATATATCATACGTGGAAGCCTCCTGCTCGTCTCCGGTACAACTACTCGTGCATACCTACTAACATGTATCTAGTCTGCCCGTTTAAGAGCACCCAGAGTAATAAGAATAGACATAAAACATTGGTTCAGACAAAAGTCTGGTATGAGCGATAAGCAGCAAAACAAAATAATAACAGATATACTAAATCATACATGAACCTGGACCTGCAACCAAAGAGTTAGCACAACAAGATGTACAATACTCTAAGGTGGCACTAACATATGGTGTAAAGATACGGGGAGGGGTGTGCATGTCATAGTGGTATCAAACAATCAAGCATAGCAACCATCCTCACATATCTCACTCAGTGCGTAAAGCATACGATATCCACCGCTTTGATCACCCATATCCTTGTTATGATCACTCTGCCCCATGGAGTCATGGCGACTCCACTGCACTGATCCATAGCCACTAGTCCTTGCTATGTCCACTCTGCCCCCATGAAGTCATGACGACTCCACTGCACTGGCTCATAGCCATGCTACGATCACTCTGCCCCATGGAGTAAAAACTACCCCACTGCACTGATCCGTAGCCTAACAATCGTCTCGGCGGTGAATCAAAGTTATGGACGTCGATAACCCCTTAGCACACGTCCCGCAGCAAAGTCCAATCATGAAGTTCACTCATTGGTTCCCATCTAGATCCTGAGTAACAATCTCCCATTTGGACTACCTTTGCATCTCGAGATTTGGTCTCCTCCGGATCGGTTTGGAAACAGGCTTTTATCCGGATCCGTTCTCTTCTCCTCGTTCAGTCCATGATCATCAACTCCGTTCGGGTCGGGTCATGGATCCCTCTCCAGGTCGGGTTGGTTCGTGATCCTGAGTCCAGAGCATGGGGTCAGTTTGAGTGTGCAAGCATGGTTCGTGGTCCACCAGGCGGTTCGGATCGTGCTCAACCATCGAGTCGGGTCGGTTTCTTCATCCAGGTCGGTTCATGACAGTCCACTCTGGGTCGGGTCGAGCTCCTCAATTCGTGGCAGTCCACTTGTGGTGCATCAATTCAGTCACGTGCTCTAGTTCATAATGTAGCTATTCTGGGAGTCGGTTCGTGAGAAGGGGGTTCCCCGCGAGCGGGTCGGGTCGCCCTCCACCGATCTGATCCGGTTCCTGCTCCATTTCCTGCAACTTTTCCAGTGACTGTTTTACGCCATACGATGGCATTTTCGACCATTCTAACTTTTCTAATCAATCACAAAGCATACCATAGAGTCATAGCAACATGTATTATCATCCATAAACACAAAAAAAACAATATGTCAAGTTTAAATGGATCAAACATACCCAAAACCCAGGTTTTCCCCTTAAGCATGTTTAAGCAAATCTAATGATAGGATTAACAAAACTTAACCAAATCAACCTAAACTTCCAACAGAGGTCTGAAACAGTGTTTAAGGATTTTACAAATTTTTCCAGATTTTTCTGAGCTATAAATTCGCTAATTAACACTAATTACCCCCTAATCAACCGTAATTAGTGAGAAACTATGCAAATCACTCATCTTAGCCACAAACAAATCTCAGATCTGAAAATATCTCTGATTTGGGTTGAATCCCTATGGAACACAGCAGCTCTATTCCCAATTTGATGCTAATTTGCCTTGATTAGATGTAGATTAGGCTAAAACTTGATTAAATGGTTATTAGAAGGTGATTTGGGTGTTAGAGGCCATTGTTAGGGTTAGGGAAATGTTTGAAGCGGCTGAGAAAATGAAAATAGATCGTTTTCCTACTGTTCTCAGACTCCCCATAACCCTAATCCCGAAATGGGTTATGGGCCCTCTGGCTAATCACCCTAATTAGGCCCGGTTAAGCTGTTTTCCACCTTCTAAACCTTGTTTCAGCCATATCTCCCAAAGGTGAGTCCATTTGGCTAATGTGACCACTCTATGGAAAGGTAGATCAACATCCGGATCTAATGGAAGTGGTATTATGTCAAAACTCCTTACCAATCAAAAGTTATGGCCAAAACAAGATCAACTAGGGGCAAAACGGTCATTTAAAAATCGATAAAAAATATGAACATGGGAAATGACCCCAATAGTCGTCTCCCAAAGTTACATAGCTACAAGACTTCGCATGAGAAAGAAATAAATATTCTATGATCCCTTGATGCATAGAATGCGGGTCGTTACATTCTTCCCCCCTTAAGAAATTTCACCCCCGAAATTCCTTAACTAAGAAACAAGTAAAGGACCCCGCATGCCTATCAACCATCCATAATAATCAAACATACAAAACAACAAACAAGCCTATCCTAGCATGCGGAAAACTAAATTGCAATTAAAATCTTACCAGGCAAAGAGTTCTGGATACGTCTTCCTAATGCTCTCCTCTTACTCCCAAGTACAGTCATTCTCATTCTCGCCCCACTGAATTTTGACTAGATCCATCGCTTTCCTTCGAAGTTGCTTTGTATCGTGCTCGACAATACGAATCGGCTTGCGGTTCCCAACCGCCTCGGGTTCTACTTTGATATCATCCAACTGATCAGGTGAAATAGTCATATCGGGGTCGTGCACGAATTTTCTTAACTGGGAAACATGAAATACGTTATGAACTTCCACCATCTTATCCGGCAACTCAACTTTATATGCCAAATTCCCAACTTACTCGAGGATTGGGAATGGACCAACAAATCTTGGTGTTAACTTGCCTCTACTACCAAATCGTATCACGCTCTTTAATGGAGAAATCTTGACAAACACCAACTCGCCAATGGAGAATTTTAAATCTCTTCTCCTCTTATCAGCATAACTCTTCTGCCTACCATGGGCAGCTTTCATTCGTTGTCGGATAACCTTGATCTTATCTGAGGTTTCTTTTATCACATCTGGCCCAAGCACAAATTTCTCACCAGTTTCTAACCAACATGACGGTGAGTTGCACGTTCTTTCGTACAAAGCTTCATATGGAGCCATACCAATACCGGTCTGATAACTATTATTATATGCAAACTCAACTAGATGCAAATGGTCATCCCACGATCCACCAAAATCCAATATGCAAGCTCTGAAGAGATCTTCTAATATACGATTTACCCTCTCTGTTTGACCATCAGTCTGAGGATGATACGCGGTACTGACATGTAATTCTGACCCTAGAGCCTCTTGTAAGCTCTTCCAAAACCCACTAGTAAGCAACGGGTCTCAGTCACTCACAATGCTTTTAGGCACTCCATGAAATCTCACTACCCACTTCATATATAGTTCCGCTAACTTAGCTGCCGTTCTATTCGACTTGACAGGTATAAACCTTGCACTCTTAGTCAATCGATCCACAATCACCCAAATGCTATCATGGCCCGATCTAGTTCTTGTAACCCATCAATGAAATCCATTGAGACTTGTTCCCATTTCCATTCTGTAATTTCTAATGGTTGCAACAAACCACTAGGCTTCTTTTGCTCAGCTTTAACTAGCTGGCAATTCATGCATTTGGATATAAACTTCCCAACGTCTCTTTTCATCCCTTCCCAGTAGTAGGTCTGCTTCATGCCTCGATACATTTTGTTACCACCGGGATGCATAGTCAGTTTTGAGTGATGACATTCTCTAAGCACTTCATCTCTCAATCCATCGACATTGGGCACAATTAGTCTTCTATTCTTCCTAAGACATCCATCTCGATCAAGCCCATACTTGTTCATCTCTTCGTCGATACCCATCTCTAATTTGGAGATGATTTCCAATAGGTTAGGATCATCTCTCTGACTGGAACCAATCCGCTCAATCAAAGTGGGTCTGATCGTCAAACTTGCTAATACTTCTGGATCCAATTCGCACTTTGGTCTGAAATCATACCCAGTGATATACTCCAGTTGCTTCCATTCTAGTAACATAGCCCCTAAACTGGCATGTCTTCTACTCAATGCATCAGCTACCGCATTGCCCTTCCCTGGTGTATATGCGATATCGAAATTGTAGGAAGCCATGAATTATAACCATCTTTGCTGTCGGAGATTTAGATCCTTCTAAGAGAAAAGATACTTTAACGATTTATGATCGGTAAACAACTTGAATCTTTCTCGCAAGAGATAATGTCTCCACATCTTCAATGCAAACACGATCGCTGCCAATTCCAAATCATGGGTAGGATATCTTTTCTCATGCGGTTTTAGTTGCCGACTAGCATAAGCTACAACCCTACCTCCTTGCATCAATACATCACCTAGTCCAGTACCACAAGCATCTGTGTATACCGTCATCTCTTCATTCTCTTTAGGAATGACTAACACTGGTGCACATGTCAACTTTTCCTTTAGACTCTTGAATGCATTCTCGCACTTTTCGTCCTAGACGAAAGCTTGATTCTTCTTGGTCAACTGAGTCAACAGTGTTGCTATCTTGGAGAAGTCTTGGATAAACTTACGATAATATCCAGTTAACCCCAAGAAACTTCTTACGTCTATTGCATTCTTCGGCGTAGACCAATCTTGTACCATAGCCACCTTCGCAGGGTCCACGTCAATACCATTCTCTGAAACGACATGGCCCAAGAATCTCACTTCCCTTCTCCAGAAGTGACACTTAGAAAACTTTGCTTTCAATTGGTGTTTTCTCAACACCTCCATCACTATCCTCACATGTTCCTTGTGTTCTTCTGCCCTCGAATAAACCAAGATATCGTCTACGAACACAAGAACAAACTTATTCAATTGATCTTGGAATACTCTATTCATAAGATCCACAAAATATGTTGGTGCATTGGTCAACCCGAATGGCATGACCAACCACTCATAGAATCCAGACGGCGTCTGAAAGGCCGTTTTAGCTATACTCTCAGCTTCCACCCTAAGCTGATGAAAACCTATCGTGAGATCCAACTGGGAGAACACTCTCGCGCCACTCAACTGATCAAACAAATCATCTATCCGTGGTAGAGGATACTTATTCTTCCTCGCCGCCTTATTCAGCTCGCGGCAGTCCACACACAATCGAAGGGAACCATCTGTCTTGGTAGCAAACACAACTGGTGCTCCCCACTCAGAAATACTTCTTCTAATAAATCCCTTTTTCAAAAGATCGCTCACTTGCACTCTGAGCTCTCGCTGCTCTCTTGGTGCCATACGACGAAGTGGCATCACTATAGGTCTGGCATCTTTCACTAAATCAATACAAAACTCAATCTCTCGGTATGGTGGAAGTTCGGTCACTTCCTCGAAGACGTCCGGATACTGGCCAGCCATGGGCACATCTGACAACTCATCATGCGGGACGTCGAGGGAATTTAGAAAACTAGCCATTACCCCATCACTAGGTAGACCACCAAATACTACCCTCCGCCCATCATCCGCTCTAACTGTCACCAAAAAGCCCTCACAGTCTACCACCACCCCCATACCTTTGGAGCCAATCGACTCCCAAAATAATGCCAAACCCAGTAAAGCCCAAGACAAAGCAATCACAAGAAAACATACATCCATGACTCGATAAGACCACATTACGATAAATCATACTAATGCTAGTCGAACCGCCAATTGGGTTCGTCACATTTAAAGGTCTATCGACTATCTCGGGTTCCAATCCCAACCTATCTACCAGGTCACTAGATATGATGGAACGGGAAGCTCTGGTATCAAACAATACTCGAACAGGAACATCATAAACAGAAAGCATACCTTGAATGACGACATTCTTTCCTTTCTCCACCGCGGTTGGGGCATTCGACGAAAAAGGAACAACATTAAGAGCATATGCTTTCTCAATCTGCTTCTCTTTAGGGGGCTGCGAACATTTATCCTTGTGATGTCCCACTTGGCTGTAGTTGAAGCACTTCCTGTCCGCTGGCTTCGCTCGACATTCTTTAGCATAATAGCCCTTCTTGCCACAGCTAAAGCACTCTACATCTTTCTTATTCTTTTTCTTCTAGCCATCCTTGGTCTGATTCTTCTTTCTCTTATTCTGTGAACCATTCTTGCCTCCACCGCTTGCTTGAGGCTTTGGTTCCTTTGCAGATGCAATCTCAGTCTTCGTCTTACGGTAAAGACTCTCTGACCACAATGCTTTCCCCATAATCGATTCAAACGTCTCATCGATGTGGTTAATAAGCCTTTCCCCTAGGTACCCATCTAAACAAGTTATGAACTTCTCGTTCTTCTTCTCGGCAGTATCAATAAGGGATAATCCATATTTCGATAGAGTATCGAACTCAGCAATATACTCCGAGACAGCTCTACCATTCTGCTTTAGCTCCAAGAACCTCTTAAACAATACTGACTTCTGAGCAGCTGGAATAAACTTGTCGCTAAAGCGAGGCTTAAACTGGTCCCAAGTAACTAGATCCTCAGGAGTAGCTACCTTAATAGCATTCCACCCATTCATCGTCCGTCCTTGCAGCTGACGGGATGCTAGATTTCTCTTTGTCGCATCCTCGATACCCAAGTCTTCGAAGATACACTCACAACCATCCAACCAATCCTGAACTTCTGTAGCCGATTCCGTTCCATGGAACGGCTTCCCACCAAGACTAGTGTAATCCTTGCAAAGCTTGGCGAAGTCGGCTCTAGGCGCATGCACCGCTGCACCACCACCATTTGCAGCAATGGGAACTGCTCCTTGCACATTTCTAAGCATCTCCCTCATGAAGTCAGTGAACATCGTCCTCATATCAGGATCATTCCCATTATTAGCTCCTCTACCAGTACCCCTAGTATATCGGCTCATCGTTCAATCTGTAAGGAGAAAACGATTAACCATCTCTTCAGTGGTGCTAGTGCAGTGCGACTTCATCCTTAAATATACTAATAGTATATATATAGCTTTTGAAAACCAAAATATCACAAATACGCGCTCTCATATACGTATTATCTCTCTCTAGTGTCTTCTCTAGGTTAACTACGTAACCTAGAGCTCTGATACCAAATGTGACAACCCGCCTCGCACCAGCCGACATTTCCAATGAAAGTGCGTTGTGCCAATGTCCAACCAGCACGGGACGGTCGTCAAAGAAAGGAAAGAAGGGAATTTGAACTAACAAGGAACCTGTAGAATGTCTCACAGCTCATGGAATAAAATATAATAATAACATATTTGACATAAAACAGGTGAGACAGTGCATAAGCTAAAAACTAAACCATCGTAGCAGCGGAAAATCCAAAATACAGCTTATGTTCCACATCATCATTATTACAACTTTTCAAACTATCTCTAAAGCAAAATAGGAAAGGTAAACTACTAATGCCCAAAGTAGTGACCAGCAGCGACACAGGGAGAATATCTATATATATCATACGTGGAAGCCTCCTGCTCGTCTCTGGTATAGCTACTCGTGCATACCCCCTAACCTATCTCTAGTCTACCTGTTTAAGAGCACCCAGAGTAATAAGAAGAGACATAAAACTCTGGGCCAGACAAAAGTCTGGTATGAACGATAAGCAGCAAAACAAAACAATAACAGGTATACTAAACCATACCTGAACCTGGACATGCAACCAAAGAGTTAGCACAACAAGATGTACAATACTCTAAGGTGACACTAATATATGGTGTAAAGATACGGGGGAGGGGTGTGCATGTCATAGTGGTATCAAACAATCAAGCATAGCAACCATCCTCACATATTTCACTCAGTGCGTAAAGCATACGATATCCACCGCTTTGATCACCCATATCCTTGCTATGATCACTCTGCCCCATGGAGTCATGGCGACTCTACTGCACTGATCCATAGCCACTAGTCCTTGCTATGTCCATTCCGCCCCATGAAGTCATGACGACTCCACTGCACTGGCTCATAGCCATGTTACGATCACTCTGCCCCATGGAGTAATAACTACCCTACTGCACTGATCCGTAGCCTAACAATCGTCTCGGTGGTGAATCAAAGTTATGGACGTCGATAACCCCTTAGCACACGTATCGCAGCAAAGTCCAATCATGAAGTTCACTCATTGGTTCCCATCTGGATCCTGAGTTACAATCTCCCATTTGGACAACCTTTGCATCTCGGGATTTGGTCTCCTCCGGATCGGTTCGGAAACATGCTTTTATTCGGATCGGTTCTCTTCTCCTTGTTCAGTCCGTGATCATCAACTCCGTTCAGGTTGGGTCGTGGATCCCTCTCCAAGTCGGGTCGGGTCGGTTCGTGATCCTGAGTCCAAAGCATCGGGTCAGTTTGAGTGTGCAAGCATGGTTCGTGGTTCACCAGGCGGTTCGGATCGTGCTCAACCATCAGGTCCGGTCGGTTTCCCCATCCAGGTCGGTTCGTGACAGTCCACCCCGGGTCGGGTCGGGTCGAGCTCCTCAATTCGTGGTAGTCCACTTGTGGTGCATCGATTCGGTCGCGTGCTCTGGTTCATGATGCAGCAGTTCTGGGAGGCGGTTCGTGAGAAGGGGTTCCCTACGAACGGGTCGGCTTTCCCTTCACCGATCCGATCCGGTTCCTACTCCATTTCCTACAACTTTTCCAACGACTGTTTTACGCCATACGACGGCGTTTTCGAACATTCTAACTTTTCTAATCAATCGAAAAGCATACCATACAGTCATAGCAACATGTATAATCACCCACAAACACAAAAATAACAATATGTCAAGTTTAAATAGATCAAACATACCCAAAACCGATGTTTTCCCTTTAAGCATGTTTAAGCAAATATAATGATAGGATTAGCAAAACTTATCCAAATTAACCCAAACTTCCAACGGAGGTCTAAAACATTGTTTAAGAATTTTACAAATTTTTCCAGATTTTTCTGAGCTATAAATTCGCTAATTAACACTAATTACCCCTAATCAACCGTAATTAGTGAGAAACTATGCAAATCACTCACCTTAGCCACAAATAAATAACAGATCTGAAAATATCTCTGATTTAGGTTGAATCTCTATGCAACATAGCAGATCTATTCCCAATTTGATGCTAATTTGCCTTGATTAGATGTAGATTAGGCTAAAACTTAATTAAATGGTGATCAGAAGGTGATTTGGGTGTTGAAGGCCATTGTTAGGGTTAAGGAAATGTTTGAGGCGGCTGAGAAAATGTTTTTCTACTGTTCTCAACCTCCCCATAACCCTAATCCTGAAATGGGTTATGGGTCCTCTTGCTAATCACCCTAATTAGGTCCGGTTAAGCTATTTTCCACCTTTTAAACCTTGTTTTAGCCATATCTCCCAAACGTTGAGTCCGTTTTGCTATTATGACCACTCTACGGAAAGGTAGACCATCATCCGGATCTAATAGTAGTGGTTTTAGGTCAAAACTTCTTACCAATCAAAAGTTATGGACGAAACAAGACCAGCTAGGGCAAAACGGTCATTTAAAAATCGGCAAATATCATGAACATGGGAAATGACCCCAAAAGTCGTCTCCCAAAGTTACATGGCTATACGACTTCACATGAGAAAGAAATAAATATTCTATGATCCCCTGATGCGTAGAATGCGGGTCATTATATCTACCGTTTAATGAGAAATTTTCTTTAATGTTCTCATGGCTAAATCGTTAAAAGATGCATTATCAAGTGTAATTGAAGATACTTTATTCTCAATCCCCCAACCCACAAGGTATGCAAAAGTAGCATCAGCAATAGCAATACCGATATGTGGCGGTGCTAGATTACCAAAGTTTAGTATACGCTTTTGCAAATTCCAATTTGATTCCAAAAAATGACAAGTAAGGCACATATAACCTATTATCTGATTTGATGTCCATAAGTCGGCTGTTAAACTAACTCTTCCCACACCCTTTAGCATTCCTTTCAGTTTTTTCTTCTCATTCTCAAATGCTTTCATGCATTCGCTTTTAATCGTTAATTGTGAAATTTGCTCAAATTCAGGATTCAACATTTGAGAATATTAGATAAAAAATTCATGTTCAATCATTCTAAAAGGATATTCGTGCACTATAATCATTGTAGCCATTATTTCCCTAATTTGTTCCTTGTCATATTTATAAAGAGCTAATTTCCCAATCGTATCATTGTCGTCGGATGTTTTTTCTTTTAGAATTTCCTTTTCTAATATTTGTTGTTGCTTTTGTCTAGAAATGCGAACACGACATCTACTCAAATGTCTTTTAAATGTAGTTGTACATTCATCTTTTGTAATAGTTATCTTTTGCTTACAACGGATACACATATCGTACCTTCTAGTTGAGCCATCTTTAGATTTCTTTGTGTTTCTTTCAAATTCAAGCCAAACTTCAGATTTCCTTTTTCGTGTTTTCACTTCGATCTCTGTAGCAACATCCTTATCTTTAGGATTTTTTCTCTCTTCATCTGCATATTTCACAACTTGATTATCATCACTGCTAGTCATTTCTTCCCCAGGTTGCTTTTTATTTACATTAGTATCACTAAAAATAGTGCAAAAGTTAATTAGACAAGCAGTTCTAAATAAACACAAGTAGCTTCTTAGGTTGTTTATTCATGATTTGTTTTTTCCATACTGCATTCAATGTTTTAGATAATTAATTGCAAGCACATGGTCTCATACATTCTACCAGAATTCTCTTCCATTGCAGAATTGGCAAAAAAACATGTTTTCAGGTTTTCTTGGTAATTCCAATTCCATCTCTTGTTTAGGTGAAAATTCAGATATTCTATGATCAAACAAAATAAAAACATCTAGCCTTATTCAAAAAATTGCAAATAAGTTGCTTGTAAACTTCATGGTTTCAGCAAGATTATGGAATGTAATGATGAAATCTCTAGGGTTATAAGAATTAAAGAGAACAGACCCAAAGTCGATTTTCACAATAAAATACAAAAAAATGAGTGAATCTTACCCAAAATCTGTGATGTAGAAGACATTGAACAAGATCGATAAACTTTGAAATTGAATTGATTTCCTGATTTTCATCGGTTTATTTCTCTTTAGTATTTGGCAGCCATTTATAATCATGAATGTTTGGATTTTGGAAGAGGTTCGAATAGGTAAGTGTGGTATTTGGGAAAGAGAGCAATCTGGGAGAAGACGAAGCATTCCACCTTGGGAAGAAGGAATGAAATAATTACGGTGGATTTTGCTGAGATATGCTAGTTGAAAAGGTGGACTATGGACATAAGGAAAGAACAGTAATAATGTAATAATATTATTAATATATATCAGGTTGCCATGCAAACATTGTGTTCATGGATAGTCTTGGTTCGGACAACCAATGTATGGGCTCAATCAAATTTTTCGGGCGGACAATGAATGTTGTTCGATTTTGGACCGCTACTTCTTCGGACAATATAACGGTCGAACAAATATTCAGGTCGGACTCGGACGAACAACAGACAGATCTGTTTGATTTACAGCCCTAAATCCAACGTCCACGAATGTAGGCTTAATGTGGGAGGTCTAGTGCTAATATATATATATATATGTGTGTGTGTGTGTGTGTGTGTGTGTGTGTGTATAACAAGATATGCATAAATGGCAATAACAATAATTAAATGCCTAATTCAGAAACTAAGAAAGGAAGCGACGTAATGAACTGAGTTAGTGTGATGTGAAGGAAAAGTGATGTATTTCCCTAAAAGACCTATTTCTGAGAACGGTATTGCAAGTAAGCCACAGTAAGAAAAGTAAAGAAATTACTTGCTGCCACAGATTTAGATGGGAATACGTTATAAAAATAAATCACTGATTCCTTCTATCAAACTGATAAGGTATAGGAAGTACTTTTCTTAAATATAATAAGGAATATATATTACAGTGAATGAAGAATAATGGTTTACAACAGTAAATGGTTTAAAAGGGGAATGATAATCACCTATTATAAATAAATAACATTAATGAAAATGTAGTATAATGGGTAGAATTGTCCTAGGGACAATTGAAGATTATAACTTAGGTTATAATAAACTAATAAGGAAATTGGATAACTAGTGAAATGAGATAAGGGACACTTAATTGTAAATTAAGTAATCAATAAATGGGGAAAGCCGGAAACCAATTGAGAAAATGGGAAAAATATAAGAAGTTGTACTTAACTATAAATTAAGTGAGCTGTAAACTTGGAAGTCTGAAACCCGTTGATAAGAATAACATGTTTAGACTTGTCCTAGGGACAAGAGGAAATTATAACTTAGGTTACAATAAATGGGTAGAGAAACTTATTATTGGGCCTTAGTTAAAATAACTAAGTTAATAAGTAAACAACGATAAGTTGTAGCAACAGTGTAAAATGGAATTATGATTAAATGAGAAAGAAGGAGAAAAACTTTTGAAATAAGTTATATTTTAATCATAAATAATGACTGACATGTTAACAGAAAACATGTGAATTGAGATATACTTAATTACATATTAATTAGAACATGTTATTGTAATGATGAAATCAAACTAGAATATATAAAGTATTGTGGATTACAAACCCTGGACCACAATCTAGAGAATAACATGTTGTGGGCTTATTAATAAACTTGATGGGTTAAGTTATATAACTGGAATTAATAAGCAAGAGGAACTTGGTAACTTGATTAAGAATTCAATGTGAATGGGAATAACCCAGTAAAATGGAAACCTGATAAGGTAAGGCAAGCGCGTAAAAGAATGTTTAGACATAGGGTCTAACAACATATTAAAGGGAAGCGCTTGGACTAGTCCGTACGTTTGAGGGTGAATAACCCAACGGGGTAGATCATCGTGGTGTTATAAGGCACGAGGGGAGCACACATTCATCTGATTGTTCTGACGGCTTCAAGGAACTGAAACGGGAAGCACGTGACTTCCTGAGATACGTAAGGTGCTCCTAGTAGTCCTCTGTGCAGTGATAGATGCTTAGGCTGTACTCGCAGGGGTTGGGTCTGCGCGTAACTAATAGGTGGGTGGGCCTTGACTACACAAGTAGCTATGTAGTCAGAATGCTGTGACGCGGTGACACTAGGGTGATTCGACGGTTTCCTCAACAAGGAGGCGAAAGGTCACGACCAACAAGGATAGTAGATCGTCGAATACCCGTCATCGGCAGCTAGTGGGATGTGAAAAGACTAGAGCTAAAACCAATAGACCATTCACCTTTCACTATTAAGGTACGGTGGTTGAGGGAAGACGCCAAATGGATGTTTAGATTTGTTTTCTTTAGGGGTAGTCGTTTAGCTCTTGTAGTCTTTACTAGTTGAGGGAGGGGCCGAGGTGGGGCCATAGCCACCGTGAAAATAGACCCTAGGAATATCTGTATATAGAGACACTTAAAGATGGGCCTGAAAAGCTCCCGACCTAGTTCCGTGTTTCTTGTATTGCCCTGCCACGGATTTCAGTGCACATTAGAGGATGTGCAGTTATGGTATCGAGCTACAATTGACGATACATATGTGGGACAGTCTATATACATGCATGTCGGCTCTGGGTTGTGTATCGTGGACTTGAGAGCATTACTCTAGTACGGAATCTAATTCGATCGAAGGTGGAAGTCTGTATGCTTATGTAGCATAGTAATGGTAGATATATGCGGAACATAACATAGTTACATAGAGATTCGTACGTCACTACGGCGTAGGATGAGGGACTGCGTATATTTCGATGGTGTACGGTGGAGACCGTGCGAGTGGGGTACCATGGGGTATACCTTAATATTAGGGGTAGCTACATATATACCGTATTTGGTTAGTCAACCGAGAAATAAACGGGTGCGACGTGTGTGCAAGCCTTGAGTGTTGTTAACCCAAGAAACCTAATAAATAAGAAAATATGATTGAACGGTATACGTAGTGTTATCCAAAGTGTATAATTTAAATCTAGTCACCAGAACTTGTGTTCTAACCCCCTCCGCATAACATACTCGCAGGTTAGATTTGTGGCAGAGATGATAGCTTTGGATACTGGTTAAGCAGTATTATTAATACGGTAAGGCTATACTTTATGTATATTATATTTTATCCATTCCACTGTGAGATGTTTCCTGAGCTCTGACATATTTTATGTCTCTGTCTTTTCTGCAGGATACTAGAGCACAACAACTTGAGTTTCGACAGATTGGAATTTTGAAAAAAAAATCGGTTTTTCGAAACTCAAGTTGTTGTGCTCTGGTATCCTGGAGAAAAGACAGAGACGTAAAATATGTCAAATCTCAGAAAACATCTAACAGTGGAATGGATAAAATATAATGTACTCAAAGTATAGCCTTACCGTGTTAATAATACTGCTTAACCAGTATCTAAAGCTATCATGTCTCTGCCACAAATTTAACCTGCGAGTATGTTATTAGGGTGGGGTCAGAACACAAGTTATTACTATTTTTAATGATTGCATTCATGTAGAAATTTCCAGTATTTCGAATGTGTGCATCATGTTTTCAAAAGATTTTTGAAAAAAATGCATTCATATATGAGGTACCCCTTAGGCATTCATTTTATTTATGATTTTTTACAATGTATTGCACTTCGCACTAGTACACAGATGATTACATAAACTGGATGTACACATGATGATCGTAAGTTATGCAAGGAATTACATAATTTTACCCTTACCAAATTTCAGGTACAAAATTTTTTAAAGGACGGGAGAATGTAACATCCCGCTTATTAAGTAATAAAATTATCAAAATAATTACAAGGATAATGTGCATTGGAAATTTTAAAGAAAACACCTGTAATTAAAAGAATTAAAGTAAGAAATGCAAAGCAATCAACATTAAATTGCAAAAATAAAATATAGTTGATTTGAGATATTTTATTTGAGATTTGGGGGGTAAAGCAGTGGATCCAAGATTCAGAAGTCAAGATTTCATGTCCAAACAAATGTACATATTCAAATTGAAAAGAAAAGGATAACAAGTCTAAATCCAAATCAGATTCAAATCTTAGAACGAGCTACAAGTGAGTGGATTTTATTTTATTATATAATGGTATATGATATCGTTGGATTCCTGTTAAGCTATTAGGATATTCTCTCGGTCTTCTTTTCCCTTTTATGCATCGGATTTTACAGTTTTATGTTGAATTTTGGTTATGCACAATATATATATATATAAATCTGCAATATTAATATATGTATACGACCGAATTATGCACCTAATTTTATGTTTTTGCATAAATCAAATACAATGGAAAGAAAGTAAATAAGACCAAAAATGTAAATCAAAAAGGACTTTTTTTCAAATGATGTTTGCAAAAAAAAAATCAGAATATATTTTGCCAAAACTTAAACGATTAAGGTCACATTTTGGCCTAAAAAGGAAGCCGGTTGCTTACAAAATGTGAAAATCAAAACCACTAACAAACTCAAAAATATAAAATAAATTTTAGCTTAAAAGAAACAAGCAACAAACCAGAAATATACCCACGATGAAATAACGCAAAATCTTCCCTTTTCTAAAATTTATCCAACACAGAAATTTATTCTTTCTTGCTCTAAAACAATTATTAATTTGATAAAAAAATGAGATTTCATTTCTAATTCGAATGAAAAACAAATAACTGAAATCTCATTACATCATCCTACGATTTTAAAAAACAACAACACTAATAGTTACAAACACACTACTACAAATAACAAAGATAAAAATGCTCGAAAGGGAAAGATACACACGATACACAAGATACATAAAACTTCGTTGATAAGCTAAGAGAAGGTCGAGCTCCGCGGCTGGAACTCGATCCATTGCTGAAAAGAGTGCTACAGTAGGATCGAGCAATATGGATCTAAGTGACTTAGCGGAAGTGTTGATGATGAGATATTCTATACTATGTGTTAACGATATTTTTCATTAACACCGAGGATAGGTCTATGGAAGTGGACCTAAGAGAAAAATAGATTGTTTAGCCGTCGCAAGTTTGAGTTAGTTCACCGTTACCTAGATATCAAGGTCTAGAAACCGAAAGAATGGTTACTCTTCCCTCGATGGGGTGAGTATCACGCTTAAGTGATTCAACAACCAACAGTTACCCCGAAGGATGAATTTCTAAACACAACCCTTGATAAAGGACTTAATGGATGGTAAGAAGGGGTTCTGTGCGAAGCTTATTGAAGGGTCTATGCTTGTAGGAAGGGTCTGAGCTAGCAGGAAGGGTTTAAGCTTGCGGGAAGGGGTGTTTCACCTGACCTGCAGAAATACTTGGTTGAAGGTTTATGTATGTGCAGGAAACAAATAGTAAGCTACGACAAAGATAACTAGGAAATAGCATAGAAAACTCATAAAGAAATATCATAAGTATCGATTCACTCTTTATTGATCTTTGATTTAGAATACAAGAATAGAACAGAAGAAATCCCAAAACTGATTTAAGAATTAGGGTTTACTCTAGAGAAAAAGAGTACAAGAATAAGAATGATAAATCATCCCCAAAATGTGACCCCTGGGGTTTTATTTATAGAGAATTCGGGGCCCTTCTACTGTTGGGTCGTTGGGCCTATAGGAGCCTTTGTCGGCCGCTATTCTCCTTGGCCTCAGATGTTTTAGCTTCTAGCCACTTTGTGATGCTGATTATTGCTTCCGCAGCGAAGGTTCCGCTTAATTGGGGCTTCTTTGAGATTGATATGAGCTTGTTGATGTAGTAGCTTTTCGGAGGGTATTTGAGCTCTCGATTGTATGCTCTCGGTTATAAGCTTCCAGATGTAGGCTTCAGGTTTTCTCATGAATACTTAGAGGAGCTACCCCTCATGATGTATGTAGATAGCTACCGGTTCAGAACCACTATCGGTTTTTTTTACTAAGTAGACTGGTGTGGATAGCTTTATATCCTTTCTATGGTTCCGATTTGCTTTCCGTTAGGGTCTCCGGCTATAGCCTGATCTTCTTGGAGGTTTCTTCAGGTGATTTGCACGTTGTCTATCAATATGACCTTTCAGCGTTTATGTAGTAAATATTTCGGAAGCTGGTTCCAAATAATCTCTATCTACTTCTGGCTTTACTCTTGATGTCTTTTCCTCTTGATGTATCGGTATTAAGCAGGTTAATACCAACAGTCCTTCCGTCCTTCATGGTTTCAATAAGCGGAGGCCTTGCTTCCCTGATTCTTAGTTTCTAACTTAGATGACCTTTCGCTATAGATATCTCGTGCCAGATTGACCCTGCCGAATGGACTCTGCGGGTATTCTGTAGCTTTTGAGTTCTCTTTAGTGTTTGGCTTTTGTTTCTGGAGGGAGTCCCTTTGTATTTGTGTCCATTCGTTACCCCTTCACCATTAGCCTGTTTCAGAGTTAATTTTGGTAGTAACATTTGCCCCCTAGTGAAGGGGTATTTTCGACTTTTCAAGTCAAACTTTTTGCGGACCTGCTATCTCTTTCCTCCAGTATACATACTCTCTCCTCATTGACTCCTTTCCTTCCTTTATTATTTCCTGAAAAAATTATCTCAAGGAAGTGTTAGCTATTTGAATAATCATATCAGTACGCCATCCGTGTTTTTAGTCTTTTTATTACTGGTTCTAGATGAGCAACTCCAAATTTGACAGTTTAAATTAGCATTTTAACTTTGCTCTTACCCTTTTGTGGTAGCGTTTGTAAACGAAACATCCTGTAACTGATGGGATTTGCATAGAATAATAAAGTTCATGCCCTTTCGGATATTGATCTCACCCTATTGTGTAAAATTTAATAGACCATACCTGGCATTATGGGAAAGAAGCACGTTGCTTTCAAACCTGATAGGAATGGACCTCTACCTATCGATCTTTCTTCCGCCAGGAAAGTTGACACTGTTGATAAGCATTCCTTGATTTCGTCTCAATAGCAAGTTAATGCCATTCTCAAGGATTTCGGGATTTCGGGTGTTGATACCATCCCTCCTTGTGGAAAGGACACTATTTCCTCTCCTCCGGAGGGTTACTTCGATTTCTCTGCAATTCATATTTGGCATGGAGGTTTTATTCCTTTCCGAATTTCCTTCATCGTTATCTACAGCACTAAGGAATTGCTCCTATTCAGTACTCTCCCAACACCTACCTACAGGGTTAGAACTTTTGCCTTTAGAATCAGGTAATGGTTCTCTAAGTCCTTCCGCTCTGGACTACTTGATTCGTCTTTCCAAACTTAGTGACACCAATCCTTAGATTTTTCGTGCGAATCCTACGAAGAAACTGTTGTCTGAGGGAGCAGCAAAGTTCAAAGATTGGAAGAATCAATTTTTCTTTATCCGATGCCCTCCAGGTGACACCAACGGTTTTCGCACCCTAAGTATGTGCACCCGAAAGTTTTTTTATAAAAATTTTGTCTCCCTCTCCACATATGTTATTCCCAAAATGCCAAGTTTCGCGGATAATTTGTTAATTGATGCTCTGGTTTTTGCCTCTGGAAAATTTGGCAGCCGGTCATTGTGCTCACTTCTTCTATCATTTGGAGGCAATCCTTATTGCCGGCCAGACAATTTGTTATTGGGCAACCACCCTTAGTTCTACTTAACAAGGGGACCCCCTTCTTGCCATTGGGGAGAGATGCTCCTTTCTCTTCCAATTCTTCTTTATTCCTGGACAACTCAGGTATGTCTTTTGTTATCTTTAAGACAGAATTGTACTTTATCTTTTTCTTAGTTTCTTCTCACTGTGTGTTTTTGAAGCTGCTTGTACTGAGTCTAGTAAGACTAGGTCCGCCTCCTTGATTCCAAGAGTGAGGGTTTCTTCGCTTAAGGGTGCATTATAAAACTAGAGAAAATGTAAAGAGGAAACTTTTGGAGAAAGGTTTAGAAGATTCTTCGTTGAATAAGTCTAAAGGTGTGGGGGACCTAATTGCTCGTTCTAATGCAGTTCTTGATACCTCGGAGGTTACTTCTCCGATAAAGGCTTCTGGCTCTAACCCTCGTGGTATTTGGTCCTTCGAAGTTTCCAATGAGTTACATCACACGATGGGCCTCTCTTCTTCTTCTGAGGACTTTACCCCTTGCAATTTTACCAATCTTACTAATGGTGACAAATTCGATGAATTAGTTGGTCGGTTTATTTCTGCTTCTGCTCTTTCTGGTGTCGACTCCTCATTTGATTCTCCCCGATGCTATCAAGCCTTGGTCGAACAACTACTTATGGTATTCTGCTTTCTTCTTTCCTAATTCCTTATCTCTCTTCAAGTATTTTGTTCCTGACCGTCATATCCATTATAGGTTATCAAGCGTTGGTTTGTGACTCAAGGCAATACTTCAGATCCTAGTTCTGAGTTGCTAGAGCTTAAAAGAGAGAACGTACTTCGAAGAAGGAAAAAAGATGCCTCAGTTCTTGAGAAAGAGGGTCTATCTATGGAGCAAAGAAGGTTGGAGCACGCTTTATCGGAAGATAAGAGTTCAGCTGCTTTGGGAAAAGAATCCTACCTGGCCCTAGTTAAGGAAAATAACGCTTTAAAGAAGAGCCTGGAAATACAAAAAGGATATCGGCCTGTTCAACTCTTGTTGTTCTTCATTCTGTGATCAGAATTCCTTTCTGGAAAAAGAGAATGGTTCCCTCAAGATCGAACTTGGTAAGAAGAAAATGTTGTTGGCCAGGTTTTCTAGTGTAGTCAATGACGCTAAACGGAAAATTTCCTGTTTCCATCAGACCACCTTGGATGAAATCATTGTTAACTCCTTTGAAGATGCTTTCCTTCTTATTTATGCAGATAACATGGATAAATGTTCGGATTTAGACTTTTCTTCCCTTGATCCGTCCTTGGTGGAAAGGTTTATGTCTAAGATATCTTGCATGAGGAATAAAGAAGAAGTTTCTATAAGGAGGGATATTGATGTATCTGAACTTTTGTTTATTGAAGATGTCCCTCTCGAGGAGCTATGTGTCGATGATGAAGGAAACCTTATGAGTGTGTCGTAGGCTGTTCGTGCTAATGATGACAACTCCAATCGTACCAATGTTACTACGGGTGAAGAGGGAGACAGAGGTGATAACTCCATGGGTGTCATTGGTTCCTTTTGGGCCTTTGATGCTTTAGACAAAGTATGCAGCGAAGGTACCAAATTCGTTGAAGAAGATCATATCTAAATTGGCCTCTCTAGCCTTTCGGAAGCACGAAGGATGGGGGAAGGCCCAAATCCCCCGAGTTTCCTTCTTGTTGAAAATCCACAAGTTTTTGTTCCTACTTCCGAGGAATGACATCTTCTCTTATGCGCAGATTCTTTTGTTTTTTTCTTTAACATTCAATCAACATTCCTTTTCGTCTAGACAAAAGGAAAACAGTTATGTTTTAGGGATTCTATACTTATAAAGACTCGTCTGGAAGTGACTTGTCTCACTAGGGAACTGGACAAACAAATGAACGAGTATAACATATTGTCCCACAAATTTCATCTCCTTGATAAGTGTGCCATGAGATTACTGCTTTTTAAAGAGAAAGAAGAGGTTCCTAGGCTGCGAGTGGCCCGGTTGTGATGCGAAAGGCTCTTAAAAGAAAATTTCGAACTTGTGACTTTGTTTTGGATGTTAATCGAAGACAAAGATGCATTAGTAAACTTTTTATATCAAATTTGTCGTAGATATGAAACCACAGATTTATCCTTTTTAGGTGATCACAGGGGGGGTCTGCTTAGACGTATTCATAGAAGGTGCCTAAATGAATGTGGGGTGGACCTACACCCAACTAAATGCTGGAACCTTCCCTGGGTCACCCTCGTTCCCAGAAAGTTGCCTTTAGAGAAACTTAAATTTAACAAGCATTGATTTTTAACTGGGACCTTTAAGAGATCACTTCTGTATGAACAAGGGGAATTTCCGTGATGAATGTACTTATTTGGTTAATAATATAATGATTTATTCTTTCTCTAATTTCCTTTGACATTTTTTTTCAGAACTTGTCTCCAGCCTCGCATTTACTCTCTAGGACCTTCTTAGAAGATTACGTTGAGTTGAAGAGAAACTATCGAGAGAAATTTTCTCTTATTAAGTCTTCTACCTTGGCACGATATTGCTTCTTAAGGAATCTTGAGTAAGTCTATACTTGTTATCCCCAGATTCGCCTTGATTTCCTTGTCGAGAATAACGACCAATTTCTAAGAGAAGTTCATACATATCAATCGATGTTGGTTCGTGGTTATGACAGCCCACCTGCTGGAAAGTGGGACTGTCGTAAGTATCCTCCGGTTCATACACCTAATGGATTCGAAGTTCCCTTTGATTCCTCACTTAACCTTACTGTTGATATCATAGATAAAGTAAGGGAAGTTGCTTCCTTACCTTGATACTCATGATAAACACTTGTAATGGTGCTTTTATTGAGAACTAGGTTATACTCATATGAGATTTCTAGCATTGGGGTATGGGTGTTCTCCTTCTTGGAGATACATTTATTTTACAATCCTTTTGTAAATAACTATGTAAGATGTGAAGTACTTGGTATATCACCTGTCGCATATAATATTTTATAATGATGGTGCCTACGAACAGAGGCATGACCCATAACAGTATTACCTTATGTGCGATCACACATTTCGACGTAAACATTTTCTCTTGTTATGGCTTTATCATAACATTATGTACATTTCCAGCACATTTTGTTAGAAGTTTTCCTTATAGGCCTTCGCAAAGCGCCATTCGCCCTCAATGGGGTTAATAGTGCCAAGGCACAGGAGATATGAAATGTCTATTGTGCTTACTTGTGTTTTGTGTGTGAGTGCGAATATTTGACATGCTTGAATAATAAATTGATGAATGTATAAGTTAAAGACACTTCCCTGAGCAAACGAGAAGGCCAATGAGTTCATCCATAGTTATAATGGGAGTGTAGTTCCGAGCCGTATTTGAGTTACCGAAAAGGTTGAACAACTCCTTTTTGTTTAGATTTAAGATTCTGAATCCACCCAGATTTGGATATTAAGATAGAAGACAAAAAAATATGCTTTCGGTATTTGTGAAGAACCGGACCAACCCAGATTCGGGTATTAATAGTAGGAGACCAGAAATCCACTTCAGGTATTTGTAAAGAGCCGGGCCAACCCAGATTTGGGTATTAATAGTAGGAGACTAGAAATTCGCTTTCGGTATTTGTTGAAAACCAAATCAATCCAGATTCGGGTATTAATATAGAAGACCTGAACCAACCCTTGTTCACGCAATTAGAGATTGAGTACCAGAAATCCATATCTGGTATTAATACTTTGGTATCCCCTTGGATTTGATTTGTAAAGCAGAGGATGTACGAACTTTCTGAGCCACTCTTTGGGCTTTTGATGTCAAAGCAGAGGATGTACATGTTTTGTTAGCCACTCTCTGGGCCTGTGCGTCCGGTGCGCTTGTCTAGCTTATCCACAAGCAGGGCCTAAGGAATTACACGACCTCCCTCCAGGAGATGCCTTATCCTGACCCTCGTAGGTGATGATAAGGTCTTAGAACCTTAAAATGGGCCACTGTAGACACGGAATTAAGGTTCACTCTTTTGATGCTCTACACTGACCATCGTAGGTACTGTTAGAGGGTTACACACCACCCTTCTCCGAGGGATGCCCTCATCCTGACCGTCGTAGGCGATTCAAAAGGAGGGTTTTCCGTACCCTCGGTTGTGTTTGATAATCCATTTCCTAAGGATTTTCACTGAACTTAATTTGATCTTTTTATAAACTCTCGTAATTGGCCTCGGTTGATGAACTTGATGACTGTTTCCTTAAGGATTCTGCAGTGGTTAGTTTCATGTCCATTCATCATGTGGTAATGACAATAGGGTCCTCCTGTCTTCCTCGGTCGATGAACTTGATGATTGTTTCCTTAAGGATTCTACAGTGGTTAGTTTCATGTCCATTCATCATGTGGTAATGACAATAAGGTCCTTCTGTCTTCCTTTCGTATTTGGGTATTTTTTTAGCGAACGACCAATAGTTAAGTTCGTGTTTGGTTAGGAAGTAGATATTCTCCATTGAAGTGGTAAAGTGGTATCCCTTGGATAATCCCGGCGTAAGCCTCTCTCCTTGCCACTGGGACCTAACCTTTTGCAACCCAATTTTGTTGTTTTACCTATATTTTTGTTCCTACTCTCCAGAATATAATGAGGTTGAGGTGTTATCCCTTTGGACCATTTGTTGGTGAAGTGGTCAAAATCATTCATTATTTCTTGTTCAAGCACCGTTCCTTTGATTTACTTGTGGAAAGTTTTCCTTAGGTGAGAGAAAATGTTTGATGTAGAGCCATTTGGAGGAGGTGCTAAGATTTTTCCTATGTGGGAAAGGGTATTATCCCCGACGTCGGAAGCATATTGTTCTATGTCTCTTTTCCGCTTTATTATCCGCAAGCCTTCCACTCTCAACCTTCGTTCTTTTGTCACTCTTAGGTTAGTGATTTCTGACTTATCCATTCAAGATCCAGAAGGCTTTTGTTGGAACCTCTTACAAATAACTTTGCTTCTTCAAATCCTTAGTCCAATCCGGGATGGAACAGCATAGGTAGATATATGGTAAGGCTAACCAAAGGATCGGAGGTTCAAGCTCTCCTTCTAACACCGAAATTTTAACAATATTTTTTCGTTAACACCATAAATAGGTCTATGGAAGTGGACCTAAGAGAAAAATAGGTTGTTTAGCCTTCGCAAGTATGAGTTAGTTCATTGTTTCCTAGATATCAAGGTCTAGAATCCGAAAGAATAGTTATTCTTCCTCGATGGTCAAAAACCAACAGTAATCCCAGGAGGATGAATTTCAAAACAGAACCCTTAATAAAGGACTTAATGGATGATAGGAAGGGGTTCTACGCCAAGCTTGTTGAAGGTTCTAAGCTTGTAGGAAGGGTCTGAGCTAGCAGGAAGGGTTTAAGCTTGAGGTAAGGGGTGTTTCACCTGACCAGCGGAAAGGCTTGGTCGAAGGTTTATGTACATGTAGGAAACAAACAATAAGCTACGACAACGATAACTAGGAAATAACATAGTAAACTCATAAAGAAATATCATAAGTATCGATTCACTCTTTATTGATCTTTGATTTAGAATACAAGAATAGAACAGAAGAAATCCCCAAATTGATTTATAGCATTTACTCCAGAGAAAAAGAGTACAAGAATAAGAATGAGAAAAACGACCCCAAAATGTGACCCCTGGGGTCTTATTTATAGAGAATTCGGGGCCCCTTCTGCTGTTGGGCCTGTAGGAGCCTCTGTCGGCTCCTTTTCTCCTCGGTCTTGGATGTTTTAGCTTTCGGCCGCTTTGTAGTGCTGATTATTACTTCCGTAGCGAAAGTTCCGTTCAGTTGAGGCTTCTTTGAGATTGATATGAGCTGATTGATGTAGTAGCTTTTTGGAAGGTATTTGAGCTCTCGGTTATAAGCTTCCAGATGTATGCTTCTGGTTTTCTCATGAATAATTAGAGGAGTTTGCCCTCATGATGTATGTAGATAACTGCCGGTTCGGAACCACTGTCGATGTCTGTACTAATAGACTGGTATAGACAGCCTGTATCTTTTCTAGGGTTCCGGTTTGCCTTTCGGTGGGGTCTCTGGGTATAGCCTGATCTTCCGGGAGGTTGCTCCAGGTGATTTGTGTGTTGTCTATCAATACGATCTTTCGACGTTTATGCAGTAAACGTTTTAGAAGCTGGTTCAGATAATCTCTATGTACTTCTAGCTTGATACTCTTGATGACTTTTCCTTCAGATGTATCAGTATTAAGCAGGTTAATACCAACATCCCTTCCGTCCTTTCGGGTTTCAATAAGCGAAGGCCTTGCTTCCCTCTTTCTTAGTTTCTAACTTAGATGACCTTTCGCTATAGATCTCTCCTGCCGGATTGGCACTCTCGGATGGACTATGCTAGTATTCTATAGATTTTAATTTCTCTTTAGTGTTTGGATTTTGTTTCCGGATGGGGTCCCTTTGTATTTGTGTTCACTCGCAACCCCTTCACCGTCAGCCTGCTTCGGAGTTAATTTTTGTAGTAACACTCTGCAATGTTTATGCAAGTAAAAATTTAATGATTTAAATATTAAGATATCACAGGTAAGCAGTATGTAAATGCAATAAATAAAAATAAACGACACCAGGAATTTTTATACTAGTTTGGAGCACCGTCCTACGTCCAGTCCCAGGCTCCTTCTGAAATTTCACTAAGAAAAACCATCACTTCACCTTGAGGAACAGGTTAACACACACCCAAGCAACTGAACGAGCCATCTTGCCCAAGCAGTCTAACATGACTTCAGCAATATAACAATAGCTTTTGACTTTTATATGTGTTTTACGTAACGTGGATTAGTCACAATTTGGGTACACCCTTCCTATAAACTTATCCTCAAATTTTTGAAGTGTTTGTGAAGATTTGAAGGAAGTAAATTGCTTTTGAATCAAGAAGTATGAAAGTAGAATCAATGGTTCAAAGCAATGAGAATTATTTTGAGAGCATTTTAATGCAAAAAGTATATAGAGAATAAGATCAGAAATTAAGACAAGAATCAGTTGATTTGGAAAGTGATGTTTATGATGTATAAACAACATAAAAAGAGTAGTAATTATTCGTGAGGAGTTTCAATGAAAAACGCAACAATTTCCCTTGAAACAAGATTGAACCTCTTGATGAAAAGAAGTGTCTGTTCGCTAGAAATGACGGTTAGAAATAATCAGTCGACTAGTAGAAAATGATCGATCAACTGGTGATTCGAATATATGTGTGTGTGTGTGTGTGTGCGCGCGCGCACAAGTGCACAGAGTTGTGCGCTTTGTTTCACACCAGTCGACTGGTGGAATTCCCACTAGTCGACTGGTCTGTGCACAAATGCACAGTCATGTCACTTGTGTGCCACTATATAATATATATTCATTTGTGTTGTTTGTTTTGTGATATTTGAGGATAGATTTTAACAATATATACCACAACTAATTCACAAATAAATAATCATTCTATACCACTTTTCCTTTGATCTTCTCTTTTTGTCTTGAATCAAAAAACTCGTGAATTAACATTCTCCCCCTTTTTTTGTTTGATGGAAACCTATTGCAATCTCTTGGAGATGTTCTCAAAGTGTTTATTCTTCCCCCTAGATATGTGATATAAATGAATTTTCTCCCCTGAGTATGTGGCTATAGTTTTTCCTGCTACAACTTGTTAGTATACTTACCTCTCCCCCTTTGTCATCGATTAAAAAGATAATAACATGATAAATAGCACACACAGGAGTTCTTAGATACATAAAAGATGTTCAGAAGCCGAAATAAAAATAGTTCAATGGGAATAAGAGACTATTTAGTATAAGTCTAATAATAGTTTATAGAAAATATTGAGAAAACTTACTACCATCACACTATATCAAATAGTGTCCGAATTGGTGCTCTTAGAAGTGGACTATGTGAATGTTGGCGTTGACCTTATTCCGGGATCTTGAGCTTGAGTAGATGTGGAGGTAGAACAAGATATAGCTTCCCAAATATTTCCAAGAAATGATTTAATCTTGTCAAATTTCTTATCTCCCTTCTTGTCCATCCTTTTGAAGCGAGCTTTAAGTAGTAGTTGGTTCCGGACAACTACATCAATAGCCTCTCTAGTTGATTGTGATGGTGTAGTAAGGCGAACATCTTCCGGAATTGCTTGAATAGGTGTAGCGGATGATTGACCTTGAGTTTTGCGAGTCTTATCCTGTTGCTTCCGTTCCTCATAGGTCATAAAGCTAAGGCATGGTAGAGGCATCTTCATCATTTTAATATTCTTTCTATTCAAAACCTTCACATCTATACTCTTTTAAGCCGGTTCAGGATTTTCAACATTGGCAAGCAATCTCATAATATGTTCTTCATATAAAATATGCCGCATGGTTCCTTGATTAAATGCCAATAGCTCATCCAAGCTCAATTTCGTCAAATTGATTTGTACATCATCATAAACCACATACAATGTGCAAAATATTTCCACGTAGACTAGATCAAATGTGCCGGTTCTCGGTAGAATTGTACGTGTCAAATCATTTTGAAGTAGGCGAGCACTAGGACGCAAACCCATGGTTATGGTTCCATCTGAATCATCGTCGATAAAATAGTGACTTACATTATCATGAGCATGAATAACAACATTTAAATCTTCAAGCGATATCCCATTGGTCGGTGATTCCAAGATATGACCAAAGAAAAAGAATACTGGTTTTCCGCAAACTAAGCTCTATACAAAACTATTGGGATTTCCAGGAGTTTGATGATCTACATAGATCTTAGCAAGGAATAATTTCACCATAACTTGATTTATTTTAGGTTTATTCTTCTCGTAATCTAGTAGAGACTCAAGTCTACCTCATTGAGCTAACCCTTGCAAACCGTAGGAATTGAAATCCAAAAATTGTACAAACGCACCTTCAATAAATCTTATTTTTTTTTCTTCTTGTGCAATCGTTCAATAGCCATATCGTTGTAAATCCATTTCGCAGTGTATGAATTAATTGGCTTTTGAGAGGAAGATGAACATCGTTTTGTTTCTTAGAAGGAGTAGCCATTTTTGATAAGATTGGAGGATAAAAATTGAAATTTTTGTTGCTCGAACTATTAGGGTTTGAGTATCAAAAATTGAAGCTTCATAAATGGGAGAGAAAAAGTAGGTGGGGTATTAAAAGGAACGACCTAAACAAAGATTTTTCTCTGGCTCCTGTACCAGTCGACTGGTCATATTGGCACTAGTCAACTGGTGCCTGTGTCCAGAAACTATTCTGGACACACAATATATGTTTATACTCATTCAACCAAATTTTTAAGTTTTTTTTTTATTTTTTTATTTTTGTATCATGTACATATTTAAGATATGGTTTATATCGTTTTAATAAATTGTATTAATGAGATCAATGACAAAAATATATATTACTCGATCCTACTCTAGCACTCTTTTCATTTAGTATCGGAGCACCGTCTACGTCCAGTCCCAAACTCCAAAAATTTCACTAAGCGAAAACCCTCAATTCACACGAAAGAACATGTTAACACACACCTGAGTAGCCGAAGGGATTTCTTGTCTGAGCAGCCGAATGGGACTTCAACAATACAACAGTAGCTTTTGATTTATATGTGTTCTAAGTAACATGGATTAGTCATAATTTGAGTGTACCCTTCTTATAATCTTATCCTTAAATATACGAAGTGTTTGTGAAGATTTGAAGGAAGTAGAATGCTTTTGAATCAAGAAGTATGAAAACAGAATTAATGATTCAAAGCAATGAGAACTATTTTGAGAGCTTTTTGAATGCAAAGAGTATATAAAGAATAAGATCAAAAACTAAGACAAGAATCGGTTGATTTGGGAAGTGATGTTTGTAATGCATAAATAGTATACAAACAGTAGTAATTATTCATGAAGTGTTTCAATAAAAAGAAGCAACCGTTTCCCTTGAAATTAGATCGAACCTCTTAACGAAAAGAAGTGACTATTCGCTGGAAATGACAGTTGGAAATAACAAGGCGACTGGTAGAAAATGATCAGTCAACTAGTCATTCGAATATATATATATACACACACACACACACACACATATATATATATATATATATATAGGTGCACAAGTGCATAGGGCTGTGCACATTGTTTCACACCAGTCAACTGGTGGAATTCCTACTAGTCGACTGGTCTGTGCATAAATGCACAGTGATGTCACTTGTGTTCCACTATATAATATATATTCGTTTGTGTTATTTATGTTGTTTGTTTTTTGTTATTTGAGGATAGATTTTAATAATACATAACACAACTAATTCACAAATAAATAATCATACTATATCACTTTTCCTTTGATTTCTCTTCTTGTCATGAATAAAAAAACTCATGAATTAACAGTTACCATGTCCACGCCAAGAACATAGCAAAAAATAAATGCATTTAATATCGTGCGCCTGCCAACACTGCTCCATACGGAGCTCGGCCTGGATTTGGCTAAGAGCGACAAGCTTAGGGATCTCCTGGCCTGCTGCGACCGACTGTTATTGTTGGATTGGAACGGGAGGAGAAGGAACTGGAGCACGAGCTAGGGAGAGAGTTGCAGGCAGCTGAATTCCCATCCTATGGAGAGAGGCATGATCGATGGAAGCAGGGTCTTCTTGATCACAGATTCCCTTTAAAGATTCACTGGAAGTGTTGAAAGAAAAGGGTGAGAAGATGATTGTACGGGAAATGAGTCCGCGGAGTACCGGTTGAGGGCTCAGCGAAGTGGATCATTAGTGCGCACGCTCAATTGACGGCTAGGCCTCCGATGATAGCGTAGGTGGCTCAGTGCACTGAAGGATAAATCTGCTTGAGGCTCCCAGTCTTGGGAATAATATTGTGTTGGATGATGCCCACAATAAAATAAGCAATAGGTTTCAAATTACCGTTGTCCTAGACATCAAAAGCTCCAAGAAAGATGTGAGAAAGGACCTGAGGGTTAGTCATCTCTATATCATCCAAATCCTCTCCAGTCGCGGAAATCCCAAAACCTCAAACAAATCTTGTCGGTGAACTCGATGTGGTCTCCTTTATCTTGGACCGAATCAGACTAACTCCGTTTTCAAAATTGACAGCCATCTAGGCATCAAAAAGATGAATGTAGCGCGGATAGCACTCATACTTAAAAGAGTTGTGATGTAGGATGGGTGTTAGGCCTGCGATGACAAATAGCTCCTTAAGATGGAAATGAGAGAAATAAGGAAATTTCACTGGGTTCCCTTGGTGAACTTCATAACTCGCCATTTCCAAGTAGGCATTTATTTTCCTTGGAATGCGATCAAGCCACGCAGCCTCTTGAGGTGTGAGACCAGGGTGTTGCATAAGAATATTGGATGCTCAAGGGGCGCTATTAAAAATCGACGAAATTAAAGAAGGAAAATGGAGATATGGAGTATAGGAGGGGCTAGATTTACGACGCTGGAATTTTGGTAGTAATCAGAGGAGAAAAAAAGGTTGGAGGCTCGAGTTTGAAGCTTAGGGAGATAGTAGAGTAGGGTTTCGGCTAAAATTTGAGGGAGACAGAGTAAAAGGAGGTGATCGACCTAGAAGCAACAGTATAGATCACTTCCCAAGTTCGGGTCGCACCCAAATAGGGTAGACATCGACCCTTGGGAAGGAGGGCATTCGACAGTTAGGGGTCGACCGACTGTACCTTTCGGGGTGCGGCCTGAACCTGGACCCAAATAGGCCAGTTCGACTTTGAAAAATTAAAATAAAACCACATCGCCTTCCCGACTCCTCCGACGATCTCATGCTGACATCCACCGTATGTCGAGTCGAGGAATAATTTCTCCAATGCTACTCATTCGCCTTAGAACAACAGTGACCATCGAATAAGCGAATGAATTCTCAAGTAGGAAATTCAGTTAGATATCCAAAATAACTAGAAACGGATTTTCCCTTTGCCTAACTGACAAACAAACCGAACAATTCAAGAAATCAAATATCCTAAGCTAAATAGAGATTATACTTAGTCTATGTCGCGAGAAATTTTCTAAAACTTCTCATAATACAACGTTATCTATAAAGTGAGGCTCGTACTATAAATATATTTTATTATTTTAATTAATTCATATTCCAGTCATATTACTGACTAGAATTATCTTTTCGTATTCTGAATAGTCGAGATTTTTAAATCTCTAAAAGGTTATTTTGTGACAATTTCTATAAACTATCTGATATCCAAAAAGAGGAATAACAAAAATCCCAAGGAATGGGTAATTATAGTTTTTAAAATTTGAGACTTATTCCTTGTCATTTCCGAATTCCTTCTCTTTACCAAAATGGATTATTTATTAAAATTATACAAAACCCAAACCATCTGAAAAAGGGATAGAATTAAAATATTAAAATCTATTTACTTTCTCAAATTTGAATTTATTGAACCAATTTCTCAAAATTTAAAATTTTCAAAACCCTCTCTTTTTTCCAACCAGTTTCAAAATTTGAATTTTTCTCTGAATACAAGATCAAGGACTCAAAGGAATAGTTTTAACAAAAGAATATCCATATTTCAAAATGAAGTATCAAATGGATACACCTCATAATTATATTTCTAGGTTGTTACAACACATTAACGTTAATTTCCTAATCCAAGACCAAGAAAAGGTGATCGATTGGAACTCACAAACGAAACCAAAACAAGAAATCATGACTATCTCAGTTGTAGCTAGCTTTTCGTTCAGTCGCCAAGCTCAAATCCATGGGACTCACCATATGTTGTCCTCATGCTCTTCAAAAAAAAATCTCCTAACACACCGTGGGATAGGTCGGGGTTGGCCGAATATTCAAACTCATAATACTTCTAAGTCTTGGTCGTTTTAAACCCATCTTGATTAAATAGGCTCACGACTATCTCATCGTCGAAATAATTTAGAGTCAAGAAAGAAGGATCAAAGAAAATAGAAAAGAAATTCGAATACGTTCTCTCACTAATACTAATTTATTAATTCCTATGATCTTCTAAACCTAAGCTCTGATACCAAATGTAACACCCCACACTTTTCTATGCCTGAATTTCAACAAAAGTCGAAACTCAAACCCATCCCAGCATGGAGAGTAAAAATCTGGTACATGCCAATAAAAGAGCATGAGCATAATCAAAGTATAATAAAACTAACTCAAAGCGGAAACAGGACAGGATAATTAATATCAAATTTTTCAACTACCTTAAAAGTGAATCACCACATCAATACCGAGCATGAGATCACAAGAACCGAAAACCAAACTTGAACACTTGCAAAGACTTGTCTTTCTTGAGATAAACCTGAGAGTTGTTATGAGCAGGGAGGTCAAAACAACAAGTTCCGATGGGTACGAATTGCATAACATTGTCCATAATATACAAATCACATCTGATTTCACTTAGAATTATGTCTAACAAGGCTAGTAATTCTAAACAAACCTTATAAAGATTTACATAATACGATTAAATACTATACCCAAGGTAGCACTTCCCAAAAATGTTATCGCAATATGCTGAGATAGAACTTTTGCGCATAAGTATGAAGTCTTCAAACCACCACTCAAACAAATACCATAACAAAAAGCTCGGTTCTACAACTATTCAATACCCCACTAAATAAAGAACTGGGTCATATCTATATAGCCACTTATGGCCTCACTAATACTATAACATAAAGGTGGATCCCTACGATCACTTAAGGCCGAAGGCTGATACATTGATCACTTAATACCTTGGTGGTTTACTAAACTCTAATATAAATCAGAAGATATATCTACCAAATCCTACTAATTTAAGGCTTCTGTTATTCACACATACTCCCAAACCCCGCATAAGATGAGAGATAGTAAACAGTTACTTATGACCTGCAGGATAGGTATACGACTAACATCATTTATGACCTTCCCCCGGTGGACCCTTGTGTAACTATTTAGTTGGCCTTATTAGATAATCCCCTAGTTACATAATATTTCCCGTAGGATAGGCAGTCTCATGGACATTTAATACCTTATCCCAAGGCGGACTCAATTAGCCATTTAGTACGTTTTATTTATGAGGAGGCGAGCTATTTGATCACTTAATACCTATAAGGGCGCACTCTATGACTCTACCCTTATAGGGAAGGGTGAATCCAACTACTTAATACCTAAAAGGTGGATCCCACTACTTAATACCTCTAATCCCGAAGTAGGCTACACTATGAATTAATCCCTTTCTAGAATAATTCTCATTATGCAGTAAACTATCGTCACATGTTTTTATGGCTTATGATATCTCACATCTGTTGTATATATACTCGACAGCTGGAAAGTGCAGACTTCTGTTGAAAAGGCAACTGACCTCGTATCATTAACATACTAAGTCCACTCCTTAAATCTTATTAAATATATTAATTCTAGATATAAACTAGAATAAGTTAAGGATAATTCTCTACAAATTCCTCTCCTAAAACATTTATTTATTTATTTACTTCCTTATTAGACTTAGTATTCTTTATGGCAATTTATTCTCATTCAACTCCCTTTAATTCCATTTATTATAACATTCGCATGCCAATAATGACCCTAATAGTCATATTTCATAAGGCAATGGACACTCAACCAACTTAATTCTCTAATTGTCTCGTGCCACTAATGACCCTAATAGTCATATTTTTTAAGGCAACAAACAACCTCTTAAAAGTCATTTACATCAGTCTCGTTTAAATTATAATCTAATTGTTGTAACTCCCAAACACTGCTATATTAATTAATTCCATTTAATTCTTGTTTGAGTATATATATAAGTTTATTATTCAATTATTTCCCCGGTTGGAGTTACAGCTCTTATTCCTAGTCATAATTTAAATTGTAACCAATTTATCATTTCTTCACTATTCAATCCACTCCAAAAGGTACGTAGTTATATTATTTATTACCTTACTCATGACCTTTTTAAATTTTAGTAATCAATTCTGCGTTAATTGCTACTATGATCACAAACATCTATTTTCATTTATTATTGGAATTATTACCCTATCTTTATTCCTATAAAATACAAACCTATCAATTCAAGCACAAAACATACATTCAACTAAAGAATTTATTAGCATTATTTATCTAGGTCTGGACAGATAAGATTATAATAGTTATATATATATTAAGCATGATGTTAACGTAGTTACTAATTATATTTTGTTATCATTATTATTCCTTTATATTCCAGTTAAACTAACGAATGGAATAATCCTTTTTGTGTTTAATCTTGTTTAAGACTCAAAATCCCATGGAAGTGTTATTTACTGTAATTATTGTGATTTTTTCCCAAACTATCTAAAAGAGGAAAATTAACATATTTCAAATCACAAGGAATAGGTTAATATTTTATTTTAGAATATTTGTTGCAAACTACGTATAAAAATACATGAATTTGCACATTTCTTCTTATTTGGTTTGTTTATATTCCTTATAAATTTCGAATAATGCCTTTTATATAAAAGAACAAAAGGGTTTATTTACAACAACCAAGTAAAAAACTTCAAACAACATTAAACACAAAAGGATTTATAATTCTAAAATCAGTACAGTGCAAATCCTGTATTTACACTCAAATCCTATGAATCTAGAATAATAACACAACTATCAAACAATATTTGGCTTGATTTCCATATTCATAGCGTTTACAATAACTACAAACAATCCAAGGATTATTGTAGGCAATATAAGAATATTAAATGATAGGCTTACAAATCCATATTTGAATTTCATACATATTATTTCAGATTAGACAATAACAAAACAAATCTGATAAACTTTAGGCATACAACCTAGATTTAACACAACCGACTTATATAAGATATTATAAAAAATGAATATATTTTCCACTCACCTGAAAGCTATCCAAATCTGAATCTAAACACAGCTTTTAGGCTTATAATTTCCAAATCTCACATATCTAAAATTTGTATACAAAGAGGATATACATATACCTATTTAGCTTCATAGATCTAAAAGAGAAATTGAAAACGAAAAAGGAAAATTATACAAAAAGAATATCTATTCGAAGAGACAACCCTTTTTCATAAATTTGAATCCAATCCCTCTAATTCTTGTTAATTAGATTTTTATAGGTTTATGTTTTTGAATTTTAAAAGAGATTGGAGGATCGGGAAAGGAAGAGCTTCGCTGTTGCCTCCAGAAAATATGAGAAAAGGTGGGGGTCTAGCCCTTCATTTATAGGCACAGAAATGACCCTGAACCATTAGATTTTATTTTAGAAAAATCCGCCCACCGATATATATTTTATAAAATATAAAACTCTAGATTCCATAACGAAATCGACCAGGGGTCGATCAAGCGTATAATGCCCGGTCGATCGCCTAAGCCGAACTGGCAGTGGTGGGGGACAAGTAAATTTAGTTCCATTTATATTTTTTACTATTTTATTTATTTTCCGTCCCTTTTCATATTTTATCCGTAACGTTTTCGTACGGACTTCATTCATGAAGTTACAAATATGAAAGTTGACCAAAATTCCATTACGTATGCAATGGTGCAAGTTTTGAGGTTAAATTCCAACGTTTGCAAAAATTCCATTTTTGGATTGTAACTAAATTACTAATTTAACTATTGCCAAAATTTCGGGTTGTTACACATTGTATACTGGGCATGACCCCTAGCTCCTTTCTACTAATTCATTTCTATAACCTTTTTGTTTAACCCATCTTATTATATCAAATAACTTGTTTTGTATGGTTACAAAGTTTAGGTTCATTACATTTGCATGATACAATGGCATTGCAATTACTATCATATAACATATATTTATCTAATTACATACTTCAGATTAATTTAATAATTATCTCATCATAAAACGAAGTATATAATAAAAAACTAATACCTTAATAATGAACTAGATTGATCACAGAGTTAAACAAATGCAATTACATAATAACTCTTAAGCTGCGCAATTAAAGTGCTTAGCAATCTTATAGCGGTGGAGGTCTAGAAAATTATAGCAAGGATAAGGCGAGGATATAGCGAAAGTGCAAAAAAAGTTGATTAGATGTAAAATAAAATATTTAAAATAATTTTATTTACATTCTAGCTTATTTTCTGTAGAAGAAACTAACATTGTTTAATTATATATATATATATATATATATAAAGATAAAAATATCATTAGTGTGCACACTGGATTTGATGACAATTATAGATTTGTAACCTATATTTGGCATTTATGACTTAAAATTAGCACTTTCCACAAAAAAAATGTTAAAAAGGAACTAGACAAATTAATCTCTCTCTATTAATACTGCTAAAGCGGATGCTTAGATCCCTTGATTTAAGGGCTACAAAGGAAATTAGTGGGACTTAAAGTAGATATACTATTCATTAGTGATAAATTAAAAGTGCATTTCAATCAAAGAGTCCTATGAGCCATAGTGGATATTGAGGGAACCTAACAGAGCTTTAACCGCGCAGCTCTTAAGGAAAGCCCCTTTTTACATCACATTTCTAATAAATTTATCAGTGAGAATAATGAAATATTGTGTTAAATAAGGAAAAAAAGGAGATATTAGGTCTCCTTGTCTAATTACATTTCTAAATGTAATAACCATTGGAAATCCTTTTGCATAAACTAAAAAAGTGCAGTTGAGTAATTCATTAATCAATATAATTTATTGTAGAAGTTGCATAACATGTAGCATATATTCAAGAAATTCTTAATTGGTAGGATCATATACATAAATATATATGAGATCCGCTTTTAATCACACCACATTTTCATATTTAAACCATTTTATGCACTTCAAACTTCTATAAAAAAACTAATTCTAGAAAAAACTATATATATGGGCTAGGTTCGGCTACACCTTATTATTATTACACCTCAATTCCCCTTCCCCCTTGATTTCAACCACATGCTTGGATTAAATAATAATAATTTCTCTCTCTAAGTGACATAAGAGAGAGTACGATTATTTAAATTGGAACGGCTGAAATCAACTGCAATAAGGTGTAGCAAAAATGAGATGTAGCTGAACTTTTCCGTACACACACAAATATATATATATATATATATATATATATATATATATATATATATATATATTCCATAGTAGGAATTATAATGGATTACCCTTTCCAAAAAAAATTAATGGATCGCATAAAAATTTAAAATCAACATGCTATATGTAAGTTTAATCCAAAAAGTCAAGTCCTTGTCATAATTTGGCGGTTTCTTCTTAGGCCAAAGTCAATAAATATGGAAGCTACAAGTTTATAGGCTCGTTCGTCCGCTTTTATCATTTCCATTAGAAGAAATGTATGATACAATAATTTATGAGTGTGGTAGAGTTAAAAAGAGTGGAATGTCCAATGTATCTTTGTTGTTTGTGGAAGATGTATTGTAGACTCAACATAACTCAAGGAGATGCTAAGGATGCTAACATTCCAGGATCATGGTTCAAGAAGTTCAATCACATATAATGTTAACCAAACACTTAGATTGCAAATGAAGTTAATTTTATTGAAAATTTGGAGTTGTTTACATTATTCTTAGTGCCTTTTATATCTAAGAGTGGTGACACCAAATTTATACTCTTTCCTTCACATAAACATGCTTCTCAAGAATTATTATACATTAAATTAACCTTGGTTTGACTTGGTTACTTTTCTTTATCAATGTTCACTTTTAAGTTATTTATTATGTCTATCAAGTCCTATTGTTGATGAACTAGCTAGATGCTCTACAAGTTAAATAAGGCAAGGGATTAAATTGTAAAGTTTTATAAGGTTAACAAGGTGGATACTCAGCTTTAGCTGCAAATTGTTGACAAATAAAAGATCCACTAGTGAATGAAAGTGTGGAACATAGAATGAATATGCCAAGCGTTTCCAACATACTTCTCATTTAATCATGAGAGATTTGGATGATTTCGTTATTAAAGTTGTAAAAAGTTCAAGTAATAAATATTGAGATTTATGGTGTGGTTATTCAGGGTGAAACTGAATGATCCTTCTCCTATTAAAGTGTGAATTTCTCTAATCATATATCTCTCTACTAGCTTAAGTGAAAATTTTCATGAATATCCTTTCATGTTGATTTTTCAAATTGTAGTCTTGAAAAATCACAAAGCCTTGTTGGTTATCTTATCGTAAGTTTCCCTTGGTACATGGATTCCAGTATAGGTCATTCCGGTTAGTTAAGTTTTGTTATAGGATATTTGACATAGAAGGTGCTTGAGATAACATTATGAGGATGACTACTTAACAATTGGGTATTCCTTAATGCTTGATATCTAAATTTTTGGATGTATCATTTAATAAGCATGTTGTAAAATTACTAAATGCAACACTATTTTTTAGGGATGTGCAAGTTTACTATGAGTTTTATAACCAAACTATTGCATTCAACCTTTTGAAGTTTGATTTAGTAACAGAATTTAAGAAACAATCTATCCAATTATAGAGGAAAAACTACATATGACTTTTCTACTTCAAAGTCCACTCAAGTAGTAGCAAATATTCATCATATAGATGATGACGATGATTTAGTGGTTGATTAGAATAATTGATACCACTTGTAATCTTTAAGGTTTTAGCAAAAATAATTTTTTTGAGAATAATCATAAATTCATGCCTATTTCAAGCGGAGTATCGAGAAAGAAAGCTGAACCACATCTTTACCCTGTTTAGAACGTAATACCAACCTACGAAAGATCTAATCATTGAGATACATACAATTCAAACTCACCAATTAATTCCTTACAAATTTTAGAACATAAACCCAAAAGGTTGTTACCATATACAATGAATCTTAATTTCAGAATTGCTACATTGGTCGATAAGGAGAGGACTAAAAGGTGAAGAGATCCAAATATTGCTTCCAAAAAGAAATAGATTATCAAGATAATTATTACCATAAACTCGTTATTTTTAGAGCAAGGTGGCTGATTCTAGGGTGGGATGAGAGGGAAAAACTATTGATTTCCCTCACTCTTCAACTAGTTCAATTGATGTAGCTATTCTTAAAAATATTATATATAGATTTAAACATTTTATCAAATAGTTTTGTGGAACTTATTAATAAAATAAAAACAACACAGTTTAGGTTATTATTAACACCAAAAATGACATCAATCTCTCATATGATTGAAAGGGACAATCTTTGTAAGCAATCAAGACATGTCAAATGCATAACCAACTCTATATAAATTAAATAAATGAAAAGGATAGGAAAAAAACATATTTTGTAGTGGTTCAGCTATTATACAAGCTTACGTCATCGTTACAAGTTGTTTGATTACATCCAGTTGAATAGAGATGAATCATAAGAACAAGAGCTGACTAGAGTAGAACACAATAGTTCTCAAGTGATATCATATGAGAGGAAAAGGTTGAAAATAGATTTCAATAGTGTAATGGCAGGGAGAAATCATATCCTTTTCAAGTTGGAGGCAGTCTGGTATTACAGGTGTTCGGAGACGAGCTAGGCCGAGATATTGCACTAGTGGGCTTGCATGTTAAGTAAGAAGGCACGACACAAAATTATGCTACATCAAAGTCAACTTAATATGTCGGTACTAATCCATGTCCTTAGCAATCTGGACATTCTTGTTTTCTTTTATGCCTTTACTATGTCCTTGAGATGCCTTCTGTTAAGTTACATAAGATTTGGACTTCGTTTGATTGCACTTTGCACTTGAGATATGTTGAACTATTGTCCAAATTGAACGATCCATCAATAAACTAAGAAAAAACATCATAATGAAACTAGTCTTGGAGGAGAGCCTAGAGGAATGATGAGGGCTAGGACATGGCCCATGTTAGGTCACAAGGAATTCTGACGGATCGGTATCAATCTAAGGATGTATTGATATAGATCCATCCACTTAGCGGATGTTGGGATGGCCTACCTCCGCCTTTTAATGGTCTTGTCTTGAGAATCTTAGTAAAGTTTTAAGTTATTCCAACTCTGGCTTGACCTCTAGTCTCTGAGCACTTCAGGTTGGGTTAAAAGTTGGGTTAACATTTTCCCTGTAGAGTACGCTTTCTTTGGAAACAAGACGTGCTCAAGAATATGTCTTATATAAACTGTTTTATAGGTTGATTTAATTAACCATCCAGAGTAACTTCTAAGACACTATAATTGACTTGTTAGGTTGTCACTTTTATTGTTGAGTCATTTTTCCAAATCATTGGTAACTTTAGAATTCTTGTTTCAAATTTTACGGAGTGCATCAAAATAGCGAATGAATGATGTATAGGAATTTTGGAGCCCAACAAGTGGAGGTGTACTGATCGATATTGATCCATTCACATAGAAAATTTTCCATCTCCTTTATATTTTCTATGTGCTCATTCACCCTCCAAGTTTTTCATTCTCTAACACTATACCGATCCAACCCACTGAAAAAGCCTTTCAACCGATCCATCTAGAATATCTTCCATAGATTGTCGTTAGTCACTGCAACTAGTCATCGCCGACTCCTGATAATACTACCTTACCACCACCAAGATTGCCTTACCTGAATCACCGTCATTTAAGCCAGGTTGATCCATCCTGCTACAAAAACCATTGTTTGTCCTCCGCCATCCCTGCCACTGTGTGGACCATCGTCATCCCCCTTAGCCATCAGCTTCAGCCATCGCTTGGGTGCCTGTCTTTGTTTACTTAAATTGAGAAATATGAAACTTTAATTTGTCCTTGACTTTCAAATTTGTAGGTTTTCATGACGTTTGGAGTTTAATGTTTGGAATAATGATGGCTTAGGATTGAGCTTGTGGAGTTTAGCGGCAGTCGGATTAGTTGAACCGTCTTTATGCTCAAAACGATAAATATTAACTTGCACAGACGTACACTCAATTGAAATTAATCTTGAACATCCTTCACTTGAGAACATATGACTTTAAAAGAAAATTAGGGCGTCTGAACTTAAACCTATCACAAAAGCATAAACGTCTATAACTAATTCCATAAAGAATAGTTGGACTTTAAATTGAAATTGACTTGCATAGTTTAACTGGATGTTTTAGACCATTGAACATTGAACATCCTTTTGTTGATTTGACCAAATTCGAATCATTAAGGCGAATGTGATTAAGTTTGAGCATACCGTTAGTCTGACGGATTTTCCATACTGTATTTGCATATCCAATGGCCATAAAAATGGAAGCTTCTTGTGTCATTTCGGATAATGGATTCCTTGTTGATTTTTAATTGGTAATGGGTGAGTTCGAAAAAGACATAAATAGGTGTTACCGATCATTCAGTATAAGTTTAATATCCAAGCGAGATGATCTGATTGTAGAGTTTAAGAATCAATTGATTTTGTTTACTTATATATAGCATAGCGCTTGCCCCTGCTAGCATTAGAAATTCAATCCTCTAACACGTATCAGCTTCCCCGGAGTTTCGAACATTGTTCCATTTTGGCAAACATGATCATCTTGAACACAAGTTTTATTGTGTAGAACAACTTCGTGATGATCATCTCGCCTCAAATCCGATGGAGAAAGGTCTTCTCATTCTAAAGTAGAGTCTTCCACCATCAGGCACTCATTCGCTGCCCATCTAGGACTTTAACTCCAGTTTCATTTCAATAAGCTATAATTTCGATAGGTCCAATCGTTGACTTGACACACCCCTTTTGAGAGTCATGCCCTATCCAATTGAGAAATACCTCATAATAGTTACTACACAGATTCTCATGAGCATATATTTGCAATTTGGTGATCCAGAGGAGGATGTGGAGTTACCATCAAGGAATGAATTTGCTGCAGCCAACTGGCCAAGTGGCTTCACGACTTGTTATCGTTTCATGTGTTCCAATGGTGTAGTGCCTTAATCCGTATTGGAGATAGTTCTCCAGAAGAAAGCATTGCTCCATTCCAACTACATCCTAATAGATATATCACTTTAGCCTGCATCTACGTCCTCTTTATATTGAGCTTCAGACGTTTGACATCTTTCGATGAGCTAAGATATTTTCTATTATTTAAAAGAAGTTAGAATTTCCCCTCATTTATCTTTATAGAAGATCAAAGGAACTACTCACTTATATTCAGTCGTTCCAACAAGCGATTGGCATTTAAGAATCAGGTTTTCTTTATTCACTACCCCAAAGGCTTTAGCTAGGTTAAGGAAGACTGGATGTTAGCATACCAACTTTAGTTATGCTATAATGAGGCGATTAGATCACTAGTTGGGTGTTATATTTCCAACAGTTTTGCCTTCTACCAACAGAAACAATGTGCATGAAGATACTCTAAATATTCTAAGAGTGGTTCTAGCACAGAACAGGGAGAAAGTATTTCTTATGATAGATAAGAAAGTCCATAGATACAGCTATTGCATCCTGATAGATCAGTTATTCCCCATGAAGTCTCCGCTCATACTTGATTGAGAGTTGAGACACGCTCCAGGTATTTGTCTCATAGCTGAGAGACAGGGCTTGTTGAAGGAATTACGAGAAGATATTCAGGTCGGGGATTAGACCCATGCAGGGATGAGCAAGCGAGCTAGGATGAATCTAATCCTCGAGAAGAAGCATAAGGTAGATAAGGAAATTCTAAAGTTTCTTCAAGAGCAGAAGAGGGAGCACTTTTGATGAAGAAGAATACATCTCAAGTGGATAAGGAGGCGAGTTTAAAGAAGAGTCTGCCGAGTCTTTTGTTGAGATGATGGGGGTAAGCCCAGCACATCAAGGATCAGATATTTTAGATGGCATAACTAGTGATTCCACTGGTGTCATCGATCGACCTCTAAGTTCAACGCTCAGAGATAGAGATATGGCTAGTGAGTTTGGAAATTTATATGATTTCCATGCTACTTCGAGTGAGATCGCTTGGGAAACATTCACTCCTACAAACTTAAAATTGATTTCCGTCTTAGGAGGATTACTTCGGAAGGCGTACAACCCCCAGCTTTAATTACCAGGAGACGTGGTTTATAGAGTCATTAGAATGTAGATAACACATCATATGCATTACTAGATCACCAATACTTTCACAAACGTACTTCCATTGACAGCTTTGAGCATACTTCCAGGGATGACTGCCCATAGAGGAAGCCTTTCGAATTCTTCTCCCCTCACTTGGAAATGGAGGAACAAAGAAGGAGAATAAAGGAGACTGGAAAAGGAAGGAAAAGGACAAATCTAGGAAGAGGAGAGGAGAAGGAAGAGTGGAAGAGAGGGGGAGAGGGATTGTTAAGGCAAGAAGGCTACCGAGGTTGAGAAGCCATCTAAACGATAGAGAATATAGTAGGATCCCTCTGAATGTCGCCCCTCTTTGAGGACCCTAGTTGATTCTAAGACTAAAATTCTTGTCTCTATAGGTCCTTCTGCTCTGGTTTCAATTTCCACACTGCTAGAGCTACTCGTTTCCGTAGTACTTGCCAACTCCTGAAAAGGGAAGCATATAATCCATCAGCTAGCCCTGCCGCTCTATCAAAGAACTTGACAAGCTGGTTTTCGAAGGGGGTCAAATTTGGTCGACATCTCACATTGCTCGGTAGGTAGAATACCTTAAAAATACTGAGGTATGGAAGAGAGATGTAGATCAACTAGAAGGCTGGCAGAGAATGTAAAGAGCTTGATACTATAAGTGAGACTAACTACATGGAAATCCTAGCCCATAACCGTGAGAGGGAGGAGTTTCTTGAGATGGTAAAGGAGCATAATGTTGAGATCGAGTAGTTGAGGAAGGATTAGGATGGGGCTTTGACGGTCAAAATAGCAGTGAACACAAGGTTAAGAAGCTGAGCGAGAATGAAAAGAAGTTGGAAGTTTACTATGACATTCATCTCAAGAAAGCTTACTCCGACAAGAAGGTTACACCGAATAGTCTTGAGGATAAGAAATAGACCACTCTGTCCTCAGCCCAGATGACTATTAACCAGAGCCAAATAATGTCGACACAAAGCATGAAGATTACCTTACTTCGAGAGCAAGTTTTGCAGCTTCAAGAAGAGAAAAATCTACTTGTTGTCGAAAATTCTAATCTACAAAAAGTTTAAGAATGATAAGACGGGCCTCTTGGATGCCCTCCATGTTTAATTTCTATACTCTGACAATCATGAGCAAAGGCAGTCTATGCTTCTTGGGAGACAAATTCACCTGCATAGTTGCCGAAGCTCGAAAGGAGGTGACGGATTGAGTCATTGGGGTAGATTGCACCGAAAGGAGATGATCCAAAATTATGCAGATAAAGAACCCTAGATTGTGCTCGCTAATGGAATATAAGGTATTAGGCTTGAGAAATAGAGGAAAACTTTGACTAAAGCAAAAAAAAAAAAAAATTGGCTAGTCGTGTTGCTTCGATTCCAGAAGTTTTACCTTGGACCTTAAGTGTCAATAGAAGGCTGCTACAATGTTTGAAGGCATTGCCCTTCCTCTCTATTCCCCCATTGTCATCTCGACTGCTAGTTTAAGTCTAGTGATAGGAACTCCTATGGTTGTTCGATCGGACAACAAGCATAATGGGAAGGATTCTGAGGCAGTTTTTCGCACTAAGACCCCACATCAGGTAATCTCCTTTTCGTAACAACCCCAAAATTTAAGGAATAATAACAATTAAGATATTTCAGAAATTTAAATATTAAAAGTTAAGATTATGTAAACATAAAATTACAAAGTAATAAATATAATTAATCCAAAACTTTAACGGTAACGTTTTAAAATAATATATAGAAGTTAATTAAAGGCTAATGTTATTTAAGTATAACATTAAAAGTTAATAAAAGAATTAATTCATGAATGTTAACACATGCGTTTGAATTTTAAAAACTAACATGCATCATAAAACATGAATTAAAGAAGGCATAAATGGAATTTATTGAAACTTAGGTAATAATAAAAGAGTTAATTAAAAAATAAATAGTTTATGAAATTTCCAAAATCAATTTTTGAGAAATTTACATATATAACTTGTCAGAATACGAGCTAATCTGAAAAAGTTATTAAAGAAATAAGAAATTAGAATATAATAATAATTCAGAAATTAAAAATAGAAGAGAAGAAAAAATATGACCCATATGGGTCAACCCATGAAGGTTGGGGGTCGACCTGCCTTTCTACCTAGACGTAGTTTTGTCTAGGTACAAGCCGAGCTTGTTTCAAAAATTATTTCATGAATATCAGTGCGTTGGTTCTAAGTTCTGGTGGTTAATACTTGGTTTATGACATTACAGGGCCAGATTTAATCTTTAAATCTAATGGCCTGAGATTCCCTATCCCCACTATAAATAAGGCCCTAGACCTAGCTATTCATTGACAACACAAATATTCTCCCTTTGGACTTTCTCTTAACTGAGACAGGCTTAAAACTTAAATATTTTCTTCGAGAAAGATTTGAAAAACAAAATATTTATAACCAACCTAGAGATGGAATTTGGGAAGGCAACGTGCACGCAGGAGCTAAGGACTATAGGTGGGTTTTCTAATTATTTAAACTTTTAAATAAAGAAATAGGATTTTTAATAGTAATAGTTTCTTTTACTGTTTTTCTTGTAGTTTTTAGTATTTTTTCTGTAATTAATCTTCTATAAATCTTTTTCTTACAGTTTCTTTTCATTACATTTTGTAAGTTTGTTTTTCAGTCCTTTTCTATAATAGTTATTTTATTCCCTTCAATTATTCACAGTTTTCTTCATAGATATAAAAAAGTTAGTTTATAAACGTAGATTTTAATCCTCTTTTTGCGCGTGAAAAATAGAACAAAAGTGCAACTTCGCAAACATGGATTAAATAAAAGAAAACTAAACTTATAGTAAATACATATACAAATCGTAGATTTGTAATGAAAAGGAGTCATACTGAATTAGGAAATTATAGAAATTGATAGTAAAATTGTGACAAGTTTTGTAATTAAAAAAAAGAGAAAAATAAGCATATTATTATGATAATTAAAAATTGTATTTACATGTTATATAATCATAATAAAATAAAAAGAAGAACAAAATTTATTATGGTAAAAGTGGAACATCATAGGCTCAGGCAGGAATTGGGTCAATAGGTTGGGCTCAGATCGAGGAATAGGCTAAGGAAAAGAGAACACTAGATATCAGTTAGGACCCATACCAACCGCATTCCCTTTCAGTCAAAGGACTGATGATCTCAGAAAGATCGGGACATGCTTATGTGGAATTGAGGTATCCAAGAGGTTAAGAGAATTGTTTAACAATAATGGGTTGGGGTGTAAATTAAAATATTGTTTGTTAGGATCCATACCAACCGCATCCCTTTCAAAAGAGTACGGGTGATAGTTAGGACACACGATGATCTATGTGTGTGCCGAATCGATTAGGGACTACGACATGCATGAGCTAGTTCGTGTCTTTTGTTGGCAAGTGCAGGCTTATCAATGGCATGATGCCACTAGGTGGTAAGTAGTAAGAAGCTGATTAATGGATAGAATTAGGGAAACTTATCCTAAATATATTTTCAAAATAGTAGAAAAATGCAAACGATAAAGTAGTTATTAAACTTGAACTAGACATACAACCCAATTTACCGAGAAACGATTAGAAATGTTACTAAGTCTATTTCCTTTATCTTGTTTAATCATTCTAGAAATTACTTCAATCACCAAACTTTATGTCTGACCTACTCCTTTTTTTCCTTGTTTTCTTCCCCTATTAGGCTCACTGGATAGAGGTAGATTGATGCTAGTAGCTTGAATCAATTGTAGAGATCATATTTTCTTTCTATTTCATCTACTTTCTTTTATTTTATGGCATCTTATTTGTCATGGTTTGAATTGAACTTATGAGGGGAATGATTTGTTTTATACTCTGATTTGGGTTGAGATTATGTAAGACATATGTCTTGTAATAAGACTCCTTGTGTATAAAAAAAAATGTTTTGGAATAAGTTGCTTTTAAATAAATGTTTCCACCATTTTCGTTTTATGTCTTGTGAATCTTAGTTATGTGATTTGCTTCTTTATACCTACAATGCTCTTCATTTCTTAGCATGACTCTACTTTTTTAGGGAATACTAAGAGGATCAACGTGTTATCTATTCTATTATTAAACTTGAGGACTTTTGTTCTTACATGAGAAAGTCAATGATCTGTTTGCTTATTTTTCTCATGTCGTAGGTTCTAAGATCCGAGCTTCCATTCCACCACCTTCCGATTGTACTAAAACTGAATCAACATTCATCGCTTCCACCTTGATCTTCACTGCAATTTTGGCTCTCGTTATGATTCCCAGTTCTCAGCTTGGACCATATTTGGAGCAAATTGCAGTGCTTCATAGTTTGGATGACCCATCAGCATCATCATAAGGAGATGAGACTAGTGCTGAGCAAAGAGAGTTAACCGGTAAGGAGAAAGAGATAGAGAAGGAAGAGATAAAATAGGCCAGGTATTTGCCTTAGTTCACAAAGAGCCCGTTTAAGCATCACAAACGTCTGTCTCATTAAGAATCAACTAGCGTGGTTGATGAGCCTGAGGAAACCAACGAGACTGAACTTACGACCACTATCCAGGTTAGTATTGTTCCTTCCACCGAAGAGTGAAAAAGGTCCAAGAAGCTCAATATTAGGCCTAGAAAGGACACCAAGGGAATTGGAAGAAGAAAAAGCAATATGGTTGCACTTCTGCTATTTTGCAATGTTGATTGCCATATTGATATGCGTAGATTTTTATTTTGCTTTTCTACTTTTTTTGTCGGTTTTTTGAGCCTAAACCAGCTTTTTGCAGGTACTAGCCCCCGTTATTTCGATAGCTGAGAGTCTGTACAAATGTATTATGTAGTAAAAAATGATATTATTCTCCGATTAATACTTCATGGCATACACTTTATTTTCAGCACTTTATTTTCTACATATTTTGTCTTCCTTTTTAGCGGGATAAAACATTTAGCATTATATTAGTTAGCTTTGTGATGGAGTCTTTTTTCAGGCATAACAGAACCATGGAATGATTTACCTCAGTCTGTTTGCATAGCCATTTTAGTGTGCATAGCCTCCCATGACATAGGACTATTTGCGCACCTTATGTTGTATTTCAAATTTTGTAGTAGCATATTTTATTGCTCTCGGTCTGATCATCATGATAATAATTTTAAGACGGTCAAGCACAGATTAGTCTCTATCTTTGCAGACTCAACCATTTCGGCATTTAGGTATTTGGTTATTTAGTTCCTGGGACTAATTTAGCTTGAGTTAAGTTCCGACTGAGTTTAGGACTGCTTCCAAGTCTGTTAATAGACTTTGTTTGATTTCTTTGGATAAATATGTGGTAAATTGGAAAGCATTGAGGCGATGTTTGGAACGATTCATATCTTTATGAATTGATCTCAACAAGTGAGAGTGTTTTTAGAAGATGATTCCTATCTACGAGAATCAACCTCGGTGGGTGTTGATTTTTGAAAATGATTCCTATGTTTGGAAATCGAACTCGATGGGTGTTGATTTTCTGAAAATGGTTCCTACCTTCGGGAATTGACCATAGTAGGTAACCGTTTTTGCGTGCCTCAATGGGTAAGGTATTTTTCGTGCCTCAACGAGTGAGGGCTTTTTCGTGGATTTGGCATGTTTGAGCTTATGCTAAAATGGAAATTGAACAAAATTTTGCCAGTTCAAAAGCTGATTTTATTCATTCTTGGAAGAAACGAAAGCAATTTTGCCAAGATATAGGCCCCCTAGTAAGCTCAGGCGATTCATTTTGCTAATACAAGAAAAGAGCACAAGTTTCAAGCATGATATAGTCGTATCAGGTCATTTTCCAAGCTAGTGGAATAGGAGTTCCATCAACCATGAGCTTGAAGGTTCCATTAGAAAGTTTCTGACCAATCACATAAGGATCTTCCCATTTTGGCCCAAACATGCCAGGGTTTGTCAATACTCGCTTGAGGATGAGATATCTAACTTTGAATGTTCGTCTACGTACTTTGGCACTGGAGTGTCTTTCCACTCTCATTTTGTATGCATTGATCCTCAGCTCTACTTCTTCCAATTTATGATATATTTGGTCTAGCAGTTCAAGCAGTAACTACTTGTTTTCTTCTTGATTGAAAAGTATTCTTCGATGAGTAAGAACTTCTAGCTCCATCGAGATCATGGTTTCTGAACTATAAGCCAAAGAGAATGGTGTGTTTCTAGTCATAGAATTATCTATTGCCATATAAGTCCATAGTGTAAGTGGTAGCTTATCAACCCCACCTCCTTTAGAATTCTTGAGATGCTTCTTGATGATTTTGTTTGTTGCTTCCACATTCCTATTTTCCTATGGATATGTTATTGCGGAAAAGCTTCTCTTGATGAGGAATCGCTTACATAAATTCTGAAATTCAGCACTTCTGAACTAATCCCTATTATCAGCTATGATTTTCATGGCAGTTCAAACTTGCAAATGAGTCATTTAATCATAAAGTTAATAAATTTACTAGTGGTAATTGTGGCCAGCGGCTCTACTTTAGCCCATTTTGTGAAGTAATCAATAACAACTATTGCATATTTTGCTCCTCATTTTGCTATTGGGGGCGCACCAATAAGGTTAATATCCCATACTGCAAATGGTAAGGACACACTATTTGCATCAAGTCGGTCGAGGGGGATCTTGGTATTTAACCTGTTGCACTTATCACACTACTAGGTGACATCAGAGGCGTCTCTGTTTCAGTATGTCCAGAAGTATCCATATTGCAGCACTATGTTGGAAAGTGTTTGGCCTCCAGAGCAATCATTGCATTTGCCTTTGCATACCTCCATGAGAACTTATTTGGATTCGTCTTAGGTTACACACCATAAAATTGACATAAAGAACTCACATTTATAGAGCTTCCATCCTATATGTCAAATTTTAGCGCTTTTCGTAGAAGCTTCTGTTATGCATTTAGATCTCTGTGTAGGGTTTTGATGACTAAGTACTATTTGATTGGCATCATCAATGGGTTTGAATCTTTGACGAACTCCTAAATTCTTTACACATCTATGTCGTCGATGCTTGAGGCTGCCAGAAATTCAACCGGCACCAGTTCGAGAAGTTGCGCTTCTCCAAAACTAATGTATTTAGATTGAGAGTCAACTTGATTCTCTTTGGATTTGGCAGACAAAAAGTTACGAATCATTGAAGAGTTCCAAGGCTTAGATTACTAATTCCTTTGCTATCTTTGATCTTACAATTAGCGCTTCATAATCTAATTCATCGTTCGTGGCAAGGAATTTTATCTTAAGGTGTATCAAACAGAGCATCCTTCAGGAGTCTAAAGTACGACTCCAGCTCCCAAAGAGTAGTTATTTATTGTGTCGTCAACGAATAATTTCCGTTGCGTAAACATAACTAACGTTTCTTATTCCTTGTGACTCTACGATGAAGTCAGCATGTGCCTGCTAATTGATTTCCCTTTGGGATGATAAGTCACAGCGTACTGACTCAACTTGATATTCAATTTAAGCTATCACCCCAAAGTTTCAATTCAAAGTAAGAAATGCTTCAAATGTTGAAAATAAGTACTTTTATCGAGTGAGCCTTGAAGTATGGTCGTTGTTTTCTTGAAGTTGTCAACAAATAATAGACGAGCTTTTCACACTTTGGGTAGTCATTTTTGCACCTATAAACCATTTGTTGATACAATGTACAGTTCCCTGGATCATAATTTTCGTATGTATAAGTGCTGCACTCAAGGCATGAGGAGACACAACTAAGTAGATAAGTAGATATTCACCATTGATCACCATAGAGAGCATTGTGGGATCTTCCATATGCCTAAGTAATTCACAAAAGCGATTTAACATTCAACATTCCGTTCAAAGTTAGTTTTCCCTCTCATTGATGCATGAAGAAAGGAATGCATCTATCTATGGTTCCTGAAATGAAACGGCTCAGAGCTGTGACATTCCCGTTTAGGCTCGGGAGTTTCTTCTTAATCTTTGGAGTTTCAACGTTTTTTAGTGTAGGGATTTATGTCATATTAGCGTCAATGCTCGTTGAGTTTTCCATGAAGCCAAGTAAATTTCCAAATACTATAACAAAATAACATTTCAGCAGATTAAACTTTATTCCACATTTTCTCGGTACTTCAAACATCTCAGCTAAGTTGTCCTCATGGTTTCAAGCCATGCAAAACTTCACTAACATGTCGTCTATGTAGATTTCATGGTTTTGGCAATATGTTCTTTAAACATCACGTTTGCTAGTCGTTGGTAAGTAGCTCCAGCTTTCTTAAGTCTAAATGACATTACTTGATAGCGGTATAGTCCCATATCTGTAATGAAGCTAGTGTTTTTCTGATTTTTCTCATGCATTATAATTTGATTATATCCTGAGTGTGAATCCATGATAGAAGTTCATATCTTTCCATTCCATCCATAAGTTGGTCAATTCTGGATGGCGGAAAGCTATCCCGGGGACGAGCTTTGTTAAGACCCGAGTAATCATGTAACACCCCGCCTCCACTAGGGTCACTCGCAAAGGAATGCACTAGCTTTGGAGGGGCATTATTGGTAAACATGCATAATGATATAGCAAGGCAGGACATGACATATATATATATATATATAAATAAACAGAGTAAGTAAATAAAACAGCGGAAGATTTAAAAACCATTTCAAAACACAAGTCTGGTACATCAAAATGTCAATTTCCCAAAATTACAAGTCTAGATAAATACATCATCTGATAAACTGAAATACATAAGTGCTATCCCCAAATAAGAGTGATAAACCATAGCGGCTCAAGTCCAAAGCATACTTGAGCTATCCAAGGAAGCAGCTAGAATCCAAGCAAGGCTCCAGTATTCCCTCCCTGAGAACCTGGGGGGGGGGGGGAAACGGAAGAAAAGAGGCGAAACAAAACGGGTCAGTCAAAAAGACTGAGTAAGCCCTGCTACGATCAGTCTATAAACTAATAAAGTTAACATCCTGATGGAAACTGAGATGATCATAGATAACAACATACTGGCATGATAAATCAACTACAAGACAGATAGAGGTGTCATCGCATAAAACAAGGTTAAGTTTTGCACCACGGTGTACTAGCAACCCAACATAACAGATATTGATCCCTTGGCCCAAGCTTTGGCCCAATAACATGAAGTGACCTTGTATAAGGTCCAGCCCCACGGTCTAGTCGATCGGCTCCCTATAAACCTAACACGTCAAGTGTTGGTGTCCATATGGCCCACGTATGGTTGTAGTTAGTCTGTGCTGGGTCCCCCTTTGGGTGTATCAAGCCCTCGGATGTCAACCCCAGACACTTAAGCAATAATGCACAGCCCTAAACTACTGGTACCCGTGCCTCGAGTTTGTCCAACATCGGACTACGTGCACGTCTGTAGCCCGCCGGACCCGCACCGCTGTACCACTCGGCCATCGCCCTTTGGTCGCTTACATCAGTCCAGTAATCGTGCCCCGCCCTAACCTAGCTGTAGGGTTGTAGTGATACCAAACTGGGATTACTGCTGGAACAGACCACGTTGCTAGGGTTTCTAAGAGGGTTAAGTGTGATTTAACCCCTCACTAATCATGGATTAAATTAGTTAAGTGTAATCAACGGTTCACCACTTAACCCCATCCAATCCCTTGTATTCCCAAATTGATTAAATTGGTTAAGTGTAACTTAACCCCATTCTCATCCCTTGAATCCCCAAATTGGTTAAGTATTAGTGGACCCTGACTTAACCCTAACCATGAGGCATTAATTAATTTAATGCACCTCAACCTCTCACATTAGACCTTGTTGTGGTTACTAGTTAGGCCGGGCGGGTCCGGGTAGCTTTACACCACAACTTGGTCTAACCTCGGGTCTTGGCACCCCATGACCAACTTCTCACATTGGGTCCTATTGTTTGTAGCCACTAGTTAAGCCGGTCGGTTCCGGGTAGAATTACGCTACAACTCAACCCAACCTCGAGTTGGCCACACTTATGTTTTCTAAGTGTCATGTCCACTTTATTTCAAAACATAATTACAAGTCAACAATTACTTGGGTAGACCTAACTTAATAGGTAAATTCCCAATCTTATATTTTCATGTATTTTAAGTTTACCCCAAAACCCCCAACGTCATTCTATCGCTTACATATTCGTAGTAACGCATAAAGGATAGGAAGAGGGAACTTGGCACAACATACATGATAAACTTGCACAATGATCATGCATAACATGTTAGACTTGCACAACTTAGCCTAGTGAACTTGCATATTACCATAATCATGCATAACATGTTAAACTTGCATAACTTAGCATAGTGAACTTGCATATTACCATAATCATGCATAACTTGTCAAAACATGCACAACTTGTCAAAACATGCGCAACTTGTCAAAACATGCACAACTAAACTTGCATAAATATGCACAACTTGTCAAAACATGCACAACTTGTCAAAACATGCACAACTTGTCATTTTAAACTTGCATAAACATGCATAACTTATTAAACATACAAATCATGGCTTAGCAAACTTGCATAAACATGCATATCTTAATAAACATATAAATCATGGCTTAACAAACTTGCATAAACATGCATAACTCATTTAACTTGCAAATCAAGGCTTATCAAACTTGCATAAACATGCATAACTCATTTAACTTGCAAATCAAGGCTTAGCAAACTTGCATAAACATGCATAACCCATTTAACTTGCATAATCCATTAAACATGGCATAGTGAGTTCGCATAAGCATACATAATCAAATGAACTCACATAAATCTCAACTTTCACCACATATTAACTTTAGAGTTTCTAAAATGAAGGTAAGAGGGCTTGCAATGCTTATGCGGACTCAAATGAGTATAACAAATGCAAGAAACCCCTTATGCAACCAATTACAACCCCCAAATGCAAGCAAACTTGATCAAAACTCCTCTTTTATGGTGCCAATTGAAAAACAAGCCTTTAATGCAAGCTAAGGAGGATCATACAAGCCTAAATATGCTTGTATGCATGGAAAATCACTTAGGAATTAAATTAGGATTTGTATGAAGAGGGTGGAGGCCATGAGAGTTTGGATTTTGGCATAGTTTTGTTGCAAGAGTGAATAATGAATTATTTAGGGTAGGTTAGGGTCTTATTTATAGATTAGGGTAGTGTTTTTAGGCCATAGGATTAACCCTAGATTCAATTAGGTCCATCAGATCCCGGAACTCTCTAGAAACAAGCCCCCCAATCAAGCCAAGATCAAAATGGTGCGCCAGGCCAGTTAGCCCGGCCACACCCTGTCGACAGGGCAGTCGACTCCCTGGGGACCCTGTCGACAGGCCTGTCGACATGGGGCCCCTGGCGGGATTTTTCCCGCCTTGGCCCAGCTGGCCCAAATCCTTGTTTTTAATTTAAATTTAAATCTGTTTTAATTATGGAAATTTCTGAAAACTTCCATGGGCCTTAACTGGGTCATACGGACTCCGATTTTCGAAAACTCGGACTCTATTTCGCGTATTTTTCCGAGACGAACGCAATGGCATAGCCCGTTTCCCTTGATTCCCATTTTATAATTTAATTCTGCCTCAATTTATGTTATAACAGATTATTAAAAATACGGGTTGTTACATTCTCCCCTCCTTAAAGGATTTCGTCCCCGAAATCTTCAAGTTAGGAAGAACGTATCCTACCATCCAATCATCCATCTACTCAAAGCATCATCCACGAGCAATCATTGTCCTTACAAGATTCTAAATGCTGGATGAACATATGCAAAAGTGTGTGTATATGTACTTACCTAATGCAAAAATCAGGCGGTTACTGATACAGTAAACCTCCTTAATGCATATGTATGTAAATCAGGCGGTTACTGATACAGTAAACCTCCTTAATGCACATGTATGTCAGTGAAATGAATCCATATGTATGCAAATTCCTAACATAATGTATAATATCTACATGCGTGCTCAATCATACATCCATATGCAACATCCATGTGATAGCATACGAATTTCATCCAAGAATAAGCATAAACACTCATGCACATGCAATATGAGGAGTGTGTGAGCCGATCTAGTGCCTAATCGTGTATAATGCATCCACGAGCAACCACTTGCAAACACTTGCAACCACTTGCAACCATCAAGCATAACATGTTTCAAACACATGTTTCAACCAAAGGGTTTCTACCTAAGGTTCTCATGACAAGATAGACACGATAAACTAGATAACTAGATAAACTCCTTCTTGGATTTACAAGAAATCCATTCAAACTTTGACATATAGTACTAACCGATGAGTCATAACCCCCTTATGGAGTTTACAACAGAAATAAGATCGAGAATGGGACCGAGAGGATATATACAAAAGATAACTTGCAAGCAAGCTCCACAGGAAAACAAGGATCAAAGATGCACTCTTAAAAAGAGATATGATGCGCGTCTAGTCTTCACTCTTCTTAGTTACGTTTCCTTGAGCTTAACTCCACTGTGCTTTGACTATCTTTCACTTCATGATTCCTTGGCTTCCTAACTCCTATTTTCCCAAATTCGAGTTGGAACGTATTTCATTATCGCCTCTCGTCTTTCTTTTCCACTTATTCTTCTTTCTATATACTTGGCTTAAACCTACTATAACCTCATGACCTCATGCCAGCTCTCCAAAATTCACTAGTGAATCCTGGATCTCGTCTACCTACTATAAAGTATCCCATGCAGCAGAAAAAAAACACCAATCCACGTTGCCAATTACCCTATAAATGTGATTTTCTATAACTCATGCTTAATCTAAATGAACCATCCGCCTATGAGTGATAGGCCATACCTAGATTCAATTGCCTACCCATGGCTTCCTGTAGGTTATTACAAAACTGGCCAACTTCTTGAGGGTAAACCGTTGCTAACCATGATGCAGTCCTCTCGCTCTTCACTGGACTGAAATGAGCACTCTTCATGAGTCTTCCTATTATGACCCACATACCCGTATTCCCTTTCTAGGTAGTCTATCCACATAATCTATCGGGATGTTTTCACACTTCCCTTGCGGAACCCCCAATAGAGGTAATGGCCCACTGGGCTTCTATGACTTGGCCTTAACTTGGTGGCACAGCATGCATTCCTAGACCAACTCGGCCACCTCCTCGAGTGATGCGCATCTGTAAGAACCTTCTTTACCAAGTCTTCCACTCGAGGAACACATAATCTCTCATCGTGCCTCAGTCATCCCTTGTCATCTATAATATATCTAGTGAGGTGACTTAACATCTCGCCTCGAACTGATTGGTCCATGTTCTTGACCAACTGCGGGTCTTCTTTCTGCGAAACCCCCTTCTTGATCCAGAAGAGTAAGTCTAAGCTCCGGGAATGCTAACTAACTAGCCAAACAGAGGAGGCTTCTTACTTCAATTGCCCTCCTCAGAGTTTTCTGGTCTTAAACCGCAACCACTTTAGCGGAATCCACCGCTAAGCCTTACTTAGGAACTATGTGCCTAAGAAATCCAACTTCTTTCCTCCAAAGTGACATTTGGAGAACTTGACCTTCAACTGGTGGCTCTAAGCGTATCCATCTCCTCCTTGAGATGTGTAGCATGTTCTTCCTCATTCTTTTGGGGAGATCAAAATATCGTCTAGGACGACCATGACAAACTTGTTCAAGGACTCCCTAAACACCCTACCCATCCAGTTTACGTAATATGCGGGTGCATTAGTCAAACCAAATAGTATGACTAGCCATTCTAAAACCCATCTAGAGTCCTAAACGCAGTCTTGTCAATTCCATCCTCAGCCATCCCAAGCTGATGGAATCCGGTAGCTAGGTCAAAAGAAAACAGATGCTCCTACCAGCTGATCAAACAGATCATCGATCCTTGGTAACGGTTATCTCACGAAATCAACACATAAGAGAAACAAACTGTCCACATCAGTAACGAATACTACTGGAGCACCCTACTCGAAAATGCTTCGTCTCAGGAAGTTCTTCTCAAGCAACTCCTTGACTTGCTTTCTTAACTCTCATCTCGTGAGGTCATGTGCCTAACCGGCCACGAAACTGGCTTGGCATTACCAACCGGATAATACGGAAATCTATCCCCAGATATCAGGATATTCTCGGATCACCCTCACCGATTGCAAACTGTCGATAGACGAGTTGAGGGATTCAAGATAACATAACATGACGGGACCCCTAGGGTTGCTAGAAATTTCTAAGGGTACGGCTGAGGCGAGTCATGAGCCTCACAACCCTATATACAAAAACCCAGAATGGCTCCAAATAGGACAACCATTCCATGCCCAAAGCCACCCCATATCCCCCGAAACCGAGAATATAAACATCCCACGAGAATTCTATACTCAAGACAGAAATTTTCAAATCCACTCAGACCACAGACAGGCGGGTAGAACCCCCAATTGGATTTTGAAACACAGACGGGATCCTCAACTAGGCTAGTACTTAGGTGCAAACTTTCAACTAGATCAGATGAAATAAAACTATGCGATGTGCCAGAATCAAACAAAGTTCGAACAGGAAAAAATCAGAAAATGCAAACAAAATTTTCGACAGAAACACTACCTCTATCATAAGCTGGAAGAACGGTGTTGAGGAGATGAACTCGCCCTCCAGATAGTCCTGCACACTGAGTCTGACCTTGCCCTTGTTTCCTCGGGCAATCCTTGCTGAAATGTCCAAACTCACCACAATCAAAGCATTCGCCCCGCTTTCTCTTCTCCTTCTTCCTACATTCCCTGGCTATATGTCCAATTTCACCACAGAAGCTACATTTTATATTCTTGCCCCGTTTCCCGGAATTTACTCTCTTGCCTTGAGACTCATTCGCCTTGACCTCTTTCTTGTCATTGTTATCTTCTTCTTGAAGTAGGGCCAAATTCACTAAACTCTCGAAAGTCGCCCCCAACGGTATATGAGACATGGCCAAATCACGTAATGGCTCGTTTAATCCTAGAGCAAAGTGTAGGGCCTTCTTCTGAGCTGTATTAACCAAGTCTAAATCGTCCTGAGCCAGTTGATTAAACTTATCTATGTATTCCCTAATAGTCATGTCCCCTTGCTTCAGTGATAAGAATCTCAGTCCAAACCTTCCTCTAAAGTCATCCCAAGTCTCAATTGGCCTGGTCGCGGTGGTGACTACCCACCAACGTGCAGCTTCTTCCTTTAGCAACCATACTGCCAGTAAAACCTTCCTGCGGTCACCTATATCAAAGGTGGCTAAAAGATCTTCAGTCTCTTTCAACCAATTCCTTGCCTCTACAAAAGTCTCGGCTCCAAAGAAATTCTTGCAACCCATCGCCTTAAAATCTCGGCAAATCTCGGCGAAGTCAATTTGAGGATGCTGAGGGGAAGGGGGAAGAGGAACATCAACTACGGGAGGAGGAGGAACAGCGGCCTCGACTGGGAAGACAACATTAGGGACACCCGGGACCGGTGCCGTGACTTCCAAGTACCGACGAAACCAATCGGGTATCGTTACTCCTTCGGGCAAGATGAGATTATCAGACATGCTGGAAACGAAAAGAAAAGAGTTCAAACGAGGGATCAAAGGATAGTGCTAATGGCTTTTTGGGGAATAGCCATTAAAAACAACTAGACTTTTCTTTGGAAAATACTTTATACTTGGTTTTGAAAATAGTTTTTCAAAGAGTTTTAAAAACCTTTTTATCCCTTCTCGTAAACCATATGCTCTGATACCAAATGTAACGCCCCGCCTCCACTAGGGTCACTCGCAAAGGAATGCACTAGCTTTGGAGGGGCATTATTGGTAAACATGCATAATGATATAGCAAGGCAGGACATGACATATATATATATATATATAAATAAACAGAGTAAGTAAATAAAACAGCGGAAGATTTAAAAACCATTTCAAAACACAAGTCTGGTACATCAAAATGTCAATTTCCCAAAATTACAAGTCTAGATAAATACATCATCTGATAAACTGAAATACATAAGTGCTATCCCCAAATAAGAGTGATAAACCATAGCGGCTCAAGTCCAAAGCATACTTGAGCTATCCAAGGAAGCAGCTAGAATCCAAGCTAGGCTCCAGTATTCCCTCCCTGAGAACCTGGGGGGGAAACGGAAGAAAAGAGGCGAAACAAAACGGGTCAGTCAAAAAGACTGAGTAAGCCCTGCTACGATCAGTCTATAAACTAATAAAGTTAACATCCTGATGGAAACTGAGATGATCATAGATAACAACATACTGGCATGATAAATCAACTACAAGACAGATAGAGGTGTCATCGCATAAAACAAGGTTAAGTTTTGCACCACGGTGTACTAGCAACCCAACATAACAGATATTGATCCCTTGGCCCAAGCTTTGGCCCAATAACATGAAGTGACCTTGTATAAGGTCCAGCCCCACGGTCTAGTCGATCGGCTCCCTATAAACCTAACACGTCAAGTGTTGGTGTCCATATGGCCCACGTATGGTTGTAGTTAGTCTGTGCTGGGTCCCCCTTTGGGTGTATCAAGCCCTCGGATGTCAACCCCAGACACTTAAGCAATAATGCACAGCCCTAAACTACTGGTACCCGTGCCTCGAGTTTGTCCAACATCGGACTACGTGCACGTCCGTAGCCCGCCGGACCCGCACCGCTGTACCACTCGGCCATCGCCCTTTGGTCGCTTACATCAGTCCAGTAATCGTGCCCCGCCCTAACCTAGCTGTAGGGTTGTAGTGATACCAAACTGGGATTACTGCTGGAACAGACCACGTTGCTAGGGTTTCTAAGAGGGTTAAGTGTGATTTAACCCCTCACTAATCATGGATTAAATTAGTTAAGTGTAATCAACGGTTCACCACTTAACCCCATCCAATCCCTTGTATTCCCAAATTGATTAAATTGGTTAAGTGTAACTTAACCCCATTCTCATCCCTTGAATCCCCAAATTGGTTAAGTATTAGTGGACCCTGACTTAACCCTAACCATGAGGCATTAATTAATTTAATGCACCTCAACCTCTCACATTAGACCTTGTTGTGGTTACTAGTTAGGCCGGGCGGGTCCGGGTAGCTTTACACCACAACTTGGTCTAACCTCGGGTCTTGGCACCCCATGACCAACTTCTCACATTGGGTCCTATTGTTTGTAGCCACTAGTTAAGCCGGTCGGTTCCGGGTAGAATTACGCTACAACTCAACCCAACCTCGAGTTGGCCACACTTATGTTTTCTAAGTGTCATGTCCACTTTATTTCAAAACATAATTACAAGTCAACAATTACTTGGGTAGACCTAACTTAATAGGTAAATTCCCAATCTTATATTTTCATGTATTTTAAGTTTACCCCAAAACCCCCAACGTCATTCTATCGCTTACATATTCGTAGTAACGCATAAAGGATAGAAAGAGGGAACTTGGCACAACATACATGATAAACTTGCACAATGATCATGCATAACATGTTAGACTTGCACAACTTAGCCTAGTGAACTTGCATATTACCATAATCATGCATAACATGTTAAACTTGCATAACTTAGCATAGTGAACTTGCATATTACCATAATCATGCATAACTTGTCAAAACATGCACAACTTGTCAAAACATGCGCAACTTGTCAAAACATGCACAACTAAACTTGCATAAATATGCACAACTTGTCAAAACATGCACAACTTGTCAAAACATGCACAACTTGTCATTTTAAACTTGCATAAACATGCATAACTTATTAAACATACAAATCATGGCTTAGCAAACTTGCATAAACATGCATATCTTAATAAACATATAAATCATGGCTTAACAAACTTGCATAAACATGCATAACTCATTTAACTTGCAAATCAAGGCTTATCAAACTTGCATAAACATGCATAACTCATTTAACTTGCAAATCAAGGCTTAGCAAACTTGCATAAACATGCATAACCCATTTAACTTGCATAATCCATTAAACATGGCATAGTGAGTTCGCATAAGCATACATAATCAAATGAACTCACATAAATCTCAACTTTCACCACATATTAACTTTAGAGTTTCTAAAATGAAGGTAAGAGGGCTTACAATGCTTATGCGGACTCAAATGAGTATAACAAATGCAAGAAACCCCTTATGCAACCAATTACAACCCCCAAATGCAAGCAAACTTGATCAAAACTCCTCTTTTATGGTGCCAATTGAAAAATAAGCCTTTAATGCAAGCTAAGGAGGATCATACAAGCCTAAATATGCTTGTATGCATGGAAAATCACTTAGGAATTAAATTAGGATTTGTATGAAGAGGGTGGAGGCCATGAGAGTTTGGATTTTGGCATAGTTTTGTTGCAAGAGTGAATAATGAATGATTTAGGGTAGGTTAGGGTCTTATTTATAGATTAGGGTAGTGTTTTTAGGCCATAGGATTAACCCTAGATTCAATTAGGTCCATCAGATCCCGGAACTCTCTAGAAACAAGCCCCCCAATCAAGCCAAGATCAAAATGGTGCGCCAGGCCAGTTAGCCCGGCCACACCCTGTCGACAGGGCAGTCGACTCCCTGGGGACCCTGTCGACAGGCCTGTCGACATGGGGCCCCTGGCGGGATTTTTCCCGCCTTGGCCCAGCTGGCCCAAATCCTTGTTTTTAATTTAAATTTAAATCTGTTTTAATTATGGAAATTTCTGAAAACTTCCATGGGCCTTAACTGGGTCATACGGACTCCGATTTTCGAAAACTCGGACTCTATTTCGCGTATTTTTCCGAGACGAACGCAATGGCATAGCCCGTTTCCCTTGATTCCCATTTTATAATTTAATTCTGCCTCAATTTATGTTATAACAGATTATTAAAAATACGGGTTGTTACAAATCATGCAGACTCATCATTTTCCATTTGGCTTCTTAATAAGCATTGGATTTGATACTGCGTCCGGGTAGTCACATCTCTTATAAACTAGTTATCCATTAGCTTGTCTACTTCCTCTTTTAGAGCTACCGATCGTTTTGGACCCTGTTTGCGCCTTATCTGCTTGACTGGTGTGAAGTTAGGGTCGATCTTCAACGTACGACTTTCCATCTTCGATGAGACTCCATATATATTAGCCTGAGTCAACATGAACACATTGAGGTTAGCTCAGAGAAAGGCGATCAGCTCCCTTTGCATCTTTATGCTAAGTTGTGATCCAATATTTTATACCTGGGATTGATTTTCATATGTACACGGATATATACCATGATTTCAGCTAGATCTATCAGATTGTCCCCACCACCCTTCTTTATAGGGTTCATAGTCTTGTGAATGCAACTATGTTCCCGAAGGCAGGGGCGCTTATATAATTGATATATGAGGAGTTCATGAATGCGAAGGGATCCTCCCGTAATCTTCCCATTTTCCTTATTCTTTGCTTTTATTAACTTGGAGATGTAACATTCACATGTCATGCTCTGATCACCCTTCATAATGCCAGTCTCGTCCTCTATAGCGGACTTCATTATCATACATCATAGAGCTATTACAATTTTGAAATCCATCAAAGCGTGTCGTCCTAGAAATGTGTTATAGGCTGACCTTACATCCATTATTACATAAGTTTAGGTTAGAACATCTCTTCTTTATCCTTCACCTAACTCCACATGCAAATTGATTGTTCTGATTGGTTGCTTCAACTCGTTGGCATACCCTAAGATCTTCATTTGGCAAGCTGCCACATCTTTCATAGTAAGTTTCATTTTCTTAAAGGTCTTCCAAAATAAGATGTTTATAGAAGCTCCATTATCGGCCAGCACCCTTCTGACTGTTGTTATTCCAATTCCAGTTGTCACAACTATATGATCAATGGTTAGGGCTTCAACACCTTTGAACTCTCTTAATCTAGATGCAATATCATCATTGAATATCCTTAGCTTCTTTATAGTAATTCCATCTTCGATTGCTAAGCAGCCTTCAACCTTTGGTGCATGTTTCAACGTATTAGCATGCCTTTCCATCTCTCTCCAACTTTTTCGAATGGAATTATATCCTCTAGTGATTATGTCGATCGCCCATTTTCCATTATTTTGTCTAGAAGGCAGATTATTAGTTCCGGGTTGGTATGCCGAAGTCACCTCCCTTTATGTAGTATGTAATGGATTCGCTGTTGGCGGCTTTTGTATGTACCGCTGAAGCATATTTTTCTAACTAGTTCTTCAATAAGATTTTTCAGGTGTTAATACTCATTAATGTTATTCCTATGCATTTAACAAAAATGATTGTACTTGTCAGATAACTTCTATGCTTCAGTTGGTACCTTAGTAACAGGTTTTAGGTAACGCTCAGCTTCCCTTAAGGCTAAGAAGATGTTCTCTAAGCTATCATTAAAAGACATATGGTCCTTCGAATCGAAACCATTGAAGCTTTTGTTATATCGTTTTCCATTTCTTTTATCTTTATTTCCTCTCTTATACTTTTCAGCCTTGTTTTCATTACCAAAAATGTTTACTCTTCGTTTCATTTCAGCATTGCCTTAAGGAACCTAATTGTGACCTGCGGTTGTCGAGCCTCTTTTGCCTGCCTCCACTTTCTCAAGCCTCGAAAATTTGTCAGCTTTCTTATTGCAACTATCCAAAGTTGTAGGCTCCTTCATTTGGCCTCATTTCCAAAAATATGTTTCTTAGTCGGCGACATGCAGCAATGTCATAAGAACCAACTTATGATATGGATTATTGACTTTAGTGACGACTGTATCGAATCGGTTTAAGAAAAACTTTAGTGATTCCCGACAACCTTGGAAAAATCTTGTTGGTGACATAACTCCTTAAAACGAGTGGTATGCAATCAAAATTATTCTTTAAACCTTCTGGTTATCTCCTCGAATCGTGAGATAGACTTAGATGACAACTTGGTAAAGCACAATGAAGCGACACCTCTAATAAATGGGAAAGTACTTACACTTGAAGCATTTATCATCTTTATATCATTCATGTGCCATTCTACTTGTACAAGAACAAATTCGGATCTGAAGTTCTGTTATATGCATGCATCATGGGAGGATTGAAATTCTTTGGATATCCCGCATCCAGAATCCCTTGAGTGAAAAGAGTATAAGCTAGAGCAAAGCCCTAATTATCATCTGCCTTCCAAGCCATACTTTCTTGCATCAACTTCTTTATCACTCTGAAGATGTATTCCAAGGTAATGTTATTCCCCATTAAGCAATCGTCAGTGCCACCCTAGAGTTTTTGGTTTAGCAAATGTTCTCGATTAGCTAGCTGTGACCTAGATCCTCCAGTCTATGGTAAACCATTCTAATGGAGTCTAACACTCTTGGAAGAAGAGGTTGGACCAAGGTAGCTGGATTTCTAGTTCTTGCATTTGCCATAACACTAAGATTTTCCAAGATTTGGTTTTGATCATTGTCACGTATAGATATCCCATCCAAATTTTGAGCGGTATCGACATGAAGATTTTAGTTTATCTTAAAGTTGAGGTTCCTGCGCAGTGGAGTTCCATATTGTTTAGTTAAATTTTGATTTGGGTCGGCGATGTGCACACTATGCCCTTGACTTTGATTACGCCTTTGACTATCATAAGTGGATGAATGTGGATGTTATTTTAAATCCAATCTCCTCTACTGGCCCCAACATTAGTTCTGGGTGGAAGTGCAAATAAAGCATCCATCATATCTATAAAGTATTTCTTAGTAGTTTCCATCTTCTGATTTATGCTTTCCACTTCCATATCCAATTCTTTCGTAGTGATGGTTTCCACTTGAGGTAGATCTCCAGCTTAATTGTTGACCTCTCAACTAGTAGAAGTTATATTGTTATATCCTTCTACTTTGCGGAACCACTAAATTCGCTAGAGTTCTTCTTCGGAGGCATTTTCCTTTCTAATTTGTAAGTAGTCACTAGGTTAACAAAACCTTGATTATGGATCCAACTTCTAAACCATGCATATTCATAATTGATAGCTTAGATCTCCTCTTATGTTCAAACTATCAATGAAAGCACCAAATGTTAAAGCAAAAAATGGCACTAACTCAGGATATGATTGAACGTACCAGCCTTTTTGTGCAATCTAAACTGGTAAAATGCAAATCTAGACATAAATAATCAAAATAAATGAAAAGAGGAAAAGAAATAAATAAAGATAGATTTTATAGTGGTAGGGTTGTTAAACAAGAATACGTCCACTTTAAAAGTTTCTTTATTCGACTTCTTCCCATTACAGGTTGTTTTGATTACAATTAGGGAGAATGACACATTTACGCTAAATGTGGAATTCAGGGGGCCCACTAACCTTTTCCCATTTACATTATTATTTGGCCTTCTCCCTAAATTCTAACCTTCCCATACTTTTCACCAAATTTTTTTATTAAGTTTGTCCTCCCTAGTTTCCCCGTTTCATTTTTTTATTAATTAACATGAATTTAATTAATTAAATTCAAACTTAAATTTTACCTAAACTCATATATAAACATAAAAAATAGATCAAGTTTTACGTACAAAGATCCAAGATTTTAATAGTATGCTGAGAAACATACATAAATATGGATCAGTTCAACATGAAATTTAAATTACCAACAAATGTTAAAAACGGTAAGGAAGTTGTCAATATATATTATTGAAACAATGTTAAAAATGGAAGAGACTAAATAAGAGCATTCAAAATATTGGGTCCTAAACATTTAAATTGAACTTTGGACTTTCAAGTAATTATAAGTAATTACATGGAAAGGAATGGCCTCATAGAAAATAAATAAGAATATTCATTTTTATCTGGTTTGAAACAGAATTTTGTGTTTTACGATTTCAACATGTTTTATAAATGTAATGGAGAGGAAAAGATGTGAAAAATTGTATTATATAAAATTGAAAATGATTATTGTTGTTTTCTATATTTCAAGAAATATCAAAAGACATCTTTCTTCCTTCCCCATTTCTTGGAATGGCTAATGCTCCATTTGGTTTGCACACGACATGTGAACGTTTTAAATACAACCAAATTAAAAATTGAATTTAATAAACAAAGTAAAAAAGACGAGAATTCTTTTTTTTGTAAGTCAATGAAAAACAATTGTGACGGTACGATGGAACATGTAGCTGGGAAGCAAGCCAATAATACTTCTATATGGGTAGATGTACGGTCTGTCGTTTACTTTAACATTTCTATATTGGGGTTAGCTATCCAATTGACTAGGCTCGACCCTAGGCATGGGCCAACTAGGCGGTCGCCTAGGGGCTCAGGTGGGGGAGGGGCCTCATACAAAGAATTTTCTATTTAGATAAATTTGATAATGAAACATTAACAAATGGAAAAGTGGCTGGGTGGGAATGCAATCGGTTGTGATCTTGAAGGTCGCCAGTTCGAATCCTGGAGGAACTGGTGAAATATAGTTTTCTGTAGCATGCGAAGTTCTTTCCTCTTTCACCTTGGGCTAGTGGGCCTCCGACTAATCGATCATCTCTTACTTCGGCCTTGGGCCTCTAAACTGTCAGGGCCGACCCTTCAATTGACCATCGAAAATATAAAGGAATCTGAATGTTGCCAAAGACCAGGTGGTGAAGGAGGTGTCGAGCCGACTATGAGTAGAAGAGACGGGGTCAGACCAATTAAATATGGTTGTATTAAACCAAAAACAAGCCATGCTTAAGTTGAACTTGACACATGAGTACTATTTGAAGCCGCCCTGAGAGTGCCAGCCACCTAAGGAGCTGGTCTAGATGGATTTGCGTAGGGTCGGGTTGGATGTAGATTGTCATAAACGAGTCGGTTGCTCAAAGACTAAATTTGTTGAGAGTTAACTAGTGTTAAGGACCATGTTACAAGAGGGTTGCCAGGTCGGCTATTAGATGATAAGACAAGATGATTAGAACCAGTCAAGGTGAATGTGATGAAGCTAGGCCGAAGACAGGCCACACTTGAGTTGGCCTTGTCGAATATTTAGGAAGTCTAAGCTCGTGCAGGTCGACAACTTAAATTAATGCTGCTAGGATGGGCCTAACTTAAGATCAACCTAGAGGTAGGTTAAAAGGAGGGAGTTGGTCGAAATTGACCTGAGCCTATATGGACAAGGCTGGGCCATACATATCTTTGACATCATCTGAAGAGTTGGTTGTGAAAGTTGCATTGAATGAGATGGTCGGTTACCAGACTGGTGTGGTACTTTTGTAGAAGGGCTGGATTTGAAATCAACCTACGCTTGAGTTGGCATAAGTGGGTTGGTCATACTTGAACCAACTTGCTAATTATTCAAGTGAAAATCAGACAATATTTTGTCCCTCGAGGTCGTCTCTATGAGCACGGACAGGCTTGTTATTTCACAGAGATGCCATTATTCTGACCCATCTTGTGCATTTAATATGTTCCCTAAATAAAGTAACGCCATTGGCTATAAGGTAAGCTTTTCCAAGTATGGAGAATGACTCGTGTTTCCAACATAGGAAAAGTGAGAGTTACATTCATTACATCCAGGTGGTCGAGATTCGAAGATGATTTTAATCTTATGGCTGAGATCGAGGAAGTGGTATACAAAAGCCAACATTCTCCTTTTAATTTTCCACCAGGAAACAAAAGGCGAATACATCATTACAAAGCTCTGACTTCTTCAAAACTTCGGCTTTCCCAACTCTTTTGGATGAAAAGAGTAAGTATTCATCCTCCGTCTTTACTTACGTCGTAACAAACATCGCTATCCTGGTAAGGCCTTAGGTTTTCCGCCTGTTTTTCCATATCCTCTTTCGCTTTTAATTTCGCTGCTTCTTTAGTAATGTTGTGACATCATAACTTTTTGAATTCACATGTCTTGATTGAAAATCATCTTTTTGGCATATCTACTAGTATCGATGGACCAACATTGCCATGTCAGCGATGGTCGATCAATGTTGATGAGCTTATGCTATCCTGAAATGTTAACGAATGGTACTATTTATTTGAATAGGGGGCCACTGACTATGCCCTAATTTGTAGGCATGGTCTTTATGTAAAAAAAATAGGAATCAGGTAGTTGTAGTAAAGCATAATACTTAGCTTTTGAGTTGTGGGCCATCCTTCATGCACGGTACATCTTTGGAATGCAATAAAGATTATCATTGAGTTCCCATTACATATGGTGATGGTGGCTTTCCTTTAGGCCATCCTTCATGCACAACACTTCTTCGTGCATTCTTCGAAGCGAACTCGTCCATTATCTCTTCATAATTGAATGTATCCAGATACTCGTTTTCAATTGAAAAAATAGTCAGTCCATTTAGTCTCTCTTGTGACATAGTGAAAAGGCAAAGAAAGTAAAAGCGCAAACTACCGCTTCCACTATGCTAACAACCAAAAATAACAGACAAACTTGAAGAACCTGTAACACCCAAAAAAGCCATTAAAACCAGAAAACCATGGAAAGCCAAAAAACTAAATCAGTAATGAACTGGTATAATATTGATTCCCTGATTTAAGTTTTGGTTTATAAACTGTATTGCAAACAAACAGACAAGCAAGAAGATACTCAATAACCTAACTAATAACAGAAGGAATTGAATACTGGACAACTATTGAAGTACCCTCCACTATCAACTCATTTACCTATGAGTTACAACAAAAATAATGTCAGTGTAATTTTAATATGAAGATAAACAAACATAAAGTGTTCTTGCTTGAATGTAGTGTCCTAAAATGATATTAAATTCTATAACTACTCGAAAACAAATAGTGTTTCATTGTAGCACTCGGTGCCATTCATCAAACCATGCAAATAGCCTACAACACGCCTTGAAGAATCTGCAAAGGTTTACTACCATTATTCCGAGTAAAATATCAATGCCTGTTAAAAAATTATGCCATTATACATATGCCTACTAACTAAAAAAAATTATGCACTATTTTAACTACAAATTAAAGCTAAACAAATGAAGACCTGCTACAAGTCCTAGCCTCTGTCCCACTTCAAATTGAAGCCCTCCTGCAAATTGAAATAGTTCAGCCCACCTTCCGAGCAGCAAAATGAATTGCAAATTAAAAAAATTATGAAATTCTTGCAAATTGAAATTACCTAGATCAATTTCAAGCAGCAAGATTTGAGGGAGTTGAGCAAAATCGAATTGAAATTGCAAATGGAAAAAGAGCAGTAGCCATTATAGACCTACGTAGCGTCGAAGTCACCTCTGTTCCGTTGTCCTTTTCCCCGAGCCGAAGCCTGTCGCGGTGGAGCGTCGAAGTCAATAACGAAGCCTGTCGCTGTGGAGCGATGTATTTTGATTAGCGACAAAAAATATCAGGTTTTTGATGCTCTCTTACGCGATTGATGCCATGTCTTGCCTGTCTTGGGCACGGGCCAGGCCTAACTAGACCTAACCATTGAGTAGTTGTATAAATAAATAATTTTATATCGGCTCCGTCTATTTCCTCCCCGGTAATTGTTCTTCACACCCCGGTAAATTTTAAAAAAAAATCAATACCAATTATACCCTTCATCTTCCATTAAAAAATAAATTCATTCACCAATTGTAACTCATCTGAGTTTCATACATACAAAAGATACATCGATTCAGATTTTTAGATACCAATTATACACTTTTAGCAATTACTAAAAGATACATTCATTCCGCAATTACTGGAGAAATTTTGATGGTTTAGCTAAATACAAAAGATACAATCTCAGGGCAGATGTGATAAGTAAATTTTTATTTGATGAAGAAAACATGGTTAATTTGGGTATAAACGGGGTGGAAAGAGTAAAAAATGAGGGGTGGTTTTTCTTTTTAAATTATTGGGGTGGGAAGAGCAAATATAGGGGTGTGAATAGACGGACCATTTTATATCTCAGATGGCGATCTCTGAATCTTCTAGCTAGTCCACTTCAGCTGGAGTCTTCAGTCTTAGAAAATCGGAGATGGAGGATGGAAAGATTGACCCTACTAAGCTATTGGCCAACCATAAAGTTAACATAGGATTGATTCGCTACCCAACTTTCATTTTCTTCCTGGATATACCCTCTGCATGCTTCTTTGCTTTCTCCACTAGCTGCTAGATGCATACTATTTTGCCTCTTTATCTCTACCTTGATTTTTTTCCTTAACACTTATCGTCTTTCCTTTCGGCAACTGACTCTCAATGGCTACCGATTTTTCTACGATGTCTATGCTGCTTGTGCAACTCTGGGCTTTCCAGATCCAAATGCTAATCTTGTAAAGAAGATCTTCCATCTTAAAAAGGAGCTCGGGCACCTGGTTGGATCATATTGTCTTTCAGAGGCTAAGATAAAGTTTTTTATTCTTCTAGTGCCATCATCAGGCTGCTCCTTGTTGGATGACCAAGTACTTCTTCGCCCCAAACAAAATCAACGCTATGCTTGAGAACATCACCTTCCAAACACCTGAAAAGATTTTGCTTCCCTCTTTTTACTGCTTACCTTTTCCTAACTTTTGTATTGATGGGAGAAGAGCTTAAGTTCATTGACATCGGATTTTCCATTTTAAATGAGAACCTAAACTGGCTGATGGCGGCCGACTCTAACCATCAAGACTCAAGACATTTATTGACCAACGTCATCCTCTACTAGGTTGGGTTAATGAGGGGAGAGAAGACAATAGCTGGGGAGAAGGAAAGAAGGAAGCCCAAAAAGAAGGTTGTCATAGTGGAGAAGCCAATCAAAGTTAAGCGGGACTATTCCAAAGTCTGGTTCACTAACCTAAATGCCGGACAGACCATAGGTGCAAAGCAGGGATAAAACATTGTTATAGGTCACAGGAAAGATGGGTGGCAACAAGTGGAGACTAATAAGTTGAGTTATGTTGTGTCGAAGCCAAGTGCGAATAGTTTGACCCACAAGGGCCATAACAAGTAGTTGTTGTCTCAGTCTCTGGCTATGAGTCGTTACCTGAAGAGTGGAATATTGATGCGAGCTCGTTGGAAAGTAGCATTGTGAGAGGGAGATAAAAGATAGAGTCAAAGTCGAGCGATGGTAGGAGTGCAGGTGCCTCCTCCAAGAAAATTCTTACATACGACCATTTGTATCATGGATACAAATGGGTTCTACAGGCAATACTCGTGCGAGTTGAGATCTCATCATGTCGGCTCCTTGTTAGAAACAGGGGACAAGCCAGTACATATGGTAGTTAACCTGCACTTATCATGTTTTTAATTGAATTTTAACCAACTCTTTTGTTCTTTGTTGTGGCGCTTGATGATTTGGGCTTTGATGCGTTTGACAAAGGGGTGATCAAGGATTATGTAACTAAAGTTATCACCATCTCCACCGTTTCTAGCCCAACTTCTGCATATGCCAGACCCACACATCAACAAACCCTACATCCTTGAACATATATGGGTAGCACATGCCTATCTCTTAGCCCACTCTCGCTCACTCCAGTAATCCAAGAAGAGAAAAAGGGATGTGGTCAGTCCACCTTCCAAAGTTGATGTCGTCGATCCCCATATAAAATATCTCAGTATTTATAAGCATATAACAAGGAGTTGTTTGCTAACAAGAACGCTTAATTAAGCATTGGAGAAGGTTATCATGGACCTTCATCATCTCAAAGGCCTCGTTGACATAAACCGAATGCTTACAACCTATCAACTTATGTCGATAAAATGTACTCACCACCACCGGTGTCCAATCTGATATGAATTGTCATTCCCTAAAAGATGTCATATACTTTCGAAGCTGGAACTCCTTACTGGTAAGTTTCTGACTTCGAACTTTCATGTTTCTTACTTACTTGTTTTAATACTAGCTTTCCTTCAGGCCATGTAATGTTGCATGCGTATCTGTATAGATGTGTAGAAACTTCAAAATGATCCAAAGAATGAGATTCTAGCTAGGCAAGCAAGGGAGGCAGTGGTTACCAAGGCCTAGAAGGATAAATAGATAGCCGAGAAGGCCACCAAGGAGGTTGTCGAGGACTATAAGAGGGCTGAGAAAGCAGAGAAGGTGAAGGCAGAAACAAAACTCGAGTAGAAATTTTTGAAGTTGAAGGAGTCCGACCAACTATAGGCCGACCTAACAAAACATGTGGTTGGAGGCCAAAAGGACAAGGATGTTGCTACCACTAGGAAAAAGGAGGAGACCAAGTGGAAAAATTAGCTAAAAAACGTAGTAAGGACCCTGATTAAGGAGAAAGACCAATACATATTTCTATCGGTGGATTTGATGCCCCGACTTTTGCAAAGGCCTAGGCAAAGGTGACATAATAGACACAAGCCGAGGACAGTCCAATGTTGATTGTCCTGACGTAGGAGAAGTTAGACTACTCTGCTGATGACTTGAGAGGTCGAATCTGTAGTTATTTTACTTTTACTTTTTTGCAAGCTCACACTAGGAATTTAAATCATGGATAGCTGACTGGCAAGCGAGCAGAATGGCTAGCTATGCACTTAATGACAAAGGTCGCAACAAAATAGACGATCACAAAAAAACTCATCTTCTTCTAATATCCTGGGATGCTCAAAGGTTTCTACAGTTACGATTCCAATTGAGCATGGCAGTTGAGGCCAGCATGAACCTAAATTTTAAATGGCAGTCTCTAATAAGACACCGAATACATGGAAATTCACCCACATTGATACCAGCCGACCAGCAGAGAGCATGGCTTGCTACATACTTAGTGTCAAAGGTTGATAATTCCGAAAAGGTAAATTGTAACGACCGTGCCATGCAGTTTGCACAGAAACAAGGAAATAGTACGCTAAAAACATGCCAAGTTGATATGGATCGGGCATCAAGTATAATAATCAAAGCATGACATGTCGTATATCCGACATCACATGGATAAAATATACTAAGAAATATAGACAGTAAGGGTGCGTTCGCAGCCAAAATTTGGCATGCTCATTTTTTTTTTTTTTTGCGTCCGACGCGTCGGACGCGAGCACATTTTACCCCTTCCAGATTACACGATTCTCGAACGTTGGAAAAGTAACCGTTGGCGTCCGACGCGTCGCACGCCAATGGTTAATTTTCCAACGTATCGTTTCGCAGCCTATAAGAACGAACCCCCCCCCCCCCCCCCCCCATTTCCTCCTCATTCCAACCCGAAACCTCTCCCCTTTTACCCCATATTTCGAATTTTTTGAGCAATTTTAAGCTGCAAAAACGGTAAAAATTTTTATAGTTGAGTTTATTTTTAATTCTCTACCATATATATTTTTTTTGAATTTTTTCTTTTTTTCTTTACGCAGATGGCTTCCACTTCCACCACTGCTACCTCGCAGCCTTTTGCGAATTGGACGGACGACCGGGAGTCCGCTTTCATAGATGTTTGCGTTGAGTTCATAGCGGAGCGCGATACAAGCGTCAGTGGGTTCTACGCAACAGTCGCAACAACAATGAACAACCGTTTTAATCTGGAGTTCACAGAAAACCAGATTAAAAACAAATGGGACAACATGAAGCGAACTTTTCGTGATTGGGACATGCTGCTTAGAACACCTGGGGTGCATGGAATGCAGAGTTCGATTATCTAGACGGTCCTGATGAATTTTGGGAATACCAGCGGTGGCAGACGATTCAAAAAATTTAGAAAGCACTCGCCGATGAAGTTTCGAGAGCAGGACATTATGTTCGAGGGTTGTTTGCGGAAAGATACTTGTGCGTATTTGATTCCTCAGGTTGCGCCTCCTACTGCACCAGCACCTCCACCAGCGCCTGCAGCAGCTGGTTCTTTCTCCCCCGGGGACGCGAGTTTCTATACTGATTGGATGGCTTCGGGCGATCCACCGACTGGTCAGCCCTCTAGGCGCAGACAGGCAGAGCGTGCCAGCTCGTGGGTGACCGACCATACGAGACAGCTTGCTGCTCGTTGTTTGGAGCTTGTTCGGAAATCGGGGACGCGTGTGGATCTTTGGGAGATTCTGACGATTTTTCGCAACGATGAGCGGAATGTTGATATTGCTCAGGAGCTTAGCGATGAGGGCTTATGTGCCTTTATTTCATTGGAGTTGAACTTATTACCTCATCGTCGTTTATTGTAGATTTTCATGTATTTGTTTTAATTCCAGTACCGTTGTGTTTTTTATGTTTTATGAAAAACGTGGTCGTGTTATGAAATATGTTGTCGTTATAGTTTGATGCAATTAGAATTTAATTAAATCAAAACCATTAATTTAACAATTAAATATCACGCTCAAATACCACGCTCAAATACCCCGTTCGTCGCTAAAAACACAATTCCCCTTCGCTACAGTACCACGCTCAAATGTCACGCTCACGTTCGTTAAGAACGCACCCTAAGATAATGAGTCATAACAGATCGAGTGAATAAAGTAGCAGAAAACATCAACATACCACTAAGTCATGTACATAGAAACCCAAAATGCCTAAGAACATTTCATCCTCACTATAACACTCTACTCTCATAATAGCGAAAAGCAAATATATACAAGTATAATATACAGAAAAGCACCTCCAAGCTCATCTTTAGCTCGACATCCTCGCAGCCTGGTCTACTATCTTGTCTACTCATCGACATCGAAGATGAGTATCCAAGATAATAAGAGAAAACATAAAATCATGGACCAGACAACAGTCTAGTGTAAACGATAAAATATATCATTATACTATAAAATATGAAGATAGACGATAGGTTAAGCCTCATATCTGACAAGTCCGGGCAACCAAAGAGTCAACGCATAATAATCAAGTAAAATATGCTACTCTAACACCGATGACGGGTACAATCGTAGGATGGAAAAATCTGAATAGCTCATCCCGGCTCCATTCCTCATCCCCTCCCCAATACCCTATATGTGATAGTCTACCCAAGGAATAAAATTAAAAGCAATCATAGATAACTTAACCACTATCATCCAAATCCTAACAGTCACCTTCTAAAGTCGTAAATACTTTGGTACCCATATGACAATCCTCTCAGCCAGCGACTAACAGAAATCCCGGTTCTAGTCTAGCTCCCCTTACCATCAGGACCCAAGTGTCCAATACGTTTGCCATCAAGATCCCAGTGTCCAGCAACTTAGGCACTCTTACTGACTTACATTGGGTATATGTTTATTTTCATGCTTGTGGGACCCAAGTGTCCAACACGTTTTCCTTTAGAACCCAAGTGTCCAGCATGCCCATATTCCAAGTCAACGCTAGAATTATCCGAGCTATCAATAATTCATTGACACTCTTGTCCTTTAGATGCCTTTAATTATGACCTAAGCGTCACTGCTTTACCAAATTTATTATACAATAGCCTCGTTCTCTTCCAAGCTGCCTATTCGTAACTCATTTGATTCAACCCAATCCCCGAGTTTCGAATCAAAGAGTCACAACCTCATTAAAACAGTGCTGGGGAGACCCATATATCATGCGCATGCTCTTACAACTTCCCTACAATCATGTTAGCGGGACCCATCTGTCCAACTTATAGCCTTCACCGTCGAACAACATCGTTATATCATGAACTGTACACCACTTTCCTTCGATCCCATTCTTGCCTGAGTCCCATCGAAGAACTGTCATTTGTCATGTTATAACTGCAAATCTGTAGAAGCGATCAACGTACAACAACCCTCAGCACGACACTGAAGACAATACCTACCATCCCCCTCGATCGCATGACCATAGCCCCTTCCTTTATGGATCGGTACTGATCCATACCTTATGGATCAGCACTGGCCCAAGTACTTAGCTAATTTCTGGCTAAGTACTGAAGACCTCCTCTAAGCATCCTGATAGCTTCCTTTTGGTCCAATTGCATGTGCCCATCTTCATGCTAAATCATTCAAGCCGATCCACTCCACCTTGTCCATTTACCACATTCAGACTTCATCCAAACTTGGCCCAAGCCTTTCTGAAGCCTCCTAAAGCAACTTTTATGGATCGTATGCCCCTACCATCAAATATGATGGATCAATATCGATTCAGAGGCAATGGATCGGTACTGATGCATGTAATAAGATAAATTCAAGCCTAATTTTTTAAGGTGCGATCACGATGCCATCTAGAGCCCATCCTCCGAGTTTTATGTAGTTCTGATGAACTTTAATCCTGATATGCTCAAATCTTCATTCCAAATTCTAATTACGACAAACTCTAGCACACGAATCAAGCATAGCATCCAAAACAAACATTTTGACAAATCAAACAGAAAGCATAAGAATCTCAATCATTAGCAAACACCCAAACGCATAGAAAACACAAATCAATTATATATACGCATAACCAAATTATATCTACTTACCAATCCATTCAGACTTATCATTTTAATTCTTTATATGTCTAATTAGATTAACTTAGGGTCCTTGAATCTTAAGTTAGCATATATGATCATATTTTAAGGCGATTTAAACATATATGTGTTAAAAAAACCTAATTTAAACATATAATGCAATATAGACTTGTGAGAGATAAAATCACTCATCAAGTCAACAAACCTATATAGATTGATATGAGATTAATGTAAGACAACAAGGAATGGATGTAGTAAACCTTCTAATTAAGGAAAATGTGTGGATCTATGGAGATCTAATCTCCTTTAATTAGAAGAGATTTGGAGAGGAATTGAGTGTGATTTAGGGTGTAGGAAGAACGATAGTAGATCATAGTTTTAGGACTAACAGGAAATGTGTAACAACCCGAGTTTAGGGTACCTAGGCAAACAAATTATGATGCAATTTGTGATTTGAGATTAGAGAAGATATATACGAATTTGTGAAGAAGACCTTGTACTATAATCTAAGTTGTTTATAAAAGAAAATAAAGTCAATACATGTGAAAAGATATTATTTGTAGTAAATGCAATAAATTTGCAAATTATTGCTAACAATGGAATTTGATTGAAAAAAGTGTAACTTTGAATTCAATTAAGTGTAAACAAAGTGTAAAAGTGAGCTGTAAATTGGAAATCTTATAATATATGTGATTTTACCAAATGCAATAATTTTGAGTGCTTTGGAATAAATTAAACATCTTTGTTGTAAAAAGGAAATTTATTCCAATCTATATTTGTAAAATTATAATTTGTTGGTTAAGGCGAATTTAGTAATAATATTGATTGGTAATCAATTTATAAGTCTATGATATATTTCTCATATGAGCGCCAAGTTGTTATAAATAGACAATTACTAATTTGAGAATATTGTATTTGGAAATGAGTATTTGATAAACATGTTAATATCAATGTATTTATGTCAAAATTAATATTTTCATGATTTAAGAATATCATAAACATGTTTGCGCAATTTTGTAAAAATAAGCAATGCAAAATATGTGCAAACAAATTTAAAGTGGAATGGTTAGGTGTTATTTATGTTGTTTTGTGTGTATTGTTAAGAATATAAACTTGCATCTTTATAAAATTTGCAACCCCTTAGCTTATTGAGTTAGTGGGTTTAGACCCAAAGCCTAAGTGCTTTCTGGAAGAGGAAAAAAATAGGATACGTATTTGTTTTCCTCCCAGTCATTTTTTTTCTTTTTGGCGACTTCCAAAGAGAAAATTTGAGAAATAAATTAATCAATGGCCACCCCTTTCATCTAAAAAAAAAATTAAATCTCTCATAAAAATTAAAAAGAGGTAAAGCTTCAATCTTCTCAATTTAGGAATAGTTGAAGGCGAAATCAGAGGATTTCCATCAATTGCTTTTAGGGTTTGAGAAGTTAAAGGAGATTTTTCTGTTGCATGTGAATAATGCTTGCTGATTTGGATTCCCGAAGCCTTGATTCATCCTCTACACTACAACAAAAACACCATACTATAATTTTACAACGGTGCAAAAAGCACAGTTGTAATAAATTCTTTTTTACAACTGTGCAAAATGCACTGTTGTAATAAATGTTTTTTAAGCTGTGAAAAAATCATTGTTGTAATAAACATATGTATCACAACCTTTCTATTTTGTCTATTGTAATAACTAATATATATTAATTAATTTTTGATAATTAATAGTTAAATTAGAAAGTTGTTTAAACTTATTTTTAGTAACTCTTTTTCTATTTCTTGTATTAGAGACCTATTAAATATTAATAACAACTTATATTTAATAATTAGTAATATTAACATTTAAGAATAATTCATATTCAATAATAAATTTACAAATTAATACCAATTACTATTAGATTAGATAAAAACCGCTTAATTGATGATTAATAAATAATGGTTACTTTTTAAAAATTACTATTAAATATTTAATAGTATATAATCAATAACGTTTACATAATAATTAACTTTTAATAGTTGGAATTCAATTATAACTTTGAATTTGATATAAATTTTTACTTATAAATTCTCTAGAAATCCATAATTATAACTAAGTAATAATACTTGATTATTAATCAAAAATATTAATAACCAATAAATACTGTTAATCAATATTTGCTATTTAACTTATAATATTTAAATTTCAATGATGTGAATATATCTAAATATAATAAAAGTTTAATAAATAGTTACTACACAATATTTAATTGATAATATTAAATAACTTTCAAAATAATAGTTAAATGATGGGATCAATAAGACACTTTCCTTTGTATTGGTAATTTTTTTCTACATATATCTCCAACACAGCACTTAAGTTATCACTATAAACAATTTTCAAAGCAACTGGACAAAATCTCAAAAGTTTCCCGCCATACGAAATTTTTGGCTCCAATGCAAAATCAAAATTGCCTCTGTAAACTTCCAACAGGTTCCAGCACTTATTTTTATATTTAGTTTTATATCGAACCCTTCAACGTCCTTCACAATTTCCAATCCCATACCCTTTCGTTTTCCTCTGAAATCTGTTCCCCTAAATCGAGTTGGGCTCCTCCTAAATCCGACGCCTCCTTCATCCAACGCTTCATCGATCTTCGCCCACCAACCGATGCCAGAGCCACCTGAAGCCGCCGCCGATCAGCAAAGCCTCTACCACCGCCTTGAAATCGCAACCCTTCCTCATCCTTTCATCAACTGTCAACCAAAACTCCCTATTCCCAAATTCAGAGATGTCCTCAGCCCTCGTCACTTTCCTCAAATTGGAATTTCTATCGCAAGTTTGAAAGCTGCACTCAGCAAGAACAACAGTGAATAAGATCCTCACCGAACCCACCAGCGTCGAAGCCTGCCCATCGCAAATCAAAGCAACCATTTCTGCCTTCGACCGTCACTGCATGGGGTGAGTATTTAGCTCACGATTAATCTGAGTTTTAAGTAAATTTAACTTCTTAGGAATCCCACTTTTTCCGCTAACCTGATTTGTGATTCTTAGCCCTAAAAACTTGGCCTTGATTTGCGTAAATTGTTGCCTTCTGTTGTTTGTGATTTTGGGTTCCCTTTTTATTCTTTGATGCCGAATGCTTGGCCTTGATCGATGATGTCGTTGTTGCCAAAAATCGTGCTTGAGTTCATTCAAGTTGTCCTGACCTTTGACTTGTTGTCTGCCAAGAAAATAAAAATAATAATACATCCTTCCATGTTGAAGTTTTAATTTACCGACATTATAGTTCATATTGGTCTTGAGTTATTGGTCATTTGCATGGTTATGTGGTATCATGTTCACTGTACTATGCCGATCATTTTGGGTAAATGTTTGTCTGCCAAAGAGTTACCTGTAAAGCTTGGCGTACTGGTTTTGTTTGCCATGATTATAGCGGTACTGTTTTGTTCACATATGCTGATTGCCAAGTTGAACTAGATCATATGGGCATTGTTGTGTTGCTGCATATGTATGTGTATGTTGTCCATTTGTTTGCAAAGGCATATGTACACAAACACATTTATTTTGAAATAATACTAAACCCAAAATGGGTACTTGTTTAACTAGTTAACATGAATTTGCTTTGTAGTGACATTCACTTCTTTATAATTTTGTCCTTACCTCAATTTAAAACATCAGTAATGCTATATTGAAGTCTATAATGATTTCTTTTTTACACCAGATCTTCTAGTTGCTAGGAAGGCGTCCCTTAGGAGATTTCTCAACAGACGCCATGACAAGTTAAATTTCATAAAATTCAACCATGGATAACATCTACTAACATCACTAATATACTGTTGCTGCCTCTAATTAATGATATGTCTTATAGTATTTTAGCTGTTGTATATTGTATTTTCATTGATAAAGTTGCATTGGTTGTCTTAATCATGTTGTTTATTTTAGGGCCTGGAGATGTTATAATTTGTGCCTTAGCACAATATGCAATGCTATGTGGGGTGCCATGATTGGATATATTGTTGTTGCCTCAACAAGCATGATGTGGGTATTTCTCCAGATTTGCTCCCAATGGAGTGTGAAAATGTATTAATGGAACAGAAGGACATTATGGATGATGGTGTAAAGATTCAGGTAACTTGTACATAACAGTTGTAGTAGATTATGGATGATGGTGTACTCCCATAGGATATGCATTTTTTGTGGATAACTTGTGCTTGTACTAAGTTGCTTTGTAACGGTCAAGTATGTAATAATGTACGAAATGTTGTCTAAAACTTATTGTTTGTAATACTGAATATTGGAGTATTTTAATAAATTAGTTTGCAAATAACTATAATATCAGATTTGCTTATGGAGTATTGCTATATTTAGTGTATTGTTCTTTTCAATTGCAAAAGATTTTTTTAAAATTCAAATGTCAATCACAACGGTGCATAACAGTTGTAGTAGATTTTATTACAACTGTGCATAGCTGTTGTGATAAAGTTTATTACAACGGTGGAAAAAAGTTGTAAAATAAACATATTACAACGGTGTTGCAACAGTGCAAAAAAGTTGTAAAAGATATTAGCCTATTACAACTTCTTAATACACAACGGTTTGCCCAACGTTGTAAAATGTATATTACAACGGTGTTCCACCGTTGTAATAGGGTGGAGTTAGAAATCCTTTAAACCAACCAAGATGAGTTTAATCTCACAAATTTGCTAGCTAAAATTCATAATCTTGTGAGTTAATTCTCAAAAAAACTTTTTTTGACTACCAAATAGCACACATGTGGGTTATAGTTTAGACTGGTTAGAGATTGAAATGCTTTGATTTATGGAAGATTGAAAGTGTTATGTTAAAACTGTCATAACTTTTGATTGGATAATCATATTTGAGTGATGTTTTTTGCAGATGAAGCATAATTTCATAATGAACAACTTCCATGTGTTAAGTTCTCTAGAATTCTGATGTTTTGTAGCACAAAATCGTGCTTGTTTGTTGCTGTCCCGAGAGCAAATGGACAGGAGCAACAATCACAGGACAGCGAAGTATTTTGGCCATAACTTACTCAATTCTTATCCAAATCCTTATTGTCATAATGTTTTGGAAAGCTCAGAAGTAGAACTACGATTTTCATGCTTTAATTTTTCTCAAATTTTGATGTGTACTTGCTTAAAATCGTAGTTGTTTGTTGCTGTCCCGAGAGCAAATTGACAGCAGCAACAATCATAGACCAACGAAGTATTTTGGCCATAACTTACTCGATTATTATCCAAATGCTTATTATTACAATGTTTTGGAAAGCCTATAACTTTCATGCTTTAAGTTTTCTAGAGTTATGAAGTTATCTTGGTCAAAATTGGGGGTCCTATTTGCTGATTTTATGAGATTTTTGCTAATTTTGTGTACTTGTTTTCGAAAGTGCTTTCAAGATGGTTTTAAAATAAAGTAGTTTTCTAAATAAGTATTTTTGATTTTTTTAAATAATTTTCTGAAACTAATTATATATATTATATTATTTTTATAATAAAGACAATTTATATAATAATAATTCCTAGAGATCATTTTAAATTCATGTTTTATGTAGTTAAAAAAAAATATAAATAATATTACATATTTTTATGAATTTTGGATATATGAGAAAGAGAATTAAGCGATGAAGTAGAACATATGGAATGGGACATATGAACTGCATTATCGCTTAATATATGACTTATACGATGGAAATCCTTTTGATGAATTATTTGAGAAAATTTATGATGTTACAAAACTTTGGATAAAATTGTATGGTTTGAGAGAACCCTTTTATGAATATATTCGATAAAGGACCATTTTTAGATAGATGTTGTGAACGCCGATGAGATAGGGCATGTTAAATATCAAAATTTCTTATTTGGGAATTATGGTTATAATTGTCTATCACGATGTTAATTTTGTTGCAATAAGACGAGGCAAGATTCTTTATGATGATTTCACGATGTTGAGATGTTTTATGATAATTTTCTACTTGTCTATAAAATGAGACAAGTCACGATGTTAATAGTACCCGTCAATGAGATGAGACAAGTAGGGTATTGTATTTACACCAACGGGGTGTAATATATATGTTTCATGATGTTTTTGATGATTATGATGCTTTATGATGGTTTTTTTTAATGTGGCATCGACTAACGATTATAGTAAACCAATAGGTGCGAACGTATGGTATGAGACGTACATTAACGCTTATTGGGTTCCTATTCAAGAAGTTGAGACACATTCACGATGTTACTTGTACTATTGACCGAGTAATATATTGGAGTCATCACGATGTTTTCGACTATAGCCATCATGATGTCTGTGACTCCAATCACCATGATGTTTATTACTCAGGTTTTTGTGACTTAGGGGCATCACAATGTTTTTGGCTATAGTCGTCACGATGATGATGATGTTTGTGTCCCTAGTCATCATGACATGTGGTACCAAAAGTATAGTACTAGTCAAGATGTAAGCACGTGCTGTATTTCTGGAAGTTTCTTGATGTTTCGATTTCACCATTTCGATGATATACTTTATTTTTGCCTTATTTAAGGAAAAAAGACTTATTTATATGCATGTTTAATGGTGGTTTCTAATATGATGTCTTGAACTCCTTACGGGTTCTATTAAAATGGGTTTGAGATATATTTATAATTGTACCGATGAGATGAGGTATAATTTGTGAAGATTCTTTTATGATGAACTTTAGTGATAAAGTTGAAATGTTTTTATAATTATATCGTTGAGATATGGTATAATTTATGGAGATTCTTTTATGGTGAATTTTAATAATGGATTTGAGATATATTTATGTTTATACCGATGCTATGAGGTATAAATTATGGCAATTCTTTTAAAATATTTTTGAATGAAGGATGTAAGATGTATTTATATGTATACCGATGAAATTAGGTATATATTATTGTGAGGTTTGTTTATAACGAGTTCAGTTATAGATTTAAGACGTTTCTATATTTATACCAACGAAAGCAGGTATAAATAATTATGAAGATTCTATAGATGATTTTTATGATATTTTGATATTTTGGTTTATGCCAATAAGATGAGGCATATCTATATGTTCATCTTTATATGAAGGACATATACTTTAATGTATAGTTATGCTAATCCCGGTTTAAGGAGATATTCATATATTTTGAAGTCTTTAATTTCATTTAATTCACCTTGTCTATAATATGAGGCAGAAACTATAATAATTAAGCCTTACATGTAAATCTTAGCTCGTTGATGTTTATTTTCTTAAGTTTGGTTTTGCAACTTGAGTGTAGCTTTATTCTAATTATCACTTCTAGTTCCAAAGAAAACATATCATTCTTTCTTAGAAGAAAGTAACCTCATTATGACATGGTATCCTTTAGGAAAGAGAATACCATATCTTTTATTTACTTAACCTTATCGAGTGCTATGTTTTTCTGATAAGTTTAGCTAGCCTGACCCGTGTGTTTTCATTCGGTTCAGACCGAGTTTGTTTCAGGTTTTAGCTTCTCTTTGGGCACAACAGTTTCTTGATGCTTCCTTGTGGGATCGAGTCTTTCTCTTGGAATTGTTTAGTACTTCTTTGAGATGTAGTTGAATTGTTATTCATTGCCTTTCGTATATAGAGTGGTCATCATATCACATTGTTATAGCATTTGTATAATATCGAGATGTATCATTGTATGTGTAAGTATGTAAATATGTATCTGTACTGCTCTATGTTGAGATAGTTATTACTTATGGTGTTTTGTTCTGATAGATCCATAGCTATTTATAGCTTTGCATTATCGATTTATTGAGTATGTCGATCCTCTTGAGTTGATTAACAAAAAATAGATGTAATGTCCCGTATTTTCTGGCCAATTATTGGAATTATTTTATTATTTAAAATATGGATTTGAATTTAAATAATCGATTTTAACCATTTTATTTTGAATATACAATGATATTAATAATATAATAATATTTTAATTTCATAATATTTGGGAAAAGGTAGAATTTGTGGTATAACGTGATCGGGCAATTTAAAATGATTCAATATTGTTTTTATTGAAATTTTAGTGGCGATTTCATTTTAAAACGACGTTAGAACGTTTTATTTATAACTTAATTATAAAACAAGCTGTAGCGGCGCGGTAGTTCATAATATGGCGTTTCAAACTTTAAACGGCTGTACAGGATCTAATACAAGTCAGATTTTCTCGAAACAAGAAACATCCGAACCTGTTGGAGAATATTTTTCTAATGAAAGAGAAAAATCGAGTTTTCGTGTTGTAGATTTCGTTTTATGTCAAAATCAAATTTTAAAATAGTCGTTGTGGAACTCCTTTATAAATTATAACGTTTATTTATATTAAATAAAGGGTTTTTAATTTTTTATAATATCAATTTGGCTTGGAATTCAACCCAGGATATTTTATTTCGGTAATGTATGAAATTCTGGACGTGTATGGCCAATAACAATATTTTATTATTTTTATATTGAGTAATTTTAAAATTGATTTATTTTAATCTGAATTGGGCAGTTTAAAAGGGACTTTATTCAAACGACTTTCATTTTCGATGAAACAAATTTACCGGGACAACAACAGTAAATTATTGCTAGATTTCAAGTTGCGCGTCAGTCGGAGATATTCAGTGACCGTGGCAAAATAAAATACAAATAAAACGATCATTTGGACGTGAACGAGCGCCATTTGAGAAATCGGACTCGGAATTCGACGAAGCAAGTTTCATTAGGACCGTATCGTCAAATTATACAACGCCGTCTATTTCTGTCTCGAACGGAGTTTGTACGTGAGCACGGGGACAAATAAACATCGTTTCAAATAGCGATAGGTACGAAATAAAATCTCGTTCGTCACATCGATATAAATAAATAATATTTTTCTTTTATAAATACAAACCCCCATCAGCCTAAATCAGTTCATTCCCATCCAATTCTTTTTCTAGCGAACATTTTTATAGAAACCCCCTAGATACAAAAAAATTTATATTTTCATTTCCGTCGAGAAATTGCTAGGGAAATCTGAAGCAAAAGTGTAGATCGGGTCGATACCTATCTACTGTAAAAACTTGGGGGTGATCGGACACCTGTGGTGGCCGGAATAGGTCTAAAACCGACGAAATTCAATTTCGTTTTTCCTCGTTGTGCGGGCAAGATGGTCGATTTGAGAGGACGGGACCTGGGGGAAATAAAAGAGGAAAATCCAGGCTTCGATTTGGTACCGGTCTCGGGTTCTCTGGTGGTCGGAGTCGCCGGGATTTGTGAGATGAACGGAGGAGTCCTATTTCAGCTCATTTTCGAAAGCAACAAAGGGTTGGGGCGATTTTCCGGCGGTTGGATGCACTGTTGGTGGAGGGGGTCGATGGGATAAGTGCTGGGTGGCACGGTGTTCAGGTTGGTGGCAGTCTGGTGGTCCAACTCGAGGTATGGCGGCGGCAATTTACAAATGAACGGAAATTGGTTTGGTACGTTTTCTGGTGGTGCCATGGGTTCCTGGACGTCGCGCTCGCTGGCGGTGGCTGTTGGAGGAGTGGCGGTCCTGGTGGAAGTAGTGGGTGGGTGTCAGGTCGCCGGTGGTGGCCGCGACAGGGGATGGAAGGAGTTGAACTTCGGTGAGAAGAGGAGTAATCGGGATCGTGAACGAGTAGAAGAGAAACTGTGTTTTTTCCAGAAAACGATGATGACGTGGCAAAGATTTTAATGAAAGGTAATTAAATTATTTAATTAATTTATAATTTAACTTAGTTGATAATTTATATAACCTTTGAATTAACATAACTTTTTCGTACATTAACGGATTTTAGCGAAATTGGATCCGTTGGGATCGCAGGGACGAGGCCTAGGTAATGGAGTTGACTAGGAAATGATTGGACGCAGCTGAAATTTTAGCTAATTTTAGACGTCCATTTCAAATTAAAAGGAACAAACGCGTCAACCGTCGACCGTAATCCGGTGAGTTAATTCTCACACCTTCTGAAATCCTGTGATGTGGTAAATTCATATTAAAATATAATTTACCATTTCAAAATATAAATTGGTTGATTGGTTGTTATTGGTTGTTTATTTTTGGATTGGTTGCTGTTATTTCGTCACCTAAATACGTTATATTATTGAAATTTATTTCATGTATAACGAGCTGTGATGCAGGGAAGAACAGGTTGGAGGGATCCGAACGGGTTCCTCAAATTTTGTGTTTGTTGTTTTATTTATATATGAACTGATTGACCCCCAGATGGTGGTGAAACCTGTTTGAACATGGTGGTTGAATAAATATTCACCTGTGATGTGTTTAAAATCAATCGACATTGTTGATTGGGTAATTGGCAGTGAATGGCCTAAAATGTGTTGTTTCTGACATCGATTTACCGTTCGGTGAATTGGCGCAGTTGTAAAGTTATAAATTATTTTATAACTGAACTTAAGCTTTTCAGTCATTTTATATAATTAATTAAATTAGAAATATATGAATAAATATTTTAATTGAGCTTTTAAAAGGAATTGTTTTAAATAGTTATGAAATAAGATTTTGTGATTTACGCAAGCGCTAAAAGCAGAAACCATAGAATTTACCTACGGGTTGGAAAATGGAATAATTGTATTTTAAAACAATTAAATGGTATTTTTTAAATTAATTAAGTTATTTAATTAATTTCAAAAGGGGAAATGACAAATGAAAATTAGTTAATAGTTAACTGATATGTACGGTAGGTAAAATCCACCGTTTTTGAGAAAATTGATAAATTGGATTAATTTGATGAATATTCGTTAAGTTTAATGAACAGTGTAAAATGTTAGTTAATCTTTGATTAACTATAAATTTAAGGAAATCAATGAATAGTTAGGTTTAATAAAGTTAATTATTAATTAAGATTTTAAAACGATAATTATACTACTTTAGTTAATGGCAAAGTTAACTATCTTTAGTATAGTAAATATTTAAATTTATCATTTAAAATGATAACTTTTAGTCGAAATTCAACTAAGAAAGGATTTAAGTAGCGATGGAGTTTAATTTAAAAGGCGATAAGAGTTATATGAGAGATTTATAATCCAAGTTTTCCAAAACGAGATTTGTAAATAAGATTTATAAGTGAATGTGGAAATTCAAATAAGGTTTTGCTTAATGTTTTTAAATTAAGTAAAGCGAATTCAAATGGAATGAAATTGTTTTTAGGGAGGTGGTTAATAGGTTATTAAGAGACTAAAATATGGGAATGGTTTCAGAATGAAATCTAAAGCTAAGTTATTACTAGATGTTAAATGGATTTGAAAATGTGGATTGATAGAAATCCAAGCAAGGTGTAAAAAGGGGCTTTTAACCCAAAACGAAGGCGTAAAGGTTAAAGAAGTGTATTTGAGCGAAACATGATAATTGAAATAAGAATTTCAACACAAAGGAAAATACATACAATGTTTTGTGTTGAATATTGATAAAAGGATTTTGGAAATGAAATCCAAGTTAAAAAGGTTTTAACTTAAAGTAAGTGGTAAGCGGATTTTAATTATAAAATCCAAGATAAAGTTTATTATAAGAATGTCGAGTATATGGAAATAGATTATATGACAAGTGATTTTTATCATAAATTAAAATATTATAAGCGAAGTATGATTTAAGTTAAGAGTGGTGTTTCGTGGACATATACTTAATCGAACGAATTAAGTAAGGAGGTTATATTGAATGAAGATTTCAAATGTAAGGAAGGGTTTATAAAACCAGATTTTGAATTCAAGGTGGTAAATGGGATTTTAATATCAATGGTTAAGTTACAAACTGATATTAATTCGGAGGTAAGAACGTTGTCGATCAAGGTCTGAGAGGTAAATAAAATACCCCAACTTGAACGGCTTCATTATTATCAAGGAATAGTATTAGTTTGGAATGAGTAAACAATGTGGTAATTGGTGTGATATTCCATATGAGAAGTATGGAACATAAGTACGAGATTCTGTAATATAAAGAATACTGAAATGTCGATTACAATGTAAATAAAAATATTTAGTTCAAATTTTATAATTTGACATTTTGCTGTGCCGTACCAGAATCAGTAATCTATTATATACTATGAGGTATAATACGTGTATGAATATATTGAGATACACGAACATAAATAAAAGGGAAAAAAGGTTTTAAAGAAATATATCGATATTTCCAAAAGGAATGGAAAGCTGGGTATATACATATATACATGTTTTAAAGTATTTAAAATAGTTTTTGTTATAATTGAAAATAAATATAAAGTTTAGTTATATTAAAAGAATTAAAGGTTGATTTAGCATTTATTTATAGGCCAAGTGGTTCCAAGTACCGAATCAGCAAACTCATTCACACATTTGTTCTTTGATAGTTAAATCATCGACTATCAAACCTGACCAATACGATTGTTGGTACGGAAAGACCGAGATCGAATTTATATTCGAAAACCATTCCGACCAGCAAATACGCGAAGATGCTGATCAAGATGGTGAAACTGAAAACCGTGGATCTTCATAAACGAAAGGACTACTTGTTGAATTTCTCTGGCTTGCAACCAGAGTTTTTTTATTTGTGATTCTGTCGTAGTTGAAATCTACGGAATGCAAGGACTACTCGCTACTGATCCTTGGAGTGATTCCTACATAAGGATGCGGTAGGAGGGTGCTTTTGGTTCATCCTGTTCCTAGATGACTTGTATGGATGAATGTCTGACAGAGTATTTCCAATGGTCCACGTACGTTGATTTCTTCAAACGTGCCATATTTGGGTAGCTCCCAACTAGGGTATTTTTGTGGACGTCAATTAGTGATATCCAGAAGATTTGACGATGTGGCATTCAAAGTAAAGGATGGCCAAATGTTCTAGAAGTAAATTCTAGCCTCAAGTTTCACATCCAGGAAATGACAAAAATCGGGCAGGCAGCATGGCTATATGGGTCGCTTCCTTTAGGGTGTATAATCACCTATCTAGAGAAATTCCATTTGCTTCTTTAATCTATATTTGATGCTGTGCCTTTTCGGGAAATAGTGGTTTGAGCCCAACCGTTGGTGATATACATTCGATACACTCAAAAGAAATGAGTGGTTGGTCATGTGTGGGCCGGGTTGCAAGGCGTTCTTGTTGAACCCAGTGTATTCGCCTCTAGAGATACACTATCGGCAGGTGGTCCCATACCTTGTCATAGTGGGAATCCAATCTCCTATAAGCGCCCATGATTTTGTTTGTATACTATAGATGTGGAGCGTGAGATGCAATCGTTCCGCTAGATTGTTAATTATTTGTATTTAGACACTATTATAATATCATAATAAGTTATGGTTTCAAAACGTTTTGGGTTATAGTAAGGTAAAAACCGTCCATGTTTATGTGTGGGCTGGTCTTACTATTATCCTTTGATTTCAGAAAGGATTTTCCAAAGTTAAACAAGTTGTGTGTTCTGTGAATTTATCACTGAAAGTGTTCTAGACTGACTCAGCGTATTTTGCTTTTACTCAAATGTGCTCGGGTCAGACCGAGTGTATTTCCAGGTCACGTTTTGCTTGGAGTTTCAGGAGCTGGAAGCAGGAGGCTTCACTGCTAGTTATATAAAATTATTTTCCGTTGTCTCTGATATATGTTGTACTCTGATGGTTGGCATGTGTATACTGTTCTTTTGTATAAAAGGATTTGTTATATTATATTTTATCTGTTCCGCAGTGAGATTCTGATGTGTGGTTCTTCTTCTTTCTTCTATTCTAATATTCTTTCTTTCTTTTCTCACCCTCTAATTTCTTTTTATAAACAATTTGGGATTCGATGCTTGGGTTTTTGGGAAGTCATATGGGTTTATATATTATTATTGAAAATTCGAGCGTCGAATTTTTCCCTGGGTCATTACCGTGGTATTAGAGCTATTGGTTTAGTGATAACCTTGGCTCTATGGCGTAACTCGATAGAGATGGGGTTAGTAATACCCTAGATTGAGTTCGTGTATATATATGAGAGCGCATATTTGTAATTTATTATAAAAAATATTTTTGAAATTATTTTTGCCCTATATATTTTATAAATAATAAAAGTAATATTTTTCACGAATTATTATAATATGGGCAATCGATTGATTTGTTTGTATGATATGTTTGGATTGTGTTGTTGGTTGCTTGAATATGAACCTGAACATGAATCGATTTGGTTGAAAACCAATATGAAATAAATAAGTTGGATAAATCAATCAAAATCTTAATAAATCCGAAAGGATAATCAAAGATATAAATGAATTGCTAAAGACGTGGTTATAACTCGTGTGGATTGAATTGTGTGTATGATATGGATGTATTGAACATAACTGACATTTGTTTGGGGACTAATGAAATTCATTTGAGTTGAGAAACAGGTGCAGAAGTGCCAATTCAGCTTTAAAATCCATCCAAGAGAAAATTCTGGAGTTAATTGAATCCAGTTTGAATAGAGTTGCATAATAACTAAGCAAGCTCGAATATAAAATATTGCTTATCGCATAATAATGCTCGCAAAAAGATACGCCTATGCAGAATATGAATATTGGTTTTTATTTGGGTTTTGAGTTTGGATTTTTGATTTTTCCGACCGTGTTGATCGAGGTATATTTCTTGAACCTGCAATATTGCAGATGTTCTCCGTACAGGAGAGACTCTGCCAAAAAATTTCCAAAATTTAAAGTGTTCGAAATTTTTGAAGATTTTTGGAAAATTCCTTTATTTGAATTAAATTGGTTTTAAACCAATTAGATTAGTTTTTAAAATAAAACCGAGTTTAAAATTAAATATTTTTGTAAAGACAATGGGTTGAAACATTCTCTCTTCCTTAGTAATTTCGGGGACGAAATTCTTTTAAGGGGGGAAGGAATGTAACGTCCCGTATTTTCTGACCAATTATTGGAATTATTTTATTATTTAAAATATAGATTTGAATTTAAATAATCGATTTTAACCATTTTATTTGGAATATTTAATGATATTAATAATATAATAATATTTTAATTTTAGAATATTTGGGAAAATGTAGAATTTGCAGTATAACGTGATCGGGAAATTTAAAATGATTCAATATTGTTTTTATTGAAATTTTAGTGGCGATTTCATTTTAAAACGACGTTAGAACGTTTTATTTATAATTTAATTATAAAACAAGCTGCAGCGGCGCGGTAGTTCGTAATATGGCGTTTCAAACTTTAAACGGCTGTACAGGATCTAATATAAGTCGGATTTTCTCGAAACAAGAAACATCCGAACCTGTTGGAGAATATTTTTCTAATGAAAGAGAAAAATCGAGTTTTCGTGTTGTAGATTTTGTTTTATGTCCAAATCAAATTTTAAAATAGTCGCTGTGGAATTCCTTTATAAATTATAACATTTATTTATATTAAATAAAGGGATTTTAAATTTTTATAATATCGATTTGGCTTGGAATTTAATCCGCGATATTTTATTTTGGTAATGTATGAAATTCTGGACGTGTATGGCCAATAATAATATTTTATTATTTTATATTGAGGTATTTTAAAATTGATTTATTTTAATCTGAATTGGGCAGTTTAAAAGGGACTTTATTCAAACGAGCTTCGTTTTCGACGAAACAAATTTTATCGGGACAGCAACAGTAAATTATTGCTATATTTCAAATTGTGCGTCAATCGGAGTTATTCTATGAGCGTGGCAAAATAAAATACAAATAAAACGATCATTTGGACGTGAACGAGCACCATTTGAGCAAACAGACTCGGAATTCGACGAAACAAGTTTCATTAGGACCGTATCGTCAAATTATACTAGGCTGTCCATTTCTGTCTCGAATGGAGCTTGTACGTGAGCACGGGAACGAATAAACAGCGTTTAAAATAGCGATAGGTACGAAATAAAATATCATTCGTCACATCGATATAAATAAATAATATTTTTTTTATAAATACAAACCCCCATCAGCCTAAATCAGTTTATTCCCGTCCAAATCTTGTTCCAGCAAACATTTTTACAGAAAAACCCCAGATACAAAACAATTTATATTTTTATTTCCGTTGAGAATTTTCTAGGGAAATCTGAAGCAAAAGTGTAGATCGGGTCGATACCTATCTACTGTTAAAAGTTGGGGGTGAACGGACACCTGTGGTGGCCGGAATTGATATAAAACCGACGAAATCCAATTTCGTTTTTCCTCGTTGTGCGGGCAAGATTGAGAGGACGGGACCTGGGGGAAATGAAAGAGGAGAGTCCAGACTTCGATTTGGTACCGGTCTCGGGTTCTCTGGTGGTCGGAGTCGCCGGGATTTGTGAGATGAACGGAGGAATCCTATTTCAGCTCATTTTCGAAAGCAACAAAGGGTTGGGGCGATTTTCCGGTGGTTGGAGGCACTGTTGGTGGAGGGGATCTGATGGGATAAGTGCTGGGTGGCATGGTGTCAGGTTGGTGACGGTCTGGTGGTCCAACTCGAGGTATGGCGGCGGAAATTTCCAGATGAACGGAAATTGGTTTGGTGCGTTTCCTGGTGGCGCCATGGGTTCCTGGACGTCGTGCTCGCTGGCGGTGGCAGTTGGAGGAGTGGCGGTCCTGGTGGAAGTTGTGGGTGGGTGTCAGGTCGCCGGTGGTGGCCGCGGCAGGGGATGGAAGGAGTTGAACTTCGGTGAGAAGTGGAGTAATCGGGATCGTGAACGAGTAGAAGAGAAACCGTGTTTTTTCCAGAAAACGATGATGACGTGGCAAAGATATTAATGAAAGGTAATTAAATTATTTAATTAAATTATTTAATTAATTTATAATTTAACTTAGTTAATAATCTATAATTTATATAACCTTTGAATTAGCATAACTTTTTCGTACTTTAACGGATTTCAGCGAAACTGGATCCGTTGGGATCGCAGGGACGACGCCTAGGTAATGGCGCAGACTAGGAACTAATTTGACGCAGTCGAAATTTCAGCTAATTTTAGACGTCCATTTCAAATTAAAAGGAACAAACGTGTCAACCGTCGACCGTAATAATCTGGTGAGTTAATTCTCACACCTTCTGAAATCCTGTGATGTGGTAAATTCATATTAAAATATAATTTACCATTTAAAATATAAATTGGTTGATTGGATGTTATTGGTTGTTTATTGTTGGATTGGTTGTTGTTATTTCTTCGCCTAAATACGTTATATTATTGAAATTTATTTCATGTATAACGAGTTGTGATGCAAGGAAGAACATGTTGGAGGGATCCGACAGGGTTCCTCAAATATTGTGTTTGTTGTTTTATTTATATATGAACGGATTGAACCCCAGACGGTGGTGAAATCTGTTTGAACATGGTGGTTGAATAAATATTCACCTGTGTTGTGTTTAAAATCAATAGACAGTGTTGATCGGGTAATTGGCAGTGAATGGCCTAAAATGTGTTGTTTCTGACGTCGGTTTACTGTTCGGTGAATTGACACAGTTTTAAAGCCATAAATTATTTTATAACTGAACTGAAGCTTTTCAGTCATTTATATAATTAATTAAATTAGAAATTTATGAATAAATATTTTAATCGAGCTTTTAAAAGAAATTGTTTTAAATAGTTATGAAATAAGATTTTGTGATTTACGCAAGCGCTAAAAGCAGAAACCATAGAATTTACCTACGGGTTGGAAAATGGAATAATTGTATTTTAAAACAATTAAATGGTATTTTTTAAATTAATTAAGTTATTTAATTAATTTCGAAAGGGGAAATGACAAATGAAAATCAGTTAATAGTTAACTGATATGTACGGTAGGTAAAATCCACCGTTTCTGAGAAAATTGATAAATTGGATTAATTTGATGAATATTCGTTAAGTTTAATGAATAGTGTAAAATGTTAGTTAATCTTTGATTAACTATAAATTTAAGGAAATCAATGAATAGTTAGGTTTAATAAAGTTAATTATTAATTAAGATTTTAAAACGATAATTATACTACTTTAGTTAATGGCAAAGTTAACTATCTTTAGTATAGTAAATATTTAAATTTATCATTTAAAATGATAACTTTTAGTTGAAATTCAACTAAGAAAGGATTTAAGTAGCGATGGAGTTTAATCTAAAAGGCGATAAGAGTTATATGAGAGATTTATAATCCAAGTTTTCCAAAACGAGATTTGTAAATAAGATTTATAAGTGAATGTAGAAATTCAAATAAGATTTTACTTAATGTTTTAAATTAAGTAAAGCGAATTCAAATGGAATGAAATTGTTTTTAGGAAGGTGGTTAATAGGTTATTAAGAGTAAAATATGGGAATGGTTTCAAAATGAAATCTAAAGCTAAGTTATTACCAGATGTTAAATGGATTTGAAAATGTGGTTTGATAGAAATCCAAGCAAGGTGTAAAAAGGGGCTTTTAACCCAAACGAAGGGGTAAAGGATAAAGAAGTGTATTTGAGAGAAACATGATAATTGAAATAAGAATTTCAACGCAAAGGAAAATACATGCAATGTTTTGTGTTGAATATTGATAAAAGGATTTTGGAAATGAAATCCAAGTTAAAAAGGTTTTAATTTAAAGTAAGTGGTAAGCGGATTTTAATTATAAAATCCAAGATAAAGTTTATTATAAGAATGCCGAGTATATGGAAATAGATTATATGACGAGTGATTTTTATTATAAATTAAAATATTATAAGCGAAGATTTAAGTTAAGAGTGGTGTTTCGTGGACATTTACTTAATCGAATGAATTAAGTAAGGAGGTTATGTTGAAAGAAGATTTCAAATGTAAGGAAGGGTTTATAAAACTAGATTTTGAAATCAAGGTGGTAATGGGATTTTAATATCAGTGGTTAAGTTACAAATTTATATTCATTCTGAGGTAAGAACGTTGTCGATCAAGGTCTGAGAGGTAAATAAAATAGCCCAACTTGAACGACTTCATTATTATCAAGGAATGGTATTAGTTTGGAACGAGTAAACGGTGTGGTAATTGGTGTGATATTCCATATGAGAAGTATGGAACATAAGTATGAGATTCTGTAATATAAGGAATACTGAAATATCGGTTACAATGTAAATAAAAATATTTAGTTCAAATTTTATAATTTGACATTTTACTGTGCCGTACCAGAATCGGTAATCTATTTTATACTATGAGGTATAATACGTTTATGAATATATTGAGATACTCGAATACAAAGAAAAGGGAAAAAAGGTTTTAAAGAAAGATATCGATATTTCCAAAAGGAATGGAAAGCAAGGTATATACATATATACATGTTTTAAAGTATTTAAAACAGTTTTTGTTATAATTGAAAATGAATATAAATTTTAGTTATATTAAAAGGATTAAAGGTTGATTTAGCATTTATTTATAGGCCAAGTGGTGCCAAGTACTGAATCAGCAAACTCATTCACACATTTGTTCTTTGATAGTTAAATCATCGACTATCAAACCTGACCAATACGATTGTTGGTACGAAAAGTCCGGGATCGAATTTATATTCGAAAACCATTCCGACCAGCAAATACGCGAAGATGCTGATCAAGATGGTGAAATTGAAGACCGTGGATCTTCATAAACGAAAGGACTAATTGTTGAATTTCTCTGGCTTGCAACCAGAGTTATTTGATTTGTGATTCTGTCGTAGTTGAAATCTACGGATTGCAAGGACTACTCGCTACTAATCCTTGGGTGATTCCTACACAAGGATACGGTAGGAGGGTGCCTTCGGTTCATCCTGTTCCTAGATGACTTGTATGGACGAATGTTCGACATAGTATTTCCAGTGGGCCACGTACGTTGATTTCTTCAAACGTGTCATAGTTGGGTAGCTCCCAACTAGGGTGTTTTTGTGGACGTCAATTAGTGATATCCAGAGGATCTGACGATGTGGCATTCAAACTAAAGGATGGCCAAATGTTCTAGAAGTAAATTCTAGCCTCAAGCCTCACAACCGGGAAATGACAAAAATCGGGCAGGCAGCATGGCTATGTGGGTCGCTCCCATTAGGGTGCATAATCACCTATCTAGAGAAATACCATTTGCTTCTTTAATCTATATTCGATGTTGTCGCTTTTCAGGAAACGGTGGTTTGAGCCCAACCGTTGGTGATATACATTCGATACACTCAGGAGAAATGAGTGGTCGGTCATGTGTGGGCCGGGTTGCAAGACGTTCTTGTTGAACCCAGTGTATTCGCCTCTAGAGATACACTATCGGCAGGTGGTCCCATACCTTGTCATAGTGGGAATCCAATCTCCTATAACCGCAATTTTGTTTGTATACTATATATGTGGAGCGTGAGATGCAAGCGTTCCGCTAGATTGTTAATTATTTGTATTTAGACACTATTATAATATCAGAATAAGTTATGGTTTCAAAACGTTTTGGGTTATAGTAAGGTAAAAACCGTCCATGTTTATGTGTGGGTTGGTCCTACTATTATCCTTTGATTTCAGAAAGGACTTTACAAAGTTAAACAAGTTGTGTGTTCTGTGAATTTATCACTGAAAGTGTTCTAGACTGACCCGGTGTAATTTGCTTTTCCTCAAATGTGCTCGGGTCAGACCGAGTGTATTTCCAGGTCACGTTTCACTTGGAGTTTCAGGAGCTGGAAGCAGGAGGCTTCACTGCTAGTTATATAAAATTATTTTCCACTGTCTCTGACATATGTTATACTCTGATGGTTGGTATGTGTATACTGTTCTTTTGTATAAAAGGATTTTTTATATTATATTTTATCTGTTCCGCTGTGAGATTCTGATGTGTGGTTCTTCTTTCTTCTATTCTAATATTCTTTCTTTCTTTTCTCACCCTCTAATTTTTTTTCTATAAACAATATGGGATTCGATACTTGGGTTTTTGGCAAGTAATATGGGTTTATATATTATTGTCGAAAATTCGAGCATCGAATTTTCCCTGGGTCGTTACAATAGACATCACTTGTTGACATATTCAATATATTGTTAAGACAAGGTTATAGTTAGTCACCCTTAACCAGCCCTATTCTCTGCATTAGCAGACGGAATTACTATGTAATTCTATTTGTTAATGTGGGTCTCGGGGTAAGGTGTTACATTTTGGTAGCAGAGCGGGATTTCAGAACAAAATACGATAAACATAGAACAAAGACATATATATAGCGATACATCCGAATATAGTGCAAGTGTTACTAACCCCTATCTTTAAGCTTTTGTCTTTCTTCGATTCGTTGAGTTGATAATTTGGGATATGTCTAGGAATATACGTATTACGTAATATTCTAGCTTAATCTGATGATGTCTTATCGTAAGAGTAATTCTTTGGATTTATTCTATTTGAGTCGAGCATTCGGAGAATATCCTGATGATTTCTGGATTTTGAGTTACTTACAAACTGTTATTTTGAAATATTTTTAAAGTAGAAAATTTGTTTAAGAAGGAAATTAAAAGTTTATTTGTGATATGGAATGAATTGAAAATCATATGAGAGACTTTATTTTATAGAAAATGATTCCTTTCATGTTGGATCGTCCATTCGAGTGTTTACAAATTCTGATCGATACATCTGATCAATGATATCAATAGAGATTTCTTAAACACTGGGATAAGGTAATCATACATGGTAATAAGTTTTCAATTCACTTCATTAAGAAGTTAAAGAACTTTCTTGTAAAGAGGGATTAAGACTTTATTTTCTAAGTAATAATATTCTCGATCCATGAGAATTTTGAAGTCTATAACCATCTTCTTAGGATATTTTAATTCCTTGTGTTTCTATTGCCTTAGTGCAATAGTCTAATTGTTCGTATATTTGCGGTCATTAAGGTTGTTGGGCTCTGAAATAAACCACATTATTTTGGTTTTTGCTATCCATTTTGAAGTTTATTCTCTTATCCATTTGGTTTTTCATTATGAAAAATGGAAAAATAGGATGATTATTCCTTTGATGTCCTGGTTTTGGGTGAAAGTTGAGTTAAATCTCAACATAGTTCGAGGCATTTCGACAAATTTTCTCTTATGATTGATTTTGGGAGGTATTTTTACCTTTTCATTCTTGTTCGAAGGTGAGGTACCTTCAAATTTTGAGTCGATGCTTAAATTTTTTCTAAAATTCGCCTATCCTTGTGTAAATGTTCAGGAAAGTTTATAGAATTACCAAGAAATTTCTTTCTATCTTGCCTTTGTCTTGAGTAAGAGATAAGGGAAATTTCGATTTTGTGCTTGTATAGCTTTAATTCGATTGATGAGTTTAAGATGTTGAATATAGTCTTTCCCTTAGAAATTGCGAGGATGCAATTTTGTTAAGGGGGGAAGTCTGTAACAACCCGAGTTTAGGGTACCTAGGCAAACAAATTTTGATGCAGTTTGTGATTTGAGATTAGAGAAGATATATATGAATTTGTGAAGAAGACCTTATACTATAATTTAAGTTGTTTATAAAAGAAAATAAAATCAACACATGTGAAAAGATATTATTTGTAGTAAATGCAATAATTTTGCAAATTATTGCTAACAATGGAATTTGATTGAAAAAGTGTAACTCTGAATTCAATTAAGTGTAAACAAAGTGTAAAAGTGAGCTATAAATTGGAAATCTTATAAAGTATGCAATTTTACCAAATGCAATAATTTTGAGTGTTTTGGTATAAATTAAATATCTTTGTTGTAAAAAGGAAATATATTCCAATCTATATTTGTAAAATTATAATTTGTTGGTTAAGGTGAATTTAGTAATAATATTGATTGGTAATCAATTTATAAGTCTATGATATATTTCTCATATGAGTGCCGAGTTGTTATAAATAGACAATTAGTAATTTGAGAATATTGTATTTGGAAATGAGTATTTGACAAACATGTTAATATCAATGTATTTATGTCAAAATTAATATTTTCATGATTTAAGAATATTATAAACATGTTCGCGCAATTTTGTAAAAATAAGCAATGCAAAATATGTGCAAACAAATTTAAAGTGGAATGGTTAAGTGTTATTTATGTTGCTTTGTGTGTATTGTTAAGAATATAAACTTGCATCTTTATAAAATTTGCAACCCCTTAGCTTATTGGGTTTGTGGGTTTAGACCCAAAGCCTAAGTGCTTTTTGGAAGAGGAAAAAAATAGGATACGTATTTGTTTTCCTCTCAGTCATTTTTATTTATTTTTTTCTTTCTGGCGGCTTCCGGAGAGAAAATTTGAGAAATAAATTAATCAATGGCCGCCCCTTTCATCTTAAAAAAAAAAAAAAAAAAAAAAAATCAAATCTCTCATTCAAACTAAAAGGAGAAAAAGCTTCAATCTTCTCAACTTAAGGATAATTCATGGTGAAATCAGAGGACTTTCCATCAATTGCTTTTAGGGTTTGAGAAGTTAAAGAAGATTTTCCTGTTGCATGTGAGTAATGCTTGCTGATTTGGGTTCCTGAAGCTTTGATCCATCCTCTTGCAAGCAATTCAAGAAATCCTCCAAACCAGCCAAGGTGAGTTTAATCTTACAAATTTGCTAGCTAAAATTCATAATCTTTTCAGTTAATTCTCACAAAACCTTTCTTTGACTACCAAATAGCACTCATGTGGGTTATAGTTTAGATTGGTTAGAGATTGAAATGTTTTGATTTATGGAAGATTGAAAGTGTTATGTTAAAATTGTCACAACTTTTGATTGGATAATCGGATTTGAGTGAGGCTTTTTGCAGATGAAACATAATTTCATAATGAACAACTTCCATGTGTTAAGTTTTCTCAAATTCTGATGTTTTGTAGCTCAAAATTGTGCTTATTTGTTGCTGTCCCGAGAGCAAATGGACAACAACAACAATCACAGGCCAGCGAAGTATTTTGGCCATAACTTACTCGATTTTTATCCAAGTTCTTATTGTCATAATGTTTTGGAAAGCTCAGAAGTAGAACTACGATTTTCATACTTTAAGTTTTCTCAAATTTTGATGTTTACTTGCTCAAAATCGTGGTTGTTTGTTGTTGTTCCGGAAGCAAATTGATAGCAGCAACAATCATAGGCCAACGAAGTATTTTGACCATAACTTACTCGATTTTTATCCAAATCCTTATTATTATAATGTTATGGAAAGCTCAGAAGTAGAGCTACAACTTTCATGCTTTAAGTTTTCTAGAGTTATAAAGTTTTCTTAGTCAAAATTGGGGGTTCTAATTGCTGATTTTATGAGATTTTTGTTGATTTCGTGTACTTGTTTTCGAAAGTTCTTTTAAGATGGTTTTAAAATAAAGTAGTTTTCTAAATAAGTATTTTGGAAATTTTTTAAATAATTTTCTGAAACTAATTATATATATTATATTTTTGTTATAATAAAGATAATTTATATAATAATAATTCCTAGAGATCATTTTAAATTCATGTTTTATGTAGTTAAAAAATATATATAAATAATATTACTTATTTTTATGAATTTTGGATATATGAGAAAGAGAATTAAGCGATGAAGTAGAACATATGGCATGGGACATATGAACTTCATTATCGCTTAATATATGACTTATATGATGAAAATCCTTTTGATGAATTATTTGAGAAAATTTATGACGTTACAAAATTTTGGATAAAATTGTATGGTTTGAGAGAACCCTTTTATGAGTACATATATCCGATAAGGGACCATTTTTAGATATATGTTGTGAACGCCGATGAGATGAGGCGTGTAAAATGTCAAAATTTCTTATTTGGGAATTATGGTTATAATTGTCTATCACGATGTTAAATTTGTTGCAATAAGATGAGGCAAGATTCTTTATGATGATTTCACGATTTTTAGATGTTTTATGATGATTTTCTACTTGTCTATAAAATGAGACAATTCACGATGTTAATAGTACCCGTCAATGAGATGAGACAAGTAGGGTATTATATTTATGTCAATGAGATGAGGTGTAATATATATGTTTCATGATGTTTTTGATGATTATGATGCTTTATGACGGGTTTTTTAATGTGGCATTGGCTAACGATTATAGTAAACCAATAGGTGTGAACGTATGGTATGGGACGTACGTTAATGTCTATTGGGTTCCTATTCGAGAAGTTGAGACACATTCACGATGTTACTAGTACTATTGACCGAGTAATAGATTGGAGTCATCACGATATTTTCGACTATAGCCATCACGATGTCCGTGACTCCAATCACCATGATGTTTATTACTCAGGTTTTTGTGACTTAGGGGCATCACAATGCTTTTGGCTATAGTTTTCACGATGATGATGATGTTTGTGTCCCTAGTCATCACGATGTGTGGTACCAAAAAGTATAGTACTAGTCAAGATGTAAGCACGTGTTGTATTTCTTGAAGTTTCTTGATGTTTCGATTTCTCCATTTTGATGACGATAGTTTATTTTTGCCTTATGTAAGGAAAAAAAAGACTTATTTATATGCATGTTTAATGGTGGTTTCTAATATGATGTCTTGAACTCCTTCCGGGTTCTATTAAAATGGGTTTGAGATATATTTATAATTGTATCGATGAGATGAGGAATAATTTGTGAAGATTCTTTTATGATGAATTTTAGTGATAAAGTTGAAATGTTTTTATAATTATATCGTTGAGATATGGTATAATTTATAGAGATTCCTTTATAATGAATTTTAATAATGGATTTGAGATATGTTTATACTGATGCTATGAGGTATAAATTATGGCAATTCTTCTAAAATATTTTTGAACGCTGGATGCAAGATGTATTTATATCTATACCGATGAAATGAGGTATATATTATTGTGAGGCTTGTTTATAACGAGTTCAGTAATAGATTTAAAATGTTTCTATATTTATACCAACGAAAGGAGGTTAAATAATTAAGAAGATTCTATAGATGATTTTTTATTATATGTTGAATGATATTTTGATATTTTAGTTTATGCCAATGAGATGAGGCATATCTATATGTTCATCTTTATATGAAGGACATATACTTTAATGTATAGTTATGCTAACCCCGCCTTAGGGAGATATTCATATCTTTTGAAGTCTTTAATGACATTTAATTCACCTTGTCTATAATATGAGGCAGAAACTATATTAATTAAGCCTTACATGTAAAACTTAGCTCGTTGATGTTTATCACTTCTACTTCCAAAGAAATTATACTTGAGTGTAGCTTTATTCTAATTATCACTTCTACTTCCAAAGAAAACATATCATTCTTTCTTAGAAGAAAGTAACCTCGTTATGGCATGGTATCCTTTAGGAAAGAGAATACCGTATCTTTTATTTACCTAACCTTATCGAGTGCTATGTTTTTCTGATAAGTTTAGCTAGCCTGACCCGTGTGTTTTCATTCGGGTCAGACCGAGTTTGTTTCAGGTTTTAGCTTCTCTTTGGGCATAGCAGTTTCTTGATGCTTCCTTGTTGGATCGAGTCTTTCTCTTGGAATTGTTTAGTACTTCTTTGAGACGTAGTTGAATTGTTATTCATTGCCTTTCGTATATATAGTGGTTGTCATATCACTTTGTTGTAGCATTTGTATAATATCGAGATGTATCATTGTATGTGTAAGTATGTGTGTGTGTGTGTGTGTGTGTGTGTATATATATATATATATCCGTACTGCTCTATTTTGAGATAGTTATTACTTACGGTGTTTTGTTCTGACAGATCCATAGTTATATATAGCTTTGCATTATCGATTTATTGAGTATGTCGATCCACTTGAGTTGATTAAAAAAAATAGACATCACTTGATGATATATTCAATAAATTGTTAAGACAAGGTTATAGTTAGTCACCCTTAACCAACTATATTCTCTACATTAGCAGACGGAATTACTATGTAATTCTCTTCGTTAATGAGGGTCTCGGGGTGGGGTGTTACAAAATGAGAAGAAAAGATTAACCTAGTCTCCTTCAGCCTTTATTTATAGCAGTCTGGTCATTACACTATTGAGCTAGCTAACCCCAGCCCATTAGCTGTCTTTAATTTTATTCAGTAGACTTAAAAATCTTAAAACTGTCATACCACCCAAACCCTTAGAAAAATCGCTTATATGACCACTCTACGGAATGAAAAACCATCATTTTGATCCAATGGAACCGGTTAGAGCATCTAATTTTGCTCTTATCAACAGTTATAGCCAGAACAAGATACTCAGGGGTATGGTCACACAACAATTCAATGAAAATCATAGATGTGTAAAACATCCTAAATAACCATATTCTAAAATATGAGAATGATACAACCTTATATGAATTAAATAGAACTATTTTACGATCCTTCGATACGTAAAATATGGATCATTACATAAATGAATACATTACAACCCATCATTCGTTGGATACCCTTTGTAAGGATTGAATGGTGTTGGCTCGGGGATCTTTGATGTATTCTTCACAAAAGATGTATTACACAGCCTTATAATTGTGGTTGGTTCTTATATACAATAGGTTCAAAGATGAACGAGTTTCAAAGTGCGGGAAACATGAGTTCCATACGAGTAAGAGAGGCGATAGATACCATTTCTTAAGATGACACGTATGACATACAGTCCCTCTTATTTCGGACCAAACACTCCTCGGTTGTGTTCCTTGTATCTGCAAACCCCGGTGCAGGACTCGATCGATGACAATGGATCATTAGAGCTTTACCCGTAAGTTGTAGTGCTCGGTAATCTTCCACCTCTAGGCTTCAGTGTGGATTTCAGCTTCTGCTTTTCATTCTTCTACGATGTCGAGTTTGAATTTGAGTAACTCGTCATTTTGCTCAAGCTTAGAAGTCATATTCCACATTAGGGGATGCCTACTTCTATGGGCGACGTGGCTTCATACCTATAGGATAACAAAAATACAACATTTTAGGCGTCTAACCATGTTATAAGACTTTGCACTTCATGGACCAAAGCACTAACGTTTACTAATGGTTACAACATTGTACGTCATATCGCATCATTAAGCCTAGGAATAGGGTAAGTAACGTTGAAAATGGTGGTGGTGTTGGTTTCACGCCCGTTGGAGTTGTTACCTTCCATTACAGGAAATATATCCATGGAAATAAGTCGGATCAAACTTTTGCAGAGGCAAAAGTGACGAAATGAAAGAGCTTTAAAGCGAAACCCTTCTTCCAACGTTAAAATGTTGACCATAAATTTAGCTTGGTTATGTTGTGAAAGAAAATATAATTGCTAATTACTAGGCTAAAAAATGGAGAGAAAAAATGAAAAAAAAAATGAAAAACAAAGGAAGAATGCAAGCAAGGTAGATGACATCAAATATTGATGGTTCAGCGTTCTTGCCTGCATCCTATATGAAGAGCCTTTATTGTATTATCTTTCACAAGTTCAACCGAGTAATAAAAAATTAAATACATCAGGACAAAAATTCAAGTAACCTTATGGACTTACGACATTGATTTGTTGAAAGAAGAGCTCTACAACGGAGATAATAACCAAAATTCAAATAATATTTAACTGCCTGAAGCAATAATGCAAGGGGTATTTATAGTGGCTAAATAAATGATGAATTGTTGACATGATGCAGCAGAGAAGGGGAGAAGCATGCCTAGCCGTAAATCAATCGCGTGGAGTGATGGAAGACAGCCGTAAAGGTGGAACATAATCTATTGTTGAAAAGCTAGCCAAATTTTCTTCTATGATAGGCGTAGACTAAGCCATTAATGTTCATTAAAAGTTACCAGCTTGCTACAGGAGTGAACAACTTTTTATTGCTTTACCATAATACCTTGTACAACTGATCTAGCTTGTCATTTGCTTTTGCACAGCTATGTGGCAATGCAATCTGAATTGGTCGGTTGACTACCAAAGATATGAAGGAAGCTGAATGATTCTGTGGACCAAGTGACGAGGGAGACGTCGGGCCAACTGTGACGAGAAGGGACGGGTTACCTGGGATCGTTTGAAGATGGTTGAGATGAGATCGGGCCAAAGATGGAACACGCTTGAGTCGATCTTGATAGTGAGTGATGTTTTTTTAACTAAAAAAGAAAATGTAATGCCACAAATAGAGCTTTTCTGCTCAAGCTTACAATACAAAGATAGGTCGCTAGGAAGACAAACCGCAACACTCGACCGGATCGGTTGGGCGATAGGCGAAACGCGGAATAGTCATCTGTCCGACGACGCCTAAATTTAGAAGCAAGCAACAAATCAAACAATCCGGTTTTGAGTAGGGATGTTGATAAAGCTTATGCGTCTACACTGCACCTGCGTCGACGCTCCAAAGCATAGCTGCGAGTGACAAGACTGCATTTGAGGTCAAGAGCCAGACCGAATCTCCTGATAATATCTTCCCTGGAAAAATCACCACTGTAGCAGATTGGGAAAAGCCCTAGGGAATGGCATCAACCACTGAGATGGGAACCGAGATATGTTATGCAAAAATTGCTCTGATACCAAACTGTTAGGGTTTTGTGCGCAGCGGAAGTTTGACAAAACGCCAAAAAGAAGATCTTTTTCACCCAATCATCTGAAAATGAATTTGATTGAAAAACAAAAACAACACAAATAATATCGAAAATATGAACACACGATATTCCATCCAACCGCCCTCTTTATTAATTCACTAATAAAAAATTGTTTACAGTCGATCTCAATTATCGTTAAAAACAATTACAACTTAAACCAATAACCTTGTTGAGAAATAGGTAGAGAATATCTAATAGCTAAATAATTTGAAGGAGAACACTCAATTTGGAATAGCTAGAATGATCACTCTTGGTGGCTCTCACCCACACCTAATGAAGATGTTAGCTGACCCTCTTTATAGAGAGAATTGCTTCATGCCCAATAAAACTTGGCATCCAAATTATCTTCATACATGTAATAAACTATTTGGATAAGCACCAAATATCCTTACAATAAATGTTCACAAATATAGCAACCAATATCCCTCCATAAAATCTAGCACCAAATCTCTTCATCAAATCTAGCACCAAATCTCTCCATAAAATATAGTAACAAATCTCTCCACAAAATATGTAAGATTATTTGTTGCCCAAAATTGTGATTTGCGTATCACCAATTTCAACACTCCACCTTGATACCAAATCACAACATCTCATCCACTCAAATAATAGCCCCTTAGCTCTCACTTTCAACCTCTTCTTCTCAATTAACACCATCTCAATTTTAACGGCTACGAGATAAAACCATCATGTCTTCTCTTCAAGTCCAGGCTCAATTGATTTACAGGCTCAATCACGCCTTCTTGATTTCATCAAGCCACAAGATTACCTAATTGATTTCCAGACTCAATCACACCTCCTCTTTATCGATATACGCCTACCACTTGATCCCTCTTCATTTACATGGATCCCTCGAGAATTATCTACGTGAAGACAACAATCGATAACATGATCCTCAACGGATACTCAGCAGTGATCAAAACCAACCTCTCCACCTTGCTGCAGACTAGGTTCTTCATTCCAAATTCTCAAAATCTCCTATCCACAATAGCCATCCATGAAAGCAACATCATCACCGACATCTACAATTTTCAATCCAAAATCACTCCAAGTTATGCGATGAACTGAGCTCCGATGCCAAACTGTTGTTAAAAAATTGCTCTGATACCAAACTGTTGGGGTTTTGTGTGCAGCGGAAGTTTGACAAAACGCAAAGAAAAAATATGATCTTTTTCACCCAATCACTTGATGAATTTGATTGAAAAACAAAAACAACACAAATAATATCGGAAATATGAACACACGATATTCCACACAACCGCCCTCTTTATTGATGCACTAATAAAAAATTGTTTACAATCGATCTCAACTATCGTTACAAACAATTACAACTTGAACCAATAACCTTACTGAGAAATAGGTAGAGAATATCTAATGGTTAAATAATTTGAAGGAGAACACTCAATTTGGAATAGCTAGAATGATCACTTTTGGTGGCTCTCACCCACATCTAATGAAGATGTTAGCTGGCTCTTTTTATAGAGAGAATTGTTTCATGCCTAAGAAAACTTGGCATTCAAATTATCTTCATATATGTTATAAAACTATTTGGATGAGCGCCAAATATCCTTGCAATAAATGTCCACAAATATAACAACCAATATCTCTTCATAAAAGCTAGCACCAAATCTCTTCATCAAATCTAACACCAAATCTCTCCATAAAATCTAGCATCAAATTTCTCTACAAAATATGTAAGATTATTCCTTATCCGAAATTGTGATTTGTGTATCACCAATTTCAACAATCGATATCAACATGAGCTTAATCAAGAGCACATGTCGAAACAAATAGTCGAATAAAGCCATCGCACGTTGAGAATCATGTAAGGTAGCAAGGGTGCCAAATGTTTGAGAGATGAAGTAATCAGTAGCATCAACAGATTGTCTAAAGTAGCGCTTGCGAGTAACTGAAATTGATGCTACTGAAATTGAAGCTAAGAGGATGGCTAACCTGGAATCAGGCTAAAATAAGTTGAAAGGAGTGAGTCAATCGTAATTGAGCCGAGAAAGTATGGATTGGACCAAGCTATACTTAGCTTTGTCATCATCTGATGAGCGGGCTGCTAATTTTAATCAGACGGTTGTTTGCCGGCTTATTGTGCTACTTGAGTAGATAACATTGTTTGAGTCTTTGAGAACAATTTGAGCTTGGATCGACATAAGCAGGTCGATCAGGTCTTAATTGACTTGTTAACCACTTACGACATAATAAGCAACATAATGATTTTTGTATATTTCATCATTTCATCGATAACACGTGTTATTTCAAAATAAAAATAAAAATATAAAGTGCATAAAAGACTTCAATTTTTCCCTTTGTATGATCCTGCTTTTATATAGTTCTTTTAAATTATATTATTTTCCTTAAATCGAAGCGCTTTGAAGCCACCTAACATGCATACCGCTTTGTCTCATACGAATTACAAAAATAGAAATATTTTACCTGATTGAAAAATAAACTTTGGCTGCTTAGTTTTGATATGATCTATTGCTAAAATTCCCAATCATATTGTTATTGCCAAAGCATACTGGTCGAACAACTGCAATCATTATTATAGCTATGTTTACAAATGTTTAGTAAAAATTATAAGCATATATGTCAAACAAGTGCAATTAAAAAGTCATTGATAACCCCAAATCAAAAAAGATCAAGCTAGATTTTGATGCATTTATTCATTTGAAAAATGAACCCTTTGGACAAAATTAGAGATAAAGCACATCGTAAGAGCAAACAGTAAATAACAAAACTAGACAACCTCAGCGAGTAACAAATTTCCTCCCATAAAAATGAATTGACATGATACTTAGGATTAATTTAATAAACGGACAATTTAGCTAAAATCTCTATTAAGTTTCAAAATAACTAAAAGATCCTTATCAAGAAAAGTATGTAAATTAGATCCTTAGAATTAAGTTAACTAATGATTGTATAAATTTTTGCAATTATTCAGTGAATAGTCGTGAACATTTACGCAAGTATACCCAAAAATTACGGAAATTTCTGCAACTGTTCAATGAAAATTAGCGAAAATTTCCGAGTTCTGCAATTATTTCAAAATATTGCAGAAATTTCCGCAATTATTTACCAAAAAAATTATGGAAATTATGCATTTTTTTTACATAATTGCATAAATATCTGCAATTATTCATTGAATAATTGCGTAATCTTGTGCAATTTTCAATAACTCTATTTTAAGGACCTAATTTAGAATCTTTTTTTGAAAAGAAGATTTTATGCATTAAGTTTGATTTTAAGGAGCTGAGCCTAATATTCACTTTAATTAATAAATATATAACAAAACCCCAAAAATAAAATCAAGAGCAAAAAAAGGTTCATGTCTGTTTGATGTATAATTTACTTTTTAAAACACAGATTCACTGGTATCAACAAGCGCACATCTCAAAGATCGAACCCATTACGTTAAATCTCATTGTCTGAACTATCAACAATAGAGTCAAAAAATCTATGTAACTTTTTATACCTCAACCGACAAAACTAATTCGAACAAAATGAAATGTTAACATGATGTGGTTAGTGAAGCTCTTATTGGGTTTTTGATTAAACCATAGATAATTAATCTTACATAATTACATGGCTCAAACACAAGTTGGACCATCATTTCAAGGAAGATCGTCTTACAACATGGTACAGTAATTTATCATGCTTCAAGATTGTCATACAACATGGCACCGGAAAGCTTGCAAAGGATTTCACCTCTTTTCCTATTTACCTGGAATAAAGGTCTGATTCTAGATGCTTTTATTTGGGTTGGGATCATCTAGACCCAATTTTCTCTGATTCGGTGGTCCCAACCAATGAAATCACCCCATTTGGGGGGTGATTTACATTTTATCCTCCTGAATTACACCCGAATTTCAGAGAGCAAAATGCAAAATCCTCCAAATGGGATGATTTAATTGGTGCGGACCACCGGACCAAAGAGAATTGGATTCAGTGATCAGCACCCTTTTATTTGGATGTACCACCAATACTCGTACACATGACGTGAATGGTACATCTGTCGTATATGCTGTTTAATTACAGGCTGTACAGCCATATATTTTAAATTACAATGTCAGTTAGGTCCATGCTTTACAGCAGTTTCTACACCATCATTGATCAAGTCAATCCAAAAGAACACGTACAAGTGAGGCACCGTTAACTTGCTTCCGGACTAAACTTCATACATATCACAGTAAAGAATACGTACCACTATATATGGCAGAATATATGATACCAACGTATACACAAATTAGTAAAGATATGTTCCATGCATCCTAAAATAAACAATAGGTATACAATAGAGTCTTATTTTTTTAATAATAGTTGTAATATATTTGGTATTATCATGAACTACCATAAATGATAATGGAATACTTAGGAGACAGATTAAAAAAGCACAACGAAATTTAATTTTTTTAAGAAATGGGTCTTTTAGACAAGCTTAACGGAAAAAAAAAAAAAAAAAAGAGAAAGAAAGAACAAACTCTAAGAGTAAAAATATAAGAAGATACAAACAACATCATAAAAAAGCTTCATGGATAGGATCTTTTATATAAGCTTAAAATACGGAAAACTTGGAAAATTCAATAACGCAAAACAAAAGAAAACAAATCCAATAAGCATAGCAATATAAAATGTATTTCTAAAATTACAATTCAGATATATAAATATATGAAATTTCTGTAACTAAAGGATACATTTGGAAGGAAAGAAAAACATAGAACTCCAACAATAAAAAGGGAAAAAAAGAAGAAGCAAGGATCTATCGGAGCAGCTTTGAAATTTTTAAAGGAAAAAATCAAAGAATACAAAAGAGCAATTTAAATAATTCATGCAATTAAACGCTCAGCAGATCAAATAAAATGGATGTATAAAAAGTCATTGCCGGATACATCGACGATGTAGCAAAGGACTCCAAAATAACATATTAAACTTATATCTAATGTTCTTACAAATATATAAACAATAATTAAATGAAAAACTAACATTCAATTTAATTATAATTAATACATATTTAATTTTAAATAAAAACATATGTAAATGTATTATAAATTCAACTTAATTAAATTTAATAAAACTTTGGAGTATTTTTTTCATTTTGAAAATATGTTAAATTTTCCATTAAAAGAACTAATTTCATAATTTTTACAATGTATTAATTTTATTTATCAATTCAATTCTTTAAAAGAAGGCATAATGGGAATGACAGAATACATCCAAAATAGTTGGACTTAAAGCAAAAATGTTATTTCTAAGGCTATTTGTGAGAACATGACAGCAAAAACCCACTACGAAATATAATGAGATTATAACGAGGTAATAGCAGACATTAACTACATAGTAAAGGACTATTTTGAATAAAATGGAAGCCCTCAAAATTGTTATGAGGAATACCAAAAAAAAAAAAAAAAAGCCACCTCGTAACAAAATCGAATATATTATGTTATCATTCTTGTGCAACTTTTTCCTGTGAATCCTCACTTGTTTTCTTTTTTGATCAAATCCCTCTGAATTTCATTTAAGGTGGTTCGTACATTTTTTTTTTTTTCCGATTTTGGACGTGATGCTGTCAAATTTGTTTTAAGCTATTGTCACTGGATCGTTTGATTTGGTTCCATACATCATATTTCTCACATAACAGTTTTACTTTAAGATGGAGTCTTTCCCAACATTATATCCCCTTGTTCAAAGCTGAAGTCTCTTTAACTATCCTAATACAAAATAAGTGATGGAGAAACATCATAAAAATACTATTCACTACAGTTCTTGATCTGTATACATTATTTAGATTTGTTTAGAACAGAGCTCTACTAATTCTGATACACTGATATCTTTTAAATAATATTTGTCAATTATACTAATTATTCCGTATTTCGTTTGTACTAATAGTGTCTATTGTCTGTACAAATTAATGTTCTTTCTATGCATGCAGATGCCTTTTATCCCCGTAAACATAGCTGAACAACCTTTCTATTATTATTATTGTATTAGTAATTCAATAACCAAATCTGTGTATTTGTTTACCAAATAATAACAACATATACAAGTATGCTATACAGTTCATACACTTTCTGCTATCGGTTTTTGAAGATGTGCATTTTCATTCTACAACAGTATCATACAATAGAGTGTATTGTTACATGTTAATAAACATACGATGTAAATTTTCAATTAATATGCAGTCAATTCCAACATGACAAGTTCATCAAAATGTTACTTTTTAATTAAAGAAATGAGCTAACTCTCCCCTCCTTCACTGATATAAATTGAGTTAGAATGCATTGTGTTAATTTTGTATTCTTTAGAGAAATGCGGTAAGTAGTGTAATGGATATAACAATAAAAAAGAATAAACAAATGAAAGTAACCTTAAAGAAAAGAGGGCCAACCAATCTCACTCTTATTAAGCTTGGAAAAATATTGATGTATACCTTATGTTCAGTGTAAACCACCTTACGCAGGATGTGAGAAACTCTAAACGCTGGGAACAAAGCATCTATCCAACAACAGGGCTGTTAGTAGGTCATGCCAAATAATTTATTTGTTCATGAAATTAGAATGTGTATTATTTATAGATTGTAAAACTATGCAGCGACAAATCCCAAGCACTACAAGTGGGTAAATTAATGCAATAAATTCAGACCAGTGAGCATAAAGGTCCTATCCAAAGGAATCAAACAAGATGTACTAATTTACATGCTGTTATAGAAGAAAAATATATCGTAAAATGGCATATAATGCATAGGAATTGGAGAACAATCCATACAAAATCTAGGTAAAACATTTCTGTAAAGATGTATATCAATGTTCTTACATTATTGTTATGGTGCTTCAATCAAAAGAAAATATTTGACAGTAAGAATGACATCAATAACAAAACCTGTAGCTCTACATGAGTTGATTACAAAATAAAATAATCTACAAATATCCACAAAGAAAATACCTTAACATTATGCTTATCCTCGTTTCTTAAATGCCAAATTCATGACAAGAGATAAGGTGTCCAAACACCTGGCCTTTTTAGCAACAAATTCATGACAAGAGATAGTGTATTGATTAACATGATGCCTATAAAAATGTACCTTTTAAACCGAAACCCCTATAAGGGAGATTAAGCACACACCTGAGTCCAGCTTTCAAGCAATACAATGCTGACATGTGGAAGATGTTCCAAGTATTAACCTAATCATCACAATCCTACCCGACGTTCAGTACCATGAAATGCTTGAGAATTTCAAGTTAATATTGGTGCAGGATTTTCAGCATGTTTACACTCTCAAAATTCATAGATGTGAAATGGTTAAGAAAACTAATTAAATATTAAGTATTACTCAAGGATGCTGAAATATTTGTCAAACCTACCTGAAATAGACATACAGTTGAAGCTCTTCAGACTTGGCTATTTTTGTTTTAAACCCATATAAACCAAACCAAAACTGAATATGCAACTGAAATGGTGTATAATTTAATGCAGAACATCATCCTTTAATCTTAGATGTTTATTTGTGAATTGTGATCATATGTGGCTAAGGCTTTTGCAATGGCACATGATAACCTTGAATCGATGGAAGTCACATAAAACCAATTGCATCAAAAATGAAGTTGCTATCGTAATGGTGACCGTTAATAATAAGACAATAAAACTGTAACCATAATTGTATTGTTAGTAAGCCAGAATGATTACCGAGATACTTTACAGTTACCATCAATAAAATCGACATGGGTATACCCATAGACAGATAAATGGTTGACTGATAATAGTAAATTTACAAATACATGAAGACATTTAAGTTTTACTACATTAAGATTGGGATATACAAATAAAATGATTAGTATTTTGTTATTGACTCTATCTCCATCAACATTCTGATTTATTTCCGTTGATATAGAAGAAAAAAATTTGATTCATCAAATATATCTGTAACAATAATGAAACAATAAATTTGCTATGTTACATTTTTGAGTTAGAAAAACTAAGAAAGAAACATCATCATGAAAACTGCAATAAACATTTCTTACAATGTGATTTATCTGAGAGACTCAGAAAGTGTTCATGGTTGAGATTAATTTAAATAAAGAGAAAACAAAATCAATACAACTGGTAAAATACCTTTACCACTAGTTTTGACATTACTTTACCATTATAATGATAGATTTACCGTTGTAAAATTAGTAGCATTAGTATGCCAATAAAAATCAACATTGGTTGTCAATATTCGATACATGTAATGTATAGTAATGGTAAATATAATATTACCATAACACCCATAACCAATGAAATATAAAAAGGGGAAGTCTATTTAGACACAGAACATAGACACAATTAGTGACATAGTTAATCTTCACCATTGGATTGCAACTTATTCTCACCTCTCGTATAAGAACAAAATAATCCAACGGTTGAGAACTTATATGCCTCAATTTGTGTCTAAATAGCCGTCCCCATGTATATGGTTCCTTATTTTCGACTGGAGGTTTTCCATGCTCGTCTTGTCTCATCGATCAATTATAAAAGTAGAAGTCAAAGACCTTTAAAAAAAAGACATTCCGATACCAAGCAAGAGGTCTTTAATTTGTTTTCTAAGTTGCTCTGATGGATGACCACAAGATTCTCAGCAGGCAAAAACCAAACAAATATAAAGACCTAAAAAATTAAAATACTATTAATTGTATATAAATTAGAGTTTTAAATCTCCTCTATCTCCCAAGAAAATCCACCGGAGATCTTTTTTTCACTTGGACAAGATGAGATTTTAAATAGGATTTGTAACCGTTTGACACCCATCTCATCCAGGATCTTAAGATATCAATATAAGATAAGAAAACTGAGATGTCAGTCTAAAATTGTCTAAAATCCAAGATTTAAAAACTTTGTATAAGTTTTCACCTCCCATGATAACTTACAGAACTTATGTCATCAAAGTAATAACAGAATCAACACTAATGTACATATAGTTCATATAGTCGTACTTCATATCTACCACAGCGGAGCACATTTGTCACATTTTTAACCATGTTATACTCATTTTGAATGACAACATATAGTCGGCCAGAAATTGGATTAAAAAATATTACACTGCAATCGAATGGGTATTTCTAACATTTCCCTGAATCGACAGACGACGGTTGATACATTGTCAATCAAAATGGTATGTAATAAAGTGCTTTCCCTGAATCGACAGTTGATACATTGCCAATCAAAATGGTAGGTAAAATAAAGGGCTAAACCTGTTATTTGGTATTCCAAAATGTATCGCCTAAATGGACAACTTCCACATTTCTTTATGGCTTAATCCAAAGAAAAAAAAAATGCATCTCTATCCAACATTTGCTTATACTAATGTACATGTTATATGGTATTTTTCTCAAAAAATATTTCAATAAATTTGAACTACAAAATGATAAACGAATAGACTTTGGACTTGAACACGATCGACTATAAAGAGCAAGTTAGAATGGGGAGAGATTGGTTAAATCTTGATCTATTAAAATGATCGAACTTCCCCCAAAGTTTTAAGTGCAATAGATCTTTAGTATGACTGGAAAAAAAAATAAGTTTTTTGGCAAGAATGATGGATCGGCATTGATCCATCTCACATCAACCCGCAAGTCCAATCACCTTTAACTATAAATAGGAGCTAAAAGAAGTTATTTGAAGTTTCAATCTCATCTTCATATCAGCCCTAAACCTAAATCTACTTCAATTCTATCAGAGTATCGTCGTCTATTGTTTATTTACTTGAGTAGCGTATATAACTTAATTATTATATGTTAACTCTCTAGTTGCAGAAACATGTCAGGTATGAAACTTAAACATGTTGAGTAGCATGTTTTTCAGTATAGCATAGTCATTTATCGCTCACACCAGATGTTAGGATTGTCTCGCATGTTGTTAAGGTAGGAATAACGGTTTGAATAAATAATCCCACATCACCGAATAAATTGGAGTGAAGTGTATATATGAGTTGGTAGACATGTAACATTAGATATTCCTTTTGTTACAAGGATGTGTGTGTCAACTGATATGTGTGCGCCCTACATAGAAGGAAGGAGACTTTGTTCCGACCGTCGTTACCTAACGGTGGTATCAGAACCGAAGGTTACGGATTGGGTCATGCATGCAAGACAGTGCTCTCAAAAGATACTCGTAGGATGCGAGTCAAGGGGGAGACTGTTAGGATTGTCTCGCATGTTGTTAAGGTAGAAATGACGGTTTGAATAAATAGTCTCACATCACGGAATAAATTGAAGGAGTGTAGTATATATATGAGTTGGTAGACATGTAACATTAAGGATTCATTTCGTTACAAGGATGTGTGTATCAACTCATATGCATGCGCCCTATGCTGGAAGGAATGGAGCTTTGTTTCAACCCTCATTCCATAACACCAGACAGTTGTCTGATCCAAGATTTTATATTTACTCTTATTATTTTGGTTTCTCATCAACGTTGCTGATGAGACTGAATAGCATATTTTGGTGGCGTTGTAGCTGTTTCGAAGGTAAGTTAGGAAAGCTTCGTACATTATTAGTTTCTACTATTTTGCTTATATACTTTAGGAGATATGTAGCGAAGACTTGATGTACCAAATTTTGCTGCTTGTACATAACTCGGTGATTTTATAGAGATTATGTTCCAACTTTGTTACGTCTCACTACTATTCTTTTGTATATGTTCATATTATAATTTATTCATGCGTTGTGAGATATATGACAAATTGCTTTTGTTTCTTCCCAATGATTGTCTTATATGAAGCTGACACATGTGCAACTCTTCTTTATGTTATTGGTGCAGGTGGTATAGGATAGTCGACACATTTTAATATCGGATCTTTGGATATTCGATTAACTAAAGTGAATAGAGAGTATACGCATAAGAGAGAACATATTTGTAAATGACCTGAACTTAAACATAGTACATTAGCATGCACTTGAGTCTACTGGGTTTTTCTTTAAAAATAGTTAACCATTCTCATTACGGATAAAGAATGAACCGGAACACAAGAAACACAGTTAAGAATAACCATGGTTCGAGAGTGGTTGGAGAGGAAGGTGAATCGGGAGTTGCTACACCCAATTACCAAGCTATGTCCAAGGCTCTGATGGCGTCGATGATGAGAAGGGCTCAAACCGCTAAAGCAGCGATAGATGACGGTGATGCTCCTGTGCACGCACCTATGATTGATTTTATTAAGTTGTGTAAGGATTGCTCCTCTTTGGAACACAATTCATTCTTAGGCACAGAGTCTGCTATTGAAATCCAGAAGTGGTCAGATACTTACAGTCGGATCTTCGGTGATCTTGATACAAATGATGCTATGAAGAGAAAGTTTGCTTCCAAACAACTTCAAGTAAGAGAAAGCTTACTCCTAGTGCTTTGGATAAAGGGAAATGAGTTGTGGTGCAAGATATGCTCTATATTCGAGTTGTTTCGCTTAGAGTTCTGATCGATACTGAAGCTTTGTATTTTATATCTGTAGTGATCTAGTACCAGATTAGGTTTGGAACCTAAGATAGTGGATACACATTTGATTGCAACAAACCCCATAGGAGGACCCACTAGTATTTGTATGATTTGTCACGTTTTAGTTTAATCGAGTCATGATTGCTCTCTTGTGTGTTTGCTTTGTTCTGAATTTTTTGGATCAAGAATCAATTTAGGTATGAACAAGCTCAAGAGGTATGCGACTATAGTGAATTGTGAGACTCGAGATGATAACTGGTATATGGAAAGGCGAACGGGAATGATACGATGTCCACCAGATGATGAGGTATTGGTTTGTTTTTTATATTCGCTTGAGATTTCACAGGATGAGATTGTCATTTGCGTCTATCGCTAGTGAACATCCCAATGTCTCTGAGGAAGTGAAAGGATTGTCGTCACATAAGAAAATTGTGTTTCAGATTGACTTTGTGGATGGAGTCGGACCTATATTTATGTCTTTGAGGCGGATGGTGCCTACAAAGCAAAGAGAATTTGAGGTGCAAGTCGATGACCTATTGATGAAGGGATCATTCGGAGAATCATATCCGAATAGGGTGCACTAGTTCTTTTTGCAACCAAGTCAAATGGTCCTTTGAGATTATGTGTTGACTATCGTAGCTGAATAAAGTAATGAGGAATAAATATCTTTACCGCGGATTAATGATCCGTTTGATTAGCTGCATGAGGCAAAATATGTTTTCTCAAATGGATTTAGTTGTCATCAATTTAGAGTAGCTAAACATAGTGCGTGTATTACTGCATTTTGGCCTCTATCGGATTTTATAAGTGATTAATGATGCATTTTGGATTGACCAGTGTTCCAACATCTTTTGTGGATTTATTAATAGAGTTTTCAGATATCGGATGAACAAGTTCATATTCGTGTTTGTGAACGATATCTTGATCAACTCCACAGCTGAGAAAGAACACAAAATTCACTTGAAGATTGTATTAGAAATTAGAAGGAAGCATTTGTTGAAAGCGAAGTCTTTCAAGTGTCACTTTTGAAAGAACTAATTGAGATTCTTAGGTCATGTAGCGTCAGATCAAGAGATACAAGTGTATCCTGCTAAGATAGCAGCAGTCCAGAATTCGAATCAACCCCAGATTACTTCGAAATTGAGAAGTTATCTTGGTTTGGCAGAGTAATATAGATGTTTCACTAAAAAATTCTCCAAAGTAGCATCATTGTTGACTAACCCAACAAACAAAAATCAGACCTTCATAAGAAATGCTAGATGTGAGTATGCTTTTCAGAATTCGAAGGAAAGGTTGACGAGCACACCAATGCTAGTCATTACATGTGGAAATGAAGAAATGACCGTATATATCGATGTTTGTGGTAATGATATAGAAGCAGTGTTAATGCAAAAATAAAAATTATCGTTTATGTTAGTCGACAACTGAAGCCGTATTAAAAGTATTACCCTACACATGATACTGAATCAGCAGCGATTATGTTTGCATTGAAGATGTGGAGACATCTGTTGAGAGTGAGATTTGAGTTATATACGGATCATAAATCTTTGAAACATCTTTTCTTCCAAAAATCTTAAACTTCGATAACATCGATGATTAGAGTTTTCGTATTTTCTATATTCAGGTAAATGTAATATGGTTGTAGATGCGCTAAGCAGAAGACATGCTGGTTTAGAATCATGTTCTCGGGATAGAAGCAGCTAAAGTATTTAGCTGGATTTGATTTTATACCATATTGTGAGTTAAAAGTCCGAGATGTTGACGAGTTTATCCACTACACCTACTCCCATTGAAAGGACTAGAGCTAGTCAGAAGTGAAACGCTAATTTAATAGAGATTATGAGAAAACTTGAGATATAAGTAGAATCTGCGTGCATGAAGCAATACAAGACCGATCGAGATGGCTGAATTTGTAATGACGGAAGGTCATATGTTCTAGAGGTGGATGAACTTCGATATGAAGTTTTGGGAGAATGTCATCACTCCAAGTTGACTATTCATCCAGTAGTAATAAGATGTACTGAGACATGAGAAGGACTTACTACTAGAAAGGTATGAAAAGGAATGTTGAAAAGTTTATCTCGAAGTGTATGAATTGTCAGTTACTGAACAGAAGAGGCATAGTTGATTGTTACAACCAATAGAAGTTTCCATATAGAAATGGGAGTAAATGTTCATGGATTTTATTTACGGATTGTCTAGGACTAGAGCAGCATATGATAGTATATTAGTACTTGTTGAACGTCTGACTAAGAGTACAAGATTCTTTCCTGCCAAGTCAACTAGAGCGATATCCAAGTTAGTTGAGTTATATGTTAAGTGATTGTTCAATTCCATAAAGTGCTCAAGAGCATCATAAGTGAAAGATTCCATGTTTACTGGTGGATTTTGGAAGTCTTCAAGAGATACTGAAAATAGAGTTGCATTTGAGTACAGCTTATCACTTTCAGACTGATCGGCAAACCGAGAGAGTAAATCAAATATTGGAAGATCTTCTTCAACAAGTATAATAGATTTTGGAGGATCTAGGAATATCACCCCGCATCTTGTTGAGTTTGTTTATGATAATAGTTAGTCGTCGAGTAATAGTATGACATCCTATGAGACTTTGTACGAAAGACCATTTAACGCACCTACTTGTTGGTGTGAAAGTAGGTGAGAAGTTGATGCTTGGTCCAGATATGATTCGAGAGACATCAGATATGATAGAGATCATTCAACAACAAACGAAGGTCGCCCAAGATAGTCAAAAGAGCTATGTAGATAAAAGAAGAGACTTGGAATTCTCAGTCGAATTGGTATCTGCAAATGTTTCCCCTCTCAAAAGTGTTCGGTTTGATAGAAAAAGAAAATTTACACCTAGATTCTTTGAATCATTTCTGATTGTGGAAAGAATTGAAAAGCTAGCATATAAGATGGACCCACATCTAAAGTTGTCGGTGTGCACAACGTTTTTCATGTCTCGTATCTAAGAAAGTTTGTGCATAACTCAGGTATTGTTATGGCACTGAATCAGCTAGAAGACGTAGAGGTAGAGTCAAAAGTCTCAAAACCTCATAAATCGATTCGAGTCGTTAATGATAACATGAAACGCATTAGGAGGAAGATAGTTAAACTAGTTACGGTGAATTGGAGCGAGGATAATAGCGACTGTACATGGAAGACGGAGGAGGGCATGCAAACGACATATCTAAAATTATTTGAGTGGTATGTCTCATCTATCGTATCTATTTGTATTATTTGTCTTATACTATTAGAACTTTGCACGTTATGTTAGAGATTTGTTTTGTTATTATGTGTTTGAATGCTATATTGGATGTTAGGTTATTTGCACATGGATGGTAGGCATGCGAGATGCTATGTTTGCTTGCGCTTTAAGGATTTCGGAGGCCAAACTCCTAAAGGGGGTAGAATATAACGACCTGTATTTTTACCCATCGAAGGATTATAAAATAATTTTATTTAATTTATATGCGGTTGTTTCATTCTAAAATTCTAGAATATGGTTCTTTGAGATGTTTTGCATGTCCATGATTTTTCCTAAATTTTTATATAACCATTTTGCTTTTGACGAATCTTGTTTCGGCTATAACTTTTGATAGGAGCCGAGTTATACATTTTAACCTGTCTCGTTGCTTCAGGATGATGTTTTCTCATTTGTAAAGTGCTCACATGAAGAAATTGGATAAGTGGTTTGAAAGATGCGGCGGTTTTAAGTTTACAAGGCTGTTGGACAGAATTAAAGTAGTGTTAATGGGATGAGATTAACGAGCACGTTAGTGTAATCACCTTTGCCTATAAATAAGCACTGAAAGGAGTTAGCAAAAGTTTCCCTCTCATTCCCCTATTAGTTCTAAACCTAAATCTACTCTAATACATCCCCAAATTCTTAAATTTATACAAATCTTAACCAAATCATCTCTAGTTATTAAGCAGAGATTATATCTACATCAATTCATTAGATCTCTTCATTTTGGTTGAGCATTCACAATTTCACATAATTCCTTGTTGTCCAAATTACATCTCCAATCGATTTCATTGAATTGAGAGATAGTGAGTGATTTTGATCTCTCACATGTCTATATTGGATTATATATTTTAATTACTAGACTTCATCATTTATATGTTAAATCGACCTTGAAACTTGATTAGATTTGGTATTTTAGATCGATGAACTTTAGGCTAATCTAATTATGTAATAAAAGCGTTGCGGAACGCGCTTTACGCGGACCATGATACATGTTTAGCGCGTAAATTATATTTTATAAAATTGTATGTGCTTAATATATTCAAAAGACAAAATTACAGGAATGTTTGTTATATTTTTGCATTCAAATCATGCCAACTTAGTTTAATATTTTATTTCTAAGATGCAATATCTAATTTTCATTAGATTTAAACTTTATTTGTGTTATTAATCAATAAAAAATAATATGTGAAAATTGTCTATTTGTTAGATCATATTTTTAAGTGATATGACGATTTATTATTATGTGTAGAAATGCAATTTAAATTTGTAAAAATGTTTAATTATTAGATTTTGTTTTTAAATGATATATATATATATATAAAAAGCTAAAGATATGAAAAGGTATTCTTAAAAAGTTCGTAGTCAGCCAAAAGTTTGTGCTTCTAAGATAACTATTAATAAAGAAATCAATTTTCTAAATGATATTATGAGTTGAAAATATTTGTAAACCGGCTTCCTGAATATGTAAAAGAAATTTAATTGTTAGATCCTATTTTATCGCGTTGAAATCATGTTGTTAGTTTATTTTTTTATAAAAAGCTTGCAACATCTTATTTCCAAATTTGAATTTTATTTATGTTATTGATTGATAATATATTTGATTCATCGTATATTCAAGTGACTTTAAGTTTTAATAGTATATTTGATTAGTCTTATTTTCTAGCCTGTCTCATTGCTTTGCGATAGAGATTTCACATTCCGTAGAGTTAGCATATGAAGAAATAAGTGATTTGAGAGATATGGTAGCTTTAAGTTTTGAAGGTTGCTGGAAATAATTATAGTGCTAACAAATGAGATTAGCAAGCTCATTAGTCTAATCATCTTTAACTATAAATAGAAGCTGAAGGAAGTTATTTGAAGTTTCCCTCTCATTTTCTATCAGCCATAAACCTAAATTTACTCTAATTCGTTCTCAAGTTCACAAATTTATAATCCAATCTTCATCAAATCATCTCCAGTTACTAATTAGAAACTAGATCTACATCAATTGATTGGATCTCTTCATTTTGGTTGTATATTCACTTAATTCCCCGCTGTTTGGATTAGATCTCTTATTGATTTCATAGAATTGTGAGATTTGATGAGTGGTTATGATCTTACATGTCTATATTGGATTATATGTTATAATCGGTAGATTTCATCTTCTATATGTTAAATTAACCCAAAAATTTGATTAGACCTAGTAATTTCATATCTAACAACTCTAGGTTAATCTAATAATAGCATATGACGATTAATATGTAGATCTCATGCAATTATTGAGTAATCATGTTTAATGATAGATCTATGATTATATTTGATTGATTCGTGTTTGTATGTAATTGAATAATTATGTATGAATGCAATTGATTAAATTTTCTATTTGAATGGTTGAATTGTTGGAATTATATGTTACGCTTGATTTTTATATTGGTGTTGTGCATGTTTTAGGACTTAGATGGGTGGCCGAAGCATATCGAAGTAAGCTCGAAACCCAAAGCTTGTTTCGAAATTAGAAGATGGGCTCGAAGCTAATATAACGGCGAAGCCAAGAATTTGCTTTGAAGTCAGGAAGTAAGCTCGAAGCCAAATATTTGCATCGATATCGTGAAATCAGTTCAAAAGTCCCCACAAGTTCTTATCAAAGTGCTTCGAATCAAAGTAAATAGATGAATATGCAACTATGTTCGAAACATATCCAATCGAATCAAAATGGTTCTCTACTCGAAGCAAAGCTATGCTCTTGTCCCGAATGAACGAAGTCATATGATTGTTGAGTGTACTTTCTAAATGCGTAATAAACATGATGCAGTTATATTCCTTATGAGTGATGTGCTTCGAAACTCAAAGCGGAGCGCTTCAAAAGTCGAAGCGGAGTGTTTCCTTCCTCTAACCTCTCTTTCTCTCTCCTCATCTTATTTTCATCGTTTGTAGCAAAATAATATGCAATAGTGATCTTGTATGGGTTTCGCTTGCATTTGAACATGAATAAGATCAATGCTACTTGCAACCATCAAATCATTGATATTCTCAACACAACCAAATTTCCATCGACATCACTCTCTCAATTCATGAATCCATCCATGCCTCACACTAGTCCGACATAACCGAAATTAAATCATCGCTCCGAGCGCAACAAACAACCATGCAATGTATTACACAAATCGTTACCGAAGTCTCCACAAAAATCTTCTCAAACCATCCTCTCCTTTTTGGCTCCTCCGCTTTCTCAAACACCATCTCTTTTAAACTCTCTTCCATCCCATCGTCAACACAGTCAGGATCACTCGTTCACCCACCTACTCGGCTTCCCTCTCTCGTTTTCTAATCCTCAATACTTGGACCTCAATCTTAAGTCCAACTCGTATTCCCAAACCTACAAGCTCAAACCACAAAAATCTAAAACAACCAACAACAATTTCTACTCGTTATCCCGCAAACCATTTCTCTGCTTCAACATTCTCAACTTCAAACCCAGCAGTAGTAGTTTATACCAACATACCCACAAACCACTCCAATTAACCTGCAGCTCGAAAACATCATATGTGTAACGACCTACCTTTTTGACAACCCATATCGATAGTTAAACCGACTTAAACCGTTCAAAACGACAAGTCGTTACAATATGCATGAGTCGTTACCTCCCCCCTCTCTCCAAACTCTCCCCAAATAAAAAACTCAAAGCCTTAACTTAATTGATGGGGCGGTATCATAGAAAAAACCAACTTGAAAAAAAAAATGGCGACTGAGAGGCGATTTGTCCACCTATCAACCGCCGTTCGAACTTCCACCAGCAAGTCCTCCCTTCTCTCCCCCGCCTTCAGACCCTCCCAATTTCGTACCGATTCCACCTGAGCACCAACAAAAGACCGACACTGCTTCCCTATCTTCCAGCCAGCAGCCGATAAACCCACGACCACCCACTCCTCCAGATATTGCTATTGCGCCTTGCTCCTTCGCTAAAATCGACAGTGGAGGTTTTCAATTAGTTGTCTCCAAGAAGAATTTGAGATCCTTTCGACTGAAATCGGATGCTGGCACCTCCTATACAATGCGAGCACCTCCCATCCCCAAGCCCGAACTGCCTACGATGCATGCTCAGTCAGCCTGCAATAATCAACATCCTGCTACTAGGCATGGCAATAGGGCGGGGCAGGCACGGGTAGTATCCTCATAATCAACACCCTACTAGTAGGCATGACAATGGGGCGGGGCGGGCACGGTTAGTACCCCCCATCACCCGCCCCGTTAGGTAAATTTTTGCTCCGTGCCCGCCCCATACCCACACGGGTACCCATTAAATGGATTTTAAATAAGTTGCGGATATTCGTGGGTATCCGCAGGTATGCATGATATTTTATTCAAATTATTTTTCAACCGTCTATTGAAATAGTTTAAAAATACGTCCAATAAAAAAAACAAATTAGACCAGGCGTGAAGTTTGGCAATGCGTTGCATGGATTTGACAACGTATTAATATAAATCAGTGAGGAGTGAAGTAGGAACTTTTGTAGGATGACTTGAATTGTTCAATAAAAACATGCGCACAAATACGCAAAAGCAACAACAACGATTTATGCATTGACAAAAAATCACACTCAACACGGGTACCCACAGACACGGATATCTTACTATCCGTACTCGCCCCATTAATTAACGGATATTAAAAAAAACCGTTTATTTTATCCATGGGTGCCTATTTAGCTATCCGTTTCATACCCATGACGAATTTTATCTCGGATAACCGTGGATACGGATTTTTTTGCCATCCCCACCTGCGACAAATCCACCAGCGGTGATGTCAGGTCGCATCAACCAGCGACATGATTCCTTTGCTATCGCTTTGTTACCTCCTCCTGCTGATAAAGCTACGCCGACAAATCAAGTGGAGAGCTCTGAAAAATATGGACAGCAATCAAGCAGAGCATGGAAGGAAGTTGTATCGGGTAATAAATTTCTTGTTTTTTACTTTCAAGTTTTATGAGCCAAAGCAATTTCAAAACATGTACTATGCAAAAATGTATCTAGAATTAGTTCAAAAAAAGCAGGCAACAATGGAATAATGCTATATTAATTTACATTGTTGACTCTAAGTCTAGACCTCACTATCCCTTTTTTAAAACATATACACTTTATGGAAGCCGATAGGAGATTTTACTATCTACTCTAAGGAAGATGGTTTTTACATTATCAAATTTGATCAACAAGAGGACTGCAATAGAATTTTGGAGGGAGGGTCGTATTTTTTATAATAGAAAATTAAGGATGAAGCGTTGGGATGTAGGGATAAAGCTTAATAAGGATATTTTAAATACAATACCTATTTGGATTTGATCACTAGGATTACCACTAGAATATCATACGGATGAGGATATAAGTCGTATTGCTTCTGTACTTGGAAAACCGCTTAAATTGGATAAATTTACAGAAGGAATAAGAAAAATTGCTTTTGCCCGGGTGATGGTTGAAGTTTCTACTAATTTTTATTACCCTAGTAAAATTCCAATTATAACCGAAGACGATAAGATAATTATGCAAGATGTCGAGTATGAATTGTATCCCCTTAAATGCTCGAATTGTCATAGTATCAGACATGTGCAAAAGCAATGCCAGTTTCCTAAAGTATGAGTTCCTGAACAAGTGTCTACACAAGGTCCTAATCTCAATTCGATGGAAATTGATGACAATGTGTAGCGTTCTAATGTGCAAAATCCTGTAGGTTTGTCTTATCATACTCTTGATCGCTCTACAGTTCAGCAAGATGATAGTACAGAGACCCAAAAGCAGATTCCTGAATTAAATGAAAATGATATGAATTCTTCTGAACCTGGTGATATGGTTTCAGTGGATACGGTTGATGATCTGGATGCCTCTGTTGGCAAAAATATGGATAACAGCAAAGGTTTAGACCATATCATGACAAGATCGAGGATGGTATGTAGGACTAGATCGGATGAGGTAGCTGATGATTTCCAAGCAGATATAGACTCCGGAGCAATTGACAACCCAGAATGGATTAATATGGTCAACCAAATCAAGAAAATGAAGAAAACAAAGAAATTTAAGAAGCTGACAAGTTAGTCTGTCACAGGGCCAGGCTTGTCTTTCGGTGTTTAGTTTCTTCCCTCATTATGAAGATGAGTCATTTTTTTTCTAGTGGGTTATAGTTTTGCCTTGTCTTAGATTCTAAGTAGGCATAGATTAATATTGCCCTTAGATTATATGTTTCTGAGTTGTACGAGTTTCAGTGTGAGTGTTTTTTTAGAGTGAGGGTTCTGACACTTGCTTTGAAATGTACACCTTCTGATGTAGAATCTTCATATATATATATATATATATATATATATACATATACACACACACACATACATATATATATATACACACACACATATTAATAATAAAGTACCAAGTTTCTATAAAAAAAACTTAATTGATGGCATATCTAACCCTAACGTTAATATATTTATTGACGGCGTCGAGATCACTCATTTAGATCTTTTCGACGTCGGAAAGCTCATCACTTAAGACATCTAAAGCTCCGTCTCTTCTCCGCTCTGCTGCACCACTAATATAATGATGAACCAAATCCGTTTGTCGGTTACCACATCATTAAATAAAATCCAAGTATTCTCGATGATTGAGTCGAAAGTTGCAATAAAGCACAACTGAATTAAATCTTTGTGCGGCAAATTTCATGAATGAAATTGAGAGCAAAAGGTTGCAATATACAACAAAAGTTGATTTAGGACTATATGATTTGTTTAATTTGGATGTGCCTAAGCATACACATGACTCGCCTTCTAGGCTTTGCAGGTCTGTTCAATATATGACATTACATGGTGAGAAGTATGCATCTCGGTTCTACTGGTTGAATGTTATTGAATATAAATTACCGTATTTGCTGACTGAAATCAGGAGAAAATTATGTTTGTATTTGATCCTGAAGGAGGGCCATTTGATGTTAAAGTCATCTTGGCAATGTTGTATAAATAGGTTGAATGGCACGATACAAATGGCCCTGAGAAGAAAATGCTTAACAATTTCGGCAAGTGCGTTTTCGACCTTGAGGACAAGATCGACTTTGATTGGATGAGATGGTAATAATATGGTCAGCTCCTTCACCCATGCATCAGACTATCCCACCTATGCTTCTATATTGCCAGTTGGACACAAAAATTAGTACATTACTTTAATCATAGCAAGCAAGGCACTAGTGACTAGATGGTTATAACGAATTCTCCTTTTATTTTAAATGGCTTGCCTGCAAATAATTGGCCGTGGAGTTGTACTGGACCATTTATCCTTAATTGGTTACAAGAGCTGAAATGATTGTAAAAGTTTCTGTATAATTGATTGTCACAGATGAAACGACAGGCCAGGAAATATTATCTTTCTTTTTCGATTTCTGTTTCACCTCCTCCTAATCTCTATCTTCTTCTCATTTTCATTATTTGCAATAAAATAAAATACAAAAGTGATCTTGTGCCTATCACAGTTCACTGTAAATTTGGTTGAACTAGTGCTAATCAAAGCAATAAAATTGATAAAAGTTGATGTAAATCAAAGATTGACCAAACCACTATAAAAATTGTGTATTTCATTTTCTTCTCTATTTCCTTTTCGTTCTTACTATTTTTCATTTAACCTTTGAATTTTTATTATTTAGGGTGTTGCATCAAAATATTGTCTTAGTAATATATGCAGCCAATGTATGTTATATGTACAAATCTACGCAGAACAATTTGTTGAATTAACCACACTTTTGCAGTTAATGCTATTGAATAAAGCAAATCATTTTTTTTTCTAATTTACCTTCGCGTTCCTTACTAAATTAAGATGTTTTCCACTTCTATACAACTTTTCTTTTTTCTTTTTTGAATTATACTAGATAACTGAAAAGAAAAAGAAAAAACTTTAGAAAAAACATATAATTGATTCCTCAACAACAAGATCAAACTTTAAAGCTGGATAAGTTGATATACATACACGGGATGAAAGAAGAATCACTTTGTGGCTTTCTGCTCTAAATTTTTCTTGTAAGTCTCCACCAGCTTATCAACCGCAGCTTGAACTGCATCTCTACCACCAATCAAAAGCTTGGTAATAATCTCTGGATCTTTCTCGAACCTTGCCTCCTCAAACTCCTTCCTTGCGTTCTCCCTTAGTACATCTCTCCACAACTCGCCACGATTGTTCGGCCACGTGAAGTACCTCGAGGCTCGGATTATGTCTCGGTATAGACTTAAAGCCTCCCGCCGATTGGATGTCAATCGCTGGCGGATATGCAGGTCGTCTTGTTCTGAGGGTTTTGATTTGGTAACGTGGCGGTCGATGAGTTCGTCAATTGTATCGGGACCTTCGTGAATGCATCGCGTTTTGGTTAATTTAAGGGTTGCGGCGAGATTTTGGATTGGTATGGGTCGACGAAGAGCCATTTATGGATCTAAGCAGAGCTTTGGAAATTTTGATTTGAAGGACGATTTTGATTTAGGGTGTGTTTGAGCGAAACGGAGAAGGCTATTGTAGCGGGGTATTTTAGAGCGGTATTGGTTATTTCAGTCAGTGGAGAATGGACAATGCATTCGCGGATTCAGAAGCGGATTCAGATAGATCATTTAAGCTAGATATTTTAATGGAATATTAATAAAATTATTATAAGAATACAAATTAATTCTATTCAGCTCAAACCAATTCCATTAGGCAGAGTGCTTCGATTCGATCGCAATATAAAAAATCGTATCTCAAACGGATCTCATTTACATAAGTTAATAATTTTTGAAATTTATAAAAATTTAAATTCATTGATTTACTTAATTAATTAACCTAATTAAACCATAACGCACAACAATTGAGTTATAGGAAAACGGATCAGAATGTCCCGTTTCGGTGTTCAACGCGTTCGACTGAAACGATGCATTTTAGAGCCGCGAACGCCCCCTTAGCCAACAAAAATTGGAAGTTGCGGATTTTGGGGGCAATGTCCACAACGCTTCACGGTTATCATTAAAGGATATAAAATTCAACAATGCTACGAAGTCTAAAAATAAGGGTAGAAGACTGTACACCAGCCAGTTGAAAGCTGTCGCGCCGCCCTTAATCCAAATATTGGAGTGAGCACTCAGTCGGTTTGGTTGGTTTTGAGGTAAAAGACTCAAAATGAATTGAAACCGAAAATTTTCCAAATCGAACCGAACCAAGCCAAATTAATTTCAGTTAATTTGGTCGGTAACCGATTTAACCAAACTTCAAGTATTTGTTATTATTTAAATAATAAATTCAATCAAAGTAAAATATAAATTCATGTTTGGAGAAATTTTATATAGTAAATTTTATATTTATAGTGAAATTTGACTTATTTGCAACACATGACTTTGTATTTTATCACTAAACTAATTATTTAAAATGTTGCAACACCGTAAAATTAGATAATAAATTAAAAGTTCGGTTAATTCTTTTAAATCAATAACCAAAAAAATTATTTTACAAATGGAATTCAAATCAATTTAGTTTAAAGTCAAACCGAACCGACCGAAATGGACCGGTTTAGTCATTAATTCGGCTTTAACTGAATATTGCTCGCTCCTATCCAAAATTCCGCAATTAAATATGATGCTTCCCTTAAAACCTGCACAAACCTCGCCTCTATTTCCTTGGGGCCTTCTAGCACTGCCCAATAAAATTACTACAAGTGGTCCGCATAATATCAATATTACTGTTATTTATGGACTATTTGTGGAAAGTTGTAGCGGATCATTTTTACGGGATATTTAACTGGGTTTTGAGGTTAAAATGTAACACCCCACCTCCGTTAAGGTCACTCACAAAGGGAATGCCTTAACTTTGGTGGAGCATTTTAGTAAACAGAACAGAAACTTACAAGACAGATAAAACAGTACTTGAAAAATTTTAACTTTATTACAGCAGAAACAGAAATTAATATGGTTACATCCTTTCAAATTTCAGAATTCAAGTACAAAATATCAGTCTTGTACAAAAGCCTTCAAAATGCATGATTTAAAATCATAATCCCCATGGAACGGAAGCTATACAGAGCCAAGCCATACTTTAAGCACTTCAAGCAAAGAGAAATCCGGATCAAGCTAAAGTATTTCCCTCCTTGGATAACCTAGGGGGGAAACGGAAGAAAGGAGGCGAAACAACAAGGGTCAGACAAAAAGTCTGGCAAGTCCAGTGACTTTCAGCATATGAACAGATAATAATAATATGATATGAACATAAAACTGGATGTGAGATAACTGTAACAGGTGTAGCAGATATAACAGAAAAACAGAATGATATAAACTATTGTTTTACACTTCTCTGCACTAATACTAGTATAGCAGAATTAGGTGTCACCCTAATGTCTAAATTGAAGCAGGAACGGGTACAGAATACTTTAACAGAAACAGAATGCTAATAATTGGCCTTTACTACCCGATCAGAAACAGACAGAAGCAGAAACAGATTTATCCCTACGGAAACAGAATGTAGAATTAGGTGTACACTAGTAATGGGTCTTTACCACCCGAACAGACGGTACCACACAGAAACAGACAGGTGTTACCACCCAACAGAAACAGACGGTACCAACAGAAACAGACAGAATTAAGCGTACCCTAAAACCCTACCCCAAGCGATCGGCTCCCTAATACATAAATATCCTGTGTCGGCCCCACGGTAGGGTGTATCACTCCCTAAAGTGACAACCAATTGGCACAGACCTATTTACAGATGTCACGGCGTCTTACATCCTCAGAGGCAGACCGGGATCCATGCACGCACATGACCCGGTTGGAACGCACCATCAACACCCCTCGCCATTATCAGAATGAACCACTTATAATTAGTTCAGTAAGCGTGCCCGGACCCTACCTACTGTTGGGTCAAAGTTTTGATACCAGAAAGGGTTACTGACTAATATGGGTCCCAAACAACAGATGACACAAGTAATTCCCCTCCTAACCTTGTGTCCCCAGACTAACAGATCTCAGATTAACTTGTTTACAAGTTCAGACATACAGAATTCAGATTTACTAGTTCACAGATTAAGTTAACAAGTTTTCAGACTAACAGATCAGATGTACAGATTTTTCAGATTTGTCTAACTTTGTATTGGGCCTACAGATTCATGGACGGGTTTACTACACCTATTAATCCAGTTGGTTTAACCCTATTTTCCCCCAATACGTTTTAGACGTCATTCTTATCTTAGATTTGCATTAATTAATTATTAATGCCCAGACCTCTCACATTAGGTCGCTAGCTTGTGGCCGCTGGATGGGCCGGGCGGTTCCGGGCAGACTTCTGCCACAAGCCAGACCTAACCTCGTGTCTTAAGCAGGTTATGACTAACTTCTCACATTAGAACCTATTGTTTGCGGCCACTGGATGTGCCGGGCGGTTCCGGGCAGAATTACGCCGCAAACTCATTCTAACCTCGAGTTAGTCACGTTTATCTTTTGCGGCCAATTAATTAATAATTTACCGTTTATGCGCACGCCCAATATATATGCCAATTCAGATTATATCAATAACAGGATGATTATATCAACACAGCAGATAACAGATTTTAGCAGATAACAGATTTTATATGACTTAACGGATTTAACAGATTTAGCAACTTAGCAGATTTTGGCATATAACAGGTTAGGCATTTCAATCTAATTAGCAGTCTAGGCAATATAACAAAACTAGCAGTTTAGGCAACTTGGCAAATTAGCAGATTTAGCAAATTTAATATTTCTAAAGGTTCTATTTACATGCCTTGCCTAATCATAAATTGGCCTAAATTCATATGCCTACATAACTGTTATGATTCACAACATATACTCCATGTTTGCACAAGCGCAGAATATGGACATAATTTGCCATATAACATATGTTCCAATTTTTGTTAAACTAGCATTTTACAGTAGATTCACATATAAATTATACCAAATATAACCATTAATTTCAATGCATGCCATATATCCAAAAATCCCTATTTAGGTGTAATCACAATAATTGATATCCTAATTAATGTAAATCTTTACACCTAAGTTTCCATATCTTCTTCTTTTTAAGTCATGAATTATTATGCAAACTATGCCCAACAATTTAAATCTTTAAATCATATCTTCTAAAAATCAGATCTTGACTTTTATATGCATTTTGTCCAAAGTCTCAAATCATATGTAATCTTACAGTGGTTCCTCTTCTTATTTTATCACAGAATATGCATAGATCTAAAACTAGTTTATAACATATGCTTATTTTTCTAATTAATTACAGATCTAAATAACATATGTTCATTTCTCTAATTAGTTACAGATCTAGATTACAACGTACACTATGCATACAACATATATAAATTATATGTTTACAGTCAAATTCATGCATCCAATCCCAAGTCATATGTCAATATATTTTATGCCTCAGATCTAAAGTCATATGTTCAATTCAGTCTCGTCAAATTTCGCATCATTCATTATTTATCCCAAAATTTGCGTTCATACGTTAATCTCTTATGAGATTAGGCACAGGCTCGTGGTAGCCTGGCTATAGAAACAGAAAGGAAGCAGAAAGGGATACAGAACAGTCATAGAAAAACAGATCTGACAGATATACAATCTCAGATTCAGATTTAAATGCATATCAGAATTATAATTAATGTTTATAGCAGAAAGTAACTGTACTTGCCTTGATTGGATTAAAGAAAGAACTTTAGTTGTTACAGAATTGTTGCAGAAGCTTTTATCTCAAATTTGAATTTAGGATGATGTTGATTGACTTCTAGTTTTGATTCTAGCAGAGTAGCGACGCCATTTTTATTTTTAATTAGAAGAAGAGAGCAATGGAGGCTAGAGAATTGTGTAAGAGACTTAGGTTTAGGTTAGGGATGTATTTATAGGAGGATAGGGTGATTTAGAGCCTTCAGATCAGTCCAGAAGTCATCAGAATCGCACAGCTCGAATACACATCATCCAGCCACTCAAAAGAAGACACGTCACCTCAGAACACTCCAAAATTCGGTGCTGGATTTGTATGGGCGCACTTGGCAGGTGCGCCAGTGTATTTTTGTACTGGCGCACTTCACAAGTGCGCCAGTGTATTCTGGCTTGTTTCCGGTTTTTCTGCCTAACTTCGTTCGTCCATATCTTCTTCATACGGACTCCGATTTACGCAAATTCGGACTCTATTTCGCGTATTTTTCCGAGACGAACACAATGGCGCAACCCGTTTCCCTTATTTCTTCTCCTAAAAATTAATTATACCTTGATTTTTAACTCTTATGTTTACAGAAAATACGGGGTGTTACATTCTCCCCTCCTTAGAGGATTTCGTCCCCGAAATCTTCAAGTTAAGAAGAATGTGTCCTACTATCCAATCACCCATCTACTCAACCATCATCCACAAGCATCCATTGTCCTTAGAAAACTTCTAATGTTGTATGAACATATGCAAAAGTGTGTGTATATGTTCCTTATCTAATGCAAAGATCAGGCGGTCTACTGATTCAGTTGACCTCCTTAATGCGAATTATGTCAGTGCCATGAGTCCAACATGTATGCAATAGAATTCTAATGATATATATTATTTCTATATGAGTGCACAATCATTCACTCAAATGCAACATCCATGTGCTGAATCAATCATTTTGCATCCACAAGAATTGAAAAATGCTCACCCATCCATATGCAGTATGAGAGTGTTTTCGAGCCGATCTAGTGCCTAGTGTGTGTATATGCATCCACGGGCAACCACTTGCATCCACTTGCAACCATCAAACATAACATGTCTCAAACACATGTTTACACCCATTAGTTTCTACCTAAAGTTCGAAGATTCGATCGATAGGATACAGTCGAATGATGGAAGCGAGTACAGATAGAACGAAAATTTGGTTCCCATTAGACATGGGTCCTAAGTATCGGCCCCAAAGACCGAAACCAACATCAAATTGACACCCAGAGGATTACCTTCTTTAGACAATGTCAAAACTGGAAATCCTATCAAAAGTATTTAGATATTTACAGACTAATGGTACAGATCAGGTTCCCTAATGATTCTTAGGAAGCTAAGCATGATAAAATCATACCCCACGAAAACTCAGAATGTATGCGTCATACTTGACGCCTAACACAGATATCCCTCAAACCCCAATCTCAAATAGATGATCCATAACCCTTATGGGTCTGAGTCTACAGCGGAATTCAGAAATAATACTAGTATTAAAGTGCAGAGTATCGATTACAAAATCAAAATACCAGAATCAGAAAAAGTCTTAACTCCATAATCAGATAAAGAAATTAAACCTACTATAGAAATTTTCCTATTTCTATCCTAGCCACTAGCTTCAAGAGTGTTCGCCTGCCCTCCTTGTTCTCGTCTCTTCGGGCGGTCCCTAGTGAAGTGTCCCATCTCCCCACAGTTGAAGCAAGCGCCCTTCCTTTTTCTGCAATCCTTGTTCAGATGAGTCGAGCTCCCACAAGTAAAGCACTTTTTCCCCTTCTTATCTTCAGACTTCTCATCCTTCTTTTGTGTTTCCTTTTTGGGCCCCGCTTTCTTATTATGTGGTTCTTCCTTCTTTGTCTCTTTCGGGCCCTTGTCTTCCTCGTGTAGTAGTGCCATATCCACCAATTTCTCGTAAGTTGCTCCCATGGGTACATGGGTCATGGCTAGGCTGTGCAGTGGCTCATTCAATCCTTTAACAAAGCGGAGAGCCTTTTTATGCTGAGTGTTGACTAAATCCAATCCGAATCTTGCTAGTTGGTTGAACTGGTTGACGTATTCCTTGACCGTCATACTTCCTTGCTTAAGAGATAAGAACTTTTCCAATTGTAAACTTCGTTCAGCTTGCGAGAGGAATTTTGTCTCAAACCTTGTTCTGAAATCCATCCATGTCTCAACCGGCCTCTCGGCGTTAGTGACTTCCCACCAGTAGGAAGCTTCGTCTTTGAGCAGCCATACTGCCAACTGTACCTTCTGCCTATTGTCCACCTCGAAGATAACGAATAGATCCTCAGTTTCTTTTAGCCAATTCCTTGCTTCTACGAATGATTCAGTTCCTTTGAAATCCTTCCCACCCATGGCCCTAAAATCTCTACAGATCTTTGAGAAAGCAATTGCACGAGGAGGGGGTGGAGGAGGGGGATCATTTGCTGGACCTGCAGCGGCGGTCCTAGCCTCAAGATATTGACGAAACCAACCGGGTACATGAACACCCTCTGGTATCTCAGATGCTTCAGACATGCTGGAACGAAAAAAGAAAGGTTCAATACAAAAAGGACTGAAAGAAAGATGTATGGATCTTGGGGATCATGTTTTTTCAAAATAAGCTTTATTTTTGAAAATACTTCCATCCAAAACCTTTTTTGAAATAGTTTTCAAAAACTTTACCCAATCCGGTAACCTTCAGCTCTGATACCAAGTGTAACACCCCACCTCCGTTAAGGTCACTCACAAAGGGAATGCCTTAACTTTGGTGGAGCATTTTAGTAAACAGAACAGAAACTTACAAGACAGATAAAACAGTACTTGAAAAATTTTAACTTTATTACAGCGGAAACAGAAATTAATATGGTTACATCCTTTCAAATTTCAGAATTCAAGTACAAAATATCAGTCTTGTACAAAAGCCTTCAAAATGCATGGTTTAAAATCATAATCCCCATGGAACGGAAGCTATACAGAGCCAAGCCATACTTTAAGCACTTCAAGCAAAGAGAAATCCGGATCAAGCTAAAGTATTTCCCTCCTTGGATAACCTAGGGGGGAAACGGAAGAAAGGAGGCGAAACAACAAGGGTCAGACAAAAAGTCTGGCAAGTCCAGTGACTTTCAGCATATGAACAGATAATAATAATATGATATGAACATAAAACTGGATGTGAGATAACTGTAACAGGTGTAGCAGATATAACAGAAAAACAGAATGATATAAACTATTGTTTTACACTTCTCTGCACTAATACTAGTATAGCAGAATTAGGTGTCACCCTAATGTCTAAATTGAAGCAGGAACGGGTACAGAATACTTTAACAGAAACAGAATGCTAATAATGGGCCTTTACTACCCGATCAGAAACAGACAGAAGCAGAAACAGATTTATCCCTACGGAAACAGAATGTAGAATTAGGTGTACACTAGTAATGGGCCTTTACCACCCGAACAGACGGTACCACACAGAAACAGACAGGTGTTACCACCCAACAGAAACAGACGGTACCAACAGAAACAGACAGAATTAAGCGTACCCTAAAACCCTACCCCAAGCGATCGGCTCCCTAATACATAAATATCCTGTGTCGGCCCCACGGTAGGGTGTATCACTCCCTAAAGTGACAACCAATTGGCACAGACCTATTTACAGATGTCACGGCGTCTTACATCCTCAGAGGCAGACCGGGATCCATGCACGCACATGACCCGGTTGGAACGCACCATCAACACCCCTCGCCATTATCAGAATGAACCACTTATAATTAGTTCAGTAAGCGTGCCCGGACCCTACCTACTGTTGGGTCAAAGTTTTGATACCAGAAAGGGTTACTGACTAATATGGGTCCCAAACAACAGATGACACAAGTAATTCCCCTCCTAACCTTGTGTCCCCAGACTAACAGATCTCAGATTAACTTGTTTACAAGTTCAGACATACAGAATTCAGATTTACTAGTTCACAGATTAAGTTAACAAGTTTTCAGACTAACAGATCAGATGTACAGATTTTTCAGATTTGTCTAACTTTGTATTGGGCCTACAGATTCATGGACGGGTTTACTACACCTATTAATCCAGTTGGTTTAACCCTATTTTCCCCCAATACGTTTTAGACGTCATTCTTATCTTAGATTTGCATTAATTAATTATTAATGCCCAGACCTCTCACATTAGGTCGCTAGCTTGTGGCCGCTGGATGGGCCGGGCGGTTCCGGGCAGACTTCTGCCACAAGCCAGACCTAACCTCGTGTCTTAAGCAGGTTATGACTAACTTCTCACATTAGAACCTATTGTTTGCGGCCACTGGATGTGCCGGGCGGTTCCGGGCAGAATTACGCCGCAAACTCATTCTAACCTCGAGTTAGTCACGTTTATCTTTTGCGGCCAATTAATTAATAATTTACCGTTTATGCGCACGCCCAATATATATGCCAATTCAGATTATATCAATAACAGGATGATTATATCAACACAGCAGATAACAGATTTTAGCAGATAACAGATTTTATATGACTTAACGGATTTAACAGATTTAGCAACTTAGCAGATTTTGGCATATAACAGGTTAGGCATTTCAATCTAATTAGCAGTCTAGGCAATATAACAAAACTAGCAGTTTAGGCAACTTGGCAAATTAGCAGATTTAGCAAATTTAATATTTCTAAAGGTTCTATTTACATGCCTTGCCTAATCATAAATTGGCCTAAATTCATATGCCTATATAATTGTCATGATTCACAACATATACTCCATGTTTGCACAAGCGCAGAATATGGACATAATTTGCCATATAACATATGTTCCAATTTTTGTTAAACTAGCATTTTACAGTAGATTCACATATAAATTATACCAAATATAACCATTAATTTCAATGCATGCCATATATCCAAAAATCCCTATTTAGGTGTAATCACAATAATTGATATCCTAATTAATGTAAATCTTTACACCTAAGTTTCCATATCTTCTTCTTTTTAAGTCATGAATTATTATGCAAACTATACCCAACAATTTAAATCTTTAAATCATATCTTCTAAAAATCAGATCTTGACTTTTATATGCATTTTGTCCAAAGTCTCAAATCATATGTAATCTTACAGTGGTTCCTCTTCTTCTTTTATCACAGAATATGCATAGGTCTAAAACTAGTTTATAACATATGCTTATTTTTCTTATTAATTACAGATCTAAATAACATATGTTCATTTCTCTAATTAGTTACAGATCTAGATTACAACGTACACTATGCATACAACATATATAAATTATATGTTTACAGTCAAATTCATGCATCCAATCCCAAGTCATATGTCAATATATTTTATGCCTCAGATCTAAAGTCATATGTTCAATTCAGTCTCGTCAAATTTCGCATCATTCATTATTTATCCCAAAATTTGCATTCATACGTTAATCTCTTATGAGATTAGGCACAGGCTCGTGGTAGCCTGGCTATAGAAACAGAAAGGAAGCAGAAAGGGATACAGAACAGTCACAGAAAAACAGATCTGACAGATATATAATCTCAGATTCAGATTTAAAAGCATATCAGAATTATAATTAATGTTTATAGCAGAAAGTAACTGTACTTGCCTTGATTGGATTAAAGAAAGAACTTTAGTTGTTACAGAATTGTTGCAGAAGCTTTTATCTCAAATTTGAATTTAGGATGATGTTGATTGACTTCTAGTTTTGATTCTAGCAGAGTAGCGACGCCATTTTTATTTTTAATTAGAAGAAGAGAGCAATGGAGGCTAGAGAATTGTGTAAGAGACTTAGGTTTAGGTTAGGGATGTATTTATAGGAGGATAGGGTGATTTAGAGCCTTCAGATCAGTCCAGAAGTCATCAGAATCGCACAGCTCGAATACACATCATCCAGCCACTCAAAAGAAGACACGTCACCTCAGAACACTCCAGAATTCGGTGCTGGATTTGTATGGGCGCACTTGGCAGGTGCGCCAGTGTATTTTTGTACTGGCGCACTTCACAAGTGCGCCAGTGTATTCTGGCCTGTTTCCTGTTTTTCTGCCTAACTTCGTTCGTCCATATCTTCTTCATACGGACTCCGATTTACGCAAATTCGGACTCTATTTCGCGTATTTTTCCGAGACGAACACAATGGCGCAACCCGTTTCCCTTATTTCTTCTCCTAAAAATTAATTATACCTTGATTTTTAACTCTTATGTTTACAGAAAATACGGGGTGTTACATTCTCCCCTCCTTAGAGGATTTCGTCCCCGAAATCTTCAAGTTAAGAAGAATGTGTCCTACTATCCAATCACCTATCTACTCAACCATCATCCACAAGCATCCATTGTCCTTAGAAAACTTCTAATGTTGTATGAACATATGCAAAAGTGTGTGTATATGTTCCTTATCTAATGCAAAGATCAGGCGGTCTACTGATTCAGTTGACCTCCTTAATGCGAATTATGTCAGTGCCATGAGTCCAACATGTATGCAATAGAATTCTAATGATATATATTATTTCTATATGAGTGCACAATCATTCACTCAAATGCAACATCCATGTGCTGAATCAATCATTTTGCATCCACAAGAATTGAAAAATGCTCACCCATCCATATGCAGTATGAGAGTGTTTTCGAGCCGATCTAGTGCCTAGTGTGTGTATATGCATCCACGGGCAACCACTAGCAACCACTTGCATCCACTTGCAACCATCAAACATAACATGTCTCAAACACATGTTTACACCCATTAGTTTCTACCTAAAGTTCGAAGATTCGATCGATAGGATACAGTCGAATGATGGAAGCGAGTACAGATAGAACGAAAATTTGGTTCCCATTAGACATGGGTCCTAAGTATCGGCCCCAAAGACCGAAACCAACATCAAATTGACACCCAGAGGATTACCTTCTTTAGACAATGTCAAAACTGGAAATCCTATCAAAAGTATTTAGATATTTACAGACTAATGGTACAGATCAGGTTCCCTAATGATTCTTAGGAAGCTAAGCATGATAAAATCATACCCCACGAAAACTCAGAATGTATGCGTCATACTTGACGCCTAACACAGATATCCCTCAAACCCCAATCTCAAACAGATGATCCATAACCCTTATGGGTCTGAGTCTACAGCGGAATTCAGAAATAATACTAGTATTAAAGTGCAGAGTATCGATTACAAAATCAAAATACCAGAATCAGAAAAAGTCTTAACTCCATAATCAGATAAAGAAATTAAACCTACTATAGAAATTTTCCTATTTCTATCCTAGCCACTAGCTTCAAGAGTGTTCGCCTGCCCTCCTTGTTCTTGTCTCTTCGGGCAGTCCCTAGTGAAGTGTCCCATCTCCCCACAGTTGAAGCAAGCGCCCTTCCTTTTTCTGCAATCCTTGTTCAGATGAGTCGAGCTCCCACAAGTAAAGCACTTTTTCCCCTTCTTATCTTCAGACTTCTCATCCTTCTTTTGTGTTTCCTTTTTGGGCCCCGCTTTCTTATTATGTGGTTCTTCCTTCTTTGTCTCTTTCGGGCCCTTGTCTTCCTCGTGTAGTAGTGCCATATCCACCAATTTCTCGTAAGTTGCTCCCATGGGTACATGGGTCATGGCTAGGCTGTGCAGTGGCTCATTCAATACTTTAACAAAGCGGAGAGCCTTTTTATGCTAAGTGTTGACTAAATCCAATCCGAATCTTGCTAGTTGGTTGAACTGGTTGACGTATTCCTTGACCGTAATACTTCCTTGCTTAAGAGATAAGAACTTTTCCAATTGTAAACTTCGTTCAGCTTGCGAGAGGAATTTTGTCTCAAACCTTGTTCTGAAATCCATCCATGTCTCAACCGGCCTCTCGGCGTTAGTGACTTCCCACCAGTAGGAAGCTTCGTCTTTGAGCAGCCATACTGCCAACTGTACCTTCTGCCTATCGTCCACCTCGAAGATAACGAATAGATCCTCGGTTTCTTTTAGCCAATTCCTTGCTTCTACGAATGATTCAGTTCCTTTGAAATCCTTCCCACCCATGGCCCTAAAATCTCTACAGATCTTTGAGAAAGCAATTGCACGAGGAGGGGGTGGAGGAGGGGGATCATTTGCTGGACCTGCAGCGGCGGTCCTAGCCTCAAGATATTGACGAAACCAACCGGGTACATGAACACCCTCTGGTATCTCAGATGCTTCAGACATGTTGGAACGAAAAAGGAAAGGTTCAATACAAAAAGGACTGAAAGAAAGATATATGGATCTTGGGGATCATGTTTTTTCAAAATAAGCTTTATGTTTGAAAATACTTCCATCCAAAACCTTTTTGAAAATAGTTTTCAAAAACTTTACCCAATCCGGTAACCTTCAGCTCTGATACCAAGTGTAACACCCCACCTCCGTTAAGGTCACTCACAAAGGGAATGCCTTAACTTTGGTGGAGCATTTTAGTAAACAGAACAGAAACTTACAAGACAGATAAAACAGTACTTGAAAAATTTTAACTTTATTACAGCGGAAACAGAAATTAATATGGTTACATCCTTTCAAATTTCAGAATTCAAGTACAAAATATCAGTCTTGTACAAAAGCCTTCAAAATGCATGGTTTAAAATCATAATCCCCATGGAACGGAAGCTATACAGAGCCAAGCCATACTTTAAGCACTTCAAGCAAAGAGAAATCCGGATCAAGCTAAAGTATTTCCCTCCTTGGATAACCTAGGGGGGAAACGGAAGAAAGGAGGCGAAACAACAAGGGTCAGACAAAAAGTCTGGCAAGTCCAGTGACTTTCAGCATATGAACAGATAATAATAATATGATATGAACATAAAACTGGATGTGAGATAACTGTAACAGGTGTAGCAGATATAACAGAAAAACAGAATGATATAAACTATTGTTTTACACTTCTCTGCACTAATACTAGTATAGCAGAATTAGGTGTCACCCTAATGTCTAAATTGAAGCAGGAACGGGTACAGAATACTTTAACAGAAACAGAATGCTAATAATGGGCCTTTACTACCCGATCAGAAACAGACAGAAGCAGAAACAGATTTATCCCTACGGAAACAGAATGTAGAATTAGGTGTACACTAGTAATGGGCCTTTACCACCCGAACAGACGCTACCACACAGAAACAGACAGGTGTTACCACCCAACAGAAACAGACGGTACCCACAGAAACAGACAGAATTAAGCGTACCCTAAAACCCTACCCCAAGCGATCGGCTCCCTAATACATAAATATCCTGTGTCGGCCCCATGGTAGGGTGTATCACTCCCTAAAGTGACAACCAATTGGCACAGACCTATTTACAGATGTCACGGCGTCTTACATCCTCAGAGGCAGACCGGGATCCATGCACGCACATGACCCGGTTGGAACGCACCATCAACACCCCTCGCCATTATCAGAATGAACCACTTATAATTAGTTCAGTAAGCGTGCCCGGACCCTACCTACTGTTGGGTCAAAGTTTTGATACCAGAAAGGGTTACTGACTAATATGGGTCCCAAACAACAGATGACACAAGTAATTCCCCTCCTAACCTTGTGTCCCCAGACTAACAGATCTCAGATTAACTTGTTTACAAGTTCAGACATACAGAATTCAAATTTACTAGTTCACAGATTAAGTTAACAAGTTTTCAGACTAACAGATCAGATGTACAGATTTTTCAGATTTGTCTAACTTTGTATTGGGCCTACAGATTCATGGACGGGTTTACTACACCTATTAATCCAATTGGTTTAACCCTATTTTCCCCCAATACGTTTTAGACGTCATTCTTATCTTAGATTTGCATTAATTAATTATTAATGCCCAGACCTCTCACATTAGGTCGCTAGCTTGTGGCCGCTGGATGGGTCGGGCGGTTCCGGGCAGACTTCTGCCACAAGCCAGACCTAACCTCGTGTCTTAAGCAGGTTATGACTAACTTCTCACATTAGAACCTATTGTTTGCGGCCACTGGATGTGCCGGGCGGTTCCGGGCAGAATTACGCCGCAAACTCATTCTAACCTCGAGTTAGTCACGTTTATCTTTTGCGGCCAATTAATTAATAATTTACCGTTTATGCGCACGCCCAATATATATGCCAATTCAGATTATATCAATAATAGGATGATTATATCAACACAGCAGATAACAGATTTTAGCAGATAACAGATTTTATATGACTTAACGGATTTAACAGATTTAGCAACTTAGCAGATTTTGGCATATAACAGGTTAGGCATTTCAATCTAATTAGCAGTCTAGGCAATATAACAAAACTAGCAGCTTAGGCAACTTGGCAAATTAGCAGATTTAGCAAATTTAATATTTCTAAAGGTTCTATTTACATGCCTTGCCTAATCATAAATTGGCCTAAATTCATATGCCTACATAATTGTCATGATTCACAACATATACTCCATGTTTGCACAAGCGCAGAATATGGACATAATTTGCCATATAACATATGTTCCAATTTTTGTTAAACTAGCATTTTACAGTAGATTCACATATAAATTATACCAAATATAACCATTAATTTCAATGCATGCCATATATCCAAAAATCCCTATTTAGGTGTAATCACAATAATTGATATCCTAATTAATGTAAATCTTTACACCTAAGTTTCCATATCTTCTTCTTTTTAAGTCATGAATTATTATGCAAACTATACCCAACAATTTAAATCTTTAAATCATATCTTCTAAAAATCAGATCTTGACTTTTATATGCATTTTGTCCAAAGTCTCAAATCATATGTAATCTTACAGTGGTTCCTCTTCTTCTTTTATCACAGAATATGCATAGGTCTAAAATTAGTTTATAACATATGCTTATTTTTCTAATTAATTACAGATCTAAATAACATATGTTCATTTCTCTAATTAGTTACAGATCTAGATTACAACGTACACTATGCATACAACATATATAAATTATATGTTTACAGTCAAATTCATGCATCCAATCCCAAGTCATATGTCAATATATTTTATGCCTCAGATCTAAAGTCATATGTTCAATTCAGTCTCGTCAAATTTCGCATCATTCATTATTTATCCCAAAATTTGCGTTCATACGTTAATCTCTTATGAGATTAGGCACAGGCTCGTGGTAGCCTGGCTATAGAAACAGAAAGGAAGCAGAAAGGGATACAGAACAGTCACAGAAAAACAGATCTGACAGATATACAATCTCAGATTCAGATTTAAAAGCATATCAGAATTATAATTAATGTTTATAGCAGAAAGTAACTGTACTTGCCTTGATTGGATTAAAGAAAGAACTTTAGTTGTTACAGAATTGTTGCAGAAGCTTTTATCTCAAATTTGAATTTAGGATGATGTTGATTGACTTCTAGTTTTGATTCTAGCAGAGTAGCGACGCCATTTTTATTTTTAATTAGAAGAAGAGAGCAATGGAGGCTAGAGAATTGTGTAAGAGACTTAGGTTTAGGTTAGGGATGTATTTATAGGAGGATAGGGTGATTTAGAGCCTTCAGATCAGTCCAGAAGTCATCAGAATCGCACAGCTCGAATACACATCATCCAGCCACTCAAAAGAAGACACGTCACCTCAGAACACTCCAGAATTCGGTGCTGGATTTGTATGGGCGCACTTGGCAGGTGCGCCAGTGTATTTTTGTACTGGCGCACTTCACAAGTGCGCCAGTGTATTCTGGCCTGTTTCCGGTTTTTCTGCCTAACTTCGTTCGTCCATATCTTCTTCATACGGACTCCGATTTACGCAAATTCGGACTCTATTTCGCGTATTTTTCCGAGACGAACACAATGGCGCAACCCGTTTCCCTAATTTCTTCTCCTAAAAATTAATTATACCTTGATTTTTAACTCTTATGTTTACAGAAAATACGGGGTGTTACATTCTCCCCTCCTTAGAGGATTTCGTCCCCGAAATCTTCAAGTTAAGAAGAATGTGTCCTACTATCCAATCACCCATCTACTCAACCATCATCCACAAGCATCCGTTGTCCTTAGAAAACTTCTAATGTTGTATGAACATATGCAAAAGTGTGTGTATATGTTCCTTATCTAATGCAAAGATCAGGTGGTCTACTGATTCAGTTGACCTCCTTAATGCGAATTATGTCAGTGCCATGAGTCCAACATGTATGCAATAGAATTCTAATGATATATATTATTTCTATATGAGTGCACAATCATTCACTCAAATGCAACATCCATGTGCTGAATCAATCATTTTGCATCCACAAGAATTGAAAAATGCTCACCCATCCATATGCAGTATGAGAGTGTTTTCGAGCCGATCTAGTGCCTAGTGTGTGTATATGCATCCACGGGCAACCACTAGCAACCACTTGCATCCACTTGCAACCATCAAACATAACATGTCTCAAACACATGTTTACACCCATTAGTTTCTACCTAAAGTTCGAAGATTCGATCGATAGGATACAGTCGAATGATGGAAGCGAGTACAGATAGAACGAAAATTTGGTTCCCATTAGACATGGGTCCTAAGTATCGGCCCCAAAGACCGAAACCAACATCAAATTGACACCCAGAGGATTACCTTCTTTAGACAATGTCAAAACTGGAAATCCTATCAAAAGTATTTAGATATTTACAGACTAATGGTACAGATCAGGTTCCCTAATGATTCTTAGGAAGCTAAGCATGATAAAATCATACCCCACGAAAACTCAGAATGTATGCGTCATACTTGACGCCTAACACAGATATCCCTCAAACCCCAATCTCAAATAGATGATCCATAACCCTTATGGGTCTGAGTCTACAGCGGAATTCAGAAATAATACTAGTATTAAAGTGCAGAGTATCGATTACAAAATCAAAATACCAGAATCAGAAAAAGTCTTAACTCCATAATCAGATAAAGAAATTAAACCTACTATAGAAATTTTCCTATTTCTATCCTAGCCACTAGCTTCAAGAGTGTTCGCCTGCCCTCCTTGTTCTCGTCTCTTCGGGCAGTCCCTAGTGAAGTGTCCCATCTCCCCACAGTTGAAGCAAGCGCCCTTCCTTTTTCTGCAATCCTTGTTCAGATGAGTCGAGCTCCCACAAGTAAAGCACTTTTTCCCCTTCTTATCTTCAGACTTCTCATCCTTCTTTTGTGTTTCCTTTTTGGGCCCCGCTTTCTTATTATGTGGTTCTTCCTTCTTTGTCTCTTTCGGGCCCTTGTCTTCCTCGTGTAGTAGTGCCATATCCACCAATTTCTCGTAAGTTGCTCCCATGGGTACATGGGTCATGGCTAGTGAAACGACCCGCAAATCCGTGCTATCTGAGTTGACTAATAACACTACACGTCCAACCCAAATAACACAGAAATACGACTCATTATTAGAAAGAAGTTAGAGGATGAGAAATAGAAAGAAAGAAATATTAGAATAGAAGAAAAACGAAGATCACAACTCACAGCGGAACGAATAAAATATATTCTATAACATAAGCTTTGAAATACAAATCTGTTTTGTACATATACACATACCATCATCAGAGTACACATAACATTTGATTCAGCGGAAGTAACTCTAAATAACTAACGTTGAAGCCTCCTTCTTCAAGCTCCTCCCAGTGTATCTGTAAAAGCCTGAAACACTTGACTGCCCGTACAAATTTGGGCACCCAAGAGTTTAGGGAAAACAAACAAAATAAACTATGGGTCAGTCATGGGACTGGTGTGAGTAAACTCCAACCACTTGTTTAACTTTCAAAAATCCTTTTCGAAAGAAAAGATAATAGTAAGACCAGCCCACACATAAACATGGACGGTTTTTACCTTACTATAACCCAAAACACTTTGATACGAAAATCCAGTGATATTATAATAATGTCTACATCAAATAAATAACCAAATAGCAGAACGCTTGCATCTCACGCTCCACATATATAGTATAAAATCAAAAACCGCATGGCGCTTATTGGAGATTGGATTTCCAACATGACAAGGTATGGAACTACCTTCCGATGATGTATCTCTAGAGGCGAATACACCTGGGTTCAACAAGAACATCTTGCAACCCGGCCCACACATGACCGACCACTCATTTCGCTTGAGTGTATCGAATGTATATCACCAACGGTTGGACTCAAACCACCGTTTCCCGAATGGGCAGAATCGATAGATTTAGAAACAAAAGGAATTTCCCTAGATAGGTGATTATACACCCTAATGGGTGCGACCCACATAGCCATGCTGCCTGCCCGATTTTTGTCCTTTCCCGGTTGTTGAGGCCTGAGGCTACGAATACTTACCATTCATTGATAGCACAATCACTTTGAATGCCACATTGTCAGATCCGTTAATCACTAGTTGAGTTTGCACAAATATTCTGGATATTATGCTAAGGGATAAATCCGTTGCAACCATATATATTCATACAGACCAACCCAATTGATCATTGGAAATACTCTGTCAGACATTCGTCCATATACGTTCGTTCTGGGACTGAACGAAACCGAAGGCACCATTTCTATTAATAGAAAAAGCCCTTGCACTTCACTCCGTCTTCAATACATTCAGCATACTTGGTTCGCAACGCTTATGCCGATACGGAGTGGTTCTTCGGATAATAATCCAACCGGTCTCTCCATATTGACAACGATGGTCAAAACTTCGATAGTCTGTGATTTAACTATCGAATAAAAACAAGTGTTCATCCAACATATCAAACAAATCACTGGGCTCTTTAATTAATATTTCATTAATTAAATCTCTTCTCCATTTTCTCTATCAATATTTGTTAACCAAATATTTTCAATAATCATTTTGCCTCTTATGCCATTTGGAAAACGTTTCCCAATATTAACTTCTTTTATTTTCTATATATTAGAAAATGTCTCTATTTGCAATTGAAAACAATTTCAATTACTTATCTCTATCCTTTTACAACATTCGATTTTTATATTCACTTTCCTATCGAATTCAATACGTCGATACAATGATTTCAAATTATCAAAATATCTTAAAAATATTCTAACTTCTTAAATTTCCGAAAAATTTCGCCATAACCTCCCCTGTATCGGGAGCATCGGGAAATTTCAAATAGCTTCCCGGTATCTTCCTCAATCAAAAAGAAAAAGGAAAAGCCAAGCGGCTTGCCGATACGGCGCATAAAACCCATATATGAATTTAAACATGTACCTTATTGTCGAGCACATAAATTAAAATCTTCATATACTCCATCCCATATCTGTTTAATACCTGTTCACCTGTTTCCAATTCAATTCAACTCAATCCATTCGTTTTAATTAAATTTTGAATCGTTTGAATTCAGTTTCGCTCAATTATTCTTTAATTAGCCCTTTTGCCTATTTCACTTCTTTGTTTGAACATAACATGTTCAAACAAAATATTTAATTAGCTTATATCCAAATTGAATTTCAAATTTCCAATTCTAGCTTCCCTTTCGATTTCGAATATAAATTTTCAAATCGAGTTTACTTATTTAACGCCCAATGTCAATTCAACATCTCCTTTTCTAACTACTATTCGAATTAGTTAATTCTATTCAAAGTCAAAATCTGATTTCTGTTTCAAAAATCAATTTCCTTACTTCACTTGAGTTCACACATTTTTTTATAACTAAATTCTGAAATTTTCTAATTAGGAATTCGGATTTTATTTGCTTAAAAATCCTTTTATAAAATGAAATAAACCGTTATGGTTTTAAAACGATTCTGGCGCTGTTTTTCTGAAAATTTGATTTTGACATAACTCAAAATCTATACGACGAAATTCATATTTTTCTCTTCCATTAGAAAACTATTATCAAACTGGTCCTGACGTTTCTTGTTTCAAAGAATTTCGACTTCAATTGCGTTCTGTATACTCAATTGAAGTTCAAATCGCTATTTTACGAACTGCAGCGCTGCGGCGAGTTCGTTTTAATTATATTTATATATATAAACCTTTAAACTTCTTTAAAATGAATTCAACTCCGTTTAACTCTATTTGAATTCCTTGATTCAAATTCCAATCTCACCTTTGAATTCTATATTTCAAATCCCAATTCCTTTTCTATTTGATATTCAAATTTAATACTTGAATTTCTATTTGAATTCCCTATATTCAAATTTTATGTTTGAATTCATTTGAATTCTCTTATTCAAACTCTATTTTTAAATTCCATTTGAATTCCATATTCAAACTTATTTTTAACACCATTTGAATTTCTTCACTCAAATCCATTTGGACTCCCTTGAATTCAAATTCCATTTCAAAACTATTTGGATTTCCTATTTTGAAATCCTATTTCAATCCTACTTTGAAATCCTATTTTCAAAGTTTATTTCAAATTCTATTTTGAAATTCATATTCAAATTTCTACTTGAATTTCTATATTCAATTCCATGTTCAAATTCAACACTTGAATTTCTATTTCAAATCTCAATTCAAATTTCATATTTAAATTCCATTCAAATCTCTATTCAAATTTCACATTTGAATTCTTCTTTGAAATACTATATTCCAAATTCTATTTTTCATTCAAATTTCGTCTATTCAAATTCTATTTGAACTTCTATTTGAATTTCTAATATTCAATCTTCTTTTAAAATTCAAATATTTAAACTCCTTTTAAAATTCAAATATTTAAACTCCTTTTCTAATTCTACTATTCAAATGTCATACTCAAATTTCATTTGAGTTATATATTTTTAAAATTTCATTTCACATCCTATTTGAAGTTTCCTTTCAAATTCCAGTTTCACGCTTATATTTCCATTTCTGAATTATCAAATGATAATTCTTTTTCATTTCATTTATAACTTCGTTATAAAAGAACTATTTATAAACTTCGTTTGTAAAGAAACTACTTGTTTTATTTTTCAAAAACAAGTTTATATTTTATTTCCATTTAAAATTCAAATTCTATTTAAAGATAGAATTTTCCCTTTTAAAACTCAAATATCCCTTTTACGATATTTTTAAAGATCATTACTTAAGCCAAGTGATAAAACACACAAAGCAACCAATTATTTATTTTTCTAACACATCATATATAAAAATATATATGCAAACAAATAAACAAACAGATAATATTTTTTTTTGAGGAATCCCGTTGGATTCCTCCAACCTGTTTTCCTGCATCCACAGATGTTAGCACATAAATAATACCCATTCTGCTTCGTGGCAGAACATCGCGGTATAGAAGGTCATCCACTAATCATAGCGTGGGACGTATAGGGTAATCATCCGCTATGGTACCGCGGGCATCCGCTAATGAGACTGCGGGAATCCAACCAACCAATCAACCCAATATATATATATATATATAGCCTAAATAACTAATATATATAAAGCCAGCAGAAAATCCAAACAAGCAGCAACAACTATTTTTAACGAAATAAAAATAATTATAAATAGAAGGTGAGTGAGATTTACTCACCTGATTTAAAATCTGCACTTGTACCAATTTCAATTCCTTCTTATTGATTTTCGAGTCTTCGAACTTCACACGGATGATTCCATTTGATTTATATTTGCCTAAGAAAAATCCGTGTTCTATAAATAAGCTAATGAATTTCCATAACAAGGTTTCATGTTAAAAACTTACTAATATTTTATTTTTTCCTATTTTCCTGGTTTTGAACATCTAACGGTTTCAAGCCTAAATTTTCCGCTCGTCTAATTTATACTCTTTAAAATAAGATAGTAAATAAATCTCCCTTTTCAGTTTTCAAATTCTAGGTAACAATTAAAGTCATTTTCTTCCATCTTAACAGAATTCGGAATTCTTGCGAAATAAAATTCTATACCTTAACTACTTTGGATTTAATTTAAACATCATCAGCCTTAGATTAAATAAGTTAACTTAACATTATTCATATACAGTAAATAAAAATAAACGGTTACCTTACTTCCTTTCTTAACGATTAGTTCACAAAATTTAAAACGAATTAAAACTTTAGTGACAAATTAAATTTATAACTAAATTTACCAATTACCTTATTTCGTTCAGCTCGAAATCCTTACTGCTTCACACTATCGACTTCAACCTCCTCCAGAAAATCACGTCTTCATCTCCTGCATCTACATCTCCATATTTTACTGGCCGAACTCCTAACCTTCACCAATGTCGGCCTCTCCACCCAGCCCCTCAACATCAAGTTCGAATACCCAAAAAGACCAACTGTCACTGCACCTCATAGAAACCCTCCCAATTTCTGAAATCGCAATGCCTCAATTATCCAATCGCACCCTTAACTCATGGATCGACACCTCCTCAACACTCATCACAAACCCACGGTGACCCCATGTAGCTCGAGCGCGATGGATCGAAGTCCCACAATCAGGTCGAACTCTATCCAAAGGCGCGACTGGTTCTCGAAGTCGAGATTTTGACCTCCTTCCTCAGCGCGTACGAGTAGCTTCGATCTTGAGTTAAACCGATTCTTTCAAATTCATTTTTTTTTCTAATCGGAGAATCGATTTCCAAATTGACTGAGAAAAGGAATTAAAGAGAAAAGGCTTTGCAAGTGGTTCTCTATTGGATTTGGGAATGGGCAGAATAGCGAGAGCGAGGCTAAATTTATAGCTGCGAAGAGGGAGCAATTCGTACCAGGCTTTAAATTCTTGTTTGCTTGACGCTGAACAGGGGAAGACATAAATTTTGGCTCGAGGAAGGAAATAGGGTGGCATTAAAAGAAGTAGGTCGGCTGGTTAAAGTTTGATTTGATTTTTCTTTAATTAAAACTAAATTATATCGCGGTTCTTTAATTTAAAATTCTGAACCGCTATTTAAACGTACAGACCGACGATTCAATATTATAACGCTATTTTGAATTCAACGAAATAAACTGTATAATTTAATTCGAACATTAAAAATAACATTTATATTATAAATTCAATATTTAAACCCTTATTAAATATTTAAAATAAATCGACTAAAAATCCGGGTCGTTACAGCTAGGCTGTGCAGTGGCTCATTCAATCCTTTAACAAAGCGGAGAGCCTTTTTATGCTGAGTGTTGACTAAATCCAATCCGAATCTTGCTAGTTGGTTGAACTGGTTGACGTATTCCTTGACCGTCATACTTCCTTGCTTAAGAGATAAGAACTTTTCCAATTGTAAACTTCGTTCAGCTTGCGAGAGGAATTTTGTCTCAAACCTTGTTCTGAAATCCATCCATGTCTCAACCAGCCTCTCGGCGTTAGTGACTTCCCACCAGTAGGAAGCTTCGTCTTTGAGCAGCCATACTGCCAACTGTACCTTCTGCCTATCGTCCACCTCGAAGATAACGAATAGATCCTCAGTTTCTTTTAGCCAATTCCTTGCTTCTACGAATGATTCAGTTCCTTTGAAATCCTTCCCACCCATGGCCCTAAAATCTCTACAGATCTTTGAGAAAGCAATTGCACGAGGAGGGGGTGGAGGAGGGGGATCATTTGCTGGACCTGCAGCGGCGGTCCTAGCCTCAAGATATTGACGAAACCAACTGGGTACATGAACACCCTCTGGTATCTCAGATGCTTCAGACATGCTGGAACGAAAAAGGAAAGGTTCAATACAAAAAGGACTGAAAGAAAGATATATGGATCTTGGGGATCATGTTTTTTCAAAATAAGCTTTATTTTTGAAAATACTTCCATCCAAAACCTTTTTGAAAATAGTTTTCAAAAACTTTACCCAATCCGGTAACCTTCAGCTCTGATACCAAGTGTAACACCCCACCTCCGTTAAGGTCACTCACAAAGGGAATGCCTTAACTTTGGTGGAGCATTTTAGTAAACAGAACAGAAACTTACAAGACAGATAAAATAGTACTTGAAAAATTTTAACTTTATTACAGCGGAAACAAAAATTAATATGGTTACATCCTTTCAAATTTCAGAATTCAAGTACAAAATATCAGTCTTGTACAAAAGCCTTCAAAATGCATGGTTTAAAATCATAATCCCCATGGAACGGAAGCTATACAGAGCCAAGCCATACTTTAAGCACTTCAAGCAAAGAGAAATCCGGATCAAGCTAAAGTATTTCCCTCCTTGGATAACCTAGGGGGGAAACGGAAGAAAGGAGGCGAAACAACAAGGGTCAGACAAAAAGTCTGGCAAGTCCAGTGACTTTCAGCATATGAACAGATAATAATAATATGATATGAACATAAAACTGGATGTGAGATAACTGTAACAGGTGTAGCAGATATAACAGAAAAACAGAATGATATAAACTATTGTTTTACACTTCTCTGCACTAATACTAGTATAGCAGAATTAGGTGTCACCCTAATGTCTAAATTGAAGCAGGAACGGGTACAGAATACTTTAACAGAAACAGAATGCTAATAATGGGCCTTTACTACCCGATCAGAAACAGACAGAAGCAGAAACAGATTTATCCCTACGGAAACAGAATGTAGAATTAGGTGTACACTAGTAATGGGCCTTTACCACCCGAACAGACGCTACCACACAGAAACAGACAGGTGTTACCACCCAACAGAAACAGACGGTACCAACAGAAACAGACAGAATTAAGCGTACCCTAAAACCCTACCCCAAGCGATCGGCTCCCTAATACATAAATATCCTGTGTCGGCCCCACGGTAGGGTGTATCACTCCCTAAAGTGACAACCAATTGGCACAGACCTATTTACAGATGTCACGGCGTCTTACATCCTCAGAGGCAGACCGGGATCCATGCACGCACATGACCCGGTTGGAACGCACCATCAACACCCCTCGCCATTATCAGAATGAACCACTTATAATTAGTTCAGTAAGCGTGCCCGGACCCTACCTACTGTTGGGTCAAAGTTTTGATACCAGAAAGGGTTACTGACTAATATGGGTCCCAAACAACAGATGACACAAGTAATTCCCCTCCTAACCTTGTGTCCCCAGACTAACAGATCTCAGATTAACTTGTTTACAAGTTTAGACATACAGAATTCAGATTTACTAGTTCACAGATTAAGTTAACAAGTTTTCAGACTAACAGATCAGATGTACAGATTTTTCAGATTTGTCTAACTTTGTATTGGGCCTACAGATTCATGGACGGGTTTACTACACCTATTAATCCAGTTGGTTTAACCCTATTTTCCCCCAATACGTTTTAGACGTCATTCTTATCTTAGATTTGCATTAATTAATTATTAATGCCCAGACCTCTCACATTAGGTCGCTAGCTTGTGGCCGCTGGATGGGCCGGGCGGTTCCGGGCAGACTTGTGCCACAAGCCAGACCTAACCTCGTGTCTTAAGCAGGTTTTGACTAACTTCTCACATTAGAACCTATTGTTTGCGGCCACTGGATGTGCCGGGCGGTTCCGGGCAGAATTACGCCGCAAACTCATTCTAACCTCGAGTTAGTCACGTTTATCTTTTGCGGCCAATTAATTAATAATTTACCGTTTATGCGCACGCCCAATATATATGCCAATTCAGATTATATCAATAACAGGATGATTATATCAACACAGCAGATAACAGATTTTAGCAGATAACAGATTTTATATGACTTAACGGATTTAACAGATTTAGCAACTTAGCATATTTTGGCATATAACAGGTTAGGCATTTCAATCTAATTAGCAGTCTAGGCAATATAACAAAACTAGCAGTTTAGGCAACTTGGCAAATTAGCAGATTTAGCAAATTTAATATTTCTAAAGGTTCTATTTACATGCCTTGCCTAATCATAAATTGGCCTAAATTCATATGCCTACATAATTGTCATGATTCACAACATATACTCCATGTTTGCACAAGCGCAGAATATGGACATAATTTGCCATATAACATATGTTCCAATTTTTGTTAAACTAGCATTTTACAGTAGATTCACATATAAATTATACCAAATATAACCATTAATTTCAATGCATGCCATATATCCAAAAATCCCTATTTAGGTGTAATCACAATAATTGATATCCTAATTAATGTAAATCTTTACACCTAAGTTTCCATATCTTCTTCTTTTTAAGTCATGAATTATTATGCAAACTATACCCAACAATTTAAATCTTTAAATCATATCTTCTAAAAATCAGATCTTGACTTTTATATGCATTTTGTCCAAAGTCTCAAATCATATGTAATCTTACAGTGGTTCCTCTTCTTCTTTTATCACAGAATATGCATAGGTCTAAAACTAGTTTATAACATATGCTTATTTTTCTAATTAATTACAGATCTAAATAACATATGTTCATTTCTCTAATTAGTTACAGATCTAGATTACAACGTACACTATGCATACAACATATATAAATTATATGTTTACAGTCAAATTCATGCATCCAATCCCAAGTCATATGTCAATATATTTTATGCCTCAGATCTAAAGTCATATGTTCAATTCAGTCTCGTCAAATTTCGCATCATTCATTATTTATCCCAAAATTTGCGTTCATACGTTAATCTCTTATGAGATTAGGCACAGGCTCGTGGTAGCCTGGCTATAGAAACAGAAAGGAAGCAGAAAGGGATACAGAACAGTCACAGAAAAACAGATCTGACAGATATACAATCTCAGATTCAGATTTAAAAGCATATCAAAATTATAATTAATGTTTATAGCAGAAAGTAACTGTACTTGCCTTGATTGGATTAAAGAAAGAACTTTAGTTGTTACAGAATTGTTGCAGAAGCTTTTATCTCAAATTTGAATTTAGGATGATGTTGATTGACTTCTAGTTTTGATTCTAGCAGAGTAGCGACGCCATTTTTATTTTTAATTAGAAGAAGAGAGAAATGGAGGCTAGAGAATTGTGTAAGAGACTTAGGTTTAGGTTAGGGATGTATTTATAGGAGGATAGGGTGATTTAGAGCCTTCAGATCAGTCCAGAAGTCATCAGAATCGCACAGCTCGAATACACATCATCCAGCCACTCAAAAGAAGACACGTCACCTCAGAACACTCCAGAATTCGGTGCTGGATTTGTATGGGCGCACTTGGCAGGTGCGCCGGTGTATTTTTGTACTGGCGCACTTCACAAGTGCGCCAGTGTATTCTGGCCTATTTCCGGTTTTTCTGCCTAACTTCGTTCGTCCATATCTTCTTCATACGGACTCCGATTTACGCAAATTCGGACTCTATTTCGCGTATTTTTCCGAGACGAACACAATGGCGCAACCCGTTTCCCTTATTTCTTCTCCTAAAAATTAATTATACCTTGATTTTTAACTCTTATGTTTACAGAAAATACGGGGTGTTACATAAAAGGAGTATGTGTTTGTGGATTCAAACGAAATATTTAAATGACGTGTTTAAAGGAGTATTTCGGTTTGTGATTTATGTTATATTAAGTATAGTTAATTAGTTAGATTAAAAAAGGGAAATTAGCAAACAAATGGGGTAATTAGCTAAAAAAAGGGGCATTGGATGCGTCGGACGCCAACAACCCATTTTTGAGTTGTTGGCTCGCTTGGTCAATTTGGTCCATTAGCTTTCTCATTCAAAATTTACTTCTTTCACTTGTCTCCACTTTCCCTCTTCCATAAAATAACAAAATGATGAAGACGAATAATTCATTTTATGCTGTTCAGGACAAAAAACGGTTATGGTTTGTTGAAGACATTGATTTCAAATTTCGATTCTAACCAAAACGATAAAATTCTAAGAATTTAGTTATCTTATTAAATCAACTAATTAATTTCTTTGCTCATTTATGCACAGTGGATGCTTTCTTGAGCACGAATCAACATTGTCTTCTACTTATAATCTGCAGGTGAGTTTGAATTTTTCATTTTAATTACAGATTCTGAATTGAAGATTATGGAAGATTAAATGGATGGTCGTGGCAAAAAATAAAAAGGTCAATTTGGTCTAATTTATTAAAAATTTTGGAGTGGGCTTACAAAACAGTACCACTCATAGTAAAAAAACGAAAAAAAATTGTCCCTCTCTTATCCATAAATGGAGTGGCATTAACAATCCTTTTACTTTGGGTGTGGGTGGGGAAATTTAAGAAGACAATCAGATTGAATTTTATAATGACTGCATAAAACAAAACTATTACAATGGGCGTATACAATATTAAAAGAAACTTCATTTTCAGCAACTTTAACCTTATTTCATGTTTTCATTCAAGTTTTTTGTTCTTCCTTGTGACGACCCGCCATACACCATCGGTGCTCAAAACTAAAATTCGTGTTGTACAAGCACCAGATCGATGTAAAGCGATCGCCAAGAGAAAGAAATAGAAGAAAGGGAGGAGAAAAGAGATGGAAATAAAAGAAAAGGGAAAAGAAGGAAATGGAAGATAAAGGAAAGGAGAGAACAGAACAGAATCACAGAACCTATCGTATATCTCACAGCGCATCAGATAACATATAATAATCAAATCATATATAAAAAATAAGCGAGACAGTAATAGCTATATAAACCAGATAATTAGAGTATACAGGCTCATACAGTTATACAGAATAATAATAGAGTTTATACATGAATAAATAATCCCAACTGATAAACTGTCTCTAACAAAACACACGACACTGTCAAGGCTCCATAGTGTGACACAGCGGAAATAAACAGATATAATAGAAGTACAATATATGAACGGTCGCCTCATACGAATCCATCTACGCAGCTCCAAATAGTATCTGGCATGTCACTTGGTCTGCTCATCAGCATCGTCGATGAGCACCCAAGGTAATAAAAGGGAAATAAAACCTTAGGTCAGATAAAAGTCCGGTGTGAGCAATAAACAAATCTCAAAGTAAACTAAAAGTCGTAGTGTACATAGCATGGAGGATATGAAGAATCATACATGCAGATGCATCCACAGAGTTAGCATATAATAATCGATATATGCCATACTGTGATCAACATCAAGTAGATAAAGTGTGATAGATGTCTAAGCACCCAATGGTGATAAATAAGTAAGCAACCATAGCATCCATCAACCATCCTCACATTCACTCAGTTAGTGTGTAAAGCATATAGTATCTAGTACTTCGGTCACCCAAATCAATCAAGGCACTGACATGCCTCACCGCATGAGCTCCACCAAATTATCGCTACATCCCAATGAATGGACCATAGTTGATAACCCTACTTAGTCCTCATAGCATAGGCTCTAAGGTCCAGGACGATCAGTCCTCACGGCATAGGCTCTGATTCGTCCTTGTGCTACTCTTTCAAGGATTTATCAAAGTCTTAAATATCAATAACCCCTTTGTACACGTTCTCCGCACTAGAGTCCATCTCATAGACTGTCCATAAGACTCTCATCTGAAGTCGTTTCAATGTGAAAACTATCCCTGATGGTCATTGTACGTCGTAGGATATCATCTTGTATCCCCTATCACTCTCTATCCGACGGTCAACCCAATACGACTTAACGTCATCTTTTCTGTATCTCAGTTAAAATCATCCATCGAGTAGCTTGCTCCCTATCCAGGAATCATCGTCATCAAATGAAAAATCAATAAAAGCACCACATCCTCGTCTTGAGCTAAAGCCACTGGTCGAAGATCAATCATCTCGAAATCGTCATCAAACGAGCCATCATATCCTACTCCTTGAAATTGCATCGTCGTCGATGTCAAATTGGCAGAAATGGCCAATAACAACAGTAATCGATATCGTCAACTTCATAGTACTCGATAACGACTACTCAGATCACCTATTTAACTGAAATTGGTTAAATACGCATCTAAGGAAAACGTTCGACATTCATTGCGAAATCAATCTCGTTGCTAAGCTCATCTTCTGTAACACCCCACCTCCGCCAGGGTAACTCTTGCAAGCACACTGGCTTTGGAGGGGCGTTAAACAAGGTAAACATGCATGCAGATATCACAAGACAGAACATATAAGTAAAACAGAGTAAATAAAGCAACGGATCAAACTAGCATTTCAAAACCATAGTCATGTTACAACAAAGTACTTGATCATTATTTTCCAACAAACAAAGTCTAGCATAAACTGAAAAACTGAAATACATAAAGTACTATCCCCAAAGTGAAGTGATAAACCATAGCTAGCTCAATGTCCAAAACCGTACATGAGCAAATCCAGTAAGCAAGCTATAAAGATCCAAGCTAAGCTCCAGTGTTCCCACCCTGAGAACCTGAGGGGGGGGGGGGAAACGGAAGAAAAGAGGCGAAAGAAAACATGTCAGTCAAAAAGACTGGTAAGCCCTAACTACTATCTGTTCATGAACTAGTAAAGTTAACTGGCATGAGAAGGTGAGATGAACATAAGGATAACAACATACTGACATGATGATTAACTAACAAGATAGATAAAGGTGTCATCGCATAATCAAGGTTAAGTTTTGCACCACGGGTGTACTAGCATTCTAACATGTCAAGTAAAAACAAGAATTGATCCCTTGGCCCAAGCTTGGCCCAACATCATGAGGTGACCTAAATCAAGGTCCAACTACATGGTCTAGTTGATCGGCTCCCTATAAGCCTAACTCGTCAAGTGTCGGTGTCATACGGCCCAAACATGCAATGTAGTTAAACTGCGCTAGGTCCACTCTAGGGTGTATCAAGTCCTAGGGTGTCAACCTCGGACACAAATCAAGTATGCACAGTCTAGATCTACTGGTACCCGTGCCTGATTTTCCAACTCCGGACTAAGTGCACGACCATAGTCCGCCTGGACCTACACCGGCGTACCTACTCAGTCGTCGTTTTGGTCGCTTACATGTCAGCCCAGTAATCGTGCCCCACCCTAGCCTAGTCCCTAGGGTCTTATGATACTATCAAGAGGGTTACTGCTGCAAAGGACCACGCAACTAGGGTTTCTTAACGGGTTAAATGTGGTTAACCCGATCCAACCGTGGATTAAATTGGTTAAGTGTACTCAAGGTTCATGACTTAACCCCGATTAACCCATCAAGCCCAAATTGGTTAAGTATTAAGTGGACCATGACTTAACCCTAATCAGGAGGCATTAATTAACTTAATGTGCTTTAACCTCTCACATTAGACCTTGTTGTGGTTACTAGTTAAGCCGGGCGGGTCCGGGTAGCTTTACACCACAACTTGGTCTAACCTCGGGTTCGAGCACAACATGACCAACTTCTCACATTGGGTCCTATTGTTTGTAGCCACTAGTTAAACCGGGCGGGTCCGGGTAGATTTATGCTACAAACTCAACCCAACCTCGAGTTGGCCACACCCATATTTTCTAAGTGTCATGTCCATTATGTTTCCAAAACATAATTACAAGTTAACATATCACGTCATGTTATAAAAACCATGTTTATGTCATAATGTTACCCAACCCCAACGTAATCCCATCGTTTACATAATCGCAACAACGCATAAAGGATAGAATAGGGAACTTGGCATAATCATGACAAAAAGGTGTTAAAGCCACAAGTTTAACATGGTGGCATATGAAATGTACATATGTTCATATACTTGCATATTGCATTATTAGGCTTCAAAAGTATGCATAAAACCAAACTTAGCATATAAGTGATACATGGTGATAAATGACATGTAGAAGTTGCTAGAAGTTCGCATTTAGCCTCACATGCAAGTTATCATAAGGGATATGATAACTTCCATGTTGCCAAAATGCAACCTTTAACATAAAGCTTGAAGCTTTAAGCTCACAAACTCAGGTTTAACTTGCATAACATGATAACATGTGTATAATGATCAACACAAACTTGCATAACATAGCAACATGTGTCATACATCATGATTAAACCAACTTGCATAACATAATGATCAACCAAACTTGCATATCATAATGATCAACCAAACTTGCATATCATAATGATCAACCCCAAACTTGCATCATTCATTTAACTTTAGAGTTCAAAAAGAAAGTAGAAAAGGGCTTACAATGCTATGAAGACACAAATGAATATTTATTATAAAGATTGAGACGAAGCCCTTATGCAATCACCAAAAAACCCAAATATGCAAGCTCCAAATGAAAAACCCTTAAGCCAAATCAATAAAAACCCTTGCTTTGTAATAGAAATGTTGCAACTTGACTTGAATGCAAACTAAGAACACTCATACAAGCTTGAAAACACTTGTATGAACTCAAAATCTCCTATAGAAATAAACTTAGAAATTTTAGCATGAGAGTGGAGGCCATGAGAGGAACAATTTTGACATAGTTTAGTTGTAGGATTGAATAATGGTGATTTAGGCTAGGCTTAGGGGTCCTTTTATAGAAGATTAGGATAGTATTAGCCATAGGATTAACCCTAGAGTCAATCCGAGCCATCAAATCCCGTCACTAGCCAACAAAACAGGTCAAAACAGCCAAAATGGGTGCACCAGGTTGCCTGGGTCCGACCAGGCAGGTCGACCCCCAGGTCGACCCTGTGGTCGACTCCCCAGTCGACCTGGTCCCACCTAGGTCGACCCCCAGGTCGACCTGGTCTGGGCGGGATTTTTCCCGCCTACCCTGATTTTTTGAAATTTGAATCTGTTTTGAATTTGAATTTTTCGTGAAACATCGCGAGGCCATATCTCGGTTATACGGACTCCGATTTTCGAAAACTCGGACTTTATTTCGCGTATTTTTCCAAGACGAACGCAATGGCACAGCCCGTTTCCCTTGATTCAGATTTTACAGTTTAATTCTACCTTGATTTATGTTATAACATGTTATTCAAAAATACGGGTTGTTACATTCTCCCCTCCTTAAAGGATTTCGTCCCTGAAATCTCCAAGTTAGGAAGAACGTATCCTACCATCCATCATCCATCTACTCAAAACATCATCCACGTGCAGTCATTGTCCTTAAAGGATTCTAAATGCTGTATGATCATATGCAAAGGTGTGTGTATATGTACTTATCTAATGCAAAAATCAGGCGGTTACTGATACAGTAAACCTCCTTAATGCAAAGCATGTTAGTGAAATGAGTCCATATGTATGCAAATTCCTAACATAACTCATAGTCTCTACATGAGTGCACATAACATTCATCCATATGCAACATCCACGTGATAGCATAACAAGTTTCATCCATGAATAAGTATAAGCACTCATGCATATGCAACATGAAAGTGTGTGAGCCGATCTTAGTGCCTAATGTGTATCATGCATCCACGAGTATCCACGTGCAAACACTTGCAACCACTTGCAACCATCAAGCATAACATGTTTCAAATACATGTTTCATCCAAAGGGTTTCTACCTAAGGTTCTCATGACAAGCTTAACGAGATAATAAGATAAACAGGATAAACACGGATAAAAGTAAGATATGCTAATTAGGAAAGAGGTCGAGAATGTACCCTCAAAAAGGAATGGATAAAGCCCACGCATCATCTCCTCGGTTTCCCAAGTTGCGTCTTCATCGGCTTCACTCCACTGAACTTTCACCAATTTGACTTCCCGATTCCTTAGCTTCTTGATCTCCGTTCCCAAGATACGAATCGGAGCTTTTCTCAAGGTTGCTTCTTTCTCTACCTCAATGTCTTCAAGAATGCTTGGTTCAACCACCTCAGCGGACTCATGTAAGCACTTTCGGAGATGCGAGACATGAAAGACATTATGCACTCCGGCTAGCTTTTCGGGCAATTTCACCTTATAGGCCATCTTTCCAATTCTCTCTATGATAGGGAAGGGTCCTACGAACCTCGGTGCCAGCTTCCCAACTGCTCCAAAACGTACCACATTACGCAAAGGAGAAACCTTCACGAAAACCATGTCTCCCACTTCGAATTCCAAATCTGCCCTTCGCTTGTCAGCATAGGATTTCTGTCTATCTTGGGCCGCTTTCATCCTTCTTCTCACTAATTCAACTTTCTCGGATGTGTCCTGTATCATATCGGGCCCAAGTATAAGTCTATCTGTTGTCTCCCACCAACAAGATGGTGACCTACACGGCCTCCCATACAAAGCTTCAAATGGTGCCATCCCTATGCTGGCTTGATAGCTATTATTATACGCAAACTCTACAAGAGGAAGGTGGTCTTCCCAAGTACCACCGAAGTCGAGAACACAAAGCCTCAAGAGATCTTCTAGCACTCTATTCACCCTTTCGGTTTGGCCATCCGTCTGGGGGTGATAGGCTGTACTCAGATTCAATCGCGTACCCATCGCTTCTTGCAAACTATTCCAGAACTGGCTAGTGAAAATTGGGTCACGATCGCTAACTATGCTAGAAGGAACTCCATGCAACCGCACTATCTCTCGGAGATAAATAGTTGCTAGCCATGATGCGGTCCTCTTGCTTTTTACTGGAATGAAGTGAGCACTCTTCGTAAGTCTGTCAACTATGACCCATATGCTTGTGTTCCCTCTCCTTGACCTAGGCAATCCATTCACAAAATCCATAGAAATACTCTCCCACTTCCATTGCGGGACCTCCAATGGATGTAATAGCCCACCTGGTTTCTTCGACTCGGCTTTCACTTGTTGGCACACCATGCACTTTGAAACATACTCTGCCACATCCTTCTTCATTCCGCCCCAAAAGAAAATGCGCTTCATATCCCTATACATCTTATCTCCTCCAGGATGTATAGTCATCTTCGAATGATGTTCTTCCTCGAGAACTTTATGCACCAAGTCCCCTATTTGTGGAACGCATAGCCTTCCATCACGCCTTAGCCAACCCTTATCATCAATAGTATATCTATCAAGGTGACTAGACGTCTCACTAGGGATGGCAAAAAAATCCGTACCCGCGGTTATCCGCGGGTAAAACCCGTCATGGATATGAAACGGATAGTTAAATGGGTATCCATGGGTAAAATAAACGGGTATTTTTAATATCCGTTATTTAATGGGGCGGGTACGGATAGTAAGATATCCATATCCGCGGGTACCCGTGTCCGTATTGAATGTGATTTATTTTCAATAGTTAATACAAAAAATATTGTTGTTGTAGTTTGATATTTGTGTGCATGCTTTTACTCAACAATTTATAACTGGCTGTTGATATTTTGATGGATACTTCTGTTGTTATCTATTCATTTTTGGATGTTGGTTTAAATATGTATTGGTATTTTGAGGTTAGCATATAATCATTGGTCTAATTTGTTTTTTTTAACCAAATGTACTTATGAATAATTTCAATAAATGGCTAAAAAATAAATTGAATAAATATAATGGATACCCACGAATACCCGCCATTACCCGCAACTTGTTTAAAACCCGTTTAATGGATACCCATGCGGGTATGGAGCGGGCACGGGGCAAAAAATCACCCAACGGGGCGGGTGACGGGTTGGTACTATCCGCGCCCGCCCCGCCCCATTGCCATCCCTACGTCTCACCACGAATCAACCTGTCCATGACCTCGACTATCTGTGGATCTTCCTTCTGCGAAGCCCCAACTTGATCAAGAAGTGTGGGTCTAAGCTCAAGGGATGCTAATGAACCCGTCATCGACTCAACAGCCGTCATGAAATCAAAGGTTGCCAAGAATTCTAAGTTCTTCATCTCAATCAACAAGGGGCTCAAAGTCAATCTCCTTCTGCTTAGTGCATCCGCCACAACATTACCCTTGCCAGGGGTATAAGCTATCTCGAAGTCATAAGATGCCAAGAATTCCATCCACCTTTGCTGCCTTAGATTCAGATCTTTTTGCGAGAAGAGGTATTTGAGTGACTTGTGATCAGTATACAACTCAAACCTTTCGCCTAGAAGATAGTGGCGCCAGGATTTGAGTGCAAAGACGATCGCCGCTAATTCCAAATCATGAGTGGGATAGTTCTTCTCATGAACTTTAAGTTGCCTACCCCCATAACATATCACTCTTCCCTCTTGCATTAGAACAGCTCCTAACCCTGTACCACATGCATCTGTGTACACGGTAAACATCTTACCACTGTCGGGTAATGCCAAAACTGGAGCTGAGGTAAGGGCTCTTTTGAGCTTTTGAAAAGCAAGCTCACACTCCAAGTCCCACGCAAAGACTAAGTTCTTCTTTGTTAACTTAGTAAGAGGGGCCGAAATCTTAGCGAAGCCCCTGATGAACTTCCTGTAGTAGCCCGCCAGACCGAGAAAGCTTCTTACTTCGGTTGCATTCCTAGGAGTCTTCCAGTCTTGAACCACAACCACCTTCGCGGGATCCACCGCTATGCCTTGCTTAGAAACTATATGTCCAAGAAACCGAACTTCCCTTCTCCAGAAATGACATTTGGAGAACTTGGCTTTCAACTGATGCGCTCTAAGCGTATCCATCACTTCCTTGAGATGCCTAGCATGATCTTCCTCATCCTTTGAGAAGATCAGAATATCATCCACGAAGACAACAACAAACTTGTTGAGGAACTCCCTGAGCACCCTACTCATCAAGTCTACAAAGTAGGCGGGTGCATTAGTCAATCTGAATGGCATGACAAGCCATTCAAAGAATCCATCTGGAGTCCTAAATGCAGTTTTATCAATGCTATCCTCAGCTACTCTAAGTTGATGGAATCCGGTGGCTAGATCGAGCTGAGAGAAAACAGAAGCACCAACCAGCTGATCAAAGAGATCATCAATCCTTGGTAAAGGGTGCCTATTCTTCTTTGTCAGCTTGTTCAACTCTCGATAATCAACACATAGACGAAGCGAACCATCCTCCTTAGTAGCGAATACCACCGGAGCACCCCATTCAGAAATGCTTCGTCTAATAAAATTCTTCTCAAGCAGCTCCTTGATTTGCTTACTGAGCTCTCTTCTTTCTCGTGGGGCCATGTGCCTAACGGGCAATGATACTGGCTTGGCATTATCGACTAGATAAATGCGGAAATCTATCTCTCGTTTAGGGGGTAACCCCTTAACTTCTTCAAAGACATCAGGATAGTCTCGTACCACCCTTACAGATTGCAGGTCATCGATGGACGAGTCGAGAGATTCAAGATAACATAACATGACGGGACCTCTAGGGTTACAAGAAATTTCTAGGGTATTACCGAGGCGAGTCATGAGCTTCACCACCCTATGTTTACAATCGAGAATGGCTCCATAACTGGACAACCAATCCATGCCCAAGATCAACCCATATCCCGTGAACCCGAGAACATAAGCATTACACGTGAATTCTACGGTCAAGATAGAAGTCTTCAAATCCACACAAATCATAGATAGATGGGCGGAACCCCCAATTGGATTTGAAACACAAACGGGATCCTCAACTAGGCTAGTACTTAGGTGCAAACTTTCAACAATGTCAGAAGAAATAAAACTATGTGATGCGCCAGAATCAAATAAGGTGCGAACAGGGTAATCAGAAATATAAACATGACTTTTTACAGAAACACTACCTTAATCAAAAGCTGGAAGAGTGAGGAGAGCCTGCAACTGCCCTCCAGAGGGTCCTACTTGCTGAGTTTGTCCCTTCCCTTGTCCTTGCTTCTTGGGGCAATCCTTGCTAAAATGTCCAGATTCTCCGCAATGAAAACACTCGCCTAACTTCCTCTTTTTCTTCCTGCAATCTTTGGCTATGTGCCCAACGATCCCACAGAACTTGCACTTCCTTGTTTTTCTTGCCTTGTTGTTATAGCGATTGTTGTTGCCTTTGTTCCCCTTCTTGTTGTTCTTGTCTTGGGACTCATTTGCCTTGACCTCCTTCTTGCCACTCTTATCTTCCTCTTGAAGTAGGGCCATACTCACCAAACTCTCGAAGGTCGCCCCCAGGGGTATATGAGACATGGCCAAACCGCGCAATGGCTCATTCAATCCTAGAGCAAAGTGTAGGGCCTTCTTCCGAGCTGTGTTAACCAATTCTAGACCGAACTGAGCAAGTTGGTTAAACATATCCACGTATTCCCTAACTGTCATGTCCCCTTGCTTTAGAGATAGGAACCTCTCCATCCGAAGGTTCTCTTCCGTTGATGATAGAAATCTCAATCTGAACCTTCTCCTAAAGTCATCCCAAGTCTGAATTGGCCTAGTAGTGGTGGTGACCACCCACCAATATGCAGCTTCCCCTTTCAGCAGCCATACCGCTAACAGAACTTTCCTACGGTCTTCTATATCAAAGATAGCAAAGAGGTCTTCAATTTCCTTCAACCAGTTTCTTGCCTCAACAAAAGTCTCCGTCCCGACAAAATTCTTGCCACCCATCGCCTTAAAGTCCTTGCAAACTTTTGCGAAATCCTCTCGCGGATGCTGAGGGGGAGGAGGAACCTCAGCTACGGGAGGAGGAGAGATGTTAGCGACGGGGGAAGGAGGAGGAATGTTCGCGGGGCCGGCTTCATTCGCCCTTGCCTCCATAAATCTCCGGAACCAGACGGGTACATGTACGCCTTCCGGGATGTTAAAGCGATCGGCGATACTAAAACGAAGAAAAAGATAGATTCAGAACGAAGAAACAAAGGATAGTGCTAATGGCTTTTGGGGAATAGCCTTTTAAAATAAACTAGACTTTTCTTGGAAAATACTTAATTGGTTTTGAAAATAGTTTTTCAAAAGGTAAGTTTCAAAAACACTTTTGCTCAAATCTTGTAAACCCTATGCTCTGATACCAAATGTAACACCCCACCTCCGCCAGGGTAACTCTTGCAAGCACACTGGCTTTGGAGGGGCGTTAAACAAGGTAAACATGCATGCAGATATCACAAGACAGAACATATAAGTAAAACAGAGTAAATAAAGCAGCGGATCAAACTAGCATTTCAAAACCATAGTCATGTTACAACAAAGTACTTGATCATTATTTTCCAACAAACAAAGTCTAGCATAAACTGAAAAACTGAAATACATAAAGTACTATCCCCAAAGTGAAGTGATAAACCATAGCTAGCTCAATGTCCAAAACCGTACATGAGCAAATCCAGTAAGCAAGCTATAAAGATCCAAGCTAAGCTCCAGTGTTCCCACCCTGAGAACCTGAGGGGGGGGGGAAACGGAAGAAAAGAGGCGAAAGAAAACATGTCAGTCAAAAAGACTGGTAAGCCCTAACTACTATCTGTTCATGAACTAGTAAAGTTAACTGGCATGAGAAGGTGAGATGAACATAAGGATAACAACATACTGACATGATGATTAACTAACAAGATAGATAAAGATGTCATCGCATAATCAAGGTTAAGTTTTGCACCACGGGTGTACTAGCATTCTAACATGTCAAGTAAAAACAAGAATTGATCCCTTGGCCCAAGCTTGGCCCAACATCATGAGGTGACCTAAATCAAGGTCCAACTACATGGTCTAGTTGATCGGCTCCCTATAAGCCTAACTCGTCAAGTGTCGGTGTCATACGGCCCAAACATGCAATGTAGTTAAACTGCGCTAGGTCCACTCTAGGGTGTATCAAGTCCTAGGGTGTCAACCTCGGACACAAATCAAGTATGCACAGTCTAGATCTACTGGTACCCATGCCTGATTTTCCAACTCCGGACTAAGTGCACGACCATAGTCCGCCTGGACCTACACCGGCGTACCTACTCAGCCGTCGTTTTGGTCGCTTACATGTCAGCCCAGTAATCGTGCCCCACCCTAGCCTAGTCCCTAGGGTCTTATGATACTATCAAGAGGGTTACTGCTGCAAAGGACCACACAACTAGGGTTTCTTAACGGGTTAAATGTGGTTAACCCGATCCAACCGTGGATTAAATTGGTTAAGTGTACTCAAGGTTCATGACTTAACCCCGATTAACCCATCAAGCCCAAATTGGTTAAGTATTAAGTGGACCATGACTTAACCCTAATCAGGAGGCATTAATTAACTTAATGTGCTTTAACCTCTCACATTAGACCTTGTTTTGGTTACTAGTTAAGCCGGGCGGGTCCGGGTAGCTTTACACCACAACTTGGTCTAACCTCGGGTTCGAGCACAACATGACCAACTTCTCACATTGGGTCCTATTGTTTGTAGCCACTAGTTAAGTCGGGCGGGTCCGGGTAGATTTATGCTACAAACTCAACCCAACCTCGAGTTAGCCACACTCATATTTTCTAAGTGTCATGTCCATTATGTTTCCAAAACATAATTACAAGTTAACATATCACGTCATGTTATAAAAACCATGTTTATGTCATAATGTTACCCAACCCCAACGTAATCCCATCGTTTACATAATCGCAACAACGCATAAAGGATAGAATAGGGAACTTGGCATAATCATGACAAAAAGGTGTTGAAGCCACAAGTTTAACATGGTGGCATATGAAATGTACATATGTTCATATACTTGCATATTGCATTATTAGGCTTCAAAAGTATGCATAAAACCAAACTTAGCATATAAGTGATACATGGTGATAAATGACATGTAGAAGTTGCTAGAAGTTCGCATTTAGCCTCACATGCAAGTTATCATAAGGAATATGATAACTTTCATGTTGCCAAAATGCAACCTTTAACATAAAGCTTGAAGCTTTAAGCTCACAAACTCAAGTTTAACTTGCATAACATGATAACATGTGTATAATGATCAACCCAAACTTGCATAACATAGCAACATGTGTCATACATCATGATTAAACCAACTTGCATAACATAACGATCAACCAAACTTGCATATCATAATGATCAACCAAACTTGCATATCATAATGATCAACCCCAAACTTGCATCATTCATTTAACTTTAGAGTTCAAAAAGAAAGTAGAAAAGGGCTTACAATGCTATGAAGACACAAATGAATATTTATTATAAAGATTGAGACCAAGCCCTTATGCAATCACCAAAAAACCCAAATATGCAAGCTCCAAATGAAAAACCCTTGAGCCAAATCAATAAAAACCCTTGCTTTGTAATAGAAATGTTGCAACTTGACTTGAATGCAAACTAAGAACACTCATACAAGCTTGAAAACACTTGTATGAACTCAAAATATCTCATAGAAATAAACTTAGAAATTTTAGCATGAGAGTGGAGGCCATGAGAGGAACAATTTTGACATAGTTTAGTTGTAGGATTGAATAATGGTGATTTAGGCTAGGCTTAGGGGTCCTTTTATAGAAGATTAGGATAGTATTAGCCATAGGATTAACCCTAGATTCAATCCGAGCCATCAAATCCCGTCACTAGCCAACAAAACAGGTCAAAACAGCCAAAATGGGTGCACCAGATTGCCTGGGTCCGACCAGGCAGGTCGACCCCCAGGTCGACCCTGGGGTCGACTCCCCAGTCGACCTGGTCCCACCCAGGTCGACACCCAGGTCGACCCCCAGGTCGACCTGGTCTGGGCGGGATTTTTCCCGCCTACCCTGATTTTCTGAAATTTGAATCTGTTTTGAATTTGAATTTTTCGTGAAACTTCGCGAGGCCATATCTCGGTCATACGGACTCCGATTTTCGAAAACTCGGACTCTATTTCGCGTATTTTTCTGAGACGAACGCAATGGCACAACCCGTTTCCCTTGATTCAGATTTTACAGTTTAATTCTGCCTTGATTTATGTTATAACATGTTATTCAAAAATACGGGTTGTTACATCTTCCATCTCCAGATCGGTCATCATCACGCAACCTTTTCCTTGGTCAGCCAACTCCTGTTCGACCTAGTCGAACCGGATCTGGATCGACATAGTCGATCCAGGCTTAATCACCTATATCCAGATCGACATAGTCGATGCGGATTTGGTCGAACCAGATTCACTCCGTCCTGCGACTTCTTTGCTCCGTCCAAGTCTTTAGATATGAAGTTGAGCTTCAATGTTGCTTCATCATCGAATCCATCTATGCGCTCTGATGCTCCATCGAGAATATATCTCGCCAGTTTGAGTCTACCATTCTTGTGAATTCAATCGATATACACCAACGTGTATATTCGATCGTTAAACACCCCAAACTCTCACGAACGAAATATTTCCTAATACTAGGCACCCTTCGAACGACGTTTTAATCTAAACTTAAGTAAACAGTTCAACCATGCAACCAATAATCATCCAAATTCCTAAAGTAGCATATAGACATGCATAACGGTGATAATAAATCGAGTAGAACCTATTTATAGTAATACAAGTGAAATATATGTCCAAATAATCTAAATCTAGCTATATGGTCAAAGTAGTGTGCAATAGCATGCAAATGATTAAATAGTGTGCACAATAATGTGTAACCGGAAAAAATGTCATACTAATGGTCAATGCTACTCAAATCACTTTCTAATATTTTTATTTATTATTCAATAAATCTAGTTGTCCTAATTCTCACGTTTACAACAATAAAACTATACTATACAAATAATTACAATACAGTGAGAGATAATATCACTCACATTTGCTAAGTCAGTCCAAACTTGCTCTAAAATGTAGAGCTCGCCAATATGAAGCCAATGCGAGATACAGCGTCCAATTCCGATCTCCTATGCAAAGATATTCATGATATATGTTATTGACTATTTAAGCAATTTATATTAACTTAAACTATAACTAACCATTTTGTATTTACCTTGATTAGGCTTTAACCCTTCTCCCCCAAACATCTAACTCAGGTCATGCACACTCTTCTAAACTCATGTCACACGTGTTCAAGTTTTCCAATGACACGGAGCATCCTTCGACGAACTCAAAAATTGATTATACCTTGCGTTCCTCATTTGAAGCCTGACGTGCCGACACAATCCTTATCCTCCCTTGTGCACCACCTCAAAACGCCTTGAAACCTGCAGCGCTCATGGCTACAGGTTAGATCGCATCACAAAATGTGATTTAACCCCTCCAAATCACGGCCCCCGGTGCGCCTCTCAGTCCCCGATCTGATGCTACTGTCCTACGTTGCCAACGATGATCACGGCCACTGAAATTCACAACCCTAGGTTGCGGCTTGCGAATTTCATCGTCACCGAAAATGCCGATATTAGTATAGGAGGTAGAGCTCCTCTGTTCGATCGTAGGAAGCCAAGAATTGTGATATTAGGCTGAGCAAATCAAGTGATTGAATTTTCAAAGTTTTCAATAGTGGCGGCCATAAACGAGAGAGGAGGATGGTGCTACAGTGCTAATGAATAATGATCGATCAATAGAAAATTAGGGTTAAGATAATCTAATATATTTTAATTTAAATGTCTTTATTTTTTGAACTAAAATCGAACTCACGTTTTATTTCCGCATGGTAAAACGATAAGTCTATTCGCCACGAAACTTAACCCCATGCATCGTTACAACGATACGGTTTCGATGGTACAAGTTCCGCCGAAATCCGAGACTGTTTCCCAGAATGAAAATTTTATGCATATATCGAGATCGTTATGAACAAAAAAGGATCCGAGTTCGAAATATAGTGATACATGTACTTTTTATAAACATAATGAACTATACGAACTCGACGGAACTAGCTTTGAGTCCGGATTCGATCGTTTGTGAGACACCACCTTTTGGAACTATCAATCAAATAATTAACGATCAATATTTAAATAAAATATTTAAATATCTAATCGCTAAAATATGGGTTGTTACATTCTTTCCTCCTTAAAGGATTTCATCCCAAAATCCCCAAGGACAAAACAACATAACCTGACACTCTGGAATAAGTAATAACACAAATCAAGTTGTCACTTAACACACTCAACGATAACCATTAAAACGACTATCACAAAGAAAATAAACTTGGACTTCGGCATGAAGCCAATATTCCCATTCCTTTGTATAGCCACCATCAAACTTGGGACTGATGCAGCCTGTAACAACCCGAATTTCGAAAAATCGATTTTTTTTTCAAAAATCTCAATTTATCGAAGCTCAAGTTGGCTTATCTAGTATCCTGCGGAAAAGACAAGGATAATAAATATATCAGAGCTCGATAAAAATTCTCACAGCAGAATGGATAAAATATAATAATCAAATATAGCCCTACCAAAATAATGACATTGTCTACTAAGTGACCAAAGGCTACAAAATCTCTGCCATAAACCTAACATGCGAGTATGATATGAGGAGGGGGTCAGAATACAAAGTTCTGGTGAATGGACAAATTATACATTTTGAAGTAACCCTATATATACCGTTCAGTTATGTTTTCTTAATTATTAGGTTATTTGGGTTGACAGCTCTCAAGGATCTACACTCATGTCATACCCATCTACAACCTAGTAGATTAAACCCAATATAGTGTGTGTGTGTGTATACCCAGCATCTCAAGGTACTTCCCATAGTACCCACCTCATACAGTCTCCGCCATCACGCCACGGAAGTGTATACAACCTCCATCCTATGCCAAACTACGTATGGAAATCTAAATTGTTATGCCACGTAATCGCATAGAACTACCATCGTTGTACCATGTAAGCGTATGGATAGTCGTATCTGAACTCCTCGGTCGAATCATGTCTCAATACGGAGTAATGCCATAATGTCTACAATACACCATCCAGTGCGTGTATATACACACTCACACAAACGTACTGCCTACTATAACCCGAGTCCCATAATAGGGCTGCATCCAATGCACGAAACTCAGTTGGGAGCTTTTAACATCTGTAAAGGACTGCTTCATTAAGCCTACAATACAGATATTCGCATATGGTTTGTCTTTTCACTGTGGCTATGGCTCCACCCTGGCCCTCACTTAACTAATGAAAGACTTGTTCAAGAGCTAAGTGACGTTCCCTTATCAATCAATCTAACATCCAATTTGGCATGTCCCCACAACCAACGTCTCGATAATGAAAGATCGAAGGTCTGTAGGTTTATCTCTAGTCTTTCTGCATCACACTGACTGCAATGACATGTATCCGACGATTACTATCTTTAATTTGGTCCTGATCAACCTCTCCTGAGGCAAACCGCCGAATCACCCTATGCCATCCGCTACAGCCTTCCGATTGCTATACCACAGTTGAAGTCAAGATATACTCATCAGATGGTACCGTACATACCAAACCTTTATGGGTACTATTAAGGAATGCAGAATGGATCGTTAAGGCAAAACTAACACTAAAGGGGGGTGAATAGTGTTTTTAAGGAATTTAAGAAAATCCAAAACTTATATGATCTACTATATGAATCATACACCACAGAAACAGTCATAGACATAGAATCAAATAAAACAAATAGAAATAAAACGCAGAAAAGGAAAAAAATCACCGGATTTTATACTGGTTCAGATTACTCCTATGTCCAGCCCCACACAACGCTGGATTGCACAGATTTTTATTACTATATCGATATTCAAGTACAATCTCCTTGATTTCATGGCCACAAGGTTACCACCAACTCCAAACTCCAAACACCCTTGATCAAGTATATTTCGCTTGATTTCCCCTGCTACAAGGTTACCACTGATCCCTTTCCTTGATTTCAAGCCTACAAGGAACACACCTTATCCCAAACACTTCTCAAACAATTACAACAGCCCTATAACTCTTTAATAACACTTCGATTCAGAGAGTAATGAGTAGAGAGTGAGAAGAGAAGAAGTTCTATATAAACAGAATTGAATTCGGCAGAGTATAAGTGTAGAAATCATAAAAATAAGAAAAATTAATGGTGTAAAGAAAGGGAATGAAGATGGAGAAGAAGAATGATGAAAAAATTCGAAATCAACCCCTATTTATATGATTAGAAAGGTTGCAACGCTTCTGGAACGTTACTAATAGTGAAAAGACACTTCCTTTCAAAATCGAAAATGTGACAGTTATATGTCGATATGTCTATAAATGTATGTCGACATATCATAGTGTAAATTTGAATTTTGAGTATTTTTTCAAATGTTTTGGTGTGTATATATATATATATAATTCTGGAAATTCTTGAATTAAAACATAGTATTATAAATAAGTAGTACAAAGTAGAAAATCATATAAAATCATAAATATAACTTATATAAATATATTTATAATATTATAAAGTTTAAAACTATATAAATATAAAGTATATAACTATATAAGTTTATGTAAAACTTATAGACTTAAAAACTTGAGTCTAAAATCAAAAATTAAAATAGAGAAATTTAAATAGAATGAAAATTGAAAATAGAATTAAAAAAAAAAACAGAATTTGAATTTGTACTTGGAGTGCTATTCAGAGTCTTACATAAACTAGACTTTATTACTATATTTATCTTGAAATCTTGATTACTCATGAGTCTTGAATCATCTCTGAATTCTGAATCTCTAGAAGCTCTTAAACTGTACAGTCTTCATTCTTAATTACTGTAAATAAATCCTGCATGTGTGTGTATATATATATTCTAGATAAAGGTGTAGTATATACTTTATAATTAATTAATATTGAAATAAGGTTGTTGTCATCAAAATTCCATTCTCCAACAATCTCCCCCTTTTCGATGATGACGACCTTAGTTTATAAAATATCATACTTATATATATCTGTTGATGATGATCCTTCTAATACTCCCCATGTCTATATGAATCATATATATTCTACATAAACTAGGTCTATATTTTATAATTTCTCCCCCTTTGGCATTATCAAAAAGAAATTCTAAAAATATTCCCCCTAAATTATATATCTACCTAAACTATATTGTAAGTGTATAACTTGTGATTATACTACTTAATATATATGACTCCCCCTAAGAACTTGCATATGTACCAAAGTAGTAGAATACTTATGATAGACAAAACAAGCATTATATTAAACTTAGTTTTTACAAGCGATATTATGTGGATTACTATAAACGCAATACATCGAATGAATAGAAAGGAACAAAAATAAACAAAAAGAAAATTTAAATTCTAATTATTTTTGATGATGGGAGACTTATAGATTGGACAATTTAGGTAATGGAGACAAATATCCCCATTTGGTTCAATCACATTTACATTTTGATCGAATAATACTTCTCCCACACATACAACTTGATCTTCTTCTTCCGTAACTTCTTGTTAAATCTCCTCAGGTTCCTCTTCCTCCATCATTTCTTCTTCCTCCTCTTCTGGTTCCTCCTCTTCTTCCATGGCTTGAATATCATCTTCGATGATAATTGGATTTGCCTGATTATCCATTACAAATTTAAGAAGACTTCTTAACATTTTTCCTTGCCGATTTTGCTCTTAGCTCATCCGAATTTGAAGCACTTGTATTTCAGCAAGCATTTGAAGAGTATATTCAATTTTCTCTTCAAGTTTGATGACACGTGATAGGGTAGAACATTGAAAAGGACCTTCAGACGGTCCGGCGGATGATTCAGATTGATTTAGGTGTTAAAATTGGTGAAGGACATTAATTATTTTAGTTTAGGATTTTACAGAAGTGAAATGCGAGAATGAAGAAGAAAAATTCAAAGTGGAGAGTTTAAATGGTTATTGTAACTAACTTTTGGTGGGAATTAATTTTCAAAATCTGGCAGTTATATGCCGACATATGCAACTATGTATGTCGACATACTCACACTTTTTATTTTACTTTTCTTATTTTTAATGTTATTCTTATATATATTAATATATTTAATTATTCTAATTCACTTAGTGAACAAATACCTAATTCTCTTCTAAATTTAGTAAATATTGCTTCATTTAATGGTTTTGTTAGTATATCTGCTATTTGTTTATTTGTTTCTATAAATTCGAGTGAAATTTTCTCGTTGCTTACATTATCTCTTAGAAAACGATGTCGTATATCGATATATTTAGTTCTTGAATGATGAGTTGGATTTTTAGATATATTTATAGAACTCGTATTATCGCAGTATATATTTATTTATTTTTAATCCAAAATCATTTAGAGTTTGTTGCATATATATTACTTGTGAACAAGCCAAAGCAGCAGAGATATATTCTGCTTAAGTTGTTGATAAAGATACGGTATTTTGTTTTTTTACTAAAACTTGAGACTAGTGAATGTCCTAAGAAATGACATATTCCACTAGTACTTTTATGATCGGATTTACATCCCGCATAATCAGCATCACAATAAGAAACTAAGTCGAATCAATCATCCTTAGGATAAAATAATCCAAAGTCTGATGTATGCTTTACATACCGTAGAATATGTTTTACGGCTTTTAAATATGTTCCCTTAGGTTGCGATTGATATCTTGCACAGAGACATACACTACACATTATATCTGGTCTACTTGTGGTTATATATAATAGCGATCCTATCGTTCCTCTATATAATTTTTGATCAACGTCTTTAGACATATCGTCTTTACTTAATGATATATTAGTCGCCATCAGTGTTGGTCTCCCATTAGTTGTTGTTAGATTATATTTATTAATTAGATCTCTTGCGTATTTTTCTTGATTAATAAATATTCCATTCATTAATTGACGTATTTGTAAGCTTAAAAAGGACGTTAGTTCTCCCATTTGACTCATCTCAAATTCTTGAGTCATAATATCTAAAAATTCTTTATTCATCTTAACGTTTGTTGATCCGAAATTTATATCATCAACATATATTTGTACTACTTGTATATCCTTATTATTCTTTTTGATAAACAAAGTATTGTCTAATATTCCTATTTCAAAGTTGGATTGCAATAAATAATTTCTTAATCTATCATACCAAGCCCTAGGAGCCTATTTTAGTCCATATAACGCTTTCCTTAACTTATATACGTGATTTGGTAATTTTTCATCTTCAAATAGAGGTGCTTGCTCTACATATACGTCTTCTTTAACAAAACCATTTAGAAAAGCACTCTTAGCATCCATTTGATACAATTTTAAATTATTGTGGTTTGCAAAGGCTAGTAATATCCTAATTGCATCTAGTCTTGCTACGGGAGCAAAAGTTTCTTCGTAATCTATTCCTTCTTCTTGAGTATAACCTTTTGCTACTAGTTATGTCTTATTTCTTATGACCTCACCGTGTTCATTCATTTTATTTTTATAAACCCATTTAGTTCCTATTATAGTTTTATCCTTTGGACTAGGAACAAGTTCCTATACATCATTCCTAGTAGACTGATTCAGTTCTTCTTGCATGGCAAGGATCCATGAATCATTGGAAGATGCTTCCTTTGGATTTTTAGGTTCAGTAGTTGAAATAAACGCAAGTTACTCAAATTATATAATTGATTACGAGTTCTAACGACGGATTCAATATCTCCTAAGATTTTTTCTATAGGGTGGTCTCTAAGTAATCTAATTCATTTATTTGGTTGACTATCTTCATGATTTGTTTCATTAATTTCATTTTCACATTCATTTTCATTATGTTGTGTTATACTTTTATAATTTTCGTCAAAGGATACGTTTAAGGTTTCGTCTATAGTATTGGTTCTAGTATTGATAACTCTATATGCCTTACTTCTCTCTGAATTCCTTTATCAGATTTCGAGTCAAAATTATCTAATTTTTTTAGTATTAAGTATAAAACATTCACTTCCAAATATTTTAAAATATGATACTTTTGGTATCTTATTATAAAAAAGTTCATATGGTGTTTTGTGAGTTATGGGTCTAATTGAAATTCTATTTAAAATATAACAAGCTATTGCAACTGCCTCAGTCCAAAAATTTCTTGGTAAATTACTATCAGATAACATAGTTCTCGCATACTCTTGTATTGTCCTTCTTTACATTCAACTGCTCCATTTTGGTGCGGGGATCTAGGAATAGAAAAATTATGGGTTATTCCCTTTTTATTATAAAATTTTTCAAAATTTTTGTTTTTCAATTCCCCACCATGGTCACTACGTATTGTCTTAATTTTTAGTGATAATATGTTTTGAATTCTTTGTGACACCCCACGTCCGTTAATGTCACTCACTAAGGAAATACATTAAGTTTCGTGAAGCGTTATAGGTAAACAGAACAGAAACATTACAAGACAGATATAAAATAGCAGCGGAATTCAAAACTTTTATTAATCATAAAGCACGGTTACACCATATGTCTGAAAATACATAAACTCGGTACATCATTAAAACTTATACCTTGTACTTTAAATATCAGAGTACAATAACAAAGAAAGCATAATCCCCAAATCATAAGCCATATTAGCAAAGTTAGAAGCTTGAGCAGTACATCTAGAATCTCAAAGCAAGACAAAAGCAGAATCCTGACTAAGCCCGAGAATTCCCTCTCTTGAGAACCTTGGGGGGAAATGGAAGAAAAAAGAGGAAAAAAAAGGGTCAGACATAAAGTCTGGCGAGTCTAGTTACTTTTGGCCAGTAAATAAATAGAAGTAACATGATAGGCATATAAAGTGGATAAAAGAGAGACAGCTACATAAAAGGTAGGTGTGACAAGGTAAGCAGGATAAGGTGTATGTGCCTCACTAATGATTACTCCGCACTATTACTAGTATAACTAAAATGAGATGATCCTTTCCACTATAAGTTGGCAGACTTAGGGAATACGTCTGAGTGTACCCTAACCACTACTCTAATCGATCGGCTCCCTACCCCATAGATATCCTGTGTTGGCCCCACAGTAGGAGGTATCACTTCCTAAAGTGGCAACCAATAAGGTGTGCACAACCATACCTACTGGTGTCACGGTCGTCTTATCCCCTTCTGCCCGGCTCATGCACGCACATGACCGGTCGGTTTGCACCGCCCATACCATCCATCTCGTTTGGATCTCTTATAATCAATCAGTAAGCGTGCCCCTTCTTCACCTAGTACGGAGTTCTTTATTTGATACCAACTCCAGGTTACTAACTGAAATGGGTCCTACGTAATATGATACAAGCTCTCCCCTTTATCTCGTATCCCCACTAAGTTTTTAACCATGTATACCCTTAGGTGTCTTTATTTACATAGCCCTATGTCAGTTATGCTTACCCTAAAATGGTGTCTTTAATTACATAACTCCAATCTTTCTACCGGTTTTGCTTACTTATAGGTTTCTTTAATATATAACCCTCAATCTTCCAACCAGTTATGCTTACCTATAGGTGTCTTTAAAACATAACCCTATCATTTCCACAAGTTATGTTAACCCTAAAAGGTGTCTTTAATTACATAACTTTATTATTTCCACCAATTATGTATACCACTAGGTGTCTTTAATTACATAACCTTATCGGGTTAAGTTTGTAGGCCTATATGTACTAATATTACCCACCTACCCAAGATTTACTTAACCCTCCCATTGATCCAAGCATGTTTGTATAATGGTTAAGTTTGTGGGCCTATATATATTAATATCACCTACCTACACAAGATTTACTTAACCCTCCCACTGATCCAATCAATTTGGTTTAATGGTTAAGTTTGTGGGCCTATATATACTAATATTACCCACCTACCCAATATTTACTTAACCCTCCCACTGATCCAATCAATTTTACTTAACCCTAACTTCAGTTCTTATTCAGACAATCCCTTATGGATTAGTTTAGGTTAAGTAGTCCAATTTATTACCATGTCCATTTATGGTTTATAATGGGTTAGACCTCCCACATTAGGCCTACAACGTGTAGATGTTGGATATGCCGGTCGGGTTCGGGCAGTCTTATTCCACAGTTAGGCCTAACCTCGTGTCTTAGCCTGATTCGTATTTGCATACTTAGACCTCCCACATTAGGTTCAACATTAGTGGCTGCTGGATATGTCGGTCTTGTCCGGGCAGACTTCCACCACTAATGCAACCTAACCTCGTGTCATAAGTACAACTGCAACTCCTAATTGTAATTACTAAACATTCCAATTTAATTAATTAACCAATTTATTAATCCTTTCCTTTTATAGGTGTCAATACCCATTTTACTCAATAATTTGAATTATATGTCCAAAAATGTTCATATTCAAATTATGCCATTTTAAACCCTTTTTCCCCTGTTCCTTAACTAGCGCCCTCACAAAATTGGCAACATGCCTAGGCTAGATAATAGCCTAGTCATAAATGATAATAGGGAAAATAATGGGAATATAACTAAAATGATCATCTTAGCATAAACATAAACTGGCATGATAATAAGGTGAACATAAATACTGACATGGACATGAATTTGTCATCATAACAAGGTAGTCATAAAACTGATGAACGGTTGGCAGTCAATAACTATGGTGTCACAATAAGCATAATAAGATCTAAATTAGCAATTTAGATGTCTAATCAGTTTAGATCTAACATGATAACACAAGGTGATAAATTAGATCACATAAAATAGATCTATCACGCTAACACAGGGTGACAAATTAGATAACATAAAATAGATCTAACATGATAAAACAAAGGGATAGTCTAGATCTGACTAACAGTTTCAATGTCCACATAAATTAGATCTACTAGTTTAGAAATAGATCTACACAAAACCACATCATAGCATGTCATAGAAGTTACAATTTAGATAAAGATTTAGATCAAATCCTAACCAACTAAAGGTGGCATATGTTCATGACTTACATAAATGATTAGATCTATCAAATGACATAACTATTCAAATTAACATATTTATATTAATCACAATATAGTTACAAACCAAGATCCACAATAATAACATAGTAGAATAATCACAATTGAATTGAATCTAAAGAAATAGATCTATCATGACAAAATATCAGATATGATAGTAGCATAGATTCATGGTTTACACATATCCAAATCACAGTCTTTCATAATTTACTTTTATTTATCTAAACCTAAAAGCAACTAGAACACACATCGTTAGGTTTAGAGAATAGAGAGAATGGATCTTGAATTTCTGGATTTGATTTGGAAAGTATGTTGTAGAAAATGGTTCCGTCTCAGTTCGCACTCTGGCAGTATATGGCTTCCATAGTTTTCAATGAAGAAATAGGAGAATTGAGCACATATTTATAGCTGTATAAACCTCTAAAACCGACTGTCACCTCGGCCCTAGGGGTGTCGACACCCCTGTGGGTGGGTCGACTCATAGGTTGACACCCCTCTAGGGGGGTCGACCCCCTAAGGCGGGAATTTTGCCGCTCTGACGAATTTTTCAAATTCGAACTGTTCTGGATAGAATTCTGACTCAGCTCTGACTCGTCTCCGACTCATGCGTATGTATATAATTTTTCTACATGTATGCAAACTTAAAACCCTCATAACTTCTTCATACGGTGTCCGTTTTACGCAAACCAAGTGTCTATCTTGACCAGAATTTTGAGGACGAAATGGTGTAGTCCGTTTCCTCTAATTCTGAATATTAAATTAATTATTATTTAATTTATTATCTTCAATGTCGTTAAAAATTTGAGGTGCTACATTCTCCCCTACTCAAAGGATTTTGTCCCGAAATCTCTAAGTTGAGAAGAATGCATATCCTACCATCCATCATCCACCAACCACTGGCATCCATTATCCTTAAATATTTATAATGCTTATATGAATTTATGCGAAGGTGTGTGTATATGTCCCAACACTAATACGAAGAACAGGCAGTCTACGGATTCAGTTGACTTCCTTAATGCAATGTATGTTAGTGCCATGAATCCAATATGCATGCAAATAAACCTATTGTATCATATAAGTTCTATATGTGTGCACACCCATTTGTCTAAATGCAACATACGTATGCTAGTTCACCCATTTCCATCCATAAAGAAAAGAAAATGCACACACATCCATATGCAGTATGAAAGTGATTGAGCCGATCTTAGTGTCTAATGTGTGCGTATATGCATCCGTAGGCAACCACTAGCGAACACTTGCATCCACTTGCATCCATCAATCATAACATGTCTCAAACACATGTTTACATCCATAGGATTCTTATCTAAAGGTCGAAAATACTATGGATAAGATATACTCAATTGATAGAAACAAGTACTGATAAAGCTTTGGAAAAAGGAGTTAAGAACATACCCTCGAAAAGAAAAGGGTATGAAGCACGAATCTTATCTTCGGTCTCCCGAGTCGCATCCTCTGGGTTATCTCCCCACTGAACCTTTAGCAAATTGATCTCTTTATTGCGTAGCTTTTTAACTTCTAATCCAAGAATATGGGAAGGAACTCGCCTGACTGTCACCTCCCGTTCCACTTCTACCTCTTCCAATACACTCGGCTCAACGATTACTGCAGTGTCATGCAGGCACTTCCGTAGACGGGAAACGTGGAAAACATCATGAACACCGGATAGATTGTCTGGGAGTTTTACTCTATAGGCCATTTGGCCAATCCTCTCGGTTATGGGAAATGGTCCCTTCTCTTGCCTGCATAGGATTTCTGCCTATCTTGAGCTGTCTTCATCTACCGCGGACGTTTCCCCAACCGTATCTGGTCCAAGTAATAATCTTTTTGTAGACTCCCACCAGCAAGTTGGTGATCTACAGGGTCGTCCGTACAATGCTTTGAAGGGTGTCATGCCGATGCTAACATGATAACTGTTATTATAGGTAAACTCTACTAAAGGAAGATGCTCTTCCCAAGTCCCTCTAAAGTCTAGGATACACGGTCTTAAAAGATCTTCAAGAATTATGTTCACCCTCTCTGTCTGCCCATCGATCTGAGGATGATAAGCGGTGCTCAAACACAACTGTGTACTTAATGCTTCTTGCAAGCTCCTCCAAAATTCGCTGGTAAAGATGGGGTCACGATCGCTCACGATGCTGGAAGGTACTCCATGAAGACGAACTATCTCACGAACATAAATTGCTGCCAACCATGATGTCGTACTCTTACTCTTAACTGGAATAAAGTAAGCGCTCTTAGTAAGCCTGTCTACTACCACTCAAATGCTGGTGTTGCCCCTCATTGATATAGGTAAACCATCTACAAAATCCATGGAGATGCTCTCCCACTTCCACTACGGGACCTCTAAAGGATGAAGTAAACCACCGAGCTCCCTTTGCTCAGCTTTGAATTGCTGGCAAATCAAATATTGAGAAACAACGCTGCTACATCTTTCTTCATCCCATCCCAAAAGAAAACCCTTTCTCAAGTAGCTCCCCTACTTGCTTACTCAGCTCCCTCCTTTCCCTTGGAGCCATATGGCGCACTAGTAATGCAACTGGCTTTGCATTATCCACCAGATATATATGAAAATCGATCTCGCGCCTCGGAGGTAAGTCTCGTACCTCATCAAAAATGTCAGAATAATCTAGAACCACTGGAATAGATTGCAAACCATTGACAGATACATCAAGAGATTCTTGGAAACTAAGCATAACAGACCCTTGGGGGTCACAAGAAACTTCGAGGGTCTTCCTATGACAAGTCAGGAGTCTAACAACCCTCCTCTCACAATCCAGAATTGCCCCATATGTGGTAAGCCAATCCATTCCTAGAATCAACCCATAGCTCATAAACCCGAGCACATATGCGTCGCACTCAAACTCGACGCCTAACACATATATTCTCGAACCCCGACAAATCATAGATAAATGAGTCGAACCACCAATGGGGTTTGAGACAACAACGGGATCCGCTACCATACTAGTATTTAAGTGCACAGATTCAACTACAGAACTAAATATAAATGAATGTGAAGCGCTAGAATCAAAAAGAGTTCTTGTAGGAATATTGGAAAGAGAGATTAAACCTTCCATGGTAACTTTCCTACCTCTATCTGGTGCATCCACGAGAACATTCGCTTGCCCTCCAGAGATTCCTGTCCTTTGACCTTGCCCTTACTTCCTTGGACACTCCCTAGAATAGTGTCCAAACTCTTCACAAAAGAAGCAAGCATTCTTCCTTTTTATTGCAGTCCTGGGTCAAGTGACCCTCTCGCCCGCAACTATGTCACTTCCTCTTACCCTTAGCCTTGTCATTCTTTCCGCCCTTCTTCTGTTGTTGCTGTCCTTTCTTGGGACATACCTTTTTATTTTGTGTTTCCTCAATCTTAACTTCTTCCTTTCAGATTTATTTGAACTTTATATGTGTTCCCTTCCTGGGCCATCATTTTTCTTATCCTTGGGCTGTGCTCCTTAGCCCTAACTCCATCATGTTCTCTTTTTACCATCCTTGTGTAATAAGCTAACAAGTCTCTCGAAAGTTGCCTTCATCGCACGGAAATCCTTACGAAGCTCGAGAACATTAGCCGCAGGTGATACCACTACAGCTACAGATAGAGGTTAGGCACTTCATTGCCCTTCGACATGTGCCGAAGTTTAAACATGCCTACGACATTATGCCAGAATGGGGACATCTTTCAGGAAGAATCGATTGCCCGGACAAAAAGAAAAGGAATCAAGCAGAGAATCGAGAGATATTTCCTATGGCTTTGGGGAATATGTTTTTCAAAACAGACATTTCTTTTTGAAAACACTTTTTTAAAACCTTTTTGAAAGTAATTTTTAAAAACTTTATCCAATCTGGTAGCCTTCAGCTCTGATACCAAGTGTGACACCCCACGTCCGTTAATGTCACTCACTAAGGGAATGCATTAAGTTTCGTGAAGCGTTATAGGTAAACAGAACAGAAACATTACAAGACAGATATAAAATAGCAGCGGAATTAAAAACTTTTGTTAATCATAAAGCACAATTACACCATATGTCTGAAAATACATAAACTCGATACATCACTAAAACTTTTGTCTTGTACTTTAAATATCAGAGTACAATAACAAAGAAAGCATAATCCCCAAATCATAAGCCATAGTAGTAAAGATAGAAGCTTGAGCAATACACCTAGAAGCTCCAAGCAAGACGATAGCAGAATCCATACTAAGCCCGAGAATTCCCTCCCTTGAGAACCTTGGGGGAAACGGAAGAAAGAAGAGGAAACAGAAAGTGTCAGACTTAAAGTCTGGGGAGTCTAGTTACTTTTAGTTAGTAAATAAATAAAAGTAACATGATGGGCATATAAAGTGGATAAGAGAGAGATAGCTACATAAAAGGTAGGTGTGACCAGGTAAGCAGGATAAGGTGTATTTGCCTCACAAATGATTACTCTGCACTATTACTAGTATAACTAAAATGAGATGATCCCTTCAACTATAAGTTGGTAGACTTAGGTAATACGTCCGAGTGTACCCTAACCACTACCCTAATCGATCGGCTTCCTACCCCATAGATATCCTGTGCTGGCCCAACAGTAGGAGGTATCACTTCCTAAAGTGGCAACCAATAAGGTGAGCAAAACCAGACCTACTGGTGTCATGGTCGTCTTATCCCCTTGTGCCCGGTTCATGCACTCACATGGCCCAGTCGGTCTGCGCCGGCCACACCATCCGTCTCGTTTGGATATCTTATAAATCAGTAAGTGTGCCCCTTCTCCGCCTAGTACGGAGTTCTATATCTGATACCAACTGTGGGTCACTGACTGAAATGGGTCTCACACAATATGATACAAGCTCTCCCCTTTGTCTTGTATCCCCACTAGGTTTTTCACTGACTATGTATACCCTTAGGTGTCTTTAATTACATAGCCCTATGTCAGTTATTCTTACCCTAAAATGGTGTCTTTAATTACATGACTCCAATCTATCTACCGGTTATTCTTACATGTAGGTGTCTTTAATACATAACCCCCAATCTTCCAACCAATTATGCTTAGCTATAGGTGTCTTTAATACATAACCCTATCATCTCTACAAGTTATGTTAACCCTAAAAGGTGTCTTTAATTACATAAATTTATTATTTCCACTGATTATGTATACCACTAGGTGTCTTTAATTACATAACCTTATCGGGTTAAGTTTGTGGGCCTATATATACTAATATTACCCACCTACCAAAGATTTACTTAACCCTCCCACTGATCCAAGCATGTTTGTTTAATGGTTAAGTTTGTGCGCCTATATATATTAATATTACCCACCTACCCAAGATTTACTTAACCCTCCCACTGATCCAATCAATTTTGTTTAATGGTTAAGTTTGTGGGCCTATATATACTAATATTACCCACCTACCCAAGATTTACTTAACCCTCCTACTGATCCAATCAATTTTACTTAACCCTAACTTCAGTTCTTATTCATACAATCCCTTATGGATTAGTTTAGGTTAATTAGTCCAATTTATTACCATGCCCATTTATGGTTTATAATGGGCTAGACCTCCCACATTAGGCCTACAATATGTGGATGTTGGATATTCCGGTCGAGTCCGGGCAGTCTTATTCCACAGTTGGGCCTAACCTCATGTCTTAGCTCGATTCGTATTTGCATACGCAAACCTCCCACATTAGGTTCAACTTTAGTGGCTGTTGGATATGCCGGTCGGGTCCGGGCAGACTTCCACTACTAATGTGTTGGCTAGCTTTTGGATCAAGCCTCCAAGACTCATACACAAAGACAGTATGGAGCCTCACTCACCAAGCCACTGGAGACCCGATCGCGATTGCCCCGTTTTCAACGGCTTGTGATGCTGGTACCACGACCCCTGATCGTGACCACTTATAGCGACCCGATCCGCCCACTCCAGTGCTCCACGATCTGCTCCTCACGGCTAAAGAATGGAAGCAGCGAATTAGTCTTCCACGACTGGAAAGGCCCGAACCTCCTGACATCTGTCCATAACAGCCATTTTGACCATTTCTTTATCTACTCACGAACCAGTCCGAGATCATCGGGATTTGTGCCACGTATGACCACGATCCACCTGCAAATATCACCTATACATAGCCTATCACTTGGCATTTTTGAGGATCTTTTTTGGCAGTTTGAAGTGTTATTTCCACCATTGCTGTTATTCTATTATCTCTTATCAGTCTTAGTTCGAAATTATTGAATGAATCACCATTGTAAAAGTGAGATTGAGGGAGAAATCATTGGTTGTACTTGAATCTCACGTATAATTATAGATATAAAGTGGACGTAGGCTCGTTAACGCCGAACAACTATAAATCTTATGCGTTTTCTGTGTTTTTCTTGCAATTCTAGATATTAATCTCTGTTTATTCAGACAATTTGGGTGTTAGAGCCATTTTTGAATCTAACATTTTGGTGCTTTCACTGAGAATTGAAGTCTCAGCATATCGGGTGATCGCTCTACTATTTGGATACTCAAGGCCGAAGAAGATAGCCCGAACCTTCACTGTTTTGATTTTTGAAGAACTCAGCAAACTCAAAGTATTATGGCTGGAAAGAAATCCAAGGATGCACGAGCTTCGCAAGCCGGTGAAGCTGCGAACGAAGCTCATGAAGATAACATTCAAGAGCAGGTCGACGTGGACTCTTCGGATCGTGGTGAGGAGGGGGCGACCTGACCCGGTGGTGGTAACACGACTCGAGTGGCTGAGGGTGTAACAACTCGATCCCAGGACAATGCCACCATCCCTTACTAGCATTACCACGATTCGACCTCAGGGGACCACCACGAGCCATCAGCATAGGGAGACCACGAGCCTAAATGATAATCAGACCACTACTCGACCTGGGAAGGAAATTATGGCTCGTCCTGGTACTTCTGCTCGACTTGGCTCAGATTCCTTGCGTATAAGAGAGGATGTTGATGACCAGTTTAGCCCCTCTGCCCCAGTTACTGAAGGAGATCTCTCTCGCATCATTGAAATTTTGGATAGGACGAATGATGAATTGGCAGCACAAAGACAAGAAAGCTCCTTGTTGCGATAGAATATCACTGCCTTGGACAAGCATATTGATGATATCCAAAGGCAGAGGACACCCCCACCAGTCCATCCTTTTACCTCAGAATACTCATCCTCGTCCGAAGAGCCTCGAAGAAACCGGCGACGACCCCCATTAGAAAGGGATGAGAACATAGAGCAGCTTCGATTTGGGTCGCTTCCTTTTCGAGAAGAAGAGGCGCTTAATCAGGGAACTAATAACCGTAACTTAAATGAGCCCGCTCTACCACCTAGGAATGGAGACATCGTTCCCCTTGCTCAGAATCAATCCAATCCTCCCGCTGGTCACATGATTGACCGCGACAATAGGGGGCAAGGGAGTTCCGCTCAGGCCCCAGACTTTACAGCAACACATCAAAGAAATGCCGGAGGGCCCCGTAGGGCAAGAAATGCTTATCCTGAATCTACCCTGACCCATGCAGATGTCGAAGCCATAATCAGACAAATGATAGTAGAAAGTCGCGGACAAAGGACTAAAGATTGGGGTATAGGTTGCAGCCATATGCTCTTTACGGATGACATATTGGAGGTTCAATTCCCAAGGAAATTTAACATGCCACCTATGAACCGTTATGCAGGAAAGGCGGATCCAGTCCAGCACCTAATGAGATATTCATGGTACATGAATGCAGCTGCCACCTCCGATGCTTTAAAGTGTATGGCATTCCCGATATTTCTGGAGGATACGGCGTTAACGTGGTTTACTTGTTTGCCAGCGCGATCGATCTCCAGTTTCAAGGAATTAAGTGAACAGTTCGTGAATCAGTTCCGGCTGCATACCTAGAGATCTAAGAACGTCATCGAATTATCCCTCATTAAGCAATGCCCGGACGATTCTTTGAGATCCTATCTAGATCACTTTAATCTAGCAGTTACAGAGGTTAGAGATCCCCATGAACAAACTTTTTTGATGGCCTTGATCGATGGAGTGGATAAGGATACAGAGTTTCGAAGATACTTGTCTGGCAAGCCACCGCTGACCACGGAAATATTTTATGAAAAAGCCAACATCCGCCTGCGTCAAGAAGAAATCTACGCCAATCGAAAGAGGAAGGTCGCTGATAAGGAATATATACAGAGTAATGTGGCTTTCAAACAAACTGGGTGCAACTCTGGAAAGGTGGAAGTGAACGTAGGGAATAAAAACCAGGGGAATGGCCGTCAATCTGGGAACGGTAGCAAGAGGAGGAATAAAGGAAATAACTCACAGAAGAGGCCTCGATATCGGCCATTCGAGAGTTTCACCCCGTTAAATGATACCTTAGAAAATATCTTTATGGATACTTACAATGTCCTCCAGTATAAGAGGCCCCCACCTTGGGATTCTACAGAGAAAGAACGAGAGTCAGGGAAGTTCAGTCTTTTCCATCAAACCCACGGACACTCCACCAATGAATGTCGACATTTGAGGGATGTTGAGAAGTTACTTCGTGAGGGAAAGTTGGACGAGTATAAGATTACACCGAGAGACAAAGGGCAAGCTGGACAACCCCCGAATCAGAATCAACTTGCCACCAGACCTACCGCTCAACAGAAAGGAAAGAACATTGTCATTAACTCTATAGTAGGAGGACCTCATCCTGTTGGACACAACTTTAGGGCAATGGATCAATATGTGAATGCAGCCAAACATCTTGAGGTAGGGGAGTGTAGTAATCCTGAAGTTGTAGCCCGGGTGAAATAGCAAAAACCTATGTCTGATGATGTCGTCTTTCACGATAGAGATAACGTTGGAATTCATTCCCCCACTGAGGACCCTCTGGTGATCACCGCAAATATTGGCCTCGAATTAGTCCACAAAGTTTTGGCGGATAATGGAAGTTCGGTAAATATACTCTTCAAAAAAGCATTCGATCAATCGAAAGATTTGAAGCCCTATGATGGATGGATACGCGGCTTCAACGGAGCCTCAACATCCCCCATCGGATACGTAGATTTTCCAGTCACTCTGGGAGAGGGAGATCGCTGGAGAGTGAGAATCCTCACATTTGTAGTATTGGACATTGAGTCGTCATATAACGCTTTCCTGGGCCGACCGGCCCTAGTAGAATTCAGGGCCTGTATTGCGCCCTGGTGCCTATTGTTAAAATTCCCGATAAATTCAGGAGTGGGAGTAGTTAGGGGCAATCAAGTCGCAGGAAGAGCTTGCTATATAGCAGAATTGAAATTGTTACTCAAGGGATTAAATATTGACCCAAAGGGTACTTCTCCGTCTTCAAAGGAGGATACAGCATAGCAATTAAAGACAGTTCCAAGGGAGCTGCTAAAGGAACTACCCAAGGATATAGATCCCAGAGAGGACGAGGAACCCGGGGGCAGAATGGCGACTCTTAACGAAACAACTGAGGATGTTCTGATCGATGATAATAACCTAGCGAAGGTCTTAAAGATCAGGTCCCAGTTGGACCCTGTTCGTGCAAAGGAACTGACCAACTTTCTAAAGGCCAACCTGGATGTGTTTGCTTTGGACTCATGCTGATATGTGTGGCATATCTCCGTCAATCATGCGCCATTCACTGAGTATTAATCCGAAGCATCCACATGTCAAGCAGAAAAGGAGAATGATAGGTCCAGATAGGTCGGTTTCCTTAAAAGAAGAAGTTGAGAAGTTGAGGAGCAACGGGTTTGTCAGAGACTCGACTTACCCGGATTGGATTTCAAACCCGGTTTTGGTAAAAAAGGCCAACGAAAAATGGCATACATGTATTGATTTCTCCGACTTGAACAAGGCTTGCCCGAAGGATAGCTTTCCTCTTCCCAGATTTGACCAATTGGTGGATTCAATGGCAGTTCACGAACTCCTCTCCTTTATGGATGCCTATTCTGGGTATAACCAAATCCCCATGCATGTTCCGGATCAGGAACATACCAGCTTCATCACATATTTAAGATTATACTGTTACGTGGTGATGCCTTTCAGCCTAAAGAACGCTAGAGCGACTTAGCAAAGGCTGGTAAACAGAATGTTTTATAACCAGATCGGGAAGACGATGGAGGTATACGTAGATGATATGCTAGTAAAGTCTAGACAGTCAATGAACCACACTGCTAATCTAGCTGAAATGTTTGATATACTCAGGCGATATGGAATGAAGCTCAACCCTTTGAAGTGTTCGTTTGGAGTTGCTTCTGGGAAGTTTTAAGGTTTTATTGTTAGTTCGCGTGGAATTGAGATCAATCCAGATCAGATTACAGCAATCTGAAACATTCAGGAACCAAGGCAAATCAAAGAGAGTCTCGCTGGAAAAGTAGCTGCGTTGAGTAGATTCATCTCCAAAGCTACAGATAAATGCATTCCATTCTTCGATCTGATCAAGCGAGGCAAGTGCAACTTTAAATGGACTCCTGATTGTATGGAAGCATTTCAGAACCTATTGGATCATTTGGAAAAAAACCCATACTGTCTAAGCCAGTGTATCATGAGGATTTGTTCGTGTACTTAGCAGTATCGTCCCACACCATAAGTTCAGCCTTGGTAAGAGAAGAGGATAAAGTTCAAAGGCCCGTGTATTACATAAGCAAGAAGTTAGCGGCCGCAGAGCGAAATTATCCAAAGATAGAAAAGCTTGCATATAGCATGCTAATCGCATCAAGGAAACTTCGTCACTATTTTCAGACTCATCCCATTATAGTATATACGGATCATCCGCTAAGACAAGTATTACAGAAACCCGAGGCATCGGGAAGGCTATTAAAATGGAATATTGAATTGAGTCAATTTGACTTAAAACTTCCAGTCCCGAAGATCGATAAGGGGGAAAGTACTAGCAGACTTTATAGCAGAATTTACCATCCCTAAGGATAATGAAGTGAGTGAAGAAATTGATACCCCAAAACAACTCCTTGACCCTAAAGTATGGAGACTATATACCGACGTAGCCAGGAATGATAGAAGATCAGGTGCAGGAATTGTATTGGAAACCCCCGAAAAACGATCAATATATTATGCTCTGAGGTTGGAGTTCCACGCCACGAATAACGATTCGGAATATGAAGCCCTGATCGCCGGGCTTAGGCTTGCCAAGGAGTTGGGAATAACAAAGCTAGGTATCTTCTGTGATTCGAAGATAGTTGTGAATCTGGTTAATGGAGAATTCCAAGCTAAAGGGCCGAGACCGGTGTCATATCTAAAGAAAGTAGAGGAAATGCTGAGTAGCTTAGAACATTATAGCATTACGCACATCCCTCAATCGGAGAATCATAGGGCCGATAAGCTAGCCAAAATGGCTAATTCCGATAACCCTGAGGATACGGAGATTGTCCCGGTAGAAACACTTCAGACTCCAAGCATCGATCAGATGGAAATTGATCCTGTGCTGGAGACTGAGCCAGAAAGGGAGTCATGGATGACACCCTTGAAGAATTTCCTAGTCAATGGGACACTCCCAATCAAGAAAAGTGAGAAACGTGTCGTGATTCGAAAAGCTTGGCGATACGTCATGCAAGGTGAAGTTCTATATCGGCAAGGATTCTCGATGCCGCTCCTCCGGTGTATAGTCCATGACGATATAGAAAGGGTATTAAAAGAAGTTCACGAAGGAGAATGCGACGACCACACTAGAGGACAAACACTGGCAAAGAAGATACTGCGATATGGGTATTTTTGGCCCACTGTAAATAAGGATGCAGCTAAGTATGCTCGACACTGCGACGCATGCCAGAAATTCTCAAAGGTCTCCAGAGCACCTCCTAACCAAATAAAGACAATGTTGAGTCTGTGGCCTTTCGCGGCGTGGGGGGTTGATATTATCGAAAGTCTCCCCCTAGCGAAGGGTGGAGCAAAGTTTGCTATAGTGCCCATTGATTACTTTACAAAATAGGTTGAAGCAGAAGCGCTGACAATGATTTCAACCAAGAAGGTGATCAACTTCATCGTGAGAAATATCATATGTCGGTTTGGAATCCCGAAAGTTATCATAACTGATAATGGAACCCAATTCGACAGCTCTGAGTTCCGAGATTTTTGTCAAAGATACCATATCGAGAGGAGGTTCACGGCTGTGGCACACCCACAGTCAAATGGGCAGGTAGAAGCGGCAAACAAGGTGATCAAGTCCATTTTTAAAAAAGCGACTGAAGAGGGCCAAGGCTATGTGGGTCGATGAGCTAAGCAAAAGAAACAGATTTTCATTTACTAAGTGCGTAATTACAAGATAAAGCTAAGCAAAAGGCGAAGGCCATACTCGCGGCTACATCCTAAGGCCAGTGGAAATACTAAAAAGTAAGGCATAATTAAACTAGCACTATTTGGGCTTTGGGGATGACCTCAGCCTCTTCTCCTTCTTTTTCTTCCCCGTCTCCTCCTTGTCAACGTCGGCTTTATCATGCTCTTTCCTCTTTTTTTGTCGGAAGGAGGATCCACCAGAAGGTTGGTAGACTAGCTTGCAAGCTGCGAAGTTATCGACTTAGAGGGGAACTTTATGATCAACCCCGTTTTGGGATCAGCCGCAGCGATAGGAGGCATATTTAGAGGCTCTTATTCCTCTATTTTCAAAGCCAATTGCTTATCCTTCCTTGCTTTCATCTCAGCCAAAGTCTCATGCTCAGGATCTTTGGTTTCTCCTATGATGTATATCTCCTCCTCTTCATCCTCGTGGCCGTCATCAATATCATCCAAGGCCCCAATAATTTCAGCATCTTTTGGGGCACCCTTGTTGGAAGCTTCAATGGTTTCCTTAGTTATCTCAGTTTCGGGTTGCTTTGGACCTTCAGGAGTGAACTCAGTGACTAGAGGCACACCAACCTTCTCGACATCCGCCGGCTTCTCTGTAACCTCCTCGATAGACCTGACACCTACATTATGAGAAGCAATAGCTTTTAGTTCAGGAGAAAGTATGGTCATCCCAATTGATTGCTTTGTATCGTAACGACGAGTTATAACGGCTCTAACAAACTGTGGAGAAAATGTGGAGATACCTTCCGCTGATCCTTCAGCCGAAGCCGCAGTGGAAGCCTCAACGGTAGGAGGGACTAGAATTCCGGAGATCAAAGGGATCGTCGGGATTATATTCCTCAACGTCAGAAGTTTTAGGCTCCGGTGCTAAACTGGATCCCTCATCGATTTTGGTTTTTCCCTTGAGATCGGTTTTTTCTTTATCCATGGCCTCTCGAATCATACGTCTACCTTCTGCCAAGGACTCAGGCTTTCCACCCTTAAGGAAAGTTTCCATAAGTTTGCTTTCATCGATCTCATTAACCCTTAACCACTGCTTCTCTCCATCGACTATCATATCCCAGACATTAGCCAGGGTGATGTTATAATCTTGGATCCAGGAGATGTCTTGGGTATGGATAACCTGGGCAAAAAAGTCCATAAGCAGCTCCTCAAACCCTTCAATCTCCTTCTCAGCTGCAACAAGGCGAGTAGTGCAGTGGAGGCCGACTCAAGAGCAGCTTTGGTATTACTCTCGACAAGAGCTGCCCGTTCTTCGGCATGGGCGAGTCTATTATTCAAGCTTGTTCTCTCCTCTTCCCAAACATCCCTTTCTGTAGCAAATCGATCTTGCATAGCTTTCAGTTCAGCATTAGCAAGTTTTATGTCCTTCACCTCCTTCTTCAAGGCCACGTGCTCTTGACTATTTGAATCAAGTTCGAGGTGGAAGCGTTTTGTGGCATTTTCTAGCTCAGTCTTAAAGTTATTAGCATCCCGCTGAGTTATCGCAAGAAGGGCATGTGTATCCTCAAGATCTTTTATTGCTTTATTCCTGGCCCTGGTATCATTATCAATGTTTACCCTGGCCCTAGCCGCATCCATCTCTAAGGTACGGATAACATCCGAAAGATTCTTGGCATGTTTTTTCATCATCCTATATTGCTTGGCTACATGGGCGACGTGTCCCGTAACTTCGTCATCCCAATCCTCAGGAACCGGCTCTAGGTCTGGGACGAAGACCATCCTCTCAAAATAGATTTCGGGAAATTGCTTCTGCAAGCGCTCCAATTTTGCCTTATTGTCAGGAGCCAGGTCCACTTCTTGCATAGTAGAGGACTCTAAATGTTGTTGAACCGAAGAAACGAGAGCTGCTTTCTCTTGCTCTTTACCTTTTCTTGGTTCCTTTTGTTTGCCCTTGGGATCATGAGGCTTTTTAGAAGATTTTCCGTGGGGAAGTAAGCCTTTTGGAGGAGTTGGAACCTTAGGAATTTCTTTGCCCCCAGCACGTAGTGATTGGCGACTGTGGGACTTCCCAAGATCCTGCTTAGAAGGAGAGATGGAGCGCGTAGATTGAGGTTGATAGGAATCAGAATCAGAACGTCTTTGACTATCCCTCCCACGACTACCGCTGCGGTCATGCTCGGACATGGAAGAAAGCCTGGGAGTACTCTCGCGAAGAGCGCGGTAAGAATAAGAATGACGACGAGACATATTTCCTGCAAAGAATAGTAAATAGAAATCAAGATCACGAATATGATTAATGTAAAAGTGTCATGATAAGTGGTGCATGTGGTGCATGTGTGTCTCCGCATAATCCCCCTAACAGACCAGGGCCCAAAGCTTGGCTTGTCTGTGCAGTCTCTTTATCTTTTGCAGGAGAGGTTTCCCCCTCAGAGGTAGGAAAGAATGGTTCCCCTCTAAAATCTCCGGAAGTGTAGAGGTCGTCCGGCAAGGGAATCTTTTCTAAACCCTCATGTATTTTCTCATCTGTTAACGAGGGTTCGAGTGGTGGTGGAGTCTTAGCGGGAGACTGTCCCTTAAAGGAAGGGTTATCTTCCGCTTAATGACCCGAGTATCACCCTCTTTATACATATTTAAATCCTCATCATCTTGATCGGCCAGAGGTAAAGGACTTTTAGGAATTTCAACAACTTTTGCAGCTTTTGTGGGCCCTTCTCCTCCAGCCGGGGGCATGCTGCTAGACTCCCCGGCAGCAGGGGACACATACTTATAAGGCTTACCACCGAAAACAAGCCCAAACCTCATATCCAAAAGGCGGTGCTTGTGAAGATTCTCGTCAGTGATACATCTCTTGATTTTTAAGAAATCAGATGTGCTTTTGAGCAGGCGGGACAATCGATCATCATATACCGAGCCTTCCGTTTTCGGGAAAATGTGATCTGCACAGAGAAGAGAAACATGTTAGCGCTTTGATTATGTAATTAGGTCATGCATCTAGAGACCTAAGGCTTACTTGACTTTAGCCACTTCCTCGCACACCCGGCGTGGTGTTTTATGTAGAACCAATCAGCTTTGGGATCCCCTATGTTGTTGTGACCCTCCAATAAAACCTTCCTGTTGGCCACCGATTCAAAGAAAGTGAAGTTTGGAGTCGATGTGGAACGGTGTTTGAAGAGATAATAGAATTTTAAGTCCCTAAAGGTGAGCTCAGTCTGTAGAATCTCCGCATACGCAACACATAGAGTGTATAAAGCTGCGTATGCATTTGGATGAAGTTGCATAGGAGCAATGCGTAATCGTCTTAAGGTTTCAACAACGATTAGTGGAAATGGAGGATAGCGCCTACCCAGCACATTAGCCTACTGACGGTCATGTACCCTGGTGGGGAATAAGGAGGTCTATCCTCACTTCCTGGAGTCTTAACATCATTCCAAGGGATCCCGTGTCTCAAACATATTTTCTTAAGCTTTATGTCGTATAACTTGGAAACTAGGGAATCAATGAGCTTCTTTTTCTCAACTTCCTCAACACCAGGAATTTCATCAGGAGCTCGGTCATCTTCTTCTTCCTCCTCCTCAAGTGATGTACTCTCAGAAGAATTCGACTCTGCATCTGTCTCATATTCGGAGTCAGAATTACTCCAAGCTGAGCCTGATGGAAGCACGTCAGGATTGTGGAATTTTGAAGACTCAGGGTCTGCTCTCATTTCGAAGACTCCAGGTCTGCTCTCATTTCGGATATTCTTGAGGAACGTCTATCTGACATAGCTGTTTTGGCGAGTAAACATGAAGGATTAGGATACAGTTACTCGTGAACCCTATGTGTGTGTGTGCAAGTGCTGGTATGTGCAAAGTGTGCATAATGCTGGAAAATAAAATTACAAAGCGAATTGGATAAGCGTAATAAGTATGCTGTAAAGTCATGCTTTTGTTCAATCCAAAAAGTTCATCTTGAAGGCTCTAACCTAACTGTCCACTGATATATATTGCACAAGTGTTCTTTAGCTAATATATGCATGGGACTTTTAATAAAGTTGGTTCGTTGAAGGCATGGGGATCGAGTCGCAGTACGGATGCTAGTCCTTGGGACAGGGATCGGATCGTGGTTGTCGGATCGCTGATAAGCTACGCCAGTGAGGGACCATCAACTTGTGAACTATGCTATGGATCGTGGAACGATCCGGTTCGTGATAATTCCCCTTTAACCAAACGGCTCGTGGAAAAGACCCTGATCCGTTCCACTCCATGACTCCACAAGCCAGCATTCCCCCAACGATTCATGACCCAATCCGTTGTTTGTATTGACACCAACTCCATCTCACTTTCCTCTATCCCACTGTCACCACGACCCGAGTGGTAACCCCTTCTACGAGACGCCCTGCTCTTCTACATCTTCTTCCTCGTCGTTTCTCTCCTCTCCAATCATAAATACATGAACCCATTACCACTGTCGCCAAACCCAAAGCTCTCACCATCACTATCACCATATTAATAAAAATTTAAGGGAAATAAAAAGGCGCGGAAAAGAAACCAAACAAAATGGGAAGTAATCCTAGCGTCGTTACCTTTCAACTATAAGAAAATCTTAGTTTTTGGAAAGTTGAATTAGGGTTTTTGCAGGAAAATTGGCGGCGGCTGCAACAAAAGAGAGATGGAAGGGAAGGAAGAGGGAGGTAGCTAGCTTATATAGATAGTTTGGTGACCTTTCATCTCCCCAAGTTTGTCCTATTCGGACCCATGAAAATACTTGGACCACGAAGGCTCACGGAGGCCCATCGCAGTACAACAGACAACCCACTCAAATATGAGCTCGTTGTGACCATCCCGATTGCGCCATATCACAACAACCCGAGTTTAAAAAAAAGGGGGAGAAAGAAAAGAGAAAACATACTTGATGGGTCGATGGCGATGTCTTCTGAAATCCAAGAGATGAAGATTACCAGATGAACAAAGAAATGATTGATGATTTAATCCGGTATTTATACTAGTCAAAGAACGCGACTTCCTAACGCAGTACAACGTTTCAGGTAAACACGATTTTTGATTCACATTGTTTCTTGAAAAGATAGCTCAGTAATTTCGAAGCATGTTCCCTATCTAATAAAACATACTTCGAGGGGGGAAAATGTTGGCTAGCTTTTGGATCAAGCCACCAAGACTCATACACAAAGACAGTATGGAGCCTCACTCACCAAGCCACTGGAGACCCGATCGCGATTGCCCTGTTTTCAACGGCTCGTAATGCTGGTACCACGACCCCCGATCTTAACCACTTATAGCGACCCGATCCGCCCACTCCAGTGCTCCACGATCTGCTCCTCACGGCCAAAGAACGGAAGCAATGAACTAGTCTTCCACGACTCGAAAGGCCCGGACCTCCTGACATCTATCCATAATGGCCATTTTGACCATTTCTCCATCCACTCACGGACCAGTCCGAGATCATCGGGATTTGTGCCATATATGACCACGATCCACCTGCAAATATCACCTATAAATAGCCTACCACTTGGCACTTTTTAGGATCTTTTTTGGTAGTTTGGAGTGTTGTTTCCACCATTGTTGCTATTCTACTATCTCTTATCAGTGTTAGTTCGAAATTATTGAGTGAATCACTGTTGTAAAAGTGAGATTGAGGGAGAAATCATTGGTTGTACTTGAATCTCACGTATAATCATAGATATAAAGTGGATGTAGGCTCGTTAACGCCGAACCACTATAAATCTTGTGTGTTTTCTGTGTTTTTCTTGCAATTCTAGATATTAATCTCTGCTTATTCGGACAATTTGGGTGTTAGAGCCATTTTTGGACCACCACTAATGCAACCTAACCTCATGTCATAAGTGCAATTACAACTCCTAATTGTAATTACTAAACATTCCAATTTAATTAATTAACCAATTAATTAATCCTTTCCTTTTATAGGTGTTAATACCCATTTTACCCAATAATTTGAATTATATGTCCAAAAATGTTCATATTCAAATTATGCCATTTTTAACTCTTTTTCCCTCGTTCCTTAACTAGCGCCCTCACAAAATTGGCAACATGCCTAGGCTAGACAATAGCCTAGTCATAAACGATAATAGGGAAAATAATGGGAATATAACTAAAATGATCATCTTGGCATAAACATAAACTAGCATGATAATAAGGTGAACATACATACTTGCATGGACATGAATTATCATCACAATAAGGTAGTCATAAAACTGATGAACGGTTGGCAGTCAATAACTATGATGTCACAATAAGCATAGTTAGATCTAAATTAGCAATTTAGATGTCCAATCAATTTAGATCTAACATGATAACACAAGGTGATAAATTAGATCATATAAAATAGATCTATCATGCAAGCGCAAGGTGATAAATTAGATCACATAAAATAAATCTAACATGATAACACAAGGGGATAATCTAGATCTGACTGACAGTTTCAATGTCCACATAAATTAGATCTACTAGTTTAGAAATAGATCTTCCCAAATCACATCATAGCATGTCATAGAAGTTACAATTTAGATAAAGATTGAGATCCAATCCTAACCAATTCAAGGTGGCATATATTCATGATTTACATAAATGATTAGATCTATCCAATGACATAACTATTCAAATTAACAGATTTGTATTAATCACAATATAGTTACAAACCAAGATCCACAATAATAACTGTAACGACCCAGAAAATCTGAACCAATTTAAAATTTTTAAATTGGCTAAAATAATGGATTTTAAATATTTAAAATAAATATTTTAAATAATGGCGATGAAAACTGAGTTTGAATCGACATTTGAAAACCAATATAATTAATTATAATTATATATAAAATTGAAAATGGTGCGGTAGTTCGATAATTCGATTTCAAACTTCAATTGAATGTACCGGGTGCAAAACAATCCGGATCTTAGTGAAACCAAAAATAATAGAATCTAATTGGTAATATCTTTCTAACGAATCTGACCAATCGAAGTTTGATAGCGGGAATCAAAAGATATGTCCAGTTGAAAATTCTGAATAGTCGCTATGGAATTCAGGCCCTTAAAAATGGACATTTTGCATACGACCTCGGATTTCGACGAAACCACTTTTGTTAGATCCGCAGTGTCAGGTTATTGCTAGGTTTCAAATTTCATAATTTTTCGAATCAATATGTGAGCGTGGCAAAGGAAAACGCGTTTGACCAGTTTTTGTTGAATTTAATCGACTGGAAATTGGCCATTTTTCAAACGGTCTCAGAATTCGACGAAACTAGTTTTGTTAGGACCGTATCGTCAATACGAAGCTAGAAAATATTTTTCTGGAATTTTTCTAGTCAGTATGTGGCCCCGGTAATTTGAAATGTACGTTTAAAATTCAATATAGAGATTTAAATGAAAATTCAAAAGGAAACCGATTGTAACGATCAAACCAGCTTGCGATACATATCCCATTGTGTTCGGAATGGGGGTAAAACGCTATGGACGACAGGCGGTGGACCTCGTTTCGAGGTCATAAGTAAAAGTCAACCCTTTGGCAAAAAAATTAATAATTAAATAATAAAAAAAATAGAATTCCCCCCTTTTCTCTTCTGCTTGCCCCCCCCCCGATTCCTCATTCAGTTAACCAATAAAAAAAAAAAAAAAAGAGAAAACCTAAAATCCTAAATCGCCGCCGCCAGAACCCACCGACGAACCCTCGACGCCGCCCCCCATCTCGAAGCCACCCACCACCCTCGCGACCGCCTCCTTCCAGCAAAGACGCCGCCGACATCGAATCAAAGCAGCACCCCGAAGCCACCCTCGAACCCGACCGCGAACCTCCGAGCGCCTCCACCAACGAGCCGCCGACTCCTCCTCCTCCCCTTCGCAAGATCGGTGAGCGATTAAATTATTTTGTTTTTGTTTTTATTTTTGTTTTACAGTAAAGTTTTAAAACTGTATTTTTTTATATAATTTAAAAACTGTTTCTTTTATATAATTTAAAAACGGTTTCTTTTATAATAATTTAAAAACTGTTTTGTTTTTAAAAGAGAATAAAACTGAATTTTTGTTTTAAGTTATAAAAACTGTTTTTTTATAAAGTTTTAAAACTGTCTTTTTTTTTTGATGTAAAAACAGAAATTTAAAAGAAAAACTGTTTTGAAAAGAAAATAAAAACTGCATTTTATAAAAATAAAAAACTGCATTTTTTTTATAAAGATAAAAACTGCATTTTTATAAAAGAGAAAAACTGATTTTGTTTTGAACTTTAAAATAGGAAAAAGTTTTAATCTTTTAGTAGAAAAAGATTTGAACTTGCAAAAGTAAAAATCATATTTTTATATGTAGAAAGCAAAAGTAAAAATCATATTTTTATATGTTGAAAGCAAAAGTAAAAATCATATTTTTATATGTTGAAAGCAAAAGTAAAAATCATATTTTTATATGTAGAAAGCAAAAGTAAAAATCATATTTTTATATGTAGAAAGCAAAAGTAAAAATCATATTTTTATATGTTGAAAGCAAAAGTAAAAATCATATTTTTATATGTTGAAAGCAAAAGTAAAAATCATATTTTTATATGTTGAAAGCAAAAGTAAAAATCATATTTTTATATATTGAATAGCGAAGTCAAAATTCGATTTTTATATATTGAATAGCATAGTAAAAATTCTATTTTTACATATGCAGAGAATACGGGTGAAAGCGACAAATAGGCGAAGATTTCTATTAAGAAGAGTCTTGAAGTTGGATAGCTACTGGTGAGATTTCTGATTTAAAAATATAAATATATGTGTGTGAAAATGAAAGTGAATAGCTATATATAAATTGCTATATATAAATATATACATATATATATATATATACGCCCCTCGTCCACAAACCAAGGACGATATTTATTGGTTGAAATTGTTGTGAAATTGATTGATAGCGAATGATTGTTTGGGATAGTTTGTGATTGATATTGGTTGATTGAGGTTGAAAAATACCCATTGGTGGTTGTGAAATATTTGGTTGAAACCACATAGGATTAGTTTGTGGAAATGAAATAAATATATACATGCCGCCTGCGTGCGAACTAGATGCATGATTCCCATTGTCAAAAACCGCGAGGTTTTAAGGTAGAGCGAGGAGCCGTACTAGGGACGGTGCCGGTTTAACTACCCTGCCGTTATGCTGCCGAAATTTTGAATAATATTTGTGTGTTTGAATTATTTTCATATGCTTAAACTATATTTATTCATTGTATTGAAAACATTCATGTGTTGAATTGATATACATTCGTTGTTTAGAAATTCATGTGTTGAATGGTATTCATATTTTAAAATAAATTGTTCGATAATAAAAATCACATTTTTATCGATATCTAAAAACTATTGAAGACATTCATGTGTTGAATTGATATTCATTCGTTGTTTAGAAATTCATGTGTTGAATGGTATTCATATTTTAAAATAAATTGTTCGATAATAAAAATCACATTTTTATCTATATGTAAAAACTATAGAAAACATTCATGTATTGAATTGATATTCATTCGTTGTTTAGAAATTCATGTGTTGAATGGTATTCATATTTTGAAATAAATTGTTCGATAATAAAAATCACATTTTTATCGATATCTAAAAACTATAGAAGACATTCATGTGTTGAATTGATATTCATTCGTTGTTTAGAAATTCATGTGTTGAATGGTATTCATATTTTGAAATAAATTGTTTGATAATAAAAATCACCTTTTATCGACTATATGAACTAAGTAAAATAACCTCGATTTAAAAGAAATGGTTTTATGATAAAAATTTCATTTTTATCACCAACTTGAACTATATAGAAGAATAGTGATTTGAAATGAATTGTTTTACAATAAAAATCACATTTTTATTGTATGCATAAATCGTTGAAATGTGAAGTGTTAAAGATAGCCACTTGTTCAAAATAAACATATATGAGTTGAAATATTCATTAATTAGCTAATGAAATGATTTGCACCTATTTATGTAACATTAGAATGAATGGTGTTTTTAAACCAAATAGAAATCAAATATGAAGTTGAATAGAAAATGAAAAATGATATGGACTGTATATATATGTACATGCATATTCATTGAACAGGTTATAGCAAAGGGGCTAGAGAAGAGGAATAAAATTTGTGCCCGACAAATAGGTACACATTTACTGATTTGTTTGGGTGATGATTTTGAGCCTGTTGGCTAGCTGCTTGGCTTTTTCTTTTTCTTTTTGAGATTAGAAGGACCGGGACGCTATTTGCGATTTCCCGACGCTCCCGGTACAGGGGAGGTTATGGCGAAATTTTTCCAAAATTTAGGGCGTTAGAAAAATATTTGAAGTTAAAACGATATTGGAATTGTTGAATGAACTATATTTATATAACTATATAAATATAAATAAAATTAAAACGAAACGAAGCCGTGCAGTTCGTATTTCGAAACCGTAATTTCAAACGACTAGTACGGGAAATCCGACCATTGGATTTTCCCGAAACCTCAACCGTCGGGTTCGCCTTGGAATAATCTTTCCAACGGCACCAACCTTGTAAAAATCCAACGGTTGGATTGTCTGGAATGTTTAATTCAAACTTGAAGAAAAACAGCGCCAGAATCGATTATATTTATATATAAATATAAATAGAATTATATTTAATCGAATAACGACGTTGCAGTTCGTATTTTGAAATCGAAAATTCAAACGATTGTACCGGGAGATCCGACCGTCGGATTTTCCCGAAACTGGAACCGTTGGGTTCGTTTTGAAAAGACCTTTCTAATGATGTAAATTTTATAAAGATCCAACGATTAGATTTTCAGATATGTGTAAATCAAATCTGAAGAAAAACAGCGCCACGGCCGCCTTATGGCCCGAAGCGTCGTTTTGAATGAATGGGCTATTTTAAAATAAATAAAAATAGCGATAAATCATTATAAAATATCATAAGCGATATGGAATGGAAATAAACTGAATTTGCTCGATTTATGTTGTATTTGATGGTTGAATGTGTTTGGTGTGAAAATTACATTAAAGAACAATATTGGTGTTGTCGAATAATTTAACCATTGAAATAAATCGATTTGAAATTCTAAATATACGTGAATTATTTGGAAAGGCCGAGTTAATTCTCATTTCGAATAATCGACCGACGATTGAAATTCGAAGATGAAGACGATGGTCGAAGACCGGAGATCTTCACCTCGTTTGGATGGTAACCGAGGTCCTGATTGGGAGGCATCCCGAAATATGGATAATAAGTGGTGATCGTCTGGACGTACGTGTTGGTCGATGGGTTTGCGAGGTATTTAGTGCCTCCGGTTTCGTTCAGACCCAGAACGGACTTGTAAATGGACTGTGTGTCCGACATGGGAATTTGTTCTGTGTGATTGATAGCCATCAGTTGCACGGTGTGAATTGCCTGTGTGGCATGCTAAGATGCAGTGATCAGGGCTTCTGTTGAAAAGCAAAGTCTTGTGGTGATGATCAAAGCACCGCCTGTGTGGCGTAGCTTTGTGTATAACGTGAATTCGCGAGCCTCACACCCCGGTATGAACCTAAAACGGGAGAGGACATCAGGGAGGGCCTGCGTTTCTTTCTAGCTAGGGTGGTGTCAGTGACCTACCAGCCCTGACATTTATATACTTTTCACCTATGTGGTTGTTGCTGTTGCGAGGCGCCTCGGTTTGATCGGACGATCCGGGTCCGATGGAGTCATTCGTTGGCTCGTTTACGCCCCAAAGGGCGGGGAGACGTAGTGTTCAGGCATAATAATCCACATCGGTGGACCGGCCCTGACGATCTAAAGGGTTGATGCGTTCTGATCCTGTGGCTCGGGCTAGAGAGTCACGAATTCGGTAAGGACTATCTTTTGCCTTGGTTCATGACGGAAATCCAATTTCCAAATACGTGATGATGCGGTTTCGATTGTATAAATACATTTGGCGACATAGTGGCATGGGACGCTCATGTCTTCTATGATTGATAGTTATGATTTGAAATTGTTTTCAAAACATATAGACACTAGCAATAATATCAAATGCCTTTGCTTTATTCGTATCAAGCATATTTTGGCCGTTATAAGGTAAAAACTCTATCCTCCGGTTTGCGTTGCATTGTGTGATGGGAACTGAGTCTTATAACGGCTTCATTTTTATAAAAAGCATAGCGATGTTTAAAAGAAAGATTTGTTTTAAAGCACTGGCAATCCAATGGAGTAAACCCGTTCCACGAAAGTGGCGTGGTCCTGTCATTAGCCAATTATATATGTGTTGAGTAGATTTCTCATACCAGTCCCATGACTGACTCGTAGTTTGTTTCACTTTCAAACTCGGGTGCCCCTTTTTCTACACGGGCAGCCTTGTATTCAGGTTTAGCTGGTTCTTTCTGGAAAGCTGGAGCTGAAGATGGATTCTATCATTTATTTCTTTTTATGCTGTTCAGCTCCTATTGTACATATTTTGTTTATTTCCGCTGTAGACATTTATGTATAGCTGAACTGTATTTGTACTAAGTAAGATCCTGCATATTGTGTAACTCTGATGATTACTTTTATCCAGTATATTTTGTTGTTCATTATCTGGTGTATTTATTTAATTCTGTTCTACTATTATATGTTTGTGTTATATTCCAAAGATAACCTTGTTTCCGTGAGAACGGGAAATCGGGTCGTCTCATCGTGGTATCAGAGCTTTGGTTAAGCTTAGTTCTGGAATATAACATTTGAACGAACTCGTCAGAAATAGAACCAGTAGTGTTCTAGGACGGGTAACTCTATACAGATAGGATCAGCAATATCCTAGTATGAGTATAGCAGAATCAGAACAACTCGTTAGAGATGGGGTCAGAAGTGCCTCAGAATGAGTCGAGAGTAATATGTTTTTAAATAACGTATTTGTGATTATATATACATAGTCTGGTTTTAGAAATATAATTTTTGAATATATAAAAGATATGTATTTGAAAAGTTAAAAAGTTAAAAACAATTGGATTGGTTGTTGTGTTGTGTGATCGTAGATTTATCAAACCACTTTCGACTTTATTCCTTTTCGGGGACGAAAAGTTTTAAGTGGGGGAGATTGTAACGACCCAGAAAATCTGAACCAATTTAAAATTTTTAAATTGGCTAAAATAATGGATTTTAAATATTTAAAATAAATATTTTAAATAATGGCGATGAAAACTGAGTTTGAATCGACATTTGAAAACCAATATAATTAATTATAATTATATATAAAATTGAAAATGGTGCGGTAGTTCGATAATTCGATTTCAAACTTCAATTGAATGTACCGGGTGCAAAACAATCCGGATCTTAGTGAAACCAAAAATAATAGAATCTAATTGGTAATATCTTTCTAACGAATCTGACCAATCGAAGTTTGATAGCGGGAATCAAAAGATATGTCCAGTTGAAAATTCTGAATAGTCGCTATGGAATTCAGGCCCTTAAAAATGGACATTTTGCATACGACCTCGGATTTCGACGAAACCACTTTTGTTAGATCCGCAGTGTCAGGTTATTGCTAGGTTTCAAATTTCATAATTTTTCGAATCAATATGTGAGCGTGGCAAAGGAAAACGCGTTTGACCAGTTTCTGTTGAATTTAATCGACTGGAAATTGGCCATTTTTCAAACGGTCTCAGAATTCGACGAAACTAGTTTTGTTAGGACCGTATCGTCAATACGAAGCTAGAAAATATTTTTCTGGAATTTTTCTAGTCAGTATGTGGCCCCGGTAATTTGAAATGTACGTTTAAAATTCAATATAGAGATTTAAATGAAAATTCAAAAGGAAACCGATTGTAACGATCAAACCAGCTTGCGATACATATCCCATTGTGTTCGGAATGGGGGTAAAACGCTATGGACGACAGGCGGTGGACCTCGTTTCGAGGTCATAAGTAAAAGTCAACCCTTTGGCAAAAAAATTAATAATTAAATAATAAAATAAAAAAAAATAGAATTCCCCCCTTTTCTCTTCTGCTTGCCCCCCCCCCCCCGGATTCCTCATTCAGTTAACCAATAAAAAAAAAAAGAGAAAACCTAAAATCCTAAATCGCCGCCGCCAGAACCCACCGACGAACCCTCGACGCCGCCCCCCATCTCGAAGCCACCCACCACCCTCGCGACCGCCTCCTTCTAGCAAAGACGCCGCCGACATCGAATCAAAGCAGCACCCCGAAGCCACCCTCGAACCCGACCGCGAACCTCCGAGCGCCTCCACCAACGAGCCGCCGACTCCTCCTCCTCCCCTTCGCAAGATCGGTGAGCGTTTAAATTATTTTGTTTTTGTTTTTATTTTTGTTTTACAGTAAAGTTTTAAAACTGTATTTTTTTATATAATTTAAAAACTGTTTCTTTTATATAATTTAAAAACGGTTTCTTTTATAATAATTTAAAAACTGTTTTGTTTTTAAAAGAGAATAAAACTGAATTTTTGTTTTAAGTTATAAAAACTGTTTTTTATAAAGTTTTAAAACTGTCTTTTTTTTTTGATGTAAAAACAGAAATTTAAAAGAAAAACTGTTTTGAAAAGAAAATAAAAACTGCATTTTATAAAAATAAAAAACTGCATTTTTTTTATAAAGATAAAAACTGCATTTTTATAAAAGAGAAAAACTGATTTTGTTTTGAACTTTAAAATAGGAAAAAGGTTTAATCTTTTAGTAGAAAAAGATTTGAACTTGCAAAAGTAAAAATCATATTTTTATATGTAGAAAGCAAAAGTAAAAATCATATTTTTATATGTTGAAAGCAAAAGTAAAAATCATATTTTTATATGTTGAAAGCAAAAGTAAAAATCATATTTTTATATGTAGAAAGCAAAAGTAAAAATCATATTTTTATATGTAGAAAGCAAAAGTAAAAATCATATTTTTATATGTTGAAAGCAAAAGTAAAAATCATATTTTTATATGTTGAAAGCAAAAGTAAAAATCATATTTTTATATGTTGAAAGCAAAAGTAAAAATCATATTTTTATATATTGAATAGCGAAGTCAAAATTCGATTTTTATATATTGAATAGCATAGTAAAAATTCTATTTTTATATATGCAGAGAATACGGGTGAAAGCGACAAATAGGCGAAGATTTCTATTAAGAAGAGTCTTGAAGTTGGATAGCTATTGGTGAGATTTCTGATTTAAAAATATAAATATATGTGTGTGAAAATGAAAGTGAATAGCTATATATAAATTGCTATATATAAATATATACATATATATATACGCCCCTCGTCCACAAACCATGGACGATATTTATTGGTTGAAATTGTTGTGAAATTGATTGATAGCGAATGATTGTTTGGGATAGTTTGTGATTGATATTGGTTGATTGAGGTTGAAAAATACCCATTGGTGGTTGTGAAATATTTGGTTGAAACCACATAGGATTAGTTTGTGGAAATGAAATAAATATATACATGCCGCCTGCGTGCGAACTAGATGCATGATTCCCATTGTCAAAAACCGCGAGGTTTTAAGGTAGAGCGAGGAGCCGTACTAGGGACGGTGCCGGTTTAACTACCCTGCCGTTATGCTGCCGAAATTTTGAATAATATTTGTGTGTTTGAATTATTTTCATATGCTTAAACTATATTTATTCATTGTATTGAAAACATTCATGTGTTGAATTGATATTCATTCGTTGTTTAGAAATTCATGTGTTGAATGGTATTCATATTTTAAAATAAATTGTTCGATAATAAAAATCACATTTTTATCGATATCTAAAAACTATTGAAGACATTCATGTGTTGAATTGATATTCATTCGTTGTTTAGAAATTCATGTGTTGAATGGTATTCATATTTTAAAATAAATTGTTCGATAATAAAAATCACATTTTTATCTATATGTAAAAACTATAGAAAACATTCATGTGTTGAATTGATATTCATTCGTTGTTTAGAAATTCATGTGTTGAATGGTATTCATATTTTGAAATAAATTGTTCGATAATAAAAATCACATTTTTATCGATATCTAAAAACTATAGAAGACATTCATGTGTTGAATTGATATTCATTCGTTGTTTAGAAATTCATGTGTTGAATGGTATTCATATTTTGAAATAAATTGTTTGATAATAAAAATCACCTTTTATCGACTATATGAACTATGTAAAATAACCTCGATTTAAAAGAAATGGTTTTATGATAAAAATTTCATTTTTATCACCAACTTGAACTATATAGAAGAATAGTGATTTGAAATGAATTGTTTTACAATAAAAATCACATTTTTATTGTATGCATAAATCGTTGAAATGTGAAGTGTTAAAAATAGCCACTTGTTCAAAATAAACATATATGAGTTGAAATATTCATTAATTAGCTAATGAAATGATTTGCACCTATTTATGTAACATTAGAATGAATGGTGTTTTTAAACCAAATAGAAATCAAATATGAAGTTGAATAGAAAATGAAAAATGATATGGACTGTATATATATGTACATGCATATTCATTGAACAGGTTATAGCAAAGGGGCTAGAGAAGAGGAATAAAATTTGTGCCCGACAAATAGGTACACATTTACTGATTTGTTTGGGTGATGATTTTGAGCCTGTTGGCTAGCCGCTTGGCTTTTTCTTTTTCTTTTTGAGATTAGAAGGACCGGGACGCTATTTGCGATTTCCCGACGCTCCCGGTACAGGGGAGGTTATGGCGAAATTTTTCCAAAATTTAGGGCGTTAGAAAAATATTTGAAGTTAAAACGATATTGGAATTGTTGAATGAACTATATTTATATAACTATATAAATATAAATAAAATTAAAACGAAACGAAGCCGTGCAGTTCGTATTTCGAAACCGTAATTTCAAACGACTAGTACGGGAAATCCGACCATTGGATTTTCCCGAAACCTCAACCGTCGGGTTCGCCTTGGAATAATCTTTCCAACGGCACCAACCTTGTAAAAATCCAACGGGTGGATTGTCTGGAATGTTTAATTCAAACTTGAAGAAAAACAGCGCCAGAATCGATTATATTTATATATAAATATAAATAGAATTATATTTAATCGAATAACGACGCTGCAGTTCGTATTTTGAAATCGAAAATTCAAACGATTGTACCGGGAGATCCGACCGTCGGATTTTCCCGAAACTGGAACCGTTGGGTTCGTTTTGAAAAGACCTTTCTAATGATGTAAATTTTATAAAGATCCAACGGTTAGATTTTCAGATATGTGTAAATCAAATCTGAAGAAAAACAGCGCCACGACCGCCTTATGGCCCGAAGCGTCGTTTTGAATGAATGGGCTATTTTAAAATAAATAAAAATAGCGATAAATCATTATAAAATATCATAAGCGATATGGAATGGAAATAAACTGAATTTGCTCGATTTATGTTGTATTTGATGGTTGAATGTGTTTGGTGTGAAAATTACATTAAAGAACAATATTGGTGTTGTCGAATAATTTAACCATTGAAATAAATCGATTTGAAATTCTAAATATACGTGAATTATTTGGAAAGGCCGAGTTAATTCTCATTTCGAATAATCGACCGACGATTGAAATTCGAAGATGAAGACGATGGTCGAAGACCGGAGATCTTCACCTCGTTTGGATGGTAACCGAGGTCCTGATTGGGAGGCATCCCGAAATATGGATAATAAGTGGTGATCGTCTGGACGTACGTGTTGGTCGATGGGTTTGCGAGGTATTTAGTGCCTCCGGTTTCGTTCAGACCCAGAACGGACTTGTAAATGGACTGTGTGTCCGACATGGGAATTTGTTCTGTGTGATTGATAGCCATCAGTTGCACGGTGTGAATTGCCTGTGTGGCATGCTAAGATGCAGTGATCAGGGCTTCTTTTGAAAAGCAAAGTCTTGTGGTGATGATCAAAGCACCGCCTGTGTGGCGTAGCTTTGTGTATAACGTGAATTCGCGAGCCTCACACCCCGGTATGAACCTAAAACGGGAGAGGACATCAGGGAGGGCCTGCGTTTCTTTCTAGCTAGGGTGGTGTCAGTGACCTACCAGCCCTGACATTTATATACTTTTCACCTATGTGGTTGTTGCTGTTGCGAGGCGCCTCGGTTTGATCGGACGATCCGGGTCCGATGGAGTCATTCGTTGGCTCGTTTACGCCCCAAAGGGCGGGGAGACGTAGTGTTCAGGCATAATAATCCACATCGGTGGACCGGCCCTGACGATCTAAAGGGTTGATGCGTTCTGATCCTGTGGCTCGGGCTAGAGAGTCACGAATTCGGAAAGGACTATCTTTTGCCTTGGTTCATGACGGAAATCCAATTTCCAAATACGTGATGATGCGGTTTCGATTGTATAAATACATTTGGCGACATAGTGGCATGGGACGCTCATGTCGTCTATGATTGATAGTTATGATTTGAAATTGTTTTCAAAACATATAGACACTAGCAATAATATCAAATGCCTTTGCTTTATTCGTATCAAGAATATTTTGGCCGTTATAAGGTAAAAACTCTATCCTCCGGTTTGCGTTGCATTGTGTGATGGGAACTGAGTCTTATAACGACTTCATTTTTATAAAAAGCATAGCGATGTTTAAAAGAAAGATTTGTTTTAAAGCACTGGCAATCCAATGGAGTAAACCCGTTCCACGAAAGTGGCGTGGTCCTGTGATTAGCCAATTATATATGTGTTGAGTAGATTTCTCATACCAGTCCCATGACTGACTCGTAGTTTGTTTCACTTTCAAACTCGGGTGCCCCTTTTTCTACACGGGCAGCCTTGTATTCAGGTTTAGCTGGTTCTTTCTGGAAAGCTGGAGCTGAAGATGGATTCTATCATTTATTTCTTTTTATGCTGTTCAGCTCCTATTGTACATATTTTGTTTATTTCCGCTGTAGACATTTATGTATAGCTGAACTGTATTTGTACTAAGTAAGATCCTGCATATTGTGTAACTCTGATGATTACTTTTATCCAGTATATTTTGTTGTTCATTATCTGGTGTATTTATTTAATTCTGTTCTGCTATTATATGTTTCTGTGTTATATTCCAAAGATAACCTTGTTTCCGTGAGAACGGGAAATCGGGTCGTCTCAATAACATAGTAGAATAATCACAACTGAATTAGATCTAAAGAAATAGATCTATCATGACATAGTATCAAATATGATAATAGCATAGATTCATGGTTTACACATATCCAAATCACAGTCTTTCATAATTTACTTTTATTTATCTAAACCTAAAAGCAACTAGAACTCACAACGTTAGGTTTAGAGAATAGAGAGAATGGATCTTGAATTTCTGAATTTGATTTGCAAGGTATGTTGTAGAAAATGGTTCTGTCTCAGTTCGCACTCCGGCAACATATGGCTCCCATAGTTTTCAATGAAGAAGTAGGAGAACTGGGCACATATTTATAGCTGCAGAACCCTCTGAAACCGACTGCCACCTCATCCCTAGGGGTGTCGACACCCCTGTGGGTGGGTTGACCCATTGGAAAACCCTATCCTCTTCATTACAGAAACCCGCCACTAGTCACTGGGAACGATTAATAACGTTCGAATCTTCTTCCTCTAAAATCTCCAGATCCACAATAAATTAAACCATAATTGTAAAGGGAAAATCATAGATCTATGTGAGATATTTAAATCCATATAGCCTTGATCAAAAATGGTTCAGCAAATCTCTCGAACTATAGCCTGAAAGTCATCGTCGTTCAGGCTGATTTGGCGCGCCATGGTGAGTGCGAGTTCTACGTCCTCCCCGTTGTAGGTGGCACACCCTAAGGAGCCTCACGTGGTATTCTCCGATCACTGGCCGATGCTTTAGAATTCGTGCAAATTGGAACCCTAATTATGAAGTATGGGTTCGATTATAGGCTGAGGGTAAAAGAGGGAGATGATGGGTTTTAAAAAGGAAACACTAACATTTTTGTTAAACGTGATTAAAGAGGGTAATTATTCAATTAATTACATTTTAATTATCTTGAATTATTATCCAATGTATTGAATGTCATATCTTTTCCGTACGAGGTCCAAATCACGCGAAACAGGATCTGTTGCGATCGTGGCGATGAGAGCTTCACAACACGACTAACCGGGTCCAATTTGGAATTAGTTAGAAATTTAGGCAAATTCAAATCCAAACAGAACTTAAATTCAGAAATAAGAGAATGGAGGAGTGGAAACCAAAGTGAGAACTCCTTCTCACTCTAATTTTTTTATAGTTAAATATATAATAGGATGTAGATGGAGCTTAGAAGCCCCCGACACTATTTATTGTACTAACCATAGTTATTTGTTTGAATTGTATTGTGGAAATTTGGATTGTGGCTGTAAAACTGATTGTGAATAAACTGTTTGAACAATAAAAATATCATTTTTATTGAATGTATGAACTATATAAAATAGTCAAGTGTTGAATAAAATATTTTATCGTTAAAAATATAATTTTTAACATATATATAAACGACATAAAATTCTCCTGAAATGAAAATAAATATTCATTTACAAATCGGACGATTTGTTTGTGTACACCCATTTAACTGACATGGATTGGGACGATAAATTTTACACATCGCCTAAGTACACAAATAATATTCAGTATTTGTTAGTTGAAACCCCACACGGGTATCGGGACGATAGTTGGCGTACATTAATCCCAATTGTTTAGTTGTATGTCAATCGATTGGTTGACAGACTGTTGTAAGCATTAATTATTTATATTTAATGCTTATGCAGTTGTGTAATGCACTCTGGATGATGGTTGACTGTGTATAATTATTGTTGTATACATGTGTTGTATGAAATCCATATAAATAACATTTTATGGTAATTGGTTGGGTCTGATTCCAATTCAGAATTAATGAATATTTTAAAATAATGAATAATGAATACTTTAAAATAACGAATATTTTAAAATAATATTCTGTAAAGGATTAAAATGTGAATTTGATGTCCGATTTTGGCTGGACATGAAAATATTGAAATATGGAAGCCAAGTTATGTATATCCGCCATTTTTAGCTCGAACCGCTTGGTTTATCATTTTTATTCATTTTATAATGAATACAAAAAGGAAATGGATTTCAAAATCAGATATTTTGAAAATATTATTATTTTAATATTATAATGATATAGAATATTCAATTTTGATTTAAAATTGAAAATGAAGTTGGAATCATTTTGAAATGAATTTATAAATATTTTATAAATACGTTTTAAATGGAAATCGAAGAAATATATATTATATATATATATATATATCTTTATTAATAATTCTCTTGGGAGCACATATTTTTGGTCCGACCGTAAACTTCCCAAAATGCCCTTACTTAGGATATTTTAAATATAAAAATTATTATTTTCTATGATATCCCTAGTAAATTAGGCATTTAATGTCATTTAAATTACGATCTAATAAACCTTTTCAACAAACTCAAATTGCTTCTTTAATATCGCTTCTCATTTTAGTTGCTATTTATTAGAGTTTATGCATTTCAGTTGTTCTAATGCATTCACTTAGGTTTTTATTATGTAATTAAAATTTTACATTTCAAAACAATTTGTTTAAAACTAAGATCATTTATATTTGGCATATAGATCTACTAATTCAATTTATTTTCCACATATAGAAATTAATATTGACATGGATATATGGCAGTTTCTTATATGGTTAGAAAGCAAATTTGGCTTTATATCAATGACAGATTTATTTTACAATATTTAGGTGCTAAGTTTAGGACAATTTTTCTATGATATAGTTGCTATTTATTTTAGTTTAGGCATTTTCATTGGTTTTAATGCTATTATATATGTAAACATATATTTGTGTTTAAAATTAGAACTAAGATCGTTTATATTTGGCATATCCATCTACTGATTCAATTTATTTTCTACATGTATATAGAAATTAATATTGACGTGGATATATGGCAATTTCTTATATGGTTAGGAAGAAGATTTGGTACTATATCGGTTACAGTTTTATTTTACAATATTTAGGTGCTAAGTTTAGGCCAATTAGCACTATTTTAAAAAAGTTGATCCTAAAAAGTAGCATTTCTATCTTACACCATGGAATATCCGCAATATTTTGAAATTTGCCAAAGCTAATGCTAAAGAAAAAGTCAACTGGAAGAAAATCTACATTTATTAATAATTATTTTATAAATACCCAAGAGGCCTGTTCCACCTAGACCTGTTCAACTATTCCACAATTTCAGCATATAAAAATTTCAGGTTACTTATCCCTAGATATACGCATTCTAGAAAAATCCATCTGTCCTATAAATACCACACAAAGTTTGTTCACTCACTTTCATCACTATTTCGTCTCGACATTTTCTACTGCTCTACTCCCAGTTTCATTGCACTACTACTTCCTCACATCTACATCAGGTTAGATTTATGTATAATTTGCAATGGCGGATTTTCTATTACAATTTCTTATAGATTTTATGTACTGCTTACAAAAAAATCAAGTTGTATGTTTGTTTTTTAAAACAAAAAAGCATATTTTCTAGAAAAATACAGTTTTTGTTTTCATACTACAATTGGCTATACAAAAAGTGAGAACACAGCTTGCCAAACTAAAGTTTCAAAACAAATAAGCAATCCTACATCATCCTATTCTATTTTCTGAATTTTACTTCCACATACCTTACTATTTAACACTATTTTACGCTACTTATCATGATGTTCCCGAAACCACATCACCTGCATATGATTACATAATGATATTTTGTAATTATGAATACAATTTGGAGATGTTCCAGAAAGCACATTACCTGACTTTATGACTATTGTTTAACGTAACATTATGTACTAAACGAGAAAAAATAAGCAGAAGAATACAATACATACTATATTTTACATACTATTATGTCTGTTGTATATTGGTCATAGCGAAAAGGTATATGGTTGGGTCAATAAGTACAACAAATAAACAGAGCTACCCCATTATATTTGGATATAATACAATATATTCTAGCTTAATAAATTGACTAAGATCCAATCTATCTCCTTTCTGTTGATTCTATTATTGCAGCTACTTTCAGTGCTTTGTGCTCTGTTCAAAAGAGGGTGATTATTTAAGGTAATTTTCTAATCCTAAAGTGTCTTAATATTTTGCCACTGTTAATTTCTATGATTTTTTGAAAAATGGATGCAAACTTATACGATATGTTCCAAAATTTATGGTTAATAAATTACAAATCTATAGTAAGCTAAACTAACGGATCATTTTACTACTTTGTCTTCTATTTCATTTGTATAAAATAGAAAACTGGTGGTTCTCATATGGTAGACATAATTGAATTGTGAACCTTTGATACTATATTTGAAATTAAAAAATAATACGAAATACCAATTCAAATATAGAATAAATGGATTGTTTCATAATTGGTAGAATCAAATCAGTAATACAAATTCTACCAAATATAGTATTATTACAATATAAGACTGTATTATGGTACATATTTAGTAATACAAATTCTACCATATTTGGTACCAAAATCCAAATATGCAATTCAAATATTGAGTTGTGCATATATTTAATCAAATTAAATTGAGTTGTAGGTTATTACAGATTTTCAATATTATGGTAGAATTATGGTGGGATTTATGTATATCACTTCTACCAATTATGATTATTTCATACTATATTTACATGTAAATGCATTCTCACATCCAAAATTGAGTTGTGAACATATAACTACATTTCCAATATACAAATTAACAATATATTGCTGATTTAATTTGTAAAACGCTGCATTCCTCTTTTTTTTTTACTCAAATTGCATTTGATTGTATAATTACTTTATATGCCCTATGTCATTCAAATATAATTGATAGTGTATATAGCATTAAAATTATCATGTATAAAATAATCTAATTTAGATTTTTGTACTTTAATTCGATAATTAATAGTGCACATATTTTATCGCATTCCTAAAATGCACTATCTTATCCTACTGATATGTACACTTTCTTACTTATAAATATGACACTGTATCTTTCTTCCCCACCTCACAAAATCAATTACCCTCTTCATTCTTCCCTTTTCCTCTACAGTCATTTAAATTGTTTACTACTCTCAGGATCTCCAGCTTTTGATTGCAGTAGGAAAGCTTCTGATTTCAAGACATGTACTGTATGTTATTCTATCCATTTATCTACTTTGGTTTGCATCAATATTCAGTTGTGTCTTTTCGGATTTATCTGCATGGTTTGTATCAGCATTTGGTTTTCAATAGTTTGCACCGAACCTATATAATACTGTAAATGCTCATGCGATCCGCACCACCATGCAACTGCGCAACAATCAAAAGATCCTGTTAGTAGATGAGTACAGTTGAGATGCAAGTTTCAAGTCTAAGTTGGTAAGCTGCATACAATTATTTAATTTATAAAATAAAAAAAATATCCATTATTCAATTGTATTATCTAATCATGTCTTTTTTTCCTTTATAGTAAAGCATATGGAAGAAACTGGATGGTGACAGTGAAGATAATCATGATGAAATATTTTATTAATAAATAAATTTTATCATTTTTTTAGTATGGCAATTGTATATTTTTAGTATTATCGTAATATATGCTTTATGGTTAGACATTTTTTATTTACATTTGCATTTATTAATGATTGATATCGCATTTGAATTTATTTATATTGTATACTATTTTAATTTTTGGTGTAGGTAATTTATTAATCATGCAACATCAATACAAAACATTTTTCCTTGCATGTTTAAAATACAAAATATCACGCGCAAAGCGCATGCCACGACCACGCCCGAAGCGCGTGCCGTTACCACTCACGAAGCGCGTACCATGACGCTCGTATATATATATATATATATATATATATATATATATATATATATATATATAGCGGCCTGAATAGAACACGCCGCACAACGACCGTTCGCGAATTTCGACCATTAACTTCAAATTGATGTAACGGGAGATCCGACTGTCGGATTCTCCTAAGACCAGAACCTTTGGGTTCGTATCGAAAAGATCTTTCCAATGAATATAAGAGATTTGAAATCTAACAATCGGATTTTAAAATATGCCCAAATAAATTTCAGAAAAGGTCGTTATGAATGCAGTTCGGTGACCGTTATTGGAAACCGACTGCAAAGACCTTAGTAAAATTATTAAAAATATAGAAAAATTATGTAAAACCATAATAAATGATTTGGAAGGATTTTTGATGAAAAATTCCAGTTTTGAAAAGATAAAAATATATTTTTATCGAAATGAACTAGTTAATAACTAGAATAATAATCCAATTATTTTTAGAAATAAATAAATTGGATTTGAGAATGGTTTTAATATAGCCAGAAATTTCCAACGAATAGATTTGAATGGATTGGAATGGAAATAATCATTGGAATATTTCAATATTGGATTCCGTGGCTATATGGATATTTTTATGGGAATTTGGAAGATACAGATATCGTTATTCCCAATACGATATCCATTAGTTTCAGAATTTGATATTGAATATAAGCCGATATAATTTTATTCAAAGCCTTGTATTTAATGTCAAATTGGATTTTGGGTTTGTTGTGAATGGTGTCTTTATTAACACTATTCTTAAACCCAATTGAGGAAAGAATAAATCTTTAAATTAAGATTTAGTGAAGTTTTCCAATTAATTAATATTTAATTAAAATGGAATAAAAGAATTGGATTTTTGGGTTTATTTGAATGGTGTTTTAAATATCACTTGTTCTTTAACCCAATTAACAATGAAGATATGATTAGTAATTTATAAATCATTTTATTAAGATTTAATGTAAATTTTCCAAAGTAAAGTTTTCCAATTTAATATATTAAATTGGAATTGAATGGAATTCGATTTGGTAATAATCAAAGTGAGCTTCTACGCAGGAAGACTGTTAATATATATGGAATTTAAAAGGCTTTGCCATTATTCCGTTTATATTATTGGTCGGATACGGAAATTGACATCGATTATATATTGATCTGTTTCCGATGAAGATTCCATAAATAATGGAATGTGATTTTGGGTTTATGGTGAACTGTGTTTTAAATAACATTGGTTCTTTAACCCAGTTAAAGACAGGATTACATATCTAACATTGTATTTCAAACTGTATTGTTGATCTCTATTAAATACATATCTGCTTGGTGGCGGAGAATTTATTCTCTTGCTTAACACCCTTCTATGAGACGTATTAGCTTAGAGGTTATATATCGGTAGAAACAATGGTACGGTGTAGATTATCAATGTGGAATGTTCGATTTCCCAAAGTTAAATAATCATTAAATAATGATTGTTGGAAGATTAAAACTAAGTGGAGTTTTAATGAATCTTTAATTAGATTGAAATATGAATGCGATAATTTAAATTATCAAATTTGTGTAATGATCGAGAATGGAGTATCACCAGTTTTGCTCCATGTGATATTTAAGTCTTTAATTAGATTTGAACGTGAAATGGTAGTTAAATGTTACAGATAACAACGTGATGTTAGATATGGAGTACTACCAGTTTTGCTCCATGGGATGAATAGGTTGGGTTTAGGAAATAAAATAAATGATTTCTTCGGTAAGGTTCGCTAATCCCGACTAGTTTGGAAAACCTTAATTTGGTTTAATTTGTGAAAATAATATTTGAATAATAGAATATTCTGGATTGGAATGAGGAGTATGTTGTTTTTTATAGCACTTGTTTATAAGATCCGTGAGTTATTCGGAAAGACCAGGTTTATCCCATTCTGAATAATTGATACGACGATAAGTCGACAATGAAGACGGTGGTTGAAGACCGGAGATCTTCACATCGTTTGGATGATTACTGATGTCTTGATTGGGCCGTACACCCAAGACAAGGTAATTAGTGGTGATTGTCCAGATGTAATTGGATATGTGAGGACCTCTCTCCTGTATTGGACATATGGGACGAGGAATAAGGTGCCTCTGGTTTCGTTCAGACCCAGAACGAAGTAGTAAATGGATGCATGTCTAACATTGTATTTTATTCTATGTTGATTGATTTCTATTAAATATATGTCGGTTTGGTGGTGGAGAATTTATTCTCTTGCTAAACACCCTTCTCTGAGACGTACGAGCTTAGAGGTTATATATTGATAGACATCAGTCGCATGGCGTGAATTGTCAGTATGGCATGCTGAGATGCAAATGATCAATGCTTCTGTTGAAAAGCAGAGTCTTGTGGTTGATGATCAAAGCACGACTTTAAATTGCATAGCTTTGTGTAGCGTTAATTCGCGAGCTTCACATCCTGGTATGAACCTAAAACAGATGAGGAACGTATGGAAATGGACATATATTAGTTTCTGGCTAGGAGTAACGTCATGGTATGGATCCCAGACTATTTACTCATGTGGATGTTGCTTATTATTACTTGATGGAGAGAGAGGCGCCTCGGATATATCAGTCACTACGGGACCGATGGATGTTATGGTTGATATACTGACCAGATTTTATGCCCCATAGGGCAGACTAACATATAGTTTATGGTATTACTAATCATCGACGGGTGACCGGCCATACGGCTAACCGTATTTGCAGTTGTGGTTGTATCTTGAGGCTCGGGCTAGAGAGTCTCGAAACGGTAAGGACGATCACTTGCCTTGGTTCATGGATGGAAACCCAATTTCCAATACGTGATTTCACGATTTTAGTTGTAAATATATATATGGCAACTTAATATTATGGTACCTACGCCGCCAATGATTGATACATTTATATTTGAAATTGATTTCCACTTATAGTAATAATAAAATAAGAAATTTCACGTACCAAGCATTTTTGACTATTATAAGGGAAAACTCTATCTTCGACTGCGTTCATTGTGTGATGGGACCTGAGTCTTATAATAGCTTCATTTTTCTCTTTAGCATTGTGCTGTTATTTTTATGCACTGGTATTCATGGGGGATAAACCTGTTCCGTGTTATACGGCGTGGTCCCATGATTTACCTAACTTTAAAATCAAGCTAATAACTGTTTTAGTTCTCACACTAGTCCCATGACTGGCCTGGAGTTTATTGTTTTAACCTATACTCTTAGTCCCCCTATTTTCCACACGGGCAGCTAGTAGTTTTGGTTTTGTAGATATTATATTCACAGGATCCGGGATTTACAGCTGAGGCTATTTTCAGAAAGCTCTGTATCCGTGTATTTCTTTAAGCTGTGTTATCTATTATTTTTCCGCTGTTATGTAATGTATTTTAATCTCTAATATTTTTCTGATGTATATTATTTATTTATACTCTGTTATATTCTTGCACTCTGATGTAAATTGTTGTAATAACAATGAAATTTTCTTCTATTTTTGTTCTGATTTGTCGTGTTCTCAACTCAATTCGAGCTTTCCCGTAAGGGCGAGTTTGGGTCGTTTCATTTGTGTATCAGAGCTTTGGTTTACAAAGCTCGAGAACACGACACATTAAAACCGAATGAAAGAATTCATCATAGATTGGATTAGTAATATCCAATGAGAATGACTCGTTAGAGATGGGATCAGTAGTGTCCTAGAACGAGTGTATAGAGTGTTATTTTTAAAATAGAAGTGAAAAAATGTTTTGAAAATTTAAACCCTATTATACGTAGGTGAGTATTTTATTTTATATTGATTTTGGACAATCGAGTATATGAAGATTTTGCATATACGCCTTGAAAACGTACATACAAAGTATCAAATATACTGGATAAATATAGAATCACACTCTAGTCGCCCGGACATGATTCTGATGATGAAGTATACCATCACCAGTATTTATGTTCGAGTTTCGAAAGTGAGATATTTATATATTTCCAATTGACTAGTGTGAGAACCAAAACTAGATAGGATATATTGTTGTGATTTGGCACTAAAAATTGGATTTTTGAGTATATATATATATATTAACGTTACATATTTGAAAAGCTAATCAACTAATTGATTGTTGGTTGTGTTGTTTGATTATTAGTTTAACTAATAAAATTATTGAAATCAATATGTAAGTGAATGGTAAATTTAGCAAAATTGAATCAAATATTGAACTGAAAAATTTACCAGAATTGCATGCAAAATTGTAAGTGAATGTGTGAATAGGTCATAGCAGGGAAGCTAAGAAGAGCAATAAAATTGTATGCCCGGCAAGTAGGTACATGTTTACTGTATTTCTTGGGTTTGGATGATTTTATGAGCCGATTGGCTAGCCGCTTGACCTTATCTTTTTCTTTTGGATTGATGAGGTCCCTGTGAGGCAAGTTGCAGTTTTAAAGGTCTCCCCATACGAAGGAGGTTATGGCAAAAAATTTTAAAAATTTAGGGTGTGAGCTAAATTTTTGAGAAATTAGAAAATTCTTAGAAATTGAAAAGTTGAAGAATGAAAGCCAGAATGAAAGTTGAGTTGGTTGGTTAAACAACTTTCAGCTCCGTTCCTTTTCCAGGACGAAAAGATTTTAAGTGGAGGAGATTGTAACAACCCGGATTTTCAGAACCAATTTAAAACTAATTTTCGCTATTTTAATGGATTTTGAATATTTAAAATGATTTATTTTAAACAAAAACGATTTAAAATTTATTTATATCAAAGTTAGAGCGTATAAATTTATTTTAATTATAAAAAGAGCCTGAAATGGCGTGATAGTTTGAAAGTTCGATTCCGAGTTTCAAATGAATGTACAGAATTCAAAATAAATCGGATTTCAGTAAAATAAGAAATATTTGAATCTGTTAATATCTTTCTAACGAATGTGAAAAATCCAGATTTCATAACGATAATTGAAAGTTATGTCCAATCTAAAAGTTGAAATAGTCGCTATGGAATTTAATATAATAAATAGCCCTTAAAAATAGCCATTTTGCAAACGACCCTCTATTTTCAATGAAACCACTTTTGTTGGATCCATAATGTCAAATTATTACTAGATTCCAATTTTCAATTTTTGGAATTGATATGTGAGCATGTTGAATTTAAACGTGTTTGGTGAATTCAATATGAATTTAATCGACTGGAAAATGACCATTTTTCAAACAGTCACTAAATTCGATGAAATTAGTTTTGTTAGGACCGTATCGTCAAAACATAGTTAGATTTATTTTTCTGCAATTTTGGAGTCAGTATGTGGCCCTGGTAAATTAGAATGTATGTTTGAATTCAATATACATTGATTTATATTTTAATTTTGATAAAAACTAATCAAGACAGTCGAGTTGACTAGCGGGGCATATCCCATTGTGTCCGGAATGAGGGTATTTAGCTAGGGACAACAGTCGTTGGGTTTGATTTGGATTTAGAGGATTTAACGAGATATTTTGCGAATTAAATAATATTATAATACATATAAATTAATTGGAAAACCATATCCTCTTCATTACAGAAACCTACCGCCAATCACTGTGAATGATTAATATCGTTCGAATCTTCTTCCTCTAAAATCTCCAGATCTGAAACGAATTAAACCACAATTGTAAAGGGAAAATCACAGGTCTATGTGAGATCTTTAAATCCATATAGCCTTGATCAAAAATGGTTCGGCAAATCTCTAGAATTATGGCCATAAAGTCGTCGTCGTTCAGGTTGATTTGGCACGCTATGGTGAGTGCGAGTTCGACGTCCTCCCCGTCGTTGGTGGTGCACCCCAAGGCGCCTCACGTGGCATTCTCCGATCACTGGCCGATGCTTCAGAATTCGTGCAAATTGGAACCCTAACTATGAAGTATGGGTTCGATTATAGGCTGAGGGTAAAAGAGGGAGACGACGGGTTTTAAAAAGGGAACGACAATGTTTTTGTTAAATGTGATTAAAGAGGGTAATTATTTAATTTATTACATTTTAATTATCTCAAATTATTATCCAAAGTATTGAATGCCATATCTTTTCCATACAAGGTCCAAATCGCGCAAAATTGGATCTGTTGTGATCGTGGGGACGAGAGCTTCACAACAAGACTAACCGGGCCCAATTTGGAATTAGTTAGAAATTTAGGCAAATTCAAATTCAAACAGAACTGAAATTCAGAAATAAGAGAATGGAGGAGTGGAAACCAAAGTGAGAACTCCTTCTCACTCTAATCTATTTTACAGTTAAATATATACTAGGATGTAGACGGGGCTTAGAAGTCCCTGACACTATTTATTGTACAAACCATGGTTGTTTGTTTGAATTATATTGTGGAAATTTGGATTGTGGCTGTAAAATTGATTGTGAATTGATTGTGAATAAACTGTTAGAACAATAAAAATATCATTTTTATTGAATGTATAAACTATATAAAATAGTCAAGTGTTGAATAAAATGTTTTATCGTTAAAAATATACTTTTTAACATATATATGAATGACATAAAATTCTCCTGAAATGAAAATAAATATTCATTTAAAATCGGACGATTTGTTTATGTACACCCATTTAACTGACATGGATTGGGACGATAAATTTTACACATCACCCAACTGTACAAATAATATTCACTAGTTGTTGGTTGAAACCCCACACGGGTATTGGGATGATATTTGGCGTACACTAATCCCAATTGTTTAGTTGTGTGTCAATCGATTGGTTGACAGACTATTGTAAGCATTAATTATTTATATTTAATGCTTATGCAGTTGTGTAATGCACTCTGGATGATGGTTGATTTTGTATAATTATTGTTGTATGCATGTGTTGTATGAAATCCATATAAATAACATTATATGGTAATTGGTTGGGTCTGATTCCAATTTAGAATTAATGAATATTTTAAAATAATATTCTATAAAGGATTAAACTGTGAATTTGATGTCCGATTATGGATGGACATGAAAATATTGAAATATGGAAGTCGAGTTATGTATATCCACCATTTTTAGCTAGAACCGATTGGTTTATCGATTTTATTCATTTTATAATGAATACAAAAAGGAAATGGATTTCAAAATCAGATATTTTGAAAATATTATCATTTTAATATTACAATGATATAGAATATTCAATTTTGATTTAAAATTGAAAATGAAGTTGGAATCGTTTTGAAATGAATTTATAAATATTTTATAAATACATTTTAAATGGAAATCAATTATATATACATACATACATACATATATATATATATATATATATATATATATATATATATATATATATATATATATAACGGCCTGAACAGAACGCGCGGCGCAGCGACTGTTCGCAAATTGCGACCATTGACTTCAAATTGATGTAACGGGAGATCCAACTGTCGGTTTCTCCTAAAACCAGAACTGTTGGGTTCGTATCGAAAAGATATTTCCAACGAATATAAGAGACTTGAAATCAAACGGTCAGATTTTAAAATATGTCCAAATCAATTTCAGAAAAGGTCGCTATGAACGCAGTTTGGTAGCCGTTATTGGAAACCGATTGTAAACGCCTTAATAAAATTATTAAAAATATGGAAAAATTATGTAAAATCATAATAAATGATTTGGGAGGATTTTTGATGAAAAAAATCCTGTTTTGAAAAGATAAAAATATATTTTTATCGAAATGAACTAGTTAATAACTAGAATAATAATCCAATTATTTTTAGAAATAAATAAATTAGAAAAATTGTTTTAATATTACCAGAAATTTCCAAGGAATAAATTGGAATGGATTGGAAATAATCTTCGGAATATTTCAATATTGGATTCCGTGGTTATACAGATATTGTTATGGGAATTTGGAAGATACAGATATCGTTATTCCCAATACGATATCCATTAGTTTCAGGACTTGATATTGAATATAAGCCGATATAATTTCTATTCAGAGCCTTGTATTTAATATCAAATTGGATTTTGGGTTTGTCGTGAATGATGTCTTTATTAACACTGTTCTTTAACCCAGTTGAGAAAAGAATAAATCTTAAATTAAGTTTTAGTGAAGTTTTCCAATTAATTAATATTTAATTAAAATGGAATAACAGAATTGGACTTTTGGATTTATCGTGAAAGGTGTTTTAAATAACACTTGTTCTTTAACCCAGTTAGCAGTGAAGATATGATTTGGAATTTATAAATCTTTTTATTAAGATTTAATGGAAATTTTCCAAAGCAAAGTTTTCCAATTTAATATATAAAATTGGAATTGAATGGAATTTGATTTGGTAATAATCGAAGTGAGCTTTTATGTAGGCAGACTGTTAATATATATGGAATTTAAAAGGCTTTGCCGTTATTCCATTTATATTATTAGTCGGATATGGAAATTGATATCGATTATATATTGATCTGTTTCCCATGAAGATTCCATAATTAATGGAATGTGATTTTGGGTATATCGTGAACTGTGTTTTAAATGACATTAGTTCTTTAACCAAGTTAAAGACAGGATTACATGTCTAACATTGTATGTCAAACTGTATTGTTGATCTCTATTAAATATATATATCTGTTTGGTGGCGGAGAATATATTCTCTTGCTTAACACCCTTCACTGAGACGTATGAGCTTAGAGGTTGTATATAGGTAGAAATCAATGGTACTGTGTAGATTATCAATGTGGCATGTGTGATTTCCCAAAGTTAAATAATCATTAAATAATGATTATTGGAAGATTAAAACTAAGTGGAATTTTAACGAACCTTTAATTAGATTTAAATGTGAATGTGATAATTTAAATTATCAAATTTGTGTAATGATCGAAAATGGAATATCATCAGTTTTGCTCCAACCGATAGTTAAATCTTTAATTAGATTTGAACGTGAAATGGTAATTAAATTTTATTGATAACACCGTGGTGTTAGATATGGAGTACTACCAGTTTTACTCCATGGGACGAATAGGTTGGGAATGGGAAATAAAATAAATGATTTCTTCGATAAGGTTCGTTAATCCTGACTAGTTTGGAAAACCTTAATTTGGTTTAAATTGTGAAAAGAATATTTGAATAAAAGAATATTCTGGATTGGAATGAGGCGTATGTTGTGTTTTTAAAGCACTTGTTTATAAGATACGCGAGTTATTCGGAAAGACCCAGTTTATCCCATTCTGAATAATTGATACGACGATAAGTCGATGATGAAGACGGTGGCTGAAGACCGGAGATCTTCACATCATTTGGATGATTACTAACGTATTGATTGGGCCGTACACCCAAGACAAGGTAATAAATGGTGATCGTCCAGACGTACTTGGTGATCGACCGGATATGCGAGGACCTCTCTCCTGTATTGGACATATGGGACGAGGAATAAGGTGCCTCCGGTTTCGTTCAGATCCAGAACGAACTAGTAAATGGATGCGTGTCTGACATTTGATTTTATTCTGTGTTGATTGATTTCTATTAAATATATATCTGTTTGGTGGCGGAGAATTTATTCTCTTGCTTAACACCCTTCTCTGAGACATACGAACTTAGAGGTTATATATCGATAGACATCAGTCGCATGGCGTGAATTGTCAGTGTGGCATGCTGAGATACAAATGATCAAGGCTTCTGCTGAAAAGTAGAGTCTTGTGGTTGATGATCAAAGCACGACTTTAAATAGCATAGCTTTGTGAAGCGTTAATTCGCGAGCTTCACATCCCGGTATGAACCTAAAACGGATGAGGAACGTATGTAAATGGACATATGTTAGTTTCTGTTTAGGAGTAACGTCATGGTATGGAACCTAGACTGTTTACTCATGTGGATGTTGCTTATTATTACTTGATGGAGAGAGAGGCGCCTCAGATATATCGGTCACTATAGGGTCGATGGATGTTATGGTCGATATATTGACCAGATAATATGCCAGGCTAGCATATAGTTTATGGTATTACTAATCATCGACGAGTGACCGGCGATACGGCTAACTGCAGGTGCAGTTGCGGCTGTATCCTGATGCTCGGGCTAGAGAGTCTCAAATCGGTAAGGACGATCGCTTGCCTTGGTTCATAGATGGAAATCCAATTTCCAATACGTAATTTCATGATTTTAGTTGTAAATATATCTATATATATGCATATATATATATATATATACATACATACATATATATATATGGCGATGTAATATTATGGTACCTACGCCACCTATGATTGATACATTTATATATGAAAATGATTTCTTCACTTATAGCAACAATAACATACGAAATTTCACGTACCAAGCATTTTTCGCTATTATAAGGGAAAACTCTATCCTCGACTGCGTTCATTGTGTGATGGGACCTGAGTTTTATTATAGCTTCATTTTTCTCTTTAGCATTGCGCTGTTATTTTTATGCACTGGTATTCATGGGGGATAAACCCGCCCCATGTTATACGACATGGTCCCTTGATTTACCTAACTTTAAAATAAGGCTAATAACTATTTTAATTCTCACACCAGTCCCATGACTGACCTGGAGTTTATTGTTTTAACCTAAACTCTGGGTGCCCCTATTTTCCACACGGGCAGCTAGTAGTTTTCATTTTACAGATATTATATTAATAGGATCCTGGATTTACAGCCGAAACTATATTCGGAAAGATCTGTATCTGTGTATTACTTTAATCTATGTTATGTACTATTTTTCTGCTACTATGTAACGTATTTTAATCTCTGATATTTTTCTGATGTATATCATTTATTCATACTCTGTTATATTCTTGCACTCTGATGTAAATTGTTGTAATAACAATGAAATTTTCTTCTATTTGTGTTCTTATTTGTCATGTTCACAACTCAATCCGGGCTTTCTCGTAAGGGCGAGTTTGGGTCGTTTCATTTTCCCTTGCAAAATGCGGGTTCCTACAATTTCCACATGGGCAGTCTGTTAGTTGTTTTTTAGTTGTCAAGATCAAGCTTAAAGATGTGGAGTTCCAGAGAGAGAGAGCTGGAGTTTCATATGAAAGCCGGACGTACTCTATTATCAGTATATTATGTTAAGTCGTCATGGAATAATAGTATGTAAAATCCAATTTGTATTCAAAAAAATTTCCGCTGCAATAATATGTTATTATTATATTTTATCTATTCCGATGTGAGCTTTGTATTCCGCTGTGATTTCTCTGATAAACCCTAACAAAATGCACTTTTGCTTACCTTGAATCGACGTGGATTTGGGATTTTGGTCGGTTTTAAGTGAGTTGAAGTATGGGTCATTACAGTTGGTATCAGAGTTTTGGTTAGATAAACCTTGGCTCTGTGGGATACAGACTTGTCAGAGATAGGGTCAGTAGTATCCTAGGACAAGTAACTCGTTAAAGATAGGGATAGTAATACCCTAGAATAAGTTGTGTGTCAATATATATATATATATATATATATATATGAGACATATTTGTAATTTGATATACAAATGGTTTTGTGTTGGATTAGTTTGTTGAGTGGGTTATGAACATTGGTCGGTACATTAAGAGCTCATTGTATCGATAGGTGTTTCTTAACACTTAAATAGAGTAGTCTAACCCAGTTTTATGGATGAATGAAATAATTTTGTCCAAAAGTATATTTTCATAAAAAGGTTATATGTTTTGATGAAACCTATGTTTTGGAAAATTTAATCCACTAATTGATTGCTAGATATAATAGTTAGTATAACTAATTAAGAAATTTGAATTCTCGACAATTTTGGACAGTCGAGGTATTTGCTAAATAGTTCATAAATTTTTTTGGTAAAATGTTAAATGTTGCAGGGTATGGATAACTGTGGTCTATCTGGAATTAAACCTAAGATGATGAGTCGAAAATAAGCAAAAAGGATTTATGAGCTGGCCGAAGAAGAAAATAGGTAGGGCCTATGCAAGTATATTCGTAGCTACTCCAGAAAGGATAAGAATAAAGGAAAATTAGTGGGTGTTTGCTGTTATAAATATCATAAAGAGGTACATTATGCAGTCCTATGCCCAATGAATAAACAGATAAAGTTAAATAGTGGAGTTAACCAACAAAGCTCTAGGGTTAATAATCAAGGTATTGGTTAAGTATATAACCATTAGTCCCGACTTCGATTTCGAGGACGAAATCATTTTAAGTGAGATAGAATGTGACGACCCGGAAATTTGGAACCAATTTAAAATTTCCAAATTTCATAAAGATCGGAATTAATTTGGATTTGGGTAGGAATAAAATTTAAAAAGTCCAAAATAAATGAATTTTGGATTAAAAATAGCATATTTACAAAGGAAATATAAAAATATTTATTTCCAGATCCTGAGATTGGTTCCATTGGATTCAGAATAATGGAATTAGGTAACCAGCCAAGTTTGGCCAAAAACAGAATCCATTTAATATTGATTAGAGATTGAAAGGTTAAAATTTGAACAAAAAACCGACGATTTTGAAGATATCTTGAGAACGGGATATTGCTAGATCGTGAGACTACCTCCGTTGGATCCAGAATAGTGAATTTTAGTACTCAGGGAAGTTTCGCGTAAAACGTCATCCATATGTGGAAAAGAAAAAATAAAAGGCCAAAATTTGAACTAAATTTGACGGTAATTGGAATTTGATAGTGCTAACGGCAAAACTGAACTTGAGACCTATCTAGAAAAATTCTAAACGTAGGTTATGAGCTATGTATGAAGTCTGGGAAAATCCCGTATCGAAAATAAAAAGTTATCAACAAAACTAAAATAAATTATTTGAAAATGAAAACGAACTCAGATTTTATATTTGAACACATAGGATTAAAGTACGTTAGAAACCGGACCTTATGGTTGAATTTTTTTTGAAAACCGTTATCGTTTGATACCCCGACACGAGGCCGGAAGGTGCTTGAGAAAACATACTTTACTATTTATAAGAGGATAAGTATGAAATAAGTGGATAAGCATGAATTATAGCCTTTGATTTTCCATCCTTATCCATAAGGACACGAGTCATGCATCCATGAAATTAGCCTTTCTTTAAATAAGCCTCCATCCTTATCTTTTCTTCATTTCATCACTTCTCTTCCACCTTAAAGCTCCTGCATCCATGGCTTTCCATGGCCGAAAATAACAAATAAAAAAAAGTAAAGAAAAGAAGAAAAAGAAGTAAAGGAGGTAGATCTTGGAGCTAGAGAACGTTAGGCAAAGCTTGGACTTCACGAGGTGGAGAAGTCTAAACGTATTAAAGGTTTGGTTGCTTACTTATGTGATGCACATATGATGTTTGATGACATGTTTCTTAGAAAATTTATAGTACATTTGTGGTTATATTGATGGTGTATGCTTTCTAATAATCCTTAAGTAGATTCATAAAGTTAAAATGACTTTTTGCATAGATTTGGAAGTGAAACACCTTATGTTAGTTCACAAAAATCATACCTTTATGGAATATATCATAAATATACATGCTTTGATTTAATTTTGGTCATATGTTTGGGTTATTAGTAAGTGTTTGATGTGGTTAAAGATGTTAAAACCTTAAAGATTTGATCTTTATGGATAAAATCACATATAGGTGTGAACTTTAGGTGAAAATCCATGAATACATAAAAGAAAACCAAGATTTTTATGGAATATTAGCTATATACATGCCTTAGTTGATTTGTGGTGGTATGTTGGAATTATTTGCAAGTGATTTGAAGTGGTAAAGAAACTAAATCCTTAAAAATTCGAACTTTAAGTAAAATTTGGGTAGTCTCTTAAGTAGGTGAGAAAACTGAACTTTAAAAAGGGCTAGTTTAGTTATATGCACATAAGGTGTTCGATGAAATGCATAAAAGAAATCTGTTAAGTAAACGGTCGGAAAATGGTTGCTAATGGAGTCTAAGTAAATCTTAGTTAGGTTTGGGGATGAAATCCTTTAGTTTAGTCCGTAAAATCTCAAATTTATGGAATATTTTGTCTATACGTGATTTGGTTGGTGGTTTATTAGTAAATAATTTGATGTGGTAAAAGATGATGAACCCCTAAGGTTTTGATTTTCATGTATACCATACGTAAAGATGATTTTGTATGAGAAATCAATTTGTTAAAAGGGATTTTATGTTTGATTTAAAACATGCACACAACCTGTTTGTGGAAATGTCTCAAAGAAATTTAAAGTGATTGTATGTTAAAATCTTCATGGATTAGGATTGAATATAGTTCCTTAACGCCCTTTGATTTGGTTGGTGTTGTATGGATGGGCTATTAAGGAAATGGTGTGGTTAACATATTGGTTTGAATGTTTGATTTGGTTGATCAACGGTTATGAATACCGTTTGGTTGTTAATTGATAAAATGGAACCCAATTATGACATCGACATCTGATCTTAAATAACTAACGAGTTTAGTTACAACTCGTTAGACACGTGACATCTTGTTTTTGTTTATTGAATGTTTGTATATACCCAAATTCTCGGATATACAGGAGTTGAATGAGTCTCATCCTAGAAATTGGATTTTAAATGATTTTTTTAATAATAAAATAATCCAGGAAGATAAAAGTTTGAATTTAAGTTCTAATACCTTTTGGGTATGAGATTTAGTAATAACGATGAACTTTTGCCAAAGAATGAACAGGGATTGAAGAAGTTAAGCACAAGATATGGCTTGTCGAATTGTGAAATCAACAATAAATGATTTTAAAGGTTTTTGAATAGAAATATCAAGTTTTGAAGATTTATGAACCCTTTGGGGGAAAACCGGATTTGACATTTAACTGAACCTTTATTTAATTATAATATTTAAACTTTTAATTAACAATCGAATCATTAATAGTGATTAACTAGAGATTCCAATGGTTAGAATTTAAACTGGAATTAAATAGAAACCAGATTGGTCATTGACTAAGGTAAGTCTCTATAGATGATGACTTAGACTATTTGAGGGATTTTAAAAGGCTAGGCCTTTATCCCGCTTGTAATGTTTGTTGGATGTGGAGGTATATATCGATTATAAACCAATGTGATTTTTGTAGAGATTCCAATATAAAAGGAAATATGATTTTGGGTTTAGGGTGAATGATGTCTTCATTAACATTGTTCTTTGGCCCATGAAAAGGTAAGATATTTTCAGCAAATGAAATCTTTATTGATAAAGACTTTCATGAAAGGAATGAACATGTTTTTACATGAGGCAAATGGCTAATACTCGATAAGGATTATTGGAAAGATTTAACTTGGAATTTGAAGTTAAGGAATCGGAATATTTGATTTGAAATCTTTCGACAAGATTTGAAGAAAAGGTAATTGAAATTACCAAAACATAAGATGATTAAAAATGGAGTTTACCACTTTTGCTCCATGGGCTAGGAATGAAGGATGTCGATATATTAAAACTTAGTATAGTTTTAATAAATCTTTGAATAAAAGATTGGAATGGATAAAGGCGCCAGAATAAACGTGTATTTACGTATAGAGATGACTAAATAGTCATAAAGTTTGATTGGATAATCTGAAATTGGATTTCAAGTTAAGTAATCATAAACGTATGATTTTGACATTTTAAATCTCATTTCAATTTTAATAAATGGATTGAGTAATATTCCAAAATGGAATAAGGGCCATGAGATCATGTATACCTACGGGTTTTAAAAATGCGCTTATTATTTGGAAAGGCCGGGTTTTTACCCATTCCGAATAATTATACGACGTGATTCTGATATCAAGATGACAACGATGATGGTTGAAGACCAGTATTCTTCACATCGGATGGATAGCTTGTCGATGCCTCGTGGTCGCTTCTCAAGAGGTTAAAGTGACGACATTATCTGACCATACTTGAAGTGTATCATATTGCAAGGGCTTGCATTCCCAAGCCGGGACGTGTAATCATGTGCCTTCGGTTTCTTCCTTCATTCCAGAATGGACTTGTTGATGGATTTCGTGTCTGACACTGTATTTTATAAAGCACAGACTGAAATTTACTAAACATACCTCTTTTTGGTAGCAAAAAATTTATTCTCTTGCTTAACACCCTTCTTTGAGACGTATGAGCTCAAAGGTTGTATGTTAATGAATAGCAGTTTGCGTTTTAAAGAATGATAGTGTGGCATGATAAGTGGAAATGATCAAGGCTATTATTGAAAAGCAGGGCCTTGTGGTTGAAGGTCAAAGCATGGCTTAAATGCATGTATAACGTGACTTCGTGGGTCTCACAACCCTGAATGAGCCAAAACAGGATTATAGTCCGCAGGGGTAGGGACTTAACATTCCATCTAGCAAAAAGTAACACCATGGTATGGAGCCCAGGCATTTACTTATGTGGTTTGTTGGATGAGGAGTCTCGAACTACGTCAATATACCTAGATGACAGTCTACACACAGACTGAGGGACGTTATGTTCAGGATGTTACTTTAATCCATGAAGTAGGGTGGACCGGCCCTGCCGCTCAAAAGGAGCCAGACGGGATCCTTGAACCTAGCTATGGGTTAAGAATCGGATTGGGAAGATCCTTAGCCCAGGCTCATTGATGGAAATTCGACTTCTATACGAAACCCTTTACGATTTTCAGTTGTATATCTATGTAGCCAACTTAGTGGGATGGGGCACTATGCGAGCTAAGATTCATAAGTTTATTTTCGAAAGGATTTTTCACACCTAAGTAATTATAATAATATCAAATGTTTTTGTTTTGAACTATATCAAGCATGTTTTGCGATTATAAGGCAAACCCCTATCCTTTGGTGTGCGCTTGAATCATGTGATGGGATCTGGGGCTTATAATCGTTCATTTTTCTAAAGTCATGTTTTCAAAACCTGGTTTATGGTTGCTATGTTTGGTTCATGTTGTTATGGTTGTGCACGTATCCTTGGTAGAAAACCCGTTCCATTACGTGCGGCGTGGTCCCGAGATACCTTATTCAAATTAAGGCTAAGTATCAGATTAGTAATAAAAGTTTCCTCACACCAGTCTCATGACTGACTCGTAGTTTTCTTTTCCCTTGAAAACTGCGGGTGCCAACAATTTCCACATAGGCAGTCTGTTAGTTTGATTTTCAATTATCAAGATCGGACTCAAGCTTGAAAACGTGGAGTTCCATAGAGACCGGAGTTTCATATGAAAGTCGAACATACTCTATTATCGGTATATTATTTTAAGTCTTCATGGAATAATGGTATGTATAATTCGATTTGTATTCAAAAATGTTTCCGCTGCAATAATATATTCTTATTATATTTTATCTGTTCCGCTGTGAGCTTGTATTCTGCTGTGATTTCTCTGATAAACCCTAAAGAAATGTACTTTTTCTTACCTTGAATCAAGATGAAATGACCCGAACTTCCCCGGCCTCCGAAGAGAAGGGAAAGCGCGGATTGTTTTGAGAACACGACAAAATAGAACGCAGACGGGAGAACATTTCATTGTATATTACAACAATGCATCAGATTACAAGAATATACAGAGTATAAATCAATATTACACAGAAATATCAGAGATTTAAATTACATTTAAATACATAGCAGCGGAAAATAATACAATACACAACTAGAAGAGATATACGGATACAAAGCTTTCCGGATATCGTTCCAGCTGTAAACCAGGATCCTGTGAATATAAATCTGCAAAACCAAAACTACTAGCTGCCCGTGTCAAAATAAGGGCACCCAGAGTTTAGGTTAAAAACAATAAACTCCAGGTCAGTCATGGGACTGGTGTGAGAACTAAAACAGTTATTAATCTTTATTTTTAATGTTCGGTAAATCAAGGGACCACGCCGTATAACACGGAACGGGTTTCCTCCCAAGAATACCAGTGCATAAAACAAACAGCGCAATGCTAAATAAAGAAAAATGAAGCTGTTATAAGACCCAGGTCCTATCACACAATGCAACGCAAGCCGGGGGATAGGGTTTTCCCTTATAACAGCCAAAGAATGCTTGATACGTTTTAAAACAAATCATTTGATACTATTATCAGTGTATAGTGTATAAAACAATTTCAAATCATAAATATCAATCATAGGCGGCATGGGTACCATATATCATGTCGCCATACTAGTTCTACAATTAAAACCGCAAATGTCACGTATTTGAAAATTGGATTTCCATCTATGAACCGAGGCAAAAGATAGTCCTCAACCGATTCGAGACTCTCTAGCCCGAGCCTCAGGACCCAGACTCAGGTGGGCCCTTGGATCGTCAGGGCCGGTCCACACGGAGTGGATTAAAATGCCTGAACTATATGCTAGTCTGCCCTATGGGGCATAAACGAGTCCAATGACTCCATCGGTTCGAGAACGACCGATATAACCGAGGCGCCTCCAATTCCAACAACCACATGAGTCAAACTCGTCAGCCAGTTCAAGCACTGACGCCACTCCTAACTAGAAACCAGCATATGTCCATATCCCTGATGTCCGTCTCCAGTTTTTGGTTCATACCGGGGTGGGAGGCTCGCGAATTCACGTTACTCAAAGCTGTGCCACACAGGCTGTGCTTTGATCATCAACCACAAGACTTTGCTTTTCAACAGAAGCCTTGATCATTTGCATCTTAGCATGCCACACAGGCAAACCATTCTATGCAACCGATATCAGTCACAGAGAATGAAATCCGATGTCAGACACACAGTCCATTTACAAGTCCGTTCTGGGTCTGAACGAAACCGGAGGCACTTTCCTCGCATATCCTTCGATCTTCATGCACATCTGGACGATCACCAACTGTTTCCATCTTCTTGGGTGTACAGCCCAATCAAGATCATCAGTAATCACCCAAACGACGTGAAGACCTCCGGTCTTCGACCATCATCTTCATCTTCGACTTATCGTCGTATCAGTTATTCAGAATGGGATAAACCCGGTCTTTCCAAATAACTCACGTATATTTTAAATAAGTGTTACACAAACACAACATACGCCTCATTCCAATTCACCAGTCACTAACCGTAAATTAATCAAGAGAATAATTTCCCAAATATTAACCCCGAAGGCCGAAACCAACATCAGATCAATATCCAGAAAACCATTCTGCTTGGCTAACCGACAGTTAGTTTCTAAATTTCACATTCATAGGGAAAGGTTCCCATTAATTTTATCCAAGATAAATTCCTTGAATTTATTCTCTAATCTTCTTTTGAATTTCGATTCAACTAGTCGGGATTAACGAACCTTACCGAAGTAATCATTTGTTTTAATTTCCCAACCCCGACCTATTCATCCCATGAAGTAAAACTTGTTATACTTCATATCTAACAACACGGTGTTATCGGTAAATTCAATTACCATTTCACGTTTAAATCTAATTAAAGATTTAACTATCGCCTGGAGCAAAACTGGTGATACTCCATTCTCGATCATTTCAATCTAATTAAAGATTCATTGAAACTCCACTTAGTTTTAATCGTCAACTGGGTTAAAGAATCAGTGTCATTTAAAACACGGTTCACGATAAACCCAAAACCACATTCCATTAATTAGCGGGTTAAAGAACGAGTGTTATTTAAAACACTGTCGACGATAAACCCAAAAATCAATATCAATTCAATTAACTATTATCTAATTGGTACACTTCATTAAATCCAAATAAAAAGATTTAATCTTTTCTCATCTGGGTTCAAGAACAGTGTTAATGAAGACACCATTCACGACAAACCCTAATCACATTTGATATTAAATACAAGGCTCTGAATAGAAAATATACCGGCTTATATTCAATATCAAATTCTACGACCAACAAATATCGTATTGGAAATAACGATATATATATATCTTTCAAATTCCCATAACAGTATCTGTATCATCACGAAATCCAACATCGAAATATTCCGAAGACAATTTCGATTCAAATCCATTCCAATATAATTATTGGAAATTCTGGTTATTTTCAAAACCATTTTCAAATTCAATTTATTTATTTAAAAATAAATAGAATTATAGTTCTAGTTCAAAACTATTTCATTTCGATAAAAATCTATTTTTATCTTTTCAAATATGGAGTTTTTCATCCCAATTCTTTCTAAATCATTTCTTATGATTTTACACAAATTATTACTATTTTTAATAATTTTATCAAGGCCCGTACAGTCGATTTCCATCAACGGCCATCGAACTGCACTTACAGCGACCTTTTCCAAATTTGTTTTGGACATAATTCCAAATCCAACCATTAGATTTCAAATTTCTAACATTCGTTAGAAAGCTCTTTTCGATACGAACCCAACGGTTCCGGTTTTAGGAGAATCCGACAGTCGGATCTCCCGCAATGTCCGTTCGAAGTCAATGGTCGAAATTCACGAACTACCGCGGCGCGGCGCGTTCTATTCAGGCCATTATATATTATATATATATATATTATATATATTTCGTCGATTTCCTTTTTTTAAAACGAATTTTATAAATCATTTCAAATTTGTTTCAAAACAATTTCAACCTTTATTTCAAATTCAAATCAAAATTGAATTTTCCCTTATAAATTCTTTTTCCATTCACTTCTATTTGATTTCAATTCAAATCGATTTGAATTCTATTTCAATTCGTTTTCAATTAAATTCAATTCAATTCAGATTTGTTTTCTATTCGATTCAATTCAAATTCGTTTTCAATTCAATTCAAATCGAATTCGTTTTCTATTAAATTCAAATTCGTTTTCTATTCAATTCAAATTCGTTTTCTATTCAATTCAAATTCGTTTTCTATTCAATTCAATTCGAATTCGTTTTCTATTCAATTCGAATTCGTTTTCTATTCAATTCAAATTCGTTTTCTATTCAATTCAAATCCGTTTTCTATTCAATTCAAATCCGTTTCTATTCAATTCAATTTGAATTCGTTTTCTATTCAATTCAAATCGAATTCGTTTTCTATTCAATTCATTTCAAAATATCAGATTTTGAAATCACTTTCGATATTCATTATAAAATGAATAAAATCGATATAAGTATCGTTCACGTCAAAATGGCGTCAATTTAATCAACACGGCTTCATATATTTCTGTTTTCAAATATTCTGTTTCAAATATTTCTTTTCAAATATTTCTATTCAAATATTGAATGAAGCCCAATCAATTACCATATAATGTTAGTTATATGGATTTTCTACAACACATGTATACAATAACAACGATGAATAATCAACCATCATCCAAAGTGCACTCTACACTGTATATGCCTCGAATATCAATATTTAACGCTTATAACAGTCTGTCAATCAATCGATCGACATACAACTAAACAATCGGGATTAGTGTATGTCAAATATCATCCCAATACCCGTGTGGGGTTTCAAACAATCAAACACAGATTTTATTTGTGCAGTTGGGCGATGTGTAAAATTTATCGTCCCAATCAATATCAGTCAAATGTGCGTATATAAACAAATCGTCCGATTTGTTTATTTTTATTTTCCCTTCATATATACGTTAAATGTTCTATTTTTAACTGTAAAATATTTTTTACTATATAAATATTTTATTTCATTTCACATCACATCACACAATCAACTACACATCAAAATCAAACAAACAAACATACAAGCCGTCCATGGTCTGTGGACGACGGGTGTCGGGTGCTACTAAACACCGTCTGCATCCTAGTATATTTTTCAACTAGAAAAATAAAATTAAAGGGTGAGAAGTTCTCACAGAATTGCTAATCCAACGCCACGACTCTTCTTAGGTAGAAATCTTCGTCGTTCTGCCTCTTGTCACCTTTCACTGCCCGTATTCTCTACATATATAAAAATCACATTTTTACTTCGTTATTCAATATATAAAAATCGAATTTTTACTTTGCTATTCAATATATAAAAATCAAATTTTTACTATGCTATTCAATATAGAAAAATCGTATTTTTTACTTTGCTATTCAATATATAAAAATCGAATTTTTTACTTTGCTATTCAATATATAAAAATCGAATTTTTATCTCGCTACCTTCCATATAAAAATTATATTTTTACAACTCTAAATAATATATAAAAATCATATTTTTATATTTTTACTTATATAAAAATCGTATTTTTAATACGATGCTTACATTTTTTGTTTCTAAAGCAAATTCATTTTTTGTTTTCAAAGCAAATTCATTTTTTGTTTCTAAAGCAAATTCATTTTTTTTGTTTTCAAAGCAAATTCATTTTTTGTTTTCAAAGAAAATTCATTTTTTGTTTCTAAAGCAAATTCATTTTTTGTTTCTAAAGCAAATTCATTTTTTTGTTTCTAAAGCAAATTCATTTTTTTGTTTCTAAAGCAAATTCATTTTTTGTTAAAGCAAATTCATTTTTTGTTTCTAAAGCAAATTCATTTTTTGTTTTTAAAGCAAATTCATTTTTTTGTTTCTAAAGCAAATTCATTTTTTGTTTTTATTATTTAAATGTTTTCTATATAAAAATTTCATTTTTAAACACTGCTACCTATATATGTTAAAACTGATTTTATATAATGAAGAAAAAACTGATTTTATATACTGTAAAAACTGATTTTAAATCATGTATACAAAAGAAGAAGTAAAAAACTCACTGTGTTCTCAGCTTACACTACTAAACCCCGTTCGACCGTGCTCAAATCCATGGTCTGGAATTCGCGCCACCCATGGCCTCCGTGGCGTTGATCAGACACTGCCACGCTCTCGACCTTCGCGAGAGCTTCCCAACGATGCCTGAGACATTGAAGTCGAACTGACGGAGGGTGTGGAAACCGAGGCAAGGCGGCTGGGCTTTGGAGCTGCGAGGTAGGGTGAAGCGGTGGAGGCGGCGACTGACGATGCCGGTGACTGCAAGTCGACGGTGGAGCGGAGGAAGGGCGTCAACCCCTGGCAGTCGAGATTATTAATTTGGGGATTTTTTTTATTCCCTCGTTCTGAATGAAGAAAGGGAGGCGGGGTTCTGATTGAACAAGGGATGGGTTGACTAGGGTTTTAATTGAGCAAGGGTTATTTATAATAAATTAAATAATATATATTTAATTCGTGAATTTAACTTGTTTACCAATACGAACTCTAAACTGAACCCAACGACTGACGTCCCTAGCTAATTACCCCTATTCCGAATGCAATGGGATATGTCCCGTTAGCTAATTCGACTGTTTCGATCAGTTTTCATCAAAATCAACATATAACTCTATATATTGAATTTGAACGCGCATTTCCAATTACCGAGGCCACATACTAACTCAAAAAATTTCAGAAAAATATTTTCTAGCTTCGTATTGACGATACGGTCCTAAAAAAACCAATTTCGTCAAATTCTAAGACCGTTTGAAAAATGGCCATTTTTCATTCGATTAAAATCAACTGAAACTGGCCAAACGCGTTTAACTTCGCCACACTCACATATTGATTCAAAAAATTATGAAAATTGAAACCTAGCTATAACTTTACATCACGGATCCAACAAAAGTGGTTTCGTCGAAATCCGAGGTCGTTTGCAAAATGTCTATTTTTAAGGGCCTGAATTCCATAGCGACTATTCAGAATTTTCAACTGGACATATCTTTTGATTCCCGCTATGGAATCTTGATTTTTCGGATTCGTTGGAAAGATATTATCAGTTAGATCCTATTATTTTTGGTTTCACTAAAATCCGGATTGTTTTGCACCCGGTACATTCAATTGAAATTTGAAATCGAATTATCGAACTACCGCGCCATTTTCAATTCTATTTATAATTATATATAATTATTTATATTTCAACGACGATCTATATAACTATATACGATTGAATTTTATTCAAAATAAATTTCTCGTCGTTTTTATTTAAAATAATTCATTTTAAATATTCAAAATTCGCTAAAATAAAAATTTTTAAACTGGCCCAGATTTTCGGGTTGTTACACAACGTAGGTTTCGGTTTTTGGTCGGTTTGAAGTGAGAGGAAGAGCGGGTCGTTACATACATTCTTTGTCTTCAAATCTTGAATCATAATTCCTAAGGCTTATTCTAATTTCTGAAAGATTTGGAGAAGAAAGAAAATGGCAGAGCCTTGGCGTCATCTCAGAAAATAGGAGTTAGAGGCTAGGATCTGCTAATATATATATATATATAATATGCATAAGATTTTGGTCTATCGGACTAATAAAATAAAATCTAAAGCGTACAAGTGGAAATATAATGTTAAATGGCTCAGTACAGTGTCGACCCACTCCTAAGGTGTGTCAACCCATGTGTCGACCCACCTTTAAGGTATGTCGACCCATGGCCTGGGCCATTAACGTTAATTTTTACGGATATTAATTTCTTGTTTAATGTTGCTGATAACGTTTCTTTTCAGTTCCAAATATCACTATGATTTTTTTTAGTTTATAACATATACTCAATATTTTGATTTCAAACTTATGCGCATATATATGCGCAAAATACATCAAATCTTTATCCGTTAATAGCTGCTCAATTAATGTCATTATTAACACCATCAATTCGTTAATTTCTTTATTTTAATATATATTCTAATTTGAAATGCATCTATCTTCTTGTTTATCTTTTCATAATACATTTATTAATTTCGGTCCTTAAGTTACACTATAAATTCAATTTTTTAATTTATGCATATAATATGCATAATCTTCATTTCTTTTCAAAATTCAAACGATGTTATGCCGTCAATTATTTCTTACACAATTTGATTGATTGCAAGTTACTTTTGGATTATATATATATATATATATATATATATATATATATATATATATATTTACACACACGTACACTTACATACACACACAAACACACACACACATATATATATATATGCATATATATATATATAATTTTCCTTATATGTACATTTATTTATGATTATCTCTAAGAATATGCATTTCTATTGTTGTCCCTGTAACGACCGCCTTTTTGCCTGGTTCAAACCGATAATTAAACCGACTTAAACCGATCAACAAGACAGATGTTAGGGGTACAAGGGATAAGAACTGAACAAAACAACCTTTTCAATTATCATTACAATAACTTTTATATCAGAGTATAACAGTAAATACATGCATTGTAACAACCCAAATTTTTGACCGTTTAAGCCTGCAAGGATTTATACATGCCGATTCAAACAAATCAAAAATACAGATAGTTATTGGGATTAATATAAGAAAAAAAGAAAGAAGAACAACAATCACAGAATCTCACAGCGGAAGGACAAAGTATAATAATCAAATAACAGTTCATGAAGCTGTTAAATTATACATTTGATTATACATTACACACTACATCAGAGTTGACTATTATAAAACGTACCAATATGCAGCGGAACAATACTAGTAATTACGTCTGTCAAGCTCCATCTTCATCTTCAATAAATGTGACCTTCACTAACTAAAAAACTCAGACCGACCCGAGCACCAATGAAAATACAAAAATATTCGGATCAGAACAAAAATATTCTCATATCAGTTAAATCAAAACAGATAATTATATGAGTGTCACAGCATCAGAGATGCTTACGGTAATTCACGTCTCCTATCCAAGGTGTTCGTGAGTGCAATATCTTAAGAGATGTTATGGAAATTTCCATCTCCTAAGGATCCATCAAACTAGATACTATATTATATAATGTGCTATTATAATTGTGCAAGTCAATTTCGAAATCAACTGTGAAATCAAAATCGAAATAAATTCCCAGAAGGAAACCGAACTCGAAATAAAGATCCAAGTCATCAAAATTTCAGTTATCCCTGCAAACTCCACCATAGCAGCATAGGTTTGATAAAAACAAGTGGTGAACTTGTAACTGTGAACTACCGTAAATACTCAATTAACATGACTATAATCATTTATTTTATTCGGTAAAGTAAAGTATCAAAATAGCGTAAGCGAGATTACATTTTTACCGTTACACCGTTTACAAACTTTGTAGTCTATACAGTACTGTAAACTCCACCAAACCGGTGGGCTATCAGGGATCACTCCATAGGTACATCTCAAATCAAAATCGTAGTAGGCACGATCAGGATAATACGACAAGGCACCGAGGAATACCAAACGGCAGGATTCTATCAGATTGCGGAACCGAGATGATGGTAACGCATAACAGCTACTACCGCCCACCTTGAACAACACTCGAAAATCGTGGGTGGCCCCCAATCAAATCACAAAGTAATAGCTTTGGTATCGAAGAAGCATTTTCGAAAGGAGGAGCGACCTCACTTCGCTCGTCCATGGCATCTGATTTAGTATTTCAATTATGACTAGAAAGTCAAGGTCATCCAGCATCGTTCTCTTACTTCGTTCCTATAGCGTTCGTCAAACCAACTTACTTCATTCCGGGTTCTTCCACCACGTACACAGTTGTTAAAGTGGTTTTCGCTATTGGTAAAGAGTATGACAATATCCGATACTGGTCAATTTAACAACTAAATGTTTACATTTTCACACTGGTCGGACTTATACATTGCAAACGGTTCATACTTCATATCAAAATATCATATTTTGCTTTAAAATCATTCATATCCCAAATATAATATACTTTCGTATTAAATCTCGATTTAAACCAAACTCAAAATCTTGAAACAATTCAAATCTTAAAATAATTTAAATATAACATAGTTAAATATATATATATATATATTAAATATTGAAATAGTTTGAAAATAAATAATTTGTATTTAAAATAAAATTATCAAAATTTAGTAAAATCTATAATTAAAATATTAAAGTAATTTATAAAATGGATAGTTTATCATTAAAATGGATTATTTAAATAATGTGTGTGTATATATAAGTAAAATAGATAGTTTAAAATGTAAAATAGTTATTTATTAAAGTAAGTATTAACATGGTTCCTTTAACTTTTATATTTCAAAATCCAACATTCAAGTTCAAAGGAAATCGATTAAAAAAAATCATCTATAACATCTTTAAAACAATATTTCAAAACTAATGGTTAAAACAAATTTTATTTAACCAACCAATGTCCGTATATAATTTTATATCCTATGGCCAAGTAATACTTAAAATTTAATTCTAGTATTTTGGAAGAGGGTATATATCATTTCAATGCAAATCAAGGTCTTATGTATTTATCATTTCAACCTACATTCTTAATTCATTTCAAATATTAATCATGGGTTTATTTGATACCCGTATCATCTAGGGTAAATGGTTAGGGTTAATCAGCATCAACAATGGTCATACAAAATTAAGGTGAATAGCAGGTAAATTCACACAAATAAACATCAATATACCAAACATATCAAATCAAAGCCATTCATCACATCAATACATCCAAACAGTTCAATATCTAATAAATTTACTAGAAATCAGATGTCGGGTTTTAAACTAGTAATTAAATATCAAATTTTAACTTAACCGTAAAAAATAAAACTAATAATCAAATTAAATTACATTATCAGTGTAAGTCTACATAAATATGCAATTTTAACTATCAAACAACAATCGATATAATCATATCATACCATGATTTTAATTTAACTAATATTCGAATACTTTAGTTAGGTGTGAATGGGTTTAATCACTCACCTTTGATTTCAAACGAGATTGAAATTCAAAATTTTAGCCCAAAAATCAACAGTCTCTGAATTAGTCCAAAACAACTCTATGTTGTCCAGAATTTCGATATGATCCCAACTAATCTAACTGCGAGTGATTCTGAGTTTGTATGACAAAGTTATAAACGTTCGAATAATGGAATTTTAAACGAATATAAAATAAAACTAAGTCACCTTATCTCTTCCAATCCCCAATGAAATTCAGCACCATCGGATCCTTCAAACTCCTCTTTGAAATCTCTACTTTCACATTGCCATAACTTCACGATCGGTCACCCCTTAGAAAACGTGATCGGTGCCCTAATGCACACTGCTCGTGAAATGGTGCGACAAGAATTTCATTAGAATCCCTTCGAATCTTTCTATTAGGTTCAACAATCCATCACAAACTCAAATCCAAAATCGAAATAGCATAACGCTTCCTTAATCTTGGAAGATCGAAAACCCTATTCTTTAGACTTTACTGTAAAATTTTGTTGACCCCATGAAACTGGATCTCACCTTCCCGAAACTCGACTGCAAATAAATCTTGACTCAAACAACATAACAGAATAAGTTTCACAATTTTAGGATTTATACTGGAATTGTTTTGAATTTTTTTTTTCAAAAATATGAAGCATTGGTTTTCTGGAAAATGACCACTTGATGTTAGGAATAGGCAAATGAGATTAGGGTTGTTTGGTTAGGATTAAGTATATATTTATAGCCAAAGCATCTCACTATAATATTTACTTCTAATCCCATGCGCAAGTTTATCGATTGTATTTTAAATTAAAATAGAATTTGAAAAACATTATAAAACAAATTGGTCAATATTATTTTCATATTTGATAAATTAAAAATTTCAATATATATATATATATATGTAAAAAAATTAAATTTAGTTAGTCCATTTTATATATTGTAAATTCGATATTAGTTTCAAATTTCATTATAAATACTTTACCAAACAATCTCTCTTTTTCCTACCAGATACAAGTTATAATCATATGTAACTATTAAAGGTCTTTGCTTAATAAACTTGATTAAGTTCATATCGTATCGATTTACGAAATGAATCAAATTTATATTAAATTCAAATTTTGGTTATTTACCAAATTCAATTTGAATTTAAATAAATAAATTTCATTCAATTATTTAATATTAATGTAACGACCCGTATATTTAACCGTTAAATATTCAATTTAATTTATTATTTTAAATATTATATTTGGAATATTTATGGATTTTAATATTGAATTCGTTATTTAAAACGAAGTTGAACATTAATTTTATTTATAATATGAAACGAGCTCGAAATCGCGTGGCAATTCGTAATATTTGGTTTTGAACTTCAACTGAGAATACAGGATCCGATATAAGTTGGATTTCTGTGAAACGAGAAACGTTGGAACCGTATTAATGGTAATTTTCATATGAAAGAGAAAAATTCAGATTTTGAGTTATAGTTTTTCAGTTATGGCCAAATCAAATTTTAAAATAGTCGTTATGGAAATCGTTATTAAAATATACGCATTAAAATAGCCGTTTTGCAAATGGACTCAGATTTCGATGAAATCAGTTTCATTGGAACCGTATCGTTAAATTATTGTATGGTGTTGAATGGTATGGCAAACCGATGTCGTATGTGACCACGGCAGCCACAAACGCCCGTTCAATTTCTATATTGCGTAATAATTTAATAAAGGGTTATTTGGGTATAACTTGAACAGACGATCGAATTAGGCCGCGAAATCAATTCCGTTGAGTTCGTATCTTCGATTATAGTCAGGATAGGTGTTGTAACACCCCACCTCCGTTAAGGTCACTCACAAAGGGAATGCCTTAACTTTGGTGGAGCATTTTAGTAAACAGAACAGAAACTTACAAGACAGATAAAACAGTACTTGAAATTTTTTAACTTTATTACAGCGGAAACAGAAATTAATATGGTTACATCCTTACAATTTCAGAATTCAAGTACAAAATATCAGTCTTGTACAAAAGCCTTCAAAATGCATAGTTTAAAATCATAATCCCCATGGAACGGAAGCTATACAGAGCCAAGCCATACTTTAAGCACTTCAAGCAAAGAGAAATCCGGATCAAGCTAAAGTATTTCCCTCCTTGGATAACCTGGGGGGGGGGAACGGAAGAAAGGAGGCGAAACAACAAGGGTCAGACAAAAAGTCTGGCAAGTCCAGTGACTTTCAGCATATGAACAGATAATAATAATATGATATGAACATAAAACTGGATGTGAGATAACTATAACAGGTGTAGCAGATATAACAGAAAAACAGAATGATATAAACTATTGTTTTACACTTTTCTGCACTAATACTAGTATAGCAGAATTAGGTGTCACCCTAATGTCTAAATTGAAGCAGGAACGGGTACAGAATACTTTAACAGAAACAGAATGCTAATAATGGGCCTTTACTACCCGATCAGAAACAGACAGAAGAAGAAACAGATTTATCCCTATGGAGATAGAATGTGGAATTAGGTGTACACTAGTAATGGGCCTTTACCACCCGAACAGACGGTACCACACAGAAACAGACAGGTGTTACCACCCAACAGAAACAGACGGTACCAACAGAAACAGACAGAACTAAGCGTACCCTAAAATCCTACCCCAAGCGATCGGCTCCCTAATACATAAATATCCTGCGTCGGCCCCACAGTAGGGTGTATCACTCCCTAAAGTGACAACCAATTGGCACAGACCTATTTACAAATGTCACGACGTCTTACATCCTCAGAGGCAGACCGGGATCCATGCACGCACATGACCCGGTTGGGACGCGCCATCAACACCCCTCGCCATTATCAGAATGAACCACTTATAATTAGTTCAGTAAGCGTGCCCGGACCCTACCTACTGTTGGGTTAAAGTTTTGATACCAGAAAGGGTTACTGACTAATATGGGTCCCAAACAACAGATGACACAAGTAATTCCCCTCCTAACCTTGTGTCCCCAGACTAACAGATCTCAGATTAACTTGTTTACAAGTTCAGACATACAGAATTCGGATTTACTAGTTCATAGATTAAGTTAACAAGTTTTCAGACTAACAGATCAGATGTACAGATTTTTCAGATTTGTCTAACTTTGTATTGGGCCTACAGATTCATGGACGGGTTTTACTACATCTATTAATCCCTTTGGTTTAACCCTATTTTTCCCCAATACGTTTTAGATGTCATTCTTATCTTAGATTTGCATTAATTAATTATTAATGCACAGACCTCTCACATTAGGTCGGTAGCTTGTGGCCGCTGGATATGCCGGGCGGTTCCGGGCAGACTTCTGCCACAAGCCAGACCTAACCTCGTGTCTTACGCATGTTATGACTAACTTCTCACATTAGAACCTATTGTTTGCGGCCACTGGATGTGCCGGGCGGTTCCGGGCAGATTTACGCCGCAAACTCATTCTAACCTCGAGTTAGCCATGTTTATCTTTGCGGCCAATTAATTAATAATTTACCGTTTATGCGCACGCCCAATATATATGCCAATTCAGATTATATCAATAACAGGATGATTATATCAACATAGCAGATAACAGATTTTATATGACTTAACGGATTTAACCGATTTAGCAACTTAGCAGATTTTGGCATATAACAGGTTAGGCATTTCAACCGACAAATTTAACAGATTAGGCATTTCAATCTAATTAGCAGTCTAGGCAATATAACAAAACTAGTAGTTTAGGCAACTTGACAAATTAGCAGATTTAGCAAATTTAATATTTCTAAAAGTTCTATTTACATGCCTTGCCCAATCATAAATTGGCCTAAATTCATATGCTTACATAATTGTCATGATTCACAACATATACTCCATGTTTGCATAAGCGCAAAATATGGACATAATTTGCCATATAACATATGTTCCAATTTTTTTTGTTAAACTAGCATTTTACAGCAGATTCACATATAAATTATACCAAATATAACCATTAATTTCAATGCATGCCATATATCCAAAAATCCCTATTTAGGTGTAATCACAATAATAGTTATCCTAATTAATGTAAATCTTTACACCTAAGTTTCCATATCTTCTTCCTTTTTGAATCATGAATCATTATGCAAACTATACCCAACAATATAAATCTTTAAATCATATCTTCTAAAAATCATATCTTGACTTTTATGTGCATTTTGTCCAAAATCTCAAATCATATGTAATCTTACAATGGTTCCTCTTTTCTTCTATCATAGAATATGCATAGATCCAAATCTAGTTTACAACATATGCTCATTAATTTCAGTTCTAAATTACAACATAACTATGCATACAACATGCATAAATTATATGTTCATAGTCAAATTTATGCATATGTCCAATATATTTTATGCCTCAGACCTAAAGTCATACATTCAATGCATCATTCCTTATTCATCCCAAAATTTGCGTTCATACGTTCATCTCTTATGAGATTAGGCACAGGCTCGTGGTAGCCTGGCTATAAAAACAGAAAAGAAGAAAAGGGATACAGAACAGTCACAGAAAAACAAATCTGACAGAAGAGAATATATATACCATCTCAGATTCAGAATTAAGAACATATCAAAATTATAATTAACGTTTATAGCGGAAAATAACTGTACTTGCCTTGATTGGATTAAAGAAAGAACTTTAACTTGTTGTAGAATCTTTGCAGAAACTCTAATCTCTAGTTTGAATTGAGTTGCTTAGGCCGATGTTGATTATCTTCTAGTTTTAATTCCAGCAGAGCAGCGACGCCATTTTTATTTTTTTATTAGAAGAAGAGAGCAATGGAGGCTAGAGAATTGTGTAAGAAACCTAGGTAGAGTCTAGGGTCATTTTATAGAGTTTATGAACTGATTAGGACCATCGATGTTGCTTGGATTGATCGTAGCCATTCATTCGAAAGAGAGACCAATTAGAGCCTGCCACCTAGCCCTAATGACAAAGCAGACTACAGAAAATCGACTAACAGAGAATAGGCCAGCCAGGTTGGGCTGGGTTCGACCTGGCTCTGGACCAGGTCGACAGCCCTGTCGACAGCCCTGTCGACAGCCCTGTCGACCTGGTTAGACCAGGTCGACAGCCCAGTCGACCTGGGTGCATCAGGCGGGATTTTTCCCGCCCTGGCCAATTGGGCCCGGTTTTTAATTTTAAACTGTTTTATTCTGTTCGAATTTTAAACTTAATTCAGAAACTTCCGGAGGCTATATCTTCTTCATACGGACTCCGTTTTTCGAAAACTCGGACTCTATTTTGCGTATTTTTCCAAGACGAACGCAATGGCGTATCCTGTTTCCCTTAGTTCTTTGATTTCAAATTAATTATACTTTAATTTGTTAGTTCCACAGTTATAGAATACACGGGGTGTTACATTCTCCCCCACTTAAAAGGATTTCGTCCCCGAAATCTTCAAGTTAAGAAGAATGTGTCCTACCATCCAATCACCCATCTACTCAACCATCATCCACAAGCATCCATTGTCCTTAGAAAACTTCTAATGTTGTATGAACATATGCAAAAGTGTGTGTATATGTTCCCTATCTAATGCAAAGATCAGGCGGTCTACTGATTCAGTTGACCTCTTTAATGCGAATTATGTCAGTGCCATGAGTCCAACATGTATGCAATAGAATTCTGATGATATATATTATTTCTATATGAGTGCACAACCATTCACTCAAATGCAACATCCATGTGCTGAATCAACCAATTTGCATCCACAAGAATTGAAAAGTGCTCACCCATCCATATGCAGTATGAGAGTGTTTTCGAGCCGATCTAGTGCCTAGTGTGTGTATATGCATCCACGGGCAACCACTAGCAACCACTTGCATCCACTTGCAACCATCAAACATAACATGTCTCAAACACATGTTTAAACCCATTAGTTTCTACCTAAAGTTCAAATATTCAATCGATAGGATACAGTCGAATGATGGAAGCGAGTACAGATAGAACGAAAATTTGGTTCCCATTAGACATGGGTCCTAAGTATCGGCCCCAAAGACCGAAACCAATATCAAATTGACACCCCACGAAAACTCAGAATGTATGCGTCATACTTGACGCCTAACACAGATATCCCTCAAACCCCAGTCTCAAACAGATGATCCATAACCCTTATGGGTCTGAGTCTATAGCGGAATTCAGAAATAATACTAGCATTAAAGTGCAGAGTATCGATTACAAAATCAAAATACCAGAATCAGAAAAAGTCACAATCAGATAAAGAAATTAAACCTACTATAGAAATTTTCCTATTTCTATCCTAGCCACTAGCCTCAAGAGTGTTCGCCTGCCCTCCTTGTCCTTGTCTCTTCGGGCAGTCCCTAGTGAAGTGTCCCATCTCCCCACAGTTGAAGCAAGCGCCCTTCCTTTTTCTGCAATCCTTGTTCAGATGAGTTGAGCTCCCACAAGTAAAGCACTTTTTCCCCTTCTTATCTTCAGACTTCTCATCCTTCTTTTGTGTTTCCTTTTTGGGCCCCGCTTTCTTATTCTGTGGTTCTTCCTTCTTTGTCTCTTTCGGGCCCTTGTCTTCCTCATGCAGTAGTGCCATATCCACCAATTTCTCGTAAGTTGCTCCCATGGGTACATGGGTCATGGCTAGGCTGTGCAGTGGCTCATTCAATCCTTTAACAAAGCGGAGAGCCTTTTTATGCTGAGTGTTGACTAAATCCAATCCGAATCTTGCTAGTTGGTTGAACTGGTTGACGTATTCCTTGACCGTCATACTTCCTTGCTTAAGAGACAAGAACTTTTCCAATTGTAAACTTCGTTCAGCTTGCGAGAGGAATTTTGTCTCAAACCTTGTTCTGAAATCCATCCATGTCTCAACCGGCCTCTCGGCGTTAGTGACTTCCCACCAGTAGGAAGCTTCGTCTTTGAGCAGCCATACTGCCAACTGTACCTTCTGCCTATCGTCCAACTCGAAGATAACGAATAGATCCTCAGTTTCTTTGAGCCAATTCCTTGCTTCTACGAATGATTCAGTTCCTTTGAAATCCTTCCCACCCATGGCCCTAAAATCTCTACAGATCTTTGAGAAAGCAATTGCACGAGGAGGGGGTGGAGGAGGGGGATCATTTGCTGGACCTGCAGCGGCGGTCCTAGCCTCAAGATATTGACGAAACCAACCGGGTACATGAACACCCTCTGGTATCTCAGATGCTTCAGACATGCTGGAACGAAAAAGGAAAGGTTCAATACAAAAAGGACTGAAAGAAAGATATATGGCTCTTGGGGATCATGTTTTCCAAAATAAGTTTTTTTTTTTGAAAATACTTCCTTCCAAAACCTTTTTGAAAACAGTTTTCAAAAACTTTACCCAATCTGGTAACCTTCAGCTCTGATACCAAGTGTAACACCCCACCTCCGTTAAGGTCACTCACAAAGGGAATGCCTTAACTTTGGTGGAGTATTTTAGTAAACAGAACAGAAACTTACAAGACAGATAAAACAGTACTTGAAAATTTTTAACTTTATTACAGCGGAAACAGAAATTAATATGGTTACATCCTTTCAATTTCAGAATTCAAGTACAAAATATCAGTCTTGTACAAAAGCCTTCAAAATGCATAGTTTAAAATCATAATCCCCATGGAACGGAAGCTATACAGAGCCAAGCCATACTTTAAGCACTTCAAGCAAAGAGAAATCCGGATCAAGCTAAAGTATTTCCCTCCTTGGATAACCTGGGGGGGGGGGGAAACGGAAGAAAGGAGGCGAAACAACAAGGGTCAGACAAAAAGTCTGGCAAGTCCAGTGACTTTCAGCATATGAACAGATAATAATAATATGATATGAACATAAAACTGGATGTGAGATAACTATAACAGGTGTAGCAGATATAACAGAAAAACAGAATGATATAAACTATTGTTTTACACTTTTCTGCACTAATACTAGTATAGCAGAATTAGGTGTCACCCTAATGTCTAAATTGAAGCAGGAACGGGTACAGAATACTTTAACAGAAACAGAATGCTAATAATGGGCCTTTACTACCCGATCAGAAACAGACAGAAGAAGAAACAGATTTATCCCTATGGAGATAGAATGTGGAATTAGGTGTACACTAGTAATGGGCCTTTACCACCCGAACAGACGGTACCACACAGAAACAGACAGGTGTTACCACCCAACAGAAACAGACGGTACCAACAGAAACAGACAGAACTAAGCGTACGCTAAAATCCTACCCCAAGCGATCGGCTCCCTAATACATAAATATCCTGTGTCGGCCCCACAGTAGGGTGTTGTTTCCCCCCCAGGTTATCCAAGGAGGGAAATACTTTAGCTTGATCCGGATTTCTCTTTGCTTGAAGTGCTTAAAGTATGGCTTGGCTCTGTATAGCTTCCGTTCCATGGGGATTATGATTTTAAACTATGCATTTTGAAGGCTTTTGTACAAGACTGATATTTTGTACTTGAATTCTGAAATTGAAAGGATGTAACCATATTAATTTCTGTTTCCGCTGTAATAAAGTTAAAAATTTTCAAGTAATGTTTTATCTGTCTTGTAAGTTTCTGTTCTGTTTACTAAAATGCTCCACCAAAGTTAAGGCATTCCCTTTGTGAGTGACCTTAACGGAGGCGGGGTGTAACACTAGTAATGGGCCTTTACCACCCGAACAGACGGTACCACACAGAAACAGACAGGTGTTACCACCCAACAGAAACAGACGGTACCAACAGAAACAGACAGAACTAAGCGTACCCTAAAATCCTACCCCAAGCGATCGGCTCCCTAATACATAAATATCCTGTGTCGGCCCCACAGTAGGGTGTATCACTCCCTAAAGTGACAACCAATTGGCACAGACCTATTTACAGATGTCACGGCGTCTTACATCCTCAGAGGCAGACCGGGATCCATGCACGCACATGACCCGGTTGGGACGCGCCATAAACACCCCTCGCCATTATCAGAATGAACCACTTATAATTAGTTCAGTAAGCGTGCCCGGACCCTACCTACTGTTGGGTCAAAGTTTTGATACCAGAAAGGGTTACTGACTAATATGGGTCCCAAACAACAGATGACACAAGTAATTCCCCTCCTAACCTTGTGTCCCCAGACTAACAGATCTCAGATTAACTTGTTTACAAGTTCAGACATACAGAATTCGGATTTACTAGTTCATAGATTAAGTTAACAAGTTTTCAGACTAACAGATCAGATGTACAGATTTTTCAGATTTGTCTAACTTTGTATTGGGCCTACAGATTCATGGACGGGTTTTACTACATCTATTAATCCCTTTGGTTTAACCCTATTTTTCCCCAATACGTTTTAGACGTCATTCTTATCTTAGATTTGCATTAATTAATTATTAATGCACAGACCTCTCACATTAGGTCGGTAGCTTGTGGCCGCTGGATATGCCGGGCGGTTCCGGGCAGACTTCTGCCACAAGCCAGACCTAACCTCGTGTCTTACGCATGTTATGACTAACTTCTCACATTAGAACCTATTGTTTGCGGCCACTGGATGTGCCGGGCGGTTCCGGGCAGATTTACGCCGCAAACTCATTCTAACCTCGAGTTAGCCATGTTTATCTTTGCGGCCAATTAATTAATAATTTACCGTTTATGCGCACGCCCAATATATATGCCAATTCAGATTATATCAATAACAGGATGATTATATCAACATAGCAGATAACAGATTTTATATGACTTAACGGATTTAACCGATTTAGCAACTTAGCAGATTTTGGCATATAACAGGTTAGGCATTTCAACCGACAAATTTAACAGATTAGGCATTTCAATCTAATTAGCAGTCTAGGCAATATAACAAAACTAGTAGTTTAGGCAACTTGACAAATTAGCAGATTTAGCAAATTTAATATTTCTAAAAGTTCTATTTACATGCCTTGCCCAATCATAAATTGGCCTAAATTCATATGCTTACATAATTGTCATGATTCACAACATATACTCCATGTTTGCATAAGCGCAAAATATGGACATAATTTGCCATATAACATATGTTCCAATTTTTTTGTTAAACTAGCATTTTACAGCAGATTCACATATAAATTATACCAAATATAACCATTAATTTCAATGCATGCCATATATCCAAAAATCCCTATTTAGGTGTAATCACAATAATAGTTATCCTAATTAATGTAAATCTTTACACCTAAGTTTCCATATCTTCTTCCTTTTTGAATCATGAATCATTATGCAAACTATACCCAACAATATAAATCTTTAAATCATATCTTCTAAAAATCATATCTTGACTTTTATGTGCATTTTGTCCAAAATCTCAAATCATATGTAATCTTACAATGGTTCCTCTTTTCTTCTATCATAGAATATGCATAGATCCAAATCTAGTTTACAATATATGCTCATTAATTTCAGTTCTAAATTACAACATAACTATGCATACAACATGCATAAATTATATGTTCATAGTCAAATTTATGCATATGTCCAATATATTTTATGCCTCAGACCTAAAGTCATACATTCAATGCATCATTCCTTATTCATCCCAAAATTTGCGTTCATACGTTCATCTCTTATGAGATTAGGCACAGGCTCGTGGTAGCCTGGCTATAAAAACAGAAAAGAAGAAAAGGGATACAGAAAAGTCACAGAAAAACAAATCTGACAGAAGAGAATATATATACCATCTCAGATTCAGAATTAAGAACATATCAAAATTATAATTAACGTTTATAGCGGAAAATAACTGTACTTGCCTTGATTGGATTAAAGAAAGAACTTTAATTTGTTGTAGAATCTTTGCAGAAACTCTAATCTCTAGTTTGAATTGAGTTGCTTAGGCTGATGTTGATTATCTTCTAGTTTTAATTCCAGCAGAGCAGCGACGCCATTTTTATTTTTTTATTAGAAGAAGAGAGCAATGGAGGCTAGAGAATTGTGTAAGAAACCTAGGTAGAGTCTAGGGTCATTTTATAGAGTTTATGAACTGATTAGGACCATCGATGTTGCTTGGATTGATCGTAGCCATTCATTCGAAAGAGAGACCAATTAGAGTCTGCCACCTAGCCCTAATGACAAAGCAGACTACAAAAAATCGACTAACAGAGAATAGGCCAGCCAGGTTGGGCTGGGTTCGACCTGGCTCTGGACCAGGTCGACAGCCCTGTCGACAGCCCTGTCGACAGCCCTGTCGACCTGGTTAGACCAGGTCGACAGCCCAGTCGACCTGGGTGCATCAGGCGGGATTTTCCCCGCCCTGGCCAATTGGGCCCGGTTTTTAATTTTAAACTGTTTTATTCTGTTCGAATTTTAAATTTAATTCAGAAACTTCCGGAGGCTATATCTTCTTCATACGGACTCCGTTTTTCGAAAACTCGGACTCTATTTTGCGTATTTTTCCGAGACGAACGCAATGGCGTATCCCGTTTCCCTTAGTTCTTTGATTTCAAATTAATTATACTTTAATTTGTTAGTTCCACAGTTATAGAATACACGGGGTGTTACAGGTGTATAGTTTGTTATTTTTGGAGACTGTGTAATTTGGTGTCCAAAATGGCATTGCGGTGCGCGTGAAAATAGCCTACCGGGAAAACAGTCTCAGAATGCGACGAAACTGGGGTCGTTGGGTTCGTATCGATTAATTATTATAGGATTTCAAAGTTTCAAGTTGATTAGATTTATCTAGTGATCGTGAAAAAATTAAAACGCGTGTTTATTTCTGATTTTATAAAGGAATTTTTTTTCAAATGAAGTCGGAATTCGACTAAACTTGTCCCATTAGGTCCGGAATATTTTTTGTACACTAAGATTAGTTTTTTTTATCAGTAAAAGGAATCGTTTGTGGTAGTTTTTATCAACTACTTCACTGCGACGTTTCAATTATTAATATAATAATCTAACCCTAGCCTTATATATACCCTTAGTGTTGGTCATACCCTAATTTTCAGAATTTCGTGGTCAACTGGAAACTAATTTTCGCCGCCTCTTCTTCAAACGAACGACATAAACCCCCCCATCTATCTCCCACTTAATCACCTCATCTATTCACCATTTCGAAATTGTTTCCACATCGAACATAAAGGGGGTTTCGAGTTCTTCAACTTGAATGGGTGTGATGTGGTTTGATCCTTCAAGATGGCCGAGGTTTGCTCAGAGCGTCACTGTATTTGATCGCATATTGGCGACGATTGGTTGTAGCTAGAGGGTCGAGGCTTAGGGAGTTGGTCGGCGGTGTGGAGGGGTTTCATTCTGAGGGTTAAGATCTGGTTCCGGTGGGAGGAGCAGTGGATGCAACAGTGGTTCTATTCATTGAGCATGGGTTTGTTGTGAACGTAGTTGGAGATTTTTAGGGATTGATGGGACCACCGAATTGAAGGAGAGTTGGAGCGTGAGAAGAAGGAAAGGCTTCACATCGACCAAAATTCTTACAACGTATAATTTTACTGAACATAGTGATTTAACCTTAACCATACTTAATTAAGATGTTTTAATATTAAATCGAAACTTTTGTACAGGGAGGTGTAAAATGTGAGCTATAAAAAGCTGTACGTGATCGGGAAAAGGAGGAATCATTGTGTTCGAATATTTGCAGAAGATAAATGTTGGCTTTGGTCACCAGTAATGAACATAATAAAATTATTAATATATCTACATAGGTTTAGTTGAAACTTGATTAGTGAATTTATTTATTAACTTAGACTTATGTACTCAAACATCAAGGTTGTGCAGCATTGAATTGGAGAATGGTTTACTGGATTGAAAACATATGGGAACAAACGAAGAGCAGTAGTTTCAGGGAATAGTAAATCAGCCGTTAACGCACTCACTCAGTAAACCAAAATGTAATTAGTGCACTTAAACCTTAATTAAGAAACTAATTAATAATTCAATTAAACACGGTCACCTTTTAATAGTTTAACTTGTGCAGAACAACTGAGGAGATGGACGCTTATCGGTCTGCTGATGGTAAATTAAAGTAATTAGTTATGATAATTTGTAAGTAAAAGAAATAAATTGTCTAAATAAATCGTAGAAACCGTAAATTTATATCATTTATGATTTATGTCTGTGATATCAGAATTGGATCAAAGAAGCTATGCCGGCACTGTTACGATGAACATTACATTCTGGATCCAGTCTGGACAGTCCTGGAATTATCCAAGAATTTTAATTAAATTAAACATTAGTTTAATTTAATTAAACAAATCGCTCAGCGACAAGTAAATCAGGTGAGTTAAACTCACACGGTATTTTTCCCCATTTATATTTTATATAAATTGGGCTTTATTTTTGGTGTGCTCTGTTTGCTAATGGTTGATCGTTTGCTAGTTATATATTTATTTATTGATTTAACTGGTGAAATTAAACCATTGTTTAATTTCAGTGAAATACCAAATCGTTATTTTAACGAATTGGACGCAATGAAGATAACTTACCTCGTTGGTCACGTTTATAAAATAAACGTGCTTTTGTTTGAATTGTGTGAACTGATGAAAATGTTTGGTTGGTATAAAATAGTTGCTATTTACAATTGCATATCAGTTAAATGGAACATAATGATCTGGTTTGTGACAACCGTTTTGAATACAGGCAAGAACAGGTTGGAGGGATCCAACCGGATTCCTCAAATATATTATTTATTTTCAGATTATCATATATGAACATTCATGATGGGGTTATTGATTTTAGTAGTGATCATTGGCTGAAAAGTCAACATGTGTTGTGTTTTAACCAATGGGCTATACTGGTTGGGTAATCGGCAGTAAATGGTCTAAAAGTAAATCGTTTTTTTATATTGATTCACCGTCAGGTGAGTCGATATAACTGAAGTTATAAAATTAACTTTTATAACTAAAGATAGATTTTGAAATATATATTTTTGAATAAAACTTATTTAAAAGGAAATAAATATTTATGCTTATAATTAAGTGTAAATTGATTTTATAAAGTCAAATCTGATGTTAATTAGATTTTTAAATGTGAGAATAAGGAAATTAACCTAACGGCTAAATTTGGATAATTGTGTTGTTGAGAAACAATTAAATGGAATTATTTAAATTAATTAATTATATTATTAATTAATTTAAAGGGAAGAACGAGTTGGAATCAGTTAATAAGATAATCGTGGTTTGAGTGAATAAATTGACTCTTTAATTGGATTGATTACTAAATTAGTATGTTTTGAATATAATAGTTAGATGAATATTATTTAATTATAATAAGATTTTAAAAACGGATTTACTGTTTATTTTAATTAATAAAGAAATTAACTACTAATGTAGTTAAGGGTTGAAATAAATTATTATTTTAATTAATAATAATTTAGAAAATTACTTTTTAGTGGGAAATCATTTAAAAAGTAATCTAAGTTAAAATGGAATTCAATTGAATGATGAAATGAGAGTGTGAACAAGTTTTGTTTAACACTTGAGTTTTATAACGAAGTTATGAAAGGAATGGTTAAGCAAATGTGATAGTGTAAAATACATGTTACTTAATTATTCGAATTAAGTAAAAGGAAAGTAAGATAAAGAGTTTGATGATAAACTAGAGTTATATAAAAGAGGTGAAGTGGTAAATCGTTAATTTTATATTAACGTTACTTAATAATGGGATTAAGTAGAATTGGGAATTGAAATGAGATTTCCAAAGCGGGATATGGTTGAATGGATTTGAAACGAGATTGGTAAAAGTGAATTTGATAAGGGAAGTAAATCGTAAGATTTGTAAACCAATCCGATTTATAAAGTGAATTTGTTTGAAAAGAGGAAGGTGTTAAAAGTAGCATTTTTATAAGAAGTTACTTAATTATAAAATTAAGGAATAATGGTTATAACCGAGAAAGAGAATTTCAAAATAATAAAAGGGTTTGGAAACCGTATTTTGAATAAAATAGTTCAGTGGTATTTGTATTGGGATTAGAATGAAATATTGGTTTTGGATTACAACTTATATTTATTTTAAGGTATGAACGTTGTTGATCAAGGTCTGAGAGGTAACTAAAATACCCCAACTTGAACGGCTTCAGGATTATCTTAAAATGATATGAGTTGTAATGGTCAATGTGGTTAATAAACTTTTTTATTTCATTAGTGAAATGATAGCGAAATATTTTTGGTGAATATATATATATATATATGTGTATAAAATGATGATTTCAAAGAAAAAGGGGAATAAAGGAGATTGCGTCAAATTATAACGATATCCGCAAGGTTAAAAGAAAAGGAAAAGTTGAGTATTGAAATAGATTTATTCTATATTAATAAGCGTGTGTTATCGTTGTCAAGTAATGAACGAAGATGTTTCGTAAAGTTATGGTATGAGTAATAAGTTGAATTGATTTCCCAATATTATATGATAATGTGGTAAATGGTTTGAAAGTGAAAATAAACTAAATATGATATAGGATTATCCTAAGTAATGAATTGGTTTAAAGAAGAATCTCATGTTAATAAAGAAGCGAGAAAACTATATTTATAATACCGAAAGATTTAAGAGTTTGAATTTACATTTGTTTTTAATTAAAATGCCAAGTGAGACCGAATACTGAACCAGTGAACTCACTGGACTATCATGTTTGAAACATTGTTTATTTTGATAGTTAAATCACCGACTATCAAATCTGTCCAATACGATGATTGGTACGGAAAGTCCGGGATCGAATTTATATTCGTTAACCATTCCGAACAACCCATACGTGAAGATACCAAAAGATGATCGAGATGGAGCATTGAAGACCATAGATTTTCATAAACGGAAGAATTGCTACTAATCTCTGAAGTGCAACCAGAGATAAACTATGATTCTGTCGTGGTTGGAATCTACGGGTTGCAAGGACTTCTCGCTACTGATCCATGGAGTGATTCCTTTATTGGATGCAGTAGGAGAGTACCTTCGGTTCATCCTGTTCCTGGATGACTTGTATGGACGAATGTTATTTCCTGAAACCACGTACGTTGATTTTTACAAATATACCGAGTGGTGGAAAAGAGGGGCACTTATTTTATACCCAGAGTATATTTGTGAACGTCAATTAGTGACTTGATGGATCTGATGATGTGGCATTCAAAGTGAAGGGTGGCCAAAAAGTTAATATAAACCTCAAGCCTCATCAACCGGGAAATGACAAAAATCGAGCAGGCATCATGGCTATGTGGGTCGCTCCCATTAAGGTGTATAATCACCTATCTAGAGAAATTCCATTTCATTCTTTAATCTATTTCGATGTTGTCCCTTTTCGGGAAACGGTGGGTCGCTCTTGACCGCTGGTGATATACATTCGATACACTCAAGAGAAATGAGTGGTCGATCATGTGAGGGCCGGGTTGTAAGACATTCTTGTTGAACCCAGTGTATTCGCCTCTAGAGATACACTACCGGCAGGTGGTCCCATACCTTGTCATAGTCGGAATCCAATTTCCAATAAGCGCCCGCGGTTTTGATTGTATACTATATATGTGGAGCGTGAGATGCAAGCGTTCCACTTGATTGATATTTACTTGTATTTAGACATTATTATAATATCAGAAAAGATATTGATTTCAAAAATGTTTTGGGTTATCGTAACCGTCCGTATTTATGTGTGGATTGGTCTTACGATTATCCTTTTCTTTCGAAAAGATTTTAACTTTAAAAATCAAGTTGTGTGATACCTAAATATTGTGCGAGTTTTTCCCACCCTGGTTCACCAGACTGACCCGATGTTTTGTAAATGCTCGGGTTAGCCCGGGGTGTACAGGTTCAGGTTATCGAATGATGTAAAGAGACGAGCTGGAAGAGTTCAGCGTATGATATTATATAGCTACTATTCTGATGTGTGTTGTATATGGGAACATTTTATTATAACTGTCCTATTGTGTGATGTACTCTGATATTGTAAGTTTTATTTAAAGCTCTCAATAAAGTTATTTCTGTATTATATTTTGTTCCGCTGCGATGTGAGACTCTGTGTTGTGTTGGTTCTTCTTCTTCTTCTATTCTAATATTTCTTTCTTTCTTAACTCATCCTCTAACTTCTTTCTTCTAGTAATCCATTTTCCGTGCACTTTGGGTTGGACTGGGGTGGTTTGGTCAGCTCAACAGGTACCGGAAATTTGGGTCGCTACAATTAAATTTTAACTTTCAATGTTTATCAATATAATTTAAATTATGATTTTATTTTCAATCAATTCAGGTTACTATTATCAGAATAAGTTGAATTTCATTATTTAACCAATTGTATAAAGTTCGCAGCATTACTTTTCAAATTAAATCATTAGATTTTAATTATAAACTTATTGACTCAAATTAATTCAAATATTCAAATAGTAAATTCAAATTTCAATATTTACATTATAAGCCAATCACAATTTCAATTACAGTAATTACAAGTTATTATTATCATATACAATTGAATTTCATTACTTAATCAGTTTAATTAAATTTACAAATAAAATTTACATAATTGAATCGTCAAATTTTATTATAACCATAAAATATTCAAAAATCATACTAAAGTTAATAATTTAATTATTTTAAAAATACGGGTTGTTACACTCTCCTCCACTCGAAACTTTTCGTCCTCGAAAAGGCGTAGTAAGGAAGTTTTCAATATATATATATATTTAACCGTATAATTTTTATACTCAACTTAGAAAACTTTAACTTAAATAGGTAGTTTAATATAGATTTGAAACTCAAATTTTCATAAAATTTTCAAATTCTTAAATTCATGGAAAATTTCTGCAGAGTCTCCTTTGTACGTCTAAGTTCAAAAAAACCACAATACATATATAACCACAAATATACATCTCATCACAAAATGTGGCATCCTGTACCATGCGGAACAATATATAACCCAAATATAATATATAATCCGAGATACTTACCTTTTATTAGCGTTATTTGTAATTTAGCTTATTTTTAAGCAAGCAAAAGCAATATTATGCACAAGAGGCTCCAAAAGCATGCAAATCCCCTCAGTACCTACTAAACCTCAACAACCAAATAAGAAAACATATATAAAAAGGAAATAAATCTATATATCTACAATAAACATGTGACGACCCAAACTTCCCAGTAAAGGAAAGCCTGGATTGCTTTGAGAACAATATGCATCAGAACACAAACTGAGGAACATTTTATTGCTGATTACAACAATTACATCAGAGTACAAGAATATAACAGAGTATGAATACTTATTACACAATAGAAATATAAGGATATCAGAGATTTAAAAGTCCTGAATTTAAATAAACAAAAATAAGAATTTTTGCTTCATTCTTTTTAATTTACAAAAATGTTGAAAAAGAATGTTACACAAAAATATATTCTTTTTGTTGAAAAAGAATGTTACACAAAAGTCTATTCTTTTTGTTGAAAAAGAATGTTACACAAAAATCTATTCTTTTTGTTGAAAAAGAATGTTACACAAAAGTCTATTCTTTTTGTTGAAAAAGAATGTTACACAAAAATCTATTCTTTTTGTTGAAAAAGAATGTTACACAAAAATCTATTCTTTTTGTTGAAAAAAGAATGTTACACAAAAATCTATTCTTTTTGTTGAAAACGAATGTTACACAAAAATCTATTCTTTTTGTTGAAAAAGAATGTTACACAAAAATATCATGTTAATGTAAACATTAAAATTGTAATTTTTATCGTTAATCTAAAATTATAATGCTCATACTTAGTACTGTGAATGTGTTTTAAATTTAATATGCTTTATTCAGGCTGTAACGACCCGGATTTCGCCCGACCCCAATCGATCGCAAGATCGTTCAAAACCCGCGTACGTTAACTTTGGGCATACAACACATCAGAACAACAACACAGACTTTTATAACATCAATAATAAATGTTTTTAAAAGTCTATTCTACAAATATTCAGTGGTGGCCGTCCGGACTATTGTTGATTGTTCGGATTTGGTTTTCGCTCAGCCCCAGAGCATAAGCTTGTAAATGGATGCGTGTCTGACATTGGATTTCAATCCAGGCGAATTAAATTGATTGTTATTAATGTATGTCTGATTGGTGGTGGAGAATTTATTCTTTGCTTAACACCCTGGTATAAATTAATAGCGATTGATCGCATGGCGTGAATTGTCAATGTGGCACGCCAAGATGCAATTGATCAAGGCTTTTGTTGAAAAGCAGGGCCTTGTGGGATGATCAAAGTATAGCCTATTACGGCATAGCTTTGTGTATAGCGTGACTTCGCGAGCCTCACACCCTGGTATGAGTCAAAAACGGGATATGGACCGTAGGGAGTGCACACGTTTCTTTCTAGCTAGTGGTAGTGTCAGTGCTTAAACTGGCTGGCATTTTAATTATGTGGATGATGGATTTTGAGGCGCCTCGTATTTTTATAGGCCGTTAGTGGTCATACTATAGGTTCAAAGGAACCGGGAAACGTGTGTTCAGGCATAACCAATCCACTGCCGATAGGCGGGGACCGGCCCTACCGCTCCAAGGGTTCACTGCGGGGGATCCTGAGGCATTTGCTAGAGTGTCTTGAATCAGAGAGGAGCTTGCCCCTAGCCTCGACTCATGATGGAAATCCAATTTCCAATACGACCTTGCAGTTTTGATTGTAGAACTAGTATGGTGACATAGTAGGATAGGGTATTATGCCGTCTATGATTAATACATTATGATTGAAAGTGTTTTTGAAATATATATATATACCCATAGATATACACACTAATATTAAATCCGTTTTATCGTATCAAGCATTTTTGACCATTATAAGGTAAAACCCTATCCTCGGGTTTGCGTTGCATTGTGTGATGGGACTTGGGTCTTATAATGGTTTCATTTTTCTAAAAAGCATTGCGTTGTTTAATGTCTTACTTTATTTTATGCACTGGCAATCCAATGGAGTAAACCCGTTCCGCGTTAGCGGCGTGGTCCAGTGATTAGCCTTATTATTAGATAGTTAAGTTAAGATTTCTCATACCAGTCCCATGACTGACCTGTAGTTTGTTTCACTGGCAAACTCGGGTGCCCATATTTTCCACATGGGCAATCGAGTAGCTTTTGGCAGATATATTTACAGGATCCTGGTTTACAGCTGAAGCGGTATTCGTAAAGCTCTGTATCCGTGTATTCCTTTCAGTTGTATATTTGTAATATTTTTCCGCTGCTACTTAAATGTAATTTAAATCTCTGATATCCTTATATTTCTATTGTGTAATAAGTATTCATACTCTGTTATATTCTTGTACTCTGATGTAATTGTTGTAATCAATAATAAAATGTTCCTCAGTTTGTGTTCTGATGCGTATTGTTCTCAAAGCAATCCAGGCTTTCCTTTACTGGGAAGTTTGGGTCATCACAAAACCTATATGAAATGGCTAGTACAATCAAAGCGGCAACCAAAACATTCAACAATCGCATTCGTCCAAACAAGCCCGATAACAAATTTTCAGTGTCAATACATTATTTATAATATTGATTTGGTTCATTTTATTTGTATTTACTTCGTAGTTTTCAAATGTTAATGTTATAGTTTAAAAATCCTTATTATAGGCATAATCTATTTCGTATACACTTATAATTCAGTTATTCCAAATTTCAACATATTCTTATATTAGCTCAGTGTATAAACACTAATACGTCCATTTTACTCAACTCAATTGGTTCAAAAATTTCAAAACTGGTTTTAACTTATTATTTCTCAAATTTTATACTCTAAACATCCATTTCATTAATATTTGAGTTTTAAATCACAAACTACCCTACTGCAATTTTTCTAAAAATTTGATTTACACATATCTTAAAATCTATAAGTTAAAATCTATTTTTTTCTTTCATTAGAAAAATTATATTCAAATAAATCTAACAATTTCTTATTTCAAAGAATTCCGGCTTATTCTGTATCATGTACATTCATTTAAACTTTAATTCGGAAAATTACGAACCGCCGCAAAGAGAAGAGCTCGTTCGAATTAAATTTAGTTAATTCGTTCAACCTTCATTAAGTTTATAAATTATAAACCTATTCACTTATATTTTCACAAACTAGCTAAATATTCAGATTCAACTTTGAAATATCAACTACGCTAAATTTTTGAACATTCAACCATCAACATATATAATCCATAATTAAACAATTCACATCATTAGCATATTTCATTGATTCGGTTTATTTTCATTAGTTAGTTGAATTCAATTTCATAACATAACTAAGCATATATCATTTATTTCATAACTTAAGTTTCATTAATATTTATAAATCATCAGTTAAATTTCACCGTTCATTATCCATTCCAATACTTGTATGTTTTTCAATTGTTTATTCCAATGACAATATAATTTCTTGATTAATTGGTAAGTTATATGTAACGACCCAAATTTTTAGCTATTTAATTTTGAATATTAAAATTGGTTTTAATTATTTTATTTGAAATATAAAACAATCTTTATAAGGAATTTATTTAATTAAACGATGTTAGAACATATAATTTATAATATAATTCAAAACGAGCTTATAACGTTATGGTAGTTCGTAATATTACGTTTTCAACTTCAGTTGAATATACCAGATTCCTTATAAGTTAGGTTTCTTTGAAACGAGAAACGTTTGAATCTATTAAAGTGTATCTTCTAATGGAAGTGAAAAATCGAGATTTCGTATTATAGATTGTAAGATATGTCCAAATCAAATTTTCAAAAAATCGCTGTGGAATAGTGTATAAGCAATAACGGTTTATTGAATATAATTAAATTTTGGTTTCAAATTTGGACAAGATTTCTGAGATATTAATTTATAGGATTTTTCTGTAATTTTTCATTTTTAAAAATAAGAAACTTTTTATTTGAAGTATTTTACACCCTATATCAGTGTTTTTGGGGATATCACAATATAAATCAACTTGTCTGTTTTATTATAGTTTTGGGGTTGTGGCACGTTGTTTAACACGATGGTATTTTTATTTTTGTCAATAGAAAATCTATAACTGAGCGAAGTTTACGTGATGTGATACTCTCAAATATTAGTTTTTAAATAAAATGCACTTACACAATGCATCCAACGAAATCCGGCCATGTGTAAACAATACATAGCTTAGATTAAAGTGTTTGCATTCCTTTGTTTTCGGTTCATATCCATGTTATTATCATTTAAAAATGAAAATAGTTACCTGAATCTCAAATTTTATGAAGTAAAAGTTATCTAAGTTCCAAGGCCCAATTTAGTTTAACTCAAACAAGTTTGGGGGTTATTATTATTATGCAATACAAAACCAGTCTATTCGAATGATCAATAACATATATATACATTCCCTCACTACCAAATTGTTCACTACCATGAGGACCAAGCATACACCTAAAATTCCATCCGAACTATTGAATGCGTATCTGCCAAGTTATTAGGAACCGTTCTATCCAAGCCATCAGAACTGTGCCCTCCAAGCTGTTTTATTCCATGACTGCCACACTATCTGTAACAACCCGTAAAATCTGGGCCAGTTTAAAATTTTTATTTTGGCAATTTTAGCGAATTTTGATTTTTTAAAAATGAATTATTTTAAATAATATCGACGAGAAATTTATTTAGAATATAAATCGATCGTATATATTATATACGCGTCGTCGTTAGAATATAATAATTTATATATAATTATAAATAGAATTGAAAGTGGCGTGGTAGTTCGATAATTCGATTTCAAACTTCAATTGAATGTACCGGGTGCAAAACAATCCGGATTTTAGTGAAACCAAAAATGATAGGATCTAATTGTGAATATCTTTCCAACGAATCCGAAAAATTGAAATTTCCTAACGGGAATCAAAAGATATGTCCAGTTGAAATTTCTGAATAGTCGCTATGGAATTCAGGCCCTTAAAAATGGACATTTTGCAAACGACCTCGGATTCCGACGAAACTAGTTTTGTTGGGTCCGCAGTGTCAGGTTATTGCTAGGTTTCAAATTTCATAATTTTTCGAATCAATATGTGAGCGTGGCAAAGGAAAACGCGTTTGACCAGTTTCTGTTGAATTTAATCGACTGGAAATTGGCCATTTTTCAAACGGTCTCAGAATTTGACGAAACTAGTTTTGTTAGGACCGTATCGTCAATACGAAGCTAGAAAATATTTTTCTGGAATTTTTCTAGTTAGTATGTGACCCCGGTAATTTGAAATGCACGTTTAAAATTCAATATAGTAATTTAAATGTAAATTAAACGGAAACTGATTGTAACGATCAAATCAGTTTGCGATACATATCCCATTGTGTTCGGAATGGGGGTAAACCGCTATGGGCGACAGGCGGTGGGCCTCGTTTCGAGGTCGTGGGTAAAAGTCAACTTATTGCAATAAAATTGAATAAATAAATAAATAAAAAAATATATATAATATTTTAATTCCCTCTCCCCTTCATCTGCTTGGCCCCCCCCCCCGTTCAAAACAAAATTCAGAAAGAAAAAAAAAAAAAAAAAAAAAACCCGAATCGCACCCGACGCCGCCTTAGGAGGAGCCGCCGCCCTCCACCTAGACGCCGCCGTCCCCTCCTCTTCTCCCCCCACCTCCTCCTTCTCCCCCGATTCCCTCTATCGTTCGAGCACCGCGCCCCAGACGAAATCGACACCGCCCTCCCTGGCCTCGCCGCCTACCACTTCCACCTCCTCCTCCCATCGCCTTGTCCCCCCCTTCTCCTCCGCCTGCGCTTCAATCCCCACCTCGCGATGGCGTGAAACCCCCCTCCCTTGCTGCTGTTCGGCGACGAAGAAACCCCCCCTCGCTGGTATGTTTTTTTTTTATGTTTATTTTATTTTCTTATTTTATTTTATTTTTAATTTAATTAAAATACAGAAAAAAAAAAAACTGATTTTTTTTAATAAAGGTAAAAACTGATTTTATAAAAGGAACAACTGATTTAAAAAACATTTTAAATCTGATTTTTCTTTTATATAAAGGCGAAAACCTTATTATAAGAAAATTTGATTTTTAAATATTGAACTTCGAAAGAAAATTTAATTTTTAAATATTGAACTTCGAAAGAAAATTTGATTTTTAAATATTGAACTTCGAAAGAAAATTTGATTTTTAAATATTGAACTTCGAAAGAAAATTTGATTTTTAAATATTGAACTTCGAAAGAAAATTTGATTTTTAAATATTGAACTTCGAAAGAAAATTTGATTTTTAAATATTGAACTTCGAAAGAAAATTTGATTTTTAAATATTGAACTTCGAAAGAAAATTTGATTTTTAAATATTGAACTTCGAAAGAAAATTTGATTTTTAAATATTGAACTTCGAAAGAAAATTTGATTTTTAAATATTGAACTTCGAAAGAAAATTTGATTTTTAAATATTGAACTTCGTAAGAAAATTTGATTTTTAAATATTGAACTTCGAAAGAAAATTTGATTTTTAAATATTGAACTTCGAAAGAAAATTTGATTTTTAAATATTGAACTTCGAAAGAAAATTTGATTTTTAAATATTGAACTTCGTAAGAAAATTTGATTTTTAAATATTGAACTTCGAAAGAAAATTTGATTTTTAAATATTGAACTTCGTAAGAAAATTTGATTTTTAAATATTGAACTTCGAAAGAAAAATTCGATTTTTATATATTGAACTTTGAAATAAAAATTCGATTTTTATATATTGAACTTTGAAATAAAAAATTTGATTTTTAAATATTGAATAGCGAAGTAAAAATTCGGTTTTTACATGTGTAGTGAAAGCGGACAACGAAGATGTCGAAAAGGCGAGAGCGAAGAAGAATAATCGAAGTGGAGTCAGGATGTTTGGATAGCAATATGTGAGAACTTCTCACCTTTCAATTTAATTTTTCTAGTTATATATATATACTAGGATGCAGACGGTGCTTAGTAGCACCCGACACAATCGTCCACAGACCATGGACTTGTTTGTTTGGTTGCATAGATTAGTTGAATTATTTGTTTGAATTGAATTGTTGGTGAGATGAAATTGATTTGATTGATGTGTGAATGGCGTGGGCCTTCACTAGACCGGGGATAAGGCTAGGCCTTGTCCCGTTTCTAGTATCGTGCCGTTATGCCGCCGAAATTTTCTAAAATAAGTTATAAAAATAAAAATAGCATTTTATTTAACGAATGAACTGAATAGAAATTCATATGTTAAAATAAAATGTGTTATCGTTAAAAATATAATTTTTAACGTGAATGTGAATAAATAAATATTCATTTACAAACCAGACGGTTTGTTTATGTACACCTATTTGAATGACGTTGATTGGGTCGATAAATTTTACACATCGCCTAACTGCACAAATAAAATATGTGTTTGATTGCTTGAAACCCCACACGGGTGTTAGGATGAAATTTGAAGTTCACTCATCCTGATTGATTAAATATGTCGATCGATTGATTGACAAGCTGCTATAAGCGTTAAATGTCTATATTTGATGCTTATACAGTGTAGTGCACTTTGGTTGATGGTTGATTATTTTTCAAGGCTATTATACATGTGTTGTATGAAAATCCATATAATTAACTTTATATGGTAATTGATTGGGCCTCATTCCAGTTTTAAAATAGAAATATTTGAAAAAGAAATATTTGAAATAGAATATTTGAAAATAGAACTTTATGAAGCCGTGTTGATTAGATTGACGCCATTTTGACGTGAACGATATTTATATCGATTTTATCGATTTCGAATTGAATTGAAAACGATTTCGAAATGAATTGAATTGAAAACGATTTCGAAATGAATTGAATTGAAAACGATTTCGAAATGAATTGAATTGAAAACGATTTCGAAATGAATTGAATTGAAAACGATTTCGAAATGAATTGAATTGAAAACGATTTCGAAATGAATTGAATTGAAAACGATTTCGAAATGAATTGAATTGAAAACGATTTCGAAATGAATTGAATTGAAAACGATTTCGAAATGAATTGAATTGAAAACGATTTCGAAATGAATTGAATTGAAAACGATTTCGAAATGAATTGAATTGAAAACGATTTCGAAATGAATTGAATTGAAAACGATTTCGAAATGAATTGAATTGAAAACGATTTCGAAATGAATTGAATTGAAAACGATTTCGAAATGAATTGAATTGAAAACGATTTCGAAATGAATTGAATTGAAAACGATTTCGAAATGAATTGAAAACGATTTCGAAATGAATTGAATTGAAAACGATTTCGAAATGAATTGAATTGAAAACGATTTCGAAATGAATTGAATTGAAAACGATTTCGAAATGAATTGAATTGAAAACGATTTCGAAATGAATTGAATTGAATATGAATTCAAATTGAATTGAAATTTGAATTGAACAGAAATGAATTTTGAAACGAATTTATAAAGAAGAATTCAATTTTGCTTTGAATTGAAATGGAAGTTGAAATAGATTTTGAAATGAATTTAAAACTGTTTATATAATTCGTTTTTAAATAGAAATCGACGAAATATATTATATATATATTATATATAATATAATGGCCTGGATAGAACGCGCCGCGCCGCGGTAGTTCGCGAATTTCGACCATTTATTTCAAACGGACATTACGGGAGATCCGACCGTCGGATTCTCCTAAAACCGGAACCGTTGGGTTCGTATCGGAAAGAGCTTTCTAACGAATATTAGAAATTTGAAATCTAACGGTTGGATTTGGAGATACGTCCAAATCAAATTCGAAAAAGGTCGCTGTAAGTGCAGTTCGATGGCCGTTGATGGAAATCGACTGTACGGGCCTTGATAAAATTATTAAAAATAGTAATAATTTGTGTAAAATCATAAGAAATGATTTGTGAAAGTTTGGGATGAAAAACTCCATATTTGAAAAGATAAAAATAGATTTTTATCGAAATGAACTAGTTTTGAACTAGAATTATAATTCTATTTATTTTTAAATAAATAAATTGAATTTGAAATGGTTTTGAAAATAACCAAAATTTCCAATGATTGCATTGGAGTGGATTTGAATCGAAATTGTCTTCGGAATATTTCGATGTGGGAATTCGTGATATTACAGGTGTTGTTATGGAAATTTAAAAGATATATATTTGTATCGTTATTTCCAATACGACATTTGTTAGTCGTAGAATTCGATATTGAATATAAGCCGATATATTTTCTATTCAGAGCCTTGTATTGAATATCGAATGTGATTTGGGTTTGTCGTGAATGGTGTCTTCACTAACACTGTTCTTGAACCCAGTTGAGAAAAAATTAAATCTTTTTATTTAGATTTAATGAAGTGTACCAATTAAATGATATTTAATTGGAATTGAATTGGTATTGATTTTTGGGTTTATCGTGAACAGTGTTTTAAATAACACTTGTTCTTTAACCCGATAATTAATGGAATGTGATTTTGGGTTTATCGTGAATCGTGTTTTAAATGACACTGATTCTTTAACCCAGATAATGATTAAAACTAAGTGGAGTTTTAATGAATCTTTAATTAGATTGAAAAGATCGAGAATGGAGTATCACCAGTTTTGCTCCAGGCGATAGTTAAATCTTTAATTAGATTTGAACGTGAAATTTAGAAACTAACTGTCGGTTAGCCAAGCAGAATGGTTTTCTGGATATTGATCTGATGTTGGTTTCGGCCTTCGGGGTTAATATTTGGGGAATTATTCTCTTGATTAATTTACGGTTAGTGACTAATGAATTGGAATGAGGCGTATGTTGTGTTTGTGTAACACTTATTTAAAATATACGCGAGTTATTCGGAAAGACCGGGTTCATCCCATTCTGAATAACTGATACGACGATAAGTCGAAGATGAAGACGATGGTCGAAGACCGGAGGTCTTCACGTCGTTTGGGTGATAACTGATGATCTTGATTGGGCTGTACACCCAAGAAGATGGAAACAGTTGGTGATCGTCCAGACGTACTTGGAGATCGATGGATATGCGGGGTACTAGGTGCCTCCGGTTTCGTTCAGACCCAGAACGGACTTGTAAATGGACTGTGTGTCTGACATCGGATTTCATTCTGTGTGACTGATATCGGTTGCATAGGATGGTTTGCCTGTGTGGCATGCTAAGATGCAAATGATCAAGGCTTCTGTTGAAAAGCAAAGTCTTGTGGTGATGATCAAAGCACGGCCTTTGTGGCGTAGCTTTGTGTAACGTTTACCTCGCGTGTTTCACACCAGGTATGAACCAAAAACGGGAGACGGACCTCAGGGAGGACTTGCGTTTCTTTCTAGCTAGAAGTGGCGTCAGTGGTTTTACACGCCCTGACGAGTTTGACTTATGTGGTTGTTGCTGTTGCGAGGCGCCTCGGATTGATCGGTCGTTCTCGAACCGATGGAGTCATTCGTTGGCTCGTTTACGCCCCAAAGGGCGGAGAGACGTATTGTTCAGGCATAATAATCCACTCCGTGTGGACCGGCCCTGACGATCCAAGGCCCACCTGAGTCTGGGACCTGAGACATGGGCTAGATTGTCTCGAATCGGTTGAGGACTATCTTTTGCCTCGGTTCATAGATGGAAATCCAATTTCCAAATACGTGACCTTGCGGTTTTAGTTGTAATCCTATATATGGCGACATAGTGGCATGGGACGCTCATGTCGCCTATGATTGATACTTATGATTTGAAGTTGTTTTATACACTATGCACTTATTATAGTATCAAATGATTTGTTTTAAACGTATCAAGCATTCTTTGGCTGTTATAAGGGAAAACCCTATCCCCCGGCTTGCGTTGCATTGTGTGATAGGACCTGGGTCTTATAACAGCTTCATCTTTCTTTATTTAGCATTGCGCTGTTTGTTTTATGCACTGGTACTCTTGGGAGGAAACCCGTTCCGTGTTATACGGCGTGGTCCCTTGATTTACCTTTGAAAATAAAGATTAATAACTGTTTTAGTTCTCACACCAGTCACATGACTGACCTGGAGTTTATTGTTTTAACCTAAACTCTGGGTGCCCTTATTTTGGCACGGGCAGCTAGTAGTTTTGGTTTTGCAGATTTATATTCACAGGATCCTGGTTCACAGCTGGAACGATATCCGGAAAGCTTTGTATCCGTATATCTCATTCTAGTTGTGTATTGTATTATTTTCCGCTGCGATGTATTTAAATGTAATTTAAATCTCTGATATTTCTGTGTAATATTTATTTGTTTATACTCTGTATATTCTTGTAATCTGATGCATTGTTGTAATATACAATGAAATGTTCTTCTGTATGCATTCTGATTTGTCGTGTTCTCAAACGATAGGGCGTTTCGAACGGCCTGGATCGGTTTAGCGACTGGTTCGGACCGAGCGAGATTCCTTGTCGTCACATTTGGTATCAGAGCTTTGGTTTACAAAGCTAGAGAACAAGACACATTAGAACCATACGAAAGAATTCATCAGATATTGGATTAGTAATATCCAATGAGAATGACTCGTTAGAGATAGGATCAGTAGTATCCTAGAACGGGTGTGAAGAGTATATTTTTCTAATGAAAACAAACTTTTGTTTTGAAAATTTAAATCAATTATTCGTATTTGATTATCCATTTATATTGATGTGGACAATCCAGTATATATAGATTTTGCGTATACGTCTGATCCGCGTGTATTCGAAATTTTAATATATTGGATAGATATAGCATCACACTCTAGTCGCCCGAAGATGGTACTGATGATTGTCATGACATCATCAGTATTTATGTTCGTGTCTCGAAGGTGTGATTTTCTATATATTTCCATTAGGCTGGTGTGAGAACCCAAAACTTATATATAGCTAGAATTCATCGTTGTGATTCGGCATTAAAAACATGATTTTTGTATATATATCAAATTATGAATTTGAAACGTTAAATTCACTAATAGATTGATGTTTGTGTTGTTTGTTAAATTGTTTGATAATTTTTAACCAATTAGCCTGATTGAATCATATATTGACTTATATTGAAAATTGGTCGCATTTGCTTGCATATACATATATATCATTGAACAGGTCATAGCAAGGAGGCTAGAGCCAGAGAATAAAATTTGTTTGCCCGACAAATAGGTACATGTTTACTACATAATTTCCTGTTTTGTTTGGGTGATGATGATTTTGTGAGCCTATTGGCTAGCCGCTTGGCTTTTTCTTTTTCTTTTTGAGATCTGAAGGACCGGGGAAGCTATTTGAAATTCCCCGATGCTCCCGGTGCAGGGGAGGTTATGGCGAAATTTTTCGAAAATTTAGGGAGTTAGCCAAATTTTTGAAATTTTGAAAATTCTCAGAAACTAAAGAGTTGGAGAATGGAAGCCTGATCGAACGTAGAGTTGAATTATCAAACCACTTTCGACTTTGTTCCTTTTCGGGGACGAAAAGTTTTAAGTGGGGGAGATTGTAACAACCCGTAAAATCTGGGCCAGTTTAAAATTTTTATTTTGGCAATTTTAGCGAATTTTGATTTTTTAAAAATGAATTATTTTAAATAATATCGACGAGAAATTTATTTAGAATATAAATCGATCGTATATATTATATACGCGTCGTCGTTAGAATATAATAATTTATATATAATTATAAATAGAATTGAAAGTGGCGCGGTAGTTCGATAATTCGATTTCAAACTTCAATTGAATGTACCGGGTGCAAAACAATCCGGATTTTAGTGAAACCAAAAATGATAGGATCTAATTGTGAATATCTTTCCAACGAATCCGAAAAATTGAAATTTCCTAACGGGAATCAAAAGATATGTCCAGTTGAAATTTCTAAATAGTCGCTATGGAATTCAGGCCCTTAAAAATGGACATTTTGCAAACGACCTCGGATTCCGACGAAACTAGTTTTGTTGGGTCCGCAGTGTCAGGTTATTGCTAGGTTTCAAATTTCATAATTTTTCGAATCAATATGTGAGCGTGGCAAAGGAAAACGCGTTTGACCAGTTTCTGTTGAATTTAATCGACTGGAAATTGGCCATTTTTCAAACGGTCTCAGAATTTGACGAAACTAGTTTTGTTAGGACCGTATCGTCAATACGAAGCTAGAAAATATTTTTCTGGAATTTTTCTAGTTAGTATGTGACCCCGGTAATTTGAAATGCACGTTTAAAATTCAATATAGTAATTTAAATGTAAATTAAACGGAAACTGATTGTAACGATCAAATCAGTTTGCGATACATATCCCATTGTGTTCGGAATGGGGGTAAACCGCTATGGGCGACAGGCGGTGGGCCTCGTTTCGAGGTCGTGGGTAAAAGTCAACTTATTGCAATAAAATTGAATAAATAAATAAATAAAAAAAAAATATATAATATTTTAATTCCCTCTCCCCTTCATCTGCTTGCCCCCCCCCCCCCCCCCGTTCAAAACAAAATTCAGAAAGAAAAAAAAAAAAAAAAAAAACCCGAATCGCACCCGACGCCGCCTTAGGAGGAGCCGCCGCCCTCCACCTAGACGCCGCCGTCCCCTCCTCTTCTCCCCCCACCTCCTCCTTCTCCCCCGATTCCCTCTATCGTTCGAGCACCGCGCCCCAGACGAAATCGACACCGCCCTCCCTGGCCTCGCCGCCTACCACTTCCACCTCCTCCTCCCATCGCCTTGTCCCCCCCTTCTCCTCCGCCTGCGCTTCAATCCCCACCTCGCGATGGCGTGAAACCCCCCTCCCTTGCTGCTGTTCGGCGACGAAGAAACCCCCCCTCGCTGGTATGTTTTTTTTTTATGTTTATTTTATTTTCTTATTTTATTTTATTTTTAATTTAATTAAAATACAGAAAAAAAAAAAACTGATTTTTTTTAATAAAGGTAAAAACTGATTTTATAAAAGGAACAACTGATTTAAAAAACATTTTAAATCTGATTTTTCTTTTATATAAAGGCGAAAACCTTATTATAAGAAAATTTGATTTTTAAATATTGAACTTCGAAAGAAAATTTAATTTTTAAATATTGAACTTCGAAAGAAAATTTGATTTTTAAATATTGAACTTCGAAAGAAAATTTGATTTTTAAATATTGAACTTCGAAAGAAAATTTGATTTTTAAATATTGAACTTCGAAAGAAAATTTAATTTTTAAATATTGAACTTCGAAAGAAAATTTGATTTTTAAATATTGAACTTCGAAAGAAAATTTGATTTTTAAATATTGAACTTCGAAAGAAAATTTGATTTTTAAATATTGAACTTCGAAAGAAAATTTGATTTTTAAATATTGAACTTCGAAAGAAAATTTGATTTTTAAATATTGAACTTCGAAAGAAAATTTGATTTTTAAATATTGAACTTCGTAAGAAAATTTGATTTTTAAATATTGAACTTCGAAAGAAAATTTGATTTTTAAATATTGAACTTCGAAAGAAAATTTGATTTTTAAATATTGAACTTCGAAAGAAAATTTGATTTTTAAATATTGAACTTCGTAAGAAAATTTGATTTTTAAATATTGAACTTCGAAAGAAAATTTGATTTTTAAATATTGAACTTCGTAAGAAAATTTGATTTTTAAATATTGAACTTCGAAAGAAAAATTCGATTTTTATATATTGAACTTTGAAATAAAAATTCGATTTTTATATATTGAACTTTGAAATAAAAATTCGATTTTTATATATTGAACTTTGAAATAAAAAATTTGATTTTTAAATATTGAATAGCGAAGTAAAAATTCGGTTTTTACATATGTAGTGAAAGCGGACAACGAAGATGTCGAAAAGGCGAGAGCGAAGAAGAATAATCGAAGTGGAGTCAGGATGTTTGGATAGCAATATGTGAGAACTTCTCACCTTTCAATTTAATTTTTCTAGTTATATATATATACTAGGATGCAGACGGTGCTTAGTAGCACCCGACACAATCGTCCACAGACCATGGACTTGTTTGTTTGGTTGCATAGATTAGTTGAATTATTTGTTTGAATTGAATTGTTGGTGAGATGAAATTGATTTGATTGATGTGTGAATGGCGTGGGCCTTCACTAGACCGGGGATAAGGCTAGGCCTTGTCCCGTTTCTAGTATCGTGCCGTTATGCCGCCGAAATTTTCTAAAATAAGTTAGAAAAATAAAAATAGCATTTTATTTAACGAATGAACTGAATAGAAATTCATATGTTAAAATAAAATGTGTTATCGTTAAAAATATAATTTTTAACGTGAATGTGAATAAATAAATATTCATTTACAAACCAGACGGTTTGTTTATGTACACCTATTTGAATGACGTTGATTGGGTCGATAAATTTTACACATCGCCTAACTGCACAAATAAAATATGTGTTTGATTGCTTGAAACCCCACACGGGTGTTAGGATGAAATTTGAAGTTCACTCATCCTGATTGATTAAATATGTCGATCGATTGATTGACAAGCTGCTATAAGCGTTAAATGTCTATATTTGATGCTTATACAGTGTAGTGCACTTTGGTTGATGGTTGATTATTTTTCAAGGCTATTATACATGTGTTGTATGAAAATCCATATAATTAACTTTATATGGTAATTGATTGGGCCTCATTCCAGTTTTAAAATAGAAATATTTGAAAAAGAAATATTTGAAATAGAATATTTGAAAATAGAACTTTATGAAGCCGTGTTGATTAGATTGACGCCATTTTGACGTGAACGATATTTATATCGATTTTATCGATTTCGAATTGAATTGAAAACGATTTCGAAATGAATTGAATTGAAAACGATTTCGAAATGAATTGAATTGAAAACGATTTCGAAATGAATTGAATTGAAAACGATTTCGAAATGAATTGAATTGAAAACGATTTCGAAATGAATTGAATTGAAAACGATTTCGAAATGAATTGAATTGAAAACGATTTCGAAATGAATTGAATTGAAAACGATTTCGAAATGAATTGAATTGAAAACGATTTCGAAATGAATTGAATTGAAAACGATTTCGAAATGAATTGAATTGAAAACGATTTCGAAATGAATTGAATTGAAAACGATTTCGAAATGAATTGAATTGAAAACGATTTCGAAATGAATTGAATTGAAAACGATTTCGAAATGAATTGAATTGAAAACGATTTCGAAATGAATTGAATTGAAAACGATTTCGAAATGAATTGAATTGAAAACGATTTCGAAATGAATTGAATTGAATATGAATTCAAATTGAATTGAAATTTGAATTGAACAGAAATGAATTTTGAAACGAATTTATAAAGAAGAATTCAATTTTGCTTTGAATTGAAATGGAAGTTGAAATAGATTTTGAAATGAATTTAAAACTGTTTATATAATTCGTTTTTAAATAGAAATCGACGAAATATATTATATATATATTATATATAATATAATGGCCTGGATAGAACGCGCCGCGCCGCGGTAGTTCGCGAATTTCGACCATTTATTTCAAACGGACATTACGGGAGATCCGACCGTCGGATTCTCCTAAAACCGGAACCGTTGGGTTCGTATCGGAAAGAGCTTTCTAACGAATATTAGAAATTTGAAATCTAACGGTTGGATTTGGAGATACGTCCAAATCAAATTCGAAAAAGGTCGCTGTAAGTGCAGTTCGATGGCCGTTGATGGAAATCGACTGTACGGGCCTTGATAAAATTATTAAAAATAGTAATAATTTGTGTAAAATCATAAGAAATGATTTGTGAAAGTTTGGGATGAAAAACTCCATATTTGAAAAGATAAAAATAGATTTTTATCGAAATGAACTAGTTTTGAACTAGAATTATAATTCTATTTATTTTTAAATAAATAAATTGAATTTGAAATGGTTTTGAAAATAACCAAAATTTCCAATGATTGCATTGGAGTGGATTTGAATCGAAATTGTCTTCGGAATATTTCGATGTGGGAATTCGTGATATTACAGGTGTTGTTATGGAAATTTAAAAGATATATATTTGTATCGTTATTTCCAATACGACATTTGTTAGTCGTAGAATTCGATATTGAATATAAGCCGATATATTTTCTATTCAGAGCCTTGTATTGAATATCGAATGTGATTTGGGTTTGTCGTGAATGGTGTCTTCACTAACACTGTTCTTGAACCCAGTTGAGAAAAAATTAAATCTTTTTATTTAGATTTAATGAAGTGTACCAATTAAATGATATTTAATTGGAATTGAATTGGTATTGATTTTTGGGTTTATCGTGAACAGTGTTTTAAATAACACTTGTTCTTTAACCCGATAATTAATGGAATGTGATTTTGGGTTTATCGTGAATCGTGTTTTAAATGACACTGATTCTTTAACCTAGATAATGATTAAAACTAAGTGGAGTTTTAATGAATCTTTAATTAGATTGAAAAGATCGAGAATGGAGTATCACCAGTTTTGCTCCAGGCGATAGTTAAATCTTTAATTAGATTTGAACGTGAAATTTAGAAACTAACTGTCGGTTAGCCAAGCAGAATGGTTTTCTGGATATTGATCTGATGTTGGTTTCGGCCTTCGGGGTTAATATTTGGGGAATTATTCTCTTGATTAATTTACGGTTAGTGACTAATGAATTGGAATGAGGCGTATGTTGTGTTTGTGTAACACTTATTTAAAATATACGCGAGTTATTCGGAAAGACCGGGTTCATCCCATTCTGAATAACTGATACGACGATAAGTCGAAGATGAAGACGATGGTCGAAGACCGGAGGTCTTCACGTCGTTTGGGTGATAACTGATGATCTTGATTGGGCTGTACACCCAAGAAGATGGAAACAGTTGGTGATCGTCCAGACGTACTTGGAGATCGATGGATATGCGGGGTACTAGGTGCCTCCGGTTTCGTTCAGACCCAGAACGGACTTGTAAATGGACTGTGTGTCTGACATCGGATTTCATTCTGTGTGACTGATATCGGTTGCATAGGATGGTTTGCCTGTGTGGCATGCTAAGATGCAAATGATCAAGGCTTCTGTTGAAAAGCAAAGTCTTGTGGTGATGATCAAAGCACGGCCTTTGTGGCGTAGCTTTGTGTAACGTTTACCTCGCGTGTTTCACACCAGGTATGAACCAAAAACGGGAGACGGACCTCAGGGAGGACTTGCGTTTCTTTCTAGCTAGAAGTGGCGTCAGTGGTTTTACACGCCCTGACGAGTTTGACTTATGTGGTTGTTGCTGTTGCGAGGCGCCTCGGATTGATCGGTCGTTCTCGAACCGATGGAGTCATTCGTTGGCTCGTTTACGCCCCAAAGGGCGGAGAGACGTATTGTTCAGGCATAATAATCCACTCCGTGTGGACCGGCCCTGACGATCCAAGGCCCACCTGAGTCTGGGACCTGAGACATGGGCTAGATTGTCTCGAATCGGTTGAGGACTATCTTTTGCCTCGGTTCATAGATGGAAATCCAATTTCCAAATACGTGACCTTGCGGTTTTAGTTGTAATCCTATATATGGCGACATAGTGGCATGGGACGCTCATGTCGCCTATGATTGATACTTATGATTTGAAGTTGTTTTATACACTATGCACTTATTATAGTATCAAATGATTTGTTTTAAACGTATCAAGCATTCTTTGGCTGTTATAAGGGAAAACCCTATCCCCCGGCTTGCGTTGCATTGTGTGATAGGACCTGGGTCTTATAACAGCTTCATCTTTCTTTATTTAGCATTGCGCTGTTTGTTTTATGCACTGGTACTCTTGGGAGGAAACCCGTTCCGTGTTATACGGCGTGGTCCCTTGATTTACCTTTGAAAATAAAGATTAATAACTGTTTTAGTTCTCACACCAGTCACATGACTGACCTGGAGTTTATTGTTTTAACCTAAACTCTGGGTGCCCTTATTTTGGCACGGGCAGCTAGTAGTTTTGGTTTTGCAGATTTATATTCACAGGATCCTGGTTCACAGCTGGAACGATATCCGGAAAGCTTTGTATCCGTATATCTCATTCTAGTTGTGTATTGTATTATTTTCCGCTGCGATGTATTTAAATGTAATTTAAATCTCTGATATTTCTGTGTAATATTTATTTGTTTATACTCTGTATATTCTTGTAATCTGATGCATTGTTGTAATATACAATGAAATGTTCTTCTGTATGCATTCTGATTTGTCGTGTTCTCAAACGATAGGGCGTTTCGAACGGCCTGGATCGGTTTAGCGACTGGTTCGGACCGAGCGAGATTCCTTGTCGTCACACTATCTTTTCCTTTAAGTACTGTATATCGTTACTTCATTTTCTCAAAGCCAAAATAGAATGAAAGGTAGAAATCAAATAGAAAATCGTAGAAAAACAAAATACAATGCAATGGAAAATGTTTCAATTGACTGGCCTTAGGAAACCGCAAGTCTCCACCTCACATAAATTTTCCCAGCTCGATACATGTAACGTCCCAGATTTTTGTCGATTTATTTTAAACATTTTAAATTCGTTTAAATGTTAAATTAGAAATATAAATGGATTTTTTATCGATTTAATCATCAATATACGATTAATTTTGAATATATAAAAAAATTCATCGTAATACGAATGACATAATTGAATTCAGATTTAAAACTGAATCAAAATGGCTCAGTCGATCAATATAAATTCTATTTGAATATAAACGATAATAATTTATTATTGATAAACTTGATTGGTTTGAATTCAAAATAATGAAATTTGAACTTAATTTAATCGTCAATCTAATATAGTTAGTATGTAAAGACGATCGAATTAAATTTCAGAATATGTTCCGATAGGTTTAGAATATCGTATAAATGTGGAAACGTCGGTTGTTACGTTAAATTGCAGTTCAGGATTGCGAATCAGGGACCATGAGATATTTTGGTCTATTAAAAAAAAAGAGAACCGACCTATCTTATTTTTTTACGCAACCTATTTTCTAGCTTCTGCACTTCTTTCATTTTCATTGTCGAAATGTCTCCTGCCTTACATATCTGGGAAGCAAGAAATTTAATGGTGCCGACTTAAGAATTTCAGGCAACAAAGACCTATTAGTGCCTCGAGCTGTAATTTTTGCTCCTTTCTCGTGTATAAAAACACACACAGACCCATTCATTTTTGCAAACTGAAACCAAAGCTCAAATCAAAAAAAGAAATGGCTCCCTCTTCATTTTACAAATCGAAATCGAAATAATACCACTGGCGATGTCCTCCGAAGCCCTAAACCACTGATGGAATTCGCGATTTGAAATGGGAAGAAGGTTCGAACTCGAACTAATCGAGTTAGGAAAGAAATGGCATCACCGTTGGTTGATAAGGGGATCTGGGCTCGTGATTCAGACAATCACGATTTCAAATCTTTGTCGCGAAATCACCTGAAGCTCGACTAAATGGTAGAGACGCTCATGAATTTGGGGAGTCGATGCAGAAATCGAGTGTATGAACGAGGTTACGAGGTAGTTGAGGCCATTCGATTTTGGCTACATCAACGTTAGGGTTAGCGGCCTGGTCACAGTGGTAATCTGACGTGGTGCGATGCAGATTAGGGAAAGGTCACCAGGTCTTAGAGAAGCTAGGGTACAGGGTATCGAGGGTAGAAGGGAGTCGCAAGCGCTGTTAGGGATCAAACTGGGGTATGTGATTCCAGTGGAGTCTGATTGAGGAAGGTAGATGCTGCAAGAAATGGCCGAGACAGCAAAGGGTGGTAGTTTGAATATGAATTGTTTGATGAATTGCCGAGGTATATAATTTCAGTTTTGGGGCTGAACAATGGTTGCCGACATGTTTCGGGGTTGATCAAGATAGCTAGGTATACATTTTATAATTTTAAAATAAATAGGATAATTAATATATGAATTCGTTAAGTTAGTTTTAATCGATAGTCAAATTATCATAGGTGGTAAATGAATTCACTCGGGTAAAATCGTGACTGAGACGACACAGCAATTTACCGGATATTCAGCAAATAAAATCTCGGTGAGTAAATCTCACTCACCTTTAGAATTATTTTTATTTCATTAAAAATAATTGTTTGTTGCTTGTGTGAATGCTTTCTGGTTGTTATATATATATTAGTTATTTAGGCTATATATATATATTGGGTTGATTGATTGGTTGGATTCCCGCAGTCTCATTAGCCGATGCCCGCGGTACCATAGCGGATGATTACCCTATACGCCCCACGCTATGATTAGTGGATGACCTTCTATACCGCGATATTCTGCCACGAAGCAGAATGGGTATTATTTATGTGCTAACGTCTGTGGATGCAGGGAAACAGGTTGGAGGAATCCAACAGGATTCCTTAAAAATATATTATCTGTTTGCTGTTTGTTTGATTTCATATATATTCATATATGATGTGTTAAAAATCAAATGAATGAAAATTGGTTGATTTGATTGTTTAAAATATCACTGGGGCTTGAATATTGATTTATAAAAATATCGCGGAAGGGATATTTGAGATTTAAAAGAGAAAATTCTATTTTTCTAAAATAGAATTTGAATTTAAAATGGAATAAAAATATTTAACTTGTTTTAAAAGGAATAAAACAAGTAGTTCATTTATACACAAAGTTTTAAATGAAGTGAAAAGAATTATCATTGGACAATTCAAAAGTAAATTATAAGTGTGAATTTTTTAAGGGGAAATCTATTTTTCCAAAGTAGAAAATATTTATTTCAAAGGAAATTGGAAGCGATACTTTGTTTAAAAATATAAACAAGTAAAATAAAAGGGAATTTGAATAAAGAGAAATTTGAAAAGAAGTTTGAATATTTGAATTCAAATAGAATTTAAAAGAAGTTTTGAATATTTGGATTTCAAATAGAAACCCAAATGGAGTTAAATATTTAAATTCAAGTATGAATTTCAAATATAGGTATTCATAAAAAAAAGGATTTGAGTATAGAAATTAAAGTGGAATTTAAATCAAGAAAATAAAGTATGGTATTTGAATTCAACGAGATATAAATATGGTATTTAAATTCAAAAAGAATTTAAATATGGCATTTGAATTCAAGGAAAATTTAAATATGGAATTTGAGTCCAAGGAGAATCAATATGGAATTTGAGTTAACAGGAGTTTTAAATACTTGGAATTCAAAAAGAGTTGGAATATTTGGGAATTCAAATAAAAGTAGAAATAAGGTTTGAATAATAGAAATTGGAAGAGAATTTGAGAATTTGAATTATATAATTCAAATGGAATTTAAAACATAGAATTTGAAATAGAATTCAAATAGAATTCAAATATGGGATTTGAATATAGCAATTCAAATAGAATTTGAATAAATGAATTTGAATATAGAATTTCAAGGTAGAATTGTAATGAAATTTGAAATATCGAATTCAAGAGAATTGAATATGGTTTTGAATTTAGAATTCAAAGAAGAACTGAATATAAACTTCAAATAAAATCGAAATAGAGTTTGAATATATAACTCAAATAGAATTGAATATGAAGTTTGAATAGAGATTTGAAATAGAAATTCAAGTATTGAATTTGAATATCAATTAGAAAAGGAATTGGGATTTGAAAATAGAATTCAAAAGTGAGATTGGAATTTGAATCAAGAAATTCAAATAGAGGAAAATGGAGTTTGAATATTAGAAATTCAAATGGAGTTAAAATGGAGTTGGATTCATTTTAACGAAAGTTTAAAAGTTTATATATATAAATATAAATAAAACGAACTCGCCGCAGCGCTGTAGTTGTAAATTGGCAATTCGAACTTCAATTGAATATACAGAACTCAATTGTAGTCGAAATTCTTTGAAACAAGAAACGTCAGGATCGATTGGATAATAGCTTTCTAATGAAGGAGAAAAATCTGGATTTCATCGAATAGATTTTGAGTTATGTCAAAAATCAAATTTTCAGAAAAGCAGCGCCAGAACCATTATAAAACCATAACGGTTTGTTTAAATAAACTAAAGGATTTTAAAGTAATAAAAATCTGAATTTTCCATGAGAAAAATCCAGACTTGAGTTGTAAATTAAATACGAACTCAAGTGGTGTAAATGAGATGATTGTTGAAACAAAAAATCAGATTTTTAATTATTGATTAGAATTGACTAATTTAAAGAAATTAGTTAATGGAATTTTAGAATCGAAATTTGGGTTTTGAATCAGACAAGGGGTGTGTAAATTCATATTCGAAATCGAATATGAAACTTGAATTAGAAATGACATTCGATTGTTGTATCAACAAATTTATATATATTTGAACGTGATATGTTCAAATAACAAGTGAAATAGGCTAAAAAGCTAATTAAAGAATAAATGGGCGGAACTGAATTCAAACGATTGGTTTGAGTTGAATTGAATTGCAAATAGGTGAACATGTGTAAGCAGGTTTGATATGAAGTATATGAAGATTTAAATTTATGTGCTCGACAAAAAGGTACATGTTTAATTCATATATGAGATTTTATGCGCCGTATCGGCAAGCCGCATGGCCTTTTCTTTTTCTTTTTGAGATTAGAAGGACCGGGGAAGCTATTTGAAATTTCCCGATGCTCCCGATACAGGGGAGGTTATGGCAAATTTTTCCGGAAATTTAAGGAGTTAGAATATTTTTAAGAAAATTTGATAATTAGAATCTGTGTATCGATATATATAGAATTCAATAAGGAAATGAACTTAAAAATAAAACAGTATAAACAAAATGGGAAATATATATACATTTTAGAAATGGAAAATTTGTTTAATATGGTTGATTATTCGAGTAGCAGTCTGGCCTGTTTTGAAGTTAATAATATTTTCAGTCAAGGTCTGAGAGGTAATTATACCCCAACTTGATTGATTATTATTATTGGCTGATAAATGGCAAGACTCAGTCTCGAAGATCAATGTTTAAAGAGATTCAGTTGAAGGAAGTATTTTGGGTTGTTGTAACGATGTTTTACACAACATTCGTTTATCCCAAGTGATGGAAACTTTGGAAATATAAAAGTAATTATTTCCTGAGTATAATTAAAATAGTCGGGATAGAGATAAGTGATTGAAATTGTTCCCAAATTGCAAATAGAGATATTTTCTAATATATAGAAAATAAAAGAAGTTAATATTTGGAAACATTTTCCAAACGGCATAAGGGCCAATATGGTTATTGAAAATATTTGGTTAACAAATATTGATAGAGAAAATGGAAAAGTGATTTAATTAATGAATAATTAATTAAAGAGCCCAGTGATTTGTTTGATATGTTGGATGAACACTTGTTTTTATTCGATAGTTAAATCACAGACTATCGAAGTTTTTACCATCGTTGTCAATATGGAGAGACCCGTTGGATTATTATCCGAGAACCACTCCGTATTGGCAGTAGCGTTGCGAATCAGATTATATGAAGATAATCGAAGACGGAGTAAAGTGCAATGGCTTTTTCTAGTAATAGAAATTGTGCCTTCGGTTTCGTTCAGTCCCAGAACGAACGTATATGGACGAATGTCTGACAGAGTATTTCCAATGATCAAATGGGTTGGTCTGTATAAATATGTATGGTTGCAACGGATTTATTCCCTTAGCATAACATCCAGAATATTTGTGCAAACTCAACTAGTGATTAACGGATCTGACAATGTGGCATTCAAAGTGATTGTGCTATCAATGAATGGTAAGTATTCGTAGCCTCAGGCCTCAACAACCAGGAAAGGACAAAAATCGGGCAGGCATCATGGCTATGTGGGTCGCACCCATTAGGATGTATAATCACCTATCTAGAGGTTCATTTAATTTCTTATTCTATTCGATGCTGTCCCAGTCGGGAGACGGTTGCTGATCCCAACCGTTGGTGATATACATTCGATACACTCAAGCGAAATGAGTGGTCGGTCATGTGTGGGCCGGGTTACAAGATGTTCTTGTTGAACCCAGTGTATTCCTCTCTAGAGATACACTAGCGGAAGGTGGTCTCATACCTTGTCATGTTGGAAATCCAATCTCCAATAAGCGCCATGCGGTTTTTGATTTTATACTATGTATGTGGAGCGTGAGATGCAAGCGTTCCGCTAGATTGTATTTATTTGATGTAGACATTAATATAATATCACTGGATTTTCGTATCAAAGTCTTTTAGGTTATAGTAAGGTAAAAACCGTCCGTGTTTATGTGTGGGCTGGTCTTACTATTATCTTTTCTTTTGAAAGGATTTTAAAGGTTAAACCAATGATTTGAGTTTACTCACACCAGTCCCATGACTGACCCAGAGTTTATTTTGTTTTGTTTTCCCTAAACTCTTGGGTGCCCAAATTTGTACGGGCAGTCAAGTAGTCGAGATTTCACAGATTCAATTGGAGGAGCTGGAAGCAGGAGGCTTCACCAGTTAGCTGTAGATTATCGTATTTCCGCTGTGTACTATGTTGTATCTGGAAACAGGCGTTTATAACTGTTCCAGAAATGACTGTTGTGCTCTGATGATGGTATGTATATAAAGTTACTGATTTGTATTTCAAAAGTTATGTTATATAATATATTTTATTCGTTCCGCTGTGAGTTTGTGATCTTCGTTTTTCTTCTATTCTAATATTTCTTCCTTTCTATTTCTCATCCTCTAACTTCTTTCTAAAAATGATTCGTATTTCTATGCAATTTGGGTTGGACGTGTGGTATTATCAGTCAACTCAGATAGTACGGATTTGCGGGTCATTACATTTGGTATCAGAGCTTAGGTTGAGCGAATACCTAGGCTTTGTTGGGTTGTGCTCATTAGAGATAGGGTCAGTAGTACCCTAGGATGAGTTGAGTGTATATATATACGAGAGAGCGTATTTGTTAATTGATATAAAAATTGTTTTATATTGTGTTGGCTAGTCTGTTGAGTGGTTTATGAATTCTGATCGAACAGTGGGACGCCACAAAGTCGATAGGAATTTCTAAACACTCGGAAGAAGATTGAACACAATATTGTTTTAAAACGGGTGAATGAAATAATTTTACCCAAAATTCTATTCTGATATAGAAAGAATATTTTTTGAAATTATAGTAATACATGGATGTGTTGATTGTTATTATAATCAGATGAGATTATAAATGGTTATATATAACCAAAATAGAATTTGTATATGAGTAATATATACAAATGAGATGAACTGAAATCGAATTCAGAAACAGAATTTGGAATTTAAATCCTGGGAAGTTTGAAAATATTTTTCAAAGTATATTAAAATAATATAGCTTTGTTTTGAAAAGGATTTTGAATGGATTTTGAAAGTGATAAAGCACTGAACTCACTTCAGTAGCTGGGAAATAATTCTGATGATGGTCGCGACATCATCAGTATTCATTTTCGAGTTTCTAAGTGATGGATTGCTACCATAATGAGATTTCCAAAGAAATTTATTTAGAAACCAAGTTGTTTGGAAAATTCAAGTGTTTTGAATTTGTGATGATTATAAATATATCTTTATGATTTCAAAAAGGAGTTTGAAATAAAAACTCGGGAATTTGAATTCTGAAATCTAAATTTAACTTAAGCAAGATAAATAAATCGAAATGATGAAAACTAATTAAATGAACTGAAGTTGAATATTCCTAAGAAAAATTGAAGTTGTATCATACTTGAGTTTTAAAATTTGAAATACTGAGTTGTAACAAAGTAGGCGTTTGAAAAATTAACGGGTTTGTAGCATTTCTTGTTCCTTAGTAATTTCGGGGACGAAATTCTTTTAAGGGGGAAAGAATGTAACGTCCCAGATTTTTGTCGATTTATTTTAAACATTTTAAATTCGTTTAAATTTTAAATTAGAAATATAAATGGATTTTTTATCGATTTAATCATCAATATACGATTAATTTTGAATATATAAAAAAAATTCATCGTAATACGAATGACATAATTGAATTCAGATTTAAAACTGAATCAAAATGGCTCAGTCGATCAATATAAATTCTATTTGAATATAAACGATAATAATTTATTATTGATAAACTTGATTGGTTTGAATTCAAAATAATGAAATTTGAACTTAATTTAATCGTCAATCTAATATAGTTAGTATGTAAAGACGATCGAATTAAATTTCAGAATATGTTCCGATAGGTTTAAAATATCGTATAAATGTGGAAACGTCGGTTGTTACGTTAAATTGCAGTTCAGGATTGCGAATCAGGGACCATGAGATATTTTGGTCTATTAAAAAAAAAGAGAACCGACCTATCTTATTTTTTTACGCAACCTATTTTCTAGCTTCTGCACTTCTTTCATTTTCATTGTCGAAATGTCTCCTGCCTTACATATCTGGGAAGCAAGAAATTTAATGGTGCCGACTTAAGAATTTCAGGCAACAAAGACCTATTAGTGCCTCGAGCTGTAATTTTTGCTCCTTTCTCGTGTATAAAAACACACACAGACCCATTCATTTTTGCAAACTGAAACCAAAGCTCAAATCAAAAAAAGAAATGGCTCCCTCTTCATTTTACAAATCGAAATCGAAATAATACCACTAACGATGTCCTCCGAAGCCCTAAACCACTGATGGAATTCGCGATTTGAAATGGGAAGAAGGTTCGAACTCGAACTAATCGAGTTAGGAAAGAAATGGCATCACCGTTGGTTGATAAGGGGATCTGGGCTCGTGATTCAGACAATCGCGATTTCAAATCTTTGTCGCGAAATCACCTGAAGCTCGACTAAATGGTAGAGACGCTCATGAATTTGGGGAGTCGATGCAGAAATCGAGTGTTTGAACGAGGTTACGAGGTAGTTGAGGCCATTCGATTTTGGCTACATCAACGTTAGGGTTAGCGGCCTGGTCACGGTGGTAATCTGACGTGGTGCGATGCAGATTAGGGAAAGGTCACCAGGTCTTAGAGAAGCTAGGGTACAGGGTATCGAGGGTAGAAGGGAGTCGCAAGCGCTGTTAGGGATCAAACTGGGGTATGTGATTTCAGTGGAGTCTGATTGAGGAAGGTAGATGCTGCAAGAAATGGCCGAGACAGCAAAGGGTGGTAGTTTGAATATGAATTGTTTGATGAATTGCCGAGGTATATAATTTCAGTTTTGGGGCTGAACAATGGTTGCCGACATGTTTCGGGGTTGATCAAGATAGCTAGGTATACATTTTATAATTTTAAAATAAATAGGATAATTAATATATGAATTCGTTAAGTTAGTTTTAATCGATAGTCAAATTATCATAGGTGGTAAATGAATTCACTCGGGTAAAATCGTGACTGAGACGACACAGCAATTTACCGGATATTCAGCAAATAAAATCTCGGTGAGTAAATCTCACTCACCTTTAGAATTATTTTTATTTCATTAAAAATAATTGTTTGTTGCTTGTGTGAATGCTTTCTGGTTGTTATATATATATATTAGTTATTTAGGCTATATATATATATTGGGTTGATTGATTGGTTGGATTCCCGCAGTCTCATTAGCCGATGCCCGCGGTACCATAGCGGATGATTACCCTATACGCCCCACGCTATGATTAGTGGATGACCTTCTATACCGCGATATTCTGCCACGAAGCAGAATGGGTATTATTTATGTGCTAACGTCTGTGGATGCAGGGAAACAGGTTGGAGGAATCCAACAGGATTCCTTAAAAATATATTATCTGTTTGCTGTTTGTTTGATTTCATATATATTCATATATGATGTGTTAAAAATCAAATGAATGAAAATTGGTTGATTTGATTGTTTAAAATATCACTGGGGCTTGAATATTGATTTATAAAAATATCGCGGAAGGGATATTTGAGATTTAAAAGAGAAAATTCTATTTTTCTAAAATAGAATTTGAATTTAAAATGGAATAAAAATATTTAACTTGTTTTAAAAGGAATAAAACAAGTAGTTCATTTATACACAAAGTTTTAAATGAAGTGAAAAGAATTATCATTGGACAATTCAAAAGTAAATTATAAGTGTGAATTTTTTAAGGGGAAATCTATTTTTCCAAAGTAGAAAATATTTATTTCAAAGGAAATTGGAAGCGATACTTTGTTTAAAAATATAAACAAGTAAAATAAAAGGGAATTTGAATAAAGAGAAATTTGAAAAGAAGTTTGAATATTTGAATTCAAATAGAATTTAAAAGAAGTTTTGAATATTTGGATTTCAAATAGAAACCCAAATGGAGTTAAATATTTAAATTCAAGTATGAATTTCAAATATAGGTATTCATAAAAAAAAAGGATTTGAGTATAGAAATTAAAGTGGAATTTAAATCAAGAAAATAAAGTATGGTATTTGAATTCAACGAGATATAAATATGGTATTTAAATTCAAAAAGAATTTAAATATGGCATTTGAATTCAAGGAAAATTTAAATATGGAATTTGAGTCCAAGGAGAATCAATATGGAATTTGAGTTAAAAGGAGTTTTAAATACTTGGAATTCAAAAAGAGTTGGAATATTTGGGAATTCAAATAAAAGTAGAAATAAGGTTTGAATAATAGAAATTGGAAGAGAATTTGAGAATTTGAATTATATAATTCAAATGGAATTTAAAACATAGAATTTGAAATAGAATTCAAATAGAATTCAAATATGGGATTTGAATATAGCAATTCAAATAGAATTTGAATAAATGAATTTGAATATAGAATTTCAAGGTAGAATTGTAATGAAATTTGAAATATCGAATTTGTGACGGCCCGCCCCGCACCAACTGACATTTACTCCAAAAGTGCGCTGTACACATGTCCAGTTAGCACGGAACGGGTCGCCAGAAGGAAAAAGGAAGAAGGAAATGAACACACAAAGAACCTGTAGAATGTCTCACAGCGCATAGAACAAAATATAATAATAACATACTTGACATAAAACAGGAGAGACAGTGCATAAGCTGAAAATCAGAACTAAACATCATAGCAGCGGAAATTCAGAATACAGCTTATTACAACTTTCAACTGTCTCAAAGCAAAGTAAGGTAAATGAGGTACACTACTAATGCCCAAGTAGTGACCACCAACGACACAGGGAGAATGTATATATATATATATAATACGTGGAAGCCTCCTGCCCGCCTCCGAATCAGCTACTCGCGCATCACCAGCTAACTTGTCTCTAGTCTGCTCGTGTGAGCACCCAGAGTAATAAGAGGAGACATAAAACTCGGGGTCAGACATAAAGCCTGGTATGAGCGATAAGCATCTAAAGTGAACAATAACAGGTAGACTAAAACATACCTGAACCTGGACCTGCAACCAAAGAGTTAGCACTACATACTGTACAACACTCTAAGGTATCATGTCAAACAGTGTAAAGATACGGAGGTGGGGGAGGTGTGCATGTCATAGGGATGGCAAACAATCAAACATAGCATCCATCCTCACATCTCTCACTCAGTGCATAAAGCATACGATATTCACCACTTCGATCACCCAACATTCCTTGCTACGATCACTTTGCCCCATGAAGTCATAAATGGCTTCACTGCACTGATAACGTAGCCATTAATTCCTTGCTATGTCCACTTGCCCCATGGAGTTATTCACCCCATCCGCGCTGGCTCATAGCCTTACCAATCCTTACTATGTCCACTTGCCCCATGGAGTTATTCACCCCATCTGTGCTGGCTCATAGTCTTACTACGCATCGCCTTGCCCCTCAGGCCATAATGACCCTACTGCACTGATAACGTAGTCTTGCTACCATCACCTTGCCCCTCAGGTCGTAATGACCCTACTGCACTGATAAGTAGCCCATCATTCCTTTTAGTGGTGAATCGAAGTTATGAACGTCGACAACTCCTTAGCACACGTCCCGCAGCAAAGTCCAACCATGAAGTGAACTCGTTGGTTCCCAACTGGTTCCGGGATCCTGAGCTCTAACTTCCCTTATTGGAATACCTTTGCATCTCGGGTTATTGGTCAATACTGGGTCGGGTCGGATTCCTCATCAAGCCATCGGTTCGGGTCAGTTTCCCCCTTCTGGTGCGGTTCGGGTCGGCACTCATCTTCTGATGCGGTTCGGGTCGGGTTCCTCTGGATTCGAGTCAGCTGCTTCTTCTTCTTCTTCGGGTCGGGTCGGTGCTCCCTTTCAGGTCGGGTCGGTGCTTCCTTTCAGGTCGGGTCGGGTCCTTATTGGTTCGTTCTTTCGATCCGTCTTCATGCTCCCCTTCATATGCTCCTATCCGATCCGCTTTCCTTGCTCCTGCTCTGATTCGCCTTTGTATTTCCGATCCGATCCGTCCTCTTCGATCCGCTCCGTCTTCCTCCATCCGATCCGATCCCAGTTCAGCTAGCGTGGCCTTCCTTTTTGCCACTTTTCCAAGTGTTGGGTTCCGATCCGATCAGATTCTTTGCTCAGTTCCACATATCCGATCCGAGCCCCCTTATCCGATCCGATCCGAACCCTGCACTGTTTTCTGAAACTATTCCAGCAAGTGTTTACGCCATTCGACGACGTTTTTCGACCATTCTAACTATTGAAATCAATCACAAAGCATTTCATACAGTCATAGCAACATGCATAATCAACCACAAACATCATTCACATCAATATCATAGGTTAAAATGGATCAAACATACCCAAAATCCCATATTTCCCCTTAAGCATGTTTAGGTGAAACTAATAATATGATTAGCAAAACTTAACCAAATTAACCCAAATTCATATCAGAGGTCTAAAACATCATTTAGGAATTTATGAACATTTTTCCCGAATTTTATCATGCTTAAATTCGCTAATTAGCACTAATCACCCCTAATTAGCCATAATTAGTGTAAAACTATGCAAATCACTCACCTTAGCCACAAAATAAACTAAGATCTGAAATGATTCTCTGATTTGATGCGAATTTCAATACCAACCAGCAGCTCCTTTGTTGATTTGGTGAAGATCCTTCTTGATTAGGGGTTGCTAAGCCAGATCCTTAACCTAAAGGTGATTTGGAGGTGATTTAGAGGTTGGAGGCCATTTTTAGGGATCCTTGGTGATAAGTGGAGGCTAGAAAACTGAAATGGAATGATTCTCCATCTCATTTCAGCCCTCCCATAACCCTAATCCCGAAATGGGTTATGGGCCTACTCACTAATCATCCGATTTGGCCCGGTTAAGCAGTTTTTCACCCTCCAAACCTTGTTTCAGCCATATCTCCCAAACGGTAAGTCCGTTTGGCTAATGTGACCACTCTACGGAAAGAGAAACCATCAAACAAATCAAATGGAAGTGGTTTCAGGTCAAAATTCCTTTCCAATCAAAAGTTATGGCCTAAACAGTACCAACTAGTGGCAAAATGGTCATTTAAAAATCGACAAAAATCATGAACATGGGAAATGACTCAAATAGACGTTTCCCAAAGTTACATGACCATACGACTTCACATGGGAAAGAAATAAATATTCTACAATCCTATGATGCGTAGAATACGGGTCATTACACTCTCCCCCCCTTAAGAAATTTCGCCCCCGAAATTCCCTAATCCAAACATACACAAAGGTTCCCGCATGCCTATCAATCATAAAACAACAATCAAACATGCAAACAAGCAAAGCAAGTCTATCCTAACATGCGGAAAACTAAATTGCAAAGTAAATTTTACCAGGCAAAGAGTTCTGGATAAGCCTTCCTAATGCTCTCCTCTGTCTCCCAAGTACAACCATTCTCGTTCTCGCCCCACTGAACCTTGACTAGCTTCACCGCCTTCCTCCGAAGTTGCTTCGTATCGTGCCCCACAATACGAATCGGCTTGCGGTTCCCAACCGCCTCGGGTTCTACTTCGAAGTCCTCTAACTGATCAGGTGAAATAGTCACATCTGAGTCGTGAACGAACTTCCTTAGTTGGGAAACATGAAATACATTGTGAACTCCCGCCATCTTCTTTGGTAAGCCAACTCTATATGCCAAATTCCCGACTAGTTCAAGAACAGGGAATGGCCCAACAAATCTTGGTGCCAACTTGCCTCTCCTGCCAAATCGAATCACGCTCTTCAACGGAGAGATCTTGACGAACACCAAGTCCCCAATGGAGAATTTCAAATCTCTTCTCCTCTTATCAGCATAACTCTTCTGCCTATCCTGAGCAGCTTTCATTCATTGTTGAATGACCTTAATCTTATCCGACGTTTCTCTCACCACATCTGGTCCAAGCACAAACTTCTCGCCAGTCTCTATCCAACATGATGGTGAGTTGCACGGTCTTCCGTACAAAGCTTCATATGGAGCCATACCGATACTGGATTGGTAGCTATTATTATATGCAAACTCTACTAGATGCAAATGATTATCCCATGATCCACCAAAATCCAATATACACGCTCTCAAGAGATCTTCCAATATACGATTCACCCTCTCCGTCTGACCGTCGGTCTGAGGATGATATGCGGTACTGAGATGCAATCCTGACCCTAGAGCCTCCTGTAAGCTCTTCCAAAACCCACTAGTGAACAACGGGTCTCGGTCACTCACAATGCTTTTGGGTACTCCATGAAATCTCACTACCCACTTCATATACAATTCGGCCAACTTGGCTGCCGTTCTAGTCGATTTGACTGGTATAAATCTTGCGCTCTTAGTCAATCGATCCACAATTACCCAAATGCTATCATATCCCGATCTAGTCCTTGGTAAGCCATCAATGAAATCCATCGAAACTTGCTCCCATTTCCATTCGGGAATTTCTAATGGTTGCAACAACCCACTAGGCTTCTTTTGCTCGGCTTTAACTAGCTGGCAATTCATGCATTTGGATATAAACTTCCCAACGTCTCTTTTCATCCCTTCCCAGTAGTAAGTCTGTCTCATGTCTCGATACATCTTATTACCACCGGGATGTATAGTCAGTTTTGAGTGATGACATTCTCTAAGCACTTCATCTCTCAAACCATTCACGTTGGGCACAACTAGTCTTCCATTCTTTCGAAGTCATCCATCTCGATCAAGCCCATACACATTCATCTCCTCATCGATACCCATCTCTAACTTGGAGATGATTTCCAATAAATTAGGATCGTCCCTCTGGCTGGAACCAATCCGCTCTATCAAAGTAGGTCTGATCGTCAAACTTGCTAGCATAACTGGATCCAACTCGCACTTTGGTCTGAAATCAAACCCCGCGATAAACTCCAGTTGCTTCCATTCAAGAAACATTGCCCCTAAGCTGGCATGTCTCCTACTCAAGGCATCGGCTACTGCATTACCTTTCCCAGGTGTATATGCGATATCAAAATCATACGAAGCCAAGAATTCTAACCATCTCTGCTGACGAAGATTCAGATCTTTCTGAGAGAAGAGATATTTTAACGATTTATGATCGGTAAACAACTCAAATCTTTCTCCCAAGAGATAGTGTCTCCACATCTTCAGCGCAAATACAATCGCTGCCAATTCCAAATCAAGGGTAGGATACTTCTTCTCATGTGGCTTTAGCTGTTGACCAGCATAAGCTACAACCCTACCTCCTTGCATCAATACTGCACCTAGTCCGGTACCACAAGCATCCGTGTATACCGTCATCTCTTCATTCCCTTTAGGAATGACTAACACTGGAGCACGCGTCAACTTCTCTTTTAGACTTTTGAAGGCATTCTCACACACTCCGTCCCAGACAAAGGACTGATTCTTCTTAGTCAACTGAGTCAACGGTGCTGCGATCTTGGAGAAGTCCTGGATAAACTTACGATAATATCCAGCTAATCCCAAGAAACTTCTTACATCTGTAGCATTCTTGGGCGTAGGCCAATCCTGTACCGTAGCCACCTTCGCAGGGTCCACGACAATGCCACTCTCGGAAACAACATGACCCAAGAATCTTACTTCCCTTCTCCAAAAATGACACTTAGAGAATTTCGCTTTCAATTGGTGTTTCCTCAACACCTCCATCACTATCCTCAAGTGTCCCTTGTGTTCCTCCTCTGTCCTTGAGTAAACAAGGATATCATCCACGAACACAAGAACAAACTTATTCAACTGATCTCTGAATACTCGATTCATAAGATCCACAAAGTAGGCTGGTGCATTGGTCAACCCAAATGGCATGACCAACCACTCATAAAATCCAGACGGCGTCCTAAATGCCGTTTTCGGAACACTCTCATCTGCTACTCGAAGCTGATGAAATCCTGTCGCGAGGTCCAACTGGGAGAACACTCTAGCTCCTTCTAGCTGATCAAACAAATCATCTATCCGCGGTAGAGGATACTTATTCTTCCTCGTCACCTTATTCAACTCGCGATAGTCCACACACAAACGAAGGGAACCATCTGCCTTAGTGGCAAATACAACTGGTGCTCCCCACTCGGAGACACTCCTTCTAATAAATCCCTTCTTCAAAAGATTGCTGACTTGCACCTCAAGCTCTCGCTGCTCCCTTGGTGCCATACGACGAAGTGGCATCACTATAGGTCTGGCATCTTTCACTAAATCAATACGGAACTCAATCTCTCGGTGTGGTGGAAGCCCGGTCACCTCCTCGAAGACGTCCGGATACTGGCCAACCACGGGCACATCTGACAACTCATCCTGCGGGATGTCGAGGGAATTTACAAAACTAGCCATAACCCCATCACTAGGTAGACTACCAAACACTACCCTCCGCCCATCATCCGCCCTCACTGTCACCAAAAAGCCCTCACAGTCTACCACCACCCCGTATCTTTGGAGCCAATCGACTCCCAATATAATGCCATACCCAGTAAAGCCCAAAACAAAGCAATCACATACAAACATACATCCATGACTCGATAAGACCAAATTCCTGCAAATCATACTAAGGCTAGTCGAACCACCAATCGGGTTCGTCACTATCAATGGTCTATCGACTATCTCGGGTTCCAGTCCCAACCTATCTACCAGGTCACTAGATATGAAGGAACGGGAAGCCCCAGTATCAAACAAAACTCGAACTGGTATATCATAAATAGAAAGCATACCTTGAATAACAACATTCTTTCCTTTCTCCGCCGCAGTTGGGGCATTCGACGAAGAAGGAACAGCATCAATAGCATATGCTTTCACAATCTGCTTCTCCTTAAGAGGTTGCGGACACTTGTCCTTGAAATGTCCCACTTGACCACAGTTGAAGCACTTCTTATCCGCTGGCTTGGACCGACAATCTTTAGCATAATGGCCTTTCTTTCCACAGCTGAAGCACTCAACATCCTTCTTGCTCTTTTTCTGGCCACCTTTAGATTGGTCCTGCTTCCTCTTATTCTGAGAATTATTCTTGCCTCCACCGCCTGCTTGCGGCTTTGGCCCTTTTGTAGATGCAGCCTCAGTCTTCGACTTAGGGTAAAGACTCTCTGATCTCAAAGCTTTCCCCACGATCGATTCAAAAGTCTCATCGATGTGGTTAATAAGCCTCTCCCCCAAGTACCCATCCAGGCCAGTAATGAACTTCTCATTTTTCTTCTCAGGAGTATCAATGAGAGACAGTCCATACTTCGACAAAGTGTCGAACTCAGCAATATAATCAGAAACTGCCCTTCCGTTCTGCTTGAGCTCCAAGAACCTCTTGAACAACACTGACTTCTGGGCAGCTGGAATGAACTTCTCGCTAAAGCGAGCCTTGAACTGATCCCAAGTAACCTGGTCCTCTGGAGTAGCTGTTCTGATAGCATTCCACCAATTCATCGCTCGCCCTTGCAACTGACGAGACGCTAGCCTTCTCTTCATCGCATCCTCGAGACCCAAGTCATCAAAGATACGATCACAGCTATCCATCCAATCTTGAACATCCGTGGCCGACTCCGTCCCGTGGAACGGTTTCCCACCAAGATTGGTGTAATCCTTGCACAACTTGGCAAAATCGACCCTAGGCGCCTGCACTACTGGGCCAACATCAACTCCGGGATTAGGAACTGCCCCTTGCACTTCTCTAAGCATGTCTCTCATGAGGTTAGTAAACATAGCCCTCATGTCAGCGGCATTCCCTTGGTTGGTCCCCCTACCAGCACCCCTCGTCTCTCGGCTCATCGTTAATCTGTAAAAAGGGAAACGATTAACGACCCCATAGTGGTGCTAGTGCAGTGCGACTTCATTCTTATACTACTAATAGTATATATACATAGCTTTTAAAAACCAAAGTAATCACAAATACGCGCTTTCATATACGTACTAACTCTCCCTAGTGTCTTTCCCTAGGTTAACTACGCAACCTAGAGCTCTGATACCAAGTGTGACGGCCCGCCCCGCACCAACTGACATTTACTCCAAAAGTGCGCTGTACACATGTCCAGTTAGCACGGAACGGGTCGCCAGAAGGAAAAAGGAAGAAGGAAATGAACACACAAAGAACCTGTAGAATGTCTCACAGCGCATAGAAAAAAATATAATAATAACATACTTGACATAAAACAGGAGAGACAGTGCATAAGCTGAAAATCAGAACTAAACATCATAGCAGCGGAAATTCAGAATACAGCTTATTACAACTTTCAACTTTCTCAAAGCAAAGTAAGGTAAATGAGGTACACTACTAATGCCCAAGTAGTGACCACCAATGACACAGGGAGAATGTATATATATAATACGTGGAAGCCTCCTGCCCGCCTCCGAATCAGCTACTCGCGCATCACCAGCTAACCTGTCTCTAGTCTGCTCGTGTGAGCACCCAGAGTAATAAGAGGAGACATAAAACTCTGGGTCAGACATAAAGCCTGGTATGAGCGATAAGCATCTAAAGTGAACAATAACAGGTAGACTAAAACATACCTGAACCTGGACCTGCAACCAAAGAGTTAGCACTACATACTGTACAACACTCTAAGGTATCATGTCAAACAGTGTAAAGATACGGAGGTGGGGGAGGTGTGCATGTCATAGGGATGGCAAACAATCAAACATAGCATCCATCCTCACATCTCTCACTCAGTGCATAAAGCATACGATATTCACCACTTCGATCACCCAACATTCCTTGCTACGATCACTTTGCCCCATGAAGTCATAAATGGCTTCACTGCACTGATAACATAGCCATTAATTCCTTGCTATGTCCACTTGCCCCATGGAGTTATTCACCCCATCTGCGCTGGCTCATAGCCTTACCAATCCTTACTATGTCCACTTGCCCCATGGAGTTATTCACCCCATCTGCGCTGGCTCATAGTCTTACTACGCATCACCTTGCCCCTCAGGCCATAATGACCCTACTGCACTAATAACGTAGTCTTGCTACTATCACCTTGCCCCTCAGGTCGTAATGATCCTACTGCACTGATAAGCAGCCCATCATTCCTTTTAGTGGTGAATCGAAGTTATGAACGTCGACAACTCCTTAGCACACGTCCCGCAGCAAAGTCCAACCATGAAGTGAACTCGTTGGTTCCCAACTGGTTCCGGGATCCTGAGCTCTAACTTCCCTTATTGGACTACCTTTGCATCTCGGGTTATTGGTCAATACTGGGTCGGGTCGGATTCCTCATCAAGCCATCGGTTCGGGTCAGTTTCCCCCTTCTGGTGCGGTTCGGGTCGGCACTCATCTTCTGATGCGGTTCGGGTCGGGTTCCTCTGGATTCGAGTCAGCTGCTTCTTCTTCTTCGGGTCGGGTCGGTGCTCCCTTTCAGGTCGGGTCGGTGCTTCCTTTCAGGTCGGGTCGGGTCCTTATTGGTTCGTGCTTTCGATCCGTCTTCATGCTCCCCTTCATATGCTCCTATCCGATCCGCTTTCCTTGCTCCTGCTCTGATTCGCCTTTGTATTTCCGATCCGATCCGTCCTCTTCGATCCGATCCGTCTTCCTCCATCCGATCCGATCCCAGTTCAGCTAGCGTGGCCTTCCTTTTTGCCACTTTTCCAAGTGTTGGGTTCCGATCCGATCAGATTCTTTGCTCAGTTCCACATATCCGATCCGAGCCCCCTTATCCGATCCGATCCGAACCCTGCACTGTTTTCTGAAACTATTCCAGCAAGTGTTTACGCCATTCGACGACGTTTTTCGACCATTCTAACTATTGAAATCAATCACAAAGCATTTCATACAGTCATAGCAACATGCATAATCAACCACAAACATCATTCACATCAATATCATAGGTTAAAATGGATCAAACATACCCAAAATCCCATATTCCCCCTTAAGCATGTTTAGGTGAAACTAATAATAGGATTAGCAAAACTTAACCAAATTAACCCAAATTCATATCAGAGGTCTAAAACATCATTTAGGAATTTATGAACATTTTTCCCGAATTTTATCATGCTTAAATTCGCTAATTAGCACTAATCACCCCTAATTAGCCATAATTAGTGTAAAACTATGCAAATCACTCACCTTAGCCACAAAATAAACTAAGATCTGAAATGATTCTCTGATTTGATGCGAATTTCAATACTAACCAGCAGCTCCTTTGTTGATTTGGTGAAGATCCTTCTTGATTAGGGGTTGCTAAGCCAAATCCTTAACCTAAAGGTGATTTGGAGGTGATTTAGAGGTTGGAGGCCATTTTTAGGGATCCTTGGTGATAAGTGGAGGCTAGAAAACTGAAATGGAATGATTCTCCATCTCATTTCAGCCCTCCCATAACCCTAATCCCGAAATGGGTTATGGGCCTACTCACTAATCACCCGATTTGGCCCGGTTAAGCAGTTTTTCACCCTCCAAACCTTGTTTCAGCCATATCTCCCAAACGGTAAGTCCGTTTGGCTAATGTGACCACTCTACGGAAAGAGAAACCATCAAACGAATCAAATGGAAGTGGTTTCAGGTCAAAATTCCTTTCCAATCAAAAGTTATGGCCTAAACAGTACCAACTAGGGGCAAAATGGTCATTTAAAAATCGACAAAAATCATGAACATGGGAAATGATTCTAATAGACGTTTCCCAAAGTTACATGACCATACGACTTCACATGGGAAAGAAATAAATATTCTACAATCCTATGATGTGTAGAATACGGGTCATTACAGAATTCAAGAGAATTGAATATGGTTTTGAATTTAGAATTCAAAGAAGAATTGAATATAAACTTCAAATAAAATCGAAATAGAGTTTGAATATATAACTCAAATAGAATTGAATATGAAGTTTGAATAGAGATTTGAAATAGAAATTCAAGTATTGAATTTGAATATCAATTAGAAAAGGAATTGGGATTTGAAAATAGAATTCAAAAGTGAGATTGGAATTTGAATCAAGAAATTCAAATAGAGGAAAATAGATTTTGAATATTAGAAATTCAAATGGAGTTAAAATGGTGTTGGATTCATTTTAACGAAAGTTTAAAAGTTTATATATATAAATATAAATAAAACGAACTCGCCGCAGCGCTGTAGTTGTAAATTGGCAATTCGAACTTCAATTGAATATACAGAACTCAATTGAAGTCGAAATTCTTTGAAACAAGAAACGTCAGGACCGATTGGATAATAGCTTTCTAATGAAGGAGAAAAATCTGGATTTCATCGAATAGATTTTGAGTTATGTCAAAAATCAAATTTTCAGAAAAGCAGTTCCAGAACCATTATAAAACCATAACGGTTTGTTTAAATAAACTAAAGAATTTTAAGGTAATAAAAATCCGAATTTGCCATGAGAAAAATCCAGACTTGAGTTGTAAATTAAATACGAACTCAAGTGGTGTAAATGAGATGATTGTTGAAACACAAAATCAGATTTTTAATTATTGATTAGAATTGACTAATTTAAAGAAATTAGTTAATGGAATTTTAGAATCGAAATTTGGGTTTTGAATCAGACAAGGGGTGTGTAAATTCATATTCGAAATCGAATATGAAACTTGAATTAGAAATGACATTCGATTGTTGTATCAACAAATTTATATATATTTGAACGTGATATGTTCAAATAACAAGTGAAATAGGCTAAAAAGCTAATTAAAGAATAAATGGGCGGAACTGAATTCAAACGATTGGTTTGAGTTGAATTGAATTGCAAACAGGTGAACATGTGTAAGCAGGTTTGATATGAAGTATATGAAGATTTAAATTTATGTGCTCGACAAAAAGGTACGTGTTTAATTCATATATGAGATTTTATGCGCCGTATCGGCAAGCCGCTTGGCTTTTTATTTTTCTTTTTGGGATTAGAAGGACCGGGGAAGCTATTTGAAATTTCCCGATGCTCCCGATATAGGGGAGGTTATGGCGAATTTTTCCGAAAATTTAAGGAGTTAGAATATTTTAAGAAAATTTGATAATTAGAATCAGTGTATCGATATATATAGAATTCAATAAGGAAATGAACTTAAAAATAAAACAGTATAAACAAAATGGGAAATATATATACATTTTAAAAATGGAAAATTTGTTTAATATGGTTGATTATTCGAGTAGCAGTCTGGCCTGTTTTGAAGTTAATAATATTTTCAGTCAAGGTCTGAGAGGTAATTATACCCCAACTTGATTGATTATTATTATTGGCTGATAAATGGCAAGACTCGGTCTCGAAGATCAATGTTTAAAGAGATTCAGTTGAAGGAAGTATTTTGGGTTGTTGTAACGATGTTTTACACAACATTCGTTTATCCCAAGTGATGGAAACTTTGGAAATATAAAAGTAAATATTTCCTGAGTATAATTAAAATAGTTGGGATAGAGATAAGTGATTGAAATTGTTTCCAAATTGCAAATAGAGATATTTTCTAATATATAGAAAATAAAAGAAGTTAATATTTGGAAACGTTTTCCAAATGGCATAAGGGCCAATATGGTTATTGAAAATATTTGGTTAACAAATATTGATAGAGAAAATGGAAAAGTGATTTAATTAATGAATAATTAATTAAAGAGCCCAGTGATTTGTTTGATATGTTGGATGAACACTTGTTTTTATTCGATAGTTAAATCACAGACTATCGAAGTTTTTACCATCGTTGTCAATATGGAGAGACCGGTTGGATTATTATCCGAGAACCACTCCGTATTGGCAGTAGCGTTGCGAATCAGATTATATGAAGATAATCGAAGACGGAGTAAAGTGCAAGGGCTTTTTCTAGTAATAGAAATTGTGCCTTCGGTTTCGTTCAGTCCCAGAACGAACGTATATGGACGAATGTCTGACAGAGTATTTCCAATGATCAAATGGGTTGGTCTGTATAAATATGTATGGTTGCAACGGATTTATTCCCTTAGCATAACATCCAGAATATTTGTGCAAACTCAACTAGTGATTAACGGATCTGACAATGTGGCATTCAAAGTGATTGTGCTATCAATGAATGGTAAGTATTCGTAGCCTCAGGCCTCAACAACCAGGAAAGGACAAAAATCGGGCATGCAGCATGGCTATGTGGGTCGCACCCATTAGGATGTATAATCACCTATCTAGAGGTTCATTTAATTTCTTATTCTATTCGATGCTGTCCCAGTCGGGAGACGGTTGCTGATCCCAACCGTTGGTGATATACATTCGATACACTCAAGCGAAATGAGTGGGCGGTCATGTGTGGGCCGGGTTACAAGATGTTCTTGTTGAACCCAGTGTATTCCTCTCTAGAGATACACTAGCGGAAGGTGGTCTCATACCTTGTCATGTTGGAAATCCAATCTCCAATAAGCGCCATGCGGTTTTTGATTTTATACTATGTATGTGGAGCGTGAGATGCAAGCGTTCCGCTAGATTGTATTTATTTGATGTAGACATTAATATAATATCACTGGATTTTCGTATCAAAGTGTTTTAGGTTATAGTAAGGTAAAAACCGTCCGTGTTTATGTGTGGGCTGGTCTTACTATTATCTTTTCTTTTGAAAGGATTTTAAAGGTTAAACCAATGATTTGAGTTTACTCACACCAGTCCCATGACTGACCCAGAGTTTATTTTGTTTTGTTTTCCCTAAACTCTTGGGTGCCCAAATTTGTACGGGCAGTCAAGTAGTCGAGATTTCACAGATTCAATTGGAGGAGCTGGAAGCAGGAGGCTTCACCAGTTAGCTGTAGATTATCGTATTTCCGCTGTGTACTATGTTGTATCTGGAAACAGGCGTTTATAACTGTTCCAGAAATGACTGTTGTGCTCTGATGATGGTATGTATATAAAGTTACTAATTTGTATTTCAAAAGTTATGTTATATAATATATTTTATTCGTTTCGCTGTGAGTTTGTGATCTTCGTTTTTCTTCTATTCTAATATTTATTTCTTTCTATTTTTCATCCTCTAACTTCTTTCTAAAAATGATTCGTATTTCTGTGCAATTTGGGTTGGACGTGTGGTATTATCAGTCAACTCAGATAGTACGGATTTGCGGGTCGTTACAATACATTTCCCTGGAGCTCGGGTTTTCACGATGGTCTTGGGTTGACCGACGCTCGAAACATTGAAGATATGAGGACAAGACAACATTAGCTATGGGTTTCAGGTGGAGGAGGCGCACCCAATTGTGCCAGTGCGATCACGTCCAGTGATCTGAGGAGGGTGAATCCGATGGTCAAAGGGTTGCATTCAACAGGTGTTTCTGGATCGAGAGGTTCAAGTTCATTCTATGAGGCTCAGCGTCGAGGTGGGGAGAAATGAGAGTTCAATGGTGAAGGGAAAACAGGAAATGGTGAAGAAGTTTATGATGGCAAGACTATAGGAAGCAACGAATCTAAGGTCATTTTTGAGTTTTCATAAATTTGGTACTGTGTTTCCTGAGGTGGAACGAGTATTTGTGGTTAGTGAAGTTAATGGTGATCTCGGTTTGGATAAGGGTGTGCGTGGACTCTACTGTCTAGGAGGAGAAGTTGATGTTGAGAGTGATAGTGGATTTTTGTCGGTGTTGGGGAACTGATGAAGTTGAATGAAGTCCATTGTGTATGGTTGGGATTTCAAGAGGGAGGAAGAAGTTGTGAGGGGAACGGGTCTTGCCTGGAGCTGGTGATGGATTACATGAGGAAGAAGGTTTTAAAATAGGCATGTAAAATAAATAAATACAAAGTTATTGGAATGGTTAGCTATTGGTTTATCAAAGGAATGAGGGAGAGTATTATTATCTGAAACGTTAGTAAAGAAAGTGGACAGCTATGTATAGTGATTTTTGGAACGAGCGGGTAGAGTTTTGTCGTGAACAAAAAATGATAAAGGGGAATATGTGATTATAATCATGAGTTTGCCAGGCTAATTGCGACTTTGCAAAACGATGAACGGAAAAATAATGAACGACAAGAATTCGTCATTCAATCCTGGATTGAGCGGCTGAAATTTTATGTGACGACCCAAACTTCCCGGTAAAGGAAAGACTGGATTGCTTGAGAACAACACACATCAGAACACAACCTGAAGAACATTTTATTACTGATTACAACAATTACACCAGAGTACAAGAATATAACAGAGTATGAATACTTATTACACAATAGAAATACAATAATATCAGAGATTTGAATTCCATTTAAATAGCAGCGGAAAAATAATACAAATATACAACTGAAAGGAATACGCAGATACAGAGCTTTCCGAATACTGCTTCAGCTATAAACCGGGATCCTGTAAATATATCTGCAAAAGCTACTCGACTGCCCGTGTGGAAAATATGGGCACCCGAGTTTGCCAGTGAAACAAACTACAGGTCAGTCATGGGACTGGTATGAGAAATCTTAACTAAACTTATCTAATAAGGCTAATCACAGGACCACGCCACTGACGCGAAACGGGTTTACTCCATTGGATTGCCAGTGCATAAATTAAAGTAAATCGTTAAACAACGCAATGCTTTTTAGAAAAATGAAACCATTATAAGACCCAAGTCCCATCACACAATGCAACGCAAACCGGAGGATAGGGTTTTACCTTATAATGGTCAAAAGATGCTTGATACGATAAAACAAATTTAATATTAGTGTGTATATATATGGGTATATATATAATAATCATTTCAATCATAATGTATCAATCATAGACGGCATAGTACCCCATCCTACTATATCGCCATACTAGTTCTACAATCAAAACCGCAAGGTCGTATTGGAAATTGGATTTCCATCATGAGTCGAGGCTAGGGGCAAGCTCCTCTCCGATTCGAGACACTCTAGCAAATGCCTCAGGATCATACCTATGGGCAACCCTTGGATGCGGTAGGGCCGGTCCCCGCCTATCGGCAGTGGATTAGTTATGCCTGAACACACGTTTCCCGGTTCCTTTGAACCTATAATATGACCACTATCGGCCTATCAAAATCTGAGGCGCGTCAAAATCCATCATCCACATAAGTAAAATGCCAGTCAGTTTAAGCACTGACACTACCAATAGCTAGAAATAAACGTGTGCACTCCCTATGGTCCATATCCCGTTTTCGACTCATACCGGGGTGTGAGGCTCGCGAAGTGACGATATACACAAAGCTATGCCGTAATAGGCTATGCTTTGATCATTCCACAAGGCCCTGCTTTTCAACAAAAGCCTTGATCATTTGCATCTTGGCGTGCCACATTGACAATTCACGCCATGCGATCAATCACTATTAATATATACCAGGGTGTTAAGCAGAGAATAAATCCTCCACCACCAAACAGACATATATTAACAGAAATCGATTTAATTCACATGGAATGAAATCCAATGTCAGACACGCATCCATTTACTAGCTTATGCTCTGGGTCTGAGCGAAAACCAAATCCGAACAATCAACAATAGTCCGGACGGCCACCACTGAAGCCCCTTCAAGGTAGCTACTCCCATCAAGGGTCTCAGTAGCAACACATCCATTCGATGTGAAGATCGTCGGTCTTCAACCACCGTCTTCATCTTCGACTCTTCATCGTCGTAGTAATTATTCGGAATGGGTTAAACCCGGTCTTTCTGAATAACTCGCGTATTCTAATAAATAATAAGTGCTATAGAAAACAAATCCAACGCCTCATTCCAATTCAGAATATTCTTTTAAATAAAATATTCACGTTATGTTATCAAAGATAAAATTCTTTAAATTTATTCTTAAATCTTAAAGATTTATTAAAACACAATTTGGTTTTTAATATCACATTATTCAAATTTAAGAAATTGATCTCATCTTAGCTGGGTTAAAGAACTAATGTCATTTAAAACATAGTTCACGGTAAACCCAAAATCGTCTTCCATAAAATATGGAATCTTCATAGAAATCAAATCAGTATATAATCGTTATAAATCTCTGTATCCGACCAATAATATAAATGGAATAACGGCCAAGCCTCTTAAATTCCATATGTAGTATCGGTCTTCTTTTACAGAAGCTTATCTCGGTATTATTAATTCGAATTCCATTCAACTCCAATTTAATATATTAAATTGGAAAACTTTAATTTTGGAAAATCCCCATTTAAATCTTAATAAAAGATTTATAAATTCTCAAATAATATTTTCACTGTCAGTTGGGTTAAAGAACTCATGTCACTTAAAAACACGGTTCACGATAAACCCAACTCACATTTCATCTTAATCCAATTACTAAATATAACTGAAAACTTTAATAATCTTAATTAAAAGATTTATTCTTTTCATACGGGGTTTAAGAACAGTGTTATTTAAGACACTATTCACGACAAACCCAAAATCCAATTTATTTAATTCATTCTCAATTAAATATTATTAAATTGGAAACTTCATTAAATCTTAATTTAATGGTTTATCTTAGTTGATAACTAGTTCATTTCCATAAAAGAAATATATTCTTTTTCTAAAATATTCTTCTAAAATATTCTTTTCCTAGAATGTTCTTTATTGGAATGTGACTCAACCAACAACCATATATTGCATGAAATCAACAAGCATGATAAATAATTATCAAACATCCAATTAATCAACCAAAGTGGATTCTACACTAAACATGGGGACTAGTGTAGGTCAAATATCATCCCAACACCCGTGTGGGGTTTCATCCAAACAAATAATAAATTATTTGAGCACTTGGGCGATGTGTAAAAATATCGACCCAATCACATAAACAAGTCGGATGACTTGTAAATGGAAGTGTAATATTCAGTTTTGAATATACTAACACTATATTTGATACGTCAAACACTTCATCATCATAAACATATATTTCAAGCCATCGCTAACATCATATTTTTAGCATATGATATTTTTATTGTAATTAATCGACAATGACCACAAAATGTAACTTTAAAATCTATCCTTTTTATTGTCTCTAAAAGGACAACAAAATGTAACTTATAAATCCAGTCTTTTTATTGTAGACCAATGACAATAAAAATCTATTCTTTTATTTCAATTCTTTTAAAGTGACAAAAATTGTAATTTTGCCTAATTTCCTTTAATGTACAAAATGTGACCATTTTGTCTAATCTTTTAAATGTGACAAAGTATGATGATTTTTGTTTAATCTTTTAAATGCAACAAAGTATGACGATTTTTGTCTAATCTTTTAAATAACAAAAATGTATATTTATCCAATCCTTCTAAATGACCAAAAATGTATATTTTGGTGTAATCCCTTTTAATTATCAAATGTGTATAATTTGGTGTAAACCTCTTTAATTACCAAAAGTATATAATTTGGTCTTATCATTTTTAAATAACAAAAATGAATATTTTTATTTCATTCTTTTTAAGTGACAAAGATGTCTATTATTGTTTGAATCTTTTAATGTAAACTAAAATGATTATCTTTTCTAATGTTAACAAAATGATGTCTTATTTTTGTCTAACTCTTTTAATGACCAAAAATATTTATTTTGGTTAAACTCTTTTCAATGTAAACAAAGCTGTATATTTCTAATCATTCCTTTTTAATGTATAAAAGTATACATTTTTTTATTATTCTTTTTTAATATATAAAAGTATGATAATTTTGTTTATTAACTTCTAATGCCAACAAAATGAGAATTTTGTTTTAATTCCTTTTAATAAACAAAAATGTAAATTTTGTCTAATTCTTTTAAATAAACAAAAATGTAAACTTTTGTCTAATCCTTTTAAGTAAACAAAATATGAGTTTTGTTTAATCCCCTTTAATGTAAACCAAATAAGAAATTGGTATCTTAACTTTTCAATGTAAACAAAATGAGAATTTTGTTTATTAACTTTTCAATGTATACAAAAATGTATATTTTCACAAATCGTTTTTAATGTATACAAAAATCCTTTTTAATGTATAGAAAATATCCTTTTTATTTCATTCATGTCAAAGTGACAAAAAAAGTCCTTTTAATTTCAAAGTGACAAAAATGTACTTTTATATCTATAATCATATTTTTGATAAAAATGTTCTTTTACTTCTAATATTCATTTTTTTTTGCAAAAATGTACCTTTTATTCTAATACTTATTTTTATGTATAAAAAAAACATACTTTTCCATTTAATTCTTTTTATTGACCAAAAGTGATAATTTTGGTAAAACTCTTTCTATTGATAAAGAATGTTACACAAAGATCTATTCTTTTTGTTGAAAAAAGAATGTTAACAAAAATCTATCCTTTTTGTTGAAAAAGAATGTTAACAAAAATCTATTCTAAATGTCATTTTGACTTTCATAACATATTCCAAATAAAAATGTTGTTTTTATTTTTCTAACAAATTCCTAGTAAAAAGGTAATATTTTTTTTTATTTGCAAAACACATTTCAAATAAAAAGTTGGTTTTTTTATTTGCAAAACACGTTTTAAATAAAAAGTTGGTTTTTTTTACAAGTTTTCTAATCAAATACGTTATTTGATTTGTATAACACCTTTCAAATAAAAATGTTGTTTTTAAACAAAGTTGAAACTTTTTAATTAACAAACAAAGTTACAACCTTTATATTTCAATTAAAGGTGAAATCATTTAATTTATCAAAACAAAAGGTGAAATCTTTTATTTTAACAAACAAAAGGTGATATCTTTTATTTAACAAAAAGTGATATATTTTATTTGCAAACAAAAAGTGATATCTTTTATTTAACAAAAAGTGATATACTTTATTTTACAAACAAAAAGTGATGACATTCTATTCTGTATTGAATTGACTAAACCAATCCAATAAAAAGGGATAACAAAATATTTTATATTAAATCTATTCCACATGATTCCCCAAATATTGGCAAAAGAAAATGATTTAATTAAATCAACACATTCATATATAGAATTATTTATCACAAACGATATATCATTCATCATCCAAAATATCATAACAAAGCAGGGCTAATTCATATACGTACAACCATCACATAGCAAATAAGATAATTAGATTGATTAATTATTTCAAAAGAAAACAGAAATCTCACATCGATTGGTTGAATTTCCAGCGGTCTCTGTTTCAATTCTAGCCTGTTCCATAAGGTAGTGTTCTCTGATACGAATCTAACGCAACTGGTTTCGTTCCATTCTGACAAGGATCGAACGAGTTATTTAAGTTTATAGCTAATACAATTAAATAAAGGATTTATTTCAAATAATAAACCTTAATGAGTTGTTAATCACTAATTAGAACATCGGCCTTCTTCCAGGAAACTGTTTCAAAACCGAACCCATATCGTCGACATCAACCCACCGTCGCCGCTCCACCCACGGGCCATCGGACCACCATCGCCATCTTCCCCGTGACGCGCCTCCGCCTGACCTCCCGCCGCCCTGAACGAGACGCAGCTCGGTGGGCCCCCCACCACGAAATCCGAACCCGAAGTTCGCTGCTTCCTCCTCCAATTCTGGTCTCCACAATGACCTATCGATGATCGTCACCGCACCCAATCCAAGAGCTCAGAATTCTCTTTAAATTCCTTTTTGAAGTTTCGATTTTTATTTAGAGGATTGAGAGAAGTTAAGGGTCGAGTTTAGGAGAATATCGGCCATTGAAATTATCTATACGGCGGCCACTATTACTGAATTAGGGTTAGCGTATTTTAGTCCGTATTTATACAGTATTTATAAGCGTATTTTCCTATTTTATTTATTCAATTAATTCAAAAATTCATGTTTATCAATACGAACACCAAATCAAACCCAACGAGTGTCGCCCCTAGCTAAATACCCCCATTCCGGACACAATGGAACATGTTTCGTAACACAATTCGGCTGTTATGATATGTTTTTCTTTAAATTTAATATATAAATCAATTTATATTAAATTCAAACGTACATTTTAAATTACCGGGGCCACATACGACCTCTAAAAATTACAGAAAAAATATTTCTAGTTATGTTTTGACGATACGGTTCTAACAAAACTAATTTCGTCGAATTCTGACCTTGTTTGAAAAATGGCTATTTTCAAGCTGATTAAAATTGACGAAAACTGACAAAACACATTTTCTGTTGCCACGCTCACATATTAATTCGAAAAATTCTAAAAAATTAAACTTAACAATAATTTGACATTCCGGTTCCAACAAAAGTGGTTTCGTCGAAAACCGAGGTCGTTTGCAAAATGGCTATTTTTAAGGCCAAATATTTAATTAAAATATATATAAATTATACAGCGACTTTTCTAAATTTTAAACTGGACATAACTTTCTATTTTTAAAGTGAAATTTCAGTTTTTCAGAAGCGTTAGAAAGATATGATCAAACAGATTTAAATATTTCTTGTTTCGCTCAATTCTGATTTAAAATGAATCATGTACAGTCATTCAAAGTTCAAATTCAAATTTTCAAACTGCATCGCTGTTTTAAACTCCTTTTATGTTTATATTAAATTTATTCATTTAAAAATAAATTTCTAGTCGTTATTATTTAAAATAGATTATTTTAAATATTAAAATGCATTATAATTTCTAAACTAAAAATTTTAAATTGGCCCCAAAATTCCGGGTCGTTACATTTTAGATTAAGGTAAACTAATAATAATAATAATTAATAATTAACGGTAGTTATACTATAATATATGATATTCATTAATTCTTGTTAAATGTATAACTTGTTTGTTCGTTATCAAAATAGGACAAAATTGTTCATGTTAGAGTCGTGACGACGAGATCTACATTGTGGAACGAATGTGACTGATAACTGAGCTACATAAAATCAAACGTTGTTTGATTTTAAACAAAACCAAAAGCAGATTCGTCAACTGGGAACCAAGGTGAGTAACCTCACTAACTCTGACTCATTTATATACAAACGATTTTTAAATTTATTTAAGGTAATTTTATACTGTGTGATGGTTTTTTGGATAAATGGTTGACAAAATTTGTTGAAATGGTTGATATAGTTATATCATTGATCGATTACTAGTTTTGATTACCATTGATATGAAATTAATACTATTGATGTTAATTAACATCTGTAGATGCAGGGTAACAGATTGGAGGGATCCAACTGGAATCCTTAATATTTATATTATTGTTTGTTATTTATTGTGATTGATTATGCTGTGTTGAATTACCCTAGACCTAGAATTTTGATATTTAAATACCATAAAATATTTTTGAATATAGAAAATGAAATTTGAGTTTTAAAACGGAAATTTATTTCCGAAAATAGAAATGTAATTTTGAATAGAGTTGAAATTAAAAATATGTTAATGGAGAAAACAAGAAGTTGTTTATAAATGAGAGTATAAAATTAAGTGAATTATTTCTCATTGGATAAATTGAAATATAAATTCAAATTTGAATTTATATGAAAAAGTGGAAATCAGTTTTGAAACCAATATTTGGAATTAGATTTGAACTTAGCAAATTATAAAGAAAATTATAAACGAGATTTTAAATGATTGCAATACAAATGAGAGTGGAGTGGAAAAATCGGAATAGAAGTTATAAATAGAATTTGGGTTTAAGATATTATTTATAAGTACGAAATCAAACTGATTTGATGGTATATAAAAGAAATATATTCACGATTAAAATGAATAATGGTTTAAAGGAAATATTTTGCAAATGAAATATCTCTAAAGGAAATTTAGATTTGAAATTTGAATTCAGGTTGATTGAATAAAAAGGGAAACAGGTAATCGTTTTAAAAGAAAACGATGCGTTATAGTGCAAAATTTGGAATATAAAATAAAGTGTGATAACGTTTTGTAGACTAGAATGGTTATAAAGGAATTTGGTAATTATTCGGAAAGGATAAATTCAAAAGTGAATTTGGAATTTGAATTAACATGAAATGGTAGATAAATCCCGAAGTTCGGAATATAAATCGAATATAGATTATTCAAGAGAAAGTTATTTATTGAAATTCGACTATATCAAATTTAGGGTAGTAGTTATTTTTAGTTTCCGCTTGAATCAAATTTATTTATTTATTTACTTATTAATTTATTAATTGAAAATAATTAGTACAAGTTATATTTTTATAAACCAAATATTTGGAAACAACGATTTTGAAGCTACCTTATAATAAATGTTTTATGAATCTAAACAATGATTTTAATGCTACCATTATAATTAATGTTTTATAAATCAAATATTTGGAAATAGCAATTATAACGCTACCGTTATAATCAATGTTTTTCTGTAAAAGAAGTAGATTCTTAGATTGAATCTGAGAGTCGCGTAAGCGATGTTTTTGTTTGAAGTTGTGAGCTTTGACTATTTCAAAGTTGAGAATGTTGTTTAAATAAAGTCTGAGAGGTAATTATACCCCAACTTAATTGACTTCATGATTGAGGGAGGAATGGTTAAGGTTCGATAGTGAAGGTTAGTTAGCAATAAGGTTAGTTAGCTATACGGTTAGTTAATGAATGATTAATGCATTGAGTTATAATAACAATGTTTTCGGGTGGGATCCAAATAAATGGAATTTGGAATCATTTCCTAAATAAATTTAGAGATATTTTCTAAGTATAGAAAATGAAATGATGTGGTTAATGGGAAGTTTAAAAATGGAAATTGGAAATGTTTTCCAATGTTAATAAAGTATATCTTCTAATACAGAAGAATAGAAATGTAAAGAGATGGAAACTGTTTTTGCCGGCATCAATAGGGTATATTTTCTGGAATATGGAAAAACAGAATGTATAATATTTAGAGATGTTTCCTCAATGGAATAAGAGATATTTTTTCTCGAACAAAGAAATTAGGACATTGGAAATGTTTTTCCAAGAATCAAGAGAGAAAATAGAGCTTTGAAAGGTTACGAAAGATGGGACATGGGAATTGGAAAAGATAATATAGTAAAGAATTAATTTAAAAATGGGCCAGTGTTGTTTGATGGTTGATCGTTAGAATTTCCATTTATAAATAGGATCGTTGGTTGTATGGATGTTTTCTTTGATATTTAAATCGCCGGCTATCAAAGTTTGATTTAGTTTATACATCTGTTGTCAATATGGAGATAAGGGGATCAGATTTATTATCTGAAAACCACATCGTATTGGCATAAGCTTTACGAATCCACTTATGCTGAAGATAATTGAAGACGGAGTAAAGTGCAAGGGCTGCTCTGTTAATCCTAGGTAGAAATTGCCCAAAATGGATTGATGGGATAGTGCCTTAGGATTGTCCAATTCCAGGACAGTGTATATGGATGGATCTGATAATGTGGCATTCAAAGTAAAGGTTGACAAGATGTTCTTGAAAGATAATCATGACCTCAAGCCTCATCAACCGGGAAACGACAAAAATCGAGCAGGTTGCATGGCCATGTGGGTCATTCCCATTAGGGGTATTATCACCTAATCTAGAGAAATTTCATTTGCTTCTTATTTTATTCGTTGTTGTATGCTTTCGGTAATGGTTTTTGACCACAACCGTTGGTGATAATATGCTCGGTACACTCAAGTTAAATTAGTAGCCAACCATGTGTGGCCGGGTTGCAAGATGTTCTTATTGAACCCCAGTGTATCCCCTCTAGAGTACACTGATCGGAAGGTGGTTCCATACCTTGTCATAGTTGGAAATCCATTCTCCAATATGAGCCCTGCGGTTTTTGATTTTATATTATGTATGGAGTGTGAGATGCAAGCGTTCCGCTAGATTTCTATTTATTTGACTTAGACACTATTATAATATCACTGGATTTGATATCAAAAATATTTTTGGTTATCGTAAGGTAAAAACCATCCGTATTTATGTGTGGATCGGTCTTACGATTATCTTTTCTTTTCGAAAGGGTTTTTGGAAGTTAAAACAAGTGGTTGGAGTTTACTCACACCAGTCTCATGACTGACCCAAAGTTTATTTTGTTTGTTTTCCTAAACTCTTGGGTGCCCAAATTTGTACGGGTAGTCAAGTAGTCGAGATTTTACAGATTCACTTGGAGGAGCTTGAAGCAGAAGGTTTCATTAATTAGCTATAGACTATCATATTTTCTGTTGTGTGCTATGTTTATATCTGGAAACATGTGTTTATAACTGTTCCAGGAATAAGTGCCGTGCTCTGATGATGGTATGTATATACAATTACTAATTTGTATTTCAAAAGTTATGTTATATAATATATTTTATTCGTTCCACTGTGAGATTTGTGTTCTTCGTTTTCTTCTATTCTAATTTTTTTCTTTCTTTCTATTTCTCATCCTCTATCTTCTTTCCACTAATGATTCGTATTTCTATGCACTTTTGGTTGGACGTGTGGGGTTATTAGTTGACTTAAAGGGTATGGAAATTCAGGACATTAAATTTGGTATTAGAGCTGAAGGTTGAGTAATAAACTTGGCTTTATGGTGCGACTCAATAGAGATGGGGTTAGTAGTACCCTAGATCGAGTTTGAGTGTATATATGTGAGCACGTATTTGTGGATTTAATTATAAATTATTTTATATTGTGTTGACTGGTTTATTGAGTGGTTTATGAGTTCCGGTCAATACAGAATGTACAACTGTATTGATAGGTGTTTCTAAACTCTCGAACAAAGCAGTTCGATACAATATGGTTTTAACATGGTTTGCCCAAAAAATTATTTTGATATAAAGGAATAATTTATGGATTACTATAGTATATGAATATATTGATTGCTATTAAAATCAAATGGAATTATAAAATATTGGAATGGTTATATATAACCAAATATAATTTGTATATGGATAATGTATACAAATGAGATAAACTTAGATTGAGTTAAACCAAAATTCAAGAATTTAAATTCTGGATATTTAGAAATATTTTCTAAAGTATTATTTTAGGGATTTTGAATAAGAAAGGTTTTAAATGGATTTTGAAGGTTACTAAGCACTAAAATCACATCAGTTGCAAGAAAATAATTCTAATAATGGGTCGCGACATTATTGGTATTCATTTTCAAGTTTCTGAGTGATGGATTATTACCATAATAATTCAAAAATGGAAAACTTGTTGAAAAGAATAAGTGTGTTTAAAATTCAAATGTTTGAGTTCCAAATGGTTATATATACATATACATATACATATACATATATATATATATATGGTTTCAAACTAATTTGAAATAAAAGCTGGGTATTTGAGAATTAAGATTTATCTTGTGTAAGTTAGATGAATTGGAATGATAAAAGAGAATCAAATGGAGCGAAATTTAACTTAAGTTAAATAGAATTATTTTGAACTGGAAAGTAAATCGAATAGATTAAAAATTTAACTTTAGTTAAGTTAAATGAAGTGGAAAGACTTCAAGAAAATGAAAATTTATGTGGCTTGCAAATTGAAAGTGAATAAATTGATTTAAAATCAATTTGGATGATATGGATGTATATGTGTATGGATGGTGAATTAAATATAAGGATATCGATTGAAAATCATTCCAAACTAAACAAAATGGTGTATTAATCAATTGAAATGAAATATGGGTGCAAATAAGTGAAAAACTTGACCAAATAACTTTATGAAACAATCCATGAGTAAATAATGTGAATTGGGTTGCCATTTGATATAAACCAAAGAAAATAAAATTGTTGAACCTATGAAAAGTAAATAAATTGGTTTAAAACCAATTTGTGATGAATATGGATTGTGATCGGAGATTTTGTCCTTGTTCGAATTTAAGAATTGAATGATTACTTAAATATCAATTAGTGAGACTCCTTTGTTGAATTGAGTGAGTACAGGCGCATGGGACCATTAGCTTGATCTTAGCTGCGTAAACAACATATGAATTAAGCGGGTTCGATTTATAATGCTTATACAAGGTATTCCTACGCAAAAATACAAAGTTGGGTTTTGAGTATTTTTTTCCGACTGTATGGGACGATGTATATATATATTTGTTGTTCCTGCGATATCATAGACGTCCCTCCGTATAGGGGAGACTGCCGAAATTTTATGAAAATTTGAGGTGTGAGAATATTTTCAGAATTTTTGAAATTTTCATGAGCAGGAATGAATTAATATTTTAATTGAAATTAATTGGTTCAACCAAAACTGAATTCAAGAAGTAAATCAAAATATTTTTACTTAGTTAATAAGGTTTATAACATTTTTCCTACCTTAGCAATTTCGGGGATGAAATTCTTTTAAGGGAGAAGGAATGTAACGGCCCAAATTTTTAACTATTTAATTTTGAATATTTAAATTTGTTTTAAATATTTTATTTGAAATATAAAACAATCTTTACAAGGAATTTATTTAATTAAACGATGTTAGAATGTAGAATTTATAATATAATTTAAAATGAGCTCATAACGTCGCGGTAGTTCGTAATATTACGTTTTCAACTTCAATTGAATATATCAGATTCCTTATAAGTCATATTACTTTGAAACGAGAAACGTTTGAATCTATTAAACTGTATCCTCTAATGGAAGTGAAAAATTGAGATTTTGTCTTATAGATTGTAAGTTATGTCCAAATCAAATTTTCAAAAAACGCTGTGGAATTGTGTATAAGCCATAATGGTTTATTGAACATAATTAAATATTAGTTTCAAATTTGGACAAGATTTTTGAGACGTAGTTATAATTTAGTTTATAGGATTTTTCTGTAATTTTTCATTTTGAAAAATAAGCAACTTTTTATTTGAAGTATTTTACACCCTATATCAATGTTTTGGGATATCACCATATAAATCAACTTTTCTATTTTATTATAGTTTTGGGGTTATGGCACGTTGTTTAACACGACGGTATTTTTTATTTTTGTCAATAGAAAATCTATAACTGAACGTAGTTTACATGATGTGATAGTCTCAAATATTAGTTTTTAAATAAAATGCACTTACATAATGCATCCAATGAAATCCGGCCCTATGTAAACAATACATAGCTTAGATTAAAGTGTCTGCATTCCTTCGTTTTTGGTTCATATCCGTGTTATTATCATTTAAAAATAAAAATAGTTATCAGAATCTCAAATTTTATAAAGTAAAAGTAATCTAAGTTCCAAGGCCCGTTTTAGTTTAACTCAAACAAGCTTGCAAGTTATTATTATGTAATGAAGAACCAGCCTATTCGAATGATCAAAAACATATATATACATTCCCTCACTGCCAAATTGTTCACTACCGCGAGGACCAGGCTTACACCCAACATTCCATCCAAACTATTAAATGTGTGTCTGCCAAGTTATTAGGAACTGTGCTATCCAAGGCACTAGAACCGTGCCCTCCAAGTTGTTTTGTTTCGTGACTGCCACACCATCTTTTCCTTTAAATACTGTATATCGTTACTTCATTTTCTCAAATAAAAAATGGAATGAAAGGCAAAAATCAAATAGAAAATCATAGAAAAACAAAATACAACGTAATGGAAAATGCTTCAATTGACTGGCCTTAGGAAACCGCAAGTCTCCACCTCGCATAAATTTACCCAGCTCGATACATTTCCCTGGAGCTCGAGTTTTCACGATGGTCTAGGGTTGACCGACGCTCGAACCATTGAAGACAGGAGGACATGCCGAGGTTAACAATGGGTTTCAGGTGGAGGAGGCACACCCAACGGTGCTAGTGCGATCACCTCCGGTGATCCGAGGAGGGTGAATCTGACAGTCAAATGGTTGCGTTCAATAGGTGCTTTTGGATCGAGAGGTTCAAGTTCATTCTGTGAGGCCCAGCGTCGAGGTGGGGAGACATGGGAGTTCAACGGTGAAGGGAAAATAGGAAATGGTGAAGAAGTTTATGATGGAAAGACTATAGGAAGCAACGAATCTAAGGTCATTTTTGAGTTTTCATAAATTTGGTATTGTGGTTCCTGAGGTGGAACGAGTATTTGTTGTAAGTGAAGTTAATGGTGATCTCGGTTTTGATAAGGGTGTGCATGGACTCTATTGTACAGGAGTAGAAGTTGATGTTGAGAGTGATAGTGGATTTGTGTCGGTCTTAGGGGACTGATGAAGTTGAATGAAGTCCACTGTGTATGGTTGGAGATTTCAAGAGGGAGGAAGAAGTTGAGAGGGGAACGGGTCTTGCCTGGAGATGGTGATGGATTACATGAGGAGGAAGGTTTTTAAATAGACGTGTAAAATAAAAAATACAAAGTTGATAAAATGGTTAGCAATTGGTTTATCAAAGGAATGAGGGAGAGTAATATTATCTTAAACGTTGGTAAAGAAAGTGGACAACTATGCTTAGTGATTTTTGGAACGAGTGGGTTGAGTTTTATCGTGAACAAAACAATGATAAAGGGGATTAGGTGATTGTAATCATGAGTTTACCAGGCTAATTGCAACTTTGCAAAACGATGAACGGAAAAATGATGATCGACAAGAATTCGTGATTCAATCCTAGATTGAGCGGCCGAGCTTTTAGATTAAGGTAAACTAATAATAATAATAATATTTAATAGTCAGTGGTAGTTATATTATAATATATGATATTCGTTAAATCTTTTGAAATTTATAGCTTGTTCGTTCGTTATCAAAATCAGACGAAACCAGTCACGTTGGAGTCGTGACGACGAGATCTACGTTGTGGAACGAATGTGACTGATAATTGAGCTATTTAAAATCAAACGCTTTTTGATTTTAAACAAAACCAAAAGCAGATTTGTCAACTGTGAACCAAGGTGAGTAACCTTCACTAACGCTGACTCATTTATATACAAACGAGTTTTAAATTTATTTAAGGTAATTTTATACTATGTGGTGGTTGTTTGGATAAATGGTTGATAAAATTTGTTAAAATGGTTGATATAGTTATATCATTGATTGATCACTAGTTCTGATTACTATTGATGTGAAATTAATACTATTGATGTTAATTAACATCTGTGGATGCAGGGTAACACATCGGAGGGATCCAACTGGATTCCTCAACATTTATATTATTGTTTGTTATTTGCTGTGATATATACTGTGATTGATTATGCTGTGTTGAATTACCTTGGCCATAGAATTTTGATATTTAAATACCGCAAAGTATTTTTGAATATAGAAAATGAAATTTGAGTTTTAAAAAGGAAATTTATTACCAAAAATAAAATTGTAATTTTAATTAGAGCTGAAATTAAAAACATGTTAATGGAGAAAACAAGGTGTTATTTATAAACGAGAGTATAAAATTAGGTGAATTATTTCTTATTGGATAATTTGAAATATAAATTCAAATTTGAATTTATATGAAAAAGTGGAAATCAGTTTTGAAATCAATATTTGAAATTAGATTTGAACTTAGCAAATTATGAAGAAAATTATAAACGATATTTTAAATGATTGTAATACAAATGAGATTAGAGTGGAAAAATCGGAATAGAAGTTATAAATAGAATTTGGGTTTAAGATATTATTTATAAGTACGAAATCAAATTGTTTTGATGGTATATAAAAGAAATATATTCACGATTAAAGTGAATAATGGTTTAAAGGAAATATTTTGCAAATGAAATATCTCTAAAGGAAATTTAGATTTGGAATATGAATCCAGATTGGGAATTGAATAAAAAGGGAAACGAGTAATCGTTTTAAAAGAAAACGATGAGTTATAGTGCAAAATTCAAAATATAAAATAAATTGTGATAATGTTTTGTAAACTAGAATGGTTTTAAAGGAATTTGGTAATGATTTGGAGAGGATAAATTCGAAAGTGAATTTGGAAATTGAATTAACCTGAAATGGTAGATAAATTCCGAAGTTCGGAATATAAATCGAATATATTATTTGAGAGAGTTATTTATTGAAATTCGATTATATCGAATTTAGGGAAGTAGTTATTTTTACTTTCCGTTTGAATCAAATTTATTTATTTATTTACTTATTAATTTATTTATTGAAAATAATAAATACAAGTTATATTTTTATAAACCAAATATTTGGAAATAACGATTTTAAGGTACCGTTATAATAAAGGTTTTATGAATCTAAACAACAATTTTAATGCTACCATTATAGTTAATGTTTTATAAATCAAATATTTGGAAACAACAATTATAATGCTATCGTTATGATCAATGTTTTTATGTAACAGAAGTGGATTCTTAGATTGAATCAGAGAGTCGCGTAAGCGATGTTTTTGTTTGAAGTTGTGAGCAAGCTTTGACTATTTCAAAGTTGAGAATGTTGTTCAATTAAGTTCCGAGAGGTAATTATACCCCAACTTGATTGACTTTATGATTGATGGAGGAATGGTTAAAGTTCGATAGTAAAGGTTGGATAGCAATATGGTTAGTTAATGAAATATTAATGGGTTGAGTATAATAACAATGTTTTCGGGTAGGATCCAAATAAATGGAATTTGGAATTGTTTTCCCAAATAAATTTAGAGATATTTTCTAAGTATAGAAAATGAAATGATAAAATGAAATGATATGGTTAATGGGAAGTTTAAAAATGGAAATTGGTGATGTTTTCCAATGTTAATAAAGTGTATCTTCTAATACAGAAGAATAGAAATGTAAAGAGCTAGAAATTGTTTTTGCCGGCATCAATAGGGTATATTTTCTGGAATATGAAAAAATAGAACGTATTATGTTTAGAAATGTCTCCTAACTAGAATACGAGATATTTTCTCGAATAAAGAAATTAGGATATTGGAAATGTTTTTCCAAGAATCAAGAAAGAAAATAGAGCTTTGAAAGGATACGAAAGATGGGAAATGGGAATTGGAAAAGATAATATAATAAGGAATTAATTTAAAAAGGGGCCAGTGTTGTTTAATGGTTGATCGTTAGAATTTCCATTTGGAAATATGATCATTGGTTGTATGGATGTTTTCTTAGATAGTTAAATCACTGGCGTTGATTTTAGTTTATAACTTCGTTTTCAATACGGAGAGACCGGGATCAGATTTATTATCTGAAAACCACTCTGTGTTGGCGTGAGCATTACGAATCAACTTATGCTGAAGATAATTGAAGATGGAGTAAAGTACAAGAGCTGTTCTGTTAATCCTAGGTAGAAATTGTCCAAGATGGATTGATGGGATAGTGCCTTCCGGTTGTTCAACCCCAGGATAATGTATATGGACGGATTTGATGATGTGCATTCAAAGTAAATGGTGATAAGATGTTCTTGAAAGATATTTGTAACCTCAAGCCTCATCAACCAAAAAATGACAAAAATCGGGCAGGCATCATAGCCATGTGGGTCATTCCCATTAGGGGTATTATCACCTGATCTAGAGAAATTTTGTGACAACCCAACTTCCCCATAAAGGAAAGCCTAGATTGCTTTGAGAACAACACACATCAGAACACAAACTGAAGAACATTTTATTGCGGATTACAACAATTACATCAGAGTACAAGAATATAATAGAGTATGAATACTTATTACACAATTGAAATACCATAATATCAGAGATTTAGATTACATTTGAATAGCAGCGGAAAAATAATACAAATATACAACTGAAAGGAATACACGGATACAGAGCTTTCCGAATACCGCTTCAGCTGTAAGCCAGGATCCTGTAAATATATCTGCAATAAGCTACTCGACTGCCCATGTGGAAAATATGGGCACCCGAGTTTGCCAGTGAAACAAACTACAGGTCAGTCATGGGACTGATATGAGAAATCTTAACTTAACTTACTTAATAATAAGGCTAATCATAGGACCACGCCGCTAACGCGGAACTGGTTTACTCCATTGGATTGCCAGTGCATAAAATAAAGTAAATCGTTAAACAACGCAATGCTTTTTAGAAAAATGAGACCATTATAAGACCCAAGTCCCATCACACAATGCAATGCAAACCGGAGGATAGGGTTTTACCTTATAATGGTCAAAAGATGCTTGATACGATAAAATGGATTTAATATTAGTGTGTATATGTTCTAATAAAAACATTTCAATCATAATGTATAAATCATAGACGACATGGGTACTATATATCATGTCGCCATACTAGTTCTACATTCAAAACCGCAAGGTCGTATTGGAAATTGGATTTCCATCATGAGTCGAGGCTAGGGGCAAGCTCCTCTCCGATTTGAGACACTCTAGCAAATGCCTCAGGATCACACCTATGGGCAACCCTTGGATCTTCAGGGTCGGTCCCTACCTAAGGGTAGTGGATTAATTATGCCTGAACGCACGCTTCCCGGTCCCTTTGGACCTATAGTATGACCACTAACGGCCTATAAAAATCCAAGGCGCCTCAAAATCCATCATCCACATAAGTAAAATACCAGCCAGTTTAAGCACCGGCACTACTCCTAGCTAGAAAGAAACGTGTGCACTCCCTGCAGTCCTACTCCTGTTTTTGACTCATACCGGGGTGTGAGGCTCGCGAAGTCACGCTATACACAAAGCTATGTCGTAATAGGCTATACTTTGATCATCCCACAAGGCCCTGCTTTTCATCAAAAGCCTTGATCAATTGCATCTTGGCGCGCCACATTGACAAATCACGCCATGCGAACAATCACTATTAATATATACCAGGGTGTTAAGTAGAGAATAAATTCTCCACCACCAATCAGATATACATTAATAAAAATCAATCTAATTCACATGGAACGAAATCCAATGTCAGACACGCATCCATTTACAAGTCCGTTCTGGGTCTGAACGAAACCGGAGATACCTGAGAGGTCCTCGCATATCCGGACAATTAATAATACGTCTGGACGGCTACCACTGAAGCCCTTTCAAGGTAATTACTCCCATCATGGGTCTCAGTAGCAACACATCCATTCGATGTGAAGACTGTCGATCTTCCACCGTCTTCATCTTCGACTCTTCATCGTCGTAGTAATTATTCAGAATGGGTTAGACCCGGTCTTTCCGAATAACTCGCGTATTTTATAATAAAAATCAAGTACTATAAAAGCACATCCAACGTCTCATTCCAATTCAGAATATCCTTCTAATAAGATATTCGCATTATTCTATCAAAGATAAATTCTTTAAACTACCTTTAAATCTTTTCTTTAAAGATTTATCCAAACTCCAATTTGGTTTTAAATACCAAAAATCATTATTCAATGATTATTTAAATTTAAAAATTAATCTTTCTTACCTTTAACTGGGTTGAAGAACTAACGTCATTTAAAACATATTTCACGGTAGACCCAAATCGTTTTCCATAAAATATGGAATCTTCATAGAAATCAAATCAATATATAATCGTTATAAATTTCTGTATCCGACCAATAATATAAATGGAATAACGGCAAAGCCTATTAAATTTCATAAGTAGTATCGGTCTTCTTTTACAGAAGCTTATCTCGGTTATTATAATTTTGAATTCATCCAATCCTAATTTAATAAATTAAATTGAAAAACTTTACTTTTTGAAAATTCCCATTTTAATCTTAAATAAAGATTTATAAATTCCAAATCATATTTTCACTGTCAGTTGGGTTAAAGAACAAATGTCGTTAAAAACACAGTTCCCTATAAAACCAACTCACACTTTATATTATTTCAATTATTAAATATAATTGAAAACTTTAATAATCTAAATAAAAGATTATTCCTTTCATACGGGGTTTAAGAACAGTGTTATTTAAGACACTATTCACGACAAACCCAAAATCCAATTCATTTAATTTAACTTCAATTAAATATTAACAAATTGGAGAACTACATTAAATCTAAATTTAATGATTTATTCTAGTTAATACTAGTTCATTTCAATAAAAAAATATTTTTCTAAAATATATTCTTTTTCTAAAATATTCTTTTTCTAAGATATTTTCTAAAATATTCTTCTTCTAAGATATTCTTTATTGAAATGTGACTCAATCGACAACCATATATTGCATGTAATCAATAATCATGATAAAATAATTATCAAGCATCCAAATAACACCCAAAGTGGATTCTACACTAAATATTGGGACTAGTGTAGATCAAATATCATCCCAACACCCGTGTGGGTTTTCATCCAACAATCAAATAATACGTTATTTGTGCGCTTGGGCGATGTCTAAAAATTATCGACCCAATCACATAAACAAGTCAGATGACTTGTAAATGGAAGTGTAATATTCAGTATGAATATATTAACATTATATTAACACATCAAGCCTTTAACATCATAGACATATATTTAAATTCTTTTTATTGTGAACAAATGACAATAAAAATCTAGTCCTTTTAATTCAATTCTTTTTACTGTTAACAAATGAAAATAAAATCTTTAACTCTTATTTATTTACCAAAATGTATATTTTTGGTCTCATTCATTTTTAAATGACAAAATGAATATTTTACTTCGTTCTCTTTTAAAAGGACACAAATGTCTCCTTTATTCTAATTCTTTTAAAGTGACAAAAATTGTAATTTTGTCTAATTCCTTTTAATGCAAAAAAATATGATAATTTTGTCTAATCCTTTCAATGTAAACAAAAAAAATGTTACTTTGTCTAATCTTTTCAATGTAACAAAATATGTGATTTTGTCTAATCTTTCCAATGTAACAAAATATGTGACTTTGTCTAATCTTTTCAGTGTAAACAAAATACGGATTCTTGACTAATCTTTTTAATGTTGACAAAAGAAATATTTTTACTTCATTCTTTTACAGTGACCAAAAGTAAATGTTTTTGTTCATATTCATTACTTTTTAATGTGTAAAAATATACATTCCATATTCATTACTTTTTAATGTATAAAAATATACATTCCATATTCATTACTTTTTAATGTATAAAAATCTACATTTTAACTCATCTTCTTTAATGTATGAAAATATACATTTTTATTTCATTATTTCAATTTAGACAAAGATGAGTATTTTTGTCTACTTCTACTTCAATGATAAAAAATGAATGTTTAGTTATTCATTCTTTTACTATGGCAAAAATGAACATTTTCAATGCATTCCTTTAAAGTGACAAATGAATGTTTTTATTTTAGTAACTTTATTTTGGCAGAAACCATGTTTTAATGTTAATAATAAAATGAATATTTTATTATTATTCTAAATTTTTTACCAAAAACCGGGTTTTAATGTAAACAATAAAATGAACTTTTTATTGTAATCTAAATTTTTGACACAACAATTCATAACTAGTTGGCAAATAAATTTGACGTACATTTGGCTATGTATTCTAATGACAAATAAAAGAATATTTTATTTGTTTACATTTTTCTATGTGTTTTATTAACATATAAAAGAGAAATTTTATATGTATACATTTTCTATGTATGCTAATGACGTATAAAAGAGTATTTGACATGTTTACATTTTTCTATGGACTCTAATAATATATAAAGAGCAAATTTTATTTGCTTACAAGTTTCAAGTTTCTAATCCAACCTTAACAAGTAAAAATGGTATTTTCACTTGTTTACATATCCTAATGACAAAACGACAATTTTGCATTGACACTTCTAACTCAATATAAATGATATGCTTATTTTGACAATTTTGATTAAACATAAAAGCCATGATTTATATTGTCAATTTTAATACAACAAAATTGACAATTTATTTCTAACATAACATGGTTTTAAAATGAGTGACATTTCTGACACAAATGAGAACTTTTATTTCAATCTACCAGTTTTGACAAAAATGTTATATTTATTTCAATACTCATGTTTTGACAAAAGCGTTATTTTTATTTCAACTAACAAGTTTGACAGAATGGTTTGTTTTTATTTCAATAAACAAGTTTGACAAAATGACTTGTTTTTATTTCAATAAGCAAGTTTCACACTATGACTAGTTTTTATTTCACTAAACAAGTTTAACAAAATGACTTGTTTTTATTTCAATAAGCAAGTTTAACCAAAAAGTGTTATTTTACTTTCAACAAACAAGTTTGTCAAAAAGTGTTGTTTATCCTAATTAACCAGTTCTGATAAAATTATGTTTCTAATTCAATAATCATGTTTGACAAAATAAATTTTCTTTACATGCCATACCTTTATTTAAATCAAACATGAACATTTTTGTTTTTGTATATAAAACAAAAATATGGTTTTATTTTATACACAACTTTTAACACCCATGAATATAATATATTTTATATTTGCAATAAAATATGATTTTATCATATACACAAAATTCTAACGAACATGAATACATAATCACAATCAATCATTCATCACAATCACAGCACAATCAATAATAAAATAAATATATACATACAACATGGATTTCATACTGAATGGATATATAAATAGCACAATAAAATAAATAATTAATTTTAAAAATAGAAATCTCACCAACAATTCTGATCTGAAATTTCCTGAATTTCCAAATTGTCCGGTTTTAGATCTAGACAGTTCTGCGTTGTAGAGTTTTCTGATACGAGTCCAAAGCTTTCAGTTTCGTCCGATTCTGATTTAATTTGAGCGAGTTATGACAGTTCGAATATTGATCATATTATTTAAATAATTAATAATTAATTAATCTTCTAATCACTCTCTTAACCTTTCTCCTACATCACAAAGACAGGCCGCCGAGTTTATCCTTTGGGTTCGATTTTAGGGTTCAGAAATTCAGCGATGGGAGGCACGGGGTGGAGATCGGATGGTCTCACGTTGATGAGGGATGCAAGGCGCGCAAGGGGGTCCCACTGGTGGCGAGCTCGCACTGGCCAAGAAGGAGGGGCGGCGGTTGCAAAGGTGCGGGTTTGGGGCGCTATTTCTCTCAGCTCGCTACTCGAGATCCAATCATGTCCGTACCAAATCAAAGAGCTCAGAAAGTAGTTTGATTTTTGCCTTATAAGTTGTTCAAGTTATTGAGTGGATTAGAAGCTTGAGAGGGGAGAAGATAAGAGCACGATGGCCATTCATTGTAAGGGACGGCGGCTGTAATAACCCGAAAATCTGGGCCAGTTTAAAATTTTTATTTTGGCAATTATAGCGAATTTTGAACATTTAAAATAGATTAATTTAAATAATATCGACGAGAAATTTATTTTGAATATAATTCGGACGTATAGATTATACGCGTCGTCGTTAGAGTATAAATATTTATATATAATTATAAATAGAATTGAAAATGGCGCTGTAGTTCGATAATTCGATTTCAAACTTCAATTGAATGTACCGGGTGCAAAACAATCCGGATTTTAGTGAAACCAAAAATGATAGGATCTAATTGATAATATCTTTCTATCGAATCCGAAAAATCGAAATTTCATAGCGGGAATCAAAGGATATGTCCAGTTGAAAATTCTGAATAGTCGCTATGGAATTCAGGCCCTTAAAAATGGGAATTTTGCAAACGACCTCGGATTTCGACGAAACTAGTTTTGTTGGGTCCGTGATGTCAAGTTATTGCTAGATTCCAAATTTCATAATTTTTCGAATCAATATGTGAGCGTGGCAAAAGAAAACGCGTTTGACCAGTTTCAGTTGATTTTAATCGACTGGAAATTGGCCATTTTTCAAACGGTCTCAGAATTTGACGAAACTAGTTTTGTTAGGACCGTATCGTCAATACGAAGCTAGAAAATATTTTTATGGGATTTGTAGAGTTAGTATGTGATCCCGGTAAATTGAAATGCGCGTTCAAAATCAATATATAGAGTTATATGTAGATTTTGACGGAAACTGATTGTAACTATCGAATCAGCTTGCGATACATATCCCATTGTGTTCGGAATGGGGGTTAAACGCTAGGGAAGGCAGGCGGTGGGCCTCGTTTTGAGGTCGAAAATAAAAGTTGCTTTTTGTGGAAAAAAAAGAAAAACCCTCTTTCCCTTTTTACCAAGTCACCCCCCCTCATCGATTTCATTTCAGAAGATAAAAAAAAAAGAGGCAACCGATCGAATCGGAGAACCCCCCCAGGCGCCACCGATCTTCGGCAAGCCCCCCCTCCTCGTCGCGCAGCAGTGACCGCTCCCCCTTCCTCCTTCCTCCACCTTCAGCGCGTGAACATTGGACACCCCCCCGAAACCCTAGCCTCGACAGCAACGCGCAGCTCCCCCCCTCCCCGTCATCCGCCACGCCGGAGCAACCCCCCCTGCGAGCAACCTCCGACCACCTCTGAGCAACCACCAGCGAGCCCTCCCTCCTTAAAATCCTGTAAGCTTTAATGCTATTTTACTTATTTATGTCTTTAACAAAGTGATTTTTGTTTTAATAACCTTGCTTTGAAAATGAAGATATGTTTATGTTTGAAAACTGATTTCCTTTATGGTAAAAAAAAAACTGATTTTTATTTTATTTTTAAAAAAACTAAGAAAGTATAGATTTTTTTTTTTAAATGGAGAAAGCTTAAATTTTTTTTTAAAATAGAAAAGACTCGATTTTTATTTAGTTAGCGGAAAAAAGGAAAAAAGAGAAAAATAGAATTGTGTTTTTGAAATGAAAATACATATGGTTTGAAATAGAAAATATGATTTTTATATTTTTAAAGAATTAAAAATATAATCTTTTATATAGTGGAAAGATAAAAATATGATTTTTGTTTATGTAGAGGATTAAAAATATAATTTTTACATGATAGGAAAATTTAAAAATATCATCTTTATATGTGTAGAAAAATAAAAATGTGATTTTTATAAATCTATATTTTTGAAAAGGCGAAATCTATATTTTTGAAAAGGCGAAATCTATATTTTTGAAAAGGCGAAGTCTATGTTTTTATAAAGGCGAAATCTTTATATGGAAAATAGCGTGATAAAAATATAATTTTTATCTATATTGAACTTCAAAATAAAAATAGAATTTTTATCTATATTGAACTTCGAAATAAAAATAGAATTTTTATATATTGAACTTCGAAATAAAAATAGAATTTTTATATATTGAACTTCGAAATAAAAATAGAATTTTTATATATTGAACTTCGAAATAAAAATAGAATTTTTATATATTGAACTTCGAAAAGAAAAATAGAATTTTTATATATTGAACTTCGAAATAAAAATATAATTTTTATCTATATTGAACTTCGAAATAAAAATAGAATTTTTATATATTGAACTTCGAAATAAAAATAGAATTTTTATATATTGAACTTCGAAAAGAAAAATAGAATTTTTATATATTGAACTTCGAAAAGAAAAATAGAATTTTTATATATTGAACTTCGAAAGAAAATAGAATTTTTATATATTGAACTTCGAAATAAAAATATGATTTTTATATATTGAATAGCGAAGTAAAAATTCGATTTTTACATATGTAGTGAAAGCGGACAACGAAGGCGAGTTGGCGAAGATTTCCTGCATTAGAAGTGCCGTGGAGCTAGGATAGCTATAGGTGAGAACTTCTCACCTTTCAATTTAATTTTCTAGTTATATTTATATACTAGGATGCAGACGGTGCTTAGTAGCACCCGACACCCGTCATCCACAGACCATGGATGGCTTGTTTGTTAAATTGTTTGGTTGAGTAGTTAGTTAGAATATTTGATTGAATGGAAATTGTATGGTGAAATGAGATTGATTTGATTGATGTGTGAATGGCGTGGGCCTTCACTAGACCGGGGATAAGGCTAGGCCTTGTCCCGTTTCTAGTATCGTGCCGTTATGCCGCCGAAATTTTCTAAAATAATTTAGAAAAATAAAAATATCATTTTATCTATAGAATGAACTGAATAGAAATTCATAAGTTAAAATAAAATGTTTTATCGTTAAAAATATAATTTTTAACGTGAGAATGAATATAGTGAAAGTGAATAAAATAAAATATTCATTTACAAACCAGACGGTTTGTTTATGTACACCTATTTGAAGGACATTGATTGGGTCGATAAATTTTACACATCGCCCAACAGCACAAATAAAATATGTGTTTGATTGTTTGAAACCCCACACGGGTGTTGGGATGAAATTTGAAGTTCACTCATCCCGATTGATTGAATATGTCGATCGGTTGATTGACATGCTGTTTTAAGCGTTGGATATCTATATTTGATGCTTATACAGTGTAGTGCACTTTGGTTGATGGTTGATTATTTTTCCATGCTATTATATACATGTGTTGTATGAAAATCCATATAATTAACTTTATATGGTAATTGATTGGGCCTCATTCCAGTTTTAAAATAGAAATATTTGAAATAGAAATATTCGAAATGGAATATTTGAAAATATCAATATATGAAGCCGTGTTGATTAGATTGACGCCATTTTGACGTGAACGATATTTATATCGATTTTATTCATTTTGAAATGAATTGAATTGAAAACGATTTCGAAATGAATTGAATTGAAAACGATTTCGAAATGAATTGAATTGAAAACGATTTCGAAATGAATTGAATTGAAAACGATTTCGAAATGAATTGAATTGAAAACGATTTCGAAATGAATTGAATTGAAAACGATTTCGAAATGAGTTGAATTGAAAACGATTTCGAAATGAATTGAATTGAAAACGATCTCGAAATGAATTGAATTGAAAACGAATTCAAATGGAATTGAAAGCGAATTGAAATGAATTCAAATTGAATTGAAATTTGAATTGAATAGAAATGAATTTTAAAACGAATTTATAAAGAAGAATTCAATTTTGATTTGAATTGAAATGGAAGTTAAAATTGCTTTTGAAACGAATTTAAAACTATTTATATAATTCGTTTTAAATAGAAATCGACGAAATATATTATATATATTATATATATAATATAATGGCCTGAATAGAACGCGCCGCGCAGCGGCAGTTCGTGAATTTCGACCATTTATTTCAAACGGACATTACGGGAGATCCGACCGTCGGATTCTCCTAAAACCAGAACCGTTGGGTTCGTATCGAAAAGAGCTTTCTAATGAATGTTAGAAATTTGAAATCTAACGGTTGGATTTGGAGATACGTCCAAATCAAATTCGAAAAAGGTCGCTGTAAGTGCAGTTCGATGGCCGTTGAAGGAAATCGACTGTACGGGCCTTGATAAAATTATTAAAAATAGTAATAATTTGGGTAAAATCATAAGAAATGATTTGTGGAGATTTGGGATGAAAAACTCCATATTTGGAAAGATAAAAATAGATTGTTATCGAAATGAACTAGTTTTGAACTAGAATGATAATTCTATTTATTTTTAAATAAATTAATTGAATTTGAAATGGTTTTGAAAATAACCAGAATTTCCAATGATCGCATTGGAATGGATTTGAATCGAAATTGTCTTCGGAATATTTCGATGTTGGATTTCGTGATGATACAGATATTGTTATGGGAATTTGAAAGATATATATATATCGTTATTTCCAATACGATATTTGTTAGTCATAGAATTTGATATTGAATATAAGCCGGTATATTTTCTATTCAGAGCCGTGTGTTTAATATCAAATGTGATTCGGGTTTGTCGTGAATGGTGTCTTGACTAACACTGTTCTTGAACCCAGTTGAGAAAAGATTAAATCTTTTTATTTAGATTTAATGAAGCGTACCAATTAAATAATATTAAATTGGAATTGAATTGATATTGATTTTTGGGTTTATCGTGAACAGTGTTTTAAATAACACTCGTTCTTTAACCCGAAAATTAATGGAATGTGACCTTGGGTTTATCGTGAACCGTGTTTTAAATAACACAGATTCTTTAACCCAGTTAACGATTAAAACTAAGTGGAGTTTTAATGAATCTTTAATTAGATTGAAAAGATCGAGAATGGAGTATCACCAGTTTTACTCCAGGCGATAGTTAAATCTTTAATTAGATTTAAACGTGAGATGGTAATTGAATTTACCGATAACACTGTGGTGTTAGATATGAAGTATTACCAGTTGTACTTCATGGGATGAATAGGTTGGGATTGGGAAATAAAATAAATGATTACTTCGGTGTGATTCGCTAATCCCGACTAGTTTGAATTGATATTCAAAGGAGATTAAAGAATAAATTTAAGGAATTTATCTTGGATAAAATTAATGGGAACTTTTCCCAAAGTATAGGAATATTTGGATAAAAGAATACTCTGAATTGGAATGAGGCGTATGTTGTGTTTGTGTAACACTTTTATAATATATACGCGAGTTATTCAGAAAGACCGGGTTTATCCCATTCTGAATAACTGATTCGACGTGGTGTCGAAGATGAAGACGGTGGTCGAAGACCGGAAGTCTTCACGTCGTTTGGGTGATTACTGATGATCTTGATTGGGCTGTACACCCAAGAAGATGGAAACAGTTAGTGATCGTCCAGACGCACTTGGAGATCGATGGATATGCGGGGTACTAGGTGCCTCCGGTTTCGTTCAGACCCAGGACAAACTTGTAAATGGGCTGTGTGTCTGACATTGGGTTTTAGTCCGTGTGATTGATCTCTATTAAATATATATCTGTTTGGCGGCGGAGAATTTATTCTCTTGCTTAACGCCCTTCTCTGAGACGTACGAGCTCAGGGGTTATATATTGATGGATATCAAACATATGGAGTGAATTGCCTGTGTGGCATGCCTAAGTTGCAATTGATCGAGGCTTCTGTTGAAAAGCAAGGTCTTGTGGTGATGATCAAAGCACGGCCTTTGTGGCGTAGCTTTGTGTAACGTTTACTTCGCGAGTTTCGCACCCCGGTTGTGAACCAAAAACGGGAGGAAGGACCTCAGGGAGGGCATGCGTTTATTCCTAGCTAGGGTGGTGTCAGTGACCTTCCAGCCCTGACATTTATATACTTTTCACCTGTGTGGTTATTGCTGTTGCGAGGCGCCTCGGTTTGATCGGACGATCCGGGTCCGATGGAGTCATTCGTTGGCTCATTTACGCCCCAAAGGGCGGGGAAACGCAGTGTTCAGGCATTTTAATCCACATCGGTGGACCGGCCCTGTCGCTCCTAGGGCCCACCTGAGTCTGGGTCCTGAGGCTCGGGCTAGGCAGTCTCGAATCGGTTGAGGACTATCTTTTGCCTCGGTTCATAGATGGAAATCCAATTTCCAAATACGTGACTTTGCGATTTTGATTGTAAACTTATATATGGCGACATAGTGTTATGGGCCATTCATGCCGCCTATGATTGATACTTATGATTTGAAGTTGTTTTATACACTAAGCACTTATAGTAGTATCAAATGATTTGTTTTAAACGTACTAAGCATGTTTGGCTATTATAAGGGAAAACCCTATCCTCGGCTGCGTTGCATTGTGTGATGGGACCTGGGTCTTATAATAGCTTCATTTTTAGAAAAGCATTGCGCTGTTTGCTTATATGCACTGGTATTCTTGGGAGGAAACCCGTTCCGTGCTATACGGCGTGGTCCCTTGATTTACCTAACTTTAAAAACAAAGATTAATAACTGTTTTAGTTCTCACACCAGTCACATGACTGACCTGGAGTTTATTGTTTTAACCTAAACTCTGGGTGCCCCTATTTTCGACACGGGCAGCTAGTAGTTTTGGTTTTGCAGATTTAAATTCACAGGATCCTGGGTTACAGCTGGACGATATCCGGAAAGCTTTGTATCCGTATATCTCCTTCTAGTTGTGTATTGTATTATTTTCCGCTGCGATGTATTTAAATGTGATTTAAAATATCTGATATTTATTTCTGTGTAATATTCATTTATACTCTGTATATTCTTGTATTCTGATGCATTGTTGTAATATACAGTGAAATGTTCTTTTATATGCGTTCTGATTTGTCGTGTTCTCAAACGATAGGACGTTTTGAGCGGCCTGAATCGGTTTAGCGACTGGTTCGGACCGAGCGAAATTCCTTGCCGTCACAGCGGCTGGTGTATTTCTAGGGTTAGGGAATGTATAATACGGTGTATTTATAAGGGTATTTCTATTTATTTATTCAATTATGTTTAATTCAAATAAATTTAGTTTATCTTCACGAACTCCAAATTCAACCCAACGAGTGTCGCCCCTAGATAATAACCCCCATCCCGGACATAATGGAACATGTTTCATAACCCGATTCGGCTGTTACGATATGTTTTTCTTTAAATTAAATTATAAATCATTTGATTATTAAATTCAAATGTACATTTCAATTTACCGGGGCCACATACGGACTCTAAAAATTACAGAAAAATTATTTCTAGTTATGTTTTGATGATACGGTTCTAACAATACTAATTTTGTTGAACTCCGAGACCGTTTGAAAAATGGCCATTTCCAAGTCGATTAGATTTGACTGAAACTGACAAAATACGTTTTCTTCTACCACGCTCACAAATTAATTCGAAAAATTACGAAAATTGAAACCTAGCAATAATTTGACATTCCGGTTCCAACAAAAGTGGTTTCGTCGAAAACCGAGATCGTTTGAAAAATGACTATTTTTAAGGGCTATATATTATATTAATATATATATATATAAATTCTACAATGACTTTTCTAAATTTTAAACTGGACATAACTTTCTATTCCTGCAATGAAATTTCAGTTTTTCAGATTCGTTGGAAAGATATGATTAAACATATTTAAATATTTTTGGTTTTACTGAAATCCTATTTGTTTTGAATCCTGTACAGTCAGTCAAAGTTCAAATTTTCAAACTGCAGCGCTGTTTTAAACTCCTTTTATAATTAAATTAAATTTATTCATTTTAAAATAAATTTTTATCCGTTCTTCTTTAAAATAAATTATTTTAAATATTAAAAATCCATTAAAATTTCTAAAATAAAAATTTTAAATTGGCCCTAAAATTCCGGGTTGTTACAATCGCCCCCACTTAAAATCTTTTCGTACTCAAAAAGGAACGAAGCTAATAGTTGTTTAATTTAACCAACTCAACTTTATTGGTTTCCATAATTTTGTTAGTTAAATTAATTATCATTTCTCTACTTTTATTAGTTAAACTAATAATCAAACATCACAACCAGCAATCAACTAGGTGATTAACTTCTCAAATATAAATATAACTTTTATATATAATCAAAAATCATATTTTAGTGCAAATCACAGCAATGTGTACTACCTAAGTGTTGGTTCTCATACCAGTCAATGGAAATATATAGAAATCCCACTTTTGAGACTCGAACATAAACTCTGATGACGCTAGCAATCATCAGAATCATCTCCGGGCGACTAGGGTGTGATTCTATATCTATCCAGTATATTAAAACTTCGAATATCCATTAATTACTCGTATATTCGAAATCTTTATATACTCGATTGTCCACATTAAAATATAATAATATATTCAAATACGTATTTTTAGATAAATTTTTCAAAACTAAATCTGTTTTCATTTTAAAGAAAATAATACTCTTCACACTCGTTCTAGGATACTACTGATCCTATCTCTAACGAGTTATTCTTATTGGATATTACTAATCCAATCTCTGATGAATTCTTTCGTTCGGTTCTAATGTGCCTTGTTCTCGAGCTCTGTAAACCAAGGCTATGATACCAAATATGACAACCCAACTTCCCCATAATGGAAAGCCTAGATTGCTTTGAGAACAATACACATCAGAACACAAACTGAAGAACATTTTATTGCTGATTACAAAAATTTCATCAGAGTACAAGAATATAATAGAGTATTAATATTTATTACACAATTGAAATACCAGAATATCAGAGATTTAGATTACATTTAAATAGCAACGGAAAAATAATACAAATATACAACTGAGAGGAATACACGGATACAGAGCTTTTCGAATACCGCTTCAGCTGTAAGCCAGGATCTTGTAAATGTATCTGCAAAAAGCTACTCGACTGCCCATGTGGAAAATATGGGCACCCGAGTTTGCCAGTGAAACAAACTACAGGTCAGTCATGGGACTGGTATGAGAAATCTTAACTTAACTTATTTAATAATAAGGCTAATCATAGGACCACGCCACTAACGCGGAACGGGTTTACTCCATTGGATTGCCAGTGCATAAAATAAAGTAAATCGTTAAACAACGCAATGCTTTTTAGAAAAATGAGACCATTATAAGACCCAAGTCCCATCACACAATGCAACGCAAACCGGAAGATAGGGTTTTACCTTATAATGGTCAAAAGATGCTTGATACGATAAAACTGATTTAATATTAGTGTGTATATGTTCTAATAAATACATTTCAATCATAATGTATAAATCATAGACGGCATGGGTACCATATATCATGTCGCCATACTAGTTCTACATTCAAAACCGCAAGGTCGTATTGGAAATTGGATTTCCATCATGAGTCGAGGCTAGGGGCAAGCTTCTCTCCGATTCGAGACACTCTAGCAAATGCCTCAGGATCACACCTATGGGCAATCCTTGGATCTTCAGGGTCGGTCCCTACCTAAGGGTAGTGGATTAATTATACCTGAACACACGCTTCCCGGTCCCTTTGGACCTATAGTATGACCACTAACGGCCTATAAAAATGCGAGGCGCCTCAAAATCCATCATCCACATAAGTAAAATACCAGCTAGTTTAAGCACCGGCACTACTCCTAGTTAGAAAGAAACGTGTGCATTTCCTGCAGTCCTACTCCCGTTTTTGACTCATACCGGGGTGTGAGGCTCGCGAAGTCACGCTATACACAAAGCTATGCCGTAATAGGCTATAATTTGATCATCCCACAAGCCCCTGCTTTTGAACAAAAGCCTTGATCAATTGCATCTTGGCGTGCCACATTGACAAATCACGCCATGCGACCAATCACTATTAATATATACCAGGGTGTTAAGCAGAGAATAAATTCTCCACCACCAATCAGATATACATTAATAAAAATCAATCTAATTCACATGGAACGAAATCCAATGTCATACACGCATCCATTTACAAGTCCGTTCTGGGTCTGAACGAAACCGGAGATACCTGAGAGGTCCTCGCATATCCGAACAATCAACAATACATTTGGACGGCTACCACTGAAGCCCTTTCAAGGTAGCTACTCCCATCATGGGTCTCAGTAGCAACGCATCCATTCGATATGAAGATTGTCGGTCTTCCACCGTCTTCATCTTCGACTCTTCATCGTCGTAGTAATTATTCGGAATGGGTTAGACCCGGTCTTTCCGAATAACTCGCGTATTTTATAATAAAAATCAAGTACTATAAAAGCACATCCAACGTCTCATTCCAATTCAGAATATCCTTCTAATAAGATATTCACATTATTCTATCAAAGATAAATTCTTTAAACTACCATTAAATCTTTTCTTTAAAGATTTATCCAAACTCCAATTTGGTTTTAAATACCAAAAATCATTATTCAATGATTATTTAAATTTCAGAAATTAATCTTTCTTACCTTTAACTGGGTTGAAGAACTAACGTCATTTAAAACATATTTCACGGTAGACCCAAATCGTTTTCCATAAAATATGGAATCTTCACAGAAATCAAATCAATATATAATCGTTATAAATTTCTGTATTCGACCAATAATATAAATGGAATAACGGCAAAGCCGCTTAAATTTCATAAGTAGTATCGGCCTTCTTTTACAGAAGCTTATCTCGATTATTATAGTTTCGAATTCCATCCAATCCTAATTTAGTAAATTAAATTGGAAAACTTTACTTTTGGAAAATTCCCATTTTAATCTTAAATAAAGATTTATAAATTCCAAATCATATTTTCGCTGTCAGTTGGGTTAAAGAACAAATGTCGCTTAAAAACACAGTTTTATTTAAGACACTATTCACGACAAACCCAAAATCCAATTCATTTAATTTAACTTCAATTAAATATTAACAAATTGGAGAACTACATTAAATCTAAATTTAATGATTTATTCTAGTTAATACTAGTTCATTTCAATAAAAAAAATATTTTCCTAAAATATATTCTTTTTCTAAAATATTATTTTTCTAAGATATTTTCTAAAATATTCTTCTTCTAAGATATTCTTTATTGAAATGTGACTCAATTGACAACGATATATTGCATGTAATCAATAATCATGATAAAATAATTATCAAGCATCCAAATAACACCCAAAGTGGATTCTACACTAAATATTGGGACTAGTGTAGATCAAATATCATCCCAACACCCGTGTGGGGTTTCATCCAACAATCAAATAATACGTTATTTGTGCACTTGGGCGATGTGTAAAAATTATCGATCCAATCACACAAACAAGTCGGATGACTTGTAAATGGAAGTGTAATATTCAGTATGAATATATTAACACATCAAGCCTTTAACATCATAGACATATATTTAAATTCTTTTTATTGTGAACAAATGACAATAAAAATCTAGTCCTTTTAATTCAATTCTTTTTACTGTTAACAAATGAAAATAAAATCTTTAACTCTTATTTATTTACCAATATATATATTTTTGGTCTCATTCATTTTTAAAAGACAAAACGAATATTTTACTCCATTCTCTTTTAAAAGGACATAAATGTCTCCTTTATTCTAATTCTTTTAAAGTGACAAAAATTGTAATTTTGTCTAATTCCTTTTAATGCAACAAAATAAGATAATTTTGTCTAATCCTTTCAATGTAAACAAAAAAAATGTTATTTTGTCTAATCTTTTCAATGTAACAAAATATGTGATTTTGTCTAATCTTTCCAATGTAACAAAATATGTGACTTTGTCTAATCTTTTCAATGTAAACAAAATATGGATTCTTGACTAATCTTTTTAATGTTGACAAAAGAAATATTTTTACTTCATTCTTTTACAGTGACCAAAAGTAAATGTTTTTATTCATATTCATTACTTTTTAATGTGTAAAAATATACATTCCATATTTATTACTTTTTAATGTATAAAAATATACATTCCATATTCACTACTTTTTAATGTATAAAAATCTACATTTTTAACTCATCTTCTTTAATGCATGAAAATATACATTTTTATTTCATTATTTCAATTTAGACAAAGATGAGTATTTTTGTCTACTTCTACTTCAATGATAAAAAATGAATGTTTAGTTATTCATTCTTTTACCATGGCAAAAATGAACATTTTCAATTCATTCCTTTAAAGTGACAAAATGAATGTTTTTTTAATAACTTTATTTTGGCAGAAACCATGTTTTAATGTAAACAATAAAATGAATATTTTATTACTATTCTAAATTTTTACCAAAAACCGGGTTTTAATGTAAATAATAAAATGAACTTTTTATTGTAATCTAAATTTTTGACACAACAATTCATAACTAGTTGGCAAATAAATTTGACGTACATTTGGCTATGTATTCTAATGACAAATAAAAGAATATTTTATTTGTTTACATTTTTCTATGTGTTTTATTTACATATAAAAGAGAAATTTTATATGTATACATTTTCTATGTATGCTAATGACGTATAAAAGAGTATTTGACATGTTTACATTTTTCTATGGACTCTAATAATATATATAGAGCAAATTTTATTTGCTTACAAGTTTCAAGTTTCTAATCCAACCTTAACAAGTAAAAATGGTATTTTCACTTGTTTACATATCCTAATGACAGAACGACAATTTTGCATTGACGCTTCTAACTCAATATAAATGATATGCTTATTTTGACAATTTTGATTAAACATAAAAGCCATGATTTATATTGTCAATTTTAATACAACAAAATTGACAATTTATTTCTAACATAACATGGTTTTAAAATGAGTGACATTTCTGACACAAATGAGAACTTTTATTTCAATCTACCAGTTTTGACAAAAATGTTATATTTATTTCAATACTCATGTTTTGACAAAAGTGTTATTTTTATTTCAACTAACAAGTTTGACAGAATGGCTTGTTTTTATTTCAATAAACAAGTTTGATAAAATGACTTGTTTTTATTTCAATAAGCAAGTTTCACACTATGACTAGTTTTTGTTTCAATAAACAAGTTTAACAAACTGACTTGTTTTTATTTCAATAAGCAAGTTTAACCAAAAAGTGTTATTTTACTTTCAACAAACAAGTTTGTCAAAAAGTGTTGTTTATCCTAATTAACTAGTTCTGATAAAATTATGTTTCTAATTGAATAATCATGTTTGACAAAATAAATTTTCTTTACATGCCATACCTTTATTTAAATCAAACATGAACATGTTTGTTTTTGTATATAAAACAAAAATATGGTTTTATTTTATACACAAATTTTAACACCCATGAATATAATATATTTTATATTTGCAATAAAATATGATTTTATCGTATACACAAAATTCTAACGAACATGAATACAAAATCACAATCAATCGATCATCACAATCACAGCACAATCAATAAAAAAATAAATATATACATACAACATGGATTTCGTACTGAATGGATATATAAATAGCACAATAAAATAAATAATTAATTTTAAAATAGAAATCTCACCGAACAATTCTGATCTGAAATTTCCTGAATTTCCAAAGTGTTCGGTTTCAGATCTAGACAGTTCTGTGTTGTAGAGTTTTCTGATACGAGTCCAACGCTTTCAGTTTCGTCCGATTCTGATTTAATTTGAGCGAGTTATGACAGTTCAAATATTGATCACATTATTTAAATAATTAATAATTAATTAATCTTCTAAACACTCTCTTTACCTTTCTCCTACATCAGAAAGACAGGCTGCCAAGTTTATCCTTTGGGTTCGATTTTAGGGTTCGGAAATTCAGGCAATGGGAGGCATGGGGTGAAGATCGGATGGTGTCACGTCGATGGGGGATGCAAGGCGCGCAAGGGGGTCCCACTGGTGGCGAGCTCGCACTAGCCAAGGAGGAGGGGCGGCGGTTGCAAAGGTGCGGGTTTGGGGCGCTATTTCTCTCAGCTCGCTACTCGAGATCCAATCATGTCCGTACCAAATCAAAGAGCTCAGAAAGTAGTTTGATTTTCGCCTTATTAGTTGTTCAAGTTATTGAGTGGATTAGAAGCTTGAGAGGGGAGAAGGTTAGAGCACGATGGCCATTCATTGTAAGGGACGACGGCTGGTGTATTTCTAGGATTAGGGAATGTATAATACAGTGTATTTATTAGGGTATTTCTATTTATTTATTCAATTATGTTTAATTCAAATAAATTTAGTTTATCTTGACGGACTCCAAATTCAACCCAACGACCCTAGCTAATAACCCCCATCCCGGACACAATGGAACATGTTTCATAACCCGATTCGGCTATTACGATATGTTTTTCTTTAAATTAAATTATGAATCATTTGATTATTAAATTCAAATGTACATTTCAATTTACCGGGGCCACATACGGACTCTAAAAATTACAGAAAAATTATTTCTAGTTATGTTTTGATGATACGGTTCTAAGAAGACTAATTTCGTCGAACTCCGAGACTGTTTGAAAAATGGCCATTTCCAAGTCGATTAGATTTGACTGAAACTGAAAAACATATTTTCTTCTGCCACGCTCAAATTTGAAAAATTATGAAAATTGAAACTTAGCAATAATTTGACATTCCGGTTCCAACAAAAGTGGTTTCGTCGAAAACCGAGGTTGTTTGAAAAATGACTATTTTTAAGGGCTATATATTATATTAATATATATATAAATTCTACAGCAACTTTTCTAAATTTTAAACTGGACATAACTTTCTATTCCTACGATGAAATTTCAGTTTTTCAAATTCATTGGAAAGATATGATTGAACATATTTAAATATTTTTGGTTTTACTGAAATTCGATTTGTTTTGAATCCTGTACAGTCAATCAAAGTTCAAATTTTCAAACTGCAGCGCTGTTTTAAACTCCTTTTATAATTAAATTAAATTAAATTTATTCATTTTAAAATAAATTTTTAGCCGTTCTTCTTTAAAATAAATTATTTTAAATATTAAAAATCCATTAAAATTTCTAAAATAAAAATTTTAAATTGGCCCCAAAATTCCGGGTTTTTACAAATTTCATTTGCTTCTTATTCAATTCGTTGCTGTATACTTTCGGTAACAGTTGTTGATCACAACCGTTGGTGATAATATGCTCGGTACGCTCAAGTTAAATGAGTGGCCAACCATGTATGGCTAGGTTGCAAGATGTTCTTATTGAACCCCAGTGTATCCCCTCTAGAGTACACTGATCGAAAGGTGGTTCCATACCTTGTCATAGTTGGAAATCCATTCTCTATTAAGAGCCCTGCAGTTTTTGATTTTATATTATGTATGGAGCGTGAGATGCAAGTGTTCCACTATATTTCTATTTATTTGACTTAGACACTATTATAATATCACTGGATTTGATATCAAAAATATTTTTGGTTAAAGTAAGGTAAAAACCATCGATATTTATGTGTGGATCGGTCTTACAATTATCATTTCTTTTCGAAAGGGTTTTTAAAAGTTAAAACAAGTGGTTGGAGTCTACTCACACCAGTCTCATGACCGACCCAAAGTTTATTTTTTTGTTTCCCTAAACTCTTGGGTGCCCAAATTTGTACGGGCAGTCAAGTAGTCGGGATTTTACATATTAACTTGGAGGAGCTTGAAGCAGGAGGCTTCATTAGTTAGCTATAGACTATCATATTTTCCACTGTGTACTATGTTTGTATCTGGAAACAGGTGTTTATAACTGTTCGAGGAATAATTGTTGTGCTCTGATGATGGTATGTATATACAGTTACTAATTTGTATTTCAAAAATTATGTTATATAATATATTTTATTCGTTCCGCAGTGAGATTTGTGTTCTTCGTTTTCTTCTATTCTAATTATTTTTCTTTCTTTCTATTTCTCATCCTCTAACCATTTTCCACTAATGATTCGTATTTCTGTGCAATTTGGATTGGACGTGTGGGGTTATCAGTTGACTCAAAGGGTATGTAAATTCGGGCCATTACATTATATATGTGCTATATAAAAAGATTGATTATTATACAAGTTCAATGGTTACAATTCATTTCAATTCATTATTTCAAATTCTTAAGAATTTTTATTTTAATTCTAACCCTCTTAGGTTCATTTTCTTATTATAAATTCAGAAGTTTCTAAAATTTCATGTTTTATTTTTTTCATTAAGAATTCAACTTCGGGTTCATTTCCAAACTAACTTTCAAAATTATATATATATATATATATATATATATATATATATATGTTATCTTTAATTTCACCATACTTCGAAAGATCCAAATAAATTCGGTTTTCTAAAAAAAAAAGGTATATAAAATTTCTAAGTGGCCTCCCCACTCAAAGTCTTGAAAATAAACATCGATGATGTGAGCACTCATCACCGAAATCATTTCTAGAGCCAAGAAGGGAGTATACACTTACTCAAAATTTCATTGGTAAACAATTTCTATCGAAACTACTTCTAAAATATAATTATATTATTTCAAAATCATTTGTAAATCAATACTTCAAAAGCTCCCGGATTTAAATCCTCAATTTCATTTTTAAATTCATTCTATTTCATTATCAATAAATTTTCAATATTTCATTTTTTAAAATCATTCAATAATCAATAGTTAATTCACTGACTAATTGAACGTTAAATGTTGAAAATTTATAATTTTCATTTCTAACAACCAAATTTATAAAGTACCAATATAATTCCTTATATATAAAATATAATTAAAAACAATATTGTGTCGATCAGTCCTACTGAGTGTTTAGAAATCCCTATTGATGCCTTGGCGTCCCAAGCCAGAATTCATAAATAATCAACAGAACAAATTAACCTAATAAAATCCATTTTATATCAAAATTACATATACGCTCTCTTATATACACTCAAACTCATTCTAGGGATTATAACCCTATCTCTAATGAGTTAATCCCAAATAGAGCCAAGGTTATCGCTAAGCCAAAGCTCTGATAACAACTGTAACAACCCGCATTTTTGGCTGTTTAAGCTAACAATGATTCACACATGTCGATTCAAATAAAAAAACAGATACTTATTGGGATTAATATAAGAAAACGAAGAAAGAAGAAAAACAATCATAGAATCTTATAACGGAAGGACAAAATATAATAATAAAATAACAGTTCATAAAGTTGTTAAATTATACATTACATAATACATCAAAGTTGGCTATCATTAAACATACCAATATGCAGCGGAATAATACTAGTAATTACATCTGTTGAGCTCCATCTTCATCTTCAATAAATGTGGTCTTCGCTAACTAAAAAACTCAGGCTGACCCGAGCACCAATGAAAATACAAAAGTACTCGGATCATAACTATAATATTCTAGTATCAGTTAAATCAAAATCAGGTAATAATATGAGTGTCACTACATCAAAGATACGGTAATTCACATCTCCTATTAAGGTGTTCGTGAGTGCAATAACTTAAGAGATGTTACGGGAATTTCCATCTCCTAAGGATTCGTCAAACTAATATTATACAATATAATATGCTATTATAATATTGCGTATTCAGTAAAATAAAGTATCCAAATAGCGTAAGCGGGATTAAATTTTTTCCCTTACACCATTTACAAACATTGTAGTCTATATAGTACTGTAAACTCCACCAAACTGGTGGGCTATCAGGGAGCACTCTGTAACAACCTTGACTTTTGGAACCAATTTAAAATTTATTTTTAATTGATTTTAATGGATTTTAAATATTTAAAATGATTTATTTCGAAAATAATCGACTTTGAATTTATTTTAAAATGAAGTTTGAACGTAAAAATATAAAATTTAATTAAAACGAACTCGTAACATCGCGGTAGTTTGAAAATTTGGTTTTGAAGTTCAATTGAATGTACATAATGCAATATAAGCCAGAATTTGATAAAACAAGAAACGTTAGGAAATGTTGAACTATAATTTTCTAACGAATGTAAGAAATTTATATTTCATGTTATAAATTGTAAGTTATGTCCAGATCAAAATTTAAAATAGTCACTATGGAATTTATTAATACTTTAATATTATTTAAGCCCTTAAAAATAGCCATTTTGCAAACGACCTCTATTTTTGACGAAACTAATTTTGTTGAATCCGAAACATTAAAATATTATCAAGTTTAAAATTTCAAGTCAATTGAAATTAATATGTAAGCGTGGTAAATTTAAACACTTGTTGTAATTCAGTTGAATTCTATAAGCTAGTTAAAAGGCCATTTTTCAAACGGCCTCCAAATTTGATGAAACAGGTTCATTAGAACCGTAATTATAAAACATAACTAGATTTAAAATTTCATAATTTTTGGAGCTAGTATATAGCCATGGTAAATTAAAATGTACGTTCAAATTAAATATTTAACATTATATTTTAATTCTGATAAAAGCTGATCAAAATAGTCAAATTGGCTTACGAAACATATCTCATTGTGTCTGCAATAAGGGTATTTGATTAGGGGTGGTATTCGTTGGGATTCGTTTGGAGTTCGAATGCTATATTTTCATCATTAAGGAACAAAGGAATTCAATTTTAATATAAATAACCCCTCGCACCTTAAAAACAATGATCAAACCCTAGTTCTAGCTGCTGCGTGGTTAACTCTTCATGAAGTCGTCCCTTTCCTTAATCAACGAGCCGAAATCTCTAAAATCCCCACCGTTTTCGCTCCAATCTGATCATCTTCACCGAGATCTTATAACTACAAAATTTACATGCTAGAAGAGGTTGACCTATTCAATGGTCACAATCATTTTTAGTGTCCAGCATTTCTTGAATTCGTGCCTACAGCTGCTGACTTCGAAGGTGTTTTCGAAGTGCAGGAGGCCGACGAATTGGATGGAGTGACAGGCGTTGGAAGGGGGTGACGGCCGACGTTGTGGAGCCTTCCGATGGGTTCCGATCCCCTTTGGTGATGGCTAAGGCGGTTTTTTCACGGTCGAAGGTGGATTCAATACTTGGAGCGATACGAAGAAGAAGACGTGGAGGGTGGATTAAGAAATTAATACGGTTAAATAATATTATATATTAACCTAATGACTTTATTTGATTGTTCAAAGTCTAAACATACATAACTTATTCAAATAAAAACGAAATCGAACGATTTTCGGTACGTTGGAATCGTGATGAAGAGAGCTTCGCTATGAAACAGATTTGGTCAGAAACGGAAGCAATTGGAATTATTTTTGATAAAATTAAAAGCTTGTTTAATTTTATTAAAACAGTCATTTTAATAATGATTTCGAAACCAATCAATATGAGAACTTTCTCACTCAACAAATTTGTATAGTTATTCTATTTTGTAACTGGATTTATATTGATTGCCTGTACTGATTTTATCTTTGATTTAATTATCAAAAAGTGTTATACGGTATATGGTAGCTCACATCACAGTTGTTTTCAAACCAGATGGATGAATGGATGATTATTTGTGTTTTGAATGTGATTTTGAAGTAATAACATGTTTAAATGATGCTAAATTATTTTTGGTAGTTGAAATTGTTTAAATATCCATATACAAGTCGAACGACTTGTTTATGCTCTCCCATTTAAGTAATATCAATTGGATTAACTAAATAATATATTATTTGATTATTTATTGGTTGAAAACCCCACACGGGTCTTAGGATGATATTTGATTCACACATCTCCCTTGTGTGTAGTTGTATGTCAATCGATTGACTGACAAACCATTATAAGCGTTATTTGATTATTTAAAGCTTATATGGCTGTAGATGCACTCTAGATGTGTACAGTAAGTTTAATAATTATTGTTGAATACATGTGATGCATGAAATCCATATAAATAAAATTATATGGTAATTGGTTGAATCTCATTTCAATCCAGAGTAAAAACGAATATTTTAATATAATATTCAGTGAAGAATTGAAGTTTGATTTAGAGGTCCGATTTTAGACGGACACAAAGATTATAAAATTACAGTCGATATCGAGAATATTTGATTTCAAAATCCTATAATGAGCCGACATTTTCCCGATCCTAATTATCGATATAAATACCATATCGACTAACCAAACCCCAGAAATTACTGGATCGTTAATAGAAAGAAGTTAGAGGGTGAGAAATGAAAGAAAGAAATATTAGAATAGAAGAAGAAATGGACAGAAGAACATAAACACCACACAAAATCTCACATCGCAGCGGAATAAAATAATATATATGAATAACAGCTTTTGGAATACAAAATTTTAACTGTATACACATACCATTATCAGAGCACAACACTTATTCATCACAGCTGAAAAACAATAATTAAATAAAGCTGAAGCCTCCTGCTCCAAGCTCCTCCAAGTATCCGTAAACACCTGAACTACTTGACTGCCCATACAAATTTAGACACCCAAGAGTTTAGGGTAAAACGAAATAAACTCTAGGTCAGTCATGGGACTGGTGTGAGTAAACTCCAACCACTTGGTTTAACTTTTAAAAATCCATATTAAAAGAAAAGATAATCATAAGACCGATCCACACATAAACACATATGGTTTTTACCTCACGATAACCTAAAACATTATTTGAAATCAATACTCTTCTGATATTATAATAGTGTCTAAAACAATTAAATAACAATCTAGAAGAACGCTTGCATCTCACGCTCTACATATATAATATACAATTAAAACCACGGGCTCTTATTGGATAATGGATTCAAACTAGCAAGGTATGGGACCACCTTTCGACATCGTATCTCTAGAGAGGAATACACCCGGTTCAACAAGAACATCTTACAACCTAGGCTAAACATGACCGGCCCCTCATTTCGCTTGAGAGTAACGAATGTATTATCACCAATGGTTGGGATCGGCAATCATTTCCTGAAAGGGAAACATCGAAAGATTTAAGAAGAAAATGGAATTTCTCTAAATCAGGTGACAATATGCCCTACTTTGGTGCGACCCACTTAGCCATGCGACCTACCCGATTTTGTACCATTTCCTGGCTGCGAGGCTTGAGGTTATGATTACTTACCTTTCAATGGTAGCACAATCACTTTGAATGCCACATTGTCAGATCCGTTAATCACTAATTGATTTGCACAAATATATTCTGGATATTATGCTAAGAGAATAAATTTTCCGCCACCAGATATATATTTGTACCGAACAACTTATGCGATTATTGGAAATACTTTGTCAAACATTCGTCCATACACATTCGTTCCGGGACTGAACGAAACCAAAGGCACAATTTCCATTAATCCATCTTAGGCAATTTCTACCCAAGATTAGCAGTAAAAGCCCTTGCACTTACTCCGTCTTCGATTATCTTCACATAATCCGATTTGCAATGTTACTGCCTATACGGAGTGGTTCTCGGATAATAATCCAACCAGTCTTTCCATATTGACAACAATATTAGCCAATACTTCGATAGTCGGCCATTTAACTATTTAAGTAAGACAAACATTCATCCAAAGCATCAGACAATCACTGAGCCCCTTAATTAATATTTCATTAATTAAATCACTTCTTCATATCCTTATCAATATTTGTTAATCAAATATTTTCAATAATCATCTTGGCCTCTTATGCTATTTGGAAAATATTTCTATATATTGCCTTCTTTTATTTTCTATACTTAGAAAATATCATTTATTAATAGTTGGAAAACATTCCAGTTACTTCTACCATTCACGACCATTCATTTCTATACTTAGGAAATATTTATTATTATATTTCCAAAATTCCACTTACTTGGGTTAAAACGGATATTGTGTAAAATATCGTTACAATAACCGAAAATATTTCATTCAATTAAACTCTTTAAACATTGATCTTCGAGATTAAATCTTCCTATTTATCGGTTAATAATGAAATCAATTAAGTTGGGGTATAATTACCTCTCAGACCTTAACTGAATACATCCTTAACTTCAAAATAAACAAGGCCACTTACCTCGAATAGTCAACACAATAAAAATCAATTATTCGTTTTTAAACGTGTATACGTTTCTCCTTATATTTTTACCAGATTTAAATTTATAGATTTCATTTTTGTTTATAATATTATATTTTAATTCGTTTCCCTATCGAAGTATATATATATATATTGATATATAAATCTCTAGTTACCAATTTTTCTTAAAAAAAAAATCTAATACCTTAAATTTTCGGAAAATTTTGCCAGCACCTCCTTTGTACCAGTTAATAGCTCAAACCTCAATTCGGCTCGCTAGGACCTTTCCATTCAAAAAGAAAATCAAAAATCCAAGTTGCTTGCTGATTCGGCGCATAAAAATTCATATAGAATTTAAATGCGTGGATTTTTGTTGGGCAATCGAATTATAAACCTTCGTTCACTTTATTCCATACCTATTCCACATATAAACGTCCATTCCTAATTTGTTCCAACTTCATTTAACATTTCGATTCAATTTGCTAATTTGTACTTTAATTAGCTCATTTCACTTTTTATATTTGAACATGTCAAATTTATATACAAATTTTAATTTGTTTACAAAACAATTTAATTCCATTTTTTAATTCAAGTTTTATATTTGATTCCGAATATAAATTCACCAATCCCTTTTTCTTATTTAAAGACCAATTTTGATTCAACTCTTTATTAACAAATTATTCTTCAAATTAATTAACCCTATTCAGTAATTAAAAGTCTAATTTTTATTTCAAAAATCAATCCATTTACTTCACTTGAGTTCATATTTAATTTATAACTCAAATCTGGATTTTTCTAATGGAAATTCGGATTTTATTTGCTTAATATATTTTTATTAATTTAAATAAAGCGTTTTGGTTTTTAAACGATTATGGCGCTGTTTTCTGGAAATTTGATTTTGACATAACTCAAAATCTTTAAGACGAAATCCAGATTTTTCTCTTCCATTATAAAATTATTATCAAATCGGTCCTGATGATTTTTATTTCAAAGAATTCCGACTTAAATTGAGTTCTATATACTCAATTGAAGTTTGAAATGCCAATTTACGAACTACAGCGCTGCGGCGAATTCATTTAATTATATTTAAAAATAAACGTTAAACTTCGTTTATTTTAAAGTTCAATCTTGTTCTCGTATATATATTTTAATATATATAAATTCAGTTTCCCGATCCAACTTAATATTTTGATTATTCCTAATCGTTGATTATTTCATTACGCGGTTATAATTTTATTTATAACTCAATTTACTATATTAAATTCCAATTCCTTTTATAAATAAATTATTTATAAAATTCGATATATTTGAATTATAATTATAAGTTCTTAGATTTATCTCAATTCTGTTTATATTCCCTATTCCGGAATAACATCCGTCATTCCCTTTTTGAAACGATTTCCAATTCATTTTTAAATTCATACTTGAATTTAAACTTCTAAATTATTACACGATAATTATCTCACTTAATTTATAAACCTTGTTTATAAATTTAGTTTCCTTGTTTTATAGTTTAAAACAAGTTCCATTTCAAATCTACTTGAAATCCTCCTATTCTAGAATATTTTATCGATTATAACTTATATATGTATGTATAGACAGTGAGTCTATTTTCATATTTAAATTTAAACTTCTATTTAATAAATTCCTCATATCTTTTCTGAAAATATTTTATTTAAATAAATTCGATCTATTTGAATTCAAATCAAAAATCCATACGAATTTATTTAATTCAATTTACATTCTAAACATCAGAATAAATATCATAGTTTCTTTTTGAAACTAATTCCAATTCCATTTTTAAATTCACATTTGAATTTAGATTTTCCAAATTATCCAAATGATAATTTTTCCCATTTCCTTTGTAAATGCCATTTATAAATTTACATAACTTCCTCTAATTATTTAATTTATAAACCTCGTTTATAATTTCACTTTAATTCCCCCACATTATTTAATTTATAAATATCGTTTAAAATTTCAATACTTGTTTTATATATTCAAAACAAGTTAATATTTCTATAGCCAATTAAAAATTCAAATTCTATTTTTAAAAATAGATTTTCCCTTTTAAATCTCAGAATCCCTTTACATGATATTTTTATAAATCAACATTCAGGGTTAGTGATATTTAAACACCCAAAACACTCAATTATTAATCATAGATTTTATGACATATCATACATGATAATTTATGAAAACAAACAAATAAATAATTAATTTTGAGGAATCCAATTGGATCCCTCCAACCTGTTTTTCCTACATCCACATACGTTAGCCAACATAAATAATACCCATCCTGCTTCAAGGCAGGATATTGTGGTATAGGAGGTCATCCACTATCATATTATGGGGCGCATAGGGTCATCCGCTAATGATAATGTGGGATTCCGTTAATGATAATGCAGGAAATATCCAACCACTAATATATATATATATTTGCCACAAACACCAAGCCTAAATAACTAATATATTTATAATAGCTTCAAAAATATTTAAATGCATCCAAGCAACCAACAAACAGTATATAAAAAATATTTTAAAAAAAATCCGGGGAGTGATTTACTCACCGAGATTTTTATTTTGTGATGAACTCCCATTGAAGCATATTATATAAATTTCATAGCGATTCCTCTGTACGTCTATTTTCCAATGTAAATAATAATAAATAAAATTTCAGTTATCGAATTTATACGAATTTAATTTAATTAATTACCCGTATGTACCAATTTCCAAATTAAACCTAAATTTTACTTAAGTGATTAGTCTACAATTTTATTTCTTTACTAACTAATTTCTTTTATATAAACTAATTATATAAATAAATTTACTTTAATAAGTTACCAATTATATAAACTAATTCCTACATTTTTAATCAATTACCAATTATATAAACTAATATCCTTATAATTTCTGAATTTCAAAAATCAAAAGTTACCTCATTAACTACTTATTCGAATGATGAAGATAAAAATAAAAATCTAACCTTCCTTAGTTTGTTCTCAACGGTTAGTTTACACTTTAATTACCACACTAGCTAACTACCAGGTTTATACAATTCAACCGGTCACTAATTTATATAAACCATTTTCTATATAAATTAAAAAAAATCTAAAATATACCTTAATCCATAATTCGAATTATCTCTTCCCTGTCCCTTTCGAACCTGCTTCAGCATAATGCTATGGCCAAAATTTTACCCTTAGTCTGTGTTTAATCCTCTCGTACGCAACAGCCCCTTGAAGTCACCGCCGCTGAACAATTTGCCAAGTGTTGTGCCTCTGTCAACCCCTACCCCTTCTGACCATCATAGCCTTCTCCCTTCTAGCACCATCAACAATTTCAAATCGCACACCATCCAGTCGCGAAATTTGAGATGCCCAAGCATAAGTCGCGACTATAGTAAAGGTGACTACAGGGTGCGAACAAAAAAAGGAACTGAATATCACCAATTTGTGATCGATCTTCACCAACTCCCCTAAATCGAACATCTTTCCAACCAATGATTCCTTCTATAGCGTTATCTAGGCATCACGTACCCTATTCCACGTCACTGTTTGTGTTCAAACCTCAGCTACTTCGCTCGAGCGCCATGTTAATTTCCCTTTTTGTAACAACCTGGATTTTTAGTCTGTTAATTTAAATATTTAATATTTGTTTAAAATTATTTAGTTGATAATATAAATTAATTTTTATATTGAGTTATCGATTTAATAATCGAACATAATTTAATTTAGAATATATCGAATTATTGTAATTTGAAATATAATTGAAATCGAAGTTAAAAACTGAATCAAAATGATTCAGATGATAAGTAGGAATTTTATTTGATATATACGATAATAAATAATAATTTATTATCAAAGAATTTGTGGTTTTCGAATTTAAATTATATTAATTTATTTTAATATGGTATATATGTTGAAATTAAATTTCAGAATATTTAATGTTGAGTTCAGAATAGGGTTATTACATTGAAATGTCAGTCGGTATGCTAGAATAGCAGTTCGTGATTTAAATTAATGGACCTCGAGATATTTGATTTTTGGATAGGTTCGAAATCAAATCGATATCCATCTAAAAAGAATAAAAATCGCTTTATATCGAACCGTATTAAATACGAGATCAAATCGCAGTCAGATCAAAATCGAATCAAAAATCAAATCAGAATCTATTTAAAAAGAATAAATATCTCTGTAAATCAAATCAAGTTAATAACCTGTGCCTTACACATGCTATTCCCTTAATGACTAAGCTTTCTCCTCTTATAAATACGCTATTCCTTTCCTCTTATTTCTTTCTTCTGAGAACTGAAAAATTGAAGTCCTCAAATTAGAACGACTGCTCCTCTCATTTTTGTTTTATTTAATCAAAAACTTCCTCTTTCAAAATTAAATCAAAGAAAAATTCACGATCGAGTTTGCTCGCAGCAGTGGCAAAGGAGGACGAACGTCTCGCTTGTCCATCAGAGCAGCATCAGGGATAGAGAAGACCGGAGTTTGGCAAGCATCGATCTCCAGTATCAGGTCGACAATTGATTTAAGCAAGAGTGCTCAAACTAGGTCATCGCAATTTGGGGAAAAGGGCTGGGGACTGCTTCGCTTTGGCCAAGGCACGAGTGTTGGTGACATGGTTGAATTTACAGTAGTGAGTTGCTTTTCCTGATGGGGTTTGGCGAGGTTTAATAAGGAAAAAAGGGTCACGTTCCAATAGCTTACATTCAGAAAGTTGGAGTGGCGATTTGAGAAGTCGTGGAGAGCAGTCGTTGAGGAGGAAGGCACGTCGAACAAGGGAAGCTGGGTGACCTCTGATTGGCCAGAGATGGCGCAGAAAGTTGATTACTGTGACAGTTCATCTTTGTTATCTAGGAACGATTTAAACAGGTTTTATTTTGTTGCTAAGGTAATTAACCCTTCATAAATTACATTCAGTTATTATACTAAGTATTGGAAATGACTGCAGCTGGTTTAGATTATAGCTAGGCGATGAGTTTGGATTTTTGTGATTTGAAGAAGGAAGAAGATAGTCATAGTCGATTAAGGTAAAATTCGTTAATTAAATAATTTTTTTAAGTAGGTGGTAAATTAAATCTTGTATTAATTTATAATCGTAATAATTAGTTCATACAAAGTTAGATTCAAGCAAACGAGATTATCATGTTGAATTCGTGTTGTCGTCTCCTACGCAATGGAAACAAATTGGAATAGATCACGATAAAAATCCAGGTGAGTAAATCTCACCCATATTTTATTTAGAATTATTTTATTCATTAAAATAATTGGTTTAGGTTGTTTGGATGCGTTGAAATTTTATTAAGAATATATTAAGAATATATTAGTTATTTAGGATTGGTGTTTGTGGCTATTATATATATATATATTGGTGGTTAGATTCCCGCTGTATCATTAGCGGATGTCCGCGGTATCATTAACGGATGATTTCCCTATGCGCCCCACAATATATATAGTGGATGACCTTCATACCATGATATTCTGCCTCGAAGCAGGATGGGTATTATTTATGTTGGCTAACGTCTGTGGATGTCGGAAAAACAGGTTGGAGGAATCCAACTGGATTCCTCAAAATTTATTAATGTTTGTTTTCACATATATATTATCATATATGATGTGCTATAAAACCCGTGATTTGATAATTGAGCATTTTTAGATATTTAAAAATCACTGAGCTAAAATGTTGATAAATAAAAATATCGTGAAAACGATATTTGAGATTTAAATGGAAAATTCTACTTTTCTAAAAATAGAATTTGAAATTTGAATGGACTAAAAATATTAACCTGTTTTGAATAAACAAAACAAGAATTAAATTTATAAACGATGTTTATAAAATAATACAGGAGATTAAAGTAAATTCATAAACGGTGTTTATAAATAAATGGGAATGATTTTCGTTGGATAATCAGGGAATTGAAGTAAATTTATAAACAATGTTTATGAATTGAATAATGTGGGGAATTGAAATGAATTTATAAATGGTGTATATAAATAAAATGGATAATTACCTGTGATGACCCGCATTGTCAGAGGTATTATAATTAATTTATTTAATTATATAAATAGTGATTTAGGGAATTAAATCATCATTTATTAAATTATAGTGAATATTTAATTAAATTAAATAATTAAATAATATATTTAATTCAGAAATAATCAAAAATATTGGAAATCACAATATTCTGTGAAGTGGGTCGTCCCTTGGATTTAATTCAGCTTAGAGTTGAATTATATTGACGAATATTTTCAATCGACGACAGTTTGAACGTATAATTATATTATAATTAAAATCGAGCTCGAAATGGCGCAGCAGTTCGTAAATTGGCGATTCGAACTTCAACTGAATATACAGGATTCGTTTTAAGCCGGATTTCTGTGAAACAAGAAACTTGTGGAGCTGGTGGAGTATATCTTTCTAGTGGAAGAGAAAAATCGAGATTTCGTCGTGAAGATTTTGAGATATGTCTAAATCAAATTTTAAAATAGTCGCTATAGAATCGTTTATTGACCGTAACGGTTTATTCGATATAACTAGAGATCGGGTTTGAATTTAGACAAGGTTCTTTTGGGAAGTAGTGATAATTTAATTTTTAGAATTTTATGGAAAATTTTAATTAATTAAATAAGCAACTTTTTGTTTGTAGTATTTTGCACCCTGTAATCCACATTTCGGGGTTTCACAGAATAAGCCAACCTACCGGTATTATTATATTTTTGGGATCGTGAGACGGTGTTGATCACAACGGTATATATATTTCAGTCAGTAGCGAGATATACATGTATGTATGATCAAATATATGTTATACAAACACAGAAATGTACAGCTAAGTGCATGTCACGGCAAAACTGAAAACACGTCCTACCTACCCTAAGTTACAAGAGCCACATACATCACCCCTTGGACCATGTTTCTCCACGTCCTTCCTCTTAGAAAATATCTAATCCCCTTTGTCTATAAATCCCCTTACTTTTCTCTAAACCCTAATTTATTCTTCAGCAAGGTCAATACCAGTCTTGATCGCCGCTTATACTCAAAACGTAAAAACCCCTTTTCAAATAAATCAAAAGGGATTCAATAAAATTCCCAAAAATCATAATATATATTTGTATGGACGTATGGGAGCATTCTCTATAGTCTGGTCTACAATTTTTGCAACTCGATCCATCCCTGAAGTTCGGAAATAAATCGCGAGACCTAGGGTTCGCTGTAGCTTGGATGTGGGGCATCGATTGGAGAAGTAAAGTTTGTAATCGGGTTTGTGGGTGGTTTTGGTTTCGGTTGTGGGAACTTGGAGGGTTTCCGCACTTTTGAAGTTCGCACCTGTCTGCTCGAACTCAGTGACAAACAGGAAGTCGGGAAATTTAGAAGGGAGCGAGTCGGGAATAGGTGGTATGAGGTGGTGATGTCTTTAACGCGAAGAAGTTTGGTGAAGTTCTTTTTTGATTTTATGAAGTGGTGATGGAGTAAAAGGGGCGCGTGAGATCCCTGAAGTAGCTCAAAGTCGCGTATGGCAGGAAGCTGACGCGCTGAAATGTTTTGAGTTGTAATGATGGAGAAAGGAAGAGACGAGGAGTTATCCGAGGGTATGGTGATTGAAAACTTTGGGGGTATGTGATTTCCTACTGTTGCGATGGAAGGGTCAGTTCGGTTGTGAAGGAGGAACACGAGCTGTTGTTTTGCTATGACCAGAAGGAGGAATTGAAGAGGGTAATTTCATTGGTAATGGATGAACTAAAACAGTGATTAGTGGAGGATGTGTTGGCAGGGAAATCTTGTGTGTATGAGTAGGAGAAGGGGAGAAGTCTGGCCTTGGCACTGTGAAGATGTCGGTTTTGTCATTTACAACAGGAATTGGATTTTTGCAGAAGGAAGAGGACAGGGTTATGCTAGGGTAGTGGCAAGTCATGATGCACTGCACTTTTAGAATGTTAGCAATGGACAACGTATGTAGTGTGCTGTTGGGATAGGTTGATGGTTGGTGGATGACAAAGCATTGTATACTGAGGATGAAAAGTGGGATCGATAATCTGACGAAACCAGATCTGATAGGACCATGTGAACAAGGACAACATTCTGGAATTGGTTTGGAATAGATCGGAGCACATCTAGAATTTATTGCAAAATAAATTAAAGGATCAGAATCAACCACCGTAAATCGTTATTTAACGATTAAGGACAATGTGAGTAAAACTCACCAACTCTGAACAGTTATATTTTTATAACGTATCCTTAGAACTATTAAAAATTGTCTGTTTGATTGTGTGTTGACTGTTTGATTGAACTGCTAGTCAGTTAGTAGAAATTATATATATATATATAAACCGTTAAATATTTATATGTTGATTCTGCTATCAGAATATTTCATATCGAAATGAAATCGATGTTAATCGTATTGTCTAACATCTGTGATGTAGGGAAACAGGTCGGAGGAATGCAATTGGATTCCTCAACATTTATTTTGCTGTTATTCATATATTTTGATATATGGTGTTATATAAAATCTGCTGATGATTTTGTGTGTTGAGACGATATTCATCGTTGTTATATGGTGTGTTAAAAACCATAAGAAATACCTGAAGGTAGAAAGGAGGTTTTCAAAGTATATTTTGAAAATAATTTATTTATATAAAATCAATGGATTTTATATATATATAAGGAAAGAAAGATTTTATAAAAGGAAATGAAAGTTATAAAATCAAAAAGGGGTTAAAAAGAGATATATTTTTCAAAACAAATATAAAGATATATATTAGTCAAAAACAAATATAAAGGAAATATACTTGAAAGCAAATATAAAGGAATTATTTATTTAGGAAATAAATAAAGAGTTAAAAGGAATTATTTATATAGGAAATAAATAAAGAGTTAAAAGGAATTAATTATTTGGGAAATAAATAAAGAGTTAAAAGGAATTATTTATATAGGAAATAAATAAAGAGTTAAAAGGATTTATTTATTTAGGAAATAAATAAAGGTAAAAGAATTTATTATTTAGGGTATAAATAAAGTTAAAGGATTTATTTGTTTAGGGAACAAATAAAGTAAAAGGATTTTTTTATTTGTTTGAATAAATAGAATAAAAGAGATATTTATTTGGTAAATAAATAGGATTTAAATCAAAGGAATATTTATTTGGAAGATAAATAGAACTAAGTCAAAAGAATATTCAGAAAAATAAATAGAATTAAAAAGGAAAATATTTATAACAGAATAGGATGTTATAAAAAGGAAATCATTTTAAGTGGAGAAACGTTATTAAAAGAACATTCGTAAAGTGAAGAACCGTTACTAAAAAGTAAATCTTTATAAATGGATAAACGTTATTAAAAAGGAGTTATCGAATAAGTTAATCGAATAGATTTAAATCAAATGAGTTGATCGAATATAGTTTATTCGAAGTAGAGTAGTCGAATATTGGTTATTCGAAGTGAGTAGTCGAATATTAGTTATTCGAAGTGAGTTAATCGAATATTGGTTATTCGAAAAGGGGGGTTATCAAATCGAATAGAGTAAAGGAGTTAATCAAATATAGTTGTTCGAATAGAGTAAAGGAGTTAATCGAATATAGTTTATTCGAATAGAGTTAGAGGAGTTATCGAATATAGTTTATTTGACAGGAGTTAAGTGAATAGTTAGATTAATCAAAATGAATTAGTTAAGTTAAACTAAGTGAATTAGTTAAGTGAATTGGTTAAGTTAACCAAAGTGAATTAGTCGAGTTAATCAAAGTGATTAGTTCAGTTAATCGAGATAAGTAAATCAAGTTAGGTTAATCGAGTTGAATTAGTCAGTCGAGTTAATAAATTGAGTTAGTCAAACCAAGTAAAACCAGTTAGAGTTAATTAATTAAGGTTGACCAGTTAGAGTTGATCGGTTAGAATTAACCAGTTAGAGTTAATCAATCAGAGTTAATCAAATAGAGTTAAGTAAAATTAGAACTGACTAGAGATTAGTAAATTGAATGGTTTTCTAAGTGTCTATCTGATGTTGGTTTCGACCTTCGGGATTTATACTTAGGGGATTGTTCTCATACTAGTTTACAATCAGGGACTGATAGTTGGGGAAGAATAGTGATTTGTAAACAAGCAGATGGAAACGTTTTCCAGTGTTAATAATATATATTTTCTAAACATAGAAAATAAGGCAATGTGAATATATATATAGATATATGTTGATGATTGTTCGATATAATTTCCATCTGGAAATAATATCGTTGTTTGCACACATGTTTTTCTTCGATAGTTAACTCACAGACTATCGAAGTTTTGACCATTTTAACGTTGTTAATATGGAGAGACCGGTTGGGTTATTATCCAAAGAACCACTCTGTATTGGCATGAGCGTCGCAAATCATATATGCCAAGGATAATTGAAGACGGAGTAAAATGCAAGGGCTGTTGTATAAGTCTTAGATAACAGTGACTAAGATGGATGTACTGAATAGTGCCTTCGGTTTGTCCAGTCCCAGGACAACTTGTATGGACGAAGGTCTGACAGAGTATATCCAACGGATCGCGTAAGTTGGTCTGTTCAAACGTATTCACGTTTGGTGGCGGAGGAATTCGTTTCTCTAAGCTGTATACCCGTGTTATTTTTGGATAAATCAATTTGTGATTTGGCGGGTATGATGATGTGACATTCTAAGTGAATGAGGATGACTTGTGTTGATGAATGTCTGACAGAGTATTTCCAGAGAGGTCACGTACATTGATTTCTTCAACCGTACCAAGAGTGGAAGCGGATAAGGAAACTTCTTTTAGCCGACACGTAATGTATGGTTGTAGACGTCAATTAGTGATTTTCGATGGATCTGACAATGTGGCATTCGAAGTGAATCTAATGTGATGATAAAGCGTAGCTTCTAGCCTCATCAACCGGTAAATGACAGAAATCGGGCAGGCAGCATGGCTAAGTTGGTCGCACCGAAGTAGGGTGTATAATCACCTATCTAGAGAATATTCATTTGTTTCTTAAATCTATCAATGTTGTCCCATATATATACGGGAACGGTTGCTGATCCCAACCGTTGGTGATATACATTCGATACACTCAAGCAAAATGAGTGGTCGGTCATGTGTGGCTGAGTTACAAGATGTTCTTGTTGAACTCCAGTGTATCATTCCTAGAGTACACTGATCGGAAGGTGGTTCCATACCTTGTCGTAGTTGGAAATCCATTACCCAATACGTGCTTGCGGTTTTGATCGTATACTATATATGTAGAACGTGAGATGAAAGCGTTTCTGCTAGATGATTATTATATTGTGGTTGATAGACATTATTATAATATCAAAAGGTTTTTGATATAAAGATATTTTGGATTCTCATAAGGGAAAAACCCGTTCCGTTATACGGCGTGGTCTTATGAGATATCGTTTACTTGTTCAACTGTTTTACTCATACTGGTCCCATGACTGACCCGGAGTTTACTTTGTTGTTTTCCCTAAACTCTTGGGTGCCCAATTTTGTACGGACAGTCAAGTAGTCAGGAATTTACAGATACTTGAAGAGCTGGAGCAGGAGGCTTCAGGATCATATAGCTATAGTTATTTTCGCTGTGTTGTAAGTGTTGTACTCTGATAAGTGCTATTGTATACATAACTGTTATATTTCAAAGTTATGTTATCTATTATATGTTATTCGTTCCGCTGTGAGGTTCGTGTTACTCTGATGTTATGTTCTTCTTATTCTTCTATTCTAAGTTTCTATCTTATCTATTCTCACCCTCTAATTTCTTTCATTAATTACCAGGATTTTTCGATGTTTTGGTTATCGACATCGAGCTTATGTCGATAACCAAAGTCTCCTCAAAATCCGGGTCGTTACATTACCATTAGATAATTGGTAAAGTTAAATTCAAATGTGAATTTAATAATAGGATTTGGAAATCGTTTAAATAGAAAATGATGAAAGCTATTCTGGTGTTCGGAATGTAAATTGAATTTAAAATAAATCCATACGGATGTATGATATGAATTCGACTGTTGGATTTATTGAAAATAAATTATTTCCAGAAAGGGTATTTAATGTTTTAAATAGGAACTATAATTAATTATGAAAATAGATTCTACAACTTTATTTATAAGTTGTAAAAATAAAATATTCCAATAGGAACAGAATTTCAAAAGGGTTTTGAATTGAGAACTTGTTTTAGTATATATAAAACAGGGAAAGGAAATTATAAACGGTGTTTATAAATAAGGGAACATCAGATAATTGAAATTTTAAATTCAAGTTTGAATTTAAAATAGAGAGTTGAAATCATTTTGAAATGGAAATAGCGATTTTTATTCTGGAATTCAGAATATAAAAGGAATTGGATTTCAAAGGGAATTTGAAATGGAAATCTTGTTTTAATATATAAAACAAGAAAGATGGATTTGCAAACGATGTTATAAATCTAGCAAAATAATTTATTTATAAAAAGGAATTGGAATTAAATATAGAAGATCGAAATATAAATAAATATATTACCAAGTAAGGAAAAATCGACAATTATAGTTAATCAAAAATATTATGTTGAATTCGGAAACTGATTTGATATATATATTAAAAATATACCAGAATGGAGTTGAAATTATTAAAAACGAAATTTAAACGTTTATATATATATATAAATATAATTAAAACGAACTCGCCGCAGCGCGGCAATTCATAAATTGTCGTTACGAACTTCAATTGAGTATACAGAACTCAATTTAAGTCGAAATTCTTTGAAATAAGAATCGTCAGGACCGATTTGATAATAGTTTTCTAATGGAAGAGAAAAATCTGGATTTCGTCGAATAGATTTTGTGTTATGTCAAAATCAAATTTTCAGAAAAATAGCGCCAGAACATTATAAAACCACAACGGTTTATTTAAATAAATAAAAGAATTTTAAAGAAATAAAATCTGAATTGCCCTTAGAAAAATCTAGACTAGAGATGTAAAATAAATATGAACTCTAGTGAAGTATGTGAAATGATTTTTGAGAAAAAAAAATCAGATTTATAGTTGTTGAATAAAACTAACTAATTTGAATAATAATTAGTTAATCGAAATTCGATATGAAAATGGACTTTGAATAAGTAAAGGAGATTTGAGAATTCTTATTGGAAATCGAATATGGAACTTGAGTCAAAATGGAATTAAATTAATTCATAAGCAAGATAAAATGATAATTGAACATGATATATACAAATATAAAGTGGAATGGGAAAAAGAGCAAATAAAAAGATTAATTGGCGAACTGAGTTAAAAATGACCGGATGGAGTTGAAATAAATTAGAAATGGACACATATGTGTTACACAGGTATGGAATGAAGTATATGAAGATTATAATTTGTGTGCCCTACAAAAAGGTACATGTTTAAATTCCTTATGAGGTTCTATGCGCCGAATCGGCAAGCCACTTGGTTTTTTTATTTTTATTTTTGAATGGAAAGGGCCTAGAGAGACGAGTTGAGGTTTGAACTATCGACCGGTACAAAGGAGGTTATGGCGAAATTTTCCGAAAATTTAAGGAGTTGGAATATTTTTATGATAATGTCATAATTAGAAATCTATATATCAATATATATAAAATCCGGTAAGGGAACGAACCTAAAAATAGAATATTATAAACAAGAAGGAAATCGATAATCTGGAAATAGAAAGAGAAATATGTATATACGTTTTAAAAATGGAGAATTGGTTTTATATGATGTTAATTATTCGAGGTTAGTGTTCTTGTCCGTTTTGAAGTTAAGGATGTTTTCAGTCAAGGTCTGAAAGGTAGTTATACCCCAACTTGATTGATTTTGTTTTTAACCGATAAATAGTAAGATCCAGTCTCGAAGATGAATGTTGGAATAAGAATTAGTTGAATGCAGTGTTTTGGGTTGTCGTAACGATGTTTTACACAACATTCGTTTTAACCCAAATAAGTGGAAATTTGGAAATATAATAATAAATATTTCCTGAGTATAGAAATAAATGAATGATCATGGAAGAGATAAGTAATTGGAACGTTTTCCAATTATAAATAAAATATATTTTCTACGTATTGAAATTAAAAGGAGGCGATATATGGAAATGTTTTCCAAGTAGCAAAAAGGGCCAAGATGATTGTCAAAAATATCGTGTTAATGAATATCGATAAGAAAATGGAGAAGTATTTTAATTAATGAAATATTAATAAAAAGGGGCCCAGTGATTGTTTGATGTTTTAAATGGATGTTTGTTTTTCTTCGATAGTTAAATAACCGACTATCGAAGTGTTTGCCAATATCGTTGTCAATATGGAAAGACTGGTTGGATTATTATCCGAGAACCACTCCGTATTGGAAGTAGCGTTGCGAATCAGATTTTATGAAGATAATCGAAGATAGAGTAAAGTGCAAGGACTTTTTCTATTAATGGAAATTGTGCCTTCGGCTTTGTTCAATCCCAGAACGAACGTATATGGACGAATGTATGACAAAGTATTTCCAATGATCGAATATGTTGGTCTGTGTACATATATATATATATATATATATATGGTGGCGGAGAATTTATTCTCTTAGCATAATATCCAGAATATATTTGTGCAAATCATTTAATGATTTACGGATCTGACAATGTGGCATTCGAAGTGATTGTGCTATCAATGAATGATAAGAAATCGTCAGGCCTCAACAACCAGAAAATGATAAAAATCGGGCAGGCAGCATGGCTATGTGGGTCGCTCCCATTAGGGTGTATAATCACCTAACTAGAGAAATTCCTTTTACTTCTTTAATCTATCGATGCTGTCCCTTTTCAGGAAACGGTTGCTGATCCCAACCGTTGGTGATATACATTCGATACACTCAAGCGAAATGAGTGGTCGGTCATGTGTGGGTCGGGTTGCAAGATGTTCTTGTTGAACCCCAGTGTATCCCCTCTAGAGTACACTGATCGGAAGGTCCCTTGTCATGTTGGAAATCCAATCTCCTATAAGCGCCATGCGATTTTTGATTTTATATTATATATGGAGCGTGAGATGCAAGCGTTCCGCTAGATTCTATTTATTTGATGTAGACATTATTATAATATCACTAGATTTGATATCAAAAATATTTTAGGTTATCGTAAGGTAAAAACCATCCGTGTTTATGTGTGGATCGGTCTTACGGTTATCATTTTTTTCGAAAGGATTTTGAAAGTTAAACAAATGATTGGAGTTTACTCACACCAGTCCCATGAATGACCCAGAGTTTATTTTGTTTGTTTTCTTTAAACTCTTGGGTGCCCAAATTTGTACGGGCAGTCAAGTAGTCGGGATTTTTCAGATTCACTTGGAAGAGCTGGAAGCAGGAGGCTTCACCAGTTAGCTATAGACTATCATATTTCCGCTATGTACTATGTGGTATCTGGAAACAGGTGTTTATAACTATTCAGAAATAGTTGTTGTGCTCTGATAATGGTATGTATATAAAGTTACCGAATTGTATTTCAAAGTTTATGTTACCTAATATATTTTATTCGTTCTGTCGTGAGATTTGTCTTCTTTGTTTTCTTCTATTCTAACATTTCTTCCTATTTCTCATCCTCTAGCTTCTTTCTAATATTGATTCGTATTTCTATGTAATTTGGGTTGGACGTGTGGTATTATTAGTCGACTCAGATAGCACAGATTTGCGGGCCGTTGCCGTTGGTATCAGATCTTAGGTTGAGCGAATACCTAGGCTTTGTGGGATTGTGGTCATTAGAGATAGGGTCAGTAGTACCCTAGAATGGGTTGAGTGTATATATACGAGTGAGCGTACTTGTTAGTCGATATAATAATTATTTTATATTGTGTTGGTTAGTTTGTTGAGTGGTTTATGTATTCTGATCGAATCGTGGGACGCCACGAAGTCGATAGGAATTTCTAAATACTTGAACAGAGAAATTCGACACAATATTGTTTTAAAATGGGTAAATGAAATAATTTTATCCAAAATTCTATATTGATATGCAAATAATAATTTTTTGAAATTATTATAATATATGGATGTGTTGGATGTTAATATTCTAATCAAACGAGATTATAAAATTTAAATGGTTATTTATAACCAAAATAATTTGTATATGAATGAAATATACAAATGAGATGAATTAAAGTTTAATTCAAACCAGAATTTGGAATTTAAATCTTGGGTGTTTGGAAAAATATTTCTGAAGTATATTAAAATAATATAGCTTTATTTTGAAAGGATTTTTGAGTAAAAATCATTTTGAATGGACTTTGAAAGTGAGAAAGCACTGAACTCACTTCAGTGGCTGAAAATAATTCTAATGATGATTACAGTATCATCAGTGTTCATTTTTGAGTTTCTAAGTGATGGATAGCTACCTTAGAAATGTTTTGAATGGAAATTTGTTTGAAAGAAAACAAGGTTTGAAAATAAATTCAAATGTTTTGAATTTAAAATGGTTTTAAATATATGTATATGTTTATGTTATTTCAAAAGGATTTGAAATAGAAACCTGGGAATTTGAATTTTGGAATTTAAATTTGACTTAAACAAGTTAAATGGATCGAAGTGAATGAATTTATTAAAATCAATTTGAATAAATTTGAGTGCACATAAAGTAAATGTGAATATATGTGTTGTAAATCATTCAGAATTAAATGAATGAAAGCATATATAGTGTGTGATATGAATGAAAACCAAATGTTTTGGTAGAATATAATTTGTAGAAACATGAAAAGTTGAGTTTCAACATAAATGAATTTTGAAAAGTTAATGGGTTTTCAACATTTTTTCTACCTTAGTAATTTCGGGGACAAAATTCTTTTAAGAGGGGAAGAATGTAACGACCCAGATTTTTGGTCTGTTAATTTTAAATATTTAATATTTGTTTTAAAATATTTAGTTGATAATATAAATTAATTTTTATATTGAGTTATCGATTTATTAATCGAACATAATTTAATTTAGATTATATCGAATTATTGTAATTCGAAATATAATTGAAATCGAAGTTAAAAACTAAATAAAAATGATTCAGATGATAAATAGGAATTTTATTTGATATATATGATAATAAATAATAATTTATTATCAAAGAATTTGTGGTTTTCGAATTTAAATTATATTATATTAATTTAATATGGTATTTATGTTGAAATTAAATTTTAGAATATTTAATGTTGAGTTCAGAATAGGGTTATTACATTGGAATGTCGGTCGGTACGGTAGAATAGTGGTTCGTGATTTAAACTAATGGACCCTGAGATATTTGATTTTTAGATAGGTTCGAAATCAAATCGATATCCATCTAAAAAGAATAAAAATCGCTTTATATCGAATCATATTAAATACGAGATCAAATCGCAGTCAGATCAAAATCAAATCAAAAATCAAATCAGAATATATTTAAAAAGAATAAATATCTCTGTAAATCAAATCAAGTTAATAACATGTACCTTACACATGTTATTCCCTTAATGACTAAGCTTTCTTCTCTTATAAATACGCTATTCCTTTCCTCTTATTTCTTTCTTCTGAGAACTGAAAAATTGAAGTCCTCAAATTAGAACGGCGGCTCCTTTCATTTTTGTTTTATTTAATCAAAAAGTTCCTCTTTCAAAATTAAATCAAAGCAAAATTCGCGATCGAGTTTGCTCGCAGTAGTGGAAAAGGAGGACGGACGTCTCGCTTGTCCATCAGAGCAGCATCGGGGCTATAGAGGACCGGGGTTTGGCAAGCATTGATCTCTAGTATAGGGTCGACAATTGATTTAAGCAAGAGTGCTCAAACTAGGTCATCGCGATTTGGGGAAAAGGGTTGGGAACTGCTTCGCTTTGGCCAAGGCACGGGTGTTGGTGACATGCTTGAATTTACAGTAGTGAGCTGCTTTGCCTGATGGGGTTTGGTGAGGTTTAATGAGGAAAAAAGGGTTACGTTCCTATAGCCGACATTCAGAAAGTTGGAGACGCGATATGAGAAGTCATGGAGAGCAGTCGTTGAGGAGGAAGGCACATCGAACAAGGCAGTTGGGTGACATTTGATTGGCCAGAGATGGCGCAAAAAGTTGATTACTGTGACAGTTCATATTTGTTATCTAGGAACGATTTAAAAAGGTTTTATTTTGTTGCTTAGGTAATTAACTCTTCATAAATTACATTCAGTTATTATGCTAAGTATTGGAAATGACTACAGCTGGTTTGGATTATAGCTAGGCAATGAGTTTGGATTTTTGTGATTTGAAGAAGGAAGAAGACAGTCATAGTCGATTAAGGTAAAATTCGTTTATTAAATAATTTGTTTAAGCAGGTGGTAAATTAAATCTAGTATTAATTTATAATCGTAATAATTAGTTCATACAAAATCAGATTCAAGCAAATGAGATTCTCATGTTGAATTCGTGTTGTCGTCTCTTACGCAATGGAAACAAATTGGAATAGATCACGATAAAAATCCTGGTGAGTAAATCTCACTCGTATTTTATTTAGAATTATTTTATTCGTTAAAATAATTGCTTGTTGGTTGTTTGGTTGCATTGAAATTTTATTAAGAATATATTATAAATATATTAGTTATTTAGGATTGGTGTTTGTGGCTATTATATATATATATTGGTGGTTGGATTCCCGCAGCATCATTAGGATGCCCGCGGTATCATTAGTGGATGATTTCCCTATGCGCCCCACAATATATATAGTGGATGACCTACATACCGCGATATCCTGCCTCGAAGCAGGATGGGTATTATTTATGTTGGCTAACGTCTGTGGATGCAGGAAAAACAGGTTGGAGGAATCCAAATGGATTCCTCAAAATTTATTACTGTTTGTTTTCACATATATATTATCATATATGATGTGCAATAAAACCCATGATTTGATAACTGAGTGTTTTTGGATATTTAAATATCATTGGGCTAAAATGTTGATATATAAAAATATCGTGAAAACGATATTTGAGATTTAAATGGAAAATTCTATTTTTCTAAAAATAGAATTTGAAATTTGAATTGACTAAAAATATTAACTTGTTTTGAATAAACAAAACAAGTATTAAATTTATAAACGATGTTTATAAAATATTACAGGAGATTGAAGTAAATTTATAAACGGTGTTTATAAATAAACGGGAATGATTTTCATTGGATAATCAGGGAATTGAAGTAAATTTACAAATGATGTTTATAAATTGAATAATGTGGGGAATTGAAACGAATTTATAAATGGTGTATATAAATAAAATGGATAATTATCATTGGATAATTGGTAAAGTTAAATTCAAATGTGAATTTAAAAATAGGATTTGGAAATCATTTAAATAAGCTATTCTGGTGTTCGAAATGTAAATTGAATTTAAAATAAATCCATACCGATGTATGATATGAATTCGACTGTTAGATTTATTGAAAATAAATTATTTTCAAAAAGGGTATTTAATGTGTTAAATAGGAACTATAATTAAATATGAAAATATATTCTACAACTTTATTTATAAGTTGTAAAAATAAAATATTCCAATAGGAATAGAATTTCAAAAGCGTTTTGAAATGAGAACTTGTTTTAGTATATATAAAACAGGGAAAGTAAATTATAAACGATGTTTATAAATAAGGGGAGATAATTGTCATTAGATAATTGAAGTTTTAAATTCAATTTGAATTTAAAATAGAGAGTTGAAATCATTTTGAAATGGAAATAGCGGTTTTTATTCTGGAGTTCAGAATATAAAAGGAATTGGATTTCAAATGGAATTTGAAACGGAAATCTTGTTTTAATATATAAAACGAGAAAGATGGATTTGCAAACGATGTTATAAATCTAGCAAAATAATTTATTTATAAAAAGGAATTGGAATTAAATATAGAAGATTGAAGTATAAATAAATATATTACCGAGTAAGGAAAAATCGACAATTATAGTTAATCAAAAATATTATGTTGAATTGGGAAACTGATTTGATATATATATTAAAAATATATCAGAATGGAGTTGAAATTATTAAAAACGAAGTTTAAACGTTTATATATATATATATATAATTAAAACGAACTCGCCGCAGCGCGGCAGTTCTTAAATTGGCGTTCCGAACTTCAAATGAGTATACGGAACTCAATTTAAGTTGGAATTCTTTCAAACAAGAATCGTCATGACCGATTTGATAATAGTTTTCCAATAGAAGAGAAAAATCTGGATTTTGTCGAATAGATTTTGTGTTATGTCAAGATCAAATTTTCAGAAAAACAGCGCCAGAACATTATAAAACCATAACGGTTTATTTATATAAATGAAAGGATTTTAAAGAAATAAAATACAAATTGCCATTAGAAAAATCCAGACTGGAGATATAAAATAAATACGAACTCCAGTGAAGTAAGTGAAATGATTTTTGTGACAAAAATCAGATTTTTAGTTGTTGAATAAAACTAACTAATTTGAATGATAATTAGTTAATCGAAATTCGATCTGAAAATGGACTTTGAATAAGTAAAGGAGATTTGAGAATTCGTATTCGAAATCGAATATGGAACTTGAGTCGAAATGGAATTAAATTAATTCATAAGCAAGATAAAATGATAATTGAACATGATATGTCCAAATATAAAGTTGAATGGGAAAAAGAGCAAATAAAAAGATTAATTAGTGAGTTGAGTTAAAAATGACCGGATTGAGTTGAAATAAATTAGAAATGGACACATATGTGTTACACAGGTATGGAACGAAGGATATAAAGTATATGAAGATTATAATTTTTGTGCTCGACAAAAAGGTACATGTTTAAATTCAATATGAGGTTTTATGCGCCGAATCGGCAAGCCACTTGGCTTTTTCATTTTTCTTTTTGAATGGAAAGGGCCTAGAGAGGCGAGTTGAGGTTTGAACTATCGACCGGTAAAAAGGAGGTTATGGCAAAATTTTCTGGAAATTTAAGGAGTTGGAATATTTTTAAGATAATGTGATAATTAGAAATCTATATATCAATATATATAAAATCCGGTAAGGGAACGAACCTAAAAATAGATATTATAAACAAGAAGGAAATCGATAATCTGGAAATAGAAAGAGATATATGTATATACATTTTAAAAATGGAGAATTGGTTTTATATGATGTTAATTTTTCGAGGTAAGTGTTCTTGTCCGTTTTGAAGTTAAGGATATTTTCAGTCAAGGTCAGAGAGGTAGTTATACCCCAACTTGATTGATTTCGTTTTTAACCGATAAATAGCAAGATGCAGTTTCGAAGATGAATATTGGAATAAGAATTAGTTGAATGCAGTGTTTTGGGTTGTCGTAATGATGTTTTACACAACATTCATTTTAACCCAAATAAGTGGAAATTTGAAAATATAATAATAAATATTTTCTGAGTATAGAAATAAATGAATGGTCGTGGAAGAGATAAGTAATTGGAACGTTTTCCAATTATAAATAGAATAAATTTTCTACGTATTGAAATTAAAAGGAGGCAATATATGGAAATGTTTTCCAAATAGCTAAAAGGGCCAAGATGGTTGTCAAAAATATCGTGTTAATGAATATCGATAAGAAAATGGAAAAGTATTTTAATTAATGAAATATTAATAAAAAGGGGCCCAATGATTGTTTGATGTTTTGAATGGATGTTTGTTTTTCTTCGATAGTTAAATAACCGACTATCGAAGTGTTTGCCAATATCGTTGTCAATATGGAGAAACCGGTTGGATTATTATCCGAGAACCACTCTGTATTGGCAGTAGAGTTGCGAATCAGATTTTATGAAGATAATCGAAGATGGAGTAAAGTGCAAGGACTTTTTCTATTAATGGAAATTGTGCCTTCGGTTTCATTCAATCCCAGAACGAACGTATATGGACGAATGTCTGACAGAGTATTTCCAATGATCGAATATGGTTGTCTGTATAGATATACATATGGTGGCGGAGAATTTATTCTCTTAGCATAATATCCAGAATATATTTGTGGAAATCAAATAATAATTTACGGATCTGACAATGTAGCATTCAAAGTGATTGTGCTATCAATAAATGATAAGAAATCATAGCCTCAGGCCACAACAACCGGAAAATGACAAAAATCGGGCAGGTAGCATGGCTATGTGGGTCGCTCCCATTAGGGTGTATAATCACCTAACTAGAGAAATTCCTTTTACTTTTTTAATCTATCGATGCTGTCCCTTTTTGGGAAATAGTTGCTGATCCCAATCGTTGGTGATATACATTCGATACACTCAAGCGAAATGAGTGGTCAGTCATGTGTGGGTCGGGTTGCAAGATGTTCTTGTTGAACCCCAGTGTATCCCCTCTAGAGTTCACTGATCGGAAGGTGGTTTCATACCTTGTCATGCTGGAAATCCAATCTCCAATAAGCGTCATGCGGTTTTTGATTTTATATTATATATGGAGCGTGAGATGCAAGCGTTACGCTAGATTCTATTTATTTGATGTAGACATTATTATAATATCACTGGATTTGATATCAAAAATATTTTGGGTTATCGTAAGGTAAAAACCATCCATGTTTATGTGTGGATCGGTCTTACGATTATCATTTCTTTCGAAAGGATTTTGAAAGTTAAACAAATGATTGGAGTTTACTCACACCAGTTCCATGATTGACCCAGAGTTTATTTTGTTTGTTTTCCCTAAACTCTTGGGTGCCCAAATTTGTACGGGCAGTCAAATAGTCGGGATTTGTTAGATTCACTTAGAAGAGCTGGAAGCAGGAGGCTTCTATAGTTAGCTATAAACTATCATATTTTCACTGTGTACAATGTGGTATCTGGAAACAGGTGTTTATAACTGTTCCAGAAATAACTGTTGTGCTCTGATGATGGTATGTATATAAAGTTACCGAATTGTATTTCAAAGTTTATGTTACCTAATATATTTTATTCGTTCCACTGTGAGATTTGTCTTCTTTGTTTTCTTCTATTCTAACATTTCTTTCTTTCTATTTCTCATCCGCTAGCTTCTTTCTAATAATGATTCGTATTTCTGTGCAATTTGGGTTGGACGTGTGGTGTTATTAGTTGACTCAGATAGTACGGATTTGCGGGCCGTTACACTTTTTCTATATACGATAGTGATTTGAATCGAAGAATGAAATTCGACCTTGAACTTAAAAAATAGAAATAGAGCGGCTTCGATTTTGGAGGTTTTGTTTTAGGTTTAAAAAGGGGAAACTAATGGTTTTTAAGAAAAGAATGACCATTCCAAATTAACTACTGAAGCTTTCATATTTGTAAATCAAATTGGGAGGAGCGACATTTTTATTTTTGGAAGCTATTGAAATTAGTAGGCCTCGAATACTTCCTGAAGTAAATGTAAGGAAGATTGCTGCGTTTATAAAAAAAGGGGAGGGGGACCAAACATACTAAGGCATTAAAAAGATGTCGCCTAAGTACCTAACATATAAAAAAGTAGATTTTATAATTATTTTGATTTGATTTCTAATTAATAAGATTTGAAATAAAGGGATTTTTATTTTATTTAAAACGATATCAATTTGATTACGAGCCTATCCATTAATCAAATATCTCAAGGTCCATAGCTTGAAGTCACGAACCCCTATTTTAACGCAACAACCGACGTTCCAATGTTATAACGCTATTTTGAACTCAACAAAATAGATTATGAAATTTAATTTGAAAGTATATATTAATAATAATATTAAATCGATATAATATAATTTAGATTCAAAAATACTACCTTCCTCGATAATAAAACTATTATTATCATCATTTTTACTTCAATAAAATTTATATTGATCATCTGAATTATTTTTGATTAAGTTTTAACTTTGAATCCTATTATTTATCGTTTACGATAATTCGATATATTTGAATTAAATCATAATCGATTATAAATCGATAAAATACATATAAACATATATTTATATAATCAACCCAATATTCAAAACAATATTAAATATTAAAAATAAATCAACCGAAAATCTTGGTCGTTACATTCTTCCCCTTAAAACAATTTCGTCCCCGAAATTAGTAAGGTAGAAAAAATGCTACAAACCATATTAACTTTTCAAGATCCACTTATGTTGAAACTCAACTCTTCATATTTCAATAGATCTTAATTCCCATAAAACTTTTGGTTTCCATTTACACTGCACACCATATATTCTCACATTCATTTAATCTGACTGATTTACAGCCAATAATTCACATTAAGTTTATATTCCATTCATATGCATTCAAATTCATTTAATTTGATTTTAATCAATTTATTCACTTCAATTCATTTAACTTGCTTAAGTTAAATTTAAATTCCAACATTCAAATTCCCGGCTTTCTATTCCAAATTCTTTTGAAATCATATAAATATATACACATATATTTATAACCATTTCAAATTCAAAACAATTTGAATTTTTAAATCAACTTGTTTTCTTCAAACAATTTTCCATCAAAAACTTTTCTAAGGTAGCAATCCATCACTTAGAAACTCGAAAATGGACACTGATGATGTAGCAGTCATCATCAGAATTGTTTTCCACACCACAAAAGTGAGTTTAGTGCTTTATCACTTTCAAAATTCATTTAAAAATGGTTTTCATTCGAATTCTTCAAAGTAATGCTATTTTACTTTATATTTGTTCAGAAAAACATATTTTTCAAAACACCCAGGATTTTAAATTCTTAATTCTATTTCTGAATCAAATTTTTAGTTCATCTCATTTGTATATTTCATTCATATACAAGTTCTATTTGGCTATGTATAACCATTTCAATTTTATAACTTTTCTGATTGTAATATTAACAACCAACGCATCCATATAATAAAATAATTTCGGAAAATTATTTCTTTTATACCAAAATATAATTTTAGGTAAAATTATTTCATTTACCCATTTTAAAACAATATTGTGTCAAATTTCTCAGTTTGAGTGTTTAGAAATTCCTTTCGAATTTGTTACGTCCCACGATCCGAACAAAATTCATAAGTCACTCAACAAGTAAGCCAACACAATATAAAATATTTTTTTATATCCACTAACAAGTATCTCTCTCGTGTGTGTGTATATATATATATATATATATTATATATATAATTCCCACCAAAGCCTAGGTGTTCGCTCAACTTAAGCTCTGATACCACTGTAACGAACCGACATTTTTTGTGATGATCCCAAAACCCCGTGACACGGCGTTAAGGATAATCATTGGAATATAACACATTAATCATCATTAGCAGATCACAGATAATAGCATAAACAGAAAATAGAATAATTTACACACATATGATAGCGGAATCATATAAATATCATCACATCAGAGAAGCACAGTACAGGATACAACTTAGTGCATAATGATACATAGTCAGTCACCATCGCCTGAGGCGGAATCATACATAAAGAGTACTCAAAATAAATATCAGTCTACATCGCCAATGGCGGAATCATAATATAGATACAATAATGGCGGAGAAAATCCAAGTCAGCACGGTGTAGTCAAGCCTCGCCATGAGCCAAAAGGTGCGTCAGAAACCTGTAACTAGGCTGCCCGTGTGAAAATGAGGGCACCCGAGTTTGCAAGGTGAAACAAACTACGAGTCAGTCATGGGACTGGTATGAGAAATCTACTCAACTTATTAACAACAATAATAAGGCAAATCAAAGGACCACGCCACTTTCGCGGAACGGGTTTACTCCAATGAGTGCTAGTGCATGAAATAAAGTAAATGGTTAAATCATCGCAATGCTTTTTATAAAATGAAGCCATTATAAGACTCAGGTCCCATCACACAATGCAACGCAAGCCGGAGATAGAGTTTTCCCTTATAATGGCCAAAGATGCTTCATACGAATAAAACAAAAGTGTTTGATATTATTACTAGTGCATATATGTTTCAAAAGCAAATTCAATCATAAATATCAATCCTAGACGGCATGGGTACCATATATCATGTCGCCATACTAGTAATACAATCACATCCGCATATTTTGTATTGGAAATTGGATTCCTTCATGAGTCGAGGCAAGGGGCAAGCTCCTCTCCGATTCGAGACACTCTAGCAAATGTCCCAGGACCCCACTATGATCCTTGGATCTTCAGGGCTGGTCCTCTCTTACTTTTGAGGATTAATTATTCCTGAACACACGTTTCCCGGTCCTTGCAGACCTATATCGAGGCGCCTCGCATTCCAACAACCACACAGGTGAAAAGTATATATAATGTCAGGGCTGGTAGGTCACTGACACCACCTTAGCTAGAAAGAAACGTCGTGCTCTCCCTGCAGTCACTCTCCCGTTTTTGACTCATACCGAGGTGTGAGGCTCGCGAATTCACGTTATACACAAAGCTACGTCAAAAAGACCATGCTTTGATCATCAACCACAAGACTTTGCTTTGCAACAGAAGCCTTGATCATATGCCACTTAGGCGTGCCACACAGGCAATCCACTCCATGCGACTGATTTCTGTCAATACATAACCACTGAGCTCGTACGTCTCAGAGAAGGGCGTTAAGCAAGAGAATAAATTCTCCGCCGCCAAACAGATATATATTTAACAGAGATCAATCAACACAGAACAAAATCCAATGTCAGACACACAGTCCATTTACAAGTCCGTTCTGGGTCTGAACGAAACCAGAGGCACCAATTCCTCGCATATCCGTACAATCAACAGTATGTTTGGACGGCTACTACTTCAGTTCCTTCATGGTAGCTACTCCAATCACGAGCATCAGTAGCGCCCATCCATCCAATGTGAAGATCGTCGGTCTTCCACCGTCTTCGAATCTTCGACTTCTCAACGTCGATTGATTATTTGAAATGAGATAACTCGGCCTTTTCAAATAACCCACGTATATTTAGATTTTCGAATCAATTATTCACATGGTTGGACTATTCAACATTCACATTTCAGCTATTTAGTTATAATTTTCATGTCAAATACATTCAACCATCACATATCAAGCAAACACAACGGAATTGGTTTATTTCCACTCTATATCGTCTATAGTATTTTATAACGATTTATCGCCATTTTTATTTAATTTAAAACAGCCATATTTAATTAAATGACGTTTCAGGTCGTATCGATGCACTGGCACTGCTTTTCACTAATTTTGTTTTACACATATCTGGAAATCTAACCGTTGGATCTTCACAAATTTTATATCATTAGGAAGGTCATTTCAAAACGAATCCAAAGGTTTCAGTTTTGGGAAAATCCGACGGTCGGATCTTCCACACTAGCCATTTGAAGTTACGATTTCAATTTACGAACTGCAGCGTCGTTATTCGATTTAATTTAATTATATTTATGTATATATATATATATATAAATATAATTGTTTCTGGCGCTGTTTTTCTTCAGTTTTGAATTAAACATTCCAGACAATCCAACCGTTGGATCTTCACAAAGTTGGTGTCGTTGGAAAGATATTTCAAAGGCGAACCCAATGGTTTCGGTTTCGGGAAAATCCAATGGTCGGATTTCCCGCACTAGTCGTTTGAAATCACGGTTTCAAAACACGAACTGCACGGCCACGTTTCGTTTTAATTCTATTTATATTTATATATTTATATAAATATAGTTCATTCAAAAATTCCTATATCGTTTCCACTTCAATTATTTCACTAACGCCTTTAAATTTCGGAAAATTTCTCCATAACCTCCTTTGTACGGGAGGGTCTGGGAAAATTCCCAAATAGCCACACGGGCATCTCATATCAAAAAGAAAAGGAAAAAGCCAAGCGGCTAGCCAACAGGCTCATAAAATCATCACCCAAACAAAACAGTAAATGTGTACCTATTTGTCGGGCACAAAATTTTATTCCTCTTCTCTAGCCCCTTTGCTATAACCTGTTCAATAGATATGCATGTACATGTATACAATTTCTATCATTTATCATTTTCCATTCAATTTCATATTTGATTTACTTTGGTTTAAAAACACCATTCATTCCAATGTTGCATGCATAGGCTAAAATCATATCATTAGCTAGTTAATGTATATTTCAACTCGTGCACATTTATTTGAACAAGTGGCTATTTTTAACACTTCACATTTCAAAGATGATAATTTTGGCGAACTAAATTAGATTTCAACATATGACTGTTTTATTTAGTTTCTATGCATGTTAAAAAAAAAATATTTCATTCACAAATATTGATTTCAACGTCCGCATATCTTTAGCATATCACATATATGATAAAAATGATATTTTTATCGTTCAAAATATTTGTTCGACAAATGGATGTTTTCAACACTTCATAGTCTCAATAAAAATGTAATTTTTGTTGTTCGATCTTTTTATTCAACACATGAACTTTTCCACTACACACACTTCTCAACAAATGAGCATTTCCACACATGGACATTTTATTTATGTTGTTCATATTAGAAAGATGGAATTTTTATTGTTGAAACTATTTATATAAGGCGAATATTTTTCGTACTTCATATATATGTAAAAATGTGATTTTTATTGTTAGAACACTTCATTCATTCACAAATGAATTTAATTTTCACACAACGCCTTTCAACACACAAACATTTCCACACATGGATATAGTTTCAACATATGGCTTTAATTTCAACGCATGAAAATAATTTCAACATATGAAAATAATTCTAACACACAAAGATTATTCAAAATTTCGGCAGCATAACGGCAGGGTAGTTAAAACCGGCACCGTCCCTAGTACGGCTCCTCGCTCTACCTTAAAACCTCACGGTTTTTGACAATGGGGATTCATGCATCTAATTCGCACGCAGGCGGCATGTTTATTTTTATTTCCACAAATATTTCCAATTCATTTCAATCACCAATGGGTATTTTTCAACCACAACCAAACAATATCAACCACAAACAATTATTCAACCATTCGTATTTTTCGTCCAATATTTCACACCAATTCACAACAATAAATATCGTCCATGGTTTGTGGACGAGGGGAGTATATATATAGATATATAATTGCTATATTTCACTTGCATTTCAACACATATATCAATTATTCTATGCATGTAAAATTCATACTTCGCTCATATAGCTTACACTACGCATGTATATGAGGTATACAACACGTATGTAATTTATATTTCGCTAATATAAATTATACACGACATTTTCCATTCAATTTCACGTTAATTTAGATTTCTCACATTGGTTTTCGGAGTGCTAAAAATCGATACGATGTCAGAAAAATCCGCGGCTTCTTCTATTGGGTAGAGAGCTTCCTTGCGGTCCCGATGTTTCCTGTTTCATCGAATTTCGTCAACACACCAAAAAGATATGATTTTTCAAAGTGTAAAGATAAAAAAAACTCACCTTTCACGAAGGTTCTAAACTAGGTTTACGGTTTTCGCGACAATCGGGGCATGAGGGGATGATCGGCGAGTTGGACGTGGAAGAGGGAAGAGAGGGCTTTCTGGCGGTGGTGGTTTGGTGGCGTTCGGTGGTCCAGATCGGCGGCGGCGGCAGTGGAAAGGTCGGAACTTTGGAGCTTCGATTCGGGCGGCACAGGCAACGAGGGGTGGCAGTGGTGGGTCAGATTTGAAGAGGGGACGGAGGCGCGTCGAGGGGTGGCGGTGGCGAGGTCTGGAAGCGGCTGTAGCGGCGGCGGCGGAGGAGAGAAGGTCTCGAACGGGTTTCGCCATTGATTTTGGGGATTTTCTTTTTTTTTTAAAGAAAATTATGAATGGAGAATTCTGATTGGCCGAGGACTATATTAAATTTTTAAATAGTGTTTTCTCAAACGAACTCCTTTTCAAACCCAACGACTGTCACCCCTAGCTAAATACCCCCATTCCGGACACAATGGGATATGTTTCATTGGCCAATTCGACTGTTACAGTCAGTTATTCTTCAAATTAAAGTATAAACATTTAATTTTTAACTTTGAACGCACATTTCAATTTGCCAGGGCCACAAACTGATTCGAAAAATTCTAGAAAAATAAATCTAGCTATGTTTTGATGCTACGGTCCCAACAAAACTAGTTTCGTCGAATTCTGAGATCGTTTGAAAAATGGCCATTTTCTGGTCGATCCAATTTAACAGAAATTGATTAAACACATTTTCTTTTGCTACGTTCACATACTAGCTTCAAAAATTTTGAAATTTGAAACCTAGCAATAGTTTGACATCCCGGACCCAACAAAAGTGGTTTCGTCGAATTCCGAGGTCGTATGCAAAATATCAATTTTCCAGGGCTATATATTCTATATAGCGACCTATCTGAAAATTCATTTGGCCATAACTTTTAATTCCCGTTATGAAACTTCGATTTTTCAGATTCGTTAGAAAGGTATTGACTAACAGATTTAAATACTTTTGGTTTCGCTAAAATCCGTTATATTTTCCACCCTGCACAGTCAGTCAAAGTTTGAATTCAAATTTTCAAACTGACTCACTATTTCTAATTCACTATTTTATTGAAATATTCTATTTCAATTGCTCAAATTCCTTTGAAATCACCAATTTAAAATTTTTAAATTGGCTCGTATTTTCCGGGTTATTACAATCTCCCCCACTTAAAACTTTTCGTCCTCGAGAAGGAAACAACAGTAAAGTAGGAAACAAAATGTAAATGCAAAGTATTGTAAAGGTACCTTGCACCGGAGTTAGTCAGAGATATCCACTCTGCATTTGGGGTAAGCTTGCTTAATGCTTTCCTCAGTTTCCCAAGTACAGTCTCTAGGATCACTGCTCCACTGCACTTTGACTAAATGAACCTTTTTGCTTCTGAGTTCTCTAGTTTCTTTGCCAACAATCTTTAATGGCTCCCTTCTGAGTGATAATTCTGGGTTCATGTCCACATCCTGTTGCGCTGCTTCTTCTACAACAAGATCCGGATCATGCACATGTCTTCTAAGTTGAGATACGTGAAATACATCGTGCACTCCAGGCAACCAATCTGGTAATTGAACCCTATAAGCAAGAGTTCCAATTCGCTCAAGTATAGGAAAGGGACCAATAAACCTCGGTGTCAACTTCCCAGTCTTGCCAAATCTGATTACTCATTTCATCGGAGAAACCTTCAAATAAACATGATCACCAACAGCAAATGTCAAATCTCTCCTTCTAGAGTCTGCATAACTTTTCTATCGGCTTTGGGCGGTTTTCAATCGCTTCTTGATGAAGTCGACTTTATCAGATGCTTCTCTAATCATATCGGGTCCTAACACAAGTCTGTTGCCAGGTTCTACCCAACATGCTGGAGATCTGCAGGGTCTGCCATATAATGCTTCAAATGGCGACATTCCCAAACTTGCTTGATAGCTATTGTTATATGAGAATTCTGCCAAATGCAAATGATCTTCCCATGACCCACCAAAATCAATTATACAAGCCCGCAATAAATCTTCTAGAATTCTATTCACCCGCTCAGTTTGGCCATCTGTTTGAGGGTGATAAGCGGTGCTCATATTCAGTTTCGTTCCCAATTCTGTCTGGAAAGCCTCCCAGAATTTGCTAGTAAATAGGGGATCTCTATCACTAACTATGCTGACGGGAATTCCATGCAGCTTAACAATTTCTTTGAAGTATATCTGCGCTAGACTTTGAGCGGTTCTATAGGATCTGACAGGTATAAAATGGGCAGTTTTCGTGAAGCGATCTACGATTACCCAAATGCTGTCATTCCCTTTCTTGGTTCGCGGCAAGCCATCTATGAAATCCATGGAAATCTGTTCCCATTTCCAACTTGGGACTTCCAATGGTTGCAACAGTCCAGCTAGCTTCTGTTGGTCACTCTTGACCAATTGACAAGTAGGGCATCTGCTAACATACAAAGAAATATCTCTTTTCATTGCCTTCCACCAGAAAGTGCGTTTGATATCGTTATACATTTTACTCACACCTGGATGGATGCAAAATTTGTACTTATGGCATTCATCCAGCACTTCTCTTTTGAGCTCAGGAAGGTTGGGAACACAAATTCTCCCATTCAGCCTCAGAACTTCTTCTTTATCTACTTGAAAGCTTGAGGGCTCTCCCTTCTGGATTCTTCCTTTGATCTTTTGAATGAAATAATCATTCTTCTGGAGAGCACAAATCTTATCGATCAAGCTAGGTGTAATTATAAGATGGGCAACGATTGCGGTTTTTCTACTAAGCGCATTCGCTACAACGTTAGCCTTCCCTAGCATATACAGGATATCAAGATCATACGCTGTAAGAAATTCTAGCCAATGCTGCTGTCTCAAATTCAGATCTTTCTGGGTGTATAAATACTTCAATGATTGATGATCTGTGTACAGTATAAATTTCTCGCCTAATAAATAATGCCTCCAGATTTTCAAGGCAAAAACGATGGCTAGCAACTCAAGATCATGAGTCACATAATTCTTCTCATGCGGTTTCAGTTGGCGGCTTGCATAAGCGACTACTTGGCCTCTTTGCATTAACACTGCACCAAGACCTCTAATAGAAGCATCTGCCCAAACCGTTAAATCCTGATTGCCATCAATAATAGTTAACACTGGAGCAGTGGTCAGTTTCGATTTCAATTCCTGGAAAGCTTCTTCATAGTCGGAAGTCCACTTAAACTTCTCATGTTTCTTTGTGAGCTTCGTTAACGGACCGGATATCTTCGAAAAATCCTTAACGAACTTTTGATAATAACTAGCCAACCCCATAAAACTTCTAACTTCTGTGGGAGTAGTGGGTTGTTTCCAGTCTTGAATCGCTGTTATTTTGCTTGGGTCAACAGAAATTCCTTTCTCTGACACGACATGGCCAAGAAATTTCACTTCTTCTTGCCAAAAGACACATTTAGAGAATTTGGCTTTGAAGACGTTCTTCCTTAGAATCTCCAATACTTGTTCTAAGTGTTTTTCATGCTCGGGTTTTGATTTGGAGTAGATTAAAATATCATCGATGAAGACGAGGACAAATTTGTTCAAAACTTCCCTGAACACTCTATTCATTAGATCGACAAAGTATGCTGGAGCATTGCATAGGCCAAACGGCATTACTAACCATTCATAAAATATGTCTGGACCTCTGAAAGCTGTCAAAAGAACACACTCTTCTGCTATTCTCAATTGATGAAACCCTGTAGCTAGGTCCATTCGGGAAAATACTTTTGCCCCATTCAATTGGTCTAGCAAATCATCGATGCAGGGTAATGGATATTTATTTTTGAGTGTCTGTTTGTTGAGGTCTCGGTAATCAACGCATAATCGAAGAGTACCGTCTGACTTTGGGACAAACACAACAACTGCACCCCAATTAGAAAAACTAGGTCTAATTATACCCTTCCACAATAGTTGACGAGTTTGATCGCCTAATTCTTCTTTTTCTTTCGGAATCATTCTGCGAATTGGATGTACCACTGGTCTGGCATTGGGAATTAGATCGATTCGGAATTCTATTTCTCTTTGTAAAGGTAAGTTTTCAACTTCTTCAAACACATCCGCATAGTTTCTAACAATCGGAATCTTTTCTATGGAAGTGAGGATAAGTTCTAATGCCGACCAAAATTCTTCTCTATTCGGATTCGAACCGTGACATGGTACCATAATATATCCAAGCTTCGTTCGAATTTTAACGATCCTTTCCGCACAATTCACTTCAGCTTCGTATTTCGTTAACCATTCTAACCCAAGGATAACGTCGAATTCGGGAAAATCCATAACGATCAAATTAATGGGAAATTTGTAGGAAGAATAAGAGATTGGCACTCTACAACATGAACTGAGAGTGATAGGACCCCCTATCGGGTTATGTACTTCAATCGATTCTTTGAGCTTTCTCTGTTTTAACTTTAATTTGTGCATTGTGTTACTAGCAATAAAACTACGTGATGCACCTGTGTCAAACAATACAGAAACCGGAATATTTTTAATGGTAAGGGTACCTCCCAAAACATCGGGTTTACCTGCTCTGTCGGAAGCAGCTGGCGGGCTCGACCCGTCATAGACGTGAGCTACTGTAGCTTTCTTCAGCAAAGGACAGTCTTTGACCAGATGATCGGTCTTTCGACAATTGAAGCACGAGCGAGGGTTCTGGGAGCCTTGGCTCGAGCCTTGAGAATTTGTCTTCTGCCTCTTCGGAGCTGTGCAGACGTTTGAGTAGTGCCCCGGCTTACCACAGTTAAAGCAATTTCCTCTTGGCGGCTTGCCAGTCTGAGGTTTTGAAGATGCTGCTTGGCTTGACTCACCTTGATTTACAGCAGGCTTGCGCTTGTTTCCGGCTTGGCTTCTAGCGCGATCCTGATCCAGATGCCTTTGATCAAGGTCTTCATAATTGCATGTCATTTCCACCAGCTCGTTGAATTCCAGCTTGACATGGGCCATGGCTCTATCATGATATTGTCATCTTAGCCCAAGGATAAACCTCTTATTTTTGGATTTCGCAGTGGCGACGAGCTCCGGAGCATAGGGCGACAATAGTGTAAATTTATTCAGATAATCTTGCACGTAAAGATCCCCCTGCTGGAGATTGGCGAAGTCATCGTGCATTATTTCTAGAGCTTGTTCGGGGACATATTTCTCCTTGAAGAGTTCTTTGAATCCATCCCATGTTCTTCCAGCTTCTCTATTCCCGGCGGTAAGAGATTCCCACCATAATTCAGCTTGTTCCTGCATAAGCCAGGTGCCCATAATAGCTTTGTCTTCGTCTCCAATCCTTAGGCCTTCAAGAATTTTCTCGCATGTTTTGAGCCATGCAAGGGCCTCTATTACGGTGCCAGTTCCCGAGAAGGTCTTGCCTCCTAAGTTCTTATATCTCTTAGCTACACGGTCTAGCTCGAAGTATTGAGCTGCCGGAGGTTGTATCAAAGGTCCTTCTTGAGCTGGGACTTCTCCCCTTCCTCGGCCTCGACAGGCACGGCCTCCTCTAGCGGCGACTACTCTGGTAGCCATTTTTCAAATTCTGTATAAGCAACGAAAAAGTCAGCTAACAGAAATGATAGTCAATTGCATAGTTAAGCAGAAAATTTTACGGAAAGATAGTGATGGACTGATCAATTGTTTTTGCTATTCTGCTCGGCTCATTCTAGGACTTTACTAGTCCTATCTCTAATGAGCGACTCGCCTTAGAATACTACTGATTCTATTTTGACAAAGTGTTTAATGTGTTAGACTCCAGAACTAAGATTAACCAAAGCTCTGATACCAGCTGTGACGATCCCAAAACCCCATGACACGGCGTTAAGGATAATCATTGGAATATAACACATTAATCATCATTAGCAGATCACAGATAATAGCATAAACAGAAAATAGAATAATTTACACACATATGACAGCGGAATCATATAGATATCATCACATCAGAGAAGCACAGTACAGGATACAACATAGTGCATAATGATACATAGTCAGTCACCATCGCCTGAGGCGGAATCATACATAAAGAGTACTCAAAATAAATATCAGTCTACATCGCCAATGGCGGAATCATAATATAGATACAATAATGGCGGAGAAAATTCAAGTTAGCACGGTGTAGTCAAGCCTCGCCATGAGCCAAAAGGTGCGTCAGAAACCTGTAACTAGGCTGCCCGTGTGAAAATGAGGGCACCCGAGTTTGCAAGGTGAAACAAACTACGAGTCAGTCATGGGACTGGTATGAGAAATCTACTCAACTTATTAACAACAATAATAAGGCAAATCAAAGGACCACGCCACTTTCGCGGAACGGGTTTACTCCAATGAGTGCTAGTGCATGAAATAAAGTAAATTATTAAATCATCGCAATGCTTTTTATAAAATGAAGCCATTATAAGACTCAGGTCCCATCACACAATGCAACGCAAGCCGGAGGATAGAGTTTTCCCTTATAATGGCCAAAGATGCTTCATACGAATAAAACAAAAGTGTTTGATATTATTACTAGTGCATATATGTTTCAAAAGCAAATTCAATCATAAATATCAATCCTAGACGGCATGGGTACCATATATCATGTCGCCATACTAGTAATACAATCACATCCGCATATTTCGTATTGGAAATTGGATTCCTTCATGCGTCGAGGCAAGGGGCAAGCTCCTCTCCGATTCGAGACACTCTAGCAAATGACCCAGGACCCCACTATGATCCTTGGATCTTCAGGGCCGGTCCTCTCTTACTTTTGAGGATTAATTATTCCTGAACACACGTTTCTCGGTCCTTGCAGACCTATATCGAGGCGCCTCGCATTCCAACAACCACACAGGTGAAAAGTATATATAATGTCAGGGCTGGTAGGTCACTGACACCACCTTAGCTAGAAAGAAACGTCGTGCTCTTCCTGCAGTCACTCTCCCGTTTTTGACTCATACCGAGGTGTGAGGCTCGCGAATTCACGTTATACACAAAACTACGTCACACAGACCATGCTTTGATCATCAACCACAAGACTTTGCTTTGCAACAGAAGCCTTGATCATATGCCACTTAGGCGTGCCACACAGGCAATCCACTCCATGCGACTGATTTCTGTCAATACATAACCACTGAGCTCGTACGTCTCAGAGAAGGGCGTTAAGTAAGAGAATAAATTCTCCGCCGCCAAACAGATATATATTTAACAGAGATCAATCAACACAGAACAAAATCCAATGTCAGACACACAGTCCATTTACAAGTCCGTTCTGGGTCTGAACGAAACCAGAGGCACCAATTCCTCGCATATCTGTACAATCAACAGTATGTTTGGACGGCTATTACTTCAGTTCCTTCATGGTAGCTACTCCAATCACGAGCATCAGTAGCGCCCATCCATCCAATGTGAAGATCGCCGGTCTTCCACCGTCTTCGACTCTTCGACTTCTCAACGTCGATTGATTATTTGAAATGAGATAACTCGGCCTTTTCAAATAACCCACGTATATTTAGATTTTCGAATCAATTATTCACATGGTTGGACTATTCAACATTCACATTTCAGCTATTTAGTTATAATTTTCATGTCAAATACATTCAACCATCACATATCAAGAAAACACAACGGAATTGGTTTATTTCCACTCTATATCGTCTATAGTATTTTATAACGATTTATCGCCATTTTTATTTAATTTAAAACGGCCATATTTAATTAAACGACGTTTCAGGTCGTATCGATGCACTGGCGCTGCTTTTCACTAATTTTGTTTTACACATATCTGGAAATCTAACCGTTGGATCTTCACAAATTTTATATCATTAGGAAGGTCATTTCAAAACGAATCCAACGGTTTCAGTTTTGGGAAAATCCGACGGTCGGATCTTCCACACTAGCCATTTGAAGTTACGATTTCAATTTACGAACTGCAGCGTCGTTATTCGATTTAATTTAATTATATTTATGTATATATATATATAAATATAATTGTTTCTGGCGCTGTTTTTCTTCAGTTTTGAATTAAACATTCCAGACAATCCAACCGTTGGATCTTCACAAAGTTGGTGTCGTTGGAAAGATATTTCAAAGGCGAACCCAACGGTTTCGGTTTCGGGAAAATCCAATGGTCGGATTTCCCGCATTAGTCGTTTGAAATCACAGTTTCAAAACACGAACTGCACGGCCATGTTTCGTTTTAATTCTATTTATATTTATATAAATATAGTTCATTCAAAAATTCCTATATCGTTTCCACTTCAATTATTTCACTAACGCCTTTAAATTTCAGAAAATTTCGCCATAACCTCCTTTGTACGGGAGGGTCTGGGAAAATTCCCAAATAGCCACACGGGCATCTCATATCAAAAAGAAAAGGAAAAAGCCAAGCGGCTAGCCAACAGGCTCATAAAATCATCACCCAAACAAAACAGTAAATGTGTACCTATTTGTCGGGCACAAAATTTTATTCCTCTTCTCTAGCCCCTTTGCTATAACCTGTTCAATAGATATGCATGTACATGTATACAATTTCTATCATTTATCATTTTCCATTCAATTTCATATTTGATTTACTTTGGTTTCAAAACACCATTCATTCCAATGTTGCATGCATAGGCTAAAATCATATCATTAGCTAGTTAATGTATATTTCAACTCGTGCACATTTATTTGAACAAGTGGCTATTTTTAACACTTCACATTTCAAAGATGATAATTTTGGCGAACTAAATTAGATTTCAACACATGACTGTTTTATTTAGTTTCTGTGCATGTTAAAAAAAAAATATTTCATTCACAAATATTGATTTCAACGTCCGCATATCTTTAGCATATCACATATATGATAAAAATGATATTTTTATCGTTCAAAATATTTGTTCGACAAATGGATGTTTTCAACACTTCATAGTCTCAATAAAAATGTAATTTTTATTGTTCGATCTTTTTATTCAACACATGAACTTTTCCACTACACACACTTCTCAACAAATGAGCATTTCCACACATGGACATTTTATTTATGTTGTTCATATTAGAAAGATGGAATTTTTATTGTTGAAACTATTTATATAAGGCGAATATTTTTCGTACTTCATATATATGTAAAAATGTGATTTTTATTGTTAGAACACTTCATTCATTCACAAATGAATTTAATTTTCACACAACACCTTTCAACACACAAATATTTCCACACATGGATATAGTTTCAACATATGGCTTTAATTTCAACGCATGAAAATAATTTCAACATATGAAAATAATTCTAACACACAAAGATTATTCAAAATTTCGGCAGCATAACGACAGGGTAGTTAAAACCGGCACCGTCCCTAGTACGGCTCCTCGCTCTACCTTAAAACCTCGCGGTTTTTGACAATGGGGATTCATGCATCTAATTCGCACGCAGGCGGCATGTTTATTTTTATTTCCACAAATATTTCCAATTCATTTCAATCACCAATGGGTATTTTTCAACCACAACCAAACAATTATTCAACCATTCGTATTTTTCGTCCAATATTTCACAACAATAAATACCGTCCATGGTTTGTGGACAAGGGGAGTATATATATAGATATATAATTGCTATATTTCACTTGCATTTCAACACATATATCAATTATTCTATGCATGTAAAATTCATACTTCGCTCATATAGCTTACACTACGCATGTACATGAGGTATACAACACGTATGTAATTTATATTTCGCTAATATAAATTATACACGACATTTTCTATTCAATTTCACGTTAATTTAGATTTCTCACATTGGTTTTCGGAGTGCTAAAAATCGATACGATGTCAGAAAAATCCGCGGCTTCTTCTATTAGGTAGAGAGCTTCCTTGCGGTCCCGATGTTTCCTGTTTCATCGAATTTCGTCAACACACCAAAAAGATATGATTTTTCAAAGTGTAAAGATAAAAAAACTCACCTTTCACGAAGGTTCTAAACTAGGTTTACGGTTTTCGCGACAATCGGGGCACGAGGGATGATCGGCGAGTTGGACGTGGAAGAGGGAAGAGAGGGCTTTCTGGCGGTGGTGGTTTGGTGGCGTTCGGTGGTCCAGATCGGCAGCGGTGGAAAGGTCGGAACTTTGGAGCTTCGATTCGGGTGGCACAGGCGACGAGGGGTGGCGGTGGTGGGTCGGATTTGAAGAGGGGACGGAGGCGCGTCGAGGGGTGGCGGTGGCGAGGTCTGGAAGCGGCTGTAGCAGCGGCGGAGGAGAGAAGGTCTCGAACGGGTTTCGCATTTGATTTTGGGGATTTTCTTTTTTTTTTAAAAAAAATTATGAATGGAGAATTCTGATTGGCCGAGGACTATATTAAATTTTTAAATAGTGTTTTCTCAAACGAACTCCTTTTCAAACCCAACGACTGTTGCCCCTAGCTAAATACCCCCATTCCGAACACAATGGGATATGTCTCATTGGCCAATTCGACTGTTACAGTCAGTTATTCTTCAAATTAAAGTATAAAACATTTAATTTTTAACTTTGAACGCACATTTCAATTTGCCAGGGCCACAAACTGATTCGAAAAATTCTAGAAAAATAAATCTAGCTATGTTTTGAGGCTACGGTCCCAACAAAACTAGTTTCGTCGAATTCTGAGGTCGTTTGAAAAATGGCCATTTTCTGGTCGATCCAATTTAACAGAAATTGATTAAACACATTTTCTTTTGCTACGTTCACATACTAGCTTCAAAAATTATGAAATTTGAAACCTAGCAATAGTTTGACATCCCGGACCCAACAAAAGTGGTTTCGTCGAATTCCGAGGTCGTATGCAAAATATCAATTTTCCAGGGCTATATATTCTATATAGTGACCTATCTGAAAATTCATTCGGCCATAACTTTTAATTCCCGATATGGAACTTCGATTTTTCAGATTCATTAGAAAGGTATTGACTAACAGATTTAAATATTTTTGGTTTCGCTAAAATCCGTTATATTTTCCACCCTGCACAGTCAGTCAAAGTTTGAATTCAAATTTTCAAACTGACTCACTATTTCTAATTCACTATTTTATTGAAATATTCTATTTCAATTGCTCAAATTCCTTTGAAATCACCAATTTAAAAATTTTAAATTGGCTCGTATTTTCCGGGTTATTACATTTTTGCAATCCTGATTATCGATATAAATACCATATCGACTAACCAAATCCTAGAAATTACCAGATCATTGATAGAAAGAAGTTAGAGGGCGAGGAATAGAAAGAATATTAGAATAGAAGAACAAAAGGACAAAAGAACATAAACATAACACAAAATCTCACATCAAAGCGGAATAAAATATTATATATATATATATATATAACAGCTTTTGCAATACAAAATTTTAACTGTATACACAGACCATTATCAGAGTACAACACTTATTCATCATAGCGGAAAAACAATAACTAAATAATGCTGAAGCCTCCTTCTCCAAGCTCCTTCAAGTATCTATAAACACCTGAACTACTTGACTACCCGTACAAATTTGGGCACCCATGAGTTTAGAGTAAAACAAAACAAAATAAACTCTGGTCGGTCATGGGACTGGTGTGAGTAAACTCCAACCACTTGGTTTAACTTTTAAAAATCCATTTTAAAAGAAAAGATAATCGTAAGACCGATCCACACATAAACACAGATGGTTTTTACCTTACGATAACCCAAAACATTATTTGAAATCAATACTCTTCTGATATTATAATAGTGTCTAAAACAAATAAATAACAATCTAGTGGAACGCTTGCATCTCACGCTCTACGTATATAGTATACAATTAAAACCATGGGCTCTTATTGGATAATGGATTCCAACTGGCAAGGTATGGGACCATCTTCCGACAGTGTATCTATAGAGAGGAATACATCGGGTTTAACAAGAACATCTTGCAACCCAGGCTAAACATGACCGACCCCTCATTTCGCTTGAGAGTACCGAATGTATCGTCACCAACGGTTGGGATTAGCAACCGTTTCCCGAAAGGGACAACATCGAAAGATTTATGAAGCAAATGGAATTTCTCTAGATCAGGTGACAATACACCCTACTTGGGTGCGACCCACTAAGCCATGTGACCTACCCGATTTTATACCATTTTCCGGTTGTGAGGCTTGAGGTTGCGATTTCTTACCTTTCATTGATAGCACAATCAATTTGAATGCCACATTGTCAGATCCGTTAATCAGTAATTTATTTGCACAAATATTGGCCAATACTTTGATAGTCGGTTATTTAACTATCGAGGAAAAACAAACATTCATCCAAAGCATCAAGCAATCACTGGGTCCCTTAATTATTATTTCATTAACTAAATCACTTCTTCATTTCCTTATCGACATTTATTAACCAATCATTTTCAATAATCATCTTAGCCTCTTATGCTATTTGGAAAATATTTCCAAATATCGCCTTCTTTTATTTTCTATACGTATAAAATATCTTCTATTAATAATTGGAAAACATTCTAGTTACTTCTCCCATTCACACCATTCATTTCTATGCTTAGGAAATATTTATTATTATATTTCCAAAATTCCACTTACTTGGGTTAAAACGAACGTTGTGTAAAACATTGTTACAACAACCCAAAATATTTCATTCAACTAAATCTCTTTAAACATTGATCTTCGAATCTAAGTCTTCCTATTTATCGGTTAATAATGAAATCAATAAAGTTGGGGTATAATTACCTCTTAGTCCTTGATTTAGAACATCTTTAACTTCAAAACAGACAAGACCACTTACCTCGAATAATCAACACCATAAAAACCAATTATTCATTTTTAAATGTGTATACGTTTCTCTTTCTATTTTTACCAGATTTAAATTTATAGATTTTCTTTTTATTTATAATATTCTATTTAAATCCGCTTCCTTATGGAAATCTATATATATTGATAAATGAATTTCTAGTTACCACTTTTTCTTAAAAAAAAATCTAACACCTAAAATTTTTGGAAAATTTTACCAGCACTTCCTTTGTACTGGTCAATAGCTCAAACCTCAATTCTCCTCTCTAGGCCCTTTCCATTCAGAAAGAAAATAAAAAAGGAAAATGGCATGCTGATTCGACGCATAAAACTCATATGGAATTTAAATGTGTACCTTTTTGTCAGGCACCCGAATTATAAATCTTCGTTCTCTTTATTTCACACCTATTCCATATATATACATCCATTCCTAATTTAGTCCAACTTCATTTAACATTTCCATTCAATTTGCTAATTTATTCTTTAATTAGCTCATTAGCCCATTTTATATTTGAACATGTCAGTGCAATTTTTATTTTGTTTACAAACCAATTTAATTCCATTTTCAATTCAAGTTTTATTTTCGATTCCAAATAAAAATTCACAAATCCCTTTTTCTTATTTAAAACCCAATTTCGATTCAACTCTTCATTTACTAATTATTCTTCAAATTAGTTAACCCTATTCAGTAATTAAAATTCTGATTTTTATTTCAAAATCAATCCATTTACTTCATTTGACTTCATATTTATTTTATAACTCAAATCTGGATTTTTCTAATGGAAATTCAGATTATGTTTGATTAAAATCCTTTTACTAATTTAAATAAACCATTATGATTTTTGAACGATTATGGCGCTGTTTTTCTAGAAATTTGATTTTGACATAACTCAAAATCTTTAAGACAAAATCCAGATTTTTCTCTTTCATTAGAAAACTATTATCAAATCGGTCCTGATGATTCTTGTTTCATAGAATTCCGAATTAAATTGAGTTTCATATACTCACTTGATGTTCGAAATGCAAAATTACGAACTACCGTGCTGCAGCGAATTCGTTTTAATTATATTTAAAAATAAACGTTAAACTTCGTTTATTTTAAATTTCAATCTCATTCTTATATATATTTTAATATATATAAATTCAGTTTCCCAATGCAACTTAATATTTTGATTATTCCTAATCATCGATTATTTCATTACTTGGTTATAATTTTATTTATAACTCAATATAATATATTAAATTCCTGTTCCCTTTATAAATAAATTATTTATAAAATTTGATATAATCGAATTCTAATTATAAATTCTTAGATTTATCTCAATTCTGTTTATATTCCGAATTCTGGAATAACATCCATCATTCCCTTTTTGAAATGATTTCCAATTCATTTTTAAATTCATACTTGAATTTAAACTTCTAAATTATCTGTAACGTCCCGCCAATTTGACCGTCTCAAATCGTTATTTAAACCAGCTTAAAACGTTCAAACCGACGGATCGTTATTTAGCTTAGCGAGTTTAAAAATAGAATCAACATAGAAACACGGAATAAACAAATAACACAGTAATGAACAACGGAATAAACTTTTGTATATAATCAAAAATTTTGATACAAGAATTTTCTCTATACAGCGGAACGAAAATATCATTTAAATACAAGAAAATAGTTATTGTTTTAAATCTTCAGAGTGCGCTTGTCTTTGGAATCCCCAGCCTTGCAAATCTTCAAATTTGTGAGCTGAAATCTGCACTGCTCGGGTCTGACCCGAGCATTTTATGCAAAAACATAAAACACTCGAGTCAGGATTAATCATAGTTCAAGTAAATTAACTTCAATATAACTGAAATGTAATAGTTAATCATATCAAATTATTAATTTCCAAATACATCGAACCCATAAGAAACTGACGGAATATCATAACAACTTGGGACGAAACCAATCAGGTTAGCAAATGAATCCATATACATATACATATATATATATATATATATATATATAAACTAAAAACCATGCTTATAAATTTTTATTTTTAGGGACAACGGTCGCGGAAGCCTGCATGTACACACGTGTACAGGTACACGTGTGCACTGCCCCAGCATCTCGCAACTAGTATGGCAATGAATGAAACTTAACGAGCAATAGTTCCAAAATGCCAAGGTTCTCATACAACTTAAGTGCAGATAGCAAGGGACCACATGAGCAAAGCAGCATAAAAGAAATAATAAGGCAGCAAGTAATGCAGTCAAGTGATTGGACAAATGGTGGATAGAATACACCATTTAACTATAAAATCAAGGAAAGCATTGTGGTATTCAGTGGGGCTTATACACATGCTCCTGTTAACTCTATATACATGCAAAACATAATGTATTTCAGAGTGTACTCAGGAGTTAGAACATTGTATGGGTGATGCGCGTGTTAAGTTTAAACACAGGAAAACCAGCTAAGAACCACCACAACATTAGAGCAACAATGTCATAATTATTTCAGATATCCACTCTCCCTATTTTTAGTTTCAAAGTGACAGGATACCAAATATCAAGCTCACACGCTTTAACCATTCCATGTATTATTTCTACTGTCATTATCTTAAGCATTAACAATTCCATGCTTTAACAATTCCATAATATAATCCAGTTTATCATTTTTTTTTCTAAAAGGGCCACACAGAGGATGTTGTAGCGAATATGTAGACATGAACCCCAAATTTTAAATCTTCATGTTAGCTAAAATTACATGGTGTATATATAAAGATATGGTAACGACAGTTTGAGGATTAGTTCAAGTAATGACCTACTAGTCAATTTCCTTTACCATGTTAGTTAATACCCACAGTCACTAATTATAGTTGGCATGTAACCATTTTGGTAAATAATTTATTCAGTCCATAAGCACCAACTCACACATTTACAAAGCACACTCAAAATAGTAAAACAGATGTGAGTATATGATAGACAACCATTTGAGAACACAGACATAAACTTCAATGCACATGCAACAAGCTCCAGGTTTTAACTAAAACAGTATGAGTTTCAAACATTTATTTTACCACTTAAGAAATTTGGGCCATACCCATTTTATAAATTAAATTAACAATATAAATCTTCAACTAGATCTCTGTCAAAAGGTGTAAAACATAGTAAAGTGAAAAATGTCAAAAATACAGGTCACATGCGCCCACAAAATTATGCATGCAGCACTAACTTATTTCAGCTGCAACTAAAATGACAAAAACATCTATATATAACACAGCTTTGGTCCCTTGTTTACTGGTTATCCAAGTGACAGTCATTCATATGGATATTGAGTATCATACATTACAGTACAAAATGCATGTTAAGTTACGGCAATCAATACATTGTTGCTGGCTTTTATTCACTGAAAGGTTTCAACACTTTCCACTTGCTGTGTCAATGCAATATGAACATACATGGAAGCATATAGATAAGTTAACCCAAAAATCACTACATGGATAGGTAACCAAGTTTACATTCATTCAGACTTAGATATGCATATGCACAAAATAGAAAAAAGCCTCAGTTTTAGTTACAAAATGGAAAAGACTCAAGGTTTAGGATGTACCAAAATTGAATTATTATATGTACAGGAGCATCCCAAAAGATAGGCTTCAAAGTTATCAGTAATAAAAGTATTCAGCCATGACATAAAGACAACCCCGTAAACAAGGTAACCCGGTTTCATAACAAGGAGGTTTAGTCAAGACTCTGGTTCGAATGACCAGAGCATTACCAAGATCGTTAAAAGGGTTTTATATAGTTTCAATATGAAAATATGGACAACAAACTCCTTTTCTTTTTTTCTCTTGTTTCATTCTATTGACAGTATGATGACCCCAAGACCACAAAGGAACAGTGCAGCAACTCAAATCAGTGGATAAGGACAAGCAACAATTATCAAAATGCAATCCATTATCAATCAATGTAAAACCCAAGTCAGAAACACCACAAAAAAAAACTATTAGTATTAGTTTGTATTAAAATTAAAGTACTTGGACTAGAATTAATCAATCGTGAGTTCCCAAAAGAAACTCACCTCTAACAACGGATAAAAGGTTGCAGCCGACCCATGGAACAACGACGACGACTCGCAAGCAATTGACTCGAAGCGCGGTGTCTTCGGCTCGATTTGGAGAAGGCTGGTCAAGGCGTCGGAGTAGTGGCGCGAGATTTCAACTTTGGGTAGCTGGAACTCAAAGGAGAACCTGCCATGGTTACGGCGGCAAATTACCCAAATAGGCGGAAGTGATTTTCGCTGGGAGGAGAGGAACGAACTGATAGGAGGCCATTTAATTTTTGATTTGGGTAAAGATGTTAATTTTTCAAGCGCCATTAAAATTGAAGAAGAGAAAAAGAACGGATTTTTTTGCTGAAGCAATTCGGGGATCTAGGGTTGATTTATAATAATCGGATCCGTGGGGCGCAAGGAAACGAAGTGAGCTGAATTGGGGTAGGTCGTTACTACGTACGAAATTACTTGACGTTGAAGGAAAGTTACATCTGTTTTTAATATATATATATTTTTTACCGCGAAATACCCTATAACGCTCTGACTTCGTACCGCTAACGCAACTTCCAAACGCGATAAAAATTATACATACCGCTTCGTCTTCACATTTTGAATTTAATAAAATTATTCCGATCGTAATCCGACTCCGGTTTTATACGACATTATTTTTATATTTAAATTATTTACATTCCACTGATTTTATTCCATTTGTTCACCACCAACTGTATTCGTTTCCAAATTTTGAAACGTTAAATTCTATTTTCTTTATACACATGTCTTAACCAATTTCCAAATATTCTAACAATTAAAATTCTCCAATTCGTTTAACGTCGAAAATATTTATTTTTAAATCCGACCATTTATATTTTTAGTCGAAATCCAGATCAAATATCCAATCAAATCTATTTCAAATATTCAACTGATTTTTAATACTTAAATCTTCAATAAATTTTATTTCCAACTCCTCAAAATTTCCGGGTCGTTACAATCTTCCCCCCTTTAAAACTTTTCGTCCTCGAAAAGGGGAGATAGTTAGAATTATACCAACTACACTCCAATTTTTCATATTTGTGTGAAATTGTTACACAACTAAATTAGATATCGACATTTAAGTAATCGAAGTTTCTTGTTTATACACCACATTCAATTTACTCGGAAAATCAAATTTTCTTTCTTTGAAAATCCATTTTGATCAACCACAATTTTCTTTATCTTCCGAATCGGATTTTGTTTATGCTCTTTATACTACTATATTCATCTTTCTTATACCCATTTCCATTTCAAATTATCTCGAGATATTCCTCAATTTCTCACTCCATTTAATCTTCCGAGAGATCCAAAATCATATAAATTTCTTTATATCTCTTTTGTCAATATTGACTTATCCATATCATCATGAATTTAATCCATTAATCTTCCCCAATACTCATTGAAGACTACAAATAACATTTCCTCTTCAAGTCTCAAATTTGCCGGCTTGAAAATTTTCCGAGGTCCGAAATCCTTTGACTTTTATATAGAAATATTGATATTATTACTACAAAGATATAGATTAGAAAATACTCCAAAATTCTTTTTCTTAATTTATTGAGTACAATTTTATATTTCAAATTATTGTTTGAAAATATTTGATAACTCGAAGTTTGACAAGTCTATTGTCGTCCTTATAGATGTTAGGCATACGCTGGCCAGGCGCACGACTAAAATCTCCAAGTACTAAATATCCTTGCTTTAACTCGCAGTGAAAATATTTCAAAAATTCTTTTAAAAACAAATACGAAAAGTACCAATGTGATATCGATATGTTGACTGTTCATGAATCGCAGATACACAATGGTTTCGTCTGGATCCCCCAGAAAACATCCGTATCCGTAGGAAATCACTTCCCTGCGAATTTCGTCATGGACAGATCAACGGAAAATATTTACGAATCAAAAGACTTTCTGATGTCACTGAGCGTTGATTGCTCTCTCTCAGAATCACGGAAACAAATCAAGGAATTTTGAAGATACTTCAAGTCATGAGAACAAAACAAGTCCCAAAGACAAACCAGGTCACGAAGACCAATCAAGTCACGAAGACTAACTGCTGCATCAACATGTGGCTCACTATCATTAAGATATCTCAAATACTATGGACCGCAGGTACACAATGGTTACGCCTGGGTCCCCCAGGAAACATCCATACCCGTAAGCTTTCACAGCTCTACGGATTACGCCCTTCCAATTCGACTGTAGATCACAGCAGTCACAATGGTTACGCCTGATTCCCTCAGGAAACATCCGTCCGCCTTAGGCTATCTGCAGCCCTGCGAATTTCGCTACACGGTCGAATTCCAACGACTCTAGATCGCAGCGATCACAATGGTTACGCCTGATTCCCTCAAGAAACATCCGACCGCCGTAGGCTATCTGCAGCCCTGCGAATTACGCTAGCAGTCGTGCTCAATGGTAACTCATGAGTTTTATGTCCGGACAACCTACCGCCACCAGCAGCACTGCAGATTGCGCTATCTGCAGTCCTTTTACATAAGCTCGAAATTCAAAGAAGAAGGATGGTACTTCCCTTATTTTGGTTTGAAAACATATAATACTATATAGTACTTCATTTCAAAATTCTCATAAATCGTACTTATGTCAACTTACATAAGATCTGCTTTTCAAATCAAATGTCCAAACACCTTATTCTTATAAAATTTCCATTCAAAATTTAAAACTCCATTTCCGCTCCCGATCAATTCAGATCTTTCCAAACACACATTTATAAATCTATTGGTTATAACCCAAATTTTCTTTCAAATTTCTAATTATAAAATTCATCACTTCATCAACATCTTTATTTTCTCAAAATTCCGGATTTTTCTTCTTATCACAAATTTTTCCTTCACGCATTATCACTTCTTCACATTCATACTTTGACCGTCAATTAGCAAGCGAACAACTTCCTAAGTATCAACCCCGAAGGCTGAAACCAACATCAGATCAACACTCAGGAAATTATTCACTTAACTAACCTCCAGTCACTTTCTAGATTCCTTAATTCCATTTCTAATTCTTTATCAAATCATCGCTCACGAAATTTTCGAATTCGAATTACCATTCCATTTCTCTTACATTCTGTCGTCCTTCATTTTCAACGTGCGGCTCTTTGTTGTTCAGTTCTCATTATTCTGATTTGTCAAAACCCGTTAACTTCTCACAATCTTTGAAAACAACCCATATTCATTTTCTACAATTCTAGAAAATCTCCTATTACCATTAGAAAACAATTCCATATTTTTGCAGATCTTTAATAGAAATATACTTTATTCTCAGGGGGGATATTTCTAAATTCGTTACTTGAATTAAACAGATATTAAATAAAACACTACTATTTTCACTTAACTACTGACACTCATTTACTTCACTTAACCACTCTTGCTATCGAATTATTTCTCCGTCAACAATGAAGTCAGTCAAGTTGGGGTACGATTACCTCTCAGACCTTAACTGGACAACATCATTAACTTTGAAACAGATAAGTTCGCAACTTCGAAACTTTCATTCTCATAACTTTCAAATTCAAATTAAAATTTTACTTTTTAACGAAAATCGTTGATTGTAACAATCATTCATGCCTCGAAATATTTAACTTTAAAATATACTTTATTTATTGAATACATAATTAATTACTTATATATTAAATTTAAAATGGAAAATAAATAATATTTTCCTGAAACTCGACATAATCGTCTCCCATAAATAACTTCTTTTCGAATAATCTATTATTCAATACCATATTCCGAACTTCGGAAAATATTCTGAACTTCAGAACAATCTCACCGTACTGGTTAACTTCATCACCTCCATCTCCAATTTCAATCGCAACATATTCGTTTTCAAATGTTATTTACTTCAAAAAAAAAAGTAAATATTTCTTTTATCAAAATCCAAACTCGTCACATCCAATTAGCTTTCATTTCACTTGAACCTCGATTCAAATCTTTATTCATATTTTGCTCCATTTACAACTCTCGTTCATACTTCGCTTCTTGATAATTAATTAACAAGTTTGTACCTCACTATTGAATCCATGTATTCGATTATACCAATTATAAATTATCTTGCCAATAAACTTCGACACAATTATAATTATACCCTTTTCAATTTTATTATTTTATACTCCAAATTCAAAATAAAATTCATCGTCTCATTTCCGAAACGATTTTTAATTTCCTCTCAATCAAATTCTTATCTGAAATCTTATTCCAATAAATTTCAATTATTTTTTTATCGCCAAAACACATAATTGATTCATCGATTCTATTATACTTATCTTCCTTAAATGTCGTTCGATGATAGGTTCGAGATTCAAATACAAAGGAATCTTATCGAAGAATAATTCTCGCAAACCTGGATTCGAAGACTTCCGAAGACTGGGGATTCCGAAAAAAATTTAAATCTCAAAATAAATTTTTGTTTCCGCTGTATTTTTCCAAAATACTAAATTTCAAAATATATAATATTTCCAAAATATTTTTCCATTCAAAATTTATTTTAAAATTGTTTACACTTTTCAAAAATTATATTTTGAAATCCTTTTATTTTCAAAATCCGCTTTTCCAGTGTCGATCCTACTCATTTAAACTCGATAAGCTATGCTCTGAATAAACCAAAGCTCTGATACCACTTGTAACGTCCCGCCAATTTGACTGTCTCAAATCGGTATTTAAACCAACTTAAAACGTTCAAACCGACGGATCGTTATTTAGCTTAGCGAGTTTAAAAATAGAATCAACATAGAAACACGGAATAAACAAATAACACAGTAATGAACAACGGAATAAACTTTTGTATATAATCAAAAAATTTGATACAAGAATTTTCTCTATACAGCGGAACGAAAATATCATTTAAATACAAGAAAATAGTTATTGTTTTAAATCTTCAGAGTGCGCTTGTCTTTGGAATCCCCAGCCTTGCAAATCTTCAAATTTGTGAGCTGAAATCTGCACTGCTCGGGTCTGACCCGAGCATTTTATGCAAAAACATAAAACACTCGAGTCAGGATTAATCATAGTTCAAGTAAATTAACTTCAATATAACTGAAATCTAATAGTTAATCATATCAAATTATTAATTTCCAAATACATCGAACCCATAAGAAACTGACGGAATATCATAACAACTTGGGACGAAACCAATCAGGTTAGCAAATGAATCCATATACATATACATATACATATATATATAAACTAAAAACCATGCTTATAAATTTTTATTTTTAGGGACAACGGTCACGGAAGCCTGCATGTACACACGTGTACAGGTACACGTGTGCACTGCCCCAGCATCTCGCAACTAGTATGGCAATGAATGAAACTTAACGAGCAATAGTTCCAAAATGCCAAGGTTCTCATACAACTTAAGTGCAGATAGCAAGGGACCACATGAGCAAAGCAGCATAAAAGAAATAATAAGGCAGCAAGTAATGCAGTCAAGTGATTGGACAAATGGTGGATAGAATACACCATTTAACTATAAAATCAAGGAAAGCATTGTGGTATTCAGTGGGGCTTATACACATGCTCCTGTTAACTCTATATACATGCAAAACATAATGTATTTCAGAGTGTACTCAGGAGTTAGAACATTGTATGGGTGATGCGCGTGTTAAGTTTAAACACAGGAAAACCAGCTAAGAACCACCACAACATTAGAGCAACAATGTCATAATTATTTCAAATATCCACTCTCCCTATTTTTAGTTTCAAAGTGACAGGATACCAAATATCAAGCTCACACGCTTTAACCATTCCATGTATTATTTCTACTGTCATTATCTTAAGCATTAACAATTCCATGCTTTAACAATTCCATAATATAATCCAGTTTATCATTTTTTTTCTAAAAGGGCCACACAGAGGATGTTGTAGCGAATATGTAGACATGAACCCCAAATTTTAAATCTTCATGCTAGCTAAAATTACATGGTGTATATATAAAGATATGGTAACGACAGTTTGAGGATTAGTTCAAGTAATGACCTACTAGTCAATTTCCTTTACCATGTTAGTTAATACCCACAGTCACTAATTATAGTTGGCATGTAACCATTTTGGTAAATAATTTATTCAGTCCATAAGCACCAACTCACACATTTACAAAGCACACTCAAAACAGTAAAACAGATGTGAGTATATGATAGACAACCATTTGAGAACACAGACATAAACTTCAATGCACATGCAACAAGCTCCAGGTTTTAACTAAAACAGTATGAGTTTCAAACATTTATTTTACCACTTAAGAAATTTGGGCCATACCCATTTTATAAATTAAATTAACAATATAAATCTTCAACTAGATCTCTGTCAAAAGGTGTAAAACATAGTAAAGTGAAAAATGTCAAAAATACAGGTCACATGCGCCCACAAAATTATGCATGCAGCACTAACTTATTTCAGCTGCAACTAAAATGACAAAAACATCTATATATAACACAGCTTTGGTCCCTTGTTTACTGGTTATCCAAGTGACAGTCATTCATATGGATATTGAGTATCATACATTACAGTACAAAATGCATGTTAAGTTACGGCAATCAATACATTGTTGCTGGCTTTAATTCACTGAAAGGTTTCAACACTTTCCACTTGCTGTGTCAATGCAATATGAACATACATGGAAGCATATAGATAAGTTAACCCAAAAATCACTACATGGATAGGTAACCAAGTTTACATTCATTCAGACTTAGATATGCATATGCACAAAATAGAAAAAAGCCTCAGTTTTAGTTACAAAATGGAAAAGACTCAAGGTTTAGGATGTACCAAAATTGAATTATTATATGTACAGGAGCATCCCAAAAGATAGGCTTCAAAGTTATCAGTAATAAAAGTATTCAGCCATGACATAAAGACAACCCCGTAAACAAGGTAACCCGGTTTCATAACAAGGAGGTTTAGTCAAGACTCTGGTTCGAATGACCAGAGCATTACCAAGATCGTTAAAAGGGTTTTATATAGTTTCAATATGAAAATATGGACAACAAACTCCTTTTCTTTTTTTCTCTTGTTTCATTCTATTGACAGTATGATGACCCCAAGACCACAAAGGAACAGTGCAGCAACTCAAATCAGTGGATAAGGACAAGCAACAATTATCAAAATGCAATCCATTATCAATCAATGTAAAACCCAAGTCAGAAACACCACAAAAAAAACTATTAGTATTAGTTTGTATTAAAATTAAAGTACTTGGACTAGAATTAATCAATCGTGAGTTCCCAAAAGAAACTCACCTCTAACAACGGATAAAAGGTTGCAGCCGACCCATGGAACAACAACGACGACACGCAAGCAATTGACTCGAAGCGCGGTGTCTTCGGCTCGATTTGGAGAAGGCTGGTCAAGGCGTCGGAGTAGTGGCGCGAGATTTCAACTTTGGGTAGCTGGAACTCAAAGGAGAACCTGCCATGGTTACGGCGGCAAATTACCCAAATAGGCGGAAGTGATTTTCGCTGGGAGGAGAGGAACGAACTGATAGGAGGCCATTTAATTTTTGATTTGGGTAAAGATGTTAATTTTTCAAGCGCCATTAAAATTGAAGAAGAGAAAAAGAACGGATTTTTTTGCTGAAGCAATTCGGGGATCTAGGGTTGATTTATAATACATCTGTTTTTAATATATTTTTTTTTTTACCGCGAAATACCCTATAACGCTCTGACTTCGTACCGCTAACGCAACTTCCGAACGCGATAAAAATTATACATACCGCTTCGTCTTCACATTTTGAACTTAATAAAATTATTCCGATCGTAATCCGACTCCGGTTTTATACGACATTATTTTTATATTTAAATTATTTACATTACACTGATTTTATTCCATTTGTTCACCACCAACTGTATTCGTTTCCAAATTTTGAAACGTTAAATTCTATTTTCTTTATACACATATCTTAACCAATTTCCAAATATTCTAACAATTAAAATTCTCCAATTCGTTTAACGTCGAAAATATTTATTTTTAAATCCGACCATTTATATTTTTAGTCGAAATCCAGATCAAATATCCAATCAAATCTATTTCAAATATTCAACTGATTTTTAATACTTAAATCTTCAATAAATTTTATTTCCAACTCCTCAAAATTTCCGGGTCGTTACATTATCTCATGATAATTATCTCACTTTACTTATAAACGTTGTTTATAAATTTAGTTTCCTTGTTTTATAATTTAAAACAAGTTTCCATTTCAAATCTACTTGAAATCCAATTCCTATTCTAGAATATTTTATCGATTATAACTTATATATGTATATATAAACAGTGAATCTATTTTCATATTTAAATTTAAACTTCTATTTAATAAAGTCCGAATACCTTTTAAAATATTTTATTTAAATAAATTCGATCTAATTGAATTCAAATCATAAATCCATATGAATTTATTTAATTCAATTTACATTCTGAACATCAGAATAAATTTCATCATTTCTTTTTGAAACTAATTCCAATTCCATTTTTAAATCACATTTGAATTTAGATTTTCCAAATGATATTTTTTTCCATTTCCGTTATAAACACCATTTATAAATCTTCTTAAATTCCTCTAATTATTTAATTTATAGACCTCGTTTATAATTTCACTTCAATTCCCCCACATTATTTAATTTATAAATATCGTTTAAAATTTCAGTACTTGTTTTATATATTCAAAACAAGTTAATATTTCTATAGCCAATTAAAAATTCAAATTCTATTTTTAAAAATAGATTTCCCCTTTTAAGTCTCAGAATCCCTTTACATGATATTTTTATAAATCAACATTCAGGCGTAGTGATATTTGAACTCCCAAAACAATCAATTATTAATCATAGGTTTTCTAACATATCATATATGATAATTTATGAAAACAAACAAATAAATAATAAATTTGAGGAATCAACTTGGATCCCTCCAACCTGTTTTTCCTACATTCACAAACGTTAGCCAACATAAATAATACCCAACCTACTTCAAGGCAAGACCATCGCGGTATAGAAGGTCATTCACTATCATATTGTGGGGTGCATAGGGTCATTCGCTAATGATATTGCGAGCATCTACTAATGGTACTATGGGAAATATCCAACCACTAATATATATATATATAATAGCCACAAAAACCAAGCCTAAATAACTAATATATTTATAATAGCCGTAAAAATATTTAAATGCATCCAAACAACTATTAAACAATGTATAAAATATTATTTAAAAAAATCCAAACAGTGAATTATTCGCGGAGATTTTTATTTTGTGTTGAGAACACACTGAAGCGTATTATATAAATTTCATAGGGATTCCTCTATACGTCTGTTTTCCAATGTAAATAATAATAAATAAAATTTATACGAATTTAATTTAATTTACTACCCACAAGTACCAATTTCCAAATTAAACCTAAATTTTACTTAAATGATAAGTCTATAATTTTATTTCTTTACTAAATAATTTCTTTTATATAAACTAATTATATAAACAAATTTACTTTAATAAGTTACCAATTATATAAACTAATTCTTATACATTTAATCAATTACCAATTATATAAACTAATCTCTTTATAATTTATAAATTTCAAAAATCAAAAGTTACCTCATTAACTCTTTATTTGAATGGTGAGGATAAAAATAAAAATTTAACCTTTCCTCAGTTTTGTACTCAACGGTTAGTTTACACTTTAATTACTACACTAACTAACTACTTGGTTTATACAATTTAATTGGTCACTAATTTTTATAAACATTTTCTATATAAATTTAAAAATAATATAAAATATACCTTAATCCATAATTCGAATTATCTCTTCCCTGTCCCGTTTGAACATGCTTCAGCAAAATGCCATAGCCAAAACTTTATCCTTAATCTGTGTTTAATCCTTTCGTACAACAGCCCCTTGAAGTCACCGCTGCTCCACAATTTGCCAAGCATTATGCCTCCATCACCCCTACCTCCCTCTGACCATCACAACCTTCTCCCTTCTAGAACCGTCAATGATTTCAACTCGCACACCATCCAGTCGCGAAATTTGAGATGCCCAAGCATAAGCCGTGACTGCAGTAAAGACGACTACAGGGTGCAAACAAAAAAAGAATCGAATATCGCCAAATCGCGATCGATCTTCACTAACTCCCCTAAATCCAACATCTTTCCAACCAAAGATTCCTTCTATAGCGCCGTTTTGGGCATCACGTACCCCAATCCTCGTCACTGTTTGTGCTCGAACCTCAGCAACTTCGCTCCAGCGCCATGAAGATTTCCCCTTTTTATATACGATAGTGATTTGAGTCGAAGAATGAAATTTGATCTTGAACTTAAAGAAAACGAAATATAGCGGCTTCGATTTTTGAGGTTTCGATTTTAGGTTTAAAAGGGGGAAAACTCGCGGTTTCTAAGAAAATAATGACCATTCCAAATCAACTACTGAAGCTTTCATATTTGTAAAAAAAAAATGGGTGGAGCTGCATTTTTACTTTTGGAAGCTATTGAAATCAGTAGGCCTCGAATATTTCCTAAAGTAAATGTAAGGAAGATTGCTGCTTTTACGAAGAAAAGAGGAGGGGGACCAAACGTACTAAGGCATTAAAAAGATGTCACCTAAGTGCCTAACATATAAAAAAGAAGATTTTACAACTATTTTGATTTGATTTCTAATCAATACGATTTGAAATAAAGGGATTTTTATTTTATTTAAAACGATGTCGATTTGATTACGAGCTTATCCATTAATCAAATATCTCGAGGTCCATAACTTGAAATCACGAACCCCTATTTTAACGCAGCAATAGACGTTCCAACGTTATAACGCTATTCTGAACTGAACAAAATAGATTCTAAAATTTATTTTGAACATATACATAAATAACAATATTAAATCGATATAATATAATTTAAATTCATAAATAATCCATTCCTCGATAATAAAAATATTGTTATCATCATTTATAGTTAAATAAAATTTATATTGATCATCTGAATTTGATTTTGATTTAGCTTTAACTTTAAATCCAATTATTTATCATTTATGATAATTCAATATACTTGAATTAAATCATAACCGATTATAAATCGATAAATTCCACACAAAAATATATTTATATTATCAACCTGATATTTAAAACAATATTAAATATTTAAAATTATGATAATATGGTCATTACAAATCTAATATTTTGATAATATTATTATTTTAATATTATAATAATATGGTATGTTCAATTTTGATTTAAAATTAAGGTGGAAGTTGAAATCGTTTTTTTAACGAAATTATAAACATTTTATAAAATAAATTTTGAATAGAAACTGATGAAATCTATAAAATATATATATATATAATATAATGGTTTAATACGAAGATATTTGATTTGAAAGGAAGAAATATGATTTCAAATGGTAGTTGTGAATCATTTATAGTATTCATAAATTATTTTGGAAACTTTTCGATTTTATTTTAATTATAAATCAAATTCGGGCTTGAATAGAATGCGTCGCGCAACGATGGTTCGCGAACGTCAACCCGTAACTTCGAATTGACTTAATGGGAGATCTAACTGTGTATTTTCCTAAAACTAGAACCATTGGATTTATATCAAAAATATCATTCAAATAAACATAAGAGATTTAAAATCCAACACTTAGATTTTATGATGAGTCCAAATTAGTTTTAGAAAAGGTCGCTAGGGATGCAGTTCGGTGGCCGATTTTGGAAATCGACTGTAGGGGCTTTGTTAAAATTATTGAAAATATAAACAAATTATGTAAAATCATAATAAATGATTTGGAAAGATTTTGGAGGGAATACTCCAAGTTTGAAAAGATAAAAGATATTTTATGTGAATGAACTAGTTAACAACTAGAATAAAGAACTGAAAGGAATTGAAATTGTTTTAATATAATAAAAGTTTACCAATATATAAATTTGACTGGATTTGAACGGAAATTATCTTCCGATATTTCGGAATCAGATTTCGTGATTATACGGATATCATTGAGGAATTTGGAAGATATAGACATCATTATTCCCAAAACGATATCTGTTGGTTTCAGAATTTGATATCTAATATAGCTCGGTATGATTTCTATTCAGAGCCTTGTATTTAATATCAAACTGGATTTTGGGTTTGCCGTGAATGGTGTCTCCTACAACACTGTTCTTAAACCTAGTTGAGAAAAGAATGAATCTTTTAATTCAGATTAATGAAGTATTCCAATTTATAGTTATAACTAGAATTAAATGGAAGATGGTTTTGAGTTCATTGTGAACAATGTTTTAAATAAGATTGGTTATTAAACCCAATTATCAATGAAGTTATGATTTGGAATTTATAAATGTTTTAATTAAGATTTTACGGAATTTTATCAAAGAGAAGTTTTCTAACTTAATATATTAAACTGGAATTGAATGGAATTCAATTTAGTGATAATCGAGATGAGCTTTTATGATGGAAGACCATTACTATTTATGGAATTTAAAAGGCTTTGCTGTTATTCTGTTTATAGTATTAGTCTGATATGGAAATTTATGTCGATTATATATTGTTATGACTTCCGTGAAGATTCCATTTTGATGGAAGATGATTTTGGGTTTATCGTGAATTGTGTTTTAAACGAATGTTGTTTCTTTAACCTAGTTAAAGACAGGATTAATTTACCTAAAGTTGAATAATCATTAAATAATGAGTTTTGAAGATTAAAATTAAGTTGCGATTTTAATGAATCTTTAATTTGACTGAAATGCGAATGGGGTAACTAAATTTATCATATTCGAGAATGGAGCACCACTAATTTTACTCCATGCGATAGTTGAATCTTTAATTAGATTCAGAACGTTAAAAGGTAATTAAATTTACTGACAACATAATTTGGTTTTATATATGAAGTACTACCAGTTCTGCTCCATGGGATGAATAGGTTGTGATTGGGAGAATAAAATGAATGATTACTTCGGTAAGGCTCGATAACCCCGGATATTTTTATAAACCTTAATCTAGTTTATATTGTGAAAGGATATTACAAAATCTTTTGAAATGATTTCCGAGGAATGGATTAAATAATAAGTTTAAAAGAGATAATCTTTGATAAAACTAATGGGAACCTTTCCCAAAAATAAGAATATTTGAATAAAAGAATATTTTGGATTGGAATGAGGCGTATGATGTGTTTTTATATCACTTGATTATAAGATACGTGAGTTATTTGGAAAGACCGGGTTTAACCCATTCAGAATAACTGATACGACGATTAAAAACTGAAGATCTGAATATGGTGCTGGAAGAACACAGATCTACACATCGTTTGGATTATTAGCAGTGTCGCGATTGGGCTGTACACCCAAGATGAGGTAATAAGTGGTAATCGTCCAGACGTACTTGGAGATCGACCGTATATGCGAGGGTCTCTCTCCTATATTGGACATATGGGACGAGGAATAAGGTGTCTCCGGTTTCATTCAGACCCAGAACGAACTTGTAAATGGATTGTATGTCTGACATCATATTTTATGTTGTATCAGTTGATTTCTACTAAATATATATCTGTTTGGTGGTGGAGAATTTATTCTCTTTGCTTAACACCCTTCTCTGAGACGTACAAGCTTAGAGATTGTATATCGGTAGACATCAGTTGTATGGTATGAATTGACAATGTGGCATGCTGAGATGCATAGATTAAAGCTTTTGTTGAAAAGAAGAGCTTTGTGTTTGATGATCAAAGCATAACTTTAATGTAGCACAACTTTGTGTAGTGTTAATTCATGAGCTTGACACCCCGGTATGAATCAAAAATGGGATGAAGGACAACAGAGAAATGAACATACATTGCCTTCTAGCTATGAGTGATGTCATGTTATGGAGCCCAGACATTTTGTTGGAAACTATATTGTTGGATTTTGATGGCAACAACTATACAATTATATCAAAGAACTTCTGAGCTAACTTGCAGGTACATGGGTATCAAAAAGAGAAAAGAAAATAAGTTCAACATGAAGATACACAGTACAAAAGAGGATAAAAGCGTATACATGAAGGATGCTAATCAATTATGTAGTGTTCAAGCATTTAAATATCTATTATGGTGATTGAAAATCTATTTGGACTCTAATGATGGAAGAAGACAAGAAGAAACAGACTCAAGAGCTTCAGAAGAATGCATATCATAAGTTGAGTGTACGTAAAGTCATTATAGTCTAGAATTGTTAAAGCCCCACAAATTAAATTCAAATCACCTAAAATTTCTACATAACATCTAATATATCATAAAGCATTTTTCATAATTTTTTGGAATTTTTTATTGCAAGAAAAACGATAAAAGGTCAAAAAATGATGAATATAGAAAGCTGTTTGTGCAGAATTTTTCGCAGCAGAAAACCGTAGCATTTTGTCCAGAAAAGCTATTAAAGGTTATAACGGCTATATTCTGAAATGCTATGAAAGGGTATAACGACTATATTTTGAATAAACATATGATAGCTTTTTAAGACAAACGCTACTGTTCAGTGTTGTCTTAAGTGCTGTAAATAACGGCTATATTTTATGAAAAGACACTTCGTTTTTCACCAAATCATTTTAGTTTTTTGATCTTTCAGAAGGGTTGTGACTATTCTAATGACATCCCTTCATCATTATATAAGCCCCAAACATCTCCATTGGTTTTACAACAACTACTTTGATCAAATCTATTGATTTTGCTCTAAAATTGCTCTACAACTATCATTCTCTCAAATTCTATTAAAAAGACCGATTATTTTCATTCACATCCTTTATAATTGATCTAATATTAATCCTAGCCTTTGTACATCCACTAAAATACCATTTGTGAGGGCTATAGGAGTGTTGTACTATATTGTGACTACTCAGTGTTGTTTGGAACACATTCAAAAGTCAAAAACCTTTGTAATAGTGAAGACCTCTTCAGTGGTTGAGGCAAGAAATCCCGTTCAGTGTTTCGGGTAATTGTGAACCTATTCCTCCGGGTGAAGTTAGGGTTTTAGTGTTAGTGAAATACCAGAAGTGAGTCTGCGACTGGACGTAGGACAGTGGTCCGAACCAGTATAAATCGACTGTGTGATTTACTGCTTTCTACTCTGCTATATAGATATTATATCCTATTCTCCATACTACACAATCCTATATGGCTGCATATACACTTTCAATTGGTATCAGAGCTTGGTATTCTAGAGATCGTAACAACATCCTAGAATAAATGGCAATAAAGAAATCTAGTAAAGGCATTAGAAAGTGGAAGAACAACAAAGCAGAAGCAACAGTGCAAGAGAGCAAATGTTTAATAGCTAAAGTGAGATCACAGTCGGTATATGAGGATTCATTATATAAAGATCTTTTACTAGACCATGAAAAATTATTAAAAGATTTTAAAAGTTTGGGTAAACTTAATGCAATTATTTTAGCTAAGTCTAAAGATTGTGAGCAAGAAAATTCCAAATTAAAAGAGGAAAACAATTTTTTAGTCAAACAAACCAAATGTTTTGAAAATACCTTAGAAGAGCTTGTTTTTCAAAAATATTTCCTTCAAAAAGAAAATGAGCGACTAGAAGATAAAATCAATGTTCTTTTAAACGAAATCTATCTCTTGAAAAATAGAAATGAATCATTAGAAGATTCTTTAAATAATTCTAATTCTTTAGTTTCGTCTCTTGAAAAAGAGAATGGAGTTTTAACTGAAAAGAATTTGGAATTATCTAAAGAATATGAGTTTTTAAAGGTTAATAATAATACTTTGCAAAATGAAATGTCTGATTCGACTGAAAATTTTGAAAAATTACACTCTTCTTTAGTTAATTCAGGATCTCAAAGTTGTCGTCTCGAAAATGAGAATAGTACTTTAAAAAGAGAGAATTCTGAATTAAATATGAAAATTGGTTTAAAAGATTGCAAGACTTCTTTTGAAAATTTCAATCGCGACTTTGGAATCAAATTTGAAAAATGTACAAATAAGTTCGCAAAATTTAATAAAGGTCAAAATGATATAAATGATATTTTATCTTGCTCTAGACCTTTACACGATAAAAGTGGCTTAGGGTATGATAAAACTAATCATAGAACTAGTACTAAATATGCTTTCATGTATTACAAAAATTTAACTGCTAGTACTAAAGCACGTGTAACTCGAAGATCAAATTTCTATAGAAATTCAAATGCTTCTATGACTAGAAACATTTATAATAGAAGTACAATAGGAAATACTATTAGAAACTATCTAAGTATTTGGGTTCCTGTAAATTGGAAAAACAAAGAAAAATATATTGATGATTATTTTGATTCAGTAGTTAAAAATAAAAAATTTATTTTCAAAGGTACCATTAAACCCTCATGGGTATGGTTACCTTCTATCTAACCCATGGACCCTAACGAAAGAAGTGGGTACCAAAATATTTATATAATATTTGTTGCAGGTACACCACAAAAAAAAAAGAGGGTATTCTATAAAAACCGAGCTTAAAGTTAAATCAGGGAATCTGGAAATATAATAATCACATACTCAGGGGGAGAAATTTTCATATATCACACGTTCAGGGGGAGAAGATAAAGACAAGACGATGATAATGCAAGATTCTATTAGGGTTGCACACAACCCATATCCAACCCGACCCAACCCACCAACCCAACCCATCGTAGTTTGGGTCGGATATGGGTTACAATTTGCAACCCATACTATAAACGGGTCGGGTTTGATATTTTGTTCAACCCAACCTTATGTTAACCCAACCCAACCCTATATTGAAAAACTAATTTAATATTAGCCTACTTAAAATTAGAATAATATAGTCCTGGAATAATGTTTTTTATTCTATAGTAAATATACAAATAATATATTTCATATCAATCCAAACCAAATAGAATTTGACAAATATATTTTAAAGAGCATTTCAATGTATTTTAAAATGAAACACTTGTTCTACTATGTAGCAAATTAATTTTATATAATGTGTTTTACAATGAAATTTTAATAAAATATGTCATATAACGAATCAGTTATTTAAATGCATTATGCCAGCTAAAATTTGATACACTATGCTGAATATTTTAGTATAAATTTTAAAACAATTCCCTTATATTCACATTTTTTATTATATTCAAGCAACTCAACCCAACCCTACTAAACCCGACCCAACCCATACTTCAACCCAACCCATATCCAACCTCATATAGGGTTGGATACGGGTTAAACTACCTTAAACCCATACCTATACGGGTCGGATGTAGTATTTGGTCTAACCCGACCCAACCCATACTTTGTGCAGCCCTAGATTCTATCATCAATCAAAATTGAGGTGAATGTTGATTCAAGAATTTTTTTTATGTGATATTAGATTGTGTTTTTATATTCAAATCTATCCTCAAATATCACACACACAATAACAATATATATATATGTATATATATATATATATGTATGTATATATGAATATGAAAAAAAGAAAAATATTTATTTCGTCATTCTTTTTGATAATGACAAAGGGGGAGAAATTCATGTATATATTGATAGAGGGAGATGTTATACTTAAAGGGAGCTTTGGTAATAATAATATTTTATAGAATGAATATATATTTGTAAATTGTATATTTGTCATCATCAAAAAGGGAGAGAATGTTGGAAACTATATTGTTGGATTTTGATGGCAACAACTATACAATTATATCAAAGAACTTCTGAGCTAACTTGCATGTACATGGGTATCAAAAAGAGAAAAGAAAATAAGTTCAACATGAAGATACACAGTACAAAAGAGGATAAAAGCGTATACATGAAGGATGCTAATCAATTATGTAGTGTTCAAGCATTTAAATATCTATTATGGTGATTGAAAATCTATTTGGACTCTAATGATGGAAGAAGACAAGAAGAAACAGACTCAAGAGCTTCAGAAGAATGCATATCATAAGTTGAGTGTACATAAAGTCATTATAGTCTAGAATTGTTAAAGCCCCACAAATTAAATTCAAATCACCTAAAATTTCTACATAACATCTAATATATCATAAAGCATTTTTCATAATTTTTTGGAATTTTTTATTGCAAGAAAAACGATAAAAAAGTCAAAAAATGATGAATATAGAAGGCTGTTTGTGCAAAATTTTTTGCAGCAGAAAACCGTAGCATTTTGTCCAGAAACGCTATTAAAGGTTATAACGGCTATATTCTGAAACGCTATGAAAGGGTATAACGGCTATATTTTGAATAGACATATGATAGCACTTTTAAGACAAACGCTACTATTCAGTGTTGTCTTAAGTGTTGTAAATAACGGCTATATTTTATGAAAAGACACTTCGTTTTTCACCAAATCTTTTCAGTTTTTTGATCTTTCAGAAGGGTTGTGACTATTCTAATGACATTCCTTCATCATTATATAAGCCCAAAACATCTCCATTGATTTTACAACAACTACTTTGATCAAATCTATTGATTTTGCTCTAAAATTGCTCTATAACTATCATTCTCTCAAATTCTGTTAAAAAGATCGATTATTTTCATTCACATCCTTTATAATCGATCTAATATTAATCCTAGCCTTTGTACATCCACTAAAATACCATTTGTGAGGGCTATAGGAGCGTTGTACTATATTGTGACTAATCAGTGTTGTTTGGAACACATTCAAAAGTCAAAAACCTTTGTAATAGTGAAGACCTCTTCAGTGGTTGAGGCAAGAAATCCCGTTCAGTGGTTCGGGTAATTGTGAACCTATTCCTCCGGGTGAAGTGAGGGTTTTAGTGTTAGTGAAATACCAGAAGTGAGTCTGGGACTGGACGTAGGACAGGGGTCCAAACCAGTATAAATCGACTGTGTGATTTACTGCTTTCTACTCTGCTATATAGATATTATATCCTATTCTCCATACTACATGATCCTATACGACTGCATATACACTTTCACATTTTACTTATGTGGATGTTGGATGATGGAAAGCGAGGTACTTCGGATTTGGCCGCACAAGGCCCTTGATGGCCGACATACTGACCAAGATGGTTGACATAATGACCATGTGACAAATCCGATAGGACCCGAGAACGTACAGTTTATGGTATAACCAATCAGCGACGGATGACCGACCCTGCCACTCCTAGGTGCACATGCATGTGAGCCCTGGGCATGTGCTAGAATGTCCTTAATTTGGAAAGGAAGATCCCTTGCCTTGGTTATAGATGGAAATCCAAATTCCAATAAGCGATTTTACGGTTTCAGTTGTAAACCTATATGGCGACATAATATATGGTACATACGTCGCCTATGATTGACAAATTTATATCCAAAATTGATTTCTGCACTATGCATTAATAATAATAAAAGATAAATTTCACGTATTAAGCAAATTTTGCTATTATAAGGTAAAACTCTAACCTCTGGCTTGCGTTGCATTGTGTGATGAGACCAGAGTCTTATAATAGCGTCATTTTTCCTTTTAGTATCGCGTTGTTGTTTTGTGCACTGGTATTCATAGGAGAAAAACCGTTCCATGTTATACGGCGTGGTCCCATGATTTACCCGACTTTAAAGTAAAAGTTAATAACTGTTTTAGTTCTCACACCAGCCCCATGACTGACACGGAGTTTATTTTCCCTACCTAAACTCTGGGTTCCCATATTTTCTACATGGTTAGCTAGTAGTTTTGGTTTTTACAGATATTTCTTTTCATAGGATCCTGATTATTGCTGGGGCTATACTTTGGAATGCTGTGTATTCGTGTATTTCTTTCAGTTATGGCATTTGATGTGTGACGGCAAGGAATTTCGCTCGGTACGAACCAGTCGCTAAACCGACCCAGGCCGTTCGAAACGCCCTATCGTTCGAGAACAAGACAAAACAGGACACATACAGAAGAACATCTCATTGTATATTACAACAATGCATCAGATTACAAGAATATACGGAGTATGAATGAATGAATATTACACAGAAATATCAGAGATTTAAATTACATTTAAATACATCGCAGCGGAAAATAATAAAATACACAACTAGAAGAGATATACGGATACAAAGCTTTCCGGATATCATTCCAGCTGTAAACCAGGATCCTGTGAATATAAATCTGCAAAACCAAAACTACTAGCTGCCCGTGTCAAAATAGGGGCACCCAGAGTTTAGGTTAAAACAATAAACTCCAGGTCAGTCATGTGACTGGTGTGAGAACTAAAACAGTTATTCTTTATTTTTAAAGTTAGGTAAATCAAGGGACCACGCCGCATAACACGGAACGGGTTTCCTCCCAAGAATACCAGTACATAAAACAAACAGCGCAATGCTAAATAAAGAAAAATGAAGCTGTTATAAGACCCAGGTCCCATCACACAATGCAACGCAGCCGAGGATAGGGTTTTCCCTTATAACAGCCAAAGAGTGCTTGATACGTTTAAAATAAATCGTTTGATACTATTATAAGTGTATAGTGTATAAAACAACTTCAAATCATAAGTATCAATCATAGACGGCATGGGTACCATATATCATGTCGCCATACTAGTTCTACAATTAAAACCGCAAATGTCACGTATTTGGAAATTGGATTTCCATCTATGAACCGAGGCAAAAGATAGTCCTCAACCGATTCGAGACGCTCTAGCCCGCCCCTCAGGATCAGAGCTCGAGTGACCCTTGGATCGTCAGGGCCGGTCCACCGATGTGGATTAAAATGCCTGAACATGCGTTTCCCCACCCTTTGGGGTGTAAATGAGCCAACGAATGGCTCCATCGGACCCGGATCGTCCGATCTAACCGAGGCGCCTCGCAACAGCAACAACCACATAAGTCAAACTCGTCAGTGCGTGTAAAACCACTGACGCCACTTTTTAGCTAGAAGGAAACGCATGCCCTCCCTGAGGTCCGTCTCCCGTTTTTGGTTCATACCGGGTGTGAAATCCGCGAAGTCACGTTACACAAAGCTGTGCCACACAGGCTGTGCTTTGATCATCACCACAAGACTTTGCTTTTCAACAGAAGCCTCGATCAATTGCCACTTAGGCATGCCACACAGGCAATTCACTCCATGCGTTTGATATCCATCAATATATAACCTCTGAGCTCGTACGTCTCAGGGAAGGGCGTTAAGCAAGAGAATAAATTCTCCGCCGCCAAACAGATATATATTTAATAGAAATCAAGCACACAGACTAAAATCCAATGTCAGACACACAGTCCATTTACAAGTCCGTTCTGGGTCTGAACGAAACCGGAGGCACCTAGTACCCCGCATATCCATCGATCTCCAAGTACGTCTGGACGATCACTAACTGTTTCCATCTTCTTGGGTGTACAGCCCAATCAAGATCATCAGTAATTACCCAAACGACGTGAAGACCTCCGGTCTTCGACCATCGTCTTCATCTTCGACTTATCGTCGTATCAGTTCTTCAGAATGGGATAAACCCGGTCTTTCCGAATAACTCGCGTATATATTATAAAAGTGTTACACAAACACAACATACGCTTCATTCCAATTCATTAGTCACTAACCGTAAATTAATCAAGAGAATAATTCCCCAAATATTAACCCCGAAGGCCGAAACCAACATCAGATCAATATCCAGAAAACCATTCTGCTTAGCTAACCGACAGTTAGTTTCTAAATTTCACATTCATAGGGAAAGGTTCCCATTAATTTTTATCAAAGATAAATTCTTGAATTTATGCTTTAATCTACTTTTGAATATCAATTCAAACTAGTCGGGATTAGCGAACCTTACCGAAGTAATCATTTGTTTTAATATCCCAATCCCAACCTATTCATCCCATGAAGTAAAACTGGTTATACTTCATATCTAACACCACAGTGTTATCGGTAAATTCAATTACCATTTCACGTTCAAATCTAATTAAAGATTTAACTATCGCCTGGAGCAAAACTGGTGATACTCCATTCTCGATTATTTCAATCTAATTAAAGATTCATTAAAACTCCACTTAGTTTTAATCGTTAACTGGGTTAAAGAATCAGTGTCATTTAAACACGGTTCACAATAAACCCAAAATCACATTCATTAATTATCGGGTTAAAGAACAAGTGTTATTTAAAACACTGTTCACGATAAACCCAAAAATCAATATCAATTCAATTCCAATTAAATATTATTTAATTGGTACACTTCATTAAATCTAAATAAAAAGATTTAATCTTTTCTCAACTGGGTTCAAGAACAGTGTTAGTGAAGACACCATTCACGACAAACCCAAATCACATTTGATATTCAATATAAGGCTCTGAATAGAAAATATATCGGCTTATATTCAATATCAAATTCTACGATTAACAAATGTCGTATTGGAAATAACGATATAAATAGATATCTTTCAAATTTCCATAACCACATCTGTATAATCACGAATCCCAACATCGAAATATTCCGAAGACAATTTCGATTCAAATCCACTCCAATGCAATCATTGGAGATTCTGGTTATTTTTAAAATCCTTTTCAAATTCAATTTATTTATTTAAAAAATAAATAGAATTATAATTCTAGTTCAAAACTAGTTCATTTCGATAAAAATCTATTTTTATCTTTTCAAATATGGAGTTTTTCATCCCAATTCTTCCCAAATCATTTCTTATGATTTTACACAAATTATTACTATTTTTAATAATTTTATCAAGGCACGTACAGTCGATTTCCGTCAATGGCCATCGAACTGCACTTACAGCGACCTTTTTCGAATTTGATTTGGACGTAACTCCAAATCCAACCGTTAGATTTCAAATTTCTAATATTCGTTAGAAATCTCTTTTCGATACGAACCCAACGGTTCCGGTTTTAGGAGAATCCGACGGTCGGATCTCCCGCAATATCTGTTTGAAATAAATGGTCGAAATTCACGAACTGCCGCGGCGCGGCGCGTTCTATTCAGGCCATTATATTATATATATAATATATATAATATATATTTCGTCGATTCCTATTTAAAACGAATTATATAAATAGTTTTAAAATCGTTTCAAAAGCAATTTCAACTTTCTTTTCAATTCAAATCAAAATTGAATCCTTCTTTATAAATTCGTTTTAAAATTCATTTCTATTCAATTCAAATTTCAATTCAATTTGAATTCATTTCAATTCAATTTGAATTCGTTTTCAATTCAATTCATTTCGAAATCGTTTTCAATTCAGTTCATTTCGAAATCGTTTTCAATTCAATTCATTTCAAAATATTCGATTTCGAAGTCACTTTTCAATATTCATTTCAAAATGAATGAAATCGATATAAATATCGTTCACGTCAAAATGGCGTCAATCTAATCGACACGGCTTCATAAATTTCTATTTTCAAATATTCTATTTCAAATATTTCATTTTCAAAATAGTTGTTATTATCAAAATATTTCGTTCAACACATGACCAATCTCAAAGGATGAGTACTGTCAACACATGAACTTTTATTTTATATTGATAAAGATGTAAATTTTATTATCAAAATATTTCGTTCAACACATGACCAATCTCAGTGAATGAGTACTGTCAACACATGAACTTTTATTTTATATTTATAAAGATGTAAATTTTATTATCAAAATATTTCGTTCAACACATGACCAATCTCAATGAATGAGTATTGTCAACACATGAACTTTTATTTTATAATATTCTTTATTTTTCAAATTGGAATGAGGCCCAATCAATCACCATATAAAATTAATTATATGGATTTTCATACAACACATGTATATAATAGCATTGAAAATAATCAACCATCGACCAAAGTGCACTACACTGTATAAGCATCAAATATAGATATTCAACGCTTATAACAGCCTGTCAATCAATCGATCGACATTTTTAATCAATCAGGATGAGTGAACTTCAAATTTCATCCCAACACCCGTGTGGGGTTTCAAACAATCAAACACATATTTTATTTGTGCTGTTGGGCAATGTGTGAAATTTATCGACCCAATCAATGTCCTTCAAATAGGTGTACATAAACAAACCGTCTGGTTTGTAAATGAATATTTATTTATTCACATTCACGTTAGAAATTATATTTTTAACGACAAAACATTTTATTCCAACATATGAACTTCTATTCAATTCATTCTTTAAATAAAATGATATTTTTATTTTTCTAACATATTTTAGAAAATTTCGGCGGCATAACGGCACGATACTAGAAACGGGACGAGGCCTAGCCTTGTCCCCGGTCTAGTGAAGGCCCACGTCATTCACACATCAATCAATCCATTCAATTTCACCAAACAATTCAATACAATCAAATAATCTAACTAATTTTTGCAATCAAACAAACAAGTCCATGGTCTGTGGACGATTGTGTCGGGTGCTACTAAACACCGTCTGCATCCTAGTATATATATATATAACTAGAAAAAGAATTTTAGAGTGAGAAGTTCTCACTGATAGCTATCCAATCATCTTGACTCTTCTTTGATATAAATCTTCTTCGTTCTCGCCTTCTTCGTTGCTATAGCCACTACATATGTAAAAATCGAATTTTTACTTCGTTATTCAATATATAAAAGTCATATTTTTTTCTTCGATGTTCAATATATAAAAATCATATTTTTCTATCGAAGTTCAATATATAAAAATCCTATTTTTCTATCGAAGTTCAATATATAAAAATTCTAATTTTCTATCGAAGTTCAATATATAAAAATTCTATTTTTCTATCGAAGTTCAATATATAAAAATTCTATTTTTCTATCGAAGTTCAATATATAAAAATTCTATTTTCATCACCATGCCATATACATAAAATCAAAATTTTATGTCGTTAAAAATCCAATCTTTTTACATATTTTAAAAATCGAATTTTTCTCTATATCACTTCATATGAAAAGTTCAATCTTTTCTATCGCTTCGTATATTTAAAAACAAAGTCTTTCATATTTGCCATTTATATATAAAAGAATATATTTTTATAACTATGTTCTATACCTTAAAAATCATATTTTCATTTATGCTATATTTAATCAAAATCCTATTTTTAATATCATGCTATTTTATTTTTACCAAACAACATTTTTTTATCTATGCTATTATTTTTAAAAACTGATTTTAAACTTTGTTTTCTATACGGTGAAAAATCACATTTTTCTACACCATGAAAAATCACATTTTTCTTCTTTAATCAATGAAAAATCTTATTGTTTCATTAACAAAGAAATCAATTTTTCAATCAAAGAAAGCAATTTTTTCTTTTCAAAGAAATCAGTTAGATATATATATATATATATATTAATTTCAGTTTTCCAAACAAGTCAGTAAGCATGTTATGGCAGAAATCAATAGGGGAAATCGAAGAAAATCAGAAAAGCTCACATTTCGGGGTTGGATTTTTTCTCCAAAATCGAAACGCCCGCTGATGATCGGACTAGTCCATGGCCTCACCCTTCTAATGGGCTTTCCGGCGCTAGGCTCGAGGTCGAGCTCGGAGCTCCGACGGTGGCGCAATTTTCAGTGAGGCGGGGGGTCCCTCTACGACTGGAGCGGCAGTTTCTGTTCTTGAAGGAGGAGAGAGAGAAGAACGGAGGGGCGGAGGAGAGGGGGTGGCGAGGTCTGGCGCCGACGGAGGATGGGGTGAGCGGTGGCGGCGCAATCGAGAGGGCTGAGCGAGATTTGAATTTTTAATTTAGGTTAGGAAATAAGAAAAGGGGGCTGAGGTGTTATATAATTATATATATTAATAATTTAATATTATTTATTTTCCTATAAGAGTTGACTTTTCTCCCGGACTCGAAACGAGACCCAACGACTGTCGTCTCTAGCTAATTACCCCCATTTCGAACACAATGGGATATGTATCGTAAGCTGATTCGGCTGTTACAATCAGTTTTCGTCAAATTTACATTTAAATCACTATATTGAATTTTAAACGTACATTTCAAATTACCAAGGTCACATACTAACTAGAAAAATTCTAGAAAAATATTTTCTAGCTTCGTATTAACGATACGGTCCTAACAAAACTAGTTTCGTCGAATTCTGAGACCGTTTGAAAAATGGCCAACTTCCAGTCGACTAAAATCAACTGAAACTGGTCAAACGCGTTTTCCTTTGCCACGCTCACCTATTGAATCGAAAAATTATGAAATTTGGAATCTAGCAATAATTCGACATCACGGACCTAACAAAACTGGTTTCGTCGAAATCCGAGGTCATTTGCAAAATGTCCATTTTTAAGGGCCTGAATTCCATAGCGACTATTCAGAATTTTCAACTGGACATATCTTTTGATTCCCGCTATGAAATCTCAATTTTTCGGATTCGCTGGAAAGATATTATCAAATAGATCCTAATGTTTTTGATTTCCCTAAAATCCGGATTGTTGTGCACCCGGTGCTTTCAATTGAAGTTTGAAATCGAATTATCGAACTACCGCGCCATTTTCAATTCCTTTTATAATTATATATAAATATTTATATTCTAACGACGACGTATATAAATATATTCATTTGAATTCTATTCAAAATAAATTTCTCGTTGATTTTATTTAAAATAATTCATTTTAAATAATCAAAACTCGATAAAATTGCCAAAATAAAAATTTTAAACTGGCCCAGATTTTCCGGGTTATTACATGATGTTTTTCACTATGCATCATATTCATGTATTATATTTCTACTACTTCAAAATTTATTAATCTCTGATACTTTTCCACTGTATATTATTTATTTGCACTCTGATATCTTGTACTCTGATGTAAAATTGTTGTAATAGCAATGAAATGTTCTCTTCTTCTGCGTTCTGATGAATCGTGTTCTCAAAGCAATTCATCTTCTCATTCGGCTCAGGCCGACCGAGAAGTTCGGGTCGTCTTTTACACAGACAACCTTGTATATAGGTTTTAGCTTGATTCATTTTGGACTTGGAGCTGAAGATGGACCTTTATCATTTCTATTGCATTGTCCTATATTTTATTATGTATGATTCCACTACGAACTTATTATCTTAAGTTGAAAATGTATTTGTACTATGTGGATCCTGTTATGTTGTGTAACTCTGATGATGATATTATTTCCATTGTAATCCATGTACATAACAATGCAATGTAATATTAATGTTTTTCTGTTGTGTTTATGTGTTATATTCCATTGATTATCCATTCTAGCAGGTGAGCGGGGGTTTGGGTTGTCCCATTCGATACCACCCTAGCACAACCGAAACAGGTCTGTCTCTGGAATTTAACACATTAATCACATCAGCAGATCACAAAATATAGCATAATACAAATATCAGAATTTTTTACATCATATCATAACAGCGAATCATAAGCATTATCATCAGAGTTACACAGACACAGGATCCTACTTAGTACACAACATGCTTTCATCAAATACACAATAAGTCTACCGCGGAATTAAATATAATTATACATGAGATAGTGTTTTAAGAGTTCAAAAGAAGGATAAAAAGATAAGTCTTCATCTTTAGCCAAAACAACATCTAATGCTACGATGCATATCCAAAAGAAAGCCAACCACCTGTTCACTTGGATGCCGGTGTAAAAATATGGGCACCCGAGTTTGCAAGGGAATAACAAACTACGAGTCAGTCATGGAGCTGGTATGAGAAATCCTACAATTAACTTAACTTATTTAAAATAAGGCATATCATGGGACCACGCCGTATAACACGGTACGGGTTTCCTCCACACAAATGACATGCATAAAATAAATGAAATAACGCAATGCTTTTTTAAAAAATGAAGCCGTTGTAGGACTTAGGTCGCATAGGACCGGGAAATGTATTGTTCAAGAATCACCAATCCACAAACGTAAGAGTGGACCGTCTCTACCGCTCCAGGTGCATGTGCGCATGAGTCCTATGGTACAACGCAAATTAAAATCGTAGTAGGCGTGATCAGGATAATATGACAAGGCACCGAGGAATATCCAATGGTAGGATTCTACCGGATTATGGAACCGAGCTGATGGTAACGCATAGCTGTTACTACGGCTACCTCGAACAACACTCGAAAATCGCAGGTAGCCACCCATCAAATCACAAAGTAATAGATATGGTATCGAAGAAGCATTTTCGATAGGACGTGCGATCTCACATGGCTCAGCCATAGCATCTGTTTTAGTCATTTCAGTTATGACTCGAAAGTCAAGGCCATCGTTCTCTTACTTCATTCCAGTAGCATTCGTCAAACCAACCTACTTCATTCTGGTTCATTCACCACGTACACAGTTGTTAAAGTGGTTTTTTTATTGGTAGAGAGTATGACAATATCCAATCCCGGTCTCTTTAACAACCAAACGTTTACATTTTCATACCGGTCGGACTTATACATTGCAAATGGTTCATACTTATATCAAAATATCATATTTTTTCTTTAAAACTAGTTATATCCAAAATTGAATATACTTTCGTATTAGATCTCGATTTACATTAAACTCAGAATCTTGAAACAATTCAAATCTTGAAATAATTTAAATATTACATAGTTAAATTTATATACATATATTAAATATTGAAATAGTTTAAAATAAATAATTTGTATTTAAAATAAAATTATCAAAATTTAGTAAAATCTATAATTAAAATATTAAAGTAATTTATAAAATGGATAGTTAATCATTAAAATCGATTATTTAAAATAATGTGTGTATATATATAAGTAAAATAGATAGTTAAAATGTAAAATAGTTATTTATTAAAGTATTGTATTAATATGGTTCCTTTAACTTTTATATTTCAAAATCCAACGTTCTAGCTCAAAGGAAATCGATTAAAAAAATCGTCCATAACATCCTTAACGCAATATTTCAAAACTCATGGTTAAAATATTTTTTTTTACCCTACCGGTGTCCGTATATACTTTTTTATCCTACGGCCAAGTAATACTTAAAGTTTAATTCTAGTATTTTGGGAGAGGGTATATATCATTTCGATGCAAATCAGGGTTATAGATATTTATCATTTCAACCTACTTTCTTGATTCATTTCAAATATAAATCCTAGGTTTATTTGATGCCCATAACATCTAGGGTAAATGGTTGGGATTAATCAACATAAATAATGGTCATACAAAATCAAGGTTAATATCTGGTAAATTCACACAAATAAACATCGATATATCAAACATATCAAATCCAAGCCATTCATCACATCAATACATCCAAACAGTTCAATATCGTATAAATTCACTAGTAACCAGATGTCGGGTTTTAAACTAGTAATTAAATATCAAATTTTAACTTAACTATAAAATTTTAAACTAACAGTCAAATTAAATTACATTATTGGTGTCAATCAACATAAATATGCAATTTTATCCATCAAACAGCAATCAATACAATCATATCATAACATGATTTTAATTTAACTAATATTTGAATACTTAAGTTAGGTGTGACTGAGTTTAATCATTCACCTTTGATCTCAAATGAGATTGAAATCCAAAATTTTAGCCCAAAAATCAACACTCTCTGAATCAGTCCATGATAGCTCTATGTTATCCGTAATTTCGATATGATCTCAACAGATCTAACCGCACGTGAATCTGAGGTCGTATGACAATGTTATTAACGTTCAAACAATGGAATTTTAAATGAATATAAAATAAAACTAAAACGAACTTGGCCCACACAAACTAGGCCACGTCAGCACCCAAATACTTCACTCTTCTTCATTTCCCAAAAACAAAACTTATTGTACATGTTTATGGAAATTAAAATGATGACTTTGATCCACCTTATCTCTTCCAATCCTTAATGAAATTCAGCATCGTCGGATCCCTCAAACTCCTCTTCGAGACCTCTACTTTCCCATCACCAGAACTTCATGATCGGTCACCCCATAGAAAATGCGATCGGTGCCCTGATGCATGCTGCTCGTGAAGTGGTGCAACATGAATTTCATTGGAATCCTTTTGAATCTTTCTAGTAGGTGCAATAAACCATCACAAACTCAAATTCAAAATCGAAATAGCTTAACTCTTCCTTAATCTTGGAAGATCGAAAACCCTATCTTTTTAGACATTACTATATAAAAAATTCAAACCCATGAAACTGGATCATACCTTCTCGAAACTCAGCTGCAAATCGATTTTTACTCAAACAACATTACAAAATGAGTTTCACAATTTTAAGATTTATACTGAAATTGTTTTGATTTTTTTTTTTAAAATATGAAGCCATTGGTTTGTTGGAAAATGGCGACTTGATGTTAGGAGTAGGCAAATGAGAATAGGGTTGTTTGTTTAGGATTAAATAGATATTTATAGCCAAAGCATCTCAATGTATTATTCACTTCTAATCCCATTCACAAGTTTATCAAATTTATTTTAATTAAAAGTAGAATTTAAAATACATTATAAACAAAATTGGTCAATATTATTTTCATATTTGATAAATTAAATTTTTTGATATATATATATATATGATTTTAAAATTATTTAGTTCATTTTATATATTGTAAATTCAATTTAATTTCAAATTTCATTATAAATACTTTACCAAACAATCTCTCTTATATTACTAGACACAAGTTATAATCATATATAACTATTGAAGTTTATTGCTTAATAAACTTGATTAAGTTCATATCATGTTGATTTATGAAATGAATCATAAATTTTTATTTATATTAAATTCAAATTTTGGTTATTTACTAAATTCAATTTGAATTTAAATAAATCAATATCATTCAGTTATTTCAATATTAAATTTCAACTTACTATTATCAAAACGGTGGTTGAAGACTGGAGATCTTCACATTGAATGGATAATTACTGATGTCTTGATTGGAATGATCCCCCAAGACAAGGTAATAAGGGGTGATAATCCAAACGTACTTGGAGATCAACCGGATATGTGAGGACCTCTCTCCTATATTGGACATATGGTAAGGAATAAGGTGCCTCCGGTTTTGTTCATACCCAGAATGGACTTGAAAATGGATTGTATGTCTGACATTGTATTGTGTGATGTATTTAGTGATCTCTACTAAATATATATATATATATATCTGTTTAGTGGTGAATAATTTATTCTCTTGCTTAACACTCTTCTCTGAGACGTATGAGCTTAGAGATTATATATTTGTGGAAATCAATGGTGTGGTATGGATTGACAATGTGGCATGCTAAGATGCTATGATCAAGGCTTTTGTTGAAAAGAAGAGTTTTATGGATGATGTTCAAAGAACGGCTTTAATTATCATAGCTTTGTGTATAGTGTTAATTCGCGAGTCTCACACCCCGGTATGAGTCAAAAACGGGATTAAGGAAAGCAGGGAGTGCATGCGTTTCTTTCTAGCTAGAAGTAGTGTCATGGTATGGAGCCCAAACATATTTACTTATGTGGTTGATGGATAGCGAGGCACCTCGGATGTAGAGCTAATTAAAAGGCTCGCGTGATAGGTCCGATAGGACCAGGAAACGTATTGTTCAGGAATAACCAATCAACAAAAGTAAGAGTGGATTGCCCCTGCATCCAAGGGCTCACCCGAGTCCGAGTTCTGAGTTATATTGCAGAGGTGTCACGAATCAGAAGGAGCCATCCTTTGCCTTGACTCATGATGGAAATCCAATTTCCAATATGCGAATTTTTAGTTTTAGTTGTAAACCTATATATGGCGACATATTATATGGTACCTATATTGTCTATGATTGATACATTTATATTCGAAGTTGTTTACTACACTATGCACTTATAGTAATATCAAAATTATTTGTTTTTAAAGCGTATCAAGCGTGTTTGGCTATTATAAGATAAAACTCTATCCTATGGCTTGTGTTGCATTGTGTGATGGGACCTTAGTATTATAATAGCTTCATTTTCCAAAAAGCATTGTGTTGTTTATAAATTGTTTTGTTTTAGAGTATTTATGGGAGTAAACCCGTTCCATGTTATACAGTGTGGTCCCGTGAATTACCTAATTTTAAAGTAAAGTTTAATAATTGTTTTAAGTTCTCACACCAGTACCATGACTGACTTAGAGTTTATTGTTTTCACCTAAACTCTAGGTGCCCATATTTTCCACACGGGCAGCTAGTAGTTTTGGTTTTGCAAATTTCTATTCAACAGGATTCTGATTTACAGCTGGAGCCATATTCGGAAAGCTTTGTATTCGTGTATTTCTTTCAGTTGTGTTAGTTGATGTATTTCCGTTGTGCATTGTATTTATACATTTTTATTTCTGTTGCTATGTAAATTATAAAACACTGATATTATTTTTTCGCTGTGTATTATTTATTCGTACTCTGATTCATTCTTGTACTCTAATGTAAATTGTTGTAATAGCAATGAAAAGTTCTGTCGTTCTACGTTCAGATGCGTTGTGTTCTCACGCAATCCGTGCTTTTCCGCCTCTTCGGAGATCGCGGGATTTCAGATCGTAAAATAATAGATATTAGGGTAGCTGTAGAATATAGGTCCGCTGATGGAAAGTGAATTTATTTGATTTGATTACGATTTGGTTTAGTACTTATCCACTTAATTTTATCTCGGGGTTCATAACTTGAAATCACGGACCCATATTTTAACGTAACGACCGACATTTCAATGTTATAACGCTATTTTGAACTCGACGGAATAGATTCGGAAATTTAATTCAAAAACATACATAAAATAACCATATTAAATCGATATAATATAATTTAAATTTAGAACAATCAATTCATTGATAATAATTTATTATTATCGTTCGAATTCAAATAGAATTTTATATTGATCATCTAAATCGTCTCGATTCAATTTTAATTTCGAATTCAATTATTTTCGTTTTCGTATTACGATAATTCAACATACTCGAAATTAGATCGTATTTCGATTATTAAATCGATAAACTCGATATAAAAATCAATTTATATTTCTAATCCAACATTTAAAATAAATTTAAATGTTCAAATTAAACTGACCAAAATCCAGATCGTTACATTTATATAAAATGGAAATCTCAAATTTCCTAACTAACCTTAGTCTTATACCCCCTTTATCTTCTTTGTAACACATTAATTTTCACATTAATTTTCACCTAACTAACCTTAGTCTTATGCCACCTCACCTCCTTTGTAACACATTAATTTTCACCAAATGTCCTTCTTTCCAAAGCATCATTTTTTAAAGTATTTATTTGTCTTCCTTTCCTTAATTTAAGGGTACTTTAAGTACTTTTTTCTTTTCTTTCTTTAATTAATCTTGCTTAACATAACTTCTTACTTTATTAACTTCATTAATTACTTTATTAACATTAATCTAAGTTCATTATTTAATATATGTATTAGTTTTATTTATTTAAGTGATTTAAATAACATTTTAAACAACTTTTACGTGATAAAAATTCAGCGTTTTTGAAAAATTCTTCCGGTCACATTTTCTATTTTCCTTTGAAATAATTATTTTCATAAACCAAATTCAAAAATGCTTTTCACATTAGTTATTATGAGTTAGAAATGGGAATTTTAATTATAGAACATCTAATTTTGAAAATTTAAAATTAATTATGTAATGACCCGGGATTTTGACGACTTTGGTTATCGACATAAACACGATGACGACTAACCAAACATCGAAAAATACCGGTCATTAATGAAAGAAATTAGAGGGTGAGGAAAGATAAGATAGAAACTTAGAATAGAAGAAGAAGAACAACACAACATCAGAGTAACACGAATCTCACAGCGGAACGAATAAATATATAATATATATAACATAACTTGAAATATATATCTGTACTTGAATATACATCATTTATCAAAGTACAACACTTACAACACAGCGGAAATAACTATAGCTATATGATCCTGAAGCCTCCTGCTCCAACTCTTCAACTATATCTATAAAATCCCGACTACTTGACTGCCCATACAAATTTAGGCACCCAAGAGTTTAGGGGAACAAACAAATAAACTCTGGGTCAGTCATGGGACTGGTATGAGTAAAACAGTTTAAAACAGTTCAAGCAGGTAATCGATATCTCATAAGACCACGCCGTATAACGGAACGGGTTTTCCCTTATGAGAATCCAAATTATCTTTATATCAAGACCTTTGATATTATAATAATGTCTATCAACCACAATATAATAATCATCTAGCAGAAACGCTTTCATCTCACGTTCTACATATATAGTATACAATCAAAACCGCAAGCACGTATTGGGTAATGGATTTCCAACTATGACAAGGTATGGAACCACCTTTCACTAGTGTACCTCTAGAGAGGAATACACTGGGTTCAACAAGAACATCTTGCAATCCGGCCACACATGACCGACCACTCATTTCGCTTGAATGTATCGAATGTATATCACCAATGGTTGGGATCAGCAACCGTTTCCCGAATGGGACAGCATCGACAATAGATTTTTAGAAATAAATGAAACTCTAGATCAGGTGATTATACGCCCTACTTCAGTGCGACCGACTTAGCCATGCTGCCTGCCCGATTTCTGTCGTTTACCGGATGTGAGGCTAGAAGCTACGCTTTTTCATCACACCAGATTCACTTTGAATGCCACATCATCAAATCCATCAAATAACCGATTGACGTCTACAACAATACATTATGTGTTAGCTAAAAGAAGTTTCCTTCTCCGCTTCCACTCTTGGTACGGTTGGAGAAATCAATATACGTGATCGTCTAGAAATACTCTGTCAGACATCCGTCAATACAAGTCAACCAGGAACAGGATGAACCGAAGGCACTATTCTGTAAACAGTGTAGCCCTTGCATAACCCTGTCTTCAAATTTCCTTTAGCATATATGATTCGAAATGCTTATGCCAATACAGAGTGGTTCTTTGGATAATAATCCAACCGGTCTCTCCATATTAACAACGTTAAAATGGTCAAAAACTTCGATAGTCGGTGAGTTAACTATCAAAGAAAAACAGTGTGCAAACAACGATATTATTTCCAGGTGGAAATTATATCGATCAAACACCATTTAACTTTTATCTCTTTATTCCATTAATTTACTTATCTCCTGTTTCCCTATACTCAACATTTCTTATTTTCTAAATTTAGAAAATATACGTTATTACCATTGGAAACATTTCCATTTCTTGTTTACTATATCAGAAAACATTTCTGGTTCTTAGTTGGAAAACATTTCCAGAAAAACTCCTTCATTGGACTTAGACAGATGTTTAAACAAACCATCGCGATGCCAACTCAAACCATTTCCTTTACTGCCGAACCTTAACTATTCCTTAGTTAAAACGAAGCCAATCAAGTTGGGGTAGAACTACCTCTCAAACCTTAACTGAACAACATTTCTAACTTTGAAATAGGCAAAGTTCACTTTATATTTCTTTAACTAACATCCTTACTTAACCTTTCTTTCGAGTAACTATGTTCGATTAACACTTTTATTTTAACTCTATTCGATTAACTCCTTTGGATTAACTCCTTTGGATTAACTCTATTCACTTAACTCCTGTCGAATAAACTATATTCGATAACTCCTTTAACTCTATTTGAATAAACTATATTCAATTAACTCATATTACTTCCTATTCGATTAACTCCATCGAATAACTAAATTCGATAACTCCTTTGAATAACCAAATTCGATAATTCCTTTCGAATAAACTATATTCGATTACTCACTTCGATTAAACTAATCGATAACTCTTTTCGATTAAACTATAATCGATAACTCCTTCGATTAAGTAATAATCGATAACTCCTTTCGATTAACTAATAATCGATAATTCCTTTCCTTTAACTCTATTCGAATAAACTAATATTCGATAACTCCATTTGAATAACCCTAGTTCGATTTACTCTAACTGATTAACTCTAACTGGTTTAACTCTAACTGGTTAATTCTAATTGATTAACTCTAACTGGTTTAATTCTAACTGGTTAACTCTAATTGATTAACTCTAACTGGTTTAATTCTAACTGGTTAACTCTAACTGGTTTAATTCTAACTGGTTAACTCTAATTGATTAACTCTAACTGGTTTAATTCTAACTGGTTAACTCTAATTGGTTAACTCTATTCAACCAACTCGACTCGACTAACCCCTTTCGAATAACAAATTCGATTTACTAACTTTCGAATATCATATTCGATTTAACTCCTTTCGAATACCATATTCGATTTAACTTCTTTATTCGCTTTATAAAGATTTCCCTTTTAACAACATTTATTCATTTTTAAAGATTTACTTTTAGTAACGGTTCTCCACTTTAAAATGATTTTCTTCTTATAACAGTTTTCTTTTTTATAACGTTTTCCCTTTTTCTAAATATCTCCTATTTATAAATATCCCAATTTATAAATATATCTTATTTATAAATATTCCATTTATAAATATTTCGGTATGTTATGGTATTCAACATATCAAATCACGATGATCAGTATCGTCCAAACACATATAATCGACAACAGATTATATATCACATCATGTATGACAATATATGAATCACAGTAAAATAAATGTTGATGAATCCAGTTGGATTCATCCAACCTGTTTCCCTGCATCCACAGATGTTAAACAATAGATAACATCACTTTCAGTTCCATATGATATATTCTGTTAAACAGAATCAATATAGAAATTCAACTAACTGACTAGCAGTTTAATCAAACAGTGAACACACAGTCAATCAGCCAATATTTAAAAGTTCTAAAAATACAACATGAAATTATAAACTATTCAGAGTTAGTGAGATTTACTCACATTGGCAGTTCAACGTTAAAGAACGATAAACTGTTTGTTTGATTTTAATCAAACAATTTATTTTGCCGTAAATTCAAACGAGCTCCACTCCACTTCCAGTCAGCTCCATTGGGTAGTACTCGTCCATACGATCCTAAGGGATCTTGTTTCGCTGAATTTCGATTATATATGACCGAGTTATAACGATTAGAAGTTTATAAACATTAACCTTAAAATAAAGCTTGGAATTAAAATAAATTAAATCCTATTGGGCCTCACCCCAAATTGTCGGCCCAAACCCGTTGAAAATACCAGGCCCAACAAACACTCTTCTTCCCCGTTTATCTACAGGTCACGACTAAGCCACGGTCATGCTCTCAACTCTACTTCTCCTCCATGAAATTCACCATCGCATCAAACAAAACCACCACTGCCGTAATCCTCTTCTCAAACATCCTTTCCTCAAACCCAAAATGTATCACTCGCATGCTCCGTGAGTGACTCGACTTCGCTCCAGTATTCTGCGATGGTAGAAACCAGCGAACCAATTTAGGTTCGAATCCCATCCCAGTTTGAACACAAGTGGTATTCCATATCAGAAATCGAAAGATGATAGTTAAAACGTGAATCAAAGCCCCAATATCGTCAACCCTTGAACCCTAGGCAACCTCGACTAAAGCTGGAAATTTTCCAGCGACTGAAGATGAGATCGAACACTCCCAAAATGAAACCGGTTGGAATAGATCCACATACGAACCCAAACAAAGTGGTTTCAGGATTTTTGGATTTATACGATTTTATCTCCATTTTTAAATTTACATTTTGTTTTGATGAGGAGGAAAATTCGGCGGCTACAAATAAATTGACCCGATAGAAGATTAGGATAGGGTTAGAAGGTTGAACGGTTATTTATAGGATAACTAAAATATTTTTATATTTAATATTTTATTTTAAGCAACCGCTAACTGTATTTGTCCTCTAAAATTCCTGTGATCACACACGATACCCAAAAATCACGAAACTGGACATCCAGCTATAGTTCGACATTACGGTCCCAACGAAACTGGTTTCGTCGAATTCCGACTTCGTATGCTCACACAGCGTATTTTTAACTGTCGAAATACTGACTGTTTCTCACTCTAAAAATCTGTGCGGCCACACAGTAACTCTAAAAATCACGAAACTGGAAATTTAACAACTATTTGAGATTGCGGATTCAACATAATTAGTTTCGTCGAATTCCGACTTCGTTTGCAAAAGTGGCTATTTTTAAAGTCCTAAATAGCCTATTTAAATATATATATATATTTAAATATAATAAATTTTAATATTTAAAAATAAATATTATCGTCTATATTCACAGAGGAATACTATACAGCTCTATTGGGATTTATAACTCGATATTTCAAATCTGGGTCAACCCGATATTCGATTTATATTGAAATTCCTTTTAAAAATATAAATAATTCCTTTATAAATTATAAAGGAATTCCACAGCGACTTTTCTGAAATTTGATTTGGATGTACATCAAAATCTACTCGACAAAATCCTGATTTTTCTCTTCCACTAGAAAGATATACTCCACCAGCTCCACACGTTTCTTGTTTCACTGAAATCCGGCTTAAAACGGACCCTGTATATTTAGTTGAAGTTCAAATCGCCAAATTGCAAACTGCAGCGCCATTTCAAGCTCGATTTTAATTATAATATAATTTTACGTTCAAACTGCCGTTATTTAAATATATTCGTTATTCAAATTAAATTCTAAACTGAATTATAATATCACAGATGATCCAGTTCACACCATATCGCTATTTCAGCCAATTCTGATTATTTCAGATTAAAATATATTATTTAATTTATTATTTTAATCAAATATTCACTATTATTTAATTCCACGACCATTTAATTCACTATATCACTATTTATATAATTAAATAAATTAATTATAATACCTCTGCCAATGCGGGTTATTACATTCTTCCCCACTTAAAATAATTTCGTCCTCGAAATTGCTAAAAGGTAGAGAACGACCCTATCGACTGGTTAGAACATATTTGTTCACTTCTTAACTTCAGTTTCAACTGAACCAATTTAATTTCAATTAAATTATTAATTAATCCTTATCAACGAAAATTTTCAAAAATCCTGAAAATTTTCTAACACCTTAACTTTTCTGAAAAATTTCGCCAGCACCTTCTTTGTACTGGCCAATAGGTCAAACTCCACTCGCCTCTCTGGGCCATCTCCAACCCAAAAGAAAATCAAACAGCCAAGCGGCTTGCCAATTCGGCTCATAAATCTTATATCCAATAAAAATATAAACTTGTACCCTTTTGTCGGCATATCATTATATCCTTTCCACCTGTTATCAATTCAGCGGATACAAGGGTCATCCTAATCAAATTCCAATCTGCTTTTATCCACGACACAACCATTCGCTTATATCCGAGCCAAATATTATTTCAAACTCGAGTTTCTTCTCGATTCCCAACTCTTAACTTGATTATCACATTACACTTCAAATTTGAATCTCACAATCCAATTTGTCTTGATATTATTCTAATTCAATCTCAGTTACCACTTTACTGGTTTTACTTTAATTCAATTTTGCTTTCACAATTTCTGTTAAATTTGTTTTTAATTCAAACAGTTCCCTGGGAGTTTTTAAACAGTTTACTCTTTTCAAAAATCAAATTTTCCTTTTGAACATGTCACTGAGCCTTTAATTAATATTCCATTAGTTAAATCACTTCTCTATTTCTTTATCAATATTTGTTAACCAAATATTTTCAATAACCATATTGGCCTTTTACGTTATTTGGAAAACATTTCCGAATATCGCCTTCCTTTATTTTCTAAACATTAGAAAATATATGCTATTTATAATTGGAAAATATTCCAATTACTTATCTCTTTTCCGATCTCGTTTATTTCTATACTTAGGAAATATTCTTTATTATATTTCCAAGCTTACACTTATTTGGGTTAAAACAGATGTTGTGTAAAACATCGTTACGACAACCCAAATACTATATTCAACTAACTCTTATTCAACATTGATCTTCGAGCCTGAAATCTTACTATTTATTTGTTAATAATGAAATCAATCAAGTTGGGGTATAAATACCTCTCAGACCTTGACTGAATAACATTTATAACGTCAAAACAGATATGACTACTTACTCGAATAATCAATACCATACAACTACTTATTCACTTTTAAACACGTATACGCTTCCTCTTTCTATTCTTACTAGATTTTATTCTAGACTTCCCTTTTGATTTTACTATTCTATTTCTAAGTTCATTTCCTTATCGACTTCTATATATATATATATATATCGATATGTTGATTTCTAACTATCAAATTATCTTAAAAATATTCTAACTCCTTAAATTCCCGGAAAAATTCGCCATACCCTCCTTTGTACCACGAGCATCGAGATATTTCAAATAGCCTCCCATGGCCCTCACCAATCCAAAAGAAAAAGCCAAGCGGCTAGCCGATACGGCGCATAAAATCTCATATATGAATTAAATACATACCTTTTCGTCGAGCATTCTATTTATATACCTTCATACCTTATCCATACATATCTCATGTATATTTATACCTGCCCAATCTATTTTAACTATACCTGGTCGTTTTAACTCAATTCGTTAATTAATTTGTTATTTAACTCTTTAGTTTATTTTACTTTTATATTTGAACATGACATGTTCAAATATATTTTAACTTGCTTATTAACTAATTTGAATCCAAATTTCAAATTTAAGTTCTATATTCGATTTCGAATATCCATTTACAAATCCAATTCACCTTTCAAAGTTCAACTTCAAATTCAAAACTCGATTAACTAATTCCTCTCCGACTTAGTTAATTCTATTCAATTTCTATTCAAATTTTATATCACTTCTATTATTCGAATCTATATATCAAATTCTATAGTTTTAAATTCCATTTGAATTCTATATTCAAATTTTATATATTCAAATCCTATATTTGAATTCCATTTGAATTCTATATTCAAACCCCATTGGAGTTTCTATATTCAAATTCTATATCACTTCCATTGAATTTCATATATTCAAACTCCCTTTGAATTTCTATATTCAATATCTATTTCAATTTCATTGAATTTCATATATTCAAACTCCCTTTGAATTTCTATATTCAAACTCTATTATTACTCTACATGGATTCTATATTCAGTTTTCCATTATTTAAAATCTTCTTTATTCCAATCTCATTTGAATTTCTATATTCAAATCCCCTTTGAATTTTCTATATTCAAATCCCCTTTGAATTTTCTATATTCAAATCCCCTTTGAATTTTCTTATTTAAATTCTATGTTTGAACTTCCTTTATTCAAATTTCTTTTCAAACTTTCTTTTCAAACTTTTTTTTATTCATTCTTTAAATAAGTCTCGATTTCAATTCCTTTTGAAATCGATATTTCTACCTTTGGAAAATAGATTTCCCTTTCAATTTCACACTTGTATTTTTATTTCTGAATTATCCAATGATAATTCTTTTCACTTCATTTATAAACTTCGTTTATAAAAGAACTATTTATAAACTTTGTTTATAAAGGAACTTCTCATTTTATTTCTTTTAAAACAAGTTAATATTTCAAATCTATTTAAAAATTCAAATTCTATATTTAAATTCAACACAACTTGTCTTTCCCAAAACAAATTCAAAACAGTATCTCTGGTAGTAATTCGTCACTTACAACTCGAAAATGAATACTGATGATGCAGCTTTCATCATCAGAATCTATTTTCCAGCGATCGAAGTGAGTTCAATACTATAAAACCATTTCTAAACATTTCCACTTTGAAATTCATTTCAAAATATAATTCACACCGCTTGTAAAACAATTTAAAATCTCCCAGGATCTTAAATTTCCCTTATTTTTAATCCAAATCCATTTACAAACACTTATCCAATTTTCCAGAATTTTAATTCAATTTCTGGTTTAAATTTTAGATTTAACTCATCTGATTTCACGTATTTCACTTATATGAATTCTGATTGGTTATTTACATAACCATTTAATTTATAATCTTACTTGATTATAATAACAACCAATATATCCACTATATTATAATTTTGATATATATATCTTCTCTATATCAAGATATACCTTGGGTAAACTTATTTTAATTTACCCTCTTTTCAAAACATATCGTGTCGACCCATCGTATTCGAGTGTTTATAAACTTCTACAGATACAGTGGATCAAACTGATCGACCAGAACTCATATACAACTCAACCAATGAATCTCCATAATATAAAAATTATTTTTATATCATCTACAAATACGTTCACTCGTATATATACAGTCATCTCAATCTAGGGTATTACTAACCCTATCTCTACTGAGTCACGCCACAGAGCCTAGGTAATTTTCTTAACTTAAGCTCTGATACCAACTGTAATGACCCGGGATTTTGACGACTTTGGTTATCGACATAAACACGATGACGACTAACCAAACATCGAAAAATACCGGTCATTAATGAAAGAAATTAGAGGGTGAGGAAAGATAAGATTGAAACATAGAATAGAAGAAGAAGAACAACACAACATCAAAGTAACACGAATCTCACAGCGGAACGAATAAATATATAATATATATAACATAACTTGAAATATACATCTGTACTTGAATATACATCATTTATTAAAGTACAACACTTACAACACAGCGGAAATAACTATAACTATATGATCCTGAAGCCTCCTGCTCCAGCTCTTCAAATATATCTGTAAAATCCCGACTACTTGACTGCCCATACAAATTTAGGCACCCAAGAGTTTAGGGGAACAAACAAATAAACTCTGGGTCAGTCATGGGACTGGTATGAGTAAAACAGTTTAAAACAGTTCATGCAGGTAATCGATATCTCATAAGACCACGCCGTATAAAGGAACAAGTTTTCCCTTATGAGAATCCAAATTATCTTTATAACAAAACCTTTGATATTATAATAATGTCTATCAACCACAATATAATAATCATCTAGCAGAAACGCTTTCATCTCACGTTCTACATATATAGTATACAATCAAAACCGCAAGCACGTATTGGGTAATGGATTTCCAACTATGACAAGGTACGGAACCACCTTTCACTAGTGTACCTCTAGAGAGGAATACACTGGGTTCAACAAGAACATCTTGCAACTCGGCCACACATGACCGACCACTCATTTCGCTTGAGTGTATCGAATGTATATCACCAACGGTTGGGATCAGCAACCATTTCCCGAATGGGAAAACATCGACAATAGATTTTTAGAAATAAATGAAACTCTAGATCAGGTGATTATACACCATACTTTGGTGCGACCGACTTAGCCATGCAGCCTGCTCGATTTCTGTCATTTACCGGATGTGAGGCTAGAAGCTATGCTTTATCATCACACCAGATTCACTTTGAATGCCACATTGTCAAATCCATCAAATCACTGATTGACGTCTGCAACAATACATTATGTGTTAGCTAAAAGAAGTTTCCTTCTCCGCTTCTACTCTTGGTACGGTTGGAGAAATCAATATACGTGATCGTCTGGAAATACTCTGTCAGACATCCGTCCATACAAGTCATCCAGGAACAGGATGAACCGAAGGCACTATTCTGTAAACAGGATAGCCCTTGCATAACTCCGTCTTCAAATTTCCTTTGGCATATATGATTCGAAATGCTTATGCCAATAAAGAGTGGTTCTTTGGATAATAATCCAACCGGTCTCTCCATATTAACAACGTTAAAATGGTCAAAAACTTCGATAGTCGGTGAGTTAACTATCAAAGAAAAACAGTGTGCAAACAACGATATTATTTCCAGGTGGAAATTATATCGATCAAACATCATTTAACTTTTATCTCTTTATTCCATTAATTTACTTATCTCCTGTTTCCCTATACTCAACATTTCTTATTTTCTAAATTTAGAAAATATACGTTATTACCATTGGAAAACATTTCCATTCCTTGTTTTCTATATCAGAAAACATTTCTGGTTCTTAGTTGGAAAACATTTCCAAAAAAATCCTTCATTGGACTTAGACAGATGTTTAAACAAACCATCACAATGCCAACTCAAACCATTTCCTTTACTGCCGAACCTTAACTATTCCTTAGTTAAAACGAAGCCAATCAAGTTGGGGTACAACTACCTCTCAGACCTTAACTGAACAACATTTCTAACTTTGAAATAGGCAAAGTTCGCTTTATATTTCTTTAACTAACTTCCTTACTTAACCTTTCTTTCGAGTAACTATATTCGATTAACTCTTTTATTTTAACTCTATTCGATTAACTCCTTTGGATTAACTCTATTCACTTAACTCCTGTCGAATAAACTATATTCGATAACTCCTTTAACTCTATTCGAATAAACTATATTCAATTAACTCATATTACTTCCTATTCGATTAACTCCATCGAATAACTAAATTCGATAACTCCTTTGAATAACCAAATTCGATAATTCCTTTCGAATAAACTATATTCAATTACCCACTTCGATTAAACTAATCGATAACTCTTTTCGATTAAACTATAATCGATAACTCCTTCGATTAACTAATAATCGATAACTCCTTTCGATTAACTAATAATCGATAATTCCTTTCCTTTAACTCTATTCGAATAAACTAATATTCGATAACTCCATTTGAATAACCCTAGTTCGATTTACTCTAACTGATTAACTCTAACTGGTTTAACTCCAACTGGTTAACTCTAATTGATTAACTCTAACTGGTTTAATTCTAACTGGTTAACTCTAATTGATTAACTCTAACTGGTTTAATTCTAACTGGTTAACTCTAACTGGTTTAATTCTAACTGGTTAACTCTAACTGGTTTAATTCTAACTGGTTAACTCTAACTGGTTAACTCTATTCAACCAACTCGATTCGACTAACCCCTTTCGAATAACAAATTCGATTTACTAACTTTCGAATACCATATTCGATTTAACTCCTTTCAAATACCATATTCGATTTAACTTCTTTATTCGCTTTATAAAGATTTCCCTTTTAACAACGTTTATTCATTTTTAAAGATTTACTTTTAGTAACGGTTCTCCACTTTAAAATGATTTCCTTCTTATAACAGTTTTCTTTTTTATAACGTTTTCCCTTTTTCTAAATATCTCCTATTTATAAATATCCCAATTTATAAATATTTCTTATTTATAAATATTCCACTTATAAATATTTTGGTATGTTATGGTATTCAACATATCAAATCACGATGATCAGTATCGTCCAAACACATATAATCGACAATAGATTATATATCACATCATGTATGACAATATATGAATCACAGTAAAATAAATGTTGAGGAATCCAGTTGGATTCCTCCAACCTGTTTCCCTGCATCCACAGATGTTAAACAATATAGATAACATCACTTTTAGTTCCATATGATATATTCTGTCAAACAGAATCAATATAGAAATTCAACTAACTGACTAGCAGTTCAATCAAACAGTCAACACATAGTAAATCAGCCAATATTTAAAATTTCTAAAAATACAACATGAAATTATAAACTATTCAGAGTTAGTGAGATTTAGTCACATTGGCAGTTCAACGTTAAAGAACGATAAACTGTTTGTTTGATTTTAATCAAACAATTTATTTTGCCGTAAATTCAAACGAGCTTCACTCCACTTCCATTCAGCTCCATTGGGTAGTACTCGTCCATACGATCCTAAGGGATCTTGTTTCGCTGAATTTCGATTATATATGACTGAGTTATAACGATTAGAAGTTTATAAACATTAACCTTAAAATAAAGCTTGGAATTAAAATAAATTAAATCCTATTGGGCCTCACCCCAAATTGTCGGCCCAAACCCGTTGAAAATACCAGGCCCAACAAACACTCTTCTTCCCCGTTTATCTACAGTCACGACTAAGCCACGGTCATGATCTCAACTCCACTTCTCCTCCATGAAATTCACCACCGCATCAAACAAAACCACCACTGTCGTAATCCTCTTCTCAAACATCCTTTCCTCAAACCCAAAATGTATCACTCGCACGCTCCGTGAGTGACTCGACTTCGCTCCAGTATTCTGCGATGGTATAAAGAAGCGAACCAATTTAGGTTCAAATCCCATCCCAGTTTGTACGCAAGTGGTATTCCATATCAGAAATAAAAAGATGATAGTTAAAACGTGAATCAAAGCCCCAATATCCTCAACCATTGAACCCTAGGCAACCTCGACTAACGCTGGAAATTTTCCAGCGACTGAAGATGAAATCGAACACTCCCAAAATGAAACCGGTTGGAATAGATCCACATACGAACCCAAACAAAGTGGTTTCAGGATTTTTGGATTTATACGATTTTATCTCCATTTTTAAAGTTACATTTTATTTTGATGAGGAGGAAAATTCGGCGGCTACAAATGAATTGACCAGATAGAAGATTAGGTTAGGGTTAGAAGGTTGAACGGTTATTTTTAGGATAACTAAAATATTTTTATATTTAATAATTTATTTTATTTAAGCAACCGCTAACTGTATTTGTCCTCTAAAATTCTTGTGATCACACACGATACCCAAAAATCACGAAACTGGACATCCAGCTATAGTTCGACAGTACGGTCCCAACGAAACTGGTTTTGTCGAATTCCGACTTTGTACGCTCACACAACGTATTTTTAACTGTTGAAATACTGACTGTTTCTCACTCTAAAAATCCGTGCGGCCACACAGTAACTCTAAAAATCACGAAACTGGAAATTTAACAACTATTTGACATTGCGGATCCAAAATAATTAGTTTCATCGAATTCCGACTTCGTTTGCAAAAGTGGCTATTTTTAAAGTCCTAAATAGCCTATTTAAATATATAAATATAATTAAATATAATAAATTTTAATATTTAAAAATAAATATTATCGTCTATATTCACAGAGGAATGCTATACAGCTCTACTGGGATTTATAACTCGATTTTTCAAATCTGGGTCAACCCGATATTCGATTTATATTGAAATTCCTTTTAAAAATATAAATAATTCCTTTATAAATTATAAAGGAATTCCACAGCGACTTTTCTGAAATTTGATTTGGATGTACATCAAAATCTACTCGACGAAATCCCGATTTTTCTCTTCCACTAGAAAGATATACTCCACCAGCTCCACACGTTTCTTGTTTCACTGAAATCCGGCTTAAAACGGACCCTAAATATTCAGTTGAAGTTCAAATCGCCAAATTGCGAACTGCAGCGCCATTTCAAGCTCGATTTTAATTATAATATAATTATACGTTCAAACTGCCGTTATTTAAATATATTCGTTATTCAAATTAAATTCTAAACTGAATTATAATATCACAGATAATCCAGTTCACACCATATCGCCATTTCAGCCAATTCTGATTATTTCAGATTAAAATATATTATTCAATTTATTATTTTAATCAAATATTCACTATTATTTAATTCCACGACCATTTAATTCACTATATCACTATTTATATAATTAAATAAATTAATTATAATACCTCTGCCAATGCGGGTCATTACAAATTAAATATTCAAAATCAAAGAGATAAAATTCCAGGTTGTTACACTCTTCCACCCTCAAAAGAGTTTAGTCCCCAAAATTTCACCATGAGATCTCTTAATACTATTCTTATGTTTGTATAACGTTCATTGATCATGATTAAAAAATTTATGATATTACTTGAATACATCACTTTTTTTACTTGTTCGCTCACTTAATGTCTCTAGTACGGACTCTGATTAGGCTTATTGATTAGGAAGCTTATTCTCCATGCATAGCTATAATACTATGGTAGAAAACTTTTAGTTCCATATCAGACATCCTTACCAAGTGTTTCGGCTTTATGAATTGAGTGATAAATGCTTATTTGAAACCATGTGAAAACACCTCTCAGATATGTACTCGAATTCATTTGATCAAACTATGAAAAGTAAAATGATCCACTTCTAAAATACAAACTCATTTTATGGGTTATACTTATACCAATTTTATACTTGCTAAAATCATTTACGTTAACTTTCCATAAAAACTAGTTTTTATCTAACATGTGTAATCTTTACTACATCCTGATAGCATAAACCCATATCTGATTCATCTTTTTATATAAAAATTATGAGCCTCTTAAGAAAACTCAAGATCCAAAATACTGGGTTTTATTTCAAATTCATATTTGAAATCAAAATATATATAATTTAACCATAGAAAAAAATATAGCCCAATCAACACCAAAATAATACTTAGGAATTGGGTACTACCAAATAACATCTTACATTCCCTTACAAAGAAAGGTAATACTTAAGAGAAGCGTTTAGCATCCGAACACATCTCCTACCCATTTTTAAGTTATTTTCAATTCACTCAAACTAATTAACTCAAAACACTACATTTTCTAATCCAATTTTTGAAACAAAATTATATATACTTTCAAAGTATCTATTATCTACTTTGCTTTGGATTCATTCATATTTAACTTGTCCTGATCGTATAATGATAAAAATATATAATTTACTAAGTGCTTTACAACATTCGCTAAGCGAATGTTTGATCGCTACTTACAAGATTATTCAAATTACCACAAAACAAATCAAGACTCCCTCTTCCAAACTATCCAAAGAAGGATAGATTCAATAAAATTTTCGTAAAATTTATATTTTTAAACTTTGATATACTTAACAAAATTTATTCCAAGTAATATTATTATTATGTTTATAAATTTGAAAATCATTTTCAGAAGATCGGAATTTAATTTCTTAAATTTACTACTTAAATTTTCTTTGTCTAAAACACACTATGTTAGATTTAGTTTCACCTAATTATTTCTACTATCAAATCTATATAACCAGACTTTTTAAGAATTTCTTAATTAAATCAAATCTTAATACAACATTGATACCTAATGCCTTACAGTCAAATCGTGAAAATTAATTCACAAGGTGTTGATTTAGTGCTTCCATAATTTTCTATTTATTCAACCAATTTAAAAGGAAACCATCTACAACCCTAAATAAAAATGTTAATGCTCAATTAGGAGCGCATGACTAAACTAACCTTAAATAATCACTACGCCATAGATTGAATACTGCAACACCGGAGAAATGATGCAGTAAGTGCCAAAAAGTGTTGCTATAGGCAAAAAATGATATGTGGCAACACTTTCTCGGGGTTGCCTTTTGCCGCGTTGCCTTAGAGTCAAAGGCAACGCCTTTGTGATGCTACGATAACATCAGTATAGGTGTTGCTACAGGTACCACTAGAACCAAAAAAAACTTTTACAACTGCCAAAAACAGTTGTAATATGTCTAGTACAGCTGGCAATCGTAATAAAGTCAACCTTTTTTACAACCGTTTCTAGCAGTTGTTAAAAATTGTTTTACAACTGCTAAAAGAAACTACATCTCAACTGCTATTAATCAAAGATTTCATAATATTATAATAATATTATTATAACACAATATTTTATTCAAATAAATATTTTATTTCAACATTTCAAATGGTACAAATTTTTGGACTCCACTATTGAACATTCACTCGTATATTACACAATCATTCATATTTACATACATTTCTCACTACATTGTCACTCGATTCACTCATATACAGACTCACACATACAAATATAAGTAAGAAAAAATACATGAAAATGATTATATAAACTAGTACCTTTATTTTTTTCCTTTTGGTGATTTGCTCGCAAAGTATACGCAACTTCTCTAGTTAAATCATGAATGGTCACTGACTAAAGAGAGACAAATGAATGCGCAACTTCTCTAGTTCAATCATATAAAAATTTATGGTTTGTGTCATCTAGTATACAAATGATAATACCTAGTGTTAACATCAGGTGAACTGGAGCATTCAGACTAAAGAGAGACACTGAGTTTACCATCCATTGCAACAAGATCGATAAGAGCAGCTACTAATAATTCAAGCTGCATTCAAAAGTCGCAAAACTCATTTTATTTGAACAGTTTAAATTCTAAAGATGTTAATATAATCACAGTTGGATATATATTCGAATAGCTAAAATAAAAAATCAGAAGAAAAGCCAAATTAGTGTATAATATTAGCTTGTAACTAGGCAATGCCTAGAATTCAGCTTGTAACTTAAGGCAAAATATCATCTAAACTTTTAACTACATCAAGGACTAACCTTTTCCGTACTGATTGCTCTTCAAAATTTCCATCTCTACACAGGCAAGTTGAAGTTCATATTTCAACGAAAATAACTGAGCTTGTGCCTCAATCCAAAGGTTTTTGCGAACCAATGTCTGGAGGTTTAGTTCTTGCTCACAAAAACTTTCCTTTAGGACTGCTTCAAAGTCCTGCAAATTGAAAAATAACTGGATATACATACAAAATGGAAATATTATATTGTTTGATTGACTGCACACAGCTGGCATGAAGTTTGCCTCATTGCACTTGTGACTCACGTCAAAACTTGGCTCATCCATTCAGTCTTAAAAGGCATTAGAGATATATATTTATGATTCATCAGAAAGAATACAAGTGCAATTAAGCGTAATTTTTTTTCAAGACTGGTAACCCTTACATGAGTCATACCCTTATATGAAGGATAGGAATAGCGTTTTCACCCTTTTGCACCAAGCCCTGAATATCCGTAAGCTTTTCTTTGTATAATTTCCATCACTTTCTTTAGCGATATCCTAAGCCAGCAAAAAGACATTTTCCGTAAGTAACATCAAGTATAAACATTTTTGATTTAAAAGTGTTGCAATTTTGGAATAAGGATTATCACATTACAAAAGATTGGAATTACATCTTCTATCTCATTCAAAAAAGTAATTATATCATATAAAGAGACAAATGAACGCTAAAAAAACATGTTGTACAAATGAATAGGATAAATTCAATATATGTTTAGCCTTTGATGGAAGGATTGTCAGTGACTAGTAGCTTAGTAAAAATCGCAACATTTGAAGTTTTACCACATGTTTAAAAATAGTTGTCAGTTAGTTCCAATACAGTGTTTTATGAAAGAAACAAATTAAATGGCTTAAAAAGTGAAATGAGGTGTAGCCGAACCTAGCCCATATATATAGTAGTTTAAAAACTTTTATAAAGGAGTCACTTGTGTAAAGGGCGATTAACCACTTTTGATACTAAAGAACTGTAGCTTAAGTGACAACAAAAGAGAGCAAAAGGGACGCTCGATGCATTCCCATAATCAGTAACTGGATATAAAAATATCTACCAAATTATGATGGAAGAATATAGAAGAGGAAGTAAACATGGAAGTCATATACAAAAGGAATGACACAAAATCGAATGGTACAAAATCGAATGGTTATCTGTTCTTGTTACAAGATAAAGATGCATTTATAAATATCATTTCAAATTTTGTGAATAAATGGTGCAATTTTGTTTTCCAATGGACAAATATATAGGCTCGATAGCATTAAAATCAAGGTTTGAAGTTTCGAATGGAATACGAAACAATACAAGATTTTACCAGGTAAGGGCTTGTCTAGTGCATTGCCCAGTTGAGTGACTATAGACATACAAAGGTGCCAAATGATCAAAAAAATTAGCACGGTCATCGAACCTGACAAGTAAACTGAAAAGATAGTCCACTACTTCTTTGCCTGCTTCTGTAAACAGAACCTTGTTTTCTTCTGCAAATTGAAAATAAAAACACATTGGGATAACTTAGGATAGCCTACATTGAAGCTTAGTTGCCATAAATCATTAAGTTGTAAATAAACTTGCAAATCACTAATAATTTAATAAGAACTTAAGTTATAGGGTTCGTTCATAGTACTTAATCATGCAATAGATACATTCGTAAGCACTCATTATTTCGAAAGAAAAAGATGCACTACAAGGGAAACACCGGCTTTACTAATCAAGTGGTCGGGTAAGAAGCATGTATAGCAATACAACATAGCCCTTCTTTGTCATCCATATCTCTCTGCATCTTCACATAACCATTCTCTCCCCATGAAGAACCCCATGAATTCTTGACCAACCAGTATTTGGTTCCACTATCATTACATAGCCCTTCTTTGTCATCCACTATCGTTACAACATGGTTTAAATCAGTACCACAAGGGCCTAAGAAAAACATGAAGCATATATAATTGTATGTCAGGTACATTGATCTAAAAAGAATTCATTAAATAGAACATACGTCCTTACTAGTGAACACTCTGTTGGAGTACAGCTGAAAAGCATAGCTTTTAGTGTCAATGGAAACCGTAACAGGTTGATGAGCCACCACCTTTAGCTAGTCTGCTTCGTCGTCAGATGGCACATGTTCATATCCGTTTACTGTGCAGTAATGATGAGGCATTAAGTTTCCAGATTTGCATGTTATTAATATGAAATACGCAGGGAATATAATCATCACAATGTTATTACTATGTCCCAACCAATGCAAAAACTAACAAAGTAATCGCTATAATGACTATAAGCACCAAACCCTATAAGCTTAACAAAAAGTGAGTTCAAAATATCTGACCAATAACGCTACCTTTAGAAAATCCAGTGCGTCGCCAGAGGTCATCCCCTGACCAATCGGAACCTCATGGTCAAAATCGTGATCAGAACTATCGTCGTATTCGCCACTAAAGCGATTCCGAGTCGATCGTTCCATTTTCTTCCTCGATAAAATTAACAACATGTTTATCTAGATAAACAATTGTACATTTGATTTGGAGTTATAGATCGATGATTATGGTAATTAGGGATCAGTTATTTTGGAAATTAGGGATTGATGATTTTGGAAATTTGGGTGGAAATGAAATGAAAAGGGATGTGGTTAAAAGAAAATAAAAGCCGGACGCGGAATGATTGTGTGGACAGACGACTGAGATTTTATTTTAACTAATGGTGTGGATCGCTGAGGTGTAATTTTTTTTAACTTATTTTAGATAGAATATATCTATAGCTACTACAACACAATTTGATATCTATGCTAACACATTGAAGCGTGCGTTGCAATAGATAAAAATCAGCATAGCTATGGTAACATTGCAGCTAGCAACACCGTGGATTTTCATTGCAGTAGGTCATCTATGGCGTAGTGAATAAAATAATATCCTATATTAGAAGTAATTTTTGATACATAAAATGTGTTTAGGTAAAAAAAATTCATTTACCCAGTTTGAAACAATATTGTGAAAATTTATCTTTTCAAGCATCTAGAAATCCCAATCGATACATATGTTCCTTCTTTACGGACCAAAATTCGTAACACACTTAAAAGATAAAACAACACAATATAAAATTCATTTTTTTTATATCACTAACAAATACGTTGTAACACCCCGTGATTCTGTAACACTAAGTGTAACGTTCCGTATTTTTGGCCATCAAATATTTTATTTAATTTATTATTTTTTTATTTTAAATATTTTAATTGGAATATTAATGGATTTAATATTTAATTCGTTATTTAAAAGGTAGTTTGAACGTTATATATTTATATATAATATAAACCGAGCTTGAAAATGGTTTGCAGTTCGTAAAATGGAGTTTTGAACTTCAATTGAGGATACAGGATCCGATGTAAGTCGGATTTCTGTAAAACGAGAAACGTCAGAATCTGGTTGATGATAATTTTCATATGAAAGAGAAAAATATGGATATCGCATTGTAAATTGTAAGTTATGGCCAAATTAAATTTTAAAATAATCGCTATGGAATCATTTTAAATTTTAATGATTTGTTTATAAATATTAAGGAATTTTAATATAAATGGAATGCCATTTAAAACCGAAATTTTGTAATGTTGAACTTTGGAATTCTATACTGTTGGAAATTGAAATTGTTATTTTAATTAATATGATGATATTAATTTGTTGTTAGCTATTTAATTTAATTAGATTTATAATTGAACTCGCCTAAAGCTGGATAGTACGTATATATCATACATATGCATCAAGACAAATTTGCTACATGAACATGGAAACTTGAACCAGAACACACATACCACACATGTTCAACAAAATAAGAAAAAAAGCTGATCCGTGAAACTAGAATGTATATAATAAGAAAACTTGAAAGTAACAAATACAATGAAACAAAGGAATTCATTTTAGATTTTTAATATAGCACGACCTGTCTCTTTCACCAAATAGTAACACGCAAATATTTCCATAAGCACAGATAATGAACAGTTAAAATGGAGACAATAATCAGATCACAAAAGATAAATAAACAGCTAATAAATATAGCTAGAACAGCTATATATATATACACAGCCAAACAGATGTATGTGCATACATAAAGTCTGAGAACAGTAAAAGAAAAATTAAAACGAGCAGCTAAAGATCAGAATATGAACAATGAAAGTGACCAATACAAAGAAAATAAAAGAATAAACATATATATATATAAAACTATTTGTAAAAATGCAACCACATAGAAGAAAAATACATATGTCCTTTCCTGTACAATGCGAGATAAAATTAACAAGACAATTCGTATCACTCGACAATAAGGAAATTTACAGACCCCAAATGCTTCTTTCTCGTGACCAACTAAAGCCAAATTAAAATACTGAATATATATACATATATCCTAGTTTAATTCTCTGAAAAACCGTACTCCCTACCCTATTGCCCATCGTATATTGCTTGTCCTCAGCCTCAAAGAGATGATCAATCACATGGGAAAGCTGTTATAAAGATGAAAACTCAGCATGAGTTCTCTTTGAGGGGAGGCAACACACAGAAATCCTGTCTCCCATTTGTGTAGCCGACCATTAGCTGATTTCTACACTGCATGCTACTGCCTATACCCTCACCGTCAACACTTAACCATTGCACGTCTTCTCCAGTACTGCAACCTACATGCCTAATGTAAAAGCTATCTGCCGTGTCTTGTACATTCTGGAAACAAAAAGGAAAAAAAAAAGAAAAAAAATATATATATATATATATATTAGCAGACAGCTAAATAATCAAATCAGAAACAACTGAATATATTCATATATCAAGATCTTAGCTCATGAACAGCTAAGGGGTAGTAGGGACAGCTAAACAATTCGATATACATATATCAAATCAACAAATATATATTTATATATGCAGTAGGATCATATTCAAGTACCATACCCAAAACAGAGCCTATAAATCTAAATGCAGATTTCAATTATCTGCGATTGAATAGCCAACTCACATTACCAGTTCGATCACTGTCCAGACTTGAAATGTCGGACCAAAACCAACAAATGTTCTGCTAACCGGTCACACAGTCATTAAGATCCATCAATGTTTCCATCACCAATACACATGGTCGGAAAAAGGGTAATAAAACCCAATGGCCTAAAACCTAATAGCTGAACCTATCTAAGAAGAGACTCTGATGGACGTTGATCTCATCTAAATCCACCACTATATATATACACCATCACTCATATGTTTCATCCACTCCAGAAAAAGCATACGAACAAATACAGTAGTAAATAAACCGTTCGTAACACTTGATAATCCAAATCAAAATAATACTTTGGAAAAGAAACAGTAAAATACTTATCTGAATCTACACAGTTCAGATCTGAGGAGTCCCTTGATGTTATGGACCGAAGTCGTGACCAAGGGTTCGGGAATATCTGCAAAACGGAAGCCTCGCTGGGTTGTCAAAGCTCGGTAGTAGGTACGGAAGGAAGTTGTGTCAGTTCTGGAAGGGGACAAGTTGATCGTCGAAGCTGGATGGTGTTTTGAAGGGGTCGTTGAGGGTAACAGACAGATCAGGAATAAAGAAGGGGGAATCGAAGGTGGAGAGACTCATAAGGGGGAGGTTGCGACGCCTCTGCTCTTCGATGTTGCTGGAGACAGAAAGAGAATAGGGTTTCGATTTGGGCCATGAGGAAATTTTGTGGAGGCGGTGGTTTCAATGAGATAAGGGATCCAGAAGAAGGGTTTTTGAAGGGGGAAATGGGCTGGGGTATGCGGGCTGAATGAATAAGGTGAGGCCCAAGTTTTATTTAAATTAAAGTTTATATAAATTTACATGTCCGTATAAGCTTAAATTATTAATATAGAGTATATACGTTATCAGAATTCGACAAACGAGATACCGATGGAATCATATTTTCGAGCTGAATATTATGGAGTCAGTCTGGACAGGATTGGGAGCAGCGGAATCTCTCAGTAAAATTAAACGACAGTTTAATTTAACTGAAGCCGTACCATTCAACGAAAACAAATTCAAGGTGAGTTAAACTCACTCAGTTTTCCCAATCATATTTTATATAAATTGGGTGTTTTATTTTGTGTGCCCTGCTTATTGATGGTTGACTGATTGCTAGTTATACAAGTATTGGTTGATTGAACTGATGGAATTAAACTGTGTTTAATTTCAGTGAAATACCGAATCGTTATTTTTAACGATTGGTTCCAATAAAGGTAACTTACCTTGTTGGTCACGTTTATAAAATAAACGTGTTAAATCGTTTGAATTGGTTGAATTGTTTTGTCTATTGATTGATGTTAAATGGTCGTTATTTATTATTATCATAGATAAACTGATCCGATGGGTTGATTGATTTAGTATGGGTTATTGACTGGAATTTCAACACCTGTGTAGTTAAACCAATGGGGGTATTGGTTGGGTATTTGGCAACACATGGCCTAAAAATCAATCGTTTTATAGATGTCGATTTACCGTCAGACAAATCGACGGAAATGGAGTTATAAAATTTATTTTATAACTGGATATAGATTTTGAAATATATTATTTGAATAAAAGTTTGTTTAAAAGAAAATAAATATTTCTTTTATTATTTGAGTTTAAAACTTATTTATTAATCCAAGTAAATCTGATGATGATCAGATTTATAAGAAAAGGAATTTAACCAATTGACCAGATTTGGATAATTATTTACTTAGAGACAAACGAATGGAATTTATTTAAATTAATTATATTAATTTAAAGAGGAAATAAATTGGAATCGATTACTAAGATAACTTGTTTAAGTTAATTAAATCAACTGTTTTAAATTAAGATTGATTTTTAAATTAGTGTGTTCGAATAAATTTGTTAAATGAATATTGTTTTAATTTTAATGAAGTTTCAGAAAAGGGGATTCACTATTTATGTTAGTAAATAATGGAATTAACTACCTTTACAGTAGTTAAAGATTAAGATAAGTTATTATTCTGATTTATAGTAATTTGGGAAATGACCTTTTAATTGAATCCGTTTCAAAGATAATCAAAAGTTGAAAACTAAATCTTGTTGAATGGTGAAAGGAGTTATGAACGGATTTGTTTAAACCCTGAGTTTAGAACAAAGTTATAAAAGAGGATTTTAAGCAGATATTATAAAATAATGTTACTTAATTATTTAAATTAAGTAAAAAGGGAAATTGAGAAAAGGGTTTATAACAAACCAGGGTTATATTGATGAAGTTAAAAGTGGTGTGTTATAAAGAGGTTACTTAATTGAATTAGGTAAAAATGGTATCTTAAAGAAAGAGATTTTCAAAGTGATGATAAGGTTCATTAAACCTTATATTGAATTAAATAGTTAAATGGAATTTGCGTGGAGATTAGATGAAGATATTGGTTTTATATTACAACTTGTATCTATCTTTAGATGTGAACGATGTTGATCAAGGTCCGAGAGGTAATTAAAATACCCCAACTTGAACGACATCGGGACTATTTAGGGGTGGTATGAGTTGTGATGGTGAAAGGGATTAGTGATAATTTATTTCCAGTAGTGAAATAATGTAAAGATGAGGTTTATCCAACAGAAATAAGCACTGGGTTCTGTCGGGAAATAAATAAAGGATATTTCATAATGTTGTTTAATTTAAAAAGGGCCAAGTGGTGTCGAGTATTGAACCAGTGAACCCATTTGATTGACATGATTGAAACACTGTTTATTTTGATAGTTAAAACACCGACTATCAAAACTTGTCCAAAACGATTGTTGGTACGGAAAGACCGGGATCGAATATATATTCGAAAACCATTCCGACCAACAAATACGTGAAGATATCAGAAGGCGGTCGAGATGGAGCATTGAAGACCGTGGATCTTCATAAGCGGAAGAACTGCTAATGACGTCTGGTCTGCAGCCAGAGATGTACTGTGGTCCTGTCGTGGGTGAAATCCACGGGTTGCAAGGACTTCTCGCTACTGATCCATAGGGTGATTCCTATATAAGATGCAGTAGGAGAGTACCTTCGGTTCATCCTGTTCCTGGATGACTTGTATGGACGAGTGTTTGACAGAGTATTTCCAAAGGATCATGTACATTGATTTCTTCAAGCGTGTCATAGTTGGGTAGCTCCCAACTAGGGTATTTTTGTGGACGTCAATTAGTGATATCTGGCGGATCTGACGATGTGGCATTCAAAGTGTATGATGATCAGATGTGTTCTGACCTCAAGCCTCATCAACCAGGAGATGACAAAAATCGGGCAGGCAGCATGGCTATGTGGGTCGCTCCCATTAGGGTGTATAATCACCTATCTAGAGAAATTCTTTTTGCTTCTTTAATCTATCGATTCTGCCCATTCGGGAACGGTGGTTTGAGTCCAACCGTTGGTGATATACATTCGATACACTCAAGCGAAATGAGTGGTCGGTCATGTGAGGGCCGGGTTGCAAGACGTTCTTGTTGAACCCTGTGTATTCGCCTCTAGAGATACACGTGCGGAAGGTGGTCCCATACCTTGTCAAGTTGGAAATCCAATCTCCAATAAGCGCCCGCGGTTTTGATTATATACTATATATGTAGAGCGTGAGATGCAAGCGTTCTACTAGATTAATATTTACTTGTATTTAGACATTATTATAATATCAGATAAGATATTGATTTCAAAAATGGTTTGGGTTATCGTAAGGTAAAAACCGTCCGTGTTTATGTGTGGATTTGGTCTTACGATTATCCTTTTCTTTGAAAAGTTTTTAACTAAAAATCAAGATGTGTGTTACCTAAATACTGTGCGAGTTTTTCTCACTCTGGTTCACCAGACTGATCCGGTGTTTTGTAAATGCTCGGGTTAGCCCGGGATGTACAGTTTCAGGTTATCGAATAAAGTCCAAAGACAAGCTGGAGGTGTTCAGACGTATGCTATCTAGTTTTGTTCCGCTGTGTGTTGTATATGAGGACAGGTTATTATAACTGTCCAGCTGTGTGCTGTGCTCTGATATTGTAAGTATTTTCAAAAGCTCTCAATAAATATTATTTCTGTATTATATTTTGTTCCACTGCGATGTGAGACTCTGCGTTGTGGTGTTCTTCTTCTTCTATTCTAACTTTCTTTCTTTCTTATCTCACCCTCTAACTTCTTTCTCCTAGCTTTCTGGGTTTTCGGTACTTGAGTTTTGGACACGGTTTGTATTAGTGTCGAGATTCGAGTGTCGAAATTCCCGGGTCGCTACAGTTGGTATCAGAGCTATTGGTTTAGTGATAACCTTGGCTCTGTGGTGTAACTCAATAGAGATGGGGTTAGTAATACCCTAGATCGAGGTTGAGTGTATATACATATGAGAGCGTATTTGTAAATTTTATATACAAATGATTTGTATTGTGTTTATTAGTCGGTTCAAGTGTTGAGAAGCATTGGACTGTCCACGGATACGATATGGTTTTGAAAAGGGGGTAAATGGAATAATTTTACCCAAATTATAATTTGTATAGAAAAGAAATAATTTATCAAATTATCGAGATATCGGTTGGTGTGTTTGATTGATGTGAATAAAATTCAAATTTGATGGAAATTTGAAATTGACACTTAACTTGGTCAAATTTAATTAAATTAATTAAATTTGGAATTTGAACTAATCAAATAGAAATAAATCGGGTATTAACTGATTGATATTCAAATATGTAAAAACCAAAGTAAAATATTAAATTGAGCAAAAATTCAATTATTTTTGATTGAAATTGGTTGTGCATAGAGGGTTGATTGGTATTGATTTGGTGTTAGATTACTTGAATATAAATTCATCAACATTTTTATAAAAAGTTGAATTATAATTAAATTCCAGTATAGTCAACTGGAGTGTAATCACATGGATTAAAGTTGAATAATTCCGTCCTGAGTTGCAAATGAATAATTCATGCTTGATTTTTGAAAATATTTATTTACGATATTGAATTGGGGTTCGATTTAAAATAAATTGGATTTAGAAATAAATGGGTTTGTAATGTCCTTTCTTACCTTAGCAATTTCGAGGACGAAATTATTTTAAGGGGGGAAGAATGTAACGTTCCGTATTTTTGGCCATCAAATATTTTATTTAATTTATTATTTTTTTATTTTAAATATTTTAATTGGAATATTAATGGATTTAATATTTAATTCGTTATTTAAAAGGTAGTTTGAACGTTATATATTTATATATAATATAAACCGAGCTTGAAAATGGTTTGCAGTTCGTAAAATGGAGTTTTGAACTTCAATTGAGGATACAGGATCCGATGTAAGTCGGATTTCTGTAAAACGAGAAACGTCAGAATCTGGTTGATGATAATTTTCATATGAAAGAGAAAAATATGGATATCGCATTGTAAATTGTAAGTTATGGCCAAATTAAATTTTAAAATAATCGCTATGGAATCATTTTAAATTTTAATGATTTGTTTATAAATATTAAGGAATTTTAATATAAATGGAATGCCATTTAAAACCGAAATTTTGTAATGTTGAACTTTGGAATTCTATACTGTTGGAAATTGAAATTGTTATTTTAATTAATATGATGATATTAATTTGTTGTTAGCTATTTAATTTAATTAGATTTATAATTGAACTCGCCTAAAGCTGGATAGTACGTATATATCATACATATGCATCAAGACAAATTTGCTACATGAACATGGAAACTTGAACCAGAACACACATACCACACATGTTCAACAAAATAAGAAAAAAAGCTGATCCGTGAAACTAGAATGTATATAATAAGAAAACTTGAAAGTAACAAATACAATGAAACAAAGGAATTCATTTTAGATTTTTAATATAGCACGACCTGTCTCTTTCACCAAATAGTAACACGCAAATATTTCCATAAGCACAGATAATGAACAGTTAAAATGGAGACAATAATCAGATCACAAAAGATAAATAAACAGCTAATAAATATAGCTAGAACAGCTATATATATATACACAGCCAAACAGATGTATGTGCATACATAAAGTCTGAGAACAGTAAAAGAAAAATTAAAACGAGCAGCTAAAGATCAGAATATGAACAATGAAAGTGACCAATACAAAGAAAATAAAAGAATAAACATATATATATATATAAAACTATTTGTAAAAATGCAACCACATAGAAGAAAAATACATATGTCCTTTCCTGTACAATGCGAGATAAAATTAACAAGACAATTCGTATCACTCGACAATAAGGAAATTTACAGACCCCAAATGCTTCTTTCTCGTGACCAACTAAAGCCAAATTAAAATACTGAATATATATACATATATCCTAGTTTAATTCTCTGAAAAACCGTACTCCCTACCCTATTGCCCATCGTATATTGCTTGTCCTCAGCCTCAAAGAGATGATCAATCACATGGGAAAGCTGTTATAAAGATGAAAACTCAGCATGAGTTCTCTTTGAGGGGAGGCAACACACAGAAATCCTGTCTCCCATTTGTGTAGCCGACCATTAGCTGATTTCTACACTGCATGCTACTGCCTATACCCTCACCGTCAACACTTAACCATTGCACGTCTTCTCCAGTACTGCAACCTACATGCCTAATGTAAAAGCTATCTGCCGTGTCTTGTACATTCTGGAAACAAAAAGGAAAAAAAAAAGAAAAAAATATATATATATATATATTAGCAGACAGCTAAATAATCAAATCAGAAACAACTGAATATATTCATATATCAAGATCTTAGCTCATGAACAGCTAAGGGGTAGTAGGGACAGCTAAACAATTCGATATACATATATCAAATCAACAAATATATATTTATATATGCAGTAGGATCATATTCAAGTACCATACCCAAAACAGAGCCTATAAATCTAAATGCAGATTTCAATTATCTGCGATTGAATAGCCAACTCACATTACCAGTTCGATCACTGTCCAGACTTGAAATGTCGGACCAAAACCAACAAATGTTCTGCTAACCGGTCACACAGTCATTAAGATCCATCAATGTTTCCATCACCAATACACATGGTCGGAAAAAGGGTAATAAAACCCAATGGCCTAAAACCTAATAGCTGAACCTATCTAAGAAGAGACTCTGATGGACGTTGATCTCATCTAAATCCACCACTATATATATACACCATCACTCATATGTTTCATCCACTCCAGAAAAAAGCATACGAACAAATACAGTAGTAAATAAACCGTTCGTAACACTTGATAATCCAAATCAAAATAATACTTTGGAAAAGAAACAGTAAAATACTTATCTGAATCTACACAGTTCAGATCTGAGGAGTCCCTTGATGTTATGGACCGAAGTCGTGACCAAGGGTTCGGGAATATCTGCAAAACGGAAGCCTCGCTGGGTTGTCAAAGCTCGGTAGTAGGTACGGAAGGAAGTTGTGTCAGTTCTGGAAGGGGACAAGTTGATCGTCGAAGCTGGATGGTGTTTTGAAGGGGTCGTTGAGGGTAACAGACAGATCAGGAATAAAGAAGGGGGAATCGAAGGTGGAGAGACTCATAAGGGGGAGGTTGCGACGCCTCTGCTCTTCGATGTTGCTGGAGACAGAAAGAGAATAGGGTTTCGATTTGGGCCATGAGGAAATTTTGTGGAGGCGGTGGTTTCAATGAGATAAAGGATCCAGAAGAAGGGTTTTTGAAGGGGGAAATGGGCTGGGGTATGCGGGCTGAATGAATAAGGTGAGGCCCAAGTTTTATTTAAATTAAAGTTTATATAAATTTACATGTCCGTATAAGCTTAAATTATTAATATAGAGTATATACGTTATCAGAATTCGACAAACGAGATACCGATGGAATCATATTTTCGAGCTGAATATTATGGAGTCAGTCTGGACAGGATTGGGAGCAGCGGAATCTCTCAGTAAAATTAAACGACAGTTTAATTTAACTGAAGCCGTACCATTCAACGAAAACAAATTCAAGGTGAGTTAAACTCACTCAGTTTTCCCAATCATATTTTATATAAATTGGGTGTTTTATTTTGTGTGCCCTGCTTATTGATGGTTGACTGATTGCTAGTTATACAAGTATTGGTTGATTGAACTGATGGAATTAAACTGTGTTTAATTTCAGTGAAATACCGAATCGTTATTTTTAACGATTGGTTCCAATAAAGGTAACTTACCTTGTTGGTCACGTTTATAAAATAAACGTGTTAAATCGTTTGAATTGGTTGAATTGTTTTGTCTATTGATTGATGTTAAATGGTCGTTATTTATTATTATCATAGATAAACTGATCCGATGGGTTGATTGATTTAGTATGGGTTGTTGACTGGAATTTCAACACCTGTGTAGTTAAACCAATGGGGGTATTGGTTGGGTATTTGGCAACACATGGCCTAAAAATCAATCGTTTTATAGATGTCGATTTACCGTCAGACAAATCGACGGAAATGGAGTTATAAAATTTATTTTATAACTGGATATAGATTTTGAAATATATTATTTGAATAAAAGTTTGTTTAAAAGAAAATAAATATTTCTTTTATTATTTGAGTTTAAAACTTATTTATTAATCCAAGTAAATCTGATGATGATCAGATTTATAAGAAAAGGAATTTAACCAATTGACCAGATTTGGATAATTATTTACTTAGAGACAAACGAATGGAATTTATTTAAATTAATTATATTAATTTAAAGAGGAAATAAATTGGAATCGATTACTAAGATAACTTGTTTAAGTTAATTAAATCAACTGTTTTAAATTAAGATTGATTTTTAAATTAGTGTGTTCGAATAAATTTGTTAAATGAATATTGTTTTAATTTTAATGAAGTTTCAGAAAAGGGGATTCACTATTTATGTTAGTAAATAATGGAATTAACTACCTTTACAGTAGTTAAAGATTAAGATAAGTTATTATTCTGATTTATAGTAATTTGGGAAATGACCTTTTAATTGAATCCGTTTCAAAGATAATCAAAAGTTGAAAACTAAATCTTGTTGAATGGTGAAAGGAGTTATGAACGGATTTGTTTAAACCCTGAGTTTAGAACAAAGTTATAAAAGAGGATTTTAAGCAGATATTATAAAATAATGTTACTTAATTATTTAAATTAAGTAAAAAGGGAAATTGAGAAAAGGGTTTATAACAAACCAGGGTTATATTGATGAAGTTAAAAGTGGTGTGTTATAAAGAGGTTACTTAATTGAATTAGGTAAAAATGGTATCTTAAAGAAAGAGATTTTCAAAGTGATGATAAGGTTCATTAAACCTTATATTGAATTAAATAGTTAAATGGAATTTGCGTGGAGATTAGATGAAGATATTGGTTTTATATTACAACTTGTATCTATCTTTAGATGTGAACGATGTTGATCAAGGTCTGAGAGGTAATTAAAATACCCCAACTTGAACGACATCGGGACTATTTAGGGGTGGTATGAGTTGTGATGGTGAAAGGGATTAGTGATAATTTATTTCCAGTAGTGAAATAATGTAAAGATGAGGTTTATCCAACAGAAATAAGCACTGGGTTCTGTCGGGAAATAAATAAAGGATATTTCATAATGTTGTTTAATTTAAAAAGGGCCAAGTGGTGTCGAGTATTGAACCAGTGAACCCATTTGATTGACATGATTGAAACACTGTTTATTTTGATAGTTAAAACACCGACTATCAAAACTTGTCCAAAACGATTGTTGGTACGGAAAGACCGGGATCGAATATATATTCGAAAACCATTCCGACCAACAAATACGTGAAGATATCAGAAGGCGGTCGAGATGGAGCATTGAAGACCGTGGATCTTCATAAGCGGAAGAACTGCTAATGACGTCTGGTCTGCAGCCAGAGATGTACTGTGGTCCTGTCGTGGGTGAAATCCACGGGTTGCAAGGACTTCTCGCTACTGATCCATAGGGTGATTCCTATATAAGATGCAGTAGGAGAGTACCTTCGGTTCATCCTGTTCCTGGATGACTTGTATGGACGAGTGTTTGACAGAGTATTTCCAAAGGATCATGTACATTGATTTCTTCAAGCGTGTCATAGTTGGGTAGCTCCCAACTAGGGTATTTTTGTGGACGTCAATTAGTGATATCTGGCGGATCTGACGATGTGGCATTCAAAGTGTATGATGATCAGATGTGTTCTGACCTCAAGCCTCATCAACCAGGAGATGACAAAAATCGGGCAGGCAGCATGGCTATGTGGGTCGCTCCCATTAGGGTGTATAATCACCTATCTAGAGAAATTCTTTTTGCTTCTTTAATCTATCGATTCTGCCCATTCGGGAACGGTGGTTTGAGTCCAACCGTTGGTGATATACATTCGATACACTCAAGCGAAATGAGTGGTCGGTCATGTGAGGGCCGGGTTGCAAGACGTTCTTGTTGAACCCTGTGTATTCGCCTCTAGAGATACACGTGCGGAAGGTGGTCCCATACCTTGTCAAGTTGGAAATCCAATCTCCAATAAGCGCCCGCGGTTTTGATTATATACTATATATGTAGAGCGTGAGATGCAAGCGTTCTACTAGATTAATATTTACTTGTATTTAGACATTATTATAATATCAGATAAGATATTGATTTCAAAAATGGTTTGGGTTATCGTAAGGTAAAAACCGTCCGTGTTTATGTGTGGATTTGGTCTTACGATTATCCTTTTCTTTGAAAAGTTTTTAACTAAAAATCAAGATGTGTGTTACCTAAATACTGTGCGAGTTTTTCTCACTCTGGTTCACCAGACTGATCCGGTGTTTTGTAAATGCTCGGGTTAGCCCGGGATGTACAGTTTCAGGTTATCGAATAAAGTCCAAAGACAAGCTGGAGGTGTTCAGACGTATGCTATCTAGTTTTGTTCCGCTGTGTGTTGTATATGAGGACAGGTTATTATAACTGTCCAGCTGTGTGCTGTGCTCTGATATTGTAAGTATTTTCAAAAGCTCTCAATAAATATTATTTCTGTATTATATTTTGTTCCACTGCGATGTGAGACTCTGCGTTGTGGTGTTCTTCTTCTTCTATTCTAACTTTCTTTCTTTCTTATCTCACCCTCTAACTTCTTTCTCCTAGCTTTCTGGGTTTTCGGTACTTGAGTTTTGGACACGGTTTGTATTAGTGTCGAGATTCGAGTGTCGAAATTCCCGGGTCGCTACACTAAGATTCACAAATCAAGGCAGAATTAAATTTTAAAGTCAAAATCAAGGGAAACGGGCTACGCCATTGCGTTCGTCTCGGAATTCTGCATGAGATAGAGCCCGAGTTTGCGTTAATCGGACTCTGTATGAAGGAGTTATGGTCTTTGGAAGTTTCAGAATTCGATTTAAAATTCGAACAGGTCAGAAAACGAGTTCAAATTCGAAAATCAGACCCAGATTGGGCTGGGCGGGAATTTTCTCGCCCAAAGACCCAGGTCGACTGGGTAGTCGACCTGGGGCACCCAGGTCGACTGGGTAGTCGACCTGGGGGTCGACCCCCCTGCTTTTTCCAGTTTTCTGAACCAGGTTCGTTCTGATGTATTTGGTCACGTTTTCTGCCTAGGTTCGTCCGCCTGATCCTATATAAACAGCCCTAGTCTCCTTCTCTATTCACAATTCTTTTCTATCCTTATGCTGCCTTTGAGAAAATGTATAAATAAATAAATATAAGAAAATAATACGAGGATCCAAGACAAGGTTATGCTTCTCAAGTTTGTCAAGAAGAGATTCGAATCAAGATTAAAGCTTCAAGATAAGAATCAAAGGCTAACTCAAACGGTTTCGAGCAACGTCGCACGAATCATAGCAACGCCTTCTTTCTATTCTAATCTAATCTCTGTAAGTCAGTTACTTTTTAGATTTGAACGCTTTCTCTATTCGTGACATGAAATTAAAGGAATAAAAGAATATGCCAAATCTTTCTATTCGAATCTGTGCCTATATCTTTGGACCTAATTAAGAACTGTTATGATTCGATGACCAATTAGGCCTTGCCTATGACTATGAACATTGCCTATGACTATGAACGTTGCCTATGACTGTGACTGTGACTATGAGAATTATTTCCTTGACTATGAACACAAGCCTATGCCTTTGATTAGGAAGCATAAACTATTGCCTATGACATAAATTGGACAACTGTGATTAAACACCTATGGTTCATGACTAGGAAAGTGTTGCTTAAGTTTTGTGACTATGAAATTGGGTCTAAACCCGATTATCTATTCTGTCTATTCTTGGTTTTCTTTGGTTTTAGATCTTGGGAATTTACCTATTAAGTTAGGTCTACCCATGTTTATCTATTCTGTCTATTCTTGGTTTTCTTTGGTTTTAGATCTTGGGAATTTACCTATTAAGTTAGGTCTACCCATGTTCTTGAACCTATACTATTCAACCCTTTTCATGTCGTAATATTACCATATCTATGTGCCTGTGAATTGTCATCTTATGCCAATTGTTATGTCCGTTCTTTCATGGCATTCTGGCTCATTCCCTTCTATCCACGAATCTAGCTCTATTTATGATCTAGGTTGAATCACGTTTATACGAACAATGGGAATACGTTTTGGGGAAAAACATGAAATTGACTAAACTTGGAAATTGGCATAATTTGATGAAAATTAGAATAACAAGTCTAGTTTTGACATGAACCGAAATTAGAATATTAAATCAGAATTGGGTGGCTAAATTAAGCATGATAAGTATGTTAGCATAATTTACATACATCAGACGTAAATGATAAATGGTTTAATGGGCCACAAAATAGGTAGTTGGTTTGCAAATTAAGTTTTGGGCATAAACGGTGAACTAGAATATGAAATCTAGTTTGGCATAAACTGTAAACTAGAATATAAAATCTAGTTTTGGCATGAACTGTAAATGGGGGTGTTGGATCTAAATTGCTATAAACTGTAAGATAGGCAAACCAAGATTTGGACCTAGAATACAAGTCCATTAGTAGGCATGGCAAATGTATAGGGTATAGGCCAAATTTATTTTAAAAAGGGAAAATGGACTTTGAGGATAAGTGGTTAAACTTTGAGGGTAGAGTGATAACAATTTATTTATATACAAAAAAAGGTTTATTAATGACATCTCTTTTAATAATACATATACCAGAAAGTTCTAGGGTGACAGAGAGGATAGTGTCTAGGCTTGGGTTTGGAAAACACAATTTTCCTGCTCTCCCTGGCTATCCCTAACTGATCCGAAGGACGGGATGGTTACTTTCAAAACCTGATTTGAAAATTAATCAAAACCCTTTGAACTTAGAAAACACGAATATGCCTAACCCGAGGTTAGACTGAGTTGCGATGTAAACCTGCCCGGAACCAACCGGCACATCCAGTAGTCGCAACAATATCTGTCTAATGTGAGTGGTCGCGGCTTTAATTTATTTAGTTAAGGCTAGAACAAGAATGGTAGGGTTAAGTTAACTAAGACACTTAACCAATTCAACATGATAACCAGACCGGTGGGTGGGGTTAGGTTCATACAGTTAAGCTAGAATGGGAGGGTTAAGTCCATAGGAACACTTAACCAACTTAGCACAGTTAAGCTAGAATGGAGGGCTAAGTCCATAGGGACAGTTAACCAAACTCATGGTAACAAGACAAGATTTGTAGGGGTTAAGTAACTAAGAAAACACTTAGCAAATTAACATGTTAACTAGACTAGAAGGTGGGGTTAAGTAAAGTTAATACACTTAGCCAAATTAACATGTTAACTAGACTAGAGGTTGGGGTTAAGTAAAATCTAATACACTTAGCCAATTTGATATGTTAGCTGGGCTAGACCGTAGGGTTAAGTAAACTTGAACACTTAACCATTAGATTGTGATAAAGGAATGGGGTTAAGTCTAAAACATGAAGGGATAATACTTAACCATTAATAACAGGTTAGTTAAAACAGACGGGCAAGGTTAAGTTAAAAAGGAACACTTAACCAGTACAAGATGAATAGGGTTAAGTAATAAGAAATACTTAACCAATATAACTTGGTTTGTGGTAGGGTTAAGTCAACATGAGTTATTGAATACACTTAACCAGTTTATCAGGATAAATGGAGAGGGTTAAGTTAGCTTGAATTGACGAAGGACACATAACCAATCCAAATTGGCGAGAAAGAGAACTAAGTAGTAAACCTTAGTTAAAAGGAGCTAAGTAGTAAACCTTAGTTAAGAAAACAACGATTCTGGAAACTAAGTGGTAAACCTTAGTTAGCAGAACTAAGTAGTAATTCTTAGTATAACACGGGAAGGAGCAAACGTCCGTCTGATTAAAACGAAGGCTCCAACGAATTGGGTTACGAAGCCCGAGGCTTCGAGGGGACGTGAGGGTACTCTTGGTATCCCTCTGTGAGGCTGCTGATGATCCTCCTGGGCTCACAGAGGTTAAGGTCTGCATTAGAAGAACCAGGGGTATGCCTTGGTTGCAATATATGGCAACCTAAAGACTAGGATGGACCGGCGGGATTCGGCGAGAAATCGGTAGTCCTGTGATAGCAACTCGTCGTCTACCATCCATCTTGAGTCAATCGAGATACGTAAAGCGGAAAGACGGAGTACTCCAAAAGACCATATACTTGTATCTAGTTATGGGTGAGGATGGCCATATGATAGTGGGGCACCGGGGGCCTGCGTTTAGTTCTCATTTTTCAAGGTGTGCCTTTCATTAGTTGAGGGAGGGGTCAAGTGGGACCATAGCCACTGGAACAAAAACAGACCTTAGTATCTGCATCGGCAGATATCTAAAAGCTCCCGACCGAGTTCTGTATTCCTTGATTTGCCCTGCCACTGGACTCGGGCCGCACATTACAGGACATGTGCATCTAGACAAGCGATAACGATTCGCGATACATGCGTGGGGAAGTATAGGAACATATACCACTCTAGGTAGTGTGTTGTAACGACCCAGAAAATCTGAACCAATTTAAAATTTTTAAATTGGCTAAAATAATGGATTTTAAATATTTAAAATAAATATTTTAAATAAATGGCGATGAAAACTGAGTTTGAATCGACATTTGAAAACCAATATAATTAATTATAATTATATATAGAATTGAAAATGGCGCGGTAGTTCGATAATTCGATTTCAAACTTCAATTGAATATATCGGGTGCAAAACAATCCGGATTTTAGTGAAACCAAAAACATTAGGATCTAATTGATGATATCTTTCCAACGAATCTGACCAATCGAAATTTGATAGCGGGAATCAAAAGCTATGTCCAGTTGAAAATTCTGAATAGTCGCTATGAAATTCAGGCCCTTAAAAATGGACATTTTGCAAATGACCTCGGATTTCGACGAAACCACTTTTGTTGGATCCGCAGGGTCAAGTTATTGTTGGGTTTCAAATTTCATAATTTTTCGAATCAATATGTGAGCGTGGCAAAGGAAAACGCGTTTGACCGGTTTTAGTTGATTTTAATCGACTGGAAATTGGCCATTTTTCATACGGTCTCAGAATTTGACGAAACTAGTTTTGTTAGGACCGTATCGTCAATACGAAGCTAGAAAATATTTTTCTGGAATTTTTCTAGTTAGTATGTGACCCCGGTAATTTGAAATATACGTTTAGAATTCAATATAGTGATTTAAATGTAAATTCAACGGAAACTGATTGTAACGATCAAATCAGCTTGCGATACATATCCCATTGTGTTCGGAATGGGGGTAAAACGCTATGGGCGACAGGCGGTGGGCCCCGTTTAGGGGTCGTATGTAAAAGTCAACTTTTTGAAAAAATTAAATAATTAAATATATATATTTTATATAAACCCCCCCCCCCCATTCCCTCTTCTCTCTCTTCACTTCGAACAGAAAAAAAAAAGAGAACCCTAATCGATCGGCGACCGCCTCCTCCAAGCTCCACCCACGACCGCCTCCACCAAGCTCCAGCCACCTCCGATCGTCTTCCCCCTCTCTCCTTCTCCCCCGTTCACCTCTCCTCCCTGTTCGAACCAAAATCGCGATGCCCCATTTCGCGAGCCGCCTCCTCGAAGCCAGCTCCGCCTGCCACCACCGGCTACCCCGAGCGCCCACCCTCGAGCTGCCTCCCCTCCGACGAACTGCGGAAACCCCCCCTCTCTGTAAGTTTTGTTTTGTTTTGTTATTTTATTTTTATGTATTTAAAAACTGATTTTAAAAGACTATAAAAACTAATTTTTATAAAGGATTAAAACAGATTTTTGAAAGGCTTTAAAACTGATTTTTTTTAGAGTTTAAAACTGATTTGATTTTAAAACTTTTAAAAGAAAAATGATTTGAACTTTTAAAAGAAAAAGATTTGAACTTTGAATAGAAAAAGGTTTAATCTTTTTATAGAAAATGATTTGAACTTGGAAAAATAAAGATCATATTTTTAAAATAGAAAAGACGAAATTTTTATTAAGTAGAAGAAGTAAGATGTGATTCTTATATTTTTAAAGCAATAAAAATATAATTTTTACATCATAGGAATATTAAAAATATAATCTTTATTTTTAAAATATGATCTTTATATATTGAATAGCGAAGTCAAAATTCGATTTTTATATATTGAATAACATAGTAAAAATTCGATTTTTACATATGTAGAGAATACGGGCAACGAAAGCGACAAAAGGCGAGATTGGCGAAGATTTCTATAAAGGAAGAGTCGTAGTATTGGATAGCTATTGGTGAGAATTTCTCACTCTTCAATTTCTTTTTCAATTATATATATTTGTTGAAATAAAAGTGAATTGCTATATATAAATTTATATATATACGCCCCCTCGTCCACAAACCATGGATGATATTTATTGGCTGAAATTGTTGTGAAAATTGATTGGTAGCGAATGATTGTTTGGGATTGTTTGTGATTGATATTGGTTGATTGTGGTTGAAAAATACCCATTTGTGATTGAGAAATATTTGGTTGAAACCACATAGGATTAGTTTGTGGAAATGAAATAAATATATACATGCCGCCTGCGTGCGAACTAGATGCATGATCCCCATTGTCAAAAACCGCGAGGTTTTAAGGTAGAGCGAGGAGCCGTACTAAGGACGGTCCCGGTTTTAACTACCCTGCCGTTATGCTGCCGAAATTTTGAATAATATTCGTGTGTTTGAATTATTTTCATATGCTTAAACTATATTTATTCATTGAATAGTAAACCTTCATGTGTTGAATTGATATTCATTCGTTGATTAGAAATTCATGTGTTGAATGGTATTCGCGTTTTGAAATGTAAAAATCACTTTTTATCTATACATAAAAACTATAGAAAACATTCATGTGTTGAATTGATATTCATTCGTTGATTAGAAATTCATGTGTTGAATGGAATTCATATTTTGAAATAAATTGTTAGATAATAAAAATCACCTTTTATCGACTATATGAACTGTGTAAAATAATCTCGTTTTAAAAGAAATTGTTTTATGATAAAAATCCCATTTTTATCACCAACTTGAACTATATAGAAAGATAGCGTTTTGAAACGAATTGTTTTACAATAAAAATCACATTTTTATTGTATGCATAAATCGTTGAAATGTGAAGTGTTAAAAATAGCCACTTGTTCAAAATAAACATATATGAGTTGAAATATTCATTAATTAGCTAATGAAATGATTTGCACCTATTTATGTAACATTAGAATGAATGGTGTTTTTAAACCAAATAGAAATCAAATATGAAGTTGAATAGAAAATGATAAATAATAAGAACTGTATATATATGTACATGCATATTCATTGAACAGGTTATAGCAAAGGGGCTAGAGGAGAGGAATAAAATTTTGTGCTCGACAAATAGGTACACATTTACCGTTTTTTTTGGGTGATGATTTTATGAGCCTGTTGGCTAGCCGCTTGGCTTTTTCTTTTTCTTTTTGAGATTAGAAGGACCGGGAAAGCTATTTGCGATTTCCCGATGCTCCCGGTGTAGGGGAGGTTATGGCGAAATTTTCCAAAATTTTAAGGTGTTAGAAAAATATTTGAAGTGAAAACGATATGGAAATCATTGAATGAACTATATTTATATAAATATATAAATATAAATAAAATTAAAACGAAACGAAGCCGTGCAGTTCGTATTTTGAAACCGTGATTTCAAACGACTAGTACGGGAAATCCGACCATTGGATTTTCCCGAAACCTCAACCGTCGGGTTCGCCTTGGAAATATCTTTCCAACGGCACCAACCTTGCAAAAATCCAACGGTTGGATTGTCTGGAATGTTTAAATCAAATCTGATGAAAAACAGCGCCAGAAGCGATTATATTTATATATATATATAAATATAATTATATATTTAATCGAATAACGACGCTGCAGTTCGTATTTTGAAATCGAAAATTCAAACGATTGTAACGGGAGATCCGACCGTCGGATTTTCCCGAAACTGGAGCCGTTGGATTCGTTTTGAAAAGACCTTTCTAATGATGTAAATTTTGTGAAGATCCAACGGTTAGATTTTCAGATATGTGTAAATCAAATCTGAAGAAAAACAGCGCCACGGCCGCTTTATGGCCCGAAGCGTCGTTTTGAATAAATTAGCTATTTTAAAATAAATAAAAATAGCGATAAATAGTTATAAAATATCATAAGCGATATGGAATGGAAATAAACTGAATTTGCTCGATTTATGTGGCTTTTGATGGTTGAATGTGTTTGGTGTGAAAATTACATTAAAAGAACACGATTGGTGTTGTCGAATAATTTAACCATTGAAATAAATTGATTTGAAATTCTAAATATACGTGAATTATTTGAAAAGGCCGAGTTAATTCTCATTTCAAATAATCGACCGACGACTGAAATTTGAAGATGAAGACGATGGTCGAAGACCGAAAATCTTCACCTCGTTTGGATGGTAACCGAGGTCCTGATTGGGAGGCATCCCGAGATATGGATAATGAGTGGTGATCGTCCAGACGTACGTGGTGATCGAAGGGTTTGCGAGGTATTTAGTGCCTCCGGTTTCGTTCAGACCCGGAACGGACTTGTAAATGGACTGTGTGTCTGACATTGGAGTTTATTCTGTGTTGATTGATTTCTGTTAAATATACATCTGTTTGGCGGCGGAGAATTTATTCTTTTGCTTAACGCCCTTCTCTGAGACGCACGAGCTCAGAGGTTGTATATCGATGGACATCAGTCGCATGGCATGAATTGCCTGTGTGGCATGCTAAGATGCAGTGATCAGGGCTTCTGTTGAAAAACAAAGTCTTGTGGTGATGATCAAAGGACCGCCTGTGTGGCGTAGCTTTGTGTATAACGTGAATTCGCGAGCCTCACACCCCGGTATGAACCTAAAACGGGAGAGGACATCAGGGAGGGCCTGCGTTTCTTTCTAGCTAGGGTGGTGTCAGTGACCTACCAGCCCTGACATTTATATACTTTTCACCTATGTGGTTGTTGCTGTTGCGAGGCGCCTCGGTTTGATCGGACGAACCGGGTCCGATGGAGTCATTCGTTGGCTCGTTTACGCCCCAAAGGGCGGGGAGACGTAGTGTTCAGGCATAATAATCCACATCGGTGGACCGGCCCTGACGATCTAAAGGGTTGATGCGTTCTGATCCTGTGGCTCGGGCTAGAGAGTCACGAATTCGGTAAGGACTATCTTTTGCCTTGGTTCATGACGGAAATCCAATTTCCAAATACGACATCGTGCGGTTTTGATTGTATATATATATATATGGCGACATGATATATGGTACCCATGTCGTCTATGATTGATAGTTATGATTTGAAATTGTTTTCAAAACATATAAACACTAGTAATAATATCAAATGCCTTTGTTTTATTCGTATCAAGCATATCTTGGCCGTTATAAGGTAAAAACTCTATCCTCCGGTTTGCGTTGCATTGTGTGATGGGAACTGAGTCTTATAACGGCTTCATTTTTATAAAAAGCATAGCGATGTTTAAAAGAAAGATTTGTCTTAAAGCACTGGCAATCCAATGGAGTAAACCCGTTCCACGAAAGTGGCGTGGTCCTGTGATTAGCCAATTATATATATGTTGAGTGGATTTCTCATACCAGTCCCATGACTAACTCGTAGTTTGTTTCACTTTCAAACTCGGGTGCCCCTTTTTCTACACGGGCAGCCTTGTATTCAGGTTTAGCTGGTTCTTTTTCTGGATAGCTGGAGCTGAAGATGGATTCTATCATTTATTTCTTTTTATGCTGTTCAGCTCCTATTGTACATATTTTGTTTATTTCCGCTGTAGAAATTTATGTATAGCTGAACTGTAATTGTACTAAGTAAGATCCTGTATACTGTGTAACTCTGATGATTACTTTTATCCAGTATATTCTATTGTTCATTATCTGGTGTGTTTATTTAATTCTGTTCTGCTATTATATGTTTCTGTGTTATATTCCAAAAGATAACCCTTGTTTCCGTCAGAACGGGATTTCGGGTCGTCTCAACGTGGTATCAGAGCTTTGGTTAAGCTTAGTTCTGGAATATAACATTTGAACGAACTCGTCAGAAATAGAACCAGTAGTGTTCTAGGACGGGTAACACTATACAGATAGGATCAGCAATATCCTAGTATGAGTAAAGCAGAATGAAATTACACCTCGATAGACACATTTACATTTGAAGTATATGTTTCTATGTTTTAAAATACCTTTTCTGTGACCTGACACTTGATCTGCTAATTGCAGAAGTACTAGAAAAATGAGTGCCAGAAACAGAAGGAATACAGAACCCGACCTAGAGGCTCTATTAAAGAAATATCGAAATCTGAACGGAGCGCAATTCTCGGGCAATGAATCTATTATTCAAACCGAAGCTTGGGTGAGCTCTGCAGAAAGAATTTTCGAGCGTATACAGCTGAGAGATGACCAGAAACGGTTAGTAGCATCTTGGGCGCTCAAAGAAGAAGCTTTAATCTGGTGGGAAACAATCGTCAAAGATAATCCAGAAGGTGATATCACCTGGGACAGATTCAAAGTAATTTTCCTAGAAAGATTTACTCCTCCCGAAGCAACTGAGCGATTATGCGATGAATTTTCTTATCTAATACAAGGTGACATAACAATTCCCGAATATCATAAGAAATTCAATGAACTTTCTCACTTTGCTCCTCATCTAATTCAGAATCTGAAGAGGAAGAATTTGAGATTTATCAATGGGCTTCAAAGGAAATACCAGAATAAAGTATTAGGGCATGTGAAGCTTCCTTTCTCAGAAATGATTTATATGGCTTATCAATATGAGGATCTAGATAAGAAAGGTATGCTACAGTACGAAGAGGAAGTCAGCTCTAGTAATAAAATTGAGTCTGAAAATGATTATCCTGAAGCAAGTACAATGTCTGAGATCAGTAAGAAGCCCAGTGCCAAGAGGAAAAGGGCCAAAGCTGAGAAGAAACCAGTAACGGCAACTGTATGCTCTAACTGCAATAAGCAAGGACATCTCTCGATAAGTTGCGGATCTCTAAAGAAACGAATCAAGAGTGGATCTAAATCAGAGAAGAATTTACAAGAGAAAAGAGGTTGCAGTAAATGCAGGCAGACTGGTCACCTCGCAAAGGATTGCTGGCTCTTAAAAAAGACCAAAATAGTTCAGGTGAATGAAATAGCAGAAACTTCTGAGCCCTCAGGTAGTCAAGAAAGGGCCGATGTTTTAGAAGGCACGCTTACTGTCAAAAACGTTCCAATCAAAGTACTGTTTGACACAGGCGCGTCACGAAGCTTCATTTCGAAAGATGCAGCTAAGAAACTTGATGTGAACTTGAGGAAGCTCAAGGAACCAATGACTGTCCGAAATCCAGTTGGAGGTTCCATCGATCTCAGTTGGGTTGGTGCAGTACCCGTCTCTTTTTCTTGCTATAAATTCCCTATTATCTCTGTCGTCATGAATTTTAATGAATTCGATCTTATTCTGGGATTGGATTGGCTAACCAAATATGAAGCTGAAGTTAGATGCGCCGAGAGAGTTGTTAAAGCTAAGATTAAATCAGGGAGTTATATAACCATTCCGTGTGAAGGCCCGACATCAAATAGAAAGGACTTCTGGGCAGCTTTGAATGTTTCTCCAGCTCAAACAAAAAATATCCCTGAAGTTACTGAGGATATTCCAGACCTCATCAAAGACATTCATGTCGTCAAGAACTATGCGGATGTGTTCGAAGAAGTTGTTCGCTTACCTCCGCAAAGAGAAATAGATTTCAAGATTGCTTTAATTCCCAATGCAAGGCCGGTAGTTCACGCTATTCGAAGAATGTCCTTGAAGGAGAAGGAGGAATTAGACAATCAAACACGACAGCTAGTATGGAAAGGTCTGATCAGGCCTAGTTTCTCTGATTTGGGTGCAGCAGTGGTGTTTGTCCCAAAATCTGACGGTACTCTACGGCTATGCGTGGACTATCGTGATCTGAACAAGCAGACAATAAAGAACAAGTATCCATTGCCGCGGATTGATGATTTGTTAGATCGATTAAATGGAGCACAAGTATTCTCACGGATGGACCTAGCTACAGGCTTCCATCAACTTCGAATTGCCGAAGAGTGTGTTCCAATGACAGCGTTCAGGGGCCCCGACTTATTCTACGAGTGGTTAGTAATGCCGTTCGGCTTATGTAACGCTCCAGCTTACTTCGTCGATCTGATGAACAAAGTATTCAGAGGAGTATTGAATAAATTTGTTCTGGTTTTTATTGACGATATTCTAATCTTCTCTAAATCAAAGGCCGAACATGAAAAGCATCTGGAACAGGTTCTAGAAATTCTGAGGCGGAATGTATTGAAAGCCAAATTTTCCAAATGTATATTCTGGCAAGATGAAGTGAAATTTCTAGGCCACGTAGTATCGAAAGAAGGAATCGCTGTGGATCCAAGCAAAATCACAGCTATTCAGAATTGGAAACAGCCTAGTACTCCCACTGAAGTCCGCAGTTTTCTTGGATTGGCTAGCTATTACCGGAAGTTCGTTAAAGACTTTTCTAAGATATCTGGCCACTTAACGAAGCTTACAAAGAAGCATTCTAAGTTCAAATGGACTCAAGAGAGTGAGGAGGCTTTCGAAGAGCTAAAATTGAGATTAACAACTGCTCCAGTGCTAACCATTATCGATGGCAACCAAGATTTGAAAGTCTGGACTGATGCTTCTAGAGAAGGCCTTGGCGCAGTGTTAATGCAAAGAGGTCAAGTGATTGCTTATGCTAGCCGTCAACTGAAGCCGCACGAGAAAAACTATGTAACTCATGATCTTGAGTTATTGGCTATCATATTTGCTTTGAAAATCTGGAGACACTATCTTCTGCGTGAGAGATTTGAACTGTTTACAGATCACCAGTCATTAAAGTATCTGTTCACTCAGAAGGACTTGAATCTGAGACAGCAACGTTGGCTGGAGTTTCTTGCAGCATATGACTTTGAAATTATATATACTCCAGGGAAAGCCAATGTCGCGGCCGATGCGTTAAGCAGAAAGAATGTAATGATCGCCAGTTTTATTATCACGACTTCATTGTTAGATAAAATATCTGCTCTTCAGGAGGATGATCACTTCATTCAGAAGATCAGAGGGATAATTCAACGAGGCGAACCCTCGAGTTTTCAAGTAGACAACGATGGGATTTTAAGGCTCAAAGGTCGAATCTGTGTCCCTAACATTCCTGAACTTCGAAAGGAAGTACTGGATGAATGCCACAAGTCAAAACTCAGTATCCATCCGGGAGTAAGCAAAATGTATAATGACATCAAACACACTTTCTGGTGGAAGTCGATGAAAAGGGACATTTCTTTATATGTTAGTCGATGCCCTACTTGCCAGCTAGTCAAAAGTGACCAACAGAAATTGGCTGGATTATTACAACCGTTAGAAGTTCCTGGCTGGAAGTGGGAACATATTTCTATGGATTTCATTTGAAACGACCCGCAAATCCGTGCTATCTGAATTGACTAATAACACCACGCGTCCAACCCAAATTGCACAGAATACGAATCATTATTAGAAAGAAGATAGAGGATGAGAAATAGAAAGAAAGAAATATTAGAATAGAAGAAAACAAAGATCACAAACTCACAGCGGAACGAATAAAATATATTATATAACATAAACTTCGAAATACAAATCTGTTTTGTACATACATACATACCATCATCAGAGTACACATAACATTTGATCTAGCGGAAGTAACTCTATATAACTAACGTTGAAGCCTCCTGCTTCAAGCTCCTCCAAGTGTATCTGTAAAAGCCTGAAACACTTGACTGCCCGTACAAATTTGGGCACCCAAGAGTTTAGGGAAAACAAAACAAAATAAACTCTGGGTCAGTCATGGGACTGGTGTGAGTAAACTCCAACCACTTGTTTAACTTTCAAAAATCCTTTTCGAAAGAAAAGATAATAGTAAGACCAGCCCACACATAAACATGGACGGTTTTTACCTTACTATAACCCAAAATACTTTGATACGAAATCCAGTGATATTATAATAATGTCTACATCAAGTAAATAACCAAATAGTAGAACGCTTGCATCTCACGCTCCACATATATAGTATATAATCAAAACCCGCATGGCGCTTATTGGAGATTGGATTTCCAACATGACAAGGTATGGGACCACCTTCCGATGATGTATCTCTAGAGGCAAATACACCTGGGTTCAACAAGAACGTCTTGCAACCCGGCCCACACATGACCGACCACTCATTTCGCTTGAGTGTATCGAATGTATATCACCAACGGTTGGACTCAAACCACCGTTCCCGAATGGGCAGAATCGATAGATTTAGAAACAAAAGGAATTTCTCTAGATAGGTGATTATACACCCTAATGGGTGCGACCCACATAGCCATGCTGCCTGCCCGATTTTTGTCCTTTCCCGGTTGTTGAGGCCTGAGGCTACGCATACTTACCATTCCTTGGTAGCACAATCACTTTGAATGCCACATCGTCAGATCCGTTAATCACTAGTTGAGTTTGCACAAATATTCTGGATGTTATGCTAAGGGATAAATCCGTTGCAACCATATATATTCATACAGACCAACCCATTTGATCATTGGAAATACTCTGTCAGACATTCGTCCATATTACGTTCGTTCTGGGATTGAACGACACCGAAGGCACAATTTCTATAAATAGAAAAGCCCTTGCACTTCACTCCGTCTTCAATATATTCAGCATACTTGGTTCGCAACGCTAATGCCGATACGGAGTGGTTCTTCGGATAATAATCCAACCGGTCTCTCCATATTGACAACGATGGTCAAAAACTTCGATAGTCTGTGATTTAACTATCGAATAAAACAAGTGTTCATCCAAACATATCAAACAAATCACTGGGCCCTTTAATTAATATTTTATTAATTAAATCTCTTCTATATTCTCTTATCAATATTTGTTAACCAAATATTTTCAATAACCAATCTTGGCCCTTTCCGCTATTTTTGATTTCGTTGCCTTATCGAATTCTATATATATCGATATATAGATTTCTAATTGTCAAATTTCTTAAAAATATTCTAACTCCTTAAATTCCCGGAAAAATTCGCCATAACCTCCCCTGTATCGGGAGCATCGGGAAATTTCAAATAGTTTCCCGGTATCTTCCTCAATCAAAAAGAAAAAGGAAAAGCCAAGCGGCTTGCCGATACGGCGCATAAAATCTCATATACGAATTAAACATGTACCTTTTTGTCGAGCACTACATTAATAACTTCATGTACTTCATCCCAAACCTGCTTAACACATATTCACCTGTTTGCAATTCAATTCAATACCATCTAATCGCTTGAATTCAGTTTCGCCATTTATTCTTTAAATTGGCCCTTTTGCCTATTTCACTTTTTGTGAACATAACATGTTCGAACAAAATATTTAACTCGTTCATAACCAAATCGAATTTCGATTTCAATTCTAGTTTCCTTTTCTATTTCGAATATAAATTCTCAAATCGAATTCACTTATTTGAAGCTCAATATTCATTCGAAATCTCATTAACTAATTTCTATTCGAATTAGTTAACTCTATTCAATAAATCAAAAATCTGATTTCTATTTCATAAATCAACTCATTACTCCACTGGAGTTCACATATATTTTATAACTCACATCTGGATTTTTCTAAATAGAAATTTCGATTTTTATTTACTTAAAATCCTTTAATTTAATTAAATAAACCGTTATGGTCTTATAATGGTTCTGGCGCTGTTTTTCTGAAAATTTGATTTTGACATAACTCAAAATCTATACGACGAAATCCAGATTTTTCTCCTTCATTAGAAAACTATTATCAAACCGGTCCTGACGTTTCTTGTTTCGCAGAATTCCGACTTCAATTGAATTCTGTATACTCAACTGAAGTTCGAGTCGCCAATTTACGAACTGCAGCGCTGCGGCGAGTTCGTTTTAATTATATTTATATATATAAACCTTTAAACTTCTTTAAAATGAATTCAACTTCATTCTAATCTATATATATATATTCATATATATTTCAAATTCCATTCGAATCTTTACATTTCAAATTCCATGGTTTTAAATCCTGTATTCAAATCCCATTGAAATCCTTTATTCGAATTCCATTTAAAATCATTTATTCGAATTCTATTTCAAATCCTTTATTTAATTTTCACTTTAATTCAATTCTTTTTTTTTTCTATATTTGAAATTCATACTTGAAATCCCATTTCAAATTCATACTTGAAATTCATACTTGAATTCAAATATCCAAACACCATTTAAATTTCTATTTGAAATTCTAAATGTTTCAGATTCCATTTCTCTTATTTGAAATTCCCAAAATTTCAAATTTACATTCTTCTTTTATTTGAAATTCCATTTTTGAATTTCCTTTATTCCAATCCCATTTGACTTCTAATATTCAAACTTATTTTCAACGCCATTTGAATTTCTTCACTCAAAGCCATTTGAATTCCCTTGAATTCAAATTCCATTTCAAAATCATTTGGATTTCTTATTTTGAAATCCTATTTGAAATTCTATTTCCAATTTTACTTTGAAATCCTATTTTCAAAGTTTATTTCAAATTCTATTTTGAAATCTCGTATTCAAATTTCTACTTGAATTTCTGTATTCTATTCCATGTTCAATTTCAATACTCGAATTTCTATTTCAAATCTCTATTCAAACTTCATATTTAAATTCTTCTTTTAAATACTATATTTCAAATTCTATTTTGAAATTCTACATTCAAATCTCTATTTGAATTTCTTTATTCGAATTCCTTTGAATTCAAACTTTATTTTAATTTCTTGAATTCAAATTCTATTTTCATTCAAATTTCGTCTATTCAAATTCTATTTGAACTTCTATTTGAATTTCTAATATTCAATCTCCTTTTAAAATTCAAATATTTAAACTCCTTTTAAAATTCAAATGTTATACTCAAATTTCATTTGAGTTATATATTTAAAAATTTCCTTTCACATCCTGTTTTGAAATTGCATTTCAAATTCAAATTTCACACTTGTATTTCTATTTCTGAATTATCAAATGATAATTCTTTTCACTTCATTTATAACTTCGTTATAAAGAACTATTTATAACTTCGTTTAAAAAGAAACTACTTGTTTTATTTCAAACCAAGTTTATACTTTTATTCCCATTTAAAATTCAAATTCTATTTAAAAATAGAATTTTCCTTTTTAAATCTCAAATATCCTTTCACGCTATTTTTAAATATCGTTACTTAAGCCCAGTGATAAAACACACAAAGCAACCAATTGTTTATTTTTCTAACACATCATATATAACAATATATATATGCAAACAAATAAACAAACAGATAATATATTTTTGAGGAATCCAGTTGGATTCCTCCAACCTGTTTTCCTGCATCCACAGATGTTAGCACATAAATAATACCCATTCTGCTTCGTGGCAGAATATCGCGGTATAGAAGGTCATCCACTAATCATAGCGTGGGGCGTATAGGGTAATCATCCGCTATGGTACCGCGGGCATCCGCTAATGAGACTGCGGGAATCCAACCAATCAATCAACCCAATATATATATATATATATATATCCTAAATAACTAATATATATAAAATAACAAGAAAACATTCACACAAGCAACAAACAATTATTTTTAATGAAATAAAAATAATTCTAAAGGTGAGTGAGATTTACTCACCGTGATTTTCTTCCATTTCTGCCTATCCATCTAATTTCTGAATCGTCGCGTCTAAAATCGTTTTGACTTATCTCGGATAGGTTTATTCCTAGATTATAAATTTTTAATTAACGGTTAACGATCATTTAATTTAAAATTACTTAACGAGTAAATAAACTTGATCTATGTATTTTGAAAAACAAAAAGTACCTTGTTTTACTCGACCAAATTTTGTAACGAATTATCGAGCGGTTTGAAAGAAATCAGCTCCAAATAAATGCTCCTTTTCCTTGTGACATTTCCTCGAACACTTCATGGTCACTTCATCATCAACACCGAACCAATGTCCGACAGCCTCAACCTCCGCTGCAATGCCACCATTTCAGCTCCAGATCCCTCGTCCAGACTGTCGAACTCCTCAATATCATCAGCGCTCCTGGTCGGAACCCCCAACGCCATCATCACTGTCCAATTTACAAACCCTAGAACACCTAGCCTCCTTGTTGACGTTGATCGGTCCTAACTGTCATCGCACCTTTTCTAAGACCCATCGCAACTTCAGAGAACCCACAACTCCATCGCGTACCTGGAATTTAGCTTCAGAACGTCACTTTTAAGTGGAAGAGTCCCAACTCGAAGCCCTACCCCAAACCTTGGCTTTCCCCAGATCGCGATGGCCCCAATAACGATGTCGGCTTCAGGTCTTTACCCTAGTGGTCATCGCGATCCCAACACTCCAACCGCGATGCTTGAAGTCGAGTTAGTCGTGAGCTATTTGTTCTGATTTCGGAGAATCGGTTTCCATATCTATTGAAGAGAAAAATGGTTTGGGTTGTTTCATCGATGGGAAAAACGAAGGCTGAGGCTTCTTTATATAAGGGTGAACGAGCGACAATAGGTACAAGCCATTAAAATTCTGTTTGCCTGATATTGAAGACATAAAGCAGTTTTTACAGCTCGAGGAAGGGATTGTCTGCGTTGATGTAAAATTCTAGGGTAGTGCTATTTGTTTTTAGGTCGGCTGAAAACATATTGATTTGATTTTTTTTTTTTTTTTTTATAAAATAACCAAAATATCCCGTGGTACCGTTACTCGAAAACCAGAACTGCCATCCTAACATAACGACCGACGTTGTCAGATTATGGTGTTATTCTGAACTTCACGGAATTAGTTCTGGAATTTAATTGTGAGAAGATGACAATTTGAATTAACGATTTAAATTAAACTCGATTTAAAATATAAATTGATTCCAGACAATTAAACCCGCCGATAATAAATTACTATTATCGTTTTTAATTCAAATAAAATTCATATACATCATTTTGACTCCAGTTTAACTTTTGAATTTAATCAAATTCAGATTCTCATATTATTATAATTATTTCAGATTAAATAAATATATGTGTATATTCAAAATAAAATCATATATCGATTGATATTATCAACCACAATATTTAAAACCATATTAAATATTAAAATTAATCGTTCAAAAACCTGGGTCGTTACATTCTTCCCCCCTTAAAATAATTTCGTCCTCGAAATTGCTAAGGTAGGAAAAAGGGTACAAATCTATTTCTTTCCCACATCTCACTTATGTTGAAACTCAACTCCTCATATTTCAACAAATTAACTCCAACCAAAACTTTTGGTCTTCACACATTTGATTCGAATGATCTATGATCAATCCATTTATATCCAATTTATGTTCTATTAAACCACTTTAAATTGATTCTAGTTAATTGATTCACTCCAATCCATTTAACTAGCTTAAGTTAAATTCCAATTCCAGAATTCAAATCCCTGGGTTTGTCATTTCAAATCCTTTTGAAATCACTTAGATATATACATATATTTATTTCCATTTCAAATTCAAAACATTTGAATTTTCAAACACTTGTTTTCTTTTCAAACAAATTCCATCAAAAACTTTTCTAAGGTAGCAATTCATCACTTAGAAACTCGAAAACGAACTCTGATGAGGCTGCAGTTATCATCAGAATTATTTCCCAGCGACTGAAGTGAGTTCAGTGCTTTATTATTTCAAAATCCATGATTTCCTTTCAAATCCTTCTAAAACAAAGCTATATTATTTTAGTATACTTTGAAAAATATTTCCAACTTCCCAGGATGTTGAATTCTTAATTCTGGTTTGAATTTAATTCTAATTCATCTCATTCGTATGTATTTCATTCATATACAAATTTTATTTGGTTATAAATAACCATTCCAATTTTATAATCTCGTTTGATTATAATCCTAACAATCAACACATCCATATAATAATTTCAGAAAATTATTCCTTCTATATCAAAATAGAAATTTGGGTAAAATTATTTCATTCACCCACTTTAAAACAATATTATGTCGATTCTTCTGTTCCAGTGTTTAGAAATCCCTATCGACTTCGTGGCGTCCCACGATTCGACCAGAATTCATAAACCACTCAACAGACTAGCCAACACAATATAAAACAATTTTTATATCAAATTACAAATACGCTCTCTCGTATATACACTCAACTCATTCTAGGGTACTACTGACCCTATCTCTAATGAGCGCATGCCACACAAGCCTAGGTATTCGCTCAACCTAAGCTCTGATACCAACTGAAACGACCCGCAAATCCGTGCTATCTGAATTGACTAATAACACCACGCGTCCAACCCAAATTGCACAGAATACGAATCATTATTAGAAAGAAGATAGAGGATGAGAAATAGAAAGAAAGAAATATTAGAATAGAAGAAAACAAAGATCACAAACTCACAGCGGAACGAATAAAATATATTATATAACATAAACTTCGAAATACAAATCTGTTTTGTACATACATACATACCATCATCAGAGTACACATAACATTTGATTTAGCGGAAGTAACTCTATATAACTAACGTTGAAGCCTCCTGCTTCAAGCTCCTCCAAGTGTATCTGTAAAAGCCTGAAACACTTGACTGCCCGTACAAATTTGGGCACCCAAGAGTTTAGGGAAAACAAAACAAAATAAACTCTGGGTCAGTCATGGGACTGGTGTGAGTAAACTCCAACCACTTGTTTAACTTTCAAAAATCCTTTTCGAAAGAAAAGATAATAGTAAGACCAGCCCACACATAAACATGGACGGTTTTTACCTTACTATAACCCAAAATACTTTGATACGAAATCCAGTGATATTATAATAATGTCTACATCAAGTAAATAACCAAATAGTAGAACGCTTGCATCTCACGCTCCACATATATAGTATATAATCAAAACCCGCATGGCGCTTATTGGAGATTGGATTTCCAACATGACAAGGTATGGGACCACCTTCCGATGATGTATCTCTAGAGGCAAATACACCTGGGTTCAACAAGAACGTCTTGCAACCCGGCCCACACATGACCGACCACTCATTTCGCTTGAGTGTATCGAATGTATATCACCAACGGTTGGACTCAAACCACCGTTCCCGAATGGGCAGAATCGATAGATTTAGAAACAAAAGGAATTTCTCTAGATAGGTGATTATACACCCTAATGGGTGCGACCCACATAGCCATGCTGCCTGCCCGATTTTTGTCCTTTCCCGGTTGTTGAGGCCTGAGGCTACGCATACTTACCATTCCTTGGTAGCACAATCACTTTGAATGCCACATCGTCAGATCCGTTAATCACTAGTTGAGTTTGCACAAATATTCTGGATGTTATGCTAAGGGATAAATCCGTTGCAACCATATATATTCATACAGACCAACCCATTTGATCATTGGAAATACTCTGTCAGACATTCGTCCATATTACGTTCGTTCTGGGATTGAACGACACCGAAGGCACAATTTCTATAAATAGAAAAGCCCTTGCACTTCACTCCGTCTTCAATATATTCAGCATACTTGGTTCGCAACGCTAATGCCGATACGGAGTGGTTCTTCGGATAATAATCCAACCGGTCTCTCCATATTGACAACGATGGTCAAAAACTTCGATAGTCTGTGATTTAACTATCGAATAAAACAAGTGTTCATCCAAACATATCAAACAAATCACTGGGCCCTTTAATTAATATTTTATTAATTAAATCTCTTCTATATTCTCTTATCAATATTTGTTAACCAAATATTTTCAATAACCAATCTTGGCCCTTTCCGCTATTTTTGATTTCGTTGCCTTATCGAATTCTATATATATCGATATATAGATTTCTAATTGTCAAATTTCTTAAAAATATTCTAACTCCTTAAATTCCCGGAAAAATTCGCCATAACCTCCCCTGTATCGGGAGCATCGGGAAATTTCAAATAGTTTCCCGGTATCTTCCTCAATCAAAAAGAAAAAGGAAAAGCCAAGCGGCTTGCCGATACGGCGCATAAAATCTCATATACGAATTAAACATGTACCTTTTTGTCGAGCACTACATTAATAACTTCATGTACTTCATCCCAAACCTGCTTAACACATATTCACCTGTTTGCAATTCAATTCAATACCATCTAATCGCTTGAATTCAGTTTTGCCATTTATTCTTTAAATTGGCCCTTTTGCCTATTCACTTTTTGTGAACATAACATGTTCGAACAAAATATTTAACTCGTTCATAACCAAATCGAATTTCGATTTCAATTCTAGTTTCCTTTTCTATTTCGAATATAAATTCTCAAATCGAATTCACTTATTTGAAGCTCAATATTCATTCGAAATCTCATTAACTAATTTCTATTCGAATTAGTTAACTCTATTCAATAAATCAAAAATCTGATTTCTATTTCAGAAATCAACTCATTACTCCACTGGAGTTCACATATATTTTATAACTCACATCTGGATTTTTCTAAATAGAAATTTCGATTTTTATTTACTTAAAATCCTTTAATTTAATTAAATAAACCGTTATGGTCTTATAATGGTTCTGGCGCTGTTTTTCTGAAAATTTGATTTTGACATAACTCAAAATCTATACGACGAAATCCAGATTTTTCTCCTTCATTAGAAAACTATTATCAAACCGGTCCTGACGTTTCTTGTTTCGCAGAATTCCGACTTCAATTGAATTCTGTATACTCAACTGAAGTTCGAGTCGCCAATTTACGAACTGCAGCGCTGCGGCGAGTTCGTTTTAATTATATTTATATATATAAACCTTTAAACTTCTTTAAAATGAATTCAACTTCATTCTAATCTATATATATATATTCATATATATTTCAAATTCCATTCGAATCTTTACATTTCAAATTCCATGGTTTTAAATCCTGTATTCAAATCCCATTGAAATCCTTTATTCGAATTCCATTTAAAATCATTTATTCGAATTCTATTTCAAATCCTTTATTTAATTTTCACTTTAATTCAATTCTTTTTTTTTTCTATATTTGAAATTCATACTTGAAATCCCATTTCAAATTCATACTTGAAATTCATACTTGAATTCAAATATCCAAACACCATTTAAATTTCTATTTGAAATTCTAAATGTTTCAGATTCCATTTCTCTTATTTGAAATTCCCAAAATTTCAAATTTACATTCTTCTTTTATTTGAAATTCCATTTTTGAATTTCCTTTATTCCAATCCCATTTGACTTCTAATATTCAAACTTATTTTCAACGCCATTTGAATTTCTTCACTCAAAGCCATTTGAATTCCCTTGAATTCAAATTCCATTTCAAAATCATTTGGATTTCTTATTTTGAAATCCTATTTGAAATTCTATTTCCAATTTTACTTTGAAATCCTATTTTCAAAGTTTATTTCAAATTCTATTTTGAAATCTCGTATTCAAATTTCTACTTGAATTTCTGTATTCTATTCCATGTTCAATTTCAATACTCGAATTTCTATTTCAAATCTCTATTCAAACTTCATATTTAAATTCTTCTTTTAAATACTATATTTCAAATTCTATTTTGAAATTCTACATTCAAATCTCTATTTGAATTTCTTTATTCGAATTCCTTTGAATTCAAACTTTATTTTAATTTCTTGAATTCAAATTCTATTTTCATTCAAATTTCGTCTATTCAAATTCTATTTGAACTTCTATTTGAATTTCTAATATTCAATCTCCTTTTAAAATTCAAATATTTAAACTCCTTTTAAAATTCAAATGTTATACTCAAATTTCATTTGAGTTATATATTTAAAAATTTCCTTTCACATCCTGTTTTGAAATTGCATTTCAAATTCAAATTTCACACTTGTATTTCTATTTCTGAATTATCAAATGATAATTCTTTTCACTTCATTTATAACTTCGTTATAAAGAACTATTTATAACTTCGTTTAAAAAGAAACTACTTGTTTTATTTCAAACCAAGTTTATACTTTTATTCCCATTTAAAATTCAAATTCTATTTAAAAATAGAATTTTCCTTTTTAAATCTCAAATATCCTTTCACGCTATTTTTAAATATCGTTACTTAAGCCCAGTGATAAAACACACAAAGCAACCAATTGTTTATTTTTCTAACACATCATATATAACAATATATATATGCAAACAAATAAACAAACAGATAATATATTTTTGAGGAATCCAGTTGGATTCCTCCAACCTGTTTTCCTGCATCCACAGATGTTAGCACATAAATAATACCCATTCTGCTTCGTGGCAGAATATCGCGGTATAGAAGGTCATCCACTAATCATAGCGTGGGGCGTATAGGGTAATCATCCGCTATGGTACCGCGGGCATCCGCTAATGAGACTGCGGGAATCCAACCAATCAATCAACCCAATATATATATATATATATCCTAAATAACTAATATATATAAAATAACAAGAAAACATTCACACAAGCAACAAACAATTATTTTTAATGAAATAAAAATAATTCTAAAGGTGAGTGAGATTTACTCACCGTGATTTTCTTCCATTTCTGCCTATCCATCTAATTTCTGAATCGTCGCGTCTAAAATCGTTTTGACTTATCTCGGATAGGTTTATTCCTAGATTATAAATTTTTAATTAACGGTTAACGATCATTTAATTTAAAATTACTTAACGAGTAAATAAACTTGATCTATGTATTTTGAAAAACAAAAAGTACCTTGTTTTACTCGACCAAATTTTGTAACGAATTATCGAGCGGTTTGAAAGAAATCAGCTCCAAATAAATGCTCCTTTTCCTTGTGACATTTCCTCGAACACTTCATGGTCACTTCATCATCAACACCGAACCAATGTCCGACAGCCTCAACCTCCGCTGCAATGCCACCATTTCAGCTCCAGATCCCTCGTCCAGACTGTCGAACTCCTCAATATCATCAGCGCTCCTGGTCGGAACCCCCAACGCCATCATCACTGTCCAATTTACAAACCCTAGAACACCTAGCCTCCTTGTTGACGTTGATCGGTCCTAACTGTCATCGCACCTTTTCTAAGACCCATCGCAACTTCAGAGAACCCACAACTCCATCGCGTACCTGGAATTTAGCTTCAGAACGTCACTTTTAAGTGGAAGAGTCCCAACTCGAAGCCCTACCCCAAACCTTGGCTTTCCCCAGATCGCGATGGCCCCAATAACGATGTCGGCTTCAGGTCTTTACCCTAGTGGTCATCGCGATCCCAACACTCCAACCGCGATGCTTGAAGTCGAGTTAGTCGTGAGCTATTTGTTCTGATTTCGGAGAATCGGTTTCCATATCTATTGAAGAGAAAAATGGTTTGGGTTGTTTCATCGATGGGAAAAACGAAGGCTGAGGCTTCTTTATATAAGGGTGAACGAGCGACAATAGGTACAAGCCATTAAAATTCTGTTTGCCTGATATTGAAGACATAAAGCAGTTTTTACAGCTCGAGGAAGGGATTGTCTGCGTTGATGTAAAATTCTAGGGTAGTGCTATTTGTTTTTAGGTCGGCTGAAAACATATTGATTTGATTTTTTTTTTTTTTTATAAAATAACCAAAATATCCCGTGGTACCGTTACTCGAAAACCAGAACTGCCATCCTAACATAACGACCGACGTTGTCAGATTATGGTGTTATTCTGAACTTCACGGAATTAGTTCTGGAATTTAATTGTGAGAAGATGACAATTTGAATTAACGATTTAAATTAAACTCGATTTAAAATATAAATTGATTCCAGACAATTAAACCCGCCGATAATAAATTACTATTATCGTTTTTAATTCAAATAAAATTCATATACATCATTTTGACTCCAGTTTAACTTTTGAATTTAATCAAATTCAGATTCTCATATTATTATAATTATTTCAGATTAAATAAATATATGTGTATATTCAAAATAAAATCATATATCGATTGATATTATCAACCACAATATTTAAAACCATATTAAATATTAAAATTAATCGTTCAAAAACCTGGGTCGTTACATCATTAATGGTTTGCCCAGAACCAGAAAAGGGAATGACAGTATTTGGGTGATCGTAGATCGCTTCACGAAGACCGCCCATTTCATACCTGTCAGATCAAACAGAACTGCTCAGAGTCTGGCGCAGATATACGTCAGGGAAATAGTTAGACTACATGGAGTGCCGCTCAGTATAGTAAGTGATAGAGATACAATATTCACTAGCAAATTATGGGAAGCATTTCAAGCCGAGCTAGGAACAAAGTTAAACTTGAGCACCGCCTATCATCCTCAGACAGACGGACAGATTGAGAGGGTGAATCGCATTTTAGAAGATCTATTGCGGGCTTGTGTTCTAGATTTCGGTGGATCATGGGAAGACCATCTGCATTTGGCTGAATTCTCTTATAACAACAGCTACCAGGCGAGTCTGACAATGTCGCCATTCGAAGCATTGTATGGTAGACCGTGCCGATCTCCTGCTTGTTGGGTCGAGCCTGGAAATAGACTTGTGTTGGGTCCCGATATGATTCGAGAAGCTGCCGACAAAGTCGATTTTATTAAGAAGCGATTACTCGCCGCTCAAAGCCGACAAAAGAGCTATGCCGATAGAAGAAGAAGAGATATATCCTTTGAAGTTGGCGACTACGTATATTTGAAGGTATCGCCGATGAGAGGAGTTATCCGGTTCGGTAAAACTGGAAAGTTGGCACCCAAATTCATTGGTCCGTTTCCTATTCTGGAACGGATCGGAACTCTCGCTTATAGGGTCAAACTGCCTAATTGGTTGCCTGAAATTCATGATGTATTTCACATATCTCAACTTCGAAAGCACGTTCATGATCCAAACTTGATCGTTGAAGAAGCAGCTCAGCATGACATTGAAATAACTCCAGAACTAGCTATGAGAAGAGAGCCGCTAAAGATTATCGGTAAAGAAACCAAAGAGCTGAGGAACAAGAAGGTTCGCTTAGTCAAAGTGCAATGGAGTGGAGATCCGCGAGATTGTACTTGGGAAACTGAGGAAAGCATTCAGAAAGCTTATCCTAGATGCCGAGTAGATATCTCTGATTGACTCCGGTGCAAGGTACATTTACCCTACTTTGCACTACCATTCAATTCTCTATTCTGTTGCTATTTTTCTTCCCATGGATGTGCACTATTTATTCTATACTCTGAATATTAAAAACAAATTGGTTGTTGTATTGTGTGATTGTAGATTTATCAAACCACTTTCGACTTTATTCCTTTTCGGGGACGAAAAGTTTTAAGTGGGGGAGATTGTAACGACCCAGAAAATCTGAACCAATTTAAAATTTTTAAATTGGCTAAAATAATGGATTTTAAATATTTAAAATAAATATTTTAAATAAATGGCGATGAAAACTAAGTTTGAATCGACATTTGAAAACCAATATAATTAATTATAATTATATATAGAATTGAAAATGGCGCGGTAGTTCGATAATTCGATTTCAAACTTCAATTGAATATACCGGGTGCAAAACAATCCGGATTTTAGTGAAACCAAAAACATTAGGATCTAATTGATGATATCTTTCCAACGAATCAGACCAATCGAAATTTGATAGCGGGAATCAAAAGATATGTCCAGTTGAAAATTCTGAATAGTCGCTATGAAATTCAGGCCCTTAAAAATGGACATTTTGCAAATGACCTCGGATTTCGACGAAACCACTTTTGTTGGATCCGCAGGGTCAAGTTATTGTTGGGTTTCAAATTTCATAATTTTTCGAATCAATATGTGAGCGTGGCAAAGGAAAACGCGTTTGACCGGTTTTAGTTGATTTTAATCGACTGGAAATTGGCCATTTTTCATACGGTCTCAGAATTTGATGAAACTAGTTTTGTTAGGACCGTATCGTCAATACGAAGCTAGAAAATATTTTTCTGGAATTTTTCTAGTTAGTATGTGACCCCGGTAATTTGAAATATACGTTTAGAATTCAATATAGTGATTTAAATGTAAATTCAACGGAAACTGATTGTAACGATCAAATCAGCTTGCGATACATATCCCATTGTGTTCGGAATGGGGGTAAAACGCTATGGGCGACAGGCGGTGGGCCTCGTTTAGGGGTCGTATGTAAAAGTCAACATTTTGAAAAAATTAAATAATTAAATATATATATTTTATATAAACCCCCCCATTCCCTCTTCTCTCTCTTCATTCGAACAGAAAAAAAAAGAACCCTAATCGATCGGCGACCGCCTCCTCCAAGCTCCACCCACGACCGCCTCTACCAAGCTCCAGCCACCTCCGATCGTCTTCCCCCTCTCTCCTTATCCCCCGTTCACCTCTCCTCCCTGTTCGAACCAAAATCGCGACGCCCCATTTCGCGAGCCGCCTCCTCGAAGCCAGCTCCGCCTGCCACCACCGGCTACCCCGAGCGCCCACCCTCGAGCTGCCTCCCCTCCGACGAACTGCGGAAACCCCCCCTCTCTGTAAGTTTTGTTTTGTTATTTTATTTTTATGTATTTAAAAACTGATTTTAAAAGACTATAAAAACTAATTTTTATAAAGGATTAAAACAGATTTTTGAAAGGCTTTAAAACTGATATTTTTTAGAGTTTAAAACTGATTTGATTTTAAAACTTTTAAAAGAAAAATGATTTGAACTTTTAAAAGAAAAAGATTTGAACTTTGAATAGAAAAAGGTTTAATCTTTTTATAGAAAATGATTTGAACTTGGAAAAATAAAGATCATATTTTTAAAATAGAAAAGACGAAATTTTTATTAAGTAGAAGAAGTAAGATGTGATTCTTATATTTTTAAAGCAATAAAAATATAATTTTTACATCATAGGAATATTAAAAATATAATCTTTATTTTTAAAATATGATCTTTATATATTGAATAGCGAAGTCAAAATTCGATTTTTATATATTGAATAACATAGTAAAAATTCGATTTTTACATATGTAGAGAATACGGGCAACGAAAGCGACAAAAGGCGAGATTGGCGAAGATTTCTATAAAGGAAGAGTCGTAGTATTGGATAGCTATTGGTGAGAATTTCTCACTCTTCAATTTCTTTTTCAATTATATATATTTGTTGAAATAAAAGTGAATTGCTATATATAAATTTATATATATATATATATACGCCCCCTCGTCCACAAACCATTGACGATGTTTATTGGCTGAAATTGTTGTGAAAATTGATTGGTAGCGAATGATTGTTTGTGATTGATATTGGTTGATTGTGGTTGAAAAATACCCATTTGTGATTGAGAAATATTTGGTTGAAACCACATAGGATTAGTTTGTGGAAATGAAATAAATATATACATGCCGCCTGCGTGCGAACTAGATGCATGATCGCCATTGTCAAAAACCGCGAGGTTTTAAGGTAGAGCGAGGAGCCGTACTAGGGACGGTCCCGGTTTTAACTACCCTGCCGTTATGCTGCCGAAATTTTGAATAATATTCGTGTGTTTGAATTATTTTCATATGCTTAAACTATATTTATTCATTGAATAGAAAACCATCATGTGTTGAATTGATATTCATTCGTTGATTAGAAATTCATGTGTTGAATGGTATTCGCGTTTTGAAATGTAAAAATCACCTTTTATCTATACATAAAAACTATAGAAAACATTCATGTGTTGAATTGATATTCATTCGTTGATTAGAAATTCATGTGTTGAATGGAATTCATATTTTGAAATAAATTGTTAGATAATAAAAATCACCTTTTATCGACTATATGAACTGTGTAAAATAATCTCGTTTTAAAAGAAATTGTTTTATGATAAAAATCCCATTTTTATCACCAACTTGAACTATATAGAAAGATAGCGTTTTGAAACGAATTGTTTTACAATAAAAATCACATTTTTATTGTATGCATAAATCGTTGAAATGTGAAGTGTTAAAAATAGCCACTTGTTCAAAATAAACATATATGAGTTGAAATATTCATTAATTAGCTAATGAAATGATTTGCACCTATTTATGTAACATTAGAATGAATGGTGTTTTTAAACCAAATAGAAATCAAATATGAAGTTGAATAGAAAATGATAAATAATAAGAACTGTATATATATATGTACATGCATATTCATTGAACAGGTTATAGCAAAGGGGCTAGAGGAGAGGAATAAAATTTTGTGCCCGACAAATAGGTACACATTTACCGTTTTGTTTGGGTGATGATTTTATGAGCCTGTTGGCTAGCCGCTTGGCTTTTTCTTTTTCTTTTTGAGATTAGAAGGACCGGGAAAGCTATTTGCGATTTCCCGATGCTCCCGGTGCAGGGGAGGTTATGGCGAAATTTTCCAAAATTTTAAGGTGTTAGTAAAATATTTGAAGTGAAAACGATATGGAAATCATTGAATGAACTATATTTATATAAATATAAATAAAATTAAAACGAAACGAAGCCGTGCAGTTCGTATTTTGAAACCGTGATTTCAAACGACTAGTACGGGATCCGACCATTGGATTTTCCCGAAACCTCAACCGTCGGGTTCGCCTTGGAAATATCTTTCCAACGGCACCAACCTTGCAAAAATCCAACGGTTGGATTGGCTGGAATGTTTAAATCAAATCTGATGAAAAACAGCGCCAGAAGCGATTATATTTATATATATATATATATATAAATATAATTATATATTTAATCGAATAACGACGCTGCAGTTCGTATTTTGAAATCGAAAATTCAAACGATTGTAACGGGAGATCCGACCGTCGGATTTTCCCGAAACTGGAGCCGTTGGATTCGTTTTGAAAAGACCTTTCTAATGATGTAAATTTTGTGAAGATCCAACGGTTAGATTTTCAGATATGTGTAAATCAAATCTGAAGAAAAACAGCGCCACGGCCGCTTTATGGCCCGAAGCGTCGTTTTGAATAAATTAGCTATTTTAAAATAAATAAAAATAGCGATAAATAGTTATAAAATATCATAAGCGATATGGAATGGAAATAAACTGAATTTGCTCGATTTATGTGGCTTTTGATGGTTGAATGTGTTTGGTGTGAAAATTACATTAAAAGAACACGATTGGTGTTGTCGAATAATTTAACCATTGAAATAAATTGATTTGAAATTCTAAATATACGTGAATTATTTGAAAAGGCCGAGTTAATTCTCATTTCAAATAATCGACCGACGACTGAAATTTGAAGATGAAGACGATGGTCGAAGACCGGAGATCTTCACCTCGTTTGGATGGTAACCGAGGTCCTGATTGGGAGGCATCCCGAGATATGGATAATGAGTGGTGATCGTCCAGACGTACGTGGTGATCGAAGGGTTTGCGAGGTATTTAGTGCCTCCGGTTTCGTTCAGACCCAGAACGGACTTGTAAATGGACTGTGTGTCTGACATTGGAGTTTATTCTGTGTTGATTGATTTCTGTTAAATATACATCTGTTTGGTGGCAGAGAATTTATTCTTTTGCTTAACGCCCTTCTCTGAGACGCACGAGCTCAGAGGTTGTATATCGATGGACATCAGTCGCATGGCATGAATTGCCTGTGTGGCATGCTAAGATGCAGTGATCAGGGCTTCTGTTGAAAAACAAAGTCTTGTGGTGATGATCAAAGCACCGCCTGTGTGGCGTAGCTATGTGTATAACGTGAATTCGCGAGCCTCACACCCCAGTATGAACCTAAAACGGGAGAGGACATCAGGGAGGGCCTGCGTTTCTTTCTAGCTAGGGTGGTGTCAGTGACCTACCAGCCCTGACATTTATATACTTTTCACCTATGTGGTTGTTGCTGTTGCGAGGCGCCTCGGTTTGATCGGACGATCCGGGTCCGATGGAGTCATTCGTTGGCTCGTTTACGCCCCAAAGGGCGGGGAGACGTAGTGTTCAGGCATAATAATCCACATCGGTGGACCGGCCCTGACGATCTAAAGGGTTGATGCGTTCTGATCCTGTGGCTCAGGCTAGAGAGTCACGAATTCGGTAAGGACTATCTTTTGCCTTGGTTCATGACGGAAATCCAATTTCCAAATACGACATCGTGCGGTTTTGATTGTATATATATATGGCGACATGATATATGGTACCCATGCCGTCTATGATTGACAGTTATGATTTGAAATTGTTTTCAAAACATATAAACAGTAGTAATAATATCAAATGCCTTTGTTTTATTCGTATCAAGCATATCTTGGCCGTTATAAGGTAAAAACTCTATCCTCCGGTTTGCGTTGCATTGTGTGATGGGAACTGAGTCTTATAACGGCTTCATTTTTATAAAAAGCATAGCGATGTTTAAAAGAAAGATTTGTTTTAAAGCACTGGCAATCCAATGGAGTAAACCCGTTCCACGAAAGTGGCGTGGTCCTGTGATTAGCCAATTATATATGTGTTGAGTGGATTTCTCATACCAGTCCCATGACTGACTCGTAGTTTGTTTCACTTTCAAACTCGGGTGCCCCTTTTTCTACACGGGCAGCCTTGTATTCAGGTTTAGCTGGTTCTTTTTCTGGATAGCTGGAGCTGAAGATGGATTCTATCATTTATTTCTTTTTATGCTGTTCAGCTCCTATTGTACATATTTTGTTTATTTCCGCTGTAGACATTTATGTATAGCTGAACTGTAATTGTACTAAGTAAGATCCTGTATACTGTGTAACTCTGATGATTACTTTTATCCAGTATATTCTATTGTTCATTATCTGGTGTGTTTATTTAATTTTGTTCTGCTATTATATGTTTCTGTGTTATATTCCAAAAGATAACCCTTGTTTCCGTCAGAACGGGATTTCGGGTCGTCTCATGTGTCCTGGACTTGGGGGCATCGTTCGACAGGTAGCATAATCCCTAGTTGGACTAGGTGGCATAAACCCTGAATCCGAGAAGCGTTCAGCAGATAGCGGAAACTCTAGTTGAATCCAGAAAGCTGTAACGACCCAGAAAATCTGAACCAATTTAAAAATTTTAAATCGGCTAAAATAATGGATTTTAAATATTTAAAATAAATATTTTAAACAATGGCGATGAAAACTGAGTTTGAATCGACAATTGAAAACGAATATAATTAAATATAATTATAAACAAGGCCTGAAATGGCGTGGCAGGTTTCAAAAATTGAGTTCAAACCTCGTCGGACTATACCAGGTGCAAAACAATCCGGATTTTAGTGAAACCAAAAATATTTAAATCTGTTAGTGAATATCTTTCTAACGAATCCGACCAATCGAAATTTGATAGCGGGAATCAAAAGATATGTCCAGTTGAAAATTCTGAATAGTCGCTATGGAATTCAGGCCCTTAAAAATGGACATTTTGCAAACAACCTCGGATTTCGATGAAACCACTTTTGTTAGATCCGCAGTGTCAAGTTATTGCTAGGTTTCAAATTTCATAATTTTTCGAATCAATATGTGAGCGTGGCAAAAGAAAACGCGTTTGACCAGTTTCAGTTGATTTTAATCGACTGGAAAATGGCCATTTTTCTAACGGTCTCAGAATTTGACGAAACTAGTTTTGTTAGGACCGTATCGTCAATACGAAGCTAGAAAATATTTTTTGAGAATTTTTCTAGTTAGTATGTGACCTCGGTAAATTAAAAAGTACGTTTAAAATTCAACATAAGGATTTAAATGTAAATTCAACGGAAACTATTCGATACAATCGAATCAGCTTACGATACATATCCCATTGTGTTCGGAATGGGGGTAAAACGCTATGGACGACAGGCGGTGGGCCTCGTTTAGAGGTCGTATGTAAAAGTCAACTTTTTGCAAAATTAAATAATTAAATAATAAAAAAAAATTAATTCCCTCCCTTTTACTTTCTTTCTGGCCCCCCCTCCCCCGATTTCATAAAACAGAAAACAAAAAAAAGGAAAAGAAGAAGAACGGAGCAGCAGAGCCGCCGCCTCCACCGAAGCTCCGCCCTGACGACCCACGACCGTCGCGCCTCCATCTCCTCCTTCCCGATCCTTTCCACCTCGCGACGCACCCGAACCCCTCCACCTCGCGACGCATCCGCCGCCCCCCTCGAAGCCAGCTTCGCCTGCTCCTCCTCCTGCCGCCGACTCTGACGACGCCTCCCCCCTTTTCTTCGCAGACAGTAAGTGTTTTATTTTATTTTTATATTTTTTTAATTACGAAAATACTGATTTTATTTTAATTACGAAATACTGATTTTTTTTTAATTACGAAATACTGATTTTTAAAAGCATATAAAACTGATTTTTAAAAGGTTTAAAAACTGATTTTATTTTAAGATTTAAAAAGATTTGAACTTTAAATAGAAAAAGATTAGAACTTTAAAAAGAAAAAGATCAGATTTTTTAGAATAGAAAAGATCATATTTTTAAAATAGAAAAGACGGAATTTTTATTAAGTAGAAGAAGTAAGATATGATTCTTATATTTTTAAAGCAATAAAAATATAATTTTTACATCATAGGAATATTAAAAATATAATCTTTATTTTTAAAATATGATCTTTATATATTGAATAGCGAAGTCAAAATTCGATTTTTATATATTGAAAAACATAGTAAAAATTCGATTTTTACATATGTAGAGAATACGGGCAACAAAGCGACAAAAGGCGAGATTGGCGAAGATTTCTATAAAGGAAGTGTCGTGAAGTTGGAGAGCTATAAGTGAGAATTTCTCACTCTTCAATTTCTTTTTCTATATATATATATATATGTGTTGAAATAAAAGTGAATTGCTATATATAATATATATATATATATCTACGCCCCTCGTCCACAAACCATGGACGATATTTATTGATTGAAATTGTTGTGAAAATTGATTGATAGCGAATGATTGTTTGGGATTGTTTGTGGTTGATATTGATTGATTGAGGTTGAAAAATACCCGTTTGTGGTTGAGAAATATTTGGTTGAAACCACATAGGATTAGTTTGTGGAAATGAAATAAATATATACATGCCGCCTGCGTGCGAACTAGATGCATGATCCCCATCGTCAAAAACCGCGAGGTTTTAAGGTAGAGCGAGGAGCCGTACTAGGGACGGTCCCGGTTTTAACTACCCTGCCGTTATGCTGCCGAAATTTTGAATAATATTCGTGTGTTTGAATTATTTTCATATGCTTAAACTATATTTATTCATTGAATAGAAAACCTTCATGTGTTGAATTGATATTCATTCGTTGATTAGAAATTCATGTGTTGAATGGTATTCATATTTTGAAATAAATTGTTTGATAAAAAAATCACCTTTTATCAATATATAGAAACTATAGAAAACATTCATGTGTTGAATTGATATTCATTCGTTGATTAGAAATTCATGTGTTGAATGGTATTCATATTTTGAAATAAATTGTTTGATAATAAAAATCACCTTTTATCTATATATAAAAACTATAGAAAACATTCATGTGTTGAATTGATATTCATTCGTTGATTAGAAATTCATGTGTTGAATGGTATTCATATTTTGAAATAAATTGTTTGATAATAAAAATCACCTTTTATCGACTATATGAACTGTGTAAAATAATCTCGTTTTAAAAGAAATTGTTTTGTGATAAAAATCCTATTTTTGTCACCTATATGAACTATATAGAAAAATAGTGTTTTGAAATGAATTGTTTTACAATAAAGATCACATTTTTATTGTATGCATAAATCGTTGAAATGTGAAGTGTTAAAAATAGCCACTTGTTCAAAATAAACATATATGAGTTGAAATATTCATTAATTAGCTAATGAAATGATTTGCACCTATGTATGTAACATTAGGATAAATGGTGTTTTTAAACCAAATAGAAATCAAATATGAAGGAATAGAAAATGATAAATGTTAAGAACTGTATATATATGTACATGCATATCCATTGAACAGGTTATAGCAAAGGGGCTAGAGAAGAGGAATAAAATTTTGTGCCCGACAAATAGGTACACATTTACTGTTTTGTTTGGGTGATGATTTTATGAGCCTGTTGGCTAGCCGCTTGGCTTTTTCTTTTTCTTTTTGAGATTAGAAGGACCGGGAAAGCTATTTGCAATTTCCCGATGCTCCCATTGCAGGGGAGGTTATGGCGAAATTTTCCAAAAATTTAAGGCGTTAGTAAAATATTTGAAGTGAAAACGATATTGAAATCATTGAATGAACTATATTTATATAATTATATAAATATAAATAAAATTAAAATGAAACGTGGCCGTGCAGTTCGCATTTTGAAACCGTGATTACAAACAACTAGTACGTGGAATCCGACCATTGGATTTTCCCGAAACCTCAACCGTCGGGTTCGCCTTGTAAATATCTTCCCAACGGCACCAACCTTGTAAAAATCCAACGGTTGGATTGTCTGGAATGTTTAATTCAAATCTGATGAAAAACAGTGCCAGAAGCGATTATATTTATATATATATATATATATATATATATATAAATATATATTTAATCGAATAACGACGCTGCAGTTCGTATTTTGAAATCGAAACTTCAAACGATTGTACCGGGAGATCCGACCGTCGGATTTTCCCAAAACTGGAACCGTTGGATTCGTTTTGAAAAGACCTTTCTAATGATGTAAATTTTGTGAAAATCCAACGGTTAGATTTTCAGATATGTGTAAATCAAATCTGAAGAAAAACAGCGCCACGACCGCGTTATGGCCCGAAGCGTCGTTTTGAATAAATTAGCTATTTTAAAATAAATAAAAATAGAGATAAATAGTTATAAAATATCATAAGCGATATGGAATGGAAATAAAATGAATTTGCTGGATTTATGTGGCTTTTGATGGTTGAATGTGTTTGGTGTAAAAATTACATTAAAGAACAAAATTGCTGTTGTCAAAATAATTTAACCATTTAAATAAATTGATTTGAAATTCTAAATATACGTGAATTATTTGAAAAGGCCGAGTTAATTCTCATTTCAAATGATTGACCGACGATTGAAATTCGAAGATGAAGACGACGGTCGAAGACCGGAGATCTTCACCTCGTTTGGATGGTAACCGAGGTCCTGATTGGGAGGCATCCCGAAATATGGATAATGAGTGGTGATCGTTCAGACGTACGTGAAAATCAATGGGTTTGCGAGGTATTTAGTGCCTCCGGTTTCGTTCAGACCCAGAGCGGACTTGTAAATGGACTGTGTGTCTGACATTGGAGTTTATTCTGTGTTGATTGATTTCTGTTAAATATACATCTGTTTGGCGGCGAAGAATTTATTCTTTCGCTTAACGCCCTTCTCTGAGACGCACGAGCTCAGAGGTTGTATATCGATGGACATCAGTCGCATGGCATGAATTGCCTGTGTGGCATGCTAAGATGCAGTGATCAGGGCTTCTGTTGAAAAGCAAAGTCTTATGGTGATGATCAAAGCACCGCCTGTGTGGCGTAGCTTTGTGTATAACGTGAATTCGTGAGCCTCACACCCCGGTATGAAACAGAAACGGGAGGAAGGACCTCAGGGAGGACATGCGTTTCTTCCTAGCTAGGGTGGTGTCAGTGACCTACCAGCCCTGACATTTATATACTTTTCACCTAAGTGGTTGTTGCTGTTGCGAGGCGCCTCGGTTTGATCGGACGATCCGGGTCCGATGGAGTCATTCGTTGGCTCGTTTACGCCCCAAAGGGCGGGGAAACGCATTGTTCAGGAATTTTAATCCACATCGGTGGACCGGGCCTGACGATCCAAGGGTCACTCGAGCTCTGATCCTGAGACTCGGGCTAGGCAGTCTCGAATTCGGTGAGGACTATCTTTTGCCTCGGTTCATGACGGAAATCCAATTTCCAAATACGTGATCGTGCGGTTTCGATTGTATAGATATTTGGCGACATAGTGGCATGGGACGCTCATGTCGTCTATGATTGATAGTTATGATTTGAAACTGTTTTGAAAACATATAAACACTAGCAATAATATCAAATGCCTTTGTTTTATTCGTATCAAGCATATTTTGGCCATTATAAGGTAAAACTCTATCCTCCGGTTTGCGTTGCATTGTGTGATGGGAACTGAGTCTTATAATGGCTTCATTTTTATAAAAAGCATAGCGATGTTTAAAAGAAAGATTTGTTTTAAAGCACTGGCAATCCAATGGTGTAAACCCGTTCCACGAAAGTGGCGTGGTCCTGTGATTAGCCAATTATATATGTGTTGAGTGGATTTCTCATACCAGTCCCATGACTGACTCATAGTTTGTTTCACTTTCAAACTCGGGTGCCCCTTTTTCCACACGGGCAACCTTGTATTCAGGTTTAGCTGGTTCTTTCTGGATAGCTGGAGCTGAAGATGGATTCTATCATTTATCTCTTTTTATGCTGTTCAGCTCCTATTGTACATATTTTGTTTATTTCCGCTGTAGACATTTATGTATAGCTGAACTGTATTTGTACTAAGTAAGATCCTGTATACTGTGTAACTCTGATGATTATTTTTATCCAGTATATTCTATTGTTCATCATCTGGTGTATTTATTTAATTCTATTCTGCTATTATCTGTTTCTGTGTTATATTCCAAAGATAACCCTGTTTCCGTCTGAACGGGATTTCGGGTCGTCTCAACGTGGTATCAGAGCTTTGGTTAAGCTTAGTTCTGTAATATAACATTTGAACGAACTCATCAGAAATAGAACCAGTAGTGTTCTAGGACGGGTAACTCTATACAGATAGGATCAGTAATATCCTAGTATGAGTAGCAGAATGAAATAACACATCGATAGACACATTTACATTCAAGTATTTGTCTCTATATTTTCAAATATCTTTTCCATTGACCTGACACTTGTTCTGCTAATTGCAGACGTACTAGAAAATGAGTGGTAGGAACAGAAGAAATGATCATATGGCTCGACCAGCTAATGAGCCAGTTGTGCTCCCGCAGCCATAATCCAATATAGAAGTTCTATACAAGAGATTTCGAAATCTTGGTGGATCGCCATTCTTAGGCAAGGAGTCCATTATGGAAACACAAGCTTGGATTCGTTCTACAGAGAAGATCTTTGAGGGTTTAAAGCTGAGAGACGATCAGAAAAGATTACTGGCGTCTTGGGCACTCAAAGAAGAAGCTTTGTTTTGGTGGGATTCAGTTATTAAAGATAATCCAGAAGGTGATATCACCTGGGACAGATTCAAAGTAATTTTCTTGGAAAGATTTACTCCTCCCGAGGCGACCGAGAAATTATGTGATGAATTTTCTTATTTGATACAAGGGGACCTGACCATTCCCGAATATCATAAGAAATTCAATGAACTTTCTCACTTTGCCCCTCATCTAATTGAAAATCCGAAGAGGAAAAATATGAGATTTATTCACGGACTTCAAAGGAAATACCAGAATAAAGTATTGGGGCATGTGAAGCTTCCTTTTTCAGAAATGATTTATATGGCTTATCAATATGAAGATCTAGATAAGAAAGGTATGCTACAGTACGAAGAGGAAGTCAGCTCTAGTAATAAAATTGAGTCTGAAACTGATCGTCCTGAGGCCAGTACAATGTCTGAAGTCAGTAAGGAGCCCGAAGTAAATCGAAAAAGGGCCAGATCCGGAAAAGAACCAGTAACGACAGCTGTATGCAGTAACTGCCATAAACAGGGGCATTTGACTAGGAATTGTAAACCCTCGAAGAAGCTGAGGAAAGATGAAACTAAATCTGGTAAGAAGTTCCAAGAGAATAGAAAGTGCAGTCAATGCCATCAGTCCGGTCATCTTTCAAAGGCCTGCCCGCTACTCAGAAAACCTAAAGCAGTACATGTAAATGAGGTGGTAGAAGTACCTGCATCCTCGTCTGCTCAGGAAAGACCAGATGTTTTAGAAGGCACGCTAACTGTCAAAGACATCCCAGTTAAAGTACTGTTTGACACTGGCGCGTCACGCAGCTTCATTGCCAAGGATGCAGCTAAGAAACTGGATTTGAATTTGAAAAAGCTCAAAGAACCAATGACTGTCCAGAATCCGGTTGGGGGTTCAATTGATCTCAGTTGGGTTTGTGGAGTCCCAGTTTCTTTCTCTCGTTATAGGTTCCCTACCATCGCAGCCGTTATGAATTTTAAAGAGTTTGATCTTATCTTAGGGTTAGATTGGTTGACCAAATATGAAGTTGAGGTTAAATGCGCCGACAGAGTCGTAAAGGCGAAGATTAAATCAGGCGATTATATAACCATTCCCTGTGAAGGTCAGAATGCTAATAGAAAAGACTTCTGGGCAGCTTTGAATGTTTCTCCAGCCCAAATTGAAAAGGTCCCTGAAGTCATAGAGAATATTCCTGACCTCATCAAAGACATTCCTGTCGTAAAGAACTATGCGGATGTGTTCGAAGAAGTTGTTCGCTTACCTCCGCAGAGAGAAATAGATTTCAAAATTGCTTTAATTCCCAATGCAAGGCCGGTAGTTCACGCTATTCGAAGAATGTCCTTGAAAGAGAAAGAGGAATTAGACAATCAAACACGACAGCTAGTATGGAAGGGTCTGATCAGACCTAGTTTCTCTGATTGGGGTGCAGCAGTGGTGTTTGTCCCAAAATCTGACGGTACTCTACGGCTATGCGTGGATTATCGTGATCTGAACAAACAAACAATAAAGAACAAGTATCCATTGCCGCAGATTGATGATTTGTTGGATCGATTAAATGGAGCACAAGTATTTTCACGAATGGATCTAGCTACAGGCTTCCATCAACTTCGAATTGCCGAAGAATGTGTTCCAATGACAGCGTTCAGAGGTCCCGACTTATTCTATGAGTGGTTAGTAATGCCGTTCGGCTTATGTAACGCTCCAGCTTACTTCGTCGATCTAATGAATAGAGTATTCAGAGGAGTATTGAATAAATTTGTTCTGGTTTTCATTGACGATATTCTAATCTTCTCTAAATCAAAGGCCGAACATGAAAAGCATCTAGAACAGGTTCTAGAAATTCTGAGACGGAATGTATTAAAAGCAAAGTTTTCCAAATGTATCTTCTGGCAAGATGAAGTAAAATTTCTGGGCCACGTTGTATCGAAAGAAGGAATTGCTGTGGATCCAAGCAAAATCACAGCTATTCAGAACTGGAAACAGCCCAGCACTCCCACTGAAGTCCGCAGTTTTCTCGGATTGGCTAGCTATTATCGGAAGTTCGTTAAAGACTTTTCGAAGATATCTGGTCATTTAACGAAGCTTACAAAGAAGCATTCTAAGTTCAAATGGACTCCAGAAAGTGAGGAGGCTTTCGAAGAGTTAAAGTTAAGACTAACGACCGCTCCAGTGTTAACCATCATAGATTGCAACCAGGATTTAAAGGTCTGGACTGATGCTTCTAGAGAAGGCCTTGGCGCAGTGTTAATGCAAAGGGGCCAAGTGATTGCTTATGCTAGCCGTCAACTGAAGCCGCACGAGAAAAACTATGTAACTCATGATCTTGAGTTATTGGCTATAGTATTCGCTTTGAAAATCTGGAGACACTATCTTCTGGGCGAGAGATTTGAACTGTTTACAGATCATCAGTCATTAAAGTATCTGTTCACTCAGAAGGACTTAAATTTGAGGCAGCAGCGTTGGCTGGAGTTTCTTGCAGCATATGACTTTGAAATTATATATACTCCAGGGAAAGCCAATGTCGTGGCCGATGCGTTAAGCCGAAAGAATGAAATGATCGCCAGTTTCATCATTGCGACTTCGTTGATTGATAAGATATCGGCTCTCCAAGAAGAGGACCAATTTATCAAAGGAATAAGTCAGCGAATTCGTGAAGGCAATGCTTCGGATTTCCAGTTAGACAGCGAAGGGATTCTGAGGTTAGAAGGACGAATTTGCGTTCCAGAAATTCCTGAACTCAGAAGAGATGTGCTTGATGAATGCCACAAATCTAAGCTCAGTATCCATCCAGGTGTGAATAAAATGTATAACGATATCAAACGCGCATTCTGGTGGAAGTCGTTAAAAAGAGACATCTCAATATATGTTAGTCGATGCCGTACTTGCCAGCTAGTCAAAAGCGACCAACATAAACTAGCTGGATTATTACAACCACTAGAAGTTCCTGGTTGGAAATGGGAACATATTTCTATGGATTTCATCGATGGTCTGCCCAGAACCAGAAAAGGGAATGACAGTATTTGGGTGATCGTAGATCGCTTCACGAAGACCGCCCATTTCATACCTATCAGATCAAATAGAACCGCTCAGAGTCTGGCGCAGATTTACTTCAGGGAAATAGTTAGACTACACGGAGTGCCGCTCAGTATAGTAAGTGATAGAGATACGATATTCACTAGCAAATTCTGGGAAGCATTTCAAGTCAAGCTGGGAACGAAGTTGAACTTAAGCACCGCTTATCATCCTCAGACAGACGGTCAGACTGAGAGGGTGAATCGCATTCTAGAAGATCTATTGCGGGCTTGTGTTCTAGATTTCGGTGGATCATGGGAAGACCATTTGCATTTGGTTGAATTCTCTTATAACAACAGCTACCAGGCGAGTCTGACAATGTCGCCATTCGAAGCATTGTATGGTAGACCTTGCCGATCTCCTGCTTGTTGGGTCAAGCCAGAAAATAGACTGGTGTTGGGTCCGGATATGATTCGAGAAGCTGCCGACAAAGTCGATTTTATTAAGAAGCGATTACTCGCCGCTCAAAGCCGACAAAAGATCTATGCCGATAGAAGAAGAAGAGATATATCATTTGAAGTTGGCGACTATGTATATTTGAAAGTATCGCCGATGAGAGGAGTTATCCGGTTCGGTAAAACTGGAAAGTTGGCACCCAAATTCATTGGTCCGTTTCCTATTCTGGAACGGATTGGGACTCTCGCTTATAGGGTCAAACTGCCTGATTGGTTGCCTGGAGTGCATGATGTATTTCATATATCTCAACTTCGAAAGCACGTTCATGATCCAGACTTGATCGTGGAAGAAGCAGCTCAACAGGACATTGAAATTACTCCAGAATTAGCCGTGAGGCGTGAGCCGCTAAAGATTATCGGTAAAGAAACCAAAGAGCTGAGGAACAAGAAGGTTCGCTTAGTCAAAGTGCAATGGAGTGGAGATCCGCGAGATTGTACTTGGGAAACTGAGGAGAGCATTCAGAAAGCTTATCCTAGATGCCGAGTAGATATCTCTGATTGACTCCGGTGCAAGGTACATTTACCCTACTTTGCACTACCATTCAATTCTCTACTCTATTGTTATTTTCTTTTCATAGATATGCACTTTTAATTATATAGTCTGAATGATTTTTAAAGGGTATAGGATTTGATTAGTATATTTTTGAAGGTTAAAAACAATTGGATTGGTTGTTGTGTTGCGTGATTGTAGATTTATCAAACCACTTTCGACTTTGTTCCTTTTCGGGGACGAAAAGTTTTAAATGGGGGAGATTGTAACAACCCAGAAAATCTGAACCAATTTAAAATTTTTAAATCGGCTAAAATAGTGGATTTTAAATATTTAAAATAAATATTTAAAATAATGGCGATGAAAACTGAGTTTGAATCGACAATTGAAAACGAATATAATTAATTATAATTATAAACAAGACCTGAAATGGCGTGGCAGGTTTCAAAAATTGAGTTCAAACCTCGTCGGACTATACCGGGTGCAAAACAATCCGGATTTTAGTGAAACCAAAAATATTTAAATCTGTTAGTGAATATCTTTCTAACGAATCCGACCAATCGAAATTTGATAGCGGGAATCAAAAGATATGTCCAGTTGAAAATTCTGAATAGTCGCTATGGAATTCAGGCCCTTAAAAATGGACATTTTGCAAACAACCTCGGATTTCGATGAAACCACTTTTGTTAGATCCGAAGTGTCAAGTTATTGCTAGGTTTCAAATTTCATAATTTTTCGAATCAATATGTGAGCGTGGCAAAAGAAAACGCGTTTGACCAGTTTCAGTTGATTTTAATCGACTGGAAAATGGCCATTTTTCTAACGGTCTCAGAATTCGACGAAACTAGTTTGGTTAGGACCGTATCGTCAATACGAAGCTAGAAAATATTTTTCGAGAATTTTTCTAGTTAGTATGTGACCTCGGTAAATTGAAAAGTACGTTTAAAATTCAACATAAGGATTTAAATGTAAATTCAACGGAAACTATTCGAAACAATCGAATCAGCTTACGATACATATCCCATTGTGTTCGGAATGGGGGTAAAACGCTATGGACGACAGGCGGTGGGCCTCGTTTAGAGGTCGAATGTAAAAGTCAACTTTTTGCAAAATTAAATAATTAAATAATAAAAAAAATTAATTCCCTCCCTTTTACTTTCTTTCTGCCCCCCCCCCCGATTTCATAAAACAGAAAACAAAAAAAAAGGAAAAGAAGAAGAACGGAGCAGCAAAGCCGCCGCCTCCACCGAAGCTCCGCCCTGACGACCCACGACCGCCGCACCTCCATCTCCTCCTTCCCGATCCTCTCCATCTCCTCCTTCCCGATCCTCTCCATCTCCTCCTTCCCGATCCTCTCCACCTCGCGACGCACCCGTACCCCTCCACCTCGCGACGCATCCGCCGCCCCCCTCGAAGCCAGCTTCGCCTGCTCCTCCTCCTGCCGCCGACTCTGACGACGCCTCCCCCCTTTTCTTCGCAGACAGTAAGTGTTTTATTTTATTTTTATATTTTTTTTAATTACGAAAATACTGATTTTATTTTAATTACGAAATACTGATTTTTTTTAATTACGAAATACTGATTTTTAAAAGCATATAAAACTGATTTTTAAAAGGTTTAAAACTGATTTTATTTTAAGATTTAAAAAGATTTGAACTTTAAATAGAAAAAGATTAGAACTTTAAAAAGAAAAAGATCAGATTTTTTAGAATAGAAAAGATCATATTTTTAAAATAGAAAAGACGGAATTTTTATTAAGTAGAAGAAGTAAGATATGATTCTTATATTTTTAAAGCAATAAAAATATAATTTTTACACCATAGGAATATTAAAAATATAATCTTTATTTTTAAAATATGATCTTTATATATTGAATAGCGAAGTCAAAATTCGATTTTTATATATTGAAAAACATAGTAAAAATTCGATTTTTACATATGTAGAGAATACGGGCAACAAAGCGACAAAAGGCGAGATTGGCGAAGATTTCTATAAAGGAAGTGTCGTGAAGTTGGATAGCTATAAGTGAGAATTTCTCACTCTTCAATTTCTTTTTCTATATATATATATGTGTGTTGAAATAAAAGTGAATTTCTATATATAATATATATATATATATCTACGCCCCTCGTCCACAAACCATGGACGATATTTATTGATTGAAATTGTTGTGAAAATTGATTGATAGCAAATGATTGTTTGGGATTGTTTGTGGTTGATATTGATTGATTGAGGTTGAAAAATACCCGTTTGTGGTTGAGAAATATTTGGTTGAAACCACATAGGATTAGTTTGTGGAAATGAAATAAATATATACATGCCGCCTGTGTGCGAACTAGATGCATGATCCCCATTGTCAAAAACCGCGAGGTTTTAAGGTAGAGCGAGGATCCGTACTAGGGACGGTCCCGGTTTTAACTACCCTGCCGTTATGCTGCCGAAATTTTGAATAATATTCGTGTGTTTGAATTATTTTCATATGCTTAAACTATATTTATTCATTGAATAGAAAACCTTCATGTGTTGAATTGATATTCATTCGTTGATTAGAAATTCATGTGTTGAATGGTATTCATATTTTGAAATAAATTGTTTGATAAAAAAAAATCACCTTTTATCTATATATAGAAACTATAGAAAACATTCATGTGTTGAATTGATATTCATTCGTTGATTAGAAATTCATGTGTTGAATGGTATTCATATTTTGAAATAAATTGTTTGATAATAAAAATCACCTTTTATCTATATATAAAAACTATAGAAAACATTCATGTGTTGAATTGATATTCATTCGTTGATTAGAAATTCATGTGTTGAATGGTATTCATATTTTGAAATAAATTGTTTGATAATAAAAATCACCTTTTATCGACTATATGAACTGTGTAAAATAATCTCGTTTTAAAAGAAATTGTTTTGTGATAAAAATCCTATTTTTGTCACCTATATGAACTATATAGAAAAATAGTGTTTTGAAATGAATTGTTTTACAATAAAGATCACATTTTTATTGTATGCATAAATCGTTGAAATGTGAAGTGTTAAAAATAGCCACTTGTTCAAAATAAACATATATGAGTTGAAATATTCATTAATTAGCTAATGAAATGATTTGCACCTATGTATGTAACATTAGGATAAATGGTGTTTTTAAACCAAATAGAAATCAAATATGAAGGAATAGAAAATGATAAATGTTAAGAACTGTATATATATGTACATGCATATCCATTGAACAGGTTATAGCAAAGGGGCTAGAGAAGAGGAATAAAATTTTGTGCCCGACAAATAGGTACACATTTACTGTTTTGTTTGGGTGATGATTTTATGAGCCTGTTGGCTAGCCGCTTGGCTTTTTCTTTTTCTTTTTGAGATTAGAAGGACCGGGAAAGCTATTTGCAATTTCCCGATGCTCCCATTGCAGGGGAGGTTATGGCGAAATTTTCCAAAAATTTAAGGCGTTAGTAAAATATTTGAAGTGAAAACGATATTGAAATCATTGAATGAACTATATTTATATAATTATATAAATATAAATAAAATTAAAACGAAACGTGACCGTGCAGTTCGCATTTTGAAACCGTGATTTCAAACAACTAGTACGGGAAATCCGACCATTGGATTTTCCCGAAACCTCAACCGTCGGGTTCGCCTTGGAAATATCTTCCCAACGGCACCAACCTTGTAAAAATCCAACGGTTGGATTGTCTGGAATGTTTAATTCAAATCTGATGAAAAACAGCGCCAGAAGCGATTATATTTATATATATATAAATATAATTATATATTTAATTCAAATAACGACGCTGCAGTTCGTATTTTGAGATCGAAACTTCAAACGATTGTACCGGGAGATCCGACCGTCGGATTTTCCCGAAACTGGAACCGTTGGATTCGTTTTGAAAAGACCTTTCTAATGATGTAAATTTTGTGAAAATCCAACGGTTAGATTTTCAGATATGTGTAAATCAAAACTGAAGAAAAATAGCGCCACGGCCGCGTTATGGCCCGAAGCGTCGTTTTGAATAAATTAGCTATTTTAAAATAAATAAAAATAGCGATAAATAGTTATAAAATATCATAAGCGATATGGAATGGAAATAAAATGAATTTGCTGGATTTATGTGGCTTTTGATGGTTGAATGTGTTTGGTGTAAAAATTACATTAAAGAACAAAATTGCTGTTGTCAAAATAATTTAACCATTTAAATAAATTGATTTGAAATTCTAAATATACGTGAATTATTTGAAAAGGCCGAGTTAATTCTCATTTCAAATGATTGACCGACGATTGAAATTCGAAGATGAAGACGACGGTCGAAGACCGGAGATCTTCACCTCGTTTGGATGGTAACCGTGGTCCTGATTGGGAGGCATCCCGAAATATGGATAATGAGTGGTGATCGTTCAGGCGTACGTGAAAATCAATGGGTTTGCGAGGTATTTAGTGCCTCCGGTTTCGTTCAGACCCAGAACGGACTTGTATATGGACTGTGTATCTGACATTGGAGTTTATTCTGTGTTGATTGATTTCTGTTAAATATACATCTGTTTGGCGGCGAAGAATTTATTCTTTCGCTTAACGCCCTTCTCTGAGACGCACGAGCTCAGAGGTTGTATATCGATGGACATCAGTCGCATGGCATGAATTGTCTATGTGGCATGCTAAGATGCAGTGATCAGGGCTTCTGTTGAAAAGCAAAGTCTTGTGGTGATGATCAAAGCACCGCCTGTGTGGCGTAGCTTTGTGTATAACGTGAATTCGCGAGCCTCACACCCCGGTATGAACCAGAAACGGGAGGAAGGACCTCAGGGAGGACATGCGTTTCTTCCTAGGTAGGGTGGTGTCAGTGACTGTGAAAACCCGCAACTTCCCCGTAAAGGAAAGTGTCGGATAGTTCGAGAACAAGCCACAACAGAACGCATACAGAAGAATATTTCATTGTATATTACAACAATGCATCAGATTACAAGAATATACAGAGTACAAATGAATATTACACAGAAATATCAGAGATTTAAATTACATTTAAATACATAGCAGCGGAAAATAATACAATACACAACTAGAAGTAGATATACGGATACGAAGCTTTCCGGATATCGTTCCAGCTGTAAACCAGGATCCTGTGAATATAAATCTGCAAAACCAAAACTACTAGCTGCCCGTGTCAAAATAAGGGCACCCAGAGTTTAGGTTAAAACAATAAACTCCAGGTCAGTCATGTGACTGGTGTGAGAACTAAAACAGTTATAAATCTTTATTTTCAAAGTTAGGTAAATCAAGGGACTACGCCGCATAACACGGAACGGGTTTCCTCCCAAGAATACCAGTGCATAAAACAAACAGCGCCATGCTAAATAAAGAAAAATGAAGTTGTTATAAGACCCAGGTCCCATCACACAATGCAACGCAGCCGAGGATAGGGTTTTCCCTTATAACAGCCAAAGAATGCTTGATACGTTTAAAACAAATCGTTTGATACTATTATAAGTGCATAGTGTATAAAACAACTTCAAATCATAAGTATCAATCATAGGCGGCATGAGCGCCCCATCCCACTATGTCGCCATACTAGGCTCTACAAATAAAACCGCAAATGTCACGTATTTGGAAATTGGATTCCGTCTATGAACCGAGGCCAGGGATCGTCCTCTACCGATTCGAGACTCTCTAGCCCGAGCCTCCGGAACAGCCGCAACTGCCCCTTGGAGCGACAGGGCCGGTCCACCGATGTGGATTATAGTGCCTGAACAATACGTTTCCCCGCCCTTTGGGGCGTAAATGAGCCAACGAATGACTCCATCGGACCCGGGTCGTCCGATCAAACCGATGCGCCTCGCAACAGCAACAACCACACAGGTGAAAAGTATATAAATGTCAGGGTTGGTAGGTCACTGACACCACCATAGCTAGAAAGAAACGCATGCCCTCCCTGAGGTCCTCTCCCGTTTTTGGTTCACAACCGGGGTGCGAAACTCGCGAATTCACGTTACACAAAGCTGTGCCACACAGGCTGTGCTTTGATCATCACCACAAGACTTTGCTTTTCAACAGAAGCCTCGATCAATTGCCACTTAGGCATGCCACACAGGCAATTCACTCCATGCGTTTGATATCCATTAATATATAACCCCTGAGCTCGTACGTCTCAGAGAAGGGCGTTAAGCAAGAGAATAAATTCTCCGCCGCCAAACAGATATATATATTTAATAGAGATCAATCACACGGACTAAAATCCAATGTCAGACACACAGTCCATTTACAAGTCCGTTCCGGGTCTGAACGAAACCGGAGGCACCTAGTACCCCGCATATCCATCGATCTCCAAGTACGTCTGGATGATCACCAACTGTTTCCATCTTCTTGGTGTACAGCCCAATCAAGATCATTAGTAATCACCCAAACGACGTGAAGACTTCTGGTCTTCGACCACCGTCTTCATCTTCGACACCACGTCGAATCAGTTATTCAGAATGGGATAAACCCGGTCTTTCTGAATAACTCGCGTATATATTATAAAAGTGTTACACAAACACAACATACGCCTCATTCCAATTCAGAATATTCTTTTATTCAAATATTCCTATACTTTGGGAAAAGTTCCCATTAATTTTATCCAAGATAAATTCTTTAAATTTATTCTTTAATCTCCTTTGAATATCAATTCAAACTAGTCGGGATTAGCGAACCACACCGAAGTAATCATTTATTTTATTTCCCAATCCCAACCTATTCATCCCATGAAGTAAAACTGGTTATACTTCATATCTAACACCACGATGTTATCGGTAAATTCAATTACCATTTCACGTTCAAATCTAATTAAAGATTTAACTATCGCCTGGAGTAAAACTGGTGATACTCCATTCTCGATCTTTTCAATCTAATTAAAGATTCATTAAAACTCCACTTAGTTTTAACCGTTAACTGGGTTAAAGAATCAGTGTCATTTAAAACACGGTTCACGATAAACCCAAAGTCACATTCCATTAATTATCGGGTTAAAGAACGAGTGTTATTTAAAACACTGTCCACGATAAACCCAAAAATCAATATCAATTCAATTCCAATTAAATATCACTTAATTGGTTCACTTCATTAAATCTAAATAAAAGATTTAATCTTTTCTCAACTGGGTTCAAGAACAGTGTTAGTCAAGACACCATTCACGACAAACCCAAATCACATTTGATATTAAATACAAGGCTCTGAATAGAAAATATCCCGGCTTATATTCAATATCAAATTCTGCGACCAACAAAGATCGTATTGGAAATAACGATATATATATCTATATCTTTCAAATTTCCATAACAACATTTGTAAAATCACGAAATCCAACATCGAAATATTCCGAAGACAGTTTCGATTCAAATCCATTCCAATGCAATCATTGGAAATTCTGGTTATTTTCAAAACCATTTCAAATTCAATTTATTTATTTAAAAAAAATAGAATTGTAATTCTAGTTCAAAACTAGTTCATTTCGATAAAAATCTATTTTTATCTTTTCAAATACGGAGTTTTTCATCCCAATTCTTTCTAAATCATTTCTTATGATTTTACACAAATTATTAATATTTTTAATAATTTTATCAAGGCCCGTACAGTCGATTTCCATCAACGGCCATCGAACTGCACTTACAGCGACCTTTTTCAAATTTTATTTGGACATAATTCCAAATCCAACCGTTAGATTTCAAATTTCTAATATTCGTTAGAAAGCTCTTTTCGATACGAACCCAATGGTTCCGGTTTCAGGAGAATCCGACGGTCGGATCTCCCGTAATGTCCGTTTGAAATAAATGGTCGAAATTCGCGAACTGCCGCGGCGCGTTCTATTCAGGCCATTATATTATATATTTAATATATATAATATATACTTCGTCGATTTCTATTTAAAACGAATTATATAAATAGTTTTAAAATCGTTTCAAAAACAATTTAAACTTCCATTTCAATCCAAAGCAAAATTGAATTCTTCTTTATAAATTCGTTTTAAAATTCATTCCTATTCAATTCAAATTTCAATTCAATTTGAATTCATTTCAATTCACTTTCAATTCAATTTGAATTCGTTTTCAATTCAATTCATTTCGAAATCATTTTCAATTCATTTCATTTCGAAATCTTTTTAATTTATTTCGATATAAATATCGTTCACGTCAAAATGGCGTCAATCTAATCAACACGGCTTCATAAATTTCTATTTTTGAATATTCTATTTCAAATATTTCTTTTTCAAAATATTTCGTTCAACACATGACCAATCTCAATGGATGAGTACTGTCAACACATGAACCTTTATTTTATATTATTCTTTATTTTTCAAATTGGAATGAGGCCCAATCAATTACCATATAACGTTAATTATATGGATTTTCATACATCACATGTATATAATAGCATTGAAAAATAATCAACCATCAACCAAAGTGCACTACACTGTATAAGCATCAAATATAAATATCTAACGCTTATAACAGCCTGTCAATCAATCGATCGACATATTTAATCAATCAGGATGAGTGAACTTCAAATTTCATCCCAACACCCGTGTGGGGTTTCAAACAATCAAACACGGATTTTTATTCGTGCAGTTGGGCGATGTGTAAAATTTATCGACCCAATCAATATCAGTCAAATCAGTGCATATAAACAAATCGGCCGATTTGTCTATAAATATCTGTTTATTCACTTTCACGTTAAAAATTATGTTTTTAACGATCAAACAATTTTATTTTAACATATGAATTTCTATTCAGTTCATTTATTCAATAAAATGATATTTTTATTTTTCTAACATATTTTAGAAAATTTCGGCGGCATAACGGCACGATACTAGAAACGGAACAAGGCCTAGCCTTATCCCCGATCTAGTGAAGGCCCACGCCATTCACACATCAATCAAATCAATTCATTTCACCACACAATTCAATTTCAATCAAATACTCTAACTAATTTTTGCAATCAAACAAACAAGTCCATGGTCTGTGGACGATTGTGTCGGGTGCTACTAAGCACCGTCTGCATCCTAGTATATATATAACTAGAAAATTTAAATTGAAAGGTGATAAGTTCTCACATTGGGGTTCCACTCCTCCTTTCTCTGATTGTCGATCTATTCGCATACCTACGTTAAAAATCATATTTTTAACCCATTAATAATTATTCTCTATATGACTATTTTATAATTATCATATATAAGCTAAAAATCATATTTTTACTTATAAAAATATTTTCTTAGTTCTTGCTATTTTATATTTTCAAAATCAAGTCCTATTTTATATTTTCTAAACAAAGTATATGTATATTTTTCTATTCAAAATCTATGTATATTTTTCTATACAAAATCTATGTATATTTTTCTAAACAAAATCTATGTATATTTTTCTAAACAAAATCTATGTTTATTTTTCTATACAAAATCTATGTATATTATTCTATACAAAATCTATGTATATTTTTCTATACAAAATCTATGTATATTTTTCTATACAAAATCTATGTATATTATTCAACTAGTTAAACTAAAATAAGGAAAAAAAGGAAAAAAAATAATATAAAGACTCACTGTACAATCACCGAACACGATGTACCCAACTCGCCAGAATTAGGGTTCCACTTCGCCGGAGATTGAAGACGTCGGATCACGGTCTAACCCCCCTCCTTGGTGCGCCGTCGCGCCACCTTTCTCTGCCCGGAGTAGCGGCGAACTCGCTGCTCCACGGTGGCCAAAAATCGGCTGTGAACGCCATGCCTTGGAGCGATGAAATCAAGCAGCATACCCCAAGAGAAATCATCACACCTCTATGAAATCAAAGGACGCAGGAATCTCTTAAATTTTCTCTTTGGATTTGGGTTTTAATTCTAAACCATTTGGGAGATTTTAATCGAAGAAAAATCGCTCTGTTTTTGGCCATCGAATTGAATATGGCGGCGCTCCTGAGATAGTGTTTAGGGCTAGGGCACAAAAGGTGTAATCATATAATATTTAATTACTATTTATTTCATTTTTTTCTGGTTTATCGTTCAGAACTCTAATTCAAACCCAACGACTGTCGCCCCAAGCTAATTACCCCCATTCCGAACACAATGGGATATATATCGTAAGCCAGTTTGGCTGTTTCGATCGGTTTCCATCAAAATTCACATTTAAATCACTATATTGAATTTTAAACGTACATTTCAAATTACCGGGGTCACATACTAACTAGAAAAATTCCCGAAAAATATTTTCTAGCTTCGTATTGACGATACGGTCCTAACAAAACTAGTTTCGTCGAATTCTGAGACCGTTAGAAAAATGGCCAATTTCCAATCGATTAAAATCAACTGAAACCGGTCAAATGCGTTTTCCTTTGTCATGCTCACATATTGATTCGGAAAATTATGAAATTTGAAACCTAGCAATAATTTGACATCACGGATCCAACAAAAGTGGTTTCGTCGAAATCCGAGGTCATTTGCAAAATGTCCATTTTTAAGGGCCTGAATTCCATAGCGACTATTCAGAATTTTCAACTGGACATATCTTTTGATTCCCGCTATGAAATTTCGATTAGTCGGATTCGTTGAAAAGATATTATCAATTAGATCCTAATGTTTTTGGTTTCACTAAAATCCGGATTGTTTTGCACCCGGTACATTCAATTGAAGTTTGAAATCGAATTATCGAACTACCGCCCCATTTTCAATTCCTTTTATTTATTATATATAATTATTATATATTCTAACGATGACGTATATAATATATACGTTCTAATGCTATTGAAAATAAATTTCTCGTAGATATTATTTAAATAATTCATTTTAAATGATCAAAATTCGCTAAAATGGCCAAAATAAAAATTTTAAACTGGCCCAGATTTTCGGGTTGTTACAATCTCCCCCACTTAAAACTTTTCGTCCCCGAAAAGGAACAAAGTCGAAAGTGGTTTGATCATTCAACTCTACGTTCGATCTGGCTTCCATTCTCCAACTTTTCAGTTTCTGGGAATTTTCTAAGATTTCAAAAATTTGGCTAACACCCTAAATTTTCGAAAAATTTCGCCATAACCTCCCCTGCACCGGGAGCATCGGGGAATTTCAAATAGCTTCCCCGGTCCTTCAGATCTCAAAAAGAAAAAGAAAAAGCCAAGCGGCTAGCCAATAGGCTCATAAAATCATCATCACCCAAACAAAACAGTAAATTATGTAGTAAACATGTACCTATTTGTCGGGCAAACAAATTTTATTTTCTGCTCTAGCCTCCTTGCTATGACCTGTTCAATGTAAGTACGAGTATATACAAGCAAATGCGACCAATTTTCAATATAATTCAATATTTGATTCAATTAGGCTAAATGGCTAAAAATTAGCAAACAAATAAACAAACAACCCAAACATCAATCAATTAGTGAATTAGAGTTTCAAATTCATAATTTTGATACATATACAAAAATCATGTTTTTGATACCAAATCACAACAATAGGTCCTATCTAATTTTGGTTCTCACACCAGTCAATAGGAAATATATAGAAAGCCCACTTTCGTCATTCGAACATTAATTCTAATGATGGAGCTCCATCATCAAAATCATCTCCGGGCGATTAGAGTGGAATTCTATATCTATCTAGTATATTAAAATTTCAAATACACGTGGATCAGACGTATACACAAAATCTTTATATACTGGACTGTCCAACTCAATATATAAATAGACAATCAAATACGAATAATTGATTTAAATTTCCAAAACAAAAATTTGTTTTCATTTTAAAAATATACTCTTCACACTCGTTCTAGGATACTACTGATCCCATCTCTAACGAGTCATTCTCGTTGGATATTACTAATCCAATCTCCGATGAATTCTTTCGTATGGTTCTAATGTGTCCTGTTCTCTGAGCTTTGTAAACCAAAGCTCTGATACCAACTGTGAAAACCCGCAACTTCCCCGTAAAGGAAAGTGTCGGATAGTTCGAGAACAAGCCACAACAAAACGCATACAGAAGAATATTTCATTGTATATTACAACAATGCATCAGATTACAAGAATATACAGAGTATAAATGAATGTTACACAGAAATATCAGAGATTTAAATTACATTTAAATACATAGCAGCGGAAAATAATACAATACACAACTAGAAGTAGATATACAGATACAAAGCTTTTCGGATATCGTTCCAGCTGTAAACCAGGATCCTGTGAATATAAATCTGCAAAACCAAAACTACTAGCTGCCCGTGTCAAAATAAGGGCACCCAGAGTTTAGGTTAAAACAATAAACTCCAGGTCAGTCATGTGACTGGTGTGAGAACTAAAACAGTTATAAATCTTTATTTTCAAAGTTAGGTAAATCAAGGGACCACGCCGTATAACACGGAACGGGTTTCCTCCCAAGAATACCAGTGCATAAAACAAACAGCGCCATGCTAAATAAAGAAAAATGAAGCTGTTATAAGACCCAGGTCCCATCACACAATGCAACGCAGCCGAGGATAGGGTTTTCCCTTATAACAGCCAAAGAATGCTTGATACGTTTAAAACAAATCGTTTGATACTATTATAAGTGCATAGTGTATAAAACAACTTCAAATCATAAGTATCAATCATAGGCGGCATGAGCGCCCCATCCCACTATGTCGCCATACTAGGCTCTACAAATAAAACCGCAAATGTCACGTATTTGGAAATTGGATTTCCGTCTATGAACCGAGGCCAGGGATCGTCCTCTACCGATTCGAGACTCTCTAGCCCGAGCCTCCGGAACAGCCGCAACTGCCCCTTGGAGCGACAGGGCCGGTCCACCGATGTGGATTATAGTGCCTGAACAATACGTTTCCCCGCCCTTTGGGGCGTAAATGAGCCAACGAATGACTCCATCGGACCCGGGTCGTCCGATCAAACCGAGGCGCCTCGCAACAGCAACAACCACACAGGTGAAAAGTACATAAATGTCAGGGCTGGTAGGTCACTGACACCACCCTAGCTAGAAAGAAACGCATGCCCTCCCTGAGGTCCTCTCCCGTTTTTGGTTCACAACCGGGGTGCGAAACTCGCGAATTCACGTTACACAAAGCTGTGCCACACAGGCTGTGCTTTGATCATCACCACAAGACTTTGCTTTTCAACAGAAGCCTCGATCAATTGCCACTTAGGCATGCCACACAGGCAATTCACTCCATGCGTTTGATATCCATCAATATATAACCCCTGAGCTCGTACGTCTCAGAGAAGGGCGTTAAGCAAGAGAATAAATTCTCCGCCGCCAAACATATATATATATTTAATAGAGATCAATCACACGGACTAAAATCCAATGTCAGACACACAGTCCATTTACAAGTCCGTTCTGGGTCTGAACGAAACCGGAGGCACCTAGTACCCCGCATATCCATCGATCTCCAAGTACGTCTGGACGATCACCAACTGTTTCCATCTTCTTGGGTGTACAGCCCAATCAAGATCATTAGTAATCACCCAAACGACGTGAAGACTTCTGGTCTTCGACCACCATCTTCATCTTCGACACCACGTCGAATCAGTTATTCAGAATGGGATAAACCCGGTCTTTCTGAATAACTCGCGTATATATTATAAAAGTGTTACACAAACACAACATACGCCTCATTCCAATTCAGAATATTCTTTTATTCAAATATTCCTATACTTTGGGAAAAGTTCCCATTAATTTTATCCAAGATAAATTCTTTAAATTTATTCTTTAATCTCCTTTGAATATCAATTCAAACTAGTCGGGATTAGCGAACCACACCGAAGTAATCATTTATTTTATTTCCCAATCCCAACCTATTCATCCCATGAAGTAAAACTGGTTATACTTCATATCTAACACCACGATGTTATCGGTAAATTCAATTACCATTTCACGTTCAAATCTAATTAAAGATTTAACTATCGCCTGGAGTAAAACTGGTGATACTCCATTCTCGATCTTTTCAATCTAATTAAAGATTCATTAAAACTCCACTTAGTTTTAATCGTTAACTGGGTTAAAGAATCAGTGTCATTTAAAACACGGTTCACGATAAACCCAAAGTCACATTCCATTAATTATCGGGTTAAAGAACGAGTGTTATTTAAAACACTGTCCACGATAAACCCAAAAATCAATATCAATTCAATTCCAATTAAATATCACTTAATTGGTTCACTTCATTAAATCTAAATAAAAGATTTAATCTTTTCTCAACTGGGTTCAAGAACAGTGTTAGTCAAGACACCATTCACGACAAACCCAAATCACATTTGATATTAAATACAAGGCTCTGAATAGAAAATATCCCGGCTTATATTCAATATCAAATTCTGCGACCAACAAAGATCGTATTGGAAATAACGATATATATATCTATATCTTTCAAATTTCCATAACAACATTTGTAAAATCACGAAATCCAACATCGAAATATTCCGAAGACAGTTTCGATTCAAATCCATTCCAATGCAATCATTGGAAATTCTGGTTATTTTCAAAACCATTTCAAATTCAATTTATTTATTTAAAAAAAAAAAATAGAATTGTAATTCTAGTTCAAAACTAGTTCATTTCGATAAAAATCTATTTTTATCTTTTCAAATACGGAGTTTTTCATCCCAATTCTTTCTAAATCATTTCTTATGATTTTACACAAATTATTAATATTTTTAATAATTTTATCAAGGCCCGTACAGTCGATTTCCATCAACGGCCATCGAACTGCACTTACAGCGACCTTTTTCAAATTTGATTTGGACATAATTCCAAATCCAACCGTTAGATTTCAAATTTCAAATATTCGTTAGAAAGCTCTTTTCGATACGAACCCAATGGTTCCGGTTTCAGGAGAATCCGACGGTCGGATCTCCCGTAATGTCCGTTTGAAATAAATGGTCGAAATTCGCGAACTGCCGCGGCGCGTTCTATTCAGGCCATTATATTATATATTTAATATATATAATATATACTTCGTCGATTTCTATTTAAAACGAATTATATAAATAGTTTTAAAATCGTTTCAAAAACAATTTAAACTTCCATTTCAATCCAAAGCAAAATTGAATTCTTCTTTATAAATTCGTTTTAAAATTCATTCCTATTCAATTCAAATTTCTATTCAATTTGAATTCATTTCAATTCACTTTCAATTCAATTTGAATTCGTTTTCAATTCAATTCATTTCGAAATCGTTTTCAATTCATTTCATTTCGAAATCGTTTCAATTTATTTCGATATAAATATCGTTCACGTCAAAATGGCGTCAATCTAATCAACACAGCTTCATAAATTTCTATTTTCGAATATTCTATTTCAAATATTTCTTTTTCAAAATATTTCGTTCAACACATGACCAATCTCAATGGATGAGTACTGTCAACACATGAACCTTTATTTTATATTATTCTTTATTTTTCAAATTGGAATGAGGCCCAATCAATTACCATATAACGTTAATTATATGGATTTTCATACATCACATGTATATAATAGCATTGAAAAATAATCAACCATCAACCAAAGTGCACTACACTGTATCAGCATCAAATATAAATATCTAACGCTTATAACAGCCTGTCAATCAATCGATCGACATATTTAATCAATCAGGATGAGTGAACTTCAAATTTCATCCCAACACCCGTGTGGGGTTTCAAACAATCAAACACAGATTTTTATTCGTGCAGTTGGGCGATGTGTAAAATTTATCGACCCAATCAATATCAGTCAAATCAGTGCATATAAACAAATCGGCCGATTTGTCTATAAATATCTATTTATTCACTTTCACGTTAAAAATTATGTTTTTAACGATCAAACAATTTTATTTTAACATATGAATTTCTATTCACTTCATTTATTCAATAAAATGATATTTTTATTTTTCTAACATATTTTAGAAAATTTCGGCGGCATAACGGCACGATACTAGAAACGGAACAAGGCCTAGCCTTATCCCCGATCTAGTGAAGGCCCACGCCATTCACACATCAATCAAATCAATTCATTTCACCACACAATTCAATTTCAATCAAATACTCTAACTAATTTTTGCAATCAAACAAACAAGTCCATGGTATGTGGACGATTGTGTCGGGTGCTACTAAGCACCGTCTGCATCCTAGTATATATATATATAACTAGAAAATTTAAATTGAAAGGTGAGAAGTTCTCACATTGGGGTTCCACTCCTCCTTTCTCTGATTGTCGATCTATTCGCATACCTACGTTAAAAATCATATTTTTAACCCATTAATAATTATTCTCTGTATGACTATTTTATAATTATCATATATAAGCTAAAAATCATATTTTTACTTATAAAAATATTTTCTTAGTTCTTGCTATTTTATATTTTCAAAATCAAGTCCTATTTTATATTTTCTAAACAAAGTATATGTATATTTTTCTATTCAAAATCTATGTATATTTTTCTATACAAAATCTATGTATATTTTTCTAAACAAAATCTATGTATATTTTTCTAAACAAAATCTATGTTTATTTTTCTATACAAAATCTATGTATATTATTTTATACAAAATCTATGTATATTTTTCTATACAAAATCTATGTATATTTTTTCTATACAAAATCTATGTGTATTATTCAACTAGTTAAACTAAAATAAGGAAAAAAAAAAGAAAAAAAATATATATAAAGACTCACTGTACAATCACCGAACACGCTGTACCCAACTCGCCAGAATTAGGGTTCCACTTCGCCGGAGATTGAAGACGTCGGATCACGGTCTAACCCCCCTCCTTGGTGCGCCGTCGCGCCAGCTTTCTCTGCCCGGAGTAGCGGCGAACTCGCTGCTCCACGGTGGCCAAAAATCGGCTGTGAACGCCATGCCTTGGAGCGATGAAATCAAGCAGCATACCCCAAGAGAAATCATCACACCTCTATGAAATCAAAGGACGCAGGAATCTCTTAAATTTTCTCTTTGGATTTGGGTTTTAATTCTAAACCATTTGGGAGATTTTAATCGAAGAAAAATCGCTCTGTTTTTGGCCATCGAATTGAATATGGCGGCGCTCCTGAGATAGTGTTTAGGGCTAGGGCACAAAAGGTGTAATCATATAATATTTAATTACTATTTATTTCATTTTTTTCTGGTTTATCGTTCAGAACTCTAATTCAAACCCAACGACTGTCGCCCCAAGCTAATTACCCCCATTCCAAACACAATGGGATATATATCGTAAGCCAGTTTGGCTGTTTCGATCGGTTTCCATCAAAATTCACATTTAAATCACTATATTGAATTTTAAACGTACATTTCAAATTACCGGGGTCACATACTAACTAGAAAAATTCCCGAAAAATATTTTCTAGCTTCGTATTGACGATACGGTCCTAACAAAACTAGTTTCGTCGAATTCTGAGACCGTTAGAAAAATGGCCAATTTCCAATCGATTAAAATCAACTGAAACCGGTCAAAAGCGTTTTCCTTTGTCACGCTCACATATTGATTCGGAAAATTATGAAATTTGAAACCTAGCAATAATTTGACATCACGGATTCAACAAAAGTGGTTTCGTCGAAATCCGAGGTCATTCGCAAAATGTCCATTTTTAAGGGCCTGAATTCCATAGCGACTATTCAGAATTTTCAACTGGACATATCTTTTGATTCCCGCTATGAAATTTCGATTAGTCGGATTCGTTGAAAAGATATTATCAATTAGATCCTAATGTTTTTGGTTTCACTAAAATCCGGATTGTTTTGCACCCGGTACATTCAATTGAAGTTTGAAATCGAATTATCGAACTACCGCGCCATTTTCAATTCCTTTTATTTATTATATATAATTATTATATATTCTAACGACGACGTATATAATATATACGTTCTAATGCTATTGAAAATAAATTTCTCGTAGATATTATTTAAAATAATTCATTTTAAATGATCAAAATTCGCTAAAATGGCCAAAATAAAAATTTTAAACTGGCCCAGATTTTCGGGTTGTTACAGTGACCTACCAGCCCTGACATTTATATACTTTTCACCTAAGTGGTTGTTGCTGTTGCGAGGCGCCTCGGTTTGATCGGACGATCCGGGTCCGATGGAGTCATTCGTTGGCTCGTTTACGCCCCAAAGGGCGGGGAAACGCATTGTTCAGGAATTTTAATCCACGTCGGTGGACCGGCCCTGACGATCCAAGGGTCACTCGAGCTCTGATCCTGAGACTCGGGCTAGGCGGTCTCGAATTCGGTGAGGACTATCTTTTGCCTCGGTTCATGATGGAAATCCAATTTCCAGATACGTGATCGTGCGGTTTCGATTGTATAGATATTTGGCGACATAGTGGCATGGGACGCTCATGTCGTCTATGATTGATAGTTATGATTTGAAACTGTTTTCAAAACATATAAACACTAGCAATAATATCAAATGCCTTTGTTTTATTCGTATCAAGCATATTTTGGCCATTATAAGGTAAAACTCTATCCTCCGGTTTGCGTTGCATTGTGTGATGGAAACTGAGTCTTATAATGGCTTCATTTTTATAAAAAGCATAGCGATGTTTAAAAGAAAGATTTGTTTTAAAGCATTGGCAATCCAATGGAGTAAACCCGTTCCACGAAAGTGGCGTGGTCCTGTGATTAGCCAATTATATATGTGTTGAGTGGATTTCTCATACCAGTCCCATGACTGACTCGTAGTTTGTTTCACTTTCAAACTCGGGTGCCCCTTTTTCCACATGGGCAGCCTTGTATTCAGGTTTAGCTGGTTCTTTCTGGATAGCTGGAGCTGAAGATGGATTCTATCATTTATCTCTTTTTATGCTATTCAGCTCCTATTGTACATATTTTGTTTATTTCCGCTGTAGACATTTATGTATAGCTGAACTGTATTTGTACTAAGTAAGATCCTGTATACTGTGTAACTCTGATGATTATTTTTATCCAGTATATTCTATTGTTCATCATCTGGTGTATTTATTTAATTCTATTCTGCTATTATCTGTTTCTGTGTTATATTCCAAAGATAACCCTGTTTCCGTCTGAACGGGATTTCGGGTCGTCTCAAAAGCACTTGATAGAAAACCCTAGATTAGATCTAGGTAATAAATAATAAATGTATGCCTAAAGGCAATGGAAAATACAGGGACTGGGATCACGTTATAGTTACTAGTTGGGACACTAGTTAGGTGGTGCAGAGATATAGAAACCAGTATAACAAGGAAATAGCGAAGCGGCGAAAGTACTAGAGCATATCCAGTTTATCTTATCTTAGCATATCTTGTGATTATCTTGTCTAATCTTGTTGACCCTATCATCCTGGCGTTATCTTGTATTCAGTTAATTCATGTCGTTTTGTTTTTCCATGTTCACATGCTAGAAGTTACTGAACTTACTCAGGCTTTATGTCTGACTCTGTTTTCCTTTCGTCTTCTTTTCTTTCGTTCCCCCCCCCCCCAGGTAGTAAAGGAGGGAATAGTATAGCTCAGGTTAAGTTGGACTGTCACTCTTTCCCAGCTTGAAGATTTGTCGAAGTTTGCTTGGATTCTCTTTTCAGATGCTATGGCTGGCTCTTGCTAAAATTGGGGAATATAAATGTTGTTTTATGCTTATTTATTTTGTAAGACAGATGATACTCTGATATTGTAAAGAAATCATTGTACAAACTATTTTATCAATAAAGCAAAGTTTTATTTTCCGCTGTTTAATTTATGTTTGTCTTGTAATTTATCTGCATCTTTTACCCTAAATGCTCCATAGAACTTAGTGCATTCCCTTTGTGAGTGACACTAATGGACGTGGGGTGTTACATACGTGCACAAATATTATACACTCCAACTCATTCTAGGGCACTATTGACCCTATCTACATTGAGTAATACCCCACCAAAGCCTAGATGTTCGCTCAACCTAATCTCTGACAACAATTGTAACAGACTGCCTTTCCTACCCCTACAGACGATACATAACACATCCTCAGTGTTCATGTGCCGATCATTTAGTTGTTCGAAAGACAGTTCATTTAGGGAGGAAAAAAAGAAAGAGATAGAATATAATCTTACAACGCAACGGAAAATTTATAATATAACAAACTTTTTACAAAAAGAAAAAAAATTATAAAATTTACATAGCAGAGTACAACACGATTCTATAACAACATTGGACAGTTATAACAACCTGTCCTTACACATACTTAAAACCTAAACACAAGTACGCACAGTGGAAATAAAACTAAAATACAAAAGTACATCCTGGCCTCCATTTCCTTTCCTAGGCTCTGAAGAACAGAAGCTAACCTGACAAAAATGCTCGGTCTGTATAGCGATCCGAACTTCCAGGCCGGCCTAAACCGAACAAAAAGGCGGACTGCTTTGAGAACAAGACTAATTGGAACGCGAACAATAAAACACTTCATTGCTTATTATAAAAATTACATCAGAGTACAAGAATATAACAGGGTATGAATAATAATATACATTAGAAAAATATCAGAGATTTAAAATACATTACATAGCAGTAGAAAAATAATACATAATACAACCGGAAGAAATACATGGATACAAAGCATTCCGAATATAGCTCCAGCTTTAAACCAGGATCCTGTGAATATAATATCTGCAAAACCAAAACTACTAGCTGCCCATGTGGAAAATATGGGCACCCAGAGTTTAGGCGAAAATAATAAACTCTAGGTTAGTCATGGGACTGGTGTGAGAACTAAAACAGTTATAAACTTGACTTTAAAATCAGATAAATCAAGGGACCGCGTCGTATGACGCGGAACGGGTTTACCCTCAAGAATACCAGTTCGTTAAACAGTTTGTAAACAACGCAATGTTTTTTACAAAATGAAGCTATTATAAGACTCAGGTCCCATCACACAGTGCAACGCAAGACAGAGGATAGAGTTTTTTCTTATAATAGCCAAACATGCTTGGTACGTTTAAAACAAACCATTTTGATATTACTATACGTGCATAGTGTGAAAATTCAACTTCAAACATAAATGTATCAATCATAGACGGCATGAGTATTATATATCATGTCGCCATACTAGGATCTACAGTGTAACGACCCATCTTTTTGCCCGATTTTTCGACGGTAATTAAACCGACTTAAACCGTTCATAAAGACGAATTGTTATGGGTACATACATATATTAAACAAAATAACAGGACTTTCATTGCAAATTTCAATGTTACACCAGAGTTACATAGAATATCAGAGTTATAAATATATACACAGCGGAAGAAAAGAAAATAACTTTACTCTCAGCGGAAGATCAAAACACAGCGGAAGCTTCAATTCTATCGTGGACTCCAACTCTAAAAGCGCTCTAAATCCTGCTCCAGCGATCCATAACTGCAAAACTAAACTACTGGCTGCCCGTGCGAAAAATCATGGGCACCCAGAGTTTAGGTGAGGGAACAATAAACTCCAGGTCAGTCGTGGGACTGGTGTGAGAACTCAAACAGTTAGATTCATTTTTAAAGTTGGGAAATTCACCGGATCATGCCGCTAATGCGGAACGGATTTACTCCATGTGAATACCCGTGCATATAAATGCGCAATGTCTTTTGAAAATGAAGCTATCATAAGCTCGTCCCACATCACACAATGCAAGCGCACACCAGATGGGCGAGTTTTGTCTTATGACAACCAAATATGCTTTCATACGTAAAATACTCTTCAATACCATAATATATATAGTGTGGAAAACATTTCGCAAGTAAATGTATTAATCCTAGGCAACATATACCCCATAATATATGTTGCCATATATATACAATCAAAATCGTATGGCTCGCATAAGAAATTTGGGTTTCCAACTTGATGATTCCTGGCACGAAAGATCAATCAGGGATACAAGACCAAGTGCCTCAACGGCTTTTTTGACCATACGCGGACACCGACTACACATCGACAGGGCAGATCAACGGTTTTCGACCAGACACGGCCCCCCGAACATACCCAACTTCCCCAGGTTCATAAATGGTTTCCCACTGCTGCACAGCTTCATCATCAATTCATATATAAGTATAAAACCTAACCGCCAGTTTCTCATCAATCCGGGGTGTGAGGTTTGTTGATGTCACGTCATACGCAAAGCGATGCTTCGATAAGCCATTCTTTGATCATTACTAGCTCGATTCATAACTCGGGTATGCCACATTGACAATTCACGACATATCACTGATTTCAATCAATGCATACCCTCTAAGTTCATATGACTTAGAGACAAGGATAATATATTGCCACAGATCCGATACACATTTGTAGTGACCCGGATTTTCGGCGACTTTGGTTATCGACGTAAGCCCGACGTCGATAACCAAAACATCGAAAAATCCCGGTAATTAATGAAAGAAAATAGAGGGTGAGGATAGATAAGATAGAACTTATGGAATAGAAGAAGAAGAAGAACATCATCATCAGAGTAAACACGAATCTCACAGCGGAACGAATAAAATATAACATAACATATCTTTGAAATAACATCAGTATATGTATACAATAACACTTATCAGAGTACAACACTTACAACAACAGCGGGAAATAATAATAGCTATAGAATCCTGAAGCCTCCTGCTCCCAGCTATCCAAGTGTATCTGTAAAATCCCGACTACTTGACTGCCCGTACAAATTTAGGCACCCAAGAGTTTAGGGAAAACAACAAAGTAAACTCCGGGTCAGTCATGGGACTGGTGTGAATAAACTCAAATCATTTAAAACAGGTATATGATATCTCATAAGACCACGCCGTAAATACGGAACGGGTTTTTCCCTTATGAGAATCCAAATAACTTTTCAAAGCAATATCATTCTGATATTATAATAATGTCTAGGTACATATAAATATCAATCTAGCAGAAACGCTTGCATCTCATGTTACTACATATATAGTATACAATCAAAAACGCAAGCACGTATTGGGTAATGGATTTCCAACTATGACAAGGTATGGAAACACCTTCCGATCAGTGTACTCTAGGAACGATACACTGGAGTTCAACAAGAACATCTTGCAACTCAGCCACACATGACCGACCACTAATTTCGCTTGAGTGTATCGAATGTACATCACCAACGGTTGGGATCAGCAACCGTTCCCATATATATATGGGACAACATTAATAGATTTAAGAAACAAATGAATATTCACTAGATAGGTGATTATACACCCTACTTCGGTGCGACCGACTTAGCCATGCTGCCTGCCCGATTTCTGTCATTTACCGGTTGATGAGGCTAGAAGCTACGCTTTATCATCATCAGATTCACTTCGAATGCTACATTGTCAAATCCATCGAAAATCACTATTTGACGTCTACAACAATACATTACGTGTTAGCTAAAAGAAGTTTCCTTCTCCGCTTCCACTCTTGGTACGGTTGAAGAAATCAAGGTACGTGACCTTTCTGGAAAATACTCTGTCAGACATTTCATTCATACAAGTCATCCTCATTCACTTAGAATGTCACATCGTCATACCCGCCAAATCACAAATTGACTTATCCAAAAATAACACGGGTATACAGCTAAGTGAAACGAATTCCTCCGCCACCAAACGTGAATACGTTTGAACAGATCAACTTACGCGATCCCTTGGGTATACTCTGTCAGACATTCATCCATACAAGTTGTCCTGGGACTGGACAAACCGAAGGCACTATTCTGTAGACAGGATAGTCCTTGCATTTTACTCCGTCTTCAATTATCTTTGGCATATATGATTTGCGACGCTTATGCCAATACAGAGTGGTTCTTTGGATAATAATCCAACCGGTCTCTCCATATTAACAACGTTAAAATGGTCAAAAACTTCGATAGTCTGTGAGTTAACTATCGAAGAAAAACAAGTGTACAAACAACGATATTATTTCCAGGTGGAAATTATATCGAACAAACATCATTTTACATTAATCTCTTTAGTTCATTTATTTGCTTATCTCCTGTTTCCCTATATTCTAAATTCTTATTTTCTTTTATCAGAAAACATTTCTGATACTTGTTTGGAAAACATTTCCAAAACTCCTTTACGATCAAACCTTACCATTTCTTAGTTAAGAAGGAAGTCACTCAAGTTGGGGTATAATTACCTCTCAGACCTTAACTGAACAACGTTATAACTTCGAAATGGTCAAAGTTTATCTTTTAATCTTTAACAACTTCTTTACGCCTTTCTCGGATTCAATTTTACTAATCTACTTCTATATTTAAAACATTGGTTATAACTATAACGTTATAATCCCTACTTTCGAATTATCTAACTTTAATTATAGCTTCTATTCTTATTAGTGAATAATTTACCTAACACTTTTTTATTTATCAATAAATAAATCTCTATTTAAACACTAGAAAGTATAAGTACTTCCCGAATTCGATATAATCGAATTTGCCGATTAACTCTCTTCGAGAAATCTCTATTTGATTAATTCTTCTTCGAATAAGCTATATTCGATTAACTTCTTTCGAATAAACGATATTCGATAATCTCTCTTCAAATAACTAATATTCGATAACTCTTCCTTTTCAAATATCTCATATTTGAAAATCTCACTTCGATTAAACTAAAATCGATAACTCCCTTCGATGAAACTAACATCGATAACTCCTTTCGATGAAACTAACATCGATAACTCCTTTCGATGAAACTAACCTCTATAACTTTAACTCGACTAACTTAACTTGACTCGACTAACTCGACTTACTTGGTTCGACCGACCAGGTTTGACTAACCTGACCCATTTGGTTTGACTGACCAGGTTTGGCTAACCTGACCCATTTGGTTTGACTGACCAGGTTTGGCTAACCTGACCCATTTGGTTTGACTGACCATGTTTGGCTAACCTGACCCATTTGGTTTGACTGACCATGTTTGGCTAACCTGACCCATTTGGTTTGACCACTGGGCTTGACTACTTGGTTTGACAATTTGGTCCGAATACCATATTCGACTAAATCCTCTCGATTCATTAAAACCGATTAACTCATCTCGATTGACTAAATCAATTAACTCCTATCGATTAACTAAATCGATAAACTCCTTTCGATTAACTAAGTTTGATTTACTCGACTCGACTGACCAGGTTCGACTAACTTGACTAGCTTGGTTGTACTGACCAGGTTCGACTAACTTGACCAGCTTGACTCGATTGGTTCGACTCGACCAGCTCGACTCGGTTGGTTTGACTCGACCATCTTGACTCGATTGGTTCGACTCGACCATTTGGGCTCGATTGGTTCGACTAGCTTGGTTTGACCACTTAACTAACTTGATTCGAATATTTATATCCGACTAACTAACTTTTCTTTTATTTCTATTTATTTTAACTTCTATTTATTTCCTAAATAGATTTCCTTTTGTATAATCTATTTATTTTCCTAAATAGATTTTTCCTTTATAACTCTAATTATTTAATCCCTAATTAAATATCCTTTATTCTATTTATTTAATCTAAATAAACATTCCTTTATTTTATTTATTTATTTCTAAATAAATATCCTTTTATAAAATCCTTCGATTTTATAAATAGATTCATTTTCAATATAAATATTGAAAATCCCCTTTTCTACAATTTCAGTGTTTTCTATTGTTTTTAAACAACCAACTGTCAATGATCAATATCATCCAAACATATACAATCAACAACAGATTATATATCACAGTATATATCACAATATACAAATAACAGTAAAATAAATGTTGAGGAATCCAGTCGGATTCCTCCAACCTGTTTCCCTGCATCCACCGATGTTAAACAACGTATATAACATCACTTGCATTTCTAATGAAATACACTGATAACAAAATCACCGTTTAATAACGATATATATATATATATATATGTAGATATATATATATATCCATACTGTTTTCAATCAATTATTAACAGTCCAATCTACAGTCCAATTTAACAATACAACTTAACAGTCCAAATTAACAGTACATAACTAGCAGTCAAATACAGAAATAAAAATACAATTTATATTAAATTATAAATTGAGGAGAGTTAGTGAGTTTTTACTCACATTGACGCGTTAACCGTTAAATAATCGGTTTGCGTTATTTGACTCAGTTGGACAATTTATTTCACCATAAATTGTAACGAGCTCGGATTCACTCCCAATCAGCTTCATTGTGAAGCTCTCATCCATACGATCCTAACGGCTCCAACCGTTCGCAAAACTGATAACGTATGTACAATATATGATGTTAACTAGCTTGTAGACTATTTTAAATTAAATAAATACTAAAATGTTAATTTTCATGGGCCTCACCCCTTTATAATATCACTCTGGCCCATCTGCAAATTTAAGAAACCGGCCCTGCTTCTTCTAATTTTCCAGACCCGTCCGCGGAACCCTTCCTTCCTCCACACATAAACCACGCGAGCTCCAGACAACTACCTCACCATTTCCACTACTTACTCCATTGACTTCAACTTGGACGCAAAACGAACTCCACCAACCAAGTCTTCATCGAGTTCTCTTCACTTTCGTATACCACACAATCAACTCGTAGGCCATTAGCACAAGCCGACAGCAGCTCCGCTCGACGCGCGTTACAGAGAGCATCGACATTTTTCTGTTCGGCTTCACCCCAAATCCCGTAAACACGAGCTACTCACTCCCTCAAACCCCATTTCAAACTCGGTTTCTCCCAATGATACCCAAAAATCGAACCAACCTAAACCCTAGGTATGCGATTAACTTCCAAACTCGAGTCTTCTGGCGTCGAGTACTATAAAACTGGTACTGAGGATAAGCCGATTTCAAGAGGAACTCAAACAATCACTCTCTGGGATTTAGAATTTATGTTGGATTTTTCTTTGATTTTTTTGAGGGGTCGAGATTTGGTTTTATGAAGAGAACGGCGGCGGATTATTTTCTGCTGACCAAAGAAAAAAATAGAAATTAGGTTTAGAAACTTTGGTGAGGTATTTATAGAAGTTTTTGGTCCAATATAATATATATTTTATAATATTACTTAACGATGAGATATCCCCCTCAAAACCAATTCATACGATCTCTGTTTTTGACAAACTAAGCTATTCCTAGCATAGAAAAATTTTCCGGATCCAATGGGACAGGTTTCGTCGAATTCCGACACCGTTTGTAAAAATCCCTTAGAAAATATTGATGAAAAACACCGAGCATTAATTCATTAAAATTACAGAAAAAATCTTAAAAATATGAGGCCTTGACGTTTCACTAGACCTCTTCCTAAGGTTTCGTATGAAACTTGTTTCGTTGAATTTCGAGTTCGTTTGACCAGTTAACCATTCAGTTTAGTTTGTTTTAAGTTAAAAACATAGCGCACCCTACTATGAAATATTCTGTTCACGTAGGGACTGTTATGGACAGAAATAAAAATACTATTTAAATGAGTGATGTGCTCTGGTCCCAAAAATGTAATAATACCGGTAGATGGACTCATATTGTGAAACCCCGAAATGTCGATACATGGTGCCAAATACTCCAAATAAAAAGTTGCTTATTTAATTAATTAAAAATTTCAGTAAAATTCTAAAAATTAAATTATCGCTATTTCCCAAAAGGACCTTGTCTAGCTTCAAACCCGATCTCCAGTTATATCGAATAAACCGTTACGGTCGATAAACGATTCTGTAGCGACTATTCTAAAATTTGATTTGGACATATCTAAAAATCTACCCGACGAAATCCCGATTTTTCTCTTCCACTAGAAAGATATACTCTACCAGCTCCACACGTTTCTTGTTTCACAGAAATCCGGCTTAAAACGAATCCTGTACATTCAGTTGAAGTTCGAATCGCCAAATAGCGAACTGCAGCGCCATTTCGAGCTCGTTTATAAATATATTATAAACTATACGTTCAACTGTCGTCGATTCAATATAATCGTTATTATATTTCGAATCGAAACTCCACCAAATCTCGTATGCTATTCAATTCACATGATATTGTGAATTTCACTATTTCTGACTATTTCGACATTATAATATATTTTATTATATTATAATTATTAATTAAATATTCAATATTATTAAATTCAGTTCTCGATATCGATAAATCGATATTAAGTAATTAAATTAATTAATTGTTCAACAGTTAAAAATGCGGGTCACTACATTCTTCCCCACTTAAAATAATTTCGTCCTTGAAATTGCTAAGCTAGGGGACGACCCTATCTACTGGGTAAAAATTTATCTGTTTACCTCTTATCTCCGGTTTCAACTGAACCAATTAATATTGACTAAAATATTAATTTATTCCGACTAACTAAATTTTCAAAAATTTCTGAAAATTTTCTAACACCTTAACTTTTCGAAAAATTTTGCCAGCACCTCCTTTGTACTGGTCAATATCTCAAACTCCAACTCGCCTCTCTGGGCCTTCTTTAACCCAAAAGAAAATCAAACAACCAAGCGGCTTGCCAATTCGGCTCATAAATCTCATATCCATATAAAATATAAACTGGTACCTTTTTTCGGGAATATCAACTCTATCACTTCCATATGCTATCAACTCAGCATATACCAGGGTTATTTCCATCAAATTTCAATCAGTTCATATCCTCAAATCCAAATCGAATTTCATTCGAACCCGAATATCAAATTTCAAATTCTTAACTCATCAACCCAATTCCATAACAGATTATTCTCTAATCCAATTCAATTCTATTTAACTCAGTTCAGGTTAATATTTCAATTTATTTCTACTATCTTATTCTATTTAACTTCATAAGTTAAATTTTAAATTCCGAAACTCAAATTCCTGGGTAAATTTCAAATCAATTTGAAATCATAATGCCAATTCAAAACCTTTGAATTTCTAAACAACTTGTTCCTTCAAACAATTCAAAAACAAAACCTTTGGTAGTAATCCGTAACTTAGAACTCGAAAACGAACACTGATGATGTCGCGATTCATCATCAGAATCTATTTTCCAGCTATCGAAGTGAGTTCAATACTATATCACCTTCAGTTTGAAAAACGTTTTCAAAATCTCCTAGGAACTTAAAATTTCCTTATTTTAATTCCAAATCTGATTTAAATTCAGATTTTTCTTCATTTTATTTCATATACTTTACTTATATGAATTCTGATTAGTTATTTATAATCATTTTACCTTTTTATAATCTTACTCGATTATAATAACAACCAACACAACCAATATACCATATCAAATATATTCGGGTAAAATTATTCCATTTACCCTCTTTCAAAACATACCATGACGTTTCATCGTATTCGAGTGTTTAGTAACCCCCATCGATACAGTGGATCAAACCGATCGACCAGAATTTACAAACAACTCAACCAATAAAACTCCACAATATAAAATCATTTTATATTAACTAACAAATACGTTCACTCGTATATATACACTCAAACTCAGTCTAGGATATTACTAATCCCATCTCTACTGAATCACGCCACAGAGCCAAGTAATTCTTAACCTAAGCTCTGATACACATTTGTAGTGACCCGGATTTTCGGCGACTTTGGTTATCGACGTAAGCCCGACGTCGATAACCAAAACATCGAAAAATCCTGGTAATTAATGAAAGAAAATAGAGGGTGAGGATAGATAAGATAGAACTTATGGAATAGAAGAAGAAGAAGAACATCATCATCAGAGTAAACACGAATCTCACAGCGGAACGAATAAAATATAACATAACATATCTTTGAAATAACATCAGTATATGTATACAATAACACTTCTCAGAGTACAACACTTACAACAACAGCGGGAAATAATAATAGCTATAGAATCCTGAAGCCTCCTGCTCCCAGCTCTCCAAGTGTATCTGTAAAATCCCGACTACTTGACTGCCCGTACAAATTTAGGCACCCAAGAGTTTAGGGAAAACAACAAAGTAAACTCCGGGTCAGTCATGGGACTGGTGTGAATAAACTCAAATCATTTAAAACAGGTATATGATATCTCATAAGACCACGCCGTAAATACGGAACGGGTTTTTCCCTTATGAGAATCCAAATAACTTTTCAAAGCAATATCATTCTGATATTATAATAATGTCTAGGTACATATAAATATCAATCTAGCAGAAACGCTTGCATCTCACGTTACTACATATATAGTATACAATCAAAAACGCAAGCACGTATTGGGTAATGGATTTCCAACTATGACAAGGTATGGAACCACCTTCCGATCAGTGTACTCTAGGAACGATACACTGGAGTTCAACAAGAACATCTTGCAACTCAGCCACACATGACCGACCACTCATTTCGCTTGAGTGTATCGAATGTACATCACCAACGGTTGGGATCAGCAACCGTTCCCGTATATATATGGGACAGCATTGATAGATTTAAGAAACAAATGAATATTCACTAGATAGGTGATTATACACCCTACTTCGGTGCGACCGACTTAGCCATGATGCCTGCCCGATTTCTGTCATTTACCGGTTGATGAGGCTAGAAGCTACGCTTTATCATCATCAGATTCACTTCGAATGCTACATTGTCAAATCCATCGAAAATCACTATTTGACGTCTACAACAATACATTACGTGTTAGCTAAAAGAAGTTTCCTTCTCCGCTTCCACTCTTGGTACGGTTGAAGAAATCAAGGTACGTGACCTTTCTGGAAAATACTCTGTCAGACATTTCATTCATACAAGTCATCCTCATTCACTTAGAATGTCACATCGTCATACCCGCCAAATCACAAATTGACTTATCCAAAAATAACACGGGTATACAGCTAAGAGAAACGAATTCCTCCGCCACCAAACGTGAATACGTTTGAACAGATCAACTTACGCGATCCCTTGGGTATACTCTGTCAGACATTCATCCATACAAGTTGTCCTGGGACTGGACAAACCGAAGGCACTATTCTGTAGACAGGATAGTCCTTGCATTTTACTCCGTCTTCAATTATCTTTGGCATATATGATTTGCGACGCTTATGCCAATACAGAGTGGTTCTTTGGATAATAATCCAACCGGTCTCTCCATATTAACAACGTTAAAATGGTCAAAAACTTCGATAGTCTGTGAGTTAACTATCGAAGAAAAACAAGTGTACAAACAACGATATTATTTCCAGGTGGAAATTATATCGAACAAACATCATTTTACATTAATCTCTTTAGTTCATTTATTTGCTTATCTCCTGTTTCCCTATATTCTAAATTCTTATTTTCTTTTATCAGAAAACATTTCTGATACTTGTTTGGAAAACATTTCCAAAACTCCTTTACGATCAAACCTTACCATTTCTTAGTTAAGAAGGAAGTCACTCAAGTTGGGGTATAATTACCTCTCAGACCTTAACTGAACAACGTTATAACTTCGAAATGGTCAAAGTTTATCTTTTAATCTTTAACAACTTCTTTACGCCTTTCTCGGATTCAATTTTACTAATCTACTTCTATATTTAAAACATTGGTTATAACTATAACGTTATAATCCCTACTTTCGAATTATCTAACTTTAATTATAGCTTCTATTCTTATTAGTGAATAATTTACCTAACACTTTTTTATTTATCAATAAATAAATCTCTATTTAAACACTAGAAAGTATAAGTACTTCCCGAATTCGATATAATCGAATTTGCCGATTAACTCTCTTCGAGAAATCTCTATTTGATTAATTCTTCTTCGAATAAGCTATATTCGATTAACTTCTTTCGAATAAACGATATTCGATAATCTCTCTTCAAATAACTAATATTCGATAACTCTTCCTTTTCAAATATCTCATATTTGAAAATCTCACTTCGATTAAACTAAAATCGATAACTCCCTTCGATGAAACTAACATCGATAACTCCTTTCGATGAAACTAACATCGATAACTCCTTTCGATGAAACTAACCTCTATAACTTTAACTCGACTAACTTAACTTGACTCGACTAACTCGACTTACTTGGTTCGACCGACCAGGTTTGACTAACCTGACCCATTTGGTTTGACTGACCAGGTTTGGCTAACCTGACCCATTTGGTTTGACTGACCAGGTTTGGCTAACCTGACCCATTTGGTTTGACTGACCATGTTTGGCTAACCTGACCCATTTGGTTTGACTGACCATGTTTGGCTAACCTGACCCATTTGGTTTGACCACTGGGCTTGACTACTTGGTTTGACAATTTGGTCCGAATACCATATTCGACTAAATCCTCTCGATTCATTAAAACCGATTAACTCATCTCGATTGACTAAATCAATTAACTCCCATCGATTAACTAAATCGATAAACTCCTTTCGATTAACTAAGTTTGATTTACTCGACTCGACTGACCAGGTTCGACTAACTTGACTAGCTTGGTTGTACTGACCAGGTTCGACTAACTTGACCAGCTTGACTCGATTGGTTCGACTCGACCAGCTAGACTCGGTTGGTTTGACTCGACCATCTTGACTCGATTGGTTCGACTCGACCATTTGGGTTCGATTGGTTCGACTAGCTTGGTTTGACCACTTAACTAACTTGATTCGAATATTTATATCCGACTAACTAACTTTTCTTTTATTTCTATTTATTTTAACTTCTATTTATTTCCTAAATAGATTTCCTTTTGTATAATCTATTTATTTTCCTAAATAGATTTTTCCTTTATAACTCTAATTATTTAATCCCTAATTAAATATCCTTTATTCTATTTATTTAATCTAAATAAACATTCCTTTATTTTATTTATTTATTTCTAAATAAATATCCTTTTATAAAATCCTTCGATTTTATAAATAGATTCATTTTCAATATAAATATTGAAAATCCCCTTTTCTACAATTTCAGTGTTTTCTATTGTTTTTAAACAACCAACTGTCAATGATCAATATCATCCAAACATATACAATCAACAACAGATTATATATCACAGTATATATCACAATATACAAATAACAGTAAAATAAATGTTGAGGAATCCAGTCGGATTCCTCCAACCTGTTTCCCTGCATCCACCGATGTTAAACAACGTATATAACATCACTTGCATTTCTAATGAAATACACTGATAACAAAATCACCGTTTAATAACGATATATATATATATATGTAGATATATATATATATATATATCCATACTGTTTTCAATCAATTATTTAACAGTCCAATCTACAGTCCAATTTAACAATACAACTTAACAGTCCAAATTAACAGTACATAACTAGCAGTCAAATACAGAAATAAAAATACAATTTATATTAAATTATAAATTGAGGAGAGTTAGTGAGTTTTTACTCACATTGACGCGTTAACCGTTAAATAATCGGTTTGCGTTATTTGACTCAGTTGGACAATTTATTTCACCATAAATTGTAACGAGCTCGGATTCACTCCCAATCAGCTTCATTGTGAAGCTCTCATCCATACGATCCTAACGGCTCCAACCGTTCGCAAAACTGATAACGTATGTACAATATATGATGTTAACTAGCTTGTAGACTATTTTAAATTAAATAAATACTAAAATGTTAATTTTCATGGGCCTCACCCCTTTATAATATCACTCTGGCCCATCTGCAAATTTAAGAAACCGGCCCTGCTTCTTCTAATTTCCCAGACCCGTCCGCTGAACCCTTCCTTCCTCCACACATAAACCACGCGAACTCCAGACAACTACCTCACCATTTCCACTACTTACTCCATCGACTTCAACTTGGACGCAAAACGAACTCCACCAACCAAGTCTTCATCGAGTTCTCTTCACTTTCGTATACCACATAATCAACTCGTAGGCCATTAGCACAAGCCGACAGCAGCTCCGCTCGACGCGCGTTACAGAGAGCATCGACATTTTTCTGTTCGGCTTCACCCCAAATCCCGTAAACACGAGCTACTCACTCCCTCAAACCCCATTTCAAACTCGGTTTCTCCCAATGATACCCAAAAATCGAACCAACCTAAACCCTAGGTATGCGATTAACTTCCAAACTCGAGTCTTCTGGCGTCGAGTACTATAAAACTGGTACTGAGGATAAGCCGATTTCAAGAGGAACTCAAACAATCACTCTCTGGGATTTAGAATTTATGTTGGATTTTTCTTTGATTTTTTTGAGGGGTCGAGATTTGGTTTTATGAAGAGAACGGCGGCGGATTATTTTCTGCTGACCAAAGAAAAAAATAGAAATTAGGTTTAGAAACTTTGGTGAGGTATTTATAGAAGTTTTTGGTCCAATATAATATATATTTTATAATATTACTTAACGATGAGATATCCCCCTCAAAACCAATTCATACGATCTCTGTTTTTGACAAACTAAGCTATTCCTAGCATAAAAAATATTCCGGATCCAATGGGACAGGTTTCGTCGAATTCCGACACCGTTTGTAAAAATCCCTTAGAAAATATCGATGAAAAACACCGAGCATTAATTCATTAAAATTACAGAAAAAATCTTAAAAATATGAGGCCTTGACGTTTCACTAGACCTCTTCCTAAGGTTTCGAATGAAACTTGTTTCGTTAAATTTCGAGTTCGTTTGACCAGTTAACCATTCAGTTTAGTTTGTTTTAAGTTAAAAACATAGCGCACCCTACTATGAAATATTCTGTTCACGTAGGGACTGTTATGGACAGAAATAAAAAATACTATTTAAATGAGTGATGTGCTCTGGTCCCAAAAATGTAATAATACCGGTAGATGGACTCATATTGTGAAACCCCGAAATGTCGATACATGGTGCCAAATACTCCAAATAAAATGTTGCTTATTTAATTAATTAAAAATTTCAGTAAAATTCTAAAAATTAAATTATCGCTATTTCCCAAAAGGACCTTGTCTAGATTCAAACCCGATCTCCAGTTATATCGAATAAACCGTTACGGTCGATAAACGATTCTATAGCGACTATTCTAAAATTTGATTTGGACATATCTAAAAATCTACCCGACGAAATCCCGATTTTTCTCTTCCACTAGAAAGATATACTCTACCAGCTCCACACGTTTCTTGTTTCACAGAAATCCGGCTTAAAACGAATCCTGTACATTCAGTTGAAGTTCGAATCGCCAAATAGCGAACTGCAGCGCCATTTCGAGCTCGTTTATAAATATATTATAAACTATACGTTCAACTGTCGTCGATTCAATATAATCGTTATTATATTTCGAATCGAAACTCCACCAAATCTCGTATGCTATTCAATTCACACGATATTGTGAATTTCACTATTTCTGACTATTTCGACATTATAATATATTTTATTATATTATAATTATTAATTAAATATTCAATATTATTTAATTCAGTTCTCGATATCGATAAATCGATATTAAATAATTAAATTAATTAATTGTTCAACAGTTAAAAATGCGGGTCACTACAACATTAATGGAAATCTGTGCTATGCGGTAAATTTCAATGTCAGACACACCATCCGTACAAGTCCGTTCTGGGTTTGAACGGAACAACAACCCGAGAATACTTGAATATGTTCAGGTCTCATGTAACTCATGTCTCGTATCGGGTGGCCTACCCAACCGAGACATCAATAAACAATCCATCTAAACAATTCAAATATTCCCGGTCTTCATTCACCGTTTACTAAGTCTTGAATTGCTTCATAACGTCGTATTATTACTTGGAATGGTTTCGAACATATATTCGCTCCCGGTCTTTCCAAGTAACAAGCATACTTTAAACAGTAGCTATGGTTTACACAGGCCTTTCAATTTAAATCTCCTTCCAAATGATTATCAATTCATATATAATTCAAGATTTGAATTAATTTAAATTTCATATATCTCATTATCATCTTAAACTCTTCTTTGTAATCCAAGATTTTTAACTCCGCCTTAATTTCTTATCTTTAATTCCCTCGAATCCAAGATTTTATTAAATCTCCAATTACGATATGAATTTCCACCATTCAATCTCATCGGGTTTTCAAGAATGATATTATTGAAGATACGATTCACGACAAAACCCAAATCAATCGATATTGAATCATAAATTACACAGAAATTTTTATCCACTTATATTTGATATGAATCCTCAAAATCAACGAATGCTATAAGTGTAATAACGATATAATAATATCTTCCAAATTCCCCAGATAGTGTTCATTTACACCATGAAATTTTATACCAATATCGAAGATTATTTCTATCTAACTCATTCCAATCAGGTGGAAAACCCATATCTTAATTAAACGATTTATCCAATTCTTCGATATTAGATCTGGCTAGAAATACCATCAACTTATCTTCAATATTAATATTCGTATCCAACTCATATTAGAAGTGGAATAACGGTGAATTACCTTTTAAAATTCCTCAGATAATATGAATTTTCATCTACCGAGTTAATATCAAACATCCGAAGATTTATCTCCAACCATATCCAAATTAAAAATTGAAAAACCCATTTTCAATTCCATATACATGGTTCCAATACTTGAATAAATCTTTGAACTATTCTTATAATCAACAAATAGTTCACGCTTATAAATTTCACCCCAATAACAACATTCAAAAGCATTGTTGTTAAAATATCTATTTAAATCAAATAGATAAAAATTTATTCAAAATTCAATATTTCAAATTTCTATTCGCCTTTGAAATTTATAAATCATAAATTTCTCCAATTTAATAACTTGTTTCATTCGACTTCTGTTATGATCGGCAACACATGTATTTCAAATTTGTTTTGTGTATCACATGAACATCATATGGCAAAAATCGAAAATTTTCTTTCTATTCAAATGCTATTATTCTTTGAAATCCAACGCATCTTATTTCAAGCCAAACCAATTTAAACCATATATAAATTATTCAAATCCTTTTTCAAATTTGATTTATATCTCTAAATCATTTGAAATAATTCCAAACTATATTTCAAATTTGATTTCAAATTTACCGTCCCGTTTGTCGGACCAGTTAGAGATAGCCAGGGAGAGCAGGAAACTGAATTTTCAAACCCAAGCCTAGACACCATCCTCTCTGTCATTCTAGAACGTTCTGGTGTATATTATATCATTATTATAATATATATAAAACCATATTCACATTTCAAATCTCCTTTCGAATTTAAATTGAAGATAATATTTTTTTTACCAAAACTAGTTTCAGATGGATATAAAAATCAATACATAATTCAGATCATTGCCAATCCTAATTCAATATTTAAAAAGTTGATATTTAATTTAGAATTAACATTTTAAATATTATTTAATAATTAAATAAAAATCGTATATAGGAAGGAGCTTCTAAATCGATCACCCATATATTTCCACAACCACGGTGTGTTTGTGTGTGTGTGTGATATCATACAATGCAATCATATCTATCCAAATGAACCATACGATCAGATGGATACGAATTCATTATCACAACAATATTTTAACTGTGCACAAGCGTTACAGTCAATAACGCTTACTCGTGTTCAGTGTATTATCTAATTACATGAGCAAACAATCAAACATCAACATCCATCAAATAATCATCATCAACAAATTATAATTAATCCCAGCTAATTATAATTAACTAATTTAAATAAATAATTTAAATTTGAAGTTCTCACCATTCGAGCTCCAAACTCTTCACTATCAGAGATTCCTTACGGACAAGCCAACGAACACTTCCATCATCACCCGCATTCACTTCCATTAGCAGCTACTGATGTCTCTGCTCATTATATATGGAGTTGCATTAACTTTGATGTTTGTCACTTATATATATATATATATATAAACGTTTCATCTTTATATATTTTTTCCCAAAATTTTATCCTTAGCTAAATTACCAAACTTTTATATACGGATTATATTTTCTGATACGAGTCTAACGGACTTAACCGTGCGAGATTTCGATTTAAAACGAGTAAGTTAGGAGCTTTCAAAGTTTTACATTTGCATTTAAACTTAAAAGTGAATCAAAGAATTTTACCTACTCACTTTGGCCCAAGGCCCAACATCCAAGCACCGAACCAACTCAACCCGCGGCCCATCTTTTCCCTTCTTCTCCTTCACTCACGCTCTCCTCCTGGAACCCAATTTCCATGTGCACCGTGTGCACATACACCACCCCAACTCTCGACCGAAACCCGAATCGAACCCACCCCTAAGTCTCTCCTCTCCTCCTCGTTCTAACGCACCATATCACTTCGACTCTGGGGCCTTGCATCAAAATCTGACAGTCAAACCCATCATTGAAAACGCACGCAAACTACAGGAACATCGACACATTTTATCATCGAACTCCACCATATTACACCGAATCGAAGCCCTCTCCATCCTCAACACAACTCCATCATCCATTCCGCCCATCGTTGCCTCCACCTCTGACAAACCCAAAACCTAGTTTTCAACTTTTCGAATTGTCGACACGGAATCGCCTCATTTTCGCACTAAAAATACTAGGTTCCTCGCTGATCGCAATGGTACTGACGCCATCGATCAATTCTTCACGAATTTGGAGATTTTATTTTTCGAAGTTCCTTTGCAATATTTTGATTTTCCAGTAAAGCTGAAATTCCTCTTTCGTTTGTTAACTGAATTCGGATCCGACAATTTTTAAAAATCGGCAACGATAACCCGAACAACTTCCACATAGATTATCTCAACTAAAACTAAGTGGTTTGGAAGTTGTGGATTTTTTTTGGTTGAAGTGGAAGGGAAATTTCATTTTACTGTAAGCGAACTTAGCCAAGGAAGAAGAAGTATTTCGTAAGTGAAGTTTTCAAATGGATGAAATGAGCTGCAAAGTGGAATTAGGCTTTCTTATATCTTTTTATTAAATTCCACTTGCTACCTAAATCTAAGCCACTTGGCATGCAAAACACATGCATGAGGACAAATATGCATATGTTTATTTAATTAATTTTTTTAACCAATGCATGCTTACCAAATAATCTTTTATTTATTTATCTATTAAGTTTTATCTTTAGCTATAACTTTGTGACACTCATAAATGTAGTGAATTTAAATGCTTGTGAGCAAAAATCAAAATATCACCTAAGATTTATAGAACTAGTTAATATTCCAAATACTTATTCATATTGCTTGTCAAAGATAACTTATATATATATAAAAAAAGAATTCAAATACATAACAATCTTTATGAAAAACATTATATTTTATAAAACAATAATATTACATACTAATATTCCAAGAATATTCATCTATATTATTTAGCAATATATATATACTTTACATTTTTTTCTAAATGGTTTAAAATAAATACTTAATATAATTTATAAACATCATTGAAGAAATAAAAATCATTCTTATAAAATCAGAAAATAAATTATCCTTTACAAAAACTATTTACAAATCGATATTATCAAAATTAGAAAATATTTAAACATGAAATCTTATAAATTAAATATAAATGCTTGAAATAAATTTTGCTTATACAAACTCATAACTTATAAAATAAAACAAAAATTAAAAATTCCTACATTCAAACCTTATAAAACAAATATATATTCAGAAATCCAACATTATATAATAACAATCCAAATACATATATATTAAAAATCCAAATCAACTTGGTAAAATTTATGGGATGTTACATTCACCCCCCCTTAGAAACTTTTCGTCCTCGAAAAGGAAATCAAGTAAATTTAAACTCCTTAACAAATTTGAATTCCAATTTCTCTCAAAACATATCTGAAATATATTGGTCAGAACCAGGGCTCATATCATTCTCAGGGTACTCTGTCTGATTTTTACTAAAGGTCGAGTCTAAGGAAACTTCTATGATCTTTGACTACTGGATCGTCACAGGTCTTGTTTAAAAATTGAATTCTTTGAGTTAAACTCAGAGCTGCTACTACTACCACTAAGAAGAACTAGGATAGACCTTGTCCAGTACTTAGAGGTCTACTACTCAAAGGAAGTTTTAAAGCTTGGAAATTATCTAACTTACTCTTACGAACCCATGATTTTCTTACCAATTCTGAGACCAAGTGCTTAAATTAGAAATTTAAATCCAAGTTCTCAAATAAATTTTTCCCTAATCATTCCATTATAACATCTTGGCTAAATTCAGTATTAGAAATTCTATTGCTCTCAATGCATACTCGAGTTCAGTTTAGGAGATAGTACAGAGTACTGGTTTCAAATCCAAATTAATTTACTTGTCCAAGGCTTATCATAGCAGGGCAAAAGGAAGAATTCAGAAATAAAGTTGGATAGTTAAATTTTCAAGCACAACAATTCGAGATGATAATCAAAAGATGACAATGGGTCGAGCAAAACTAGCGACAAGGAAGAGGTAGAGTTATATTTCCGAAACACTCATTCTATTTCCATGCCAATCGTTTCCAATCTCCTATTAACCCATTTATAAGTTAAATTTATACTCATTTAATATTCATATTTTAGTTGTCATATTCACCTAATCGAATAACACTTTTTCTAAATATACTTAAAAATTCAAAAAATATATAACTCTTTTCCATTCTTGTTTGAGTATCTAATCTTGTTTTAAAAAAAAAATTCTTACTCAACTAGCCGGAAAATCTCTTAAAACAGTTTTATTTAAAATACCATCACGCTTCCTCTGCGCACTCTAATATGCGTATACTGTTCAAGCTTGGGTTGTTTCAAATATTGATCTTTACATTTTCAGAACTCACATTTTTTCAACTTAATACTTCAAAGATCAAATTCATAAATCTTCGAATGTTTTGTTATGATTTAAATTAACTCATTCCTAACTTAAGTCAAACTTATTTCTTCAAACAAATCCTTAACTTAAGTCTAAATCATCTTCAAACTCCTTAAGGGGTGGTATCGATAAAATCTCTTAATTAATTTTCACACTTACATGTTCTCTCTAATTCTTAAGTATAGTTTACTTCTATACTATCCCTTTTTGTTATTATCAAAATAAATAGTTTTTCATCTATATTATATCCCTTTAATATCGAAATCGTTCAAGTATTCCTCGACGTCTTAATCGAAACCATATAGTCATTCCACTTTCGAAACTCGAAAATAAAAATCTGTGATGTCGCGATCATCAACAGAATTATCCTCCAGCGACTAGAGTGTGAGTCTATATCTACCTAGTATATATTGGAATTCGTATATACGTTGATCAGACGTATATTCAAAATCCTTACACACTCGATAGTCCAATTGTGACTTCGAATAAAACACTCGAAATCCTTATTTCCAATTATATTTCAAAATATATTTTAAATAATCATCGTTTTCAAAGTGGTTTACTTGTTCAAAAATACCTTATATAGGCTTCAAAAATACGCTCTCTCGTCATAATATTCCGAGATCTCATTCTAGGGTATTTCTAACCCTATCTCTAATGAGATAATATAACTCTGAGGCGTCCTATTCTTTTGTCCAAATATGTACGTATCCTATAGCTTTGTATAACCAAAGCTCTGATACCAACTGTAACGACCCATCTTTTTGCCCGATTTTTCGGCGGTAATTAAACCGTTCATAAAGACGAATTGTTATGGGTACATACATATATTAAACAAAATAACAGGACTTTCATTGCAAATTACAATGTTACACCAGAGTTACATAGAATATCAGAGTTATAAATATATACACAGCGGAAGAAAAGAAAATAACTTTACTCTCAGCGGAAGATCAAAACACAGCGGAAGCTTCAATTCTATCGTGGACTCCAACTCTAAAAGCGCTCTAAATCCTGCTCCAGCGATCCATAACTACAAAACTAAACTACTGGCTGCCCGTGCGAAAAATCATGGGCACCCAGAGTTTAGGTGAGGGAACAATAAACTCCAGGTCAGTCGTGGGACTGGTGTGAGAACTCAAACAGTTAGATTCATTTTTAAAGTTGGAAACTTCACCGGATCACGCCGCTAATGCGGAACGGATTTACTCCATGTGAATACCCGTGCATATAAATGCGCAATGTCTTTTGAAAATGAAGCTATCATAAGCTCGTCCCACATCACACAATGCAAGCGCACACCAGATGGGCGAGTTTTGTCTTATGACAACCAAATATGCTTTCATACGTAAAATCCTCTTCAATACCATAATATATATATAGTGTGGAAAACATTTCGCAAGTAAATGTATTAATCCTAGGCAGCATATACCCAATAATATATGTTGCCGTATATATACAATCAAAATCGTATGGCTCGCATAAGAAATTTGGGTTTCCAACTTGATGATTCCTGGCACGAAAGATCAATCAGGGATACAAGACGAAGTGCCTCAACGGCTTTTTCGACCATACGCGGACACCGACTACACATCGTCAGGGCAGATCAACGGTTTTCGACCAGACACGGCCCCCCGAACATACCCAACTTCCCCAGGTTCATAAATGGTTTCCCACTGCTTCACAGCTTCATCATCAATTCATATATGAGTATAAAACCTAACCGCTAGTTTCTCATCAATCCGGGGTGTGAGGTTTGTTGATGTCACGTCATACGCAAAGCGATGCTTCGATAAGCCATTCTTTGATCATTACTAGCTCGTTTCATAACTCGGGTATGCCACATTGACAATTCACGACATATCACTGATTTCAATCAATGCATACCCTCTAAGTTCTTATGACTTAGAGACGAGGATAATATATTGCCACAGATCCGATACACATTAATGGAAATCAGTGCTATGCGGTAAATTTCAATGTCAGACACACCATCCATACAAGTCCGTTCTGGGTTTGAACGGAACAACAACCCGAGAATACCTGAATATGTTCAGGTCTCATGTAACTCATGTCTCGTATTGGGTGGCCTACCCAACCGAGACATCAATAAACAATCCATCTAAACAATTCAAATATTCCCGGTCTTCATTCACCGTTTACTAAGTCTTGAATTGCTTCATAACGTCGTATTATTACTTGGAATGGTTTCGAACATATATTCGCTCCCGGTCTTTCCAAGTAACAAGCGTACTTTAAACAGTAGCTATGGTTTACACTGGCCTTTCAATTTAAATCTCCTTCCAAATGATTATCAATTCATATATAATTCAAGATTTGAATTAATTTAAATTTCATATATCTCATTATCATCTTAAACTCTTCTTTGAAATCCAAGATTTTTAACTTCGCCTTAATTTCTAATCTTTAATTCCCTCGAATCCAAGATTTTATTAAATCTCCAATTACGATATGAATTTCCACCATTCAATCTCATCGGGTTTTCAAGAATGATATTATTGAAGATACGATTCACGACAAAACCCAAATCAATCGATATTGAATCATAAATTACACAGAAATTTTTATCCACTTATATTTGATATGAATCCTCAAAATCAACGAATGCTATAAGTGTAATAACGATATAATAATATCTTCCAAATTCCCCAGATAGTGTTCATTTACACCATGAAATTTTATACCAATATCGAAGATTATTTCTATCTAACTCATTCCAATCAGGTGGAAAACCCATATCTTAATTAAACGATTTATCCAATTCTTCGATATTAGATTTGGCTAGAAATACCATCAACTTATCTTCAATGTTAATCTCCGTATCCAACTCATATTAGAAGTGGAATAACGGTGAATTACCTTTTAAAATTCCTCAGATAATATGAATTTTCATCTACCGAGTTAATATCAAACATCCGAAGATTTATCTCCAACCATATCCAAATTAAAATTTGAAAAACCCATTTTCAATTCCATATACATGGTTCCAATACTTGAATAAATCTTCGAACTATTCTTATAATCAACAAATAGTTCACGCTTATAAATTTCACCCCAATAACAACATTCAAAAGCATTGTTGTTAAAATATCTATTTAAATCAAATAGATAAAAAATTATTCAAAATTCAATATTTCAAATTTCTATTCGCCATTGAAATTTATAAATCATAAATTTCTCCAATTTAATAACTTGTTTCATTCGCATTCCTATGATCGGCAACACACGTATTTCAAATTTGTTTTGTGTATCACATGAACATCATATGGCAAAAATCGAAAATTTTCTTTCTATTCAAATGCTATTATTCTTTGAAATCCAACGCATCTTATTTCAAGTCAAACCAATTTAAACCATATATAAATTATTCAAATCCTTTTTCAAACTTGATTTATATCTCTAAATCATTTGAAATAATTCCAAACTATATTTCAAATTTGATTTCAAATTTACCGTCCTGTTTGTCGGACCAGTTAGTGATAGCCAGGGAGAGCAGGAAACTGAATTTTCAAACCCAAGCCTAGACACCATCCTCTCTGTCATCCTAGAACGTTCTGGTGTATATTATATCATTATTATAATATATATAAAACCATATTCACGTTTCAAATCTCCTTTCGAATTTAAATTGAAGATAATAATTTTTTTTTACCAAAACTAGTTTCAGATGGATATAAAAATCAATACATAATTCAGATCATTGCCAATCCTAATTCAATATTTAAAAAGTTGATATTTAATTTAGAATTAACATTTTAAATATTATTTAATAATTAAATAAAAATCGTATATAGGAAGGAGCTTCTAAATCGATCACCCATATATTTCCACAACCACGGTGTGTTTGTGTGTGTGTGATATCATACAATGCAATCATATCTATCCAAATGAACCGTACGATCAAATGGATACGAATTCATTATCACAACAATATTTTAACTGTGCACAAGCGTTACAGTCAATAACGCTTACTCGTGTTCAGTGTATTATCTAATTACATGAGCAAACAATCAAACATCAACATCCATCACATAATCATCATCAACAAATTATATTTAATCCCAGCTAATTATAATTAACTAATTTAAATAAATAATTTAAATTTGAAGTTCTCACCATTCGAGCTCCAAACTCTTCACTATCAGCGATTCCTTACGGACAAGCCAACGAACACTTCCATTAGCAGCTACTGATGTCTCTGCTCATTATATATGGAGTTGCATTAACTTTGATGTTTGTCACTTATATATATATATATATATATATAAACGCTTCATCTTTATATTTTTTTTCCCAAAATTTTATCCTTAGCTAAATTACCAAACTTTTATATACGGATTATATTTTCTGATACAAGTCTAACGGACTTAACCGTGCGAGATTTCGATTTAAAACGAGTAAGTTAGGAGCTTTCAAAATTTTACATTTGCATTTAAACTTAAAAGTGAATCAAAGAATTTTACCTACTCACTTTGGCCCAAGGCCCAACATCCAAGCACCGAACCAACTCAACCCGTGGCCCATCTTTTCCCTTCTTCTCCTTCACTCACGCTCTCCTCCTGGAACCCAATTTCCATGTGCACCGTGTGCACATACAACACCCCAACTCTCGACCGAAACCCGAATCGAACCCACCCCTAAGTCTCTCCTCTCCTCCTCGTTCTAACGCACCATATCACTTCGACTCCGGGGCCTTGCATCAAAATCCGACAGTCAAACCCATCATTGAAAACGCACGCAAACTACAGGAATATCGACACATTTTATCATCGAACTCCACCATATTACACCGAATCGAAGCCCTCTCCATCCTCAACACAACCCCATCATCCATTCCGCCCATCGTTGCCTCCACCTCTGACAAACCCAAAACCTAGTTTTCAACTTTTCGAATTGTCGACACGGAATCGCCTCATTTTCGCACTAAAAATACTAGGTTCCTCGCTGATCGCAATGGTACTGACGCCATCGATCAATTCTTCACGGATTTGGAGATTTTATTTTTCGAAGTTCCTTTGCAATATTTTGATTTTCCAGTAAAGCTGAAATTCCTCTTTCGTTTGTTAACTGAATTCGGATCCGACAATTTTTAAAAATCGGCAACGATAACCCGAACAACTTCCACATAGATTATCTCAACTAAAACTAAGTGGTTTGGAAGTTGTGGATTTTTTTTGGTTGAAGTGGAAGGGAAATTTCATTTTACTGTAACCGAACTTAGCCAAGGAAGAAGAAGTATTTCGTAAGTGAAGTTTTCAAATGGATGAAGTGAGCTGCAAAGTGGAATTAGGCTTTCTTATATCTTTTTATTAAATTCCACTTACTACCTAAATCTAAGCCACTTGGCATGCAAAACACATGCATGAGGACAAATATGCATATGTTTATTTAATTAAAATTTTTAACCAATGCATGCTTACCAAATACTCTTTTATTTATTTATCCATTAAGTTTTATCTTTAGCTATAACTTTGTGACACTCATACATGTAGTGAATTTAAATGCTTGTGAGCAAAAATCAAAATATCACCTAAGATTTATAGAATTAGTTAATATTCCAAATACTTATTCATATTGCTTGTCAAAGATAACTTATATAAAAAAAAGAATTCAAATACATAACAATCTTTATGAAAAACATTATATTTTATAAAACAATAATATTACATACTAATATTCCAAGAATATTCATCTATATTATTCAGCAATATATATATACTTTACATTTTTTTTCTAAATGGTTTAAAATAAATACTTAATATAATTTATAAACATCATTGAAGAAATAAAAATCATTCTTATAAAATCATAAAATAAATTATCCTTTACAAAAACTATTTACAAATCGATATTATCAAAATTAGAAAATATTTAAACATGAAATCGTATAAATTAAATATAAATGCTTGAAATAAATTTTGCTTATACAAACTCATAACTTATAAAATAAAACAAAAATTAAAAATTCCTACATTCAAACCTTATAAAACAAATATATATTCAGAAATCCAACATTATATAATAACAATCCAAATACATATATATTAAAAATCCAAATCAACTTGGTAAAATTTATGGGATGTTACATACAATCAAAACCGAAATGTCACGTATTGGAAATTGGATTTACGTCATCAGTCAAGGCTAGCGATGGCTCCTTCCATTTTAAGACACTCTAGCAAATGCCTCAGGATCCCCCGCTGTGGACCTTGGTTCCTACAGGGCGGGTCCACAATTACGTTAGTCGATTAGTTATTCCTGAACACACGTTTCCCAGTCCTATAGGGCCTATCCATTGGCTCTGTAGTAACCGATATATCTGAGGTGCCTCGCAATCCATCATCAACATAGATAAAAATATAAATGTCTGGGCTCCATAGCATGACACCACCCATAGTTAGAAAGAAACGTCATATTCTCCCTGCGTCCCTGATCCCGTTTTAGATTCACACCGGGGTGTGAGCCTCACGAATTAATGCTATACACAAAACTATGCTATTTAAAACTGTGCTTTGATCATTGACCACAAGACTCTACTTTTCAACAGAAGCCTTGATCATTTGCATCTCAGCATGCCATGCAGGCAATTCATGCCATGCGACTAATGTCTATCGATATAACCTCTAAGCTCGTACGTCTTAGAGAAGGGTGTTAAGCAAGATAATAAATTCTCCGCCATCAAACATATATATATATATATATTTAATAGAGATCAATCAACACAGAATAAATCCAATGTCAGACACACATCCATTTAGTAGTTCATTCTGGGTCTGAACGAAACCGGAGGCACCTTATTCCTCATCCTATATGTCTAATACAGGAGAGAGGTCCTCGCATACCCGGTCGATCTCCAAGTACGTCTGGACGATCACCACTTATTACCTTGCCTTGGGTGTACAGCCCAATCTAGACATCAATAGTCATCCAAACGATGTGAAGAACTCTGGTCTTCATCCACCGTCTTCATCATCGATTTATCGTTGAATCAATTATTCAGAATGGGTATAAACCCGGTCTTTCCGAATAATTCAAGTGTATTATAATCAAGTGCTATAAAAACACAACATACGCCTCATTCCAATCATGAATATTCTTTTATTCAAATAATCACATCAATAGGGAAAGGTTCCCATTAATTTTATCAAAAATAAATTCTTTAAATTTATTCTTTAATCTTCCTTTGAATATCAATTCAAACCAAATTAAGGTTTATCAACTAGTCGGGATTAGCGCTACTTACCAAAGTAATCATTTGTTTTATTTCCCAATCCCAACCTATTCATCCCATGGAGCAAAATTGGTAATACTCCATATCTAACACCATGGTGTTATCGATAAAATTAATTACCATTTCATGTTCAAATCTAATTAAAAAATTAACTTTTTCTTGGAGTAAAAACTGGTGGTACTCCATTCTCGATCATTTCCCAAATTTGATAATTTGAATTATCACATTCATATTCCAATCTAATTAAAGATTCATTAAAATTCCACTTAGCTTTAATCTTCCCAAAAATCAATATTAATGATTATTTAACTTTGGGAAATCAATCTTGTCGCATCGACAATCTACAATGTACCATTGATTTCTGCCGATATATAATCTCTAAGCTCGTACGTCTCAGAGAAGGGTGTTTAGCAAGAGAATAAATTCTCCGCCACCAAACAGATATATATTTAGCAGAGATCAACAATACAGTTCGAAATACGATGTTAGACATGTAATCATGTCTTTAACTGGGTTAAAGAACTAATGTCATTTGAAAACACAATTCACGATAAACCCAAAATCACATTCCATTAATTATGGAATCTTCACGGAAAAACAGATCAATATATAATCGATATCAATTTCCGTATCCGACTAATAATATAAATGGAATAACGACAAAGCCTTTTTAAATTTCATATATATTAACAGTCTTCCTCCACAGAAGCTCACTTCGATTATTACCAAATTGAATTCCATTCAATTATTACCAAATCGAATTCCATTCAATTCCAATTTAATATATTAAATTGGAAAACTTTACTTTGGAAAATTTCCATTAAATTTTAATAAAAGATTTATATATTCCAAATCATATTTCACTGTTAATCGGGTTAAAGAACGAATGTCATTAAAAACACAGTTCGCAATAAACCCAATTCACATTCCATTTTATTCCAATTACTAAATATAACTGGAAACTCTAATAATCTTAATTTGGAGGTTCAAGAACAGTGTTACTGAAGACATCATTCACGACAAACCCAAAATTAAATTTAATGTTAAATATAAGGATCTGAGTAGAAATTATATTGGCTTATATTCAATATCAAATTCTAAAACCAACACATATCGCATGGGGAATAATGATATATATCTATCTTCCAAATTCCTTCACAATATCCGTATAGTCACGGAATACAATATCGAAATATTCCGGAGATGATTTCTATTCAAATCCATTCCAATTCATAGATTGGAAATTACTGGTTATATTAAAACCCTTTTACAAATCCAATTTATTTATTTAAAAATTATTGGATTTCAAATCTAGTTAATAACCAGTTCATTTTGATAAAATATATTTTATCTTTTTAAATATGGAATTTTTTCATCCCAATTCTTTCCAAATCATTTATTATGATTTTACACAAATAACTTATATTTTTAATAATTTTATTAAGGCCCTTTCAGTCGATTTCTAGAAACGGTCATCGAACTGCACTTACAACGACCTTTTCCAAATTTGATTCGGAAATAATTCCAAATCCAACTGCTAGATTTCAAATCTCTTATATCCGTTGGAAAGCTCCTTACGATATAAACCCAACGTTTCCAGTTTTAGGAGAATCCGACAGTCGGATCTCCCGTATTGTCAATTCGAAGTCAATGGTCGAAATTCGCGAACGGTCGTGGTGCGGCGCGTTCTATTCAAGCCATTAATATATATATATATATATATATAATTATATAATATATTTCATTCAAAACGTATTTTATAAATTCGTTTTAAAATCGATTCCCACTTTCATTTCAATTTTAAATCAAAATTGAATACCCTTATCATTATAATATTTAAATGATAATATTTTCAAAATATCAGATTTTGAAATATTTTCCTTTTCGATATTCATTATAAAAATGACTAAAAAAGATATAGATATCGTTCGCGTTAAAATGACGCAAATCTAATCAACAAGGCTTCATATATTTCAATATTCTTGTGTCCATCCAAAATCGGACATCAAATTCACTTTTTAATCCATTACTGAATATTATTTTAAAATATTCATTAATTTAAAATATTCGTTCCTTATGAATTGGAATCAGACATAGTCAATTACCATATAATGTTATTTATATGGATTTCATACATACATGTACACAACAATAATTATAGACAGTTAACCATCATCCAGACTGCATTACACAACTACATAAGCATTAAATATAAATAATTAACGCTTACAACAGTCTGTCAACCAATCGATTGACATACAACTAAACAATTGGGATTGGTATACGCCAAATATCATCCCAATACCCGTATGGGGTTTCAACCTACAAATACTAAATATTATTTGTGCAGTTGGGCGATGTGTAAAAAATTTCGCCCTAATCAATGTCAGTTAAATGTGTGTACATAAACAAATCGTCCGATTTGTAAATGAATATTTATTTTCATTTCAGGAGAATTTTATGTCGTTCATATATACATTAAGAATTATATTTTTAACGTTAAAATATTTATTTCAACACTTGAATATTTTTTAATAGTTCATACTTCCGATAAAAATGATATTTTTATTGTTCAAACATTTTATTCAACACATGAATATTTTATTCAGTTCATATGTACATTAAAAATGGGATTTATAATGAATAAATATTTATTTCGGAAAACTTCAGCATTATAACGGCACGATATTAGAACCGGAGTAATGTCTAGCATTACCCCTCTCCTAATACTGGCTCGCGCCATACACAATGATCAGTTCAATCCACAAACCACAATACAATTCATTTCATCACAATACAATCAATTGTCCACAATACAATCCAAACAACAACCATGGTCTATACAATAAATAGTTTCGGGGGCTTCTAAGCCCCGTCTGCATCCTAGTATATATTTAACTGTAAAATAATTAGAGTGAGAAGGAGCTCTCACGTTGGGATCCACTCCGCCGTGCTTTTCTGAAGTTCTGATTCGTTGTTCTGATCCCAGAATTTGCAAATGAGCTTCAATCTTCATGTCATCTTTTTATCTAGCTTAAACGCGCCATTCCGGACAACTTTCTCCTAGTGGTCTTTCCTCCAAAATTGGTGCATTTCAGCAGAAATCGTGAAAAGACAATATTTGGATAACAGACTTTGGACGCATTTTCTGAACAACTCCGCAATCTAAAATCTGACTTCCATATACTCAAATCAAAGAGAAAATCGTGCTCTTCGATTTTGGTACTGTAGAGTTTTGGCCATAGGGGCTCGGTTTGAGAATTATTGGCTGAGGAAGCTTAGTGGCCGAATTGCAAATACAGAAATTAATAAAAATTGGATTTTTGTTCACAAGGAGGCCCACAGTCGGAGTTGTAGGCTGAGGAAGGGGGCATAGGGTCGGAGATGATCGGGGGTGGCGATGGTGGCCGGCGGCTGACGTCAAAGGGTCAGGTGGTGGCGGTTTTGGGTGGAAAGGGGGTTTGGGGCGCGGTTTTCAACGGAGAAAGGGGGAAGGCAGATCAGAGGAGGGGACGGGGAAGCGCCTGAGGCGGCGGCGGGTTGGCCAGCCTTTGGCGGCGGCACGTTCTAGTTAAGGGGAGAGGCGAAGGGAAAAAGGGTTGCGTTTATTATTTTTTATTTTTATTTTAAATGATGGTTGATTGAGAGTGAAGGAGATAAGGGCTTTGATATATATATATATATATTTAATTTATTTTCAAAAAGTAACTTTTTAATTCGAACTCCAAATCGAACCCAACGACTATCGACCTTAGCTAAATTCCTACATTTTGAACACAATGGGATATGTCCCGCAAGCCAATTCAACTGTTTCGATCAGTTTTCGTTAAAATAAAAATAAAATTAATATAACATTCAAAATTGATTTCAACGTACATTTTAATTTATCGGGGCCACATACTGACTCCAAAAATTCCAGAAAAATAAACCTTGCTATGTTTTGATGATACGGTCCTAACAAAGCTAATTTCGCCGAATTTGGAGGCCGTTTGGAAAATGGCCAATTTCCAGTCGATTCAATTCAAAGTGAAATTACCAAACACGTTTAAATTCACTACGCTCACACATCAACTCCAAAAATTATAAAAATTGGAATATAGCAATAATGTTACATTTTGGATCCAACAAAAGTGGTTTCATCGAAAATGGAGGTCGTTTGCAAAATAGCTATTTTTAAGGGCTATATATATTTAAAATATATATAAATTCCATAGTGACTATTTTGAATTTTAAACTGGACATAACTTTCAGTTTATATTATCAAATCTGGATTTTTCACATTCGATAGAAAGATATGATTAAACAGATTCTAATATTTCTTATTTCATCCAATTCTGACTTATTTTGAATTCTGTATATTCATTTGAAATTTAAAATCGAATTTTCAAACTACCGCGCCATTCCAAGCTCGTTTTATAGTTAAAATAAATTTATATGTTTTAACTTCGATTTAAATAAATTTTTAGTCGTTATTATTTAAAATAAATCATTTAAATATTTAAAATCCATTAAAATAAATAAAATAAATTTTTTAAATTGATTCCAAAATTCCGGGTTGTTACAGTCTGACCCGATCATTATCGTAAAATAACGCCGAGTTCAGGCTAGAAAACTAGCGTAATTAAACTCAAATCATAAACAACTCGCTTTATTACATCTCTGAAATCATTTGAAATCAAAGATATCTGGTAAGACCATGTCGCACATAAGCATCGATGGGTTTTTACCTTACGACACTTTTAAAATTAATATCCAGTGATATTATAATAATGTCTACAATTCAAAAGTAAACATATTAAAATAGTCGGAGTGCTTGCATCTTATGTTCAAACATAGTAGGTTTGCAATCAAGACTGGAAGTTCGTATTGGAGAATGGATTCTAACTATGAAAAGGAAAGGGTCTACCCACCGAATCCATACATATCTAGAGAAAATATATGGGAGGCTGCGTTAATTTGCACCTCGGCAATTCAGGACTGGGACCATCCTTAAAAACTAGATGACACTGAATGTGATCGCCCCAGATGATAAAAAACCATATAAGGGTCCCCAAGCATACAAAGAAAAATCGACTCTAAATATGGAATGATCATATCCTAATGGGAAGCGACCCACATAGCCCTAGCGCTTTCCCCTACTTTACTCATTTACCGTATGATGAGGCTAAAGGTTACGTTTACCTTATAAATAGGAGAATATCTTGGAATTCTAACATTGCCTTCCATAAAGATATGTAATGCTAGCATTCATCCATGCAAGTTCGTTTTGGACCTAAACGAAACTAAACAACTCCATCTTCAATCATCTTTAATATATTTCCAATTCGAAACGCATCAGCCAAATCGAAGTGGTTTTTGGCAAACAAGCCCGATCCCGGTCTCTTTCAAACGACAACGGATTGTTTTTGAAAAACTCAACTTCGGTTCTTTAGGAATAAATCAACAATATACAAGTGCGGAGTTCACCTCCTAAATGTATAAAAGAACGGATTTCCTTATCATTTGTCAAATAAATTTCCAGAGTCAAATAGCCAGATTTGATAGTCGATTATTTAACTATCAAAAAAACAAACAACCATTCAATAAAAAATTATTTGCCCTTAGTAATTACTAAGCCTCAATAAAACGAATCTTTCATTTATAAAATATCATTTTAAGAATATTTACTAAATTATTCTTAAAATTATCTTGTCTACCTAAGTTTATTCAACAACCATTATATTTTCAATACATAGAAAATAAATTCATAACTTATTATCAGTATAGGTATATTCAAAAAGCATTCAGAAAAGCTTTCTTATTTTCTGAATCATATTAAAGGAACAAACAAAGTTATTTAAAAATGAAACAAATATAAGAATAAACCCAAACAAGTTTCCTTCGGTTTTTAATATGGAATGAATGTCCATACTACCATTTTTAAGAAGATCACACCTGAGAAAATAGAATCTCAATTCATATTAAATAAACCATTTATTACTTTATTTATAAATATAAAAAACAAATTATAAATTGCTTTTATAAATATCAACATTTTAAAACCCTTTTTATAATTATCAAATTTTTAATCATCTACTCTCGATCTTAATCCAATACTACTTCTCAGATAGAAATGAAGCAAATAAAATTGGGGTATTTTATTTACCTCTCTGACCTTAACTCGACAACACTCTTATCCTTTGAAATAACTTAAAGTTTATTATCTCTAGTTAATTATAAATAAACATTTTCGATAATTAATATTAAATTCCTTTAATATTAGTCTACGAATCATCTTATTAAACTCCAAACCTTATTTACTTATAAAATGAAAATAAACCCATTTTTTTGATAAATTCAAATAATTACTTATTTGAAAATTACTTTTATAAATATTGCTTTAAACTGTGACGAGTAAATCACATTGTAAAGTATTTGTTGTACTAGCTTATTTAGAAAGAATCCATATAAACTTTCAAATTTGGAAGACGGCTTAGAAATTTCCAAAAGTTCCTCAATTAATTGAGCCTAACTTATTTAAGTTATAATATGGGTATTCACATGCATCCAAAATGTATAAAGATTCAGCTAATAAATAGTTAATCAACATAAGGGAAGTTTTAAAGTGATAACGGCATACAGTGATTTGAACTACCATATAGATGTCCAAGTTAACAATATAACATAATGAGTTTTGGTCCTGCCAAAAAGATGTCAACATAATCAACAATCAGGTTATAGTAGAATAAGAATGTATGCACAGAAACTTACCCTGTCTGACCCTAGAACTATTGTATATTTGTTTCCCTTACTTATCAATTGTGCTAGTAATCATAACAGCTCATCAAACTTTATGCACCCTTTTCCTTCCTTCTTTCCATTTTCTTCCCCTCTAGGCTTGCAGGGAGGAAGTGCTTAATTATGATTATTTAGTTGATTTTTACTTGGAGGATTTTCTTTGCAGCAAATGTATAGCTCTTTTTTATTTTCTCCTTTACAATGGTTTGGTTGTATCTATTGAATATTTGAGGGATATTATTATGTACTTTGATATTATTCATGACTGAGATTTTACCTACTTGAGACATGGTATTTTGTGACAGTTAGTTTTTCTAAAATAAATGGTTATGTCGCTGTTTTAAATTTTCTTCTTCTTCCGCTATGTTTTGTTTTATTTATTTATGTGTTGTGAATCTTGGTTTTTGTTATTTAATTCTGTCTTTATACCAATAACGTTTCATATTTCATAGCGAGACCCTATTATGGGTAACATAAAGGGGTGTGTTTCACGTAGCATTGGAAAGTTGCTGCTGAATAGAAGCCTCTTGGTTGTAGTGGAAGGTCTGATTGTGATGGGCTTCCGCTTCTTCACCGTTGTTGCACACTTTGCTAGGTAGATCTAGACAAATCTGAGCAACATTCCAAACTTAACGGTGGGAAAAAGTGGGAGCTTTCTTGAGGCCGAACGAAAGAGTTGTAGGTGCATGCCCCTTCCTGGATCATCAAAATGTTGATGTCAAAAAGTTGGCACAACACCCAAAGATTTGCAAGGTAGTGAAAATAAGTGTAAAATGATGTAAATGTGTAGGGTGAATGCAAGAGAACTGTAACAAGGTGTTTATAGTGGTTTAATTTGTCAAAACATATATCCACTTTGGTAATTCTAGCACTTTATTAATCAACTTCCATTAAGTACAAGGTGGAATCGGTATTTCTCTTATGGGTACAAGAGCTATGAGATCCCAAGTGCCAAATTATTGGTAGGAGGAAGATGAAGTCTTTCAATGGCGGTCCAAAGGTTGAAGGAAGGAAAAGAAGCTTCCAAATGTAAAAAGGACGATCATGAGTGCCAAGAGCTTAGAGGAGGAGAAAGTCTTTATTTCATGATCAAAAAGTTTGGAAGTGAAGAGGGAGCCTTCAAGAGTCCATGAAACCAAGCCAAGCCAAGAAGGGATCAAAAAGCCATGCCAAGTCCAAGAATGGGTATTAATCCTTCTTCCCGAAGTCTCTTTCAAGTGTGGACAAGAGAGCCAAAGTTCCTTTTAAGTGCCAAAAGACCAAGGAGAAACCAAATGCTAAGGAGCGCACCCCATTTTCGCATCAGGAAGAGGTATTTATAGAAGAGATGTGGCAGGTACGAGCAGGGGGGCTAGAAATCACGTGGCTTGCATTCCCATGTTTTGGGATCGTTACCAATCCCAAAACACTTGTCGTTTGGGGATTCGTGTTACAGTATGGTGATCTTCTCTCTTCATTCTTCTTTCTGGTGGATTTTGGTTGGAAGATGCTTGAAGGATTGGGAAATATGATGTGTTGAAGTTTGGTCGAGAATTTTGGTGTTGAGGTTTGCACCGATATTAAGTGTATCATATAAAGATTGGGGAGTGTGATAGGTTGAACATATTAAGCTTATCATATAGGCATTAATTATTGTTTCTATTCACTTATGTGTGCTAAATAAGTATGAAAATTGGATCTAAACTCGATACGTATTATCCATATATTTGTTTCTCTATTGAACAATAAAACATTTCATCTAGAAATATAAGTCGTATATCAAAATCATTTTCAAATCCTTCATTCAAATAAAAATCAACTCAAAAGGTTTTTCAAAATGAAAACTTTATTTACCAAATATTTTTAGATCACCTAAACTCATATCACAAACCAAAATTGAATCAAATTCTATAAGTTTATCTGAATCAATAACAAAAATTGTCAAATTCAAAGCATGCTTTCCAAAATAGATGGACTTAGGGGAATACAAAAATAAGCAAGTTTTATGTCAATTCAAATCCAAATTCAAAAAGAATTGCGTTTAACATTTTATTTTTGAGCCATGTATAAATGTAAAAAATATTTTATTTCATTATGATATTGAGATCTACAGTATAATGAGACGAAAAATAAATAAAATAAGAAGAAAATCATATTTATAATAGAATGGGATCTAAATATAATAACCAACAAAACAATACATGTATAATGGAACGTGATCCAACTTAAATCTTTGTGTGATCTAAAAACATCATAATAATATAACAAGACCTGAAAAACAGTAGGATTAAATGAGATATGGTAAATTAGATCTATGTAGAATGAGATCTAAAAAGATAAATTAATATAATCATATCTAAAATTTATATTTGACTAAAAAACTTACCATTTTGAGATCTATCATTAGATCCCTAAAAGAATAGAAGATTTGAGCTCTTAGCTTATTAGAACTCTAAATATATAATATATTTTATATTTAGGAATCGTGCTATTATAGAGAACAAACAAGTATCATATTTATTCATCTCATATTATAGCATATTTTGATGTTTGAGATTGGATTTACAACATGATATGGGGACTGAACAGAAAATACAAAAAGTACATTAAGTATCAGGGCTGATCCTGGAGTTTATCATGTCCAGTGCGACTTATTAAATCATGCCCCATTATAAAAAAAATTCCCAATGATGCTATATAAAATTCTAAATTATAAAGCATAGTTAACTTTGGAAACTTAATAACGCTATTATGAATTAATATTGAAAATTGGATAAAATTATAAATGACAATAGCATGATTATAACGCAAATAATAATCAATAATATGTCCTAAACTAGTAATAATTAGCATTTGCTTCATTTTTTATTGTTAGATGTATGTACGAATAGTAGTAATACATTATTCATTTCTTTTCAGTTTTTGTTATTAGAAGTTATAGATGGTTATTTTCATGGAAACATTATAACTAGATTTTAGTTTTTTCAATTTGAATATATGATTCGTGTAAACAAAATTATAGTAAAAACAAAATTGCTTGATTTGTTAAAAGACTTTGTTCGTCAAAATAAAAAAAAGTACAATTTTCTTTTTGACATTTTTTAACATGATTAATGATTAGAAATTTTAACGCTTATTTTGTAGGCAAACTCACATTCTTCTTTAATTCCTAGCAAGAAAATAAATTACTTTCTGCTTTTTTCCTTTTGAAACCCAAAGACCTAACACCAACGTCTCCTCCCTTTCTAAAATTACTACTTGGGAAAATAAATACAGATATAAACTTAAAATAAAATAATGGGTTACTTGCTTTTAGTGCCCTTAGATTCTTCTCCTTTACAAATGTAGCAAACCATGGTTCCCAATTTGATTTTCCTTCTTTCCTCCTAAAAAGCTTGGCCGCTTTCCACTCTATCTAATTTTTATGTGAGATGCTTGAATTCTACTTTTACATGATTTCCTTCTACAGCTCTACGGTTTCTTTTTGATCTATGAATTTTTTCAGCAATTTTTATATCTTAGGGCATTTGATGCCTTGTGCGATGGCCCAGTTAGCACTGGGCCAGGGCTAATGTAATCAAATCGACCATTAGGGAGGTTTCCCTACTGCAAGAGGGTCTAAATCAAATAGTCTATGCCAATGAATTTCGCCTACAAAATCTTCAAACCGACCATTAGGGAGGTTTTCCTACTGTAAGAGGGCCTAAATTAAATAGTTTGTGCCAATGAATTTTGCCTACAAAATCTCGTTCTTGCGTTTTTGCGATAATTTCTTCGTTGTTCATCTCCGCCGCTTCTTCCTACTAATCATATCCACTCTAATTCTTCCTCCAAAGATATTCTAAGCCAATTTCTTCGTAGCACATCAAATCTTCCAGACAATTTCTCCGTTACAAATCAAATCTTCTCCGCTGATTCCTCCCCCAATGATAATCGCCAGTTTCTTCGTACCGGTTGAAATCTTCCTCCACTAAAAATTGTGAATTAATAATTTTCCAGCATTCTCGATACCGTAAAAAGCCCCCTTTTTATAAAAAAGAAACCTACCTCCTCAAAACCCAAAATCATGATGGAAATTAGGGTACGATTCACAAAATATGGTACGGTTAACATTTGAATTGGTGTAGTATATCTGGAACGGCTGCGTTAGTGGCGGGTAAAGGGAACAACGTGAAATCTCATCATACAAGGTTAGAGAAATTTGAATGATCAAATTGTGTGAACCTTCTATCATTTTATTTTCATATCTGATTTGAATGATCGTAAAAGAAATTCTAATTTATGCTTGTAATTTTTATATATAGCTTATAATCATGGTCAGATTTACTTATTTGATTTGATCAGAGTCAGACAATTGGTAGTATAGTCAGTCATATAGTAGTAATAGCTTCAGAAGCACAAGGTTAAAAATTGTGAAAGTTAATGTAAACTACTCCTTTTTTAACTTTAATTTTTTAATATGTAGTTTCATATTAAGTGGTTTTTTACTATAAGAGCAAAAAAGTTTCTACTTTAAGAGTTTATTTTACAGCAATGTTTTATTCTTTAACCTTGTTTTATGGTCTCCAAAATCAGCTTACTTGCTTTCTATAAATCCTTTTTTTATCATTTCTATGTGCAAGCAGTGCCGCCAGCATAGTAATTGTATTTGGGAGAGAGATGGGTGTTTCTGTGTGTGTGCGCGCTTCACCAGTAAACACTTAAACACATAATTAAATATATTTTTGTGAGACCCCTTACATGGAGTCCGAATGGATTTTATACAAAAAAAATATGTGTTTATTTGGTTGGGTACATGGAAACGTAAAAAATTAAACCAAATTATTTATGCCATTGTTCAGAAGTATATCGGCAAGCACGGTCTTACATTAATGATTCTTATGTCATGTTTAAACTCAAACTCTCATATATAAGTTAATATCCTTCCAAGTTGCTATATTAGGTCAAAGCTGCATATCTTCAATTCACCGACTTGGATATTACATATATCAGATTCCAGAGTAATTTCAGCAAAGAGAACTAAAAGTATTTTGAAAAATAAATAAATTAAGATAGTTATAAGAGCTATTGTAGGCACTTTTGACATTGTTGATTGGTTGGATTAAGAGGACTAGAGAGTTGCATTCAACAAGGTACATTTGGTAAGGCAACAATGTTTGATTTTTATGACTCTCTAGGGATGAATGGGCTTTTAGTTTTGATGAATTGTTTAGATCGGTTTATGCTCCACTTTAGGTTATTTATCCTTTCCATGTTCCACTTCCTTTAACTATTACATTTTTCTCTTACTTACAGTTTTAATGCTACAAGATTGAGGTGCAATAATGACTATCGTATCTTTGATCGATCTATCAATTTCAACTCCTAGTGAGCTTAATAATTTTGTACTACATTTTGCGATATCTTTTAAATTAAATTTTATTTCTTATTGCAATCATCTGACATCTATATTAAAAATTATTTCTTATTCATAGGTAAAACAAAAAATTATTTCTTCATAGATAAGCCTATTTTGTATTCACTGGACATTCGTATTAAAAATTATTTATTATTTCCATAATATTTGTACTACAGTATTTTTGGAGGAAGACGGGTGTGTAGCGTGAAGCTACACAGCCGGTTACGCGTAATCATAATAGCTAATAATATAAGCTAGTCGACAAGCCCAGCCAGTGGCATAGTAAGTCTAGACCCAGCAGATCAATAAAGATAATACAAATACAAAAAAGAATATGTACATAATAGAAGACTAAACATAGCTTATATGTACATAGCCAAAATAAACCATAGATAATAGTAAAAAGCTACTTTTGGATCAAAGAGGGAAAAAGGAGCTGCTTTCCTGCAAGCCAGGTGATTGAGGCATTGGAAGAGAAAGCCTGAAGCGAGCATGCCCATTTGATCCTGTCCATGATTCGAAGAGATGCAGGATGTGATAACAGGTACCCATCAAAAGTTTCGAGGGTCTGCCGAAGATGATTGCATTATGTTCTAACCAAATGCACCATGAAAAAAAATCCACTAAGGGATCAAGGGTTTATGCTGCCAGTATTCGAAGAATGAACTGATGGAGGGGATGAAGCCAAGGATGAAGGAACTAATTGCAACCCACAGTGCATAGGAGAAGTCGCAATCAAAGAAAAGATGTGAAAGGGATTCATTGCCTTGATTACAGAGTACGCATATAGGATCAATATTGTTATTGTAGCGATGAAGTCTGTCTCTTATGTTGATGCTATTATGGATAAGAAACCATTGAAATAAGATTATGCAAGGAGTTAAGTGGCATTTCCAAATGCGAGAGAAAGAGAAGCTTCGGCCAGGATGGATCAAGTATTTATAACAGGATGCAACCAAGTAGATGTTAGATAGGACTAAAGCCCAAAAGAATGAGTCTGGTTCTGATGATAAATGAGTAGTGCTGAAGATATGTCCAATTGAATTGATCTCATTTAAGGATTCAATGCCCAGGAATGTTGGAGGAAAAAAGTCCATTGGGCCAAGTTCATGGGCCGAGGCTACCATAAGCAGGCTGTGCTGGTTTGTTGATGCAAGGATAGGAAAAATAGCATTTAATGGGATCTGTTCATTCCAAATATCCAACCAAAAGAGACATGATTCGCCATTACCAATTTTTACATGAAAAAGGGATTTATCTCTCGCTATGGTGGATAAAATTCCTTTCCAAAATGGGCCTGTGTAGTCAGGATCCTATGTAGTCAAACCTACATGCTTACATCTTCAGTGCCTTTTACACTTATGCGCCTTGGAACTCAGCTGCATTAAATATATGTCATACTATTTTAATCCGCAAATCAAGCCTCATAGTTAAGCACTCACCATTCTCTTTTATTGAAATCCCCAGAGTTAGGTACTTCTTCATGGACATTATGTTATATTACAATATCAGTTTTAGTTTTTTTTTTTTTTTTGGTTAGCATCATACTTTGGGATATTTAAATCTCATATCATCCTTCATCTGTTTTCAGGAGAAGGGACCAACTAGGTGGAATAAATTTGTCATTTATGAACAGGCTTTGGGTTTCTACCATTTTTATTTATTTTTATATGTTTTGAAAATGTTAGTTGTGCTTGCCTGTCTTTTCATGAAAAATTATCCATCTGCGTCTTTTTCGCAATAAAACATTAAGAAAAACCAAAGTTACGAAATAGTATGGAATTTCTAAAATGGTATAATACATTGACTTTAGGCTAAAAAATTAATGATACCTCATAAGTTATTAATATGGCTTTTATACTACAACAAACAAATAGTACAAAGGATGCGTCTATAATCGTGTTGGTATGAGTTTGAAGAAAATTTACGGAAAATTCAATACAAATCAAAAAAATTATTTGTTGAACTTAAATGCTTAATAACAAATTTTTTGTTCTCTTGTGCACTGAACATTAGTCTAAAACAGAAAAGATAGCTTGAAAAGTACATAATATCAAATGTCAACTTTTAACATTTAGAGTGCCATATTCCCCTTTGTAAACGGAGATTGGTTCTTTACCATTGACATTTTGAATGAAAATTTGTTTATTTCCTAAAATTGCACCAACATCAATCATGGCCTCGGCTCCTTTTTTTCTTCCCTTTTTTGGCTGTTTTAATCATTTCCAATATCGAGATAGTTATTTCTTCTGTCATCAATTTGTAAACAGTTTGATTTTCATCCTAACATGTAGTTTGAGACAAATCACAATAGAAAATTGTTAGTCATGTATAATCACAGTAAAGTTCAAGGTTTTTGTCTCATTGATGCTATTCTTCTCAAATTTTACATTGTTCCCTGTTAATTTGAAATGAAATTATGTGTTACATGTGTAATTTTTTCAACTTGAATTACTAGAACCATCATTCTTTTTTGAACTGCAACAATATCTTTCCCTTGATGAGGCTTCATCTAACCTAAGTTGAGATTGTTTTTTGGCCAGATGCCGGATTAGGCTTTAAATTTTTTGTCCTCCTGATATTACACCTCACAACTGCATGTTATATAGAATAACACCAACACAAAAAAGATACAATCATCCTTTTTCTTTGGTTTTAGCATGCAGTATTATAGTAATAATACTGATCGGATCGTATATTTTCACAAACAAGTGAAGTAATATTTATTCAGCTGTGTATTATTACTATGGATATAGTAGTTTTATTAATCTAATCTTTGTTCAATGTGTTAAATTACTTCTTATGATTACACTTTTTTTTTGCAGACTTATACTACCTGTATGTTCACCTTGACAGCACAGATAGGAAAGTATCAGGACCTGAGCTGAACATAGGGAGAAAATTGACACTGAAAAATGGACATAGGACGCACCACGGCACCGTACATGAGGATAGAACAAGTTATTTGCATGTATTGTTTTATACTATATTGGTTATTGCCTTGATTACAAGGATTATCTTTTTTGGGTTGATGCGACGAACTATATATCATGCATGTGTTACGTGCATACACCATGATATTTATGATTAATGTTAACCTCTGACGCATATAGTAAGTAACGACCCGAACTTCCCTATGAAGGAAAGCCGAAATTGCTTTGAGGACAAGACAAATCGGAACACAAACATAAGAACATTTCATTGCTTATTACAACAATTCCATCAGAATAGAAGAATATACAGAGTATGAATAAATATTATACATTCGATAAATATCAGAGATTTACAAATTACAATGTAGTGGAAAATAATACAAAAACACAACTGAAAGAGATAAATGGATAAAGAGCTTTCCGAATATCATTCCATCTGTAAACTACGATCTTGTGAATATAAATCTGCAAAACCAAAACTACTAGCTGCCCGTGTGGAAAATAGGGGCACCTAGAGTTTAGGTTAAAACAATAAACTCCAGGTCAGTCATGTGACTGGTGTGAGAACTAAAACAGTTATTTAAAAATTTACTTAAAATCAGATATATCAAGGGACCACACCGTAAAACATGGAACGAGTTTCCTCCCAAGAATACCGGTGTGGGAAACAAAACATCGCAACGCTTTTTGGAAAAATGAAGCTATTATAAGACCCAGGTCCCATCACACAATGCAACGCAAGCCGGAGGATGGAATTTTACCTTATAATAGCCAAACATGATTGGTACGTTTAAAGCAAATCATTTTGATACTATTATATTGTAACGTGTATAAAAACAACTTCAAATATAAATGTATCAATCATAGACGCCATAATATCCCATGCTACTATCTCGCCATACTAGGCTCTACTAATAAAACCGAAATGATACGTATCGAAAATTGAATTTCCTTCATGAGTCGAGGCCAGGATGGCTGCTCACCGCTTCAAGACACTCTAGAAAATGCCTCAGGATTCGGACGCTGGCGAATCCTTGGATCTTCAGGGCCGGTCCACACATAGCGGATTAGTTATACCTGAACACACATTTCCCGAACCTATAGGACCTATCCATCGACTCCTTAGAGACCGATATATCCGAGGCGCCTCGCATTCCAACAACCACACAGGTAAAAATAATATAAATGCCAAGGTTTGTAAAACCCTGACACAACCCATAGCTAGAAAGAAACGTCAAGCACTCCCTACAGTCACGATCCCATTTTTGACTCATACCGAGGTGTGAGGCCCGCGAATTAATGCTATACACAAAGCGGCGCTATATTAAAGCTGTGCTTTGATCATCAACCACAAGACTCTACTTTTCAACAGAAGCCTTGATCATTTGCATCTAAGCATGCCACACAGGCAATTCATGCCATGCAAATGATATCTATCTATATATAACCTCTGAGCTCGTACGTCTCAGAGAAGGGCGTTAAGCAAGAGAATAAATTCTCCCCCGCCAAACAGATATATATTTAATAGAAATCAATCGACATAGAATAAAGTCCAATGTCAGACACACGGTCCATTTACAAATTCATTCTGTGTCTGAACGAAACCGGAGGCACCTTATTCCTCGTCCCATATGTCCAATACAGGAGAGAGGCCCTCGTATATCCATCGATCTCCAAGTACGTCTAGACGATCACCACTTATTACCTCATCTTGGGTGTACAGCCCAATCAGGACATCAGTAATCATCCAACCGATGTGAAGACCTCCGGTCTTTAACCACCGTCTTCATCGTCGATATATCGTCGAATTAGTTATTCAGAATGGGTATAAACCCGGCCTTTCCGAATAACTCGCGTATATAATAAACAAGTGTTACACAAACACAACATACGCCTCATTCCAATCCAGAATATTGTTTTATTTAAATATTTGTATCATTAGAGAATAGGTTCCCATTAATTTTATTCTTTAGTCTTCCTTTGGATGTCAATTCAAACCATGTTACGGTTTTCCAAACTAGTTGGGATTAGCGTACCTTACCGAAGTAATTATTTGTTTAATTTCCCAATCCCAACCTATTCATCCCACGGAGAAAAACTGGTAATACTCCATAACTAACACCACGGGCTTATTGGTAAAATTAATTACCATTTCCCATTCAAATCTAATTAAAGATTTAACTATCTCTAGGAGAAAAAATGGAGATACTCCATTCTCGATCATTTCCCAAATTTGATAATTTAAATTATCACATTCCCTTTTTCAATCTATTTAAAGATTCATTAAAACTCCACTTGGTTTTAATCTTCCCAAAAATCAATATTAATGATTATTTAACTTTGGAAACACAAACATGTCGCATCGACAATCTACACCGTACTATTTATTTCAGCCGATATAACCTCTAAGCTCGTACGTCTCAGAGAAGAGTATTAAGCAAGAAAATAAATTCTCCACCACCAAACAGATACATGTTTAGCAGAGATCAACCATACAGTTCGAAATACAATGACAAACATGTAACCCTGCCTTTAACTGGGTTAAAGAACTAATGTCATTTAAAACACAGTTCACGATAAGCCTTCGAAATACAATGACAGACATGTAACCCTGCCTTTAACTGGGTTAAAGAACTAATGTCATTTAAAACACAGTTCACGATAAGCCCAAATCACATTCCATTAATTATGGAATCTTTACGGAAAATAGATCAATATATAGTCGATATCAATTTCCTTATCCGACTAATAATATAAATGGAATAACGACAAAGCCTTTTAAATTCCATATGTATTAACAGTCTTCCTCCACAGAAGCTCACTTCGATTATTATCAAATCGAATTCCATTCAATTCCAATTTAACATATTAAATTAGAAAACTTTACTTTGGAAAATTCCCGTTAAATCTAAATTAAAAGATTTATTCTTTTCACACTGGGTTTAAGAACAGTGTCATTTAAAACACAGTTTAGGGCAAACCCAAAATCTCATCAGTCTCTAACCGTAAATTAGTAAGAGTACAATTCCTTAAGTATTAATCCCGAAGGCTGAAACCAATATCAGATCAATACCCAGGAAACCATCCAACTTAGCTAATCTCCAGTCAGTTTCTAATTTTCTTAACTCCATTGGGTTCAAGAACAGTGTTATTAAAGATACAATTCACAACAAACCCAAAATCCAATTTGATATTAAATACAAGGCTCTGAATAGAAAATATATCAACTTATATTCAATATTAAATTCTGAAACCATCAAACATCGTATTGGAATAACGATATATATATCTTCCAAATTCCTCCACAATATCCGTATAATCACGGAATCCAATATCGAAATATTTCGAAGATAATTTCGATTCAAATCCATTCCAACTCATATATTGGAAATTCCAGTTATTTTTAAAACCGTTTCAAATCCAATTTATTTATTTAAAAATATTGGATTTTTAATTCTAGTTCAAAACTAGTTCATTTCGGTAAAAATATATTTTTATCCTTTCAAATATGGAATTTTTCATCCCAATTCTTTCCAAATCATTTATTATGATTTCACGCAAATTATTGATATTTTTAATAATTTTATAAAGGCCCGTACAGTCGATTTCCATAAACGGTCATCGAACTTCACTTACAACGACTTTTCCAAATTTGTTTTGGACATGATTCCAAATCCAGGCGTTAGATTTCAAATCTCTTGTATTCTTTGGAAATTTCTTTTCGATATGAACCCAACGGTTCCGGTTTTAGGAGAATCCGACGGTTAGATCTCCCGTAATGTCCGTTCGAAGTCAATGGTCGAAATTCGCGAACTACCATGGTGCGGCGCGTTCTATTCAGGCCATTATATAAATATAATATATATGTTATATAAATATAATATATATGTTATATATATTTCGTCGATTTCCCTTTAAAACATATTTTATAAATCGTTTTAAATTCGTTGTCAAAACGATTTCAACTTCATATTCAATTTCAAATCAAAATTGAATATTCCATACCATCGATAGATAAATGATAGTATTTGTAAATATTATATTTTGAAATCATTTCCTTTCCGATATTCATTATAAAAATGAATAAAATCGATATAATTATTGTTTGCGTCAAAATGATGCATATCTAATCAACACGGCTTTTATTCAACACATGAATAATTTAACGGTTATACATTCAATAAAAATGATATTTTTATTGTCTAAATATTTTATTCAACACATGAATATTTATTTTATTCAAAACAAGAATATTTATTTTATACAACACATGAATATTTATTTTATTCAACACATAAATATTTATAATCCTTTTTTGAATATTATTTTAAAATATTCTTTATTTTCGAAATTGGAATGAGACCCAATCAATTGCCATATAATGTTAATTATATGGATTCTATACAACACATGTATATAACAGCCATGATAACCAATCAACCATCATCCAGAGTGCATTACACAATTGCATAAGCATTAGATATAATTTAACGCTTATTACAGTCTGTCAACCAATCAATTGACATACAACTAAACAATTGGGATTAGTGTACGTCAAATATCATTCCAATACCCGTGTGGGGTTTTCAAACAACAAACACAGATTTATTTGTGCAATTGGACGATGTGTAAAATATATCATCCCAATCCATATCAGTCAAATGTGTGTACAAATACAAATCGTCCGATTTGTAAATGAATATTTATTTTATTCATATATATGTTAAAAATTATATTTTTAACGATAAAATATTTCAACACATGAATATTTAATTCAGTTCACTTCACATTACAATCAACTCAAACACATCAATCAACCAAACCATCAAACAAGTCGTCCATGGTCTGTGGACGACAGGGAGCAGTTCATATATGCAGTTATAAAATAAATAACTAAACAGAAAATTTTAGTGAGGAGTCCTCACCTTGGGGATCCACTACGTCATTCTTTAGCGGACGATATGGATTCCGTTCAGCTTCCTGTTCGCTCCATCGCAGTTTGTTTTCACGCTGTTCATAGTAAAAATCACATTTTCAATATGATGTTTACCTTATAAAGATCACAATTTTATAACGATGTTTTCATTATAAAAATCATACTCTTATGCTGATTTTATTTATATAAAAATCATATTTTTATAGCGAAGTTATCTAAATAAAAATTATATTTTTACTTCGCCACATATATAAATATCATATTTTTATATCGTTATACATGTAATAAAAATCGCATTTTTATTATATCGCTACATATATAAAGATCAAAATTTTACCTTGCTACATATACAAAAATCGTATTTTTATATAATTAAAAACCACTTCTTTATATAATAAAAAATCACGTCTTTATATAATTAAAAATATAATCTTTCTAGTTTAAAAATCGTATATTGTTCTAAATAAAAATCACTGTTTTTCTAAATAAAAATCACTATTTTATTTCAGCAAAATCAAAATAAAAAAAAGAGAAAAAAACTCAGTGTGTAATGACCCGAAAATCCCCACCCTTTGAATCGACCATAAACCACACAAGGCTGAACCAAAAGTTGAAAATCTTCTAATACTTTAACTTTGGGAATACAATACATTAGAACAAATAATAGAAGACTTTTATTACATCATGATAATATAAAATCAGAGTATAGAATATACCAGAGTACATTAATAAATAATACAGCGGAAGATAATTTACAAAGATTTAATACAATGCAGCGGAAATAACTAAACTGATATAGTGGAAGTTTATCCACACTCTGGACATAGCTTTAAGCTTCGATCTAGAATCATGCTTAATATATCTGCAAAACAAGCTACTCGACTACCCATGTGGAAAAGAGGGCACCCGAGTTTGCAAGTGAAACAAACTGCAGGTCAGTCATGAGACTAGTATGAGAAATCTTTCCTAACTTATATAACAATATGGCTAATCACAGGACCACGCCGCTAACGCGGAACGGGTTTACTCCATTGGATTGCCAATGCATAAATAAAGTAAATCGTTAAACAACGCAATGCTTTTTAGAAAAATGAAACTATTTTAAGACTCAAGTCCCATCACACAATGCAACACAAACCAGAGGATAGAGTTTTACCTTATAATGGTCAAAAATGTTTGATATGATAAAACGGATTTGATATTATTATTAGCGTACATATGTTTCAAAAACAATTCAATCATAATGTATCAATCATAGACGGCATAGCTACCATATACTATGTCGACATACTAGTTATACAATCAAAACTGCATGATGTCGTATTGGAAGTTGGATTTCCATCGTGAGTCAAGGCTAGGAACGATCTCCTGACCGATTCGAGACACTCTAGCAATGTATCAGGATCACACCTACGGGCAACTCTTGGATACAGCAGGTCCGGTCCATAAATACTTTAGTGGATTGGCAATTCCTGAACACATGCTTCCCGATCCCATTGGACCTATAAATTGGCCATTGCGACCAATAAAATTCCGAGGCGCCTCAATCCATCAACCACATAAGTAAAAATGTCGGGCTGTGTAAAAACCCAAACACCATTTCTAGCTAGAAAGAAACGTGTGCACTCCCTGCGTTCCCTTGTCCCGTTTTTGACTCTACCTGGGTGTGAGGCTCGAGAGGTAACTGTAATGACCCGAAATTCGGGTCCACTTTGAGCTGACCAAAAACACAAGTCCAACCCCAAATTAAACTGAAAATCAGGAAATTAATAGAAAGAAAACAGAGGGTGAGGAAAGATAAGATAGAAACTTAGAATAGAAGAAGAAGAACACAACATCAGAGTAACACGAACCTCACAACGGAACGAATAACATATAATAGATTACATATCCTTGAAATAAAATCAGTATATGTATACAATAACATTATCAGAGTACAACACTTACATCATAGCGGAAATAACTATAGCTATATAATCCTGAAGCCTCCTGCTCCAAGCTCTTCTAGTATATCTGTAAATCCCGACTACTTGACTGCCCGTACAAATTTAGGCACCCAAGAGTTTAGGGAAACAAACAAATAAACTTCGGGTCAGTTATGTGACTGATGTGAGTAAAACAGTTTAAAAACAGTTTGAACAAGTAAACGATATCTCATAAGACCACGCCGTATAACGGAACGGGTTTTTCCCTTATGAGAATCCAAATTATCTTTATATCAAAAACCTTTTGATATTATAATAATGTCTATCAACCACAATATAATAATCATCTAGCAGAAACGCTTTCATCACACGTTCTACATATATTGTATACAATCAAAACCGCAAGCACGTATTGGGTATTGGATTTCCAACTATGACAAGGTATGGAACCACCTTTCGCTAGTGTACCTCTAGAGAGGAATACACTGGGTTCAACAAGAACATCTTGCAACCCGACCACACATGACCGACCACTCATTTCGCTTGAGTGTATCGAATGTATATCACCAACGGTTGGGATCAGCAACCGTTTCCTGAATGGGACAACATCAACAATAGATTTTTAGAAATAAATGAAACTCTAGATCAGGTGATTATACACCCTACTTCGGTGCGACCGACTTAGCCATGCTGCCTGCCCGATTTCTGTCATTTACCGGTTGATGAGGCTTGAGGTTACGCTCCATTATCACATTGGATTCACTTCGAATGCCACATTGTCGGATCCATCGAAAATCACTAATTGACGTGTACAACAGTACATTACGTGTTAGCTAAAGAAGTTTCCTTCTCCACTTCCACTCTTGGTACGGTTGAAGAAATCAATGTACGTGACCTTTTCGGAAATACTCTATCAGACATCCATCCATACAAGTCATCCAGGAACAGGATGAACCGAAGGCACTATTCAATACATCCATCTTAGGCACTGTTATCTAAGACCTATACAATAGCCCTTGCGCTTTACTCTGTCTTCAATTATCTTTGGCATATATGATTCGCAACGCTTATGCCAATACAGAGTGGTTCTTTGGATAATAATCCAACCGGCCTCTCCATATTAACAATGTTAAAATGGTCAAAACTTCGATAGTCTGTGATTTAACTATCAAAGAAAAACAGGTGTGCAAACAACGATATTATTTTCAGGAGGAAATTATATCGATCAATCATCAATCATATATATACATATATATATATATATATTGTGACGGCCGGGAATTTCGCTCGGTCCGAACCAGTCGCTAAACCGACCCAGACCGTTTGAAACGCTCTATCGTTTGAGAACACGACAAAATAGAACGCATATAAAAGAACATTTCATTGTATATTACAACAATGCATCAGATTACAAGAATATACAGAGTATAAATGAATATTACACAGAAATATCAGAGATTTAAATTACATTTAAATACATAGCAGCGGAAAATAATACAATACACAACTAGAAGTAGATATACGGATACGAAGCTTTCCGGATATCGTTCCAGCAGTAAACCAGGATCCTGTGAATATAGATCTGCAAAACCAAAACTACTAGCTGCCCGTGTCAAAATAAGGGCACCCAGAGTTTAGGTTAAAAACAATAAACTCCAGGTCAGTCATGTGACTGGTGTGAGAACTAAAACAGTTAATCTTTATTTTTAAAGTTAGGTAAATCAAGGGACCACGCCGTATAACACGGAACGGGTTTCCTCCCAAGAATACCAGTGCATAAAACAAACAGCGCAATGCTAAATAAAGAAAAATGAAGCTGTTATAAGACCCAGGTCCTATCACACAATGCAACGCAAGCCGGGGGATAGGGTTTTCCCTTATAACAGCCAAAGAATGCTTGATACGTTTAAAACAAATCATTTGATACTATTATAAGTGCATAGTGTATAAAACAACTTCAAATCATAAGTATCAATCATAGGCGGCATGGGTACCATATATCATGTCGCCATACTAGTTCTACAATTAAAACCGCAAATGTCACGTATTTGGAAATTGGATTTCCGTCTATGAACCGAGGCAAAAGATAGTCCTCAACCGATTCGAGACAATCTAGCCCATGTCTCAGGATCAGAACGCATCAACCCTTTAGATCGTCAGGGCCGGTCCACCGATGTGGATTATTATGCCTGAACACTACGTCTCTCCGCCCTTTGGGGCGTAAATGAGCCAACTAAATGACTCCATCGGTTCGAGAACGACCGATCAATCCGAGGCGCCTCGCAACAGCAACAACCACATAAGTCAAACTCGTCAGGGCGTGTAAAACCACTGACGCCACTTCTAGCTAGAAAGAAACGCAAGTCCTCCCTGATGTCCTCTCCCGTTTTTGGTTCATACCGGGTGTGAAACTCGCGAAGTAAACGTTACACAAAGCTACGCCACAAAGGCCGTGCTTCGATCATCACCACAAGACTTTGCTTTTCAACAGAAGCCTCGATCAATTGCCACTTAGGCATGCCACACAGGCAATTCACTCCATGCGTTTGATATCCGTCAATATATAACCCCTGAGCTCGTACGTCCCAGAGAAGGGCGTTAAGCAAGAGAATAAATTCTCCGCCGCCAAACAGATATATATTTAATAGAGATCAATCACACGGACTAAAATCCAATGTCAGACATACAGTCCATTTACAAGTCCGTTCTGGGTCTGAACGAAACCGGAGGCACCTAGTACCCCGCATATCCATCGATCTCCAAGTACGTCTGAACGATCACCAACTGTTTCCATCTTCTTGGGTGTACAGCCCAATCAAGATCATCAGTAATTATCCAAACGACGTGAAGACTTCTGGTCTTCGACCACCGTCTTCATCTTCGACATCACGTCGAATCAGTTATTCAGAATGGGATAAACCCGGTCTTTCTGAATAACTCGCGTATATATTATAAAAGTGTTACACAAACACAACATACGCCTCATTCCAATTCAGAATATTCTTTTATTCAAATATTCCTATACTTTGGGAAAAAGTTCCCATTAATTTTATCCAAGATAAATTCTTTAAATTTATTCTTTAATCTCCTTTGAATATCAATTCCAACTAGTCGGGATTATCGAACCACACCGAAGTAATCATTTATTTTATTTTTCCCAATCCCAACCTATTCATCCCATGAAGTAAAACTGGTAGTACTTCATATCTAACACCACAGTGTTATCGGTAACTCAATTACCATTTCACGTTCAAATCTAATTAAAGATTTAACTATCGCTTGGAGTAAAACTGGTGATACTCCATTCTCGATCTTTTCAATCTATTTAAAGATTCATTAAAACTCCACTTAGTTTTAATCTTTAACTGGGTTAAAGAATCCGTGTCATTTAAAACACGGTTCACGATAAACCCAAAGTCACATTCCTTAATTATCAGGTTAAAGAACGAGTGTTATTTAAAACACTGTTCACGATAAACCCAAAAATCAATATCAATTCGATTCCAATTAAATATTATTTAATTGGTACACTTCATTAAATCTAAATAAAAAGATTTAATCATTTCTCAACTGGGTTCAAGAACGGTGTTAGTGAAGGCACCATTCACGACAAACCCAAATCACATTCGATATTCAATACAAGGCTCTGAATAGAAAATATATCGGCTTATATTCAATATCGAATTTTACGACTAACAAATGCCGTATTGGAAATAACGATATAAATATATATCTTTCAAATTTCCATAACAACACCTGTATAATCACGAATTCCAACATCGAAATATTCCGAAGACAATTTCGGTTCAAATCCCCTCCAATGCAATAATTGGATATTCTGGTTAATTTCAAAACCCTTTTTAAATTCAATTCATTTATTTAAAAATAAATTGAATTATAATTCTAGTTCAAAACTAGTTCATTTCGATAAAAACCTATTTTTATCTTTTCAAATATGGAGTTTTTCATCCCAATCCTTTCTAAATCATTTCCTATGATTTTACACAAATTATTACTATTTTTAATAATTTTATCAAGGCCCGTACAGTCGATTTCCATCAATGGCCATCGAACTGCACTTACAGCGACCTTTTTCGAATTTGATTTGGACATAATTCCAAATCCAACCGTTAGATTTCTAATTTATCACATTCGTTAGAAAGCTCTTTTCGATACGAACCCAACGGTTCCGGTTTTAGGAGAATCCGACGGTCGGATCTCCCGTAATGTCCGTTTGAAATAAATGGTCGAAATTCACGAACTACCGCGGCGCGGCGCGTTCTATTCAGGCCACTATATATTATATATATAATATATACTTCGTCGATTTCAATTCAAAACGTGCTTTATAAATCGTTTTAAATTCGTTTTCAAAACGGTTTCAACTTCATATTCAATTTCTAATCAAAATTGAATATTACAATATAAATTCGTTTTAAATTCATTTCAAATCGATTTCTATTCGAATTCATTTACATTCAAATTCAATTCGAATTTCCTTCTGTTTATTTTCAATTCGAATTCATTTCTATATAGTTCGAATTTCAAATCTATTCAATTTCAATTCGAATTCAATTCTATTCAGTTTCAATTCGAATTCAATTCTTTTCAAAATATTAGATTTTGAAATCACTTTCGATATTCATTATAAAATGAATAAAATCGATATAAATATCGTTCACGTCAAAATGGCGTCAATCTAATCAACACGGCTTCATATATTGACATTTTCAAATATTCCATTTCGAATATTTCTATTTCAAATATTTCTATTTCAAATATTTCTTTTTCCAAATATTTCTATTTCCAAATATTTCTATTTCAAAACTGGAATGAGACCCAATCAATTACCATATAATGTTAATTATATGGATTTTCTACAACACATGTATTTATCAACAACGATGAATAATCAACCATCATCCAAAGTGCATTCTACACTGTATAAGCATCAAATACAAATATTCAACGCTTATAACAGCCAGTCAATCAATCGATCGACATACAACTAAACAATCGGGATTAGTGTACGTCAAATATCATCCCAATACCCGTGTGGGGTTTCAAGCAATCAAACACAGATTTTTATTTGTGCAGTTGGGCGATGTGTAAAATTTATCGTCCCAATCAATGTCCTTCAAATAGGTGTACATAAACAAACCGTCCGGTTTGTAAATGAATATTTATTTATTCACATTCACGTTAAAAATTATATTTTTAACGATCAAACTATTTTATTCAACCTATGAATTTTCTATTCAGTTCATTCTTTAAATAAAATGATATTTTTATTTTCTAACTTATTTTAGAAAATTTCGGCGGCATAACGGCACGATACTAGAAACGGGACGAGGCCTAGCCTTATCCCCGGTCTAGTGAAGGCCCACGCCATTCACACATCAATCATATCAATTTTATTCCACCAAACAATTCAAATCAACCCAAACAATCTAACTAACAACACAGCCAAACAAACAAGTCCATGGTCTGTGGACGATTGTGTCGGGTGCTACTAAGCACCGTCTGCATCCTAGTATATATATAACTAGAAAAAGAAATTGAAAGGTGAGAAATTCTCACAGATAGCTATCTTAGCTCCACGGCTCTTCATTGATAGAAATCTTCATCGCTATCGCATCTTCGTCATCTCCTTTGCCCGTAGCCACTACATATGTAAAAATCATTTTTTTTTTACTTTGTTATTCAATATAGAAAAATCAAATTTTTACTTCGCTATTCAATATATAAAAATCATATTTTTATTTCGAAGTTCAATATATAAAAACCATATTTTTCTTTCGAAGTTCAATATATAAAAACCATATTTTTCTTTCGAAGTTCAATATATAAAAACCATATTTTTCTTTCGAAGTTCAATATAGATAGAAATTCCGTTTCAAAAATATAGATTTCGCCTTTTCAAATTTAAAGATCTCAACTTTATAAAAATCTCATTTTTATTTTTCTACACATATAAAGATGATATTTTTAATATTCCTATCATGTAAAAATTATATTTTTATTTCTCTACCTAAACAAAAATCATATTTCTACCACTTCTATATAGTAAAGATTATATTTTTAATACTTTAAAAATATAAAAATCATATTTTAAATTCTTTAAAAATATAAAAATCATATTTTTTTTATTCTTTAAAAATATAAAAATCATATTTTTTTCTTCGTAAAAATTCCATCTTTTCTATGTTATAAAACAATATAAATAAATTAAAGAAATAAAAGAAATAAAAAAAATAAAATAAACTTACAGGGGGGGTTCCACTGTTGAACTTCGAAGGGGGGGGTTTCAGCGCCGCCGAGGTCTGGAAAGGGGGGGGAAAGGGTATCGCGTGGAGGTCGGCGGAGGTGGTCTCGGCGTTGGAGCCTGCAGTGGCCAGGGGGGTGGCGTCGGTCTTGGAGGCTGGGGAGGCCGCTCGGTTGGCGGAGGGACAGGCGGAGGGTAGTGGGAGTTTCGATTGGGGGTTGGCGGCTGGTGGTTCGCCATCGGCGACAAGGCGGAGGGGGGGTTCGATTAGGGATTCGGTTTTTTTTTTCTCGAATGCTTTTCAGATGAATCGGGGGGCCTGGTTAAAAGGGGGAAAAGAGATATTTTTATTTTATTTTATTTTATTTTTATTAAATTAATTTAATTTCTCTCTCCTAAGTTGACCTTTCATACGACCTCGAAACGAGGCCCACCGCCTGTCGTCCTTAGCATTTTACCCCCATTCCGAACACAATGGGATTTGTATCGTAGGCTGATTCGACTGTTTGAATCAGTTTCCGTTAAATTTACATTTAAATCATTATATTGAATTTTAAACGTACATTTCAAATTACTGGGGTCACATACTAACTAGAAAAATTCTAGAAAAATATTTTCTAGCTTCGTATTGACGATACGGTCCTAATAAAACTAGTTTCGTCAAATTCTGAGATCGTTTGAAAAATGGCCAATTTCCAGTCGATTAAAATCAACTGAAATTGGTCAAACGCGTTTTCCTTTGCCACGCTCACATATTGATTCAGAAAATTATGAAATTCGGAACCTAGCAATAACTTTACATCACGGACCCAACAAAACTGGTTTTGTCGAAATCCGAGGTCGTTTGCAAAATTCCCATTTTTAAGGGCCTGAATTCCATAGCGACTATTCAGAATTTTCAACTGGACATATCTTTTGATTCCCGCTATGAAATTTCGATTATTCGAATTCATTGGAAAGATATTACCAATTAGATCCTAATGTTTTTGGTTTCACTAAAATCCGGATTGTTTTGCACCCGGTACATTCAATTGAAGTTTGAAATCGAATTATCGAACTACCGCGCCATTTTCAATTCTATTTATAATTATATATAATTATTTATATTCTAACGACGACGCGTATAATATATACGTTCGCATTATATTCAAAATAAATTTTCGTCGATATTATTTAAAATATTTTTTTTTTAAATGTTCAGAATTCACTAAAATCGCCAAAATAAAAATTTTAAACTGGCTCAGATTTCCGGGTTATTACATATATATATATATATATATATATATATATATATCTTTATTGTCTATGTTTAGAAAATATTCGTTATTACACTGGAAAACATTTCCAATTCAAATCCATATTTCCAATTTCAATATTTGATTACTTTTCTTATTCTATTTGGAAAAACTTTTCCAAATCTTCTTTACTTGGATTTAAATAGATGTTTAAATCAACATCGCGACGGCAACTCAAACCACTATACTTATTTACTAAAATCACTTAACCACTTTCACTCTCGAACCTTAACCATTTATAAATTTAAAACGAAGTCAATCAAGTTGGGGTATAATTACCTCTCAGACCTTAACTGAACAACATTTCAAATCTCGAAATAGGGTAAGTTCATCTTTTAACCCTTTAAGACTTCCTTACGTAACTCTCTTTTGAATCATCTCTATTCGATAATTCTATCCTTCGAATAAACTATATTCGACTAACTCTTATCAATTAACTCTATTGGACTAACGCTATTGGATTAACTTTATTGGACTAACGCTATTGGATTAACTCTATTGGACTAACGCTATTAGATTAACTCGTTTCACTTAACTCCTTTTGAATAAACTATATTCGATAACTCCTTTAACTCTATTTGAATAAACTATGTTCGATTAACTCCTTTGATTCTATTTGAATAAACTATATTCGATTAACTCCTTTGATTCTATATTCGAATAAACTATATTCGATTAACTCATTTGATTCTATTCGAATAAACTATATTCGATTAACTCATTTGATTCAATTCGAATAAACTATATTCGATTAACTCATTTGATTTTATTCGAATAAACTATATTCGATTAACTCCATCGAATAACTAAATTCGATAATTCCTTTCGAATAAACTATATTCGATTACTCACTTCGATTAAACTAATCGATAACTCTTTTCGATTAAACTATAATCGAATAAACTAATATTCGATAACTCTATTTAAATAACTCTAGTTCGATTTAACTCTATCGATTTACTCTAACTGATTAACTCTTTTAACTCAATTTATTCTAACTAGTAAATATCTCTATTTATTTTAAACAAACAAATATCTCCTTTGATCTCTATTTATCTTAACAAATAAATATCTCCTTTTATCTTCTCTATTTATTTCCTAAATAAATAACCCCTTTTATTTATTTCCCAAATAAATAAATCCTTTTTCCTTTATTTATTTCCTAAATAAATAAATAATCCCATTGAATCTATTTGTAAATATTCTACAAATATTTCCTTTCAATTCTATTTGTACATCACTTACAAATATTTCCTTTTATTATAATTTATCCTTCGATTTTATAATTATTTTCTTTTATAAAAATCCTTTTCTATATAAAATCCATCGATTTTATATAAATAATTCATTTTCAAAAATACACTTTGAAAATCCCCTTTCCCACATCCAGTATTTCTTATGGTATTTAACATACCATATAACAACGATAAATATCGTCCAAACGCACATAATCAACAACAGATTATATATCACATCATATATCACAATATATGAATCACAGTAAAATAAATGTTGAGGAATCCAGTTGGATTCCTCCAACCTGTTTCCCTACATCCACAGATGTTACACAATAAAATCAACATCACTTTCAGTTCCATATGATATATTCTGTTAAACAGAATCAATATAGAAATTCAACAAACTGACTAGCAGTTCAATCAAACAGTCAACACACAGTCAATCAGCCAATATTTAACAGTTCTAAAAATACAACATGAAATTATAACTGTTCAGAGATAGTGAGATTTACTCACATTGGCAGTTCATCGTTAAAGAACGATAAACTATTGTTTGATTTGAATCAAACAATTTATTTCGCCATACATTCAAACGAGCACCGATCCACTTCCAGTCAGTGTCATTGTGTAGCTCTCGTCCATACGGTCCTAACGCAATTTACGATTCTTCAATTTTATAGCATATGAGGAAGTAACGTAAATTCTTCGTTAATATACAATTTAAATTAAATAAAACTTGAAATTCCTATTTCTAATGGGTCTTAAACCCTTAACCTTTGGCCCACTCACCCTTTAAAAGTCCAACACCGTAACCCATTCTTCCCCAATTCACAAGCAAACCCGTCGCTCCCAGTATTCCAATCATGGCCGCGTCTTCCACTGCCCTTTCCTCCTCCCCTACACCACTAAATCTCGAACCGAGATCACCGTTGTTCACCCCTTCATGAGCTCTTCCCCTCCACATCATCGGCAACGACTCCGAACCCTCCCTCTACTTCGCATCGACGAGCCACAGCATTACAGACATTGACAGAAATCGAAACCGAACCCCACCAAAGATTGCCAATCCGCTACCCTTCGAACCTGGAATCCAGATGCGAACTCCGAGTCCCCAAATGAAGCCTCCTTTCCACAATTTTCTGAACCCTAGACCTACTGGGTAATTTTCGAGCTTCAAGGATTCGAACCGCTCCTCACAAAAGCAGTTCAGAAATGTAGACAAACCCTCCACGAATTCAAATATACAAGCTGCTTAATTTATGGGATTTTTCTTGATTTCTTTTGATTTTCTTTCTTGGAATTTTCTTGGCAGTGTTGTGTTTATACCGTATATATAGCTTGTGTATTGGTAGGTAGCATTTGTGGTTGAGAACGAAGGTCGCGTGGCCTCCCTATTGTCCAAGAAAATGATGGATATTTTTTTTATTTTTTTTATTGATTTTATTCTCGTTTCTGGTCTTTAAAAATCCCTACGACCATATATGATACCCAAAAATCACCAAACTGGGCCTGTAGCTAGAGTTCGACATTACGATCCCAACGAAACTGGTATCGTCGAATTCCGACTCCGTTTGCTCACACAGCGTATTTTTAACCGTCGAAATATCGACTGTTTCTCACTCTAAAAATCCGTACGACCACACAGTGACTCTAAAAATCACAAAACTGGAAATCTAACAACTATTTGACATTGCAGATCCAACAAAATTAGTTTCGTCGAATTCCAACTTCGTTTGCAAAAGTGGCTATTTTTAAAGTCCTAAATAACCTTTTTAAATATATAAATATATTTAAAAATAATTAAATTAAATATTTATAAATTAATATTATCGTCTATATTCACAGTGGAATACCATACAGCTTCACAATATTCCTATATGAAATTTCTAACTTGATATTCACTTCTGGGTCAACCCGATATTCGATTTATATTGAAATTCCTTTTTAAAATATAAATAATTCCTTTATAAATTATAAAGGAATTCCACAGCGACTTTTCTAAAATTTGATTTAGACGTGAATCAAAATCTACACGACGAAATCCCGATTTTTCTCTTCCACTAGAAAGATATACTCCACCACCGCCACACGTTTCTTGTTTCACAGAAATCTGGCTTAAAACGAATTCTGTACATTCAGTTGAAGTTCGAATCGCCAATTTATGAACTGCAGTGCCATTTCGAGCTCGATTTTAATTATAATATAATTATACGTTCAAACTGTCGTTCAAATAATCTATTCCTTATTCTAATTCAATTCTAAACTGAATTGAATATCACAGATGATCCAGTTCACACCATATCGCCATTTCAGCCAATTCTGATTATTTCAGAATTAAATATATTATTTAATTGATTATTTTAATTAAATATTCATCATTATTTAATTCAACGACCATTTAATTCACTATATTACTATTTATATAATTAAATAAATAAATTAATTATAATACCTCTGCCAATGCGGGTCATTACAATCTTTCCCACTTAAAATAATTTCGTCCTCGAAATTGCTAAGGTAGAGAATGACCATATCGACTGGTTAGAACATATTTGTTCACTTCTTAACTTCAGTTTCAACTGAACCAATTTTATTTCAATTAAATTATTAATTAATTCTTATCAACGAAAATTTTCAAAAATCCTGAAAATTTTCTAACACCTTAACTTTTCGAAAAATTCGCCAGCACGTCCTTTTTACTGGTCAATAGGTCAAACTCCAACTTGCCTCTCTGGGCCATCTCCAACCCAAAAGAAAATCAAACAGCCAAGCGGCTTGCAAACTTGGCTTATCAAAATCTCATACCGTATGAAATATAAACTGGTACCTTTTTGTCGGGCATATCAACTCTATCACTTCCATATGTTATCAACTCAACATATACCAATGTTATCCCAACCAAATTCTGAAATCACTTTCATCTCCGACACAACCATTCGCCTTTTTACCAGGACAAATATCATTTTAACTCGAGTTTCTTCTCGACTCCCAACTCTTAACTTGATTATCACATTACACTTCAAATTTGAATCTCACAATCCAATTTTGTCTTGATATCATTCTAATTCAATCTCAGTTACCACTTTACTGGCTCTACTTTAATTCAAATTTTCTTTCACAAATTTCTGTTAAATTTGTTTTTAATTCAAACAGTCTTTCCTAGGGAGTTTTTAAACAGTTTACTCTTTTCAAAAATCAAATTTTCGTTTTGAACATGTCACTGAGCCCTTAATTAATATTCCATTAGTTAAATCAATTCTCTATTTCTTTATCAATATTTGTTAACCAAATATTTTCAATAACCATATTGGCCTTTTATGTTATTTGGAAAACATTTTCGAATATCGCCTTCCTTTATTTTCTAAACTTTAGAAAATATATGCTATTTATCATTGGAAAATATTCCAATTACTTATCTCTTTTCCGATCTTGTTTATTTCTATACTTAGGAAATATTTTTTATTATATTTCCAAGCGTACACTTTTTTTTTGGTTAAAACGGATGTTGTGTATAACATCGTTACGACAACCCAAATACTATATTCAACAAACTCTTATTCAACATTGATCTTCGAGCCTGAAATCTTACTATTTATTTGTTAATAATGAAATCAACCAAGTTGGGGTATAACTACCTCTCAGACCTTGACTGAATAACATTTATAACGTCAAAACAAATATGACTACTTACTCGAATAATCAATACCATACAACTACTTATTCACTTTTAAACACGTATACGCTTCCTCTTTCTATTCTTACTAGATTTTATTCTTAGTCTTCCTTTTTGATTTTATTATTATATTTCTAAGTTCGTTTCCTTATCGACTTCTATATATATCGATACGTTGATTTCTAACTATCAAATTATCTTAAAAATATTCTAACTCCTTAGATTCCTGGAAAAATTCGCCATAACCTCCTTTGTATCAGGAGCATCGAGATATTTCAAATAGCCTCCCATGGCCCTCACCAATCCAAAAGAAAAAGAAAACGCCAAGCGGCTAGCCGATACGGCGCATAAAATCTCATATATGAATTAAATACATACCTTTTCGTCGAGCATTCTATTTACATACCTTCATACCTTATCCATACCTATCTCATGTATATTTATACCTGCCCAATCTATTTTAACTATACCTGATCGTTTTAACTCAATTCATTAATTAATTTGTTAATTAACTCTTTAGTCTATTTCACTTTTATATTTGAACATGACATGTTCAAATATATTTTAACTTGCTTATTAACTAATTTGAATCCAAATTTCAAATTTAAGTTCTATATTCGATTTCGAATATCCATTTGCAAATCCAATTCACCTTTCAAAGTTCAACTTCAAATTCGAAACTCGATTAACTAATTCCTCTTCGACTTAGTTAATTCTATATTATTTCTATTCAAATTTTTTATCACTTCTATTATTCAAATCTATATATCAAATTCTATATTATTCAAATTCTATATATCAAATTCTATATTATAAATCTCATTTTGAAATTCAACACAACTTGTCTTTCCCAAAACAAATTCAAAACAGTATCTCTGGTAGTAATTCGTCACTTACAACTCGAAAATGAATACTGATGATGCAACTGTCATCATTGGAATCTATTTTCCAGCGATCGAAGTGAGTTTAATACTATAAAACCATTTCTAAACATTTCCACTTTGGAATTCATTTCAAAATATAATTCACACTGCTTGTAAAACAATTTAAAATCTCCCAAGATCTTAAAATTTCCATATTTTTAATCCAAATCCATTTACAAACACTTACCCAATTCTCCAGAATTTTAATTAAATTTCTGGTTTAAATCTCAGATTTAACTCATCTGATTTCATGTATTTCACTTATATGAATTCTGATTGGTTATTTACATAACCATTTAATTTATAATCTTACTCGACTATAATAACAACCAATATATCCAATATATATCAAAATATACTTTGGGTAAAATTATTCTTATTTACCCTCTTTTCAAAACATATCGTGTCGACCCATTGTAACGGCCCAAGAATTTTTGCGTTAGAAAACAAAATTTTTACGTCTTAAATATAATTTAAATTAAGATTTGATGTTGAAATAAATATTTATACACGGGTTCCGACAATAGAATATGGACTAAAATCATTATTGAACATATTTGAATAAACTTATAATGAAAATTCCTTTTGTAAATTTAATCCTATATGAATGTTTTGTTTAAAGAAACATTATCAACAAATTTGAAGTGCTTGAGTTTAACGTTAAAGCTAAAATAGAACTTTGAAAGAAAATTTTATTCTAAGACATAATGAAGATATGATTTGTCGTCGGTAATTGGATTTAAGAAAATTTATTTATCTGACTTTGAAACATTAGCAGTAAAGGACGGCGAATAATTTGAAATACGGTTGATTAAAAAAAAATTTGAAAAATAATAATAATAATTCGTGTATTTTGCGTTAACATTTAAATTTAATTTATGACTAGTAGCGGTTAATTATAATGTGTTTGAAACACGTAAACAACGTTGTACACCGCTCACAATAAAAGTTGGTTCAACCGTGCTTTTTGTTCAGCCTACCGTTCAAAATTAAAAATAATAGTGTGCTGGAATGTTTTGCCACCTGTTGTTGCCTTGCTGTTGGTTTTAACACTTGTTGATTTCTAAATAAAAATTGGCTACACGTGTTCGTGGACTTCTGAAGATAACCCCACACGTTTGGCCCTTATACCCATCGCACCATGTCTTTTCCTTTTAAGTGTCAATCCATTCCCATTCATTTTATTGGGACCGTAATAAATTTTCTCCTCAGCCAAATAAAAGAATTCCCAAATCAAATAAATCCATGGCCACTGTAATTTGCTCCACCGCTACCAAAATCGCCACTGCACTTGTCCTTCGCCGCCGCGGCTTCAACCGACATCACCATTTCTCGTGTTCGATTGCCCCCTTACCACCGTAATGCCCTCCCTCGAATCAGATCTATGCCAAAAAAAAACTGCGGCCCACACCGAAATCGTCGTCAGCCGCTAACACCTCCGTCGTTTGGCGCCGCTTGCGACACCGATGACTGAATTAGTAACTGCAACGCTGGGAGCTGCTGTTGTCCTCCTCGTTGCTCCATCAAAGTCGAGCTCGTGGACCAGCCTTGGTTGCCACCTGCAGCAGTTTGTCACCGCTGAACTGCTCCTCCGCCGTCAGCTACCGCGACCAAACGTAAGTGTAACTTACGATTATACTTATTCCAAGTTGTTGCTTCGGAATCCACTAATATAGTTGTTTGGGTTTCCCTTTGATTGTCGTTGATTGTGTTGGTGATTGTGCTGATTTTGGTGCTCGCTGCATTTCATATCACGCTCTGTTCCCTTGTGCCATTCTTATGTTGCACCTGCCATTGGGGTCCTCTGTTTTGTAGTTATCACTAATTTTGTTCATTTTTTTTAAATGTATACAGTACCTTGTTCTTGTTTGATAGAAACCGATACCAAGTTACAACCGTTTTCTTTCCTAGTAAGAACCGAAATCTTACACCTGATAGCCTGTTAAAGAACCATTTCCCTGTTTTATAAGAAGAACCCTTTTCCTGCTGCATGACAAGTTAAACCCTATTACATACCAAATTTCATATACATGGGATGCATGCACTGAAATAGTCTATTAATAGGTTAGGAGAAGCTTGAGTTTCATAATTTATTTTGGGACCACCTTGCATTATCACGTTGGCACATTGCCTTTGATTCAGTGGTATTGTTGTATGCATTCTGATTTGTTGCATGTTGAGTTTTGACCTATGCATGCATTCCCATGTCACGTTGCATTCATATGTACTCACTGGTTCATTCGGTCTTATGCTACTAGAGGCATATATACATACAGGCTATCATGTTTTAAAAGTGAAACATGTTGCTAGTTCTCGCACATAAAGGCTCATCCTGTTGCATACATAACATGAGCTGTTAAAACCACATCCTTGCATTTTATAAAAAGAAAATTTTGCATACTTGTCAAAACATAATCTTTAGGTAAACATAGTAGGTTATCTTGTTTTAAGAACCATTTTGCATGTTTAAGATTTGTACATTCGCAGTAGGGTCTCACTTTGAATATATTCAACTTGGTTGGGCACTACACCACTGTAAATGTTTTGACTTGTTACTAATACATTTGTCTACGTTTATTCCTTGCCTTAAGCTCGCTTCAAGTTGCTTGGAATGTATTTGACAGTTCTCAAACCTTAATACATTGCATAGTTAGTTTGGGTACCTCTTAATGTAGTTGGAGCATTTTCTTACGTATGTATATTTGCATGTTGGATTTGGTGATTAAAAGCAATCACATATATATGTATTAATTACTGTATAGATTGAAGGGTTTGGAACACTATCCCATTTAGTTCTTAAACAGGGAATTATTTGAATCTTTAGTAGGCTTGGAAACTTACACTGCTCCCCATATAAATGAGTACTACACTTTGAGTTTGGCACATTTGGCCATATCACTTTTGTTGTTTCACACATATATTTGAATGTTGGTTTTGGGTTTAAAATCAACTATATATTTTTACTGCATTCCCCTGTAGTACTTATGGAGACTACTAGCCTACATACCTTGGCACATTTATGTTAGAACCTGTTCATGTCAATAGATTGGTTAGTTTAGGTTATAGAAAAAGTTCTAGCACGGTTCCAGTCGTCTCCGTTTTGTTCGGTTTATACATATGAAGTTACCATGCTATGTCTATTTTGGCAGTTAGGATACCTCATTGACAATAATATAAACTAGCACTACAATAACGGAATTCATACGTCCTAAACGCTAGAAGTTATTAGAAGAATTTCCATTGTCATGCATGCTTTGTTCTGGTTGACATTTTGCTGTAATACTTGCCAATATGATTATTCCTTTCTAAAACATGTAGTATATGCCACCAGCGTAACATGCATTAGTTTTATTTTGGATCCATGCAATTATCCCAAAAGAATATATATGGCATACTTTTGGAACCGCCTGTACTGTGTATTTGGAACAAATGTTCCACTTAACCTTGCCTTCCATGTAGCTGTATTATAAGGCGCATACCCACTTGTTTTCAGTTGCATGCATGTAATCGATTCACTTTGGTATTTATTTGACAGTTCATGGGTTATACTCAAATAATTATATATTCGTTGGGATTAAACTGGTTATCCTTTGTGTTTATCGAAGTGCGCTAACTTGAAATAAGTTTAATCCTGACTCGGGTGTTTTGTGTATTTTGCATGGGACACTCGGGTCAGACCCTAAGTGTTCCAGGTTTAGAAATATCAGCTGGAAAAACGGGAAAGGATGTGAAGACATGGAGACGCATGCGCGCGCTAAGCTCAGAAAAATAAAAGAGTAAATTTTGGTTCATTAACATTTATGTATAAAATTTATATTATCTTCCGCTGTACAAATTTGTAAAACTCTGATATTTATATGAAATTTTAGTCCGCTGCAATTATTGTGCTCTGTGATTCTGTATCAATTCTGTTTAAACTGTGTAAGCCAAAAACAATCTGACGTTTTGAACGGCTCGAGTTGGTTTAATTACCGACTTGAGGCGGGCAAAAAGTCAGGTCGTTACAGTTGGTATCAGAGCTTTGGTTCATACAAAGCTTGGCTTATTCGGTTTAAAAAAAAAACTCATTACAGATAAGGTAGAAATACCTTAGGATGAGCGGAATTGATGCTAGAATCAGCGGAATTTGAAAATAAATTATTTTTGAAAGAGATTTTGAAATAGAATATTTTGGAGAAAATTTGAAAATAAAATATTTTGAAAATAGTATTTTCGAAAACAAAATTTTGGCGGTAAAGATTTTGAAATCGATCGTCGAGTGTTCGAAATTTTCAAAGAAAATAAAAGTGAAAAATAAACCGATTTTACAAGTATTTTGATATCTTTCAATTATTTTGAAGAGAAGAGAAAGAAAAAAAAATAGATTTCAAGACTAAAATGAAAATTTCATAATAATTGAAATAATAGTTTTCAAAACTTATATGCGAACGACGATGATTAATTTGAGAACTGTTATTTGAAAGAGGTTTTACAAAAGAGAAATCAAGATGAATACCAAGTACGAGTTTCGAGAAGTACATTAAAAATCCGGTAAAGCTGAAATTGGGCGAAGCGGAACTTGATGACACTCGATTAAGGAATGGTCGACGAAACGTAAGCTGAATCGGTACTGAATTTGACTCGGATCAAATTTAAATTAATATTGTTTTCATTATAACTAAAATTTTACAATTATTTTTCCTCTTATTTAAACCACTCTTATTTTAAGCCTAGTTTACACCAAATTTTGTTTTACTATTTAAATCTATTTTATACCAAACTATCTATTTTCCACTTTACTATTTTATTTAAACTATTTTCCTAAATCATTTGTATTTAACCTATACCATAAAAATATTTCTCTTACAAACTTATTATTTTACTTATTACTTTCTTACTATTTGATAAAGATCCGAGCAAGTTTAGTCCAAACGGTTGAGTGTGAATATAATTGATGACAGTCATGACAAGTAATCCAAATCAAATTGAAAGTTTGGAAAAATCGATTTGCAAATATGAATCTGGAAATTGAGAGAATATTTGGATTGTAAACTGTAATGATATCGAATAGCGAATCGATTTATAAGTCAAAATAAATTTTGAGTTGTGATAAAAGTTTCAAGAAAAATTAAGATTGAAGTAAGAAACTTAAATAGGGATCAAGATACAAGTTTCGAACTTATGAATATAAGGAAGCGGTTAACTTGAGAATTATTGTATGTTGATATGCGATGAATCCTATCCAAGAAAAATATATACGAAATGTAAATTGGAAATGTTAGGATATTTGATATGAAGATTTTTCGAAGCATATATAGGGACGAATTATATAAGAATGTCAGTAGTTCGAAAATTATAGATTTGAAAGATAATCAATGTATAGTGAAAACAGTTGCGAGTATTTATTTGACGTCAAGGTCGGACGATCAAGTATATAAGGATTTTGCATATACGCCTGGCTAACGTATATCCAAAGTCCAATATATACTAAATGGATATAGAATCACACTATAGTCGCTTGGGGATGATTCTGGTGATTGATGCATCATCATCAGTTTATTTTTGAGTTTCGAAAGTGGGATGACTATATATTTCTGATTGAGACGTCGATGAATACTTAACGCTATTTAGATAAGCAATTGGAAGGGTTTTGCGACGTTCCCGTAGTTGTAAAATATAAATTGGTTTTGCAATTGACTTTCGAAGTATCGACGGTATTATGTTATGAAATGGGATATGCAAAAATGAATTTAAAAGGTTTGGAATGTTAAGGAAGTTTAATGTAAGGTGGTTAAGTTAAACACATACTTAACTTGATAATAAGAAGCGTGAATCAAATTATTTTGTCAAAACGCAAGGATATAATTTAGAAACTAATCTCACTTAAAAACTAAAAGGTGAATTTTGAAAGTGCACATAAGTGAGCTTGGGTATTAAGAAAACATATCACCCATATTTCGGTTTCGACAATATAATCAAATTATGGTGAATGGCTTAAGTGGGGGAGAAGACCGATTTTCCCCACTTGAAGCTATACGAAAATTTGAGCAACGGGGTTAATACGATAAAATGAGTGAAACAGAGTGAAAAAAAAAATCAATTGAATTGTATGTTTTCTTTTGTTAAAAGAAACCGACAAGAACGAGTAAGTTGAATGAAAATTTCTCAACAAGTATTTACTTGAGATACAAAGGAAGAAAATGAACTTTGAAGTAAAATTTACTTAAGAATAAGAAATCAAGTATCCCATGATTGAATTGCTAATATTTGTATCCTTGTGTGCATTTGACCTTCCTATTGTGGCCTCGATTAAGCTCATCATTTGGATTTGAACTGTTGTTCTTGTACCCTGCACCTTATGAATTTGGCAAAATGTTCTGCTTCGAACCATCATACCTTGTGATATTCATTTGATAGTGAACTTCTATTAGTATATCTCCTCTTGAGTACATGGAATTTTGGCTTGATCCATGTTATCACTTCATGCCATGTGAAACTGGGTTTGAATTCGAACTAGATAACTTTAATTTGTCCAAGGTATTATGTAACGGAACCCCAATAAATGAGTCTTTCATCGTGATTGAAAGTTTTGGAAAATAGATCCAACTTATGCAAGAAAAATTGGATTTTTGAAATATAATATCTGAGGATTTAGTTTCGGAAATTGGAAACTGATGTTATGGAATGTTTCATCAATACTAGTTGAATATACGCATAATTAGAGTGCATAGCGAAAGCGCGATGATATTTTGAATAAAATGTTACGAGAGATTTTTTTCCAACGGCAGGAAAATGTGAACTTTTCAAACAAGATGTGATATTTGAAATAAGAATGAATATAAGTCCTATATGGAGATGTAAAGGATTTTGAAACAAGATATGCTGGAATTAATTTGCAAAGTATTGAAAGAAATTGCTTTCCATATTAATTTGGATATGATGAATAGTTTATAAATCGATTTATGAACTAAGAAAAATTTCGACGACTTGAATCCCGATATTTGAAAATGCTTGAAAGACAACAATATTATGATGTAAAAGTATTTGCGAATTATTGTTGCGAAATGATTTATGACTTCGGGATATGAAATGATTTGATATATTTTCATGGATTCGGGTAACCCACGACTAAAAGAAGGGTGTATGATTTCGGGTAAGCAACCTAGGCATATACGGTGTCCGCGTCTGGATGAAAAACCGTGAGATATATGTGCTCCGCGATTTTTGTATTTGGAGGTCCGCGTCTGGACGAAAGCCGTGATGTACACTTCGCTTGAGATCCTTCAGTGTTGATATTTACGGATGAGCAGCCTAGGCATATACGGTGTCCGCGTCTGGATGAAAAACCGTGAGATATATGTGCTCCGCGATTTTGTACTTGGGGGTCCGTGTCTGGACGAAAACCGTGATGTACACTTCGCTTGAGAACCCTTGACGATAGTCTGCTTTAGGTGTCCGGAGCAGCCTTATTTATTGATATTATTGCGTACGTTAGGCGATCCCTATGCCTTGTCATGGGGAAACTTCTCGAGGTAATGAAACAGAATTTTTTTTATTATTATTATTTACTGGGAGTCGAAACAAGTATATTTAGAACTTGTATGTTTTAGCCACGCGCCTAATTAACGCATGTCTAAAGTTTGCAAGAACGACGATGGACTTGTTAGGGTTCGAGTATCAAGTGTTTATCATATATGTTTAACAAGCGATTTTGATTTGGAAATCCCGAAGTGAAGTATGATTCTTTATATGGAAAAAATATATATGTAGTATTTCTATGATTTGAAATGAAAATGAGATTCTAAGTTCGAAGAAATCGTTTTGGGACTTTAAAATGTTTTGAAATTTAGCAAATTTTCTTATTTAAATCTCAATGCAATAATTTAAGTTTTGTGTAAATAAAGGATTGATATAAAAGCTTTACAAATTTAAGTATATAAAATTTTGTGATTAGAACTCTTATGAAATATTTGATAAACTTTCAAACTTACTAGAAATGATAAGTGTTTGTCCACTAAAATTTTTATAAGGAAGGTTTGTTTTACTTAAGTTTAAATTTACAACTCCCCTTTTCGAGGACGAAAAGATTTAAGTGGGGGAGATTGTAACGGCCCAAGAATTTTTGCGTTAGAAAACAAAATTTTTACGTCTTAAATATAATTTAAATTAAGATTTGATGTTGAAATAAATATTTATACACGGGTTCCGACAATAGAATATGGACTAAAATCATTATTGAACATATTTGAATAAACTTATAATGAAAATTCCTTTTGTAAATTTAATCCTATATGAATGTTTTGTTTAAAGAAACATTATCAACAAATTTGAAGTGCTTGAGTTTAACGTTAAAGCTAAAATAGAACTTTGAAAGAAAATTTTATTCTAAGACATAATGAAGATATGATTTGTCGTCGGTAATTGGATTTAAGAAAATTTATTTATCTGACTTTGAAACATTAGCAGTAAAGGACGGCGAATAATTTGAAATACGGTTGATTAAAAAAAAATTTGAAAAATAATAATAATAATTCGTGTATTTTGCGTTAACATTTAAATTTAATTTATGACTAGTAGCGGTTAATTATAATGTGTTTGAAACACGTAAACAACGTTGTACACCGCTCACAATAAAAGTTGGTTCAACCGTGCTTTTTGTTCAGCCTACCGTTCAAAATTAAAAATAATAGTGTGCTGGAATGTTTTGCCACCTGTTGTTGCCTTGCTGTTGGTTTTAACACTTGTTGATTTCTAAATAAAAATTGGCTACACGTGTTCGTGGACTTCTGAAGATAACCCCACACGTTTGGCCCTTATACCCATCGCACCATGTCTTTTCCTTTTAAGTGTCAATCCATTCCCATTCATTTTATTGGGACCGTAATAAATTTTCTCCTCAGCCAAATAAAAGAATTCCCAAATCAAATAAATCCATGGCCACTGTAATTTGCTCCACCGCTACCAAAATCGCCACTGCACTTGTCCTTCGCCGCCGCGGCTTCAACCGACATCACCATTTCTCGTGTTCGATTGCCCCCTTACCACCGTAATGCCCTCCCTCGAATCAGATCTATGCCAAAAAAAAACTGCGGCCCACACCGAAATCGTCGTCAGCCGCTAACACCTCCGTCGTTTGGCGCCGCTTGCGACACCGATGACTGAATTAGTAACTGCAGCGCTGGGAGCTGCTGTTGTCCTCCTCGTTGCTCCATCAAAGTCGAGCTCGTGGACCAGCCTTGGTTGCCACCTGCAGCAGTTTGTCACCGCTGAACTGCTCCTCCGCCGTCAGCTACCGCGACCAAACGTAAGTGTAACTTACGATTATACTTATTCCAAGTTGTTGCTTCGGAATCCACTAATATAGTTGTTTGGGTTTCCCTTTGATTGTCGTTGATTGTGTTGGTGATTGTGCTGATTTTGGTGCTCGCTGCATTTCATATCACGCTCTGTTCCCTTGTGCCATTCTTATGTTGCACCTGCCATTGGGGTCCTCTGTTTTGTAGTTATCACTAATTTTGTTCATTTTTTTTAAATGTATACAGTACCTTGTTCTTGTTTGATAGAAACCGATACCAAGTTACAACCGTTTTTCTTTCCTAGTAAGAACCAAAATCTTACACCTGATAGCCTGTTAAAGAACCATTTCCCTGTTTTATAAGAAGAACCCTTTTCCTGCTGCATGACAAGTTAAACCCTATTACATACCAAATTTCATATACATGGGATGCATGCACTGAAATAGTCTATTAATAGGTTAGGAGAAGCTTGAGTTTCATAATTTATTTTGGGACCACCTTGCATTATCACGTTGGCACATTGCCTTTGATTCAGTGGTATTGTTGTATGCATTCTGATTTGTTGCATGTTGAGTTTTGACCTATGCATGCATTCCCATGTCACGTTGCATTCATATGTACTCACTGGTTCATTCGGTCTTATGCTACTAGAGGCATATATACATACAGGCTATCATGTTTTAAAAGTGAAACATGTTGCTAGTTCTCGCACATAAAGGCTCATCCTGTTGCATACATAACATGAGCTGTTAAAACCACATCCTTGCATTTTATAAAAAGAAAATTTTGCATACTTGTCAAAACATAATCTTTAGGTAAACATAGTAGGTTATCTTGTTTTAAGAACCATTTTGCATGTTTAAGATTTGTACATTCGCAGTAGGGTCTCACTTTGAATATATTCAACTTGGTTGGGCACTACACCACTGTAAATGTTTTGACTTGTTACTAATACATTTGTCTACGTTTATTTCCTTGCCTTAAGCTCGCTTCAAGTTGCTTGGAATGTATTTGACAGTTCTCAAACCTTAATACATTGCATAGTTAGTTTGGGTACCTCTTAATGTAGTTGGAGCATTTTCTTACGTATGTATATTTGCATGTTGGATTTGGTGATTAAAAGCAATCACATATATATGTATTAATTACTGTATAGATTGAAGGGTTTGGAACACTATCCCATTTAGTTCTTAAACAGGGAATTATTTGAATCTTTAGTAGGCTTGGAAACTTACACTGCTCCCCATATAAATGAGTACTACACTTTGAGTTTGGCACATTTGGCCATATCACTTTTGTTGTTTCACACATATATTTGAATGTTGGTTTTGGGTTTAAAATCAACTATATATTTTTACTGCATTCCCCTGTAGTACTTATGGAGACTACTAGCCTACATACCTTGGCACATTTATGTTAGAACCTGTTCATGTCAATAGATTGGTTAGTTTAGGTTATAGAAAAAGTTCTAGCACGGTTCCAGTCGTCTCCGTTTTGTTCGGTTTATACATATGAAGTTACCATGCTATGTCTATTTTGGCAGTTAGGATACCTCATTGACAATAATATAAACTAGCACTACAATAACGGAATTCATACGTCCTAAACGCTAGAAGTTATTAGAAGAATTTCCATTGTCATGCATGCTTTGTTCTGGTTGACATTTTGCTGTAATACTTGCCAATATGATTATTCCTTTCTAAAACATGTAGTATATGCCACCAGCGTAACATGCATTAGTTTTATTTTGGATCCATGCAATTATCCCAAAAGAATATATATGGCATACTTTTGGAACCGCCTGTACTGTGTATTTGGAACAAATGTTCCACTTAACCTTGCCTTCCATGTAGCTGTATTATAAGGCGCATACCCACTTGTTTTCAGTTGCATGCATGTAATCGATTCACTTTGGTATTTATTTGACAGTTCATGGGTTATACTCAAATAATTATATATTCGTTGGGATTAAACTGGTTATCCTTTGTGTTTATCGAAGTGCGCTAACTTGAAATAAGTTTAATCCTGACTCGGGTGTTTTGTGTATTTTGCATGGGACACTCGGGTCAGACCCTAAGTGTTCCAGGTTTAGAAATATCAGCTGGAAAAACGGGAAAGGATGTGAAGACATGGAGACGCATGCGCGCGCTAAGCTCAGAAAAATAAAAGAGTAAATTTTGGTTCATTAACATTTATGTATAAAATTTATATTATCTTCCGCTGTACAAATTTGTAAAACTCTGATATTTATATGAAATTTTAGTCCGCTGCAATTATTGTGCTCTGTGATTCTGTATCAATTCTGTTTAAACTGTGTAAGCCAAAAACAATCTGACGTTTTGAACGGCTCGAGTTGGTTTAATTACCGACTTGAGGCGGGCAAAAAGCCAGGTCGTTACACCCATCATATTTGAGTGTTTATAAACTCCTACCGATACAGTGGATCAAACTGATCGACCAGAACCCATAAACAACACAACCAAGAAATCTTCACAATATAAAACAATTTTTTATATCAATAACAAATACGTTCACTCGTATATATACACTCAACTCAATCTAGGGTATTACTAACCCCATCTCTACTGAGTTACGCCACAGAGCCAAGGTAATTCTTAACTTAACCTAATGCTCTGATACCAATTGTAATGACCCAAAGTTCTGGTCCAATTTCAGCTGACCAAAAACACAAGTCCAACCCCAAATTAAACTGAAAATCAGGAAATTAATAGAAAGAAAACAGAGGGTGAGGAAATATAAGATAGAAACTTAGAATAGAAGAAGAAGAAGAACACAACATCAGAGTAACACGAACCTCACAGCGGAACGAATAACATTTAATAGATTACATATCCTTGAAATAAAATCAGTATATGTATACAATAACATTATCGGAGTACAACACTTACAACACAGCGGAAATAACTATAGCTATATAATCCTGAAGCCTCCTGCTCCAAGCTCTTCTAGTATATCTGTAAATCCCGACTACTTGACTGCCCATACAAATTTAGGCACCAAGGAGTTTAGGGAAACAAACAAATAAACTTCGGGTCAGTCATGGGACTGGTGTGAGTAAAACAGTTTAAAAACAGTTTGAACAAGTAAACGATATCTCATAAGAACACGCCGTATAACGGAACGGGTTTTTCCCTTATGAGAATCCAAATTATCTTTATATCAAAAACCTTTTGATATTATAATAATGTCTATCAACCACAATATAATAATCATCTAGCAGAAACGCTTTCATCTCACGTTCTACATATATAGTATACAATCAAAACCGCAAGCACGTATTGGGTAATGGATTTCCAACTATGACAAGGTATGGAACCACCTTTCGCTCTCTAGAGAGGAATACACTGGGTTCAACAAGAACATCTTGCAACCCGGCCACACATGACCGACCACTCATTTCGCTTGATTGTATCGAACGTATATCACCAACGGTTGGGATCAACAACTGTTTCTCGAATGGGACAGCATCAATAATAGATTTTTAGAAATAAATGAAACTCTAGATCAGGTGATTATACACCCTACTTCGGTGCGACCGACTTAGCCATGCTGCCTGCCCGATTTATGTCATTTACCGGTTGATGAGGCTTGAGGTTACGCTTCATCATCACATCGGATTCACTTTGAATGCCACATTGTCAGATCCATCGAAAATCACTAATTGACGTCTACAACAGTACATTACGTGTTAGCTAAAGAAGTTTCCTTCTCCGCTTCCACTCTTGGTACAGTTGAAGAAATCAATGTACGTGACCTTTCCGGAAATACTTTGTCAGACATCCATCCATGCAAGTCATCCAGGAACAGGATGAACCGAAGGCACTATTCAATACATCCATCTTAGGCATTGTTATCTAAGACTTATACAATAGCCCTTGCGCTTTACTCCGTCTTCAATTATCTTTGGCATATATGATTCGCAACGCTTATGCCAATACGGAGTGGTTCTTTGGATAATAATCCAATAGGTCTCTCCATATTAACAACGTTAAAATGGTCAAAACTTCGATAGTCTGTGATTTAACTATCAAAGAAAAACAGGTGTACAAACAACAATATTATTTCCAGGAGAAAATTGTAACGACCCGTGTTTTTTGCACTCGAATATGTAAATTAATTTATTTAATTTAAATGTTATATTTGGAATGTAGATGGAAATTAATATTTAAATCGTTATTTAAATAGAGTTCGAATGTTATATATTTATATAATTATAAATCGAGCTTGAAAATGGCGTGCAGTTCGTAAATTTGAATTTTTAACTTCAACTGAGTATACAGGATTCGATATAAGTTGGATTTTTGTGAAACAAGAAACGTTGGAACCGTATTGACGATAATTTTCATATGAAAGAGAAAAATCCAGATTTCGTGTTGTTGATAGTAAGTTAGGGCCAAAACAAAATTTGAAAAAAATGCTGTGGAAATCGTTATTAAAATATCGACCTTTAAAATGGCCGTTTTGCAAACGGACTCATATTTCGATGAAATCAGTTTCATTGGAACCGTATCACCAATTTATTGTCAGAAAATCAAACTGCATGGCAAACTGATGTTGTATGTGGCCACGATAGCAGTAAACGCCCGTTCAAATTCTATAGCGCGCATTCAAATAAATATAAGGAGTATTTGGGCGTAACTTGAGCAGACAATCGAATTAGGCCACAGAACCAGTTCCGTTGAGTTCGTATCGTCGATTAGAGTCAGGATAGGTATATAGTTTGTTATTTTTAGAGATCGAAAAATTTGGCGTTAAAAAGGGTAGGGCGGTTCGGGGTAAAAACAGCCTATCGGGCAAACAGTCTCAGAATGCGACGAAACTAGTGCCGTTGGGTTCGTATCAAAGAATTATTGTAGGATTTGAAAGTTTCAAGTTAATTCGATTTATCTGGTGATCGTGAAAAAAATGTGTGTTTATTTCTGGTTTTATAAAGGAAATTTTTTCATACGACCTCGGATTTTGACGAAACTTGTCCTATTGGATCCGGAATACCTTTTTACACTAAGATTAGCCTTTTTATCAGAAGATGGGAATCGTTTGTAGTAATTTTTAACGTGATTTCTCACCAATGAAATATTCACACATTATAATATTATAAAACTATCCCACCATTTCACTTTTCCTCTTTGATTTGCTTACGTCCTCCCAGTTAGCTTACGCCCCACATTTTTCAATTGCTTGCATCCCAATCCATATACAAACCGTGACAGCCAAGGATTTATTTTGAAATCTTCACCCAACGGACAGCTACTCTATTTTCTCTGCACAGCTATAACCTAGACAGCTTGCTCCCCACGTATTTCTCTCCTATATATTGACTTCTCTCCATTCGTTCTCTTGTGGTAAGTACAACCGAAGCTTTCCTCTTATTTACAAACTCTCCTCTCATTAAACAAAAAAAAAGAGAAGAAGAAATAAGGAACTGGAGCGAGAAGAGGAAGAACGCAGTAGGAGGGGGACGTGGGAAACTGTGGTGTGGAGGAAAGAAGTGAGACTTGAGTGGAAGGCGGAGGGGACTGAGGCGTTTCAGTCGGGGCTGGTGGATGGTGGTCCGGTGGGTCATCAAGCCGCGGCAGTGTGAAGAAGGACGGTGAAGTGATGGACCAATGGTGGAGTTTGTTTTCAGTGATGAATATGGTGACATTGTTTTGAAGAATGGTAGAGGAATGAGGGTAGTGGAAGGACGCAGTCATGGAAAATGTGGTGGAGCTGTTGTCTGTATGTTTCGAAAGCAGGAGAAGGAACGGTTTGTTGTGATGCTTGGAAATAACGAAGAGAGGGGCAAAAATGAGAGAAAGCAGCTGGGTTTTGATGCGAGAAGTACAAACGTATGGCTCTTAAGCATTTGATTTGCGGAAGGGAAAAATAAACAGTAATCTATTTAAAGTTTAATTAAAAAGCTTGGTCTAGTTAATAAAATAATAGCAATTAATGTTGGACTCAATTTTTGGTGCAGGTGTTTTGATCCTGCTGAGAACGTCCGGAAAGAAACAGAAGGCCATACTCTTTTTATAAATGTAATTTGTAAATTTTAATACATGATTTAGGAAATCAATATTTAACTAAAATTCGGATAGGAGTAATGAAAACAAACAAAGGCAGAAGTATAATGATGATAATATAGAACTCATGACAAAATCATTTTGAAACAGAAGCAGTAAGAATAACGAGTCCAGTTTATTTTTTTACAAACAAAATAACTATATGTATTAGGGCTTAATTATTTAATTTAATTTGTTTAATTTAAATTAATAACTCGTACGTCTCTGATCAGAATTGGATCAAAGAAGCTATGCTGGTACCGGTACGATGAACATTACATTCTGGATCCAGTCTGGACAGTCCTGGAATTATCCGAGAATTTTAATTAAATTAAACATTAGTTTAATTTAATTAAACAAACCGCTCAGCGACAAGTAAATCAGGTGAGTTAAACTCACTCAGTTACCCTTTTTATATTTTATATAAATTGGGTATTTTTATTTTGTGTGCTCTGCTTGCCAATGGTTGACTGCTTTGCTAGTTATCTAACTGTTGATTTAACCGATGAAATTAAACTATGTTTAATTTCAATGAAATTCCAAATCGTTATTTTAACGATTGGATCCAACGGAGGTAACTCACCCTGTTGGTCACGTTTATTTATAAGCGTGCTTAGTTGTTTGAATTGTTCGGTTATTTGATTGGTGCTAAATGGTTGTTATTTATTATCAGTTGAATGTGATTAATTTGATTTGTTAATTTCGACTACATGTTCCACATCTGGTTGGTTTAGGCTAATAAGTGGGATTGGTTGGGTATTTGGCAAAGTATGGCCTATTAAATCAATTGTTTACAAATGGTGGTTCACCGTCAGGTGAATCGATAGAGTTGAGGTTAAAAAAATTTATTTTAACCAGAGTTAGATTTTGAATTATAATATTTTGAATAAAAGATATTAAAGAGATAAATAAATATTTTATTTATTTAAGACCTTGATTTGTTATTAATTTTATAAAATAAATGCTGATGTTAATCAAATTTACAAGTAGGAGTATGAGAGGGGAATCGAGTGGTTAAACTTTGATAATTGTTGTGTAAAGGGAATAATCAATTGGATTATTTAAATTAATTATATACTTAATAAATTTAAAGTGTGGATTAAGTGGAATTGGTTAATAAAATAAATCGAGTTTTTTTTTGAGAGAATTAAATTGACCGTTTTGAATGGATTATCAAATTAATGTGTGTGGATTAAAATAGTTGGTTAAATATTGTTTAAATTCAAATAAGATTTTAAAAAAAGGAATTGCCATTAATTTAGTTAATAGGGGAATTAACTACTGAGGTAGTTAATGATTGAAATAAACTATTATTCTAATTAACTTAGAAAATTACTTTGTAATTGAGATGCATTTAAGAAGGAACGATTTTGGAAAATAAAATCCAAGAGAACGGTGAAAGGAGTTATGAACAGGTTTTATGTTAAACTTGAGTTTTATACCAAAGTTATAAAGAGAATTTTTGGCCAATACGATAGCTTAGATTAGACGGACCCAATATTTGGGTTAAGTAAAAGAAGATGGGGATAAAAGGATCGATATAGACCAGTGTTATATATACTTGAGGTTCAAGATGGGAAAGCGAAATTTTAGGTTAATGTTACTTAAAAATTTGGATTAAGCAAGGAAGGGGAATTGAAATAAGATTCCTAAGTGGGTAATGCTTAAATATATGTTTGAAAGAAGATTGGTAAAACTGATTTTGGGTAAAGAAGTGGGTCGTAGAGTTGTATAACCAAATCCAAATTATAAAGGGAAATGGTTTTGAGACTAGAATAGAATAGTGGTTTGATTACAGCTTATATTTGTCCAAGGATGAGAACGGTGTTGATCAAGGTCTGAGAGGTAATTAAAATACCCCAACTTGAACAACATCGGGATTATCCGAAGATAGTATTAGTTGGTAATCGTAAGAGACGTTAGAGGATATGTTTTGAAAATCTAAATAGCGATTTTAGCGTTGTTGTTATAATATATGTTTTGTGAACCTAATATAGCGATTGTAGCGCTTTTGCTATAGTAAATGGGTTGTAAACCTAAACAGCGATTATAGCGCTGTTGTTTTGTAAATCTAAATAGTAATTATAACGCTATTGTTATAACATATGTGCTATAAATTTCTTTGTTAAAACTAATGGATTTCCGAATTTAAAGGATGATTGGAAAGAAGATTTAAGTGGGAAATTGAATATAGTTATTCGAGCTAGAGTTAGTCAAATATAGTTTTTTCAAGATGAGTGCCATTTCGTACGACTGCTAGCGTAATTCGCAGGGCTGCAGATAGCCTACGGCGGTCGGATGTTTCCTGAGGGAATCAGGCGTAACCATTGTGATCGCTGCGATCTAGAGTCAAGCGAATGGAGTTAAGTTGAATATTAGTTAATCGATAGGAGTTAAATAAGTCAAGTTAATCCGTTAGAATAAACCAGTTAGAGTTAATAAATTAGAGTAATCGATTAGAGTTAAATAGAATTAGAGTTATTCAAATCTCGTATTTTTGAATATTAAAAGAGTTAAGAAGTTTTAAAAGTAAATCAGTTTATTAAAGGCCAAGTGATGTTGAATACTGAACCAATGAACTCATTGGAGTGTCATGATTGAAACACTGTATATTTTGATAGTTAAAACACCGACTATCAAATCATGTCCAATACGATTGTTGGTATGGAAAGACCGGGATCGAATTTATATTCGAAAACCATTCCGTCCAACAGATACGCGAAGAGATCAGAAGATGATCGAGATGGAGCACTGAAGACCGTGGATTTTCATGAACGGAAGAACCACTAACATTCTCTGCCTGGCAAGCAGAGATAAGTTGTGATTCTGTCATGGTTGGATTCTACGGGTTGCAAGGACTTCTCGCTACTGATCCGTGGGGTGATTCCTATATGGATGCAGTAGGAGAGTACCTTCGGTTCATCCTGTTCCTGGATGAATTGTATGGACGGATGTCTGACAGAGTATTTCCAAAGGGTCACGTACGTTGATTTCTTCAAAAGTGCTGTAGTTGTTGGCGGAGAATTGTCGTTCTCTTAGCTTCTAACTTGAGTATTTTTGAGGACGTCAATTAGTGATATCTGACGGATCTGACGATGTGGCATTCAAAGTGAATGGTGATCAGATGTTTCAAAAACAAACTCTGACCTCAAGCCTCATCAACCGGGAAATGACAAAAATCGGGCAGGCAGCATGGCTATGTGGGTCGCTCCCATTAGGGTGTATAATCACCTATCTAGAGAAAATCTTATTTGCTTCTTTAATCTATGTTTCGATGCTGTCCCTATTCGGGCAGACGGTTGCTGATCCCAACCGTCGGTGATATACATTCGATACACTCAAGCGAAATGAGTGGTCGGTCATGTGTGGGCCGAGTTGCAAGATGTTCTTGTTGAACCCAGTGTATTCGTCTCTAGAGATACACTATCGGCAGGTGGTCCCATACCTTGTCATAATTGGAAACCCAATCTCCAATAAGCGCCCGCGGTTTTGATTGTATACTATATATGTGGAGCGTGAGATGCAAGCGTTCCACTAGATTGATAATTACTTGTATTTAGACATTATTTAATATCATCAAAGATATTGGTTTCAAAGATGGTTTGGGTTATCGTAAGGTAAAAACCGTCCGTGTTTATGTGTGGATTCGGTCTTACGATTATCCTTTGTTTTTGAAAGATTTTGAACCTTAAAATCAAGTTGGATGGTTTACCCTTAATACTGTGCGAGTTTATCTCACTCTGGTTCACCAGACTGACCCGGTGTTTTGTAAATGCTCGGGTTAGCCCGGGTTGACAGGGTCAGGTTATCAAAAGCTGTGAAGAGACGAGCTGGAGATGTTCAGACGTATGATATTACTATTCCGCTGTGTTTTATATGAGGACAGGCTACTGTCCAGATGTGTGATACTCTGATAAATGTAAGTATTTCAAAAGTTTTAAATAAAGATTTACTTCTGTATTATATTTTGTTCCGCTGCGATGTGTGACTCTGTGTGGTGTTGCTTTCTTCTTCTTCTTCTATTCAATATTTCTACCTTATCTATTCTCACCCTCTAACTTCTTTCTATTAATGATCTGGAATGTTCGATGTCTGAATGGTCAACACGGTAGTTTGATGTTGATTTTCGGAGTCGAAAATCCCTGGGTCGTTACAAAAATTATATTGATCAATTATCAATCATATATATATATATTTCCTTGTTTTCTATGTTTAGAAAATATTCATTATTAACACTGGAAAACGTTTCCAATTCTAATCCATATTTCCAATTTCAATATTTGATTACTTTTCTGATTCTATTTGGAAAAACATTTCCAAATCTTCTTTACTTGGATTTAAACAGATGTTTAAATCAACATCGCGGCGGCAACTCAAACCACTGTACTTATTTACTAAAATCACTTAACCACTTTCACTCTCGAACCTTAACCATTTCTAAATTTAAAACGAAGTCAATCAAGTTGGGGTGTAATTACCTCTCAGACCTTAACTGAACAACATTTCAATTCTCGAAATAGGGTAAGTTCATCTTTTAACCCTTTAACACATCCATACGTAACTCTCTTTCGAATCATCTCTATTCTATAATTCTATCCTTCGAATAAACTATATTCGACTAACTCTTATCAATTAACTCTATTGGACTAACGCTATTAGATTAACTTTATTGGACTAACGCTATTGGATTAACTCTATTGGTCTAACGCTATTGGATTAACTCGTTTCACTTAACTCCTTTTGAATAAACTATATTCGTTAACTCCTTTAACTCTATTCGAATAAACTATGTTCGATTAACTCCTTTGATTCTATTTGAATAAACTATATTCGATTAACTCCTTTGATTCTATATTCGAATAAACTATATTCGATTAACTCATTTGATTCTATTCGAATAAACTATATTCGATTAACTCATTTGATTCTATTTGAATAAACTATATTCGATTAACTCATTTGATTCTATTCGAATAAACTATATTCGATTAACTCCATCGAATAACTAAATTCGATAATTCCTTTCGAATAAACTATATTCGATTACTCACTTCGATTAAACTAATCGATAACTCTTTTCGATTAAACTATAATCAAATAAACTAATATTCGATAACTCTATTTAAATAACTCTAGTTCGATTTAACTCTATCGATTTACTCTAACTGATTAACTCTTTTAACTCAATTTATTCTAACAAGTAAATATCTCCTTTATCTCTATTTATTTTAAACAAATAAATATCTCCTTTGATCTCTATTTATCTTAACAAATAAATATCTCCTTTTATCTTCTCTATTTATTTCCTAAATAAATAACCCCTTTTCTTTTATTTATTTCCTAAATAAATAAATCCTTTTTCTTTTATTTATTTCCTGAATAAATAAATAATCCCATTGAATCTATTTGTAAATGTTCTACAAATATTTCCTTTCAATTCTATTTGTACATCACTTACAAATATTTCCTTTTATTATAACTTATCCTTCGATTTTATAATTATTTTCTTTTATAAAAATCCTTTTCCTTTTCTATATAAAATCCATCGATTTCATATAAATAATTCATTTTCAAAAATACACTTTGAAAATCCCCTTTCCCACATCCAGTATTTCTTATGGTATTTAACATACCATATAACAACGATAAATATCGTCCAAACATGCATAATCAACAACAGATTATATATCACATCATATATCACAATATATGAATCACGGTAAAATAAATGTTGAGGAATCCAGTTGGATTCCTCCAACTTGTTTCCCTGCATCCACAAATGTTACACAATAAAATCAACATCACTTTTAGTTCCATATAATATATTCTGTTAAACAGAATCAATATAGAAATTCAACTAACTGACTAGCAGTTCAATCAAACAGTCAACACACAATCAATCAACCAATATTTAACAGTTCTAAAAATACAACATGAAATTATAACTGTTCAGAGTTAGTGAGATTTACTCACATTGGCTTTTCATCGTTAAAGAACGATAAACTGTTGTTTGATTTGAATCAAACAATTTATTTCGCCATACATTCAAACGAGCACCGATCCACTTCCAGTCAGTGTCATTTGTAGCTCTCGTCCATACGGTCCCAACGCAATTTACGGTTCGTCAATTTGATAGCGTATGAGGAAGTAACGTAAATTCTACGTTAAGATACAATTTAAATTAAATAAAACTTGAAATTCCTATTTCTAATGGGCCTTAAACCCTTAACCTTTGGCCCACTCACCCTTTAAAAGCCCAACACCGTATAACCCATTCTTCCCTAATTCACAAGCAAACCCGTCGCTTCCAGTATTCCAATCATGGTCGTGTCTTCCACTGCCCTTTCCTCCTCCCCTACACCACTAAATCTCGAACCGAGATCACCGTTGTTCACCCCTTCATGAGCTCTTCCCCTCCACATCATCGGCAACGACTCCGAACCCTCCCTATTATCCAAGAAAATGTTGGATATTTTTTATTTGATTTTTATATTTATTTTATTGATTTTATTCTCGTTTCTGGTCTTTAAAAATCCCTGCGACCATATACGATACCCAAAAATCACCAAACTGGACATGTAGCTAGAGTTCGACATTACGGTCCTAACGAAACTGGTTTCGTCGAATTCTGACTCCGTTTGCTCACACAGCGTATTTTTAACCGTCGAAATATCGACTGTTTCCCACTCTAAAAATCCGTACGACCACACAGTGACTCTAAAAATCACGAAACTGGAAATCTATCAACTATTTGACATTGCAGATCCAACAAAATTAGTTTCGTCGAATTCCGACTTCGTTTACAAAAGTGGCTATTTTTAAAGTCCTAAATAACCCTTTTAAATATATAAATATATTTAAAAATAATTAAATTAAATGTTTATAAATAAATATTATCGTCTATATTCACAGTGGAATACCATACAGCTTCACAATATTCCTATATGAAATTTCTAACTGGATATTCACTTCTGGGTCAACCCGATATTCGATTTATATTGAAATTCCTTTTTAAAATATAAATAATTCCTTTATAAATTATAAAGGAATTCCACAACGACTTTTCTAAAATTTGATTTAGACGTGAATCAAAATCTACACGATGAAATCCCGATTTTTCTCTTCCACTAGAAAGATATACTCCACCACCTCCACACGTTTCTTGTTTCACAGAAATCCGGCTTAAAACGAATCCTGTACATTCAGTTGAAGTTCGAATTGCCAATTTACGAACTGCAGCGCCATTTCGAGCTCGATTTTAATTATAATATAATTATACGTTCAAACTGTCGTTCAAATAATATATTTGTTATTCTAATTCAATTCTAAACTGAATTAAATATCACAGATGATCCGGTTCACACCATATCGCCATTTCAGCCAATTCTAATTATTTCAGAATTAAATATATTATTTAATTTATTATTTTAATTAAATATTCATCATTATTTAATTCAATGACCATTTAATTCACTATATCACTATTTATATAATTAAATAAATTAATTATAATACCTCTGCCAATGCGGGTCATTACAGTAACGTAATACACAAAGCTATGCCTAAATAGGCTATGCTTTGATCATCATCCACAAGGCTCTGCTTTTCAACAAAAGCCTTGATCCATGCATCTTAGTATGCCACATTGTCAATCCCTACCATTCATTTTTGCCAATATATAACCTCTAAGCTCATACGTCTTAGAGAAGGGTATTAAGCAAGAGAATAAATTCTCCGCTACCAAAAAATATATATTAGTAGAAATCAACGGATACAATGTAAAGGAATACAATGTCAGACATACCATCCATTTACAAGTCTGTTCTGGGTTTGAATGAAACCGGAGGAACTTGTTTTCCTAGCATACCCGAACAATCAACAAATACGTCCGGACAACTACCATTGTAGCCCCTTCAAGATAGCTACTCCAATCACGGGCATCAGTAGTCCTCATCCATTCGATGTGAAGATCGTCGGTCTTGCACCATCTTCAATCTCTTCGGCTATTAGTCGTCGTATTCATTATTCAGAATGGGTTAAACCCGGTCTTTCCGAATAACTCACGTAATTTAAAATCAAGTGCTGTAAAAACACATCCAATGCCTCATTCTAATTCAGAATATTCTTTCAGTAAAATATTCCCAATATTAGGGAAAAGTCCCCGTTAATTTTATCAAAGATAAATCCTTTAAAGTTAGCTTTTAAATCTCTAAATCATTACTTAAAAATTATTCAAATTTAAGAAGTTAATCTTATCTTTAACTAGGTTAAAGAATCGATGTCATTTAAAACACAGTTCACGATAAACCTAAAATCATCTTCACTTTATTCCAATTACTAAATATAATTCGAAAACTCTATTAATCTTAATTAAAAGATTTATTCTTTTTACACGGGGTTTTAAGAATAGTATTATTTAAGACACCATTCACGATAACCCAAAATCCAATTTATTTATTTTAAAACATAGGATTATCTTTCTAGTTAATAACTAGTTCATTTTGATAAAAATATGTTTTACCTTCACAAAATTGGGGTTTTCCATCTTAAAATCTTTTTAAATCATTTATTATGATTTTACATAATTTTTGTATATTTTAAATAATTTTATTAAGGCCTTTACAGTCGATTTCCATAAACGGTCATCGAACTGCACTTATAGCAACCTTTTCAAAAATTGATTTGGACATAACTCCAAATGTAACCTTTAGATTTCAAAACTCTTATATTCATTGGGAAGCTCATTTCGATACGAACCCAACGGTTCTGGCTTCAGGAGAATCCGACGGTCGGACTCCCGTTACATCAATTTGAATATTCTTTATTCTTATCATATTTAAATATTTATATTTTCAAAATATTAGATTTATAAACCACTTCCTTTTGTATTAATTTTAAAGTTAAATAAATCGATCGATAAACCCGTTCGGTTTAAAAATAGCATCCCTACATAACACGTCCTCATACTTTATATTTTTGTACCCATTCTAAAACGGAAATAAAAAATCATAATTTTATTTTACACTAAAAATTATTTTAAAATATTCAGAATTTTAAAATATTCTTTATTTACAAACTTCTTTACTTCAAAATATTCTTTATATAAAGATGTTCTTCATTTTAAAAAAAATATATTTTATTACAAATATTCTGAATCGGAATATGACTCAATCAATTATCATATAAATTCAGTTATATGGATTTCAAACATTGCATATATCCAATGATAATGATAAACAATCACCAAACAATACATTCACATCCAAAGTGAGATTTATAACTGTGTGAGCATTAAAATAAATAAATAAATAATGCTCAACACAGACGGCCAATCCATCGAGTGACAATTAATTAAATATTGGGGCTAGTGTATATCAAATGTCGTCCCAACACCCGGGTGGGGTTTCAACCAACATAATAGATAATTTGTGCACTTGGGCGATGTGTGAAAAATTATCGTCCCAATCACATAAACAAGTCGGACAACTTGTAAATGGAAGTGTAACATTTCAACAATGAGAAATTTCAATCATTCCTAAATACGAAACAAAGATGTATACTTTTATTGTTCACCTAATCCATTTTAATATCTAATTCTTTTTAATGCATATAAAAGGACAATAAAAATATAACACTAAAATCTATTCTTTTATTATCTCTAAAATGACAATAAAATCAAACATTTAAAACTTGTTCTTTTTGTTTCATATAAAATGACCATAAAATGTGACATTTAATTCCACTCTTTTTATTGTCTTTAAAAATGACAACAAAAATGTAACTTTCAATTCTATTCTTTTATTTTAACTAAAATGTAAATAAAAATGTAATTCTTTAATCTATTCCTTTATTTACATCTAGAATGTAAATAAAAAAAACTATAACTTTTTAATCTACTCTTTATTCACATCTAAATTGTAAATAAAAATGTAGCTTTTTAATTTAATCTTTTATTTACGTCTAAAATGTAAACAAAATGTAACTTTTATTATAATGTTTTGGTAACATCCAATTTTGTAAACAAAATGCAACTTCTTCCTACGGTGTTGATTTTGCATCAAAATATGCATATAAAAATGAAATCTTTACTAAGTTGTTTATTTGCATCTAAATATGCAAATACAAATGAAATCTTTTTCTAAATGTTTATTTGCATCTAAATATGCAAATAAAAATGAAATATTTTCTACGTTTTTTATGTGCATCTAAATATGCAAATAAAAATGAAATCTTTACTACGCTGTTTATTTGCATCTAAATATGCAAATAAAAATGAAATCTTTTTCTAAATGTTTATTTGCATCTAAATATGCAAATAAAAATGAAATCTTTTTCTAAACGTTTTGTTTGCAACTTAATTTACAAACAAAAATGTAACCTTTTAAACCATTTATACTTCTATTCAATATACAAAATAAAAATGTATATTCATTCTAATGTTTATGTTTACATCTAAAATGTAAACAAAATGATGATTTTAATTCTAATGTTTTGTTTGCATCTAAAATTGCAAACAAAAATATGATTTTCTTATACCAAAGCATATTTGCGTTAGAGAATGCAAATAAAAAAATATTTTATATCTCAAAGTGTATTTGCATAAAAGAATGCAAATAAAAGAACATTTTAATTTTATATGTATATTTGCATAAAAGAATGCAAATAAAAGAACATTTTAATTTTCTATGTATATTTGCATAAAAGAATGCAAATAAAAGAACATTTTAAATTTTCTAAATATATTTGCATACAATAATGCAAATAAAAGAACATTCTTTATTTTGTAACGTATATTTGCATTAGCGAAATGCAAATAAAAGAACAATTTTATTTCAATGTATATTTGCATAAAAGAATGCAAATGAAGGAATAACTTTTTAATTCATCGTTTATTTGCATCAAAGAATGCAAATAAAAGAATAACTTTTTAATTCAATGTTTATTTGCATCAAAGAATGCAAATAAAAGAGTAACTTTTTAATTCAATGTTTATTTGCATCAAAGAATGCAAATAAAGGAATAACTTTTTTAAAATCATTGTTTATTTCAACTACGTTCTAACCCAAATGCTATTTTTTTTATTTCATTAACATGTTTAAACAAAACGAATATTTCTAATTCACTAACATGTTTTAAAAAAAATTACAATGAAAAATGTACTTTTTAATTGTCAACTAAATGACGGTGAAATAATGTCCATTTTAATTCTAACAAATTTAACATTGAAAATTGTCCTTTTTAATTCTAACAGAAACAATGAAAATATTGTTCCTTTCAATTTCAACAATAAAAATGATTTTATTATTGGCAAATCAATCCACAACGAAAAGGGTATATTTTGATTCAACAATTGTGTTTTCAACAAATATCATCACATCAACACATCCACATAACAACATCAATCAATTCAGATTTCATAGAAATCAACAATATGAATTTCACAACATACATATATAGAATTCACATGGCGAGGAATAATTTAATTTTAGTAACTAAATATAGAAATCTCACCTTCGCTAAATTCTGAATTTTTGTTCACGCTCAGATTTGGCTAAATTTTCAAAAGTGTTCTATTTCAGATCTAGCCAACTCCATCGCGTAGATCTCGTTTTTCTGGTTCCAACGCAACTGGAATTTCTGAATTTCGATTTCTAACGAACAAGATATTGTATTATAAACATTGGATATTTAAATATATAATTAATTATTAGTTAAAACTTAATTACATTGTTCAAGGGAGTTAAACCCGTCATCTTCTCTTTAGCGATGCCTGTACGAAATTGAACCCATCCGCATCAAAACAAAAGCCACCCGCGCCGCCCATTGCTGGTCATCGGATTCCGATCTGATTGCGCCACGCCATAGCCATCGACTCCACCTACCTGCGCCCGACCGCCATCGAGCTCGGTGGGCCCTATCACACACAGTTCCCCTTCAAAGCCGACGACTTCTAGCTCAGAATTCGTGAAATCCGCATAGATATATCTGATCATGTCCGTTGATATTATAGAGTTCATGAAGCTCTTTGTTTTTGTCTTTGGAAGTGCTTGCATTCATTGTGTGGATTCAAAGAAAAGGGGAGGAAAACTATAGAGCACGCTGGCCATTGAAAGTAGAAGGGGGGCGGCGGCTTAAAGTTCTGATTAGGGTTTGATTGAAATTTTCTACTATTTATATTATTTTAATGCTATTTTAACAAATAAATCCCTACATCTTAAACTAATCTGATTTCAGTCCAACTGGAGTTGACCCTACCCAATAGCCCCCATTCCGGATCCAATGAGCTAGGTATTGTCAGCCCAAACGACTGTCTGTGGCCTGTTTTATTTAATTTAATATTTAAATCATTTATTTAATTAATTCCAGCTTACATTTAAATTCACTGGGGCCACATATGAGCTCAGAAAATTCCAGAAAAATTATTTCTGGCTTTGTTTTAACGATACGGTCCTAACAAAACTAATTTCGTTAAATTCTGAGATTGTTGGAAAAATGGCTATTTTCAAGTCGATTAAATTTGATAAATTTGACTGAAATTGACAAAACACATTTTCGTTAGCCACGCTCACATATTAATTCGAAAAATTACAAAAATTGAAACCTAGCAATAATTTAACATTTCGATTCCAACAAAAGTGGTTTCATCGAAAACGGAGATTTGAAAAATGGTCTTTTATACGGGCTATAAATTATACTATAGCAACTATTCTGAATATTCAACTGGCCATATCTTTTGATTCCCGCTATGAAATTTCGATTTTTTGGATTCGTTGGAATGATAATTTCAAGCAGATTTAGATATTTGTGGTCTCACTAAAATCCGTTAAATTATGAATCCGGTACATTCGGTCAAAGTACAGGTTTGACTTTTCAAACTACCGTACTATTTCTAATTCCTTTAGAAATCAAAATGAATACATTTGCTCTAACTTCGATTAAAATAAATTTTTAATCATTATTATTTAAAATAAACCATTTTAAATATTAAATTTTCATTAAATTTCTAAAATAAAAATTTTAAATTGGTTCAGAAATTGCGGGTTGTTACAATCTTCCCCACTTAAAATCTTTTCGACCTCGAAAAGGAATGTAGCTAAAAGTCGCTTAATTAACCAACTAAATTTTCTTTTCTTATCAATTTAGTTCAATATTAAATTAGATTTATCTAATTTATCATTCTTTCTCATATTGGTTAAATTAATTATCATACTAACATTTTAATTAGTTTAAACTAATTATCAAACATCACAACCAGCAATCAATTAGGTGATTAACTTTCTATAACTTTTTATATATAGTCAAAAATCATAATTTTAGTGCAAATCACAACAATGAACCCTATCTAGTTTTGGTTCTCATACCAGTCAATTGGAAATATATAGATATTCCGCTTTCGTGACTCGAACATAAATACTGATGATGATATCTATATCACCAGAATCATCTCCGGGTGACTAGAGTGTGATTCTATATCTATCTAGTATATTTGGGACTTCTTATAAACGTGGATCAGACGTATATTAAAATCTCTATATACTCGATTGTCCAAATTAAAATATAATAATATCTCAAATACGTATTTTAAGAAAAAAATTCAAAACTAAATTTGTTTTTATTTTAAAAAAAATGCACTCTTCAGAATCATTCTAGGATACTACTGATCCCATCTCTAACGAGCCATTCTTTTATAGGGTATTATTAATCCTACCTCTGATGAGTCTTTTGTTCAATTCTAACGAGTTGTACCCCAAAGATTTGAGCTAACCAGAGCTCTGATACCAAATGTAATGACCCGAAAATTCCCACCCTTTGAATCGACCATAAACCACACAGGTTTGAACCAGAAGTCGGACATCTTCGAATACTTTAACTTTGGGAATACACTACATTAGAACAGATAACAGAAGACTTTTATTACATCATGATAATATAACATCAGAGTACATAATATACCAGAGTACATTAATAAATAATACAGCGGAAGATAATTTACAAAGGATTTAATACAATGTAGTGGAAATAACTAAACCGATACAACGGAAGCCTATCCACACTCTGGACACAGCTTTAAGCTTCGATCCAGAATCCTGCTTAATATATTTGCAAAACAAGCTACTCGACTGCCCATGTGGAAAAGAGGGCACCCGAGTTTGCAAGTGAAACAAACTACAGGTCAGTCATCGGACTGGTATGAGAAATCTTTCCTAACTTATATAACAATATGGCTAATCACAGGACCACGCCGCTAACGCGGAACGGTTTTACTCCATTGGATTGCCAGTGCATAAATAAGTAAATCGTTAAACAACGCAATGCTTTTTAGAAAAATGAAACCATTATAAGACTCAAGTCCCATCACACAGTGCAACGCAAACCAGAGGATAGAGTTTTACCTTATAATGGTCAAAAATGTTTGATACGATAAAACGGATTTGATATTATTATTAGTGTACACATGTTTCAAAAACATTTCAATCATAATGTATCAATCATAGATGACATAGCTACCATATATTATGTCGCCATACTAGTTATACAATTAAAACCACATGATGTCGTATTGGAAGTTGCATTTCCATCGTGAGTCAAGGCTAGGAACGATCTCCGGACCGATTCGAGACACTCTAGCAATGTCTCGGGATCACACCTACGGGCAACCCTTAGATACAGCAGGGCCGGTCCATAAATACTTTAGTGGATTGGCAATTCCTAAACACACGCTTCCCGATCCTATTGGACCTATAAATTGGCCATTGCGACCAATAAAAATCCGAGGCGCCTCAATCCATCACCACTTAAGTAAAAATGTCGGGCTGTGCAAAAACCCAAACACCCCTTCTAGCTAGAAAGAAACGTGTGCACTCCCTGCGTTCCTTTGTCCTGTTTTTGACTCTACCGGGGTGTGAGGCTCGCGAGGTAACGTAATACACAAAGCTATGCCTAAATAGGCTATGCTTTGACCATCATCCACAAGGCTGTGCTTTTCAACAAAAGCCTTGATCCATGCATCTTAGTATGCCACATTGTCAATCCTTACCATTCATTTCTGCCAATATATAACCTCTAAGCTCATACGTCTTAGAGAAGGGTATTAAGCAAGAGAATAATTTCTCTGCTACCAAACAGATATACATTAGTAGAAATCAACGGATACAATGTAAAGGAATACAATGTCAGACATACCATCCATTTACAAGTCCGTTCTGGGTTTGAATGGAACCAGAGGAACTTAATTCCTCGCATATCCGAACAATCAACAAATACATCCAGACAACTACCACTGTAGCCCCTTCAAGGTAGTGTAACGACCCAGAAAATCTGAACCAATTTAAAATTTTTAAATTGGCTAAAATAATGGATTTTAAATATTTAAAATAAATATTTTAAATAATGGCGATGAAAACTGAGTTTGAATCGACAATTGAAAACGAATATAATTAATTATAATTATATATAGAATTGAAAATGGCGCGGTAGTTCGATAATTCGATTTCAAACTTCAATTGAATATACCGGGTGCAAAACAATCCGGATTTTAGTGAAACCAAAAGTATTTAAATCTGTTAGTGAATATCTTTCTAACGAATCCGACCAATCGAAATTTGATAGCGGGAATCAAAAGGTATGTCCAGTTGAAAATTCTGAATAGTCGCTATGAAATTCAGGCCCTTAAAAATGGACATTTTGCAAATGACCTCGGATTTCGACGAAACCACTTTTGTTGGATCCGCAGGGTCAAGTTATTGTTAGGTTTCAAATTTCATAATTTTTCGAATCAATATGTGAGCGTGGCAAAAGAAAACGCGTTTGACCAGTTTCTGTTGATTTTAATCGACTGGAAATTGGCCATTTTTCAAACGGTCTCAGAATTTGACGAAACTAGTTTTGTTAGGACCGTATCGTCAATACGAAGCTAGAAAATATTTTTCTGGAATTTTTCTAGTTAGTATGTGACCCCGGTAATTTGAAATGTGCGTTTAAAATTCAATATAATGATTTAAATGAAAATTCAAAAGGAAACTGACTGTAACGATCAAATCAGCTTGCGATACATATCCCATTGTGTTCGGAATGGGGGTGAAACGCTATGGACGACAGGCGGTGGGCCTCGTTTCGAGGTCGAGTGTAAAAGTCAACCTATTTGCAAAAATAATAATTAAATAATATAAAAAAAATTCTCTCCCTCCCTTTATCTTCATTGCCCCCCCCCCCCGTTCGTTATAATTCCAAACAGAGAGAGAAAAAAAAAACCCTAAAACTATCGAGCCGCCGCACCCCCCTCGTCTCGACGCCGACGAAGAGCCGCCCCCCCTCGTCTCGACATCTGCGAAGAAGCCGCGCCCCCCCTTGAAGCCCTCGACCCTCTCGCGAAGACGTCGCGCCACCCCCCCCCCTCGAAGCAGCCCCTCCTGCCACCACCGATCGAAGACCCAAGCCGCCGACGCCTTCTTCCCCCCCCCCCTCGCAGCTTCGGTGAGCATTTTCCTTTTTTTTATTTTATTTTATTTCATTTTCTTTTTTTTTATTTCTGTTAAACTGATTGGTATAAAATAATTAAAACTGATTTGTTTAAATACTTAAAACTTATTTGTTTAAAATAATTAAAACTGATTTGTATAAAATAATTAAAACTGATTTGTATAAAATAATTAAAACTGATTTGTTTAAATAATTAAAACTGATTTGTTTAAAATAATTAAAACTGATTTGCAAAAATAATTAAAACTGATTTGTTTAAATAATTAAAACTGATTTGTTTAAAGTATTAAAACTGATTTGTTTAAAGTAAATAAAACTGATTTAGTTTGAAAATAAAACTGATTTTTTATAGAAAAGTATAGAACAGATTTTTTATAGAAAAGAATAAAATTGAATTTTATAAAAGATTTTAAAACAGATTTTTATAAAAGAATTTTTAAAACTGATTTTTATAAAGAAAGTAAAAATCAGATTTTTATATATTGAAAGTCGAAGTAAAAATCAGATTTTTATATATTGAAAGTCGAAGTAAAAATCAGATTTTTATATATTGAAAGTCGAAGTAAAAATCATATTTTTATTTAGTGAAAGTCGAAGAAAAAATCATATTTTTATATATTGAATAGCATCATAAAAATTCGATTTTTACATGTGTAGAGAATACGGGCGAAAGCGACAAAAAGGCGAAGATTTCTATAAGGAAGAGTCGTGAAGTTGGATAGCTATTGGTGAGATTTCTGATTTAAAATTTATATATATATGTGTGAAGTAAAAGTGAATTGCTATATAAAAATATATATATATATACGCCCCTCGTCCACAAACCATGGACGATATTTATTGGTTGAAATTGTTGTGAAATTGATTGATAGCGAATGATTGTTTGGGATTGTTTGTGATTGATATTGGTTGATTGCGGTTGAAAAATACCCATTTGTGGTTGTGAAATATTTGGTTGAAACCACATAGGATTAGTTTGTGGAAATGAAATAAATATATACATGCCGCCTGCGTGCGAACTAGATGCATGATTCCCATTGTCAAAAACCGCGAGGTTTTAAGGTAGAGCGAGGAGCCGTACTAGGGACGGTGCCGGTGTAACTACCCTGCCGTTATGCTGCCGAAATTTTGAATAATATTCTTGTGCTTGAATTATTTTCACATGCTTAAACTATAGAAACATTCATGTGTTGAATTGATATTCATTCGTTGTTTAGAAATTCATGTGTTGAATGGTATTCATATTTTGAAATAAATTGTTCGATAATAAAAATCACATTTTTATCTATATATAAAAACTATAGAAAACATTCATGTGTTGAATTGATATTCATTCGTTGTGTAGAGATTCATGTGTTGAATGGTATTCATATTTTGAAATAAATTGTTTGATAATAAAAATCACATTTTTATCTATATATAAAAACTATAGAAAACATTCATGTGTTGAATTGATATTCATTCGTTGTTTAGAGATTCATGTGTTGAATGGTATTCATATTTTGAAATAAATTGTTTGATAATAAAAATCACATTTTTATCTATATATAGAAACTATAGAAAACATTCATGTGTTGAATTGATATTCATTCGTTGTTTAGAAATTCATGTGTTGAATGGTATTCATATTTTGAAATAAATTGTTCGATAATAAAAATCACATTTTTATCTATATAGAAAAACTATAGAAAACATTCATGTGTTGAATTGATATTCATTCGTTGTTTAGAGATTCATGTGTTGAATGGTATTCATATTTTGAAATAAATTGTTTGATAATAAAAATCACATTTTTATCTATATATAGAAACTATTGAAAACATTCATGTGTTGAATTGATATTCATTCGTTGTTTAGAAATTCATGTGTTGAATGGTATTCATATTTTGAAATAAATTGTTCGATAATAAAAATCACATTTTTATCTATATATAAAAACTATAGAAAACATTCATGTGTTGAATTGATATTCATTCGTTGTTTAGAAATTCATGTGTTGAATGGTATTCATATTTTGAGATAAATTGTTTGATAATAAAAATCACCTTTTATCGACTATATGAACTGTATAGAAAAGTAGTGTTTTGAAATGAGTTGTTTTACAATAAAAATCACATTTTTATTGTATGCATAAATCGTTAAAATGTGAAGTGTTAAAAATAGCCACTTGTTCAAAATAAACATATATGAGTTGAAATATTCATTAATTAGCTAATGAAATGATTTGCACCTATTTATGTAACATTAGAATGAATGGAGTTTTTAAACCAAATAGAAATCAAATATGAAGTCGAATAGAAATTGAAAAATGATATGAACTGTATATATATGTACATGCAATATTCATTGAACAGGTTATAGCAAAGGGGCTAGAGAAGAGGAATAAAATTTTGTGCCCGACAAATAGGTACACATTTACTGATTTGTTTGGGTGATGATTTTGAGCCTGTTGGCTAGCCGCTTGGCTTCTTCTTTTTCTTTTTTGAGATTAGAAGGACCGGGAACGCTATTTGAGATTTCCCGATGCTCCCGGTGCAGGGGAGGTTATGGCAAAAAATTTCCAAAATTTAAGGTGTTAGAAAAATATTTGAAGTGAAAACGATATTGAAATTGTTGAATGAACTATATTTATATAAATATATAAATATAAATAAAATTAAAACGAAACGAAGCCGTGCAGTTCGTATTTTGAAATCGTGATTTCAAACGACTAGTGCGGGAAATCCGACCATTGGATTTTCCCGAAACCTCAACCGTCGGGTTCGCCTTGGAATAATCTTTCCAACGGCACCAACCTTGTAAAAATCCAACGGTTGGATTGTCTGGAATGTTTAATTCAAATCTGAAGAAAAACAGCGCCAGAATCGATTATATTTATATATATATATATATAATTATATATTTAATCGAATAACGACGCTGCAGTTCGTATTTTGAAATCGAAATTTCAAACGATTGTACCGGGAGATCCGACCGTCGGATTTTCCCGAAACTGGAACCGTTGGGTTCGTTTTGAAAAGACCTTTCTAATGATGTAAATTTTGTGAAGATCCAACGGTTAGATTTTCATATATGTGTAAATCAAATCTGGAGAAAAACAGCGCCACGGACGCCTTATGGCCCGAAGCGTCGTTTTGAATAAATTAGCTATTTAAAATTAAATAAAATAGCGATAAATAGTTATAAAATATCCTAAGCGATATGGAATGGAAATAAACTGAATTTGCTTGATTTATGTGATTTTTGATGGTTGAATGTGTTTGGTGTGAAAATTACATTAAAGAACACAATTGGTGTTGTCGAATAATTTAACCATTGAAATAAATCGATTTGAAATTCTAAATATACGTGAATTATTTGGAAAGGCCGAGTTAATTCTCATTTCGAATAATCGACCGACGATTAAAATTCGAAGATGAAGACGATGGTCGAAGACCGGAGATCTTCACCTCGTTTGGATGGTAACCGAGGTCCTGATTGGGAGGCATCCCGAAATATGGATAATGAGTGGTGATCGTTCAGACGTATGTGGTGATCGATGGGTTTGCGAGGTATTTAGTGCCTCCGGTGTCGTTCAGACCCAGAACGGACTTGTAAATGGACTGTGTGTCCGACATTGGAATTTGTTCTGTGTGATTGATAGCCATCAGTTGCACGGTGTGAATTGCCTTTTTGGCATGCTAAGATGCAGTGATCAGGGCTTCTGTTGAAAAGCAAAGTCTTGTGGTGATGATCAAAGCACCGCCTGTGTGGCGTAGCTCTGTGTATAACGTGAATTCGTGAGCCTCACACCCCGGTATGAACCTAAAACGGGAGAGGACATCAGGGAGGGCCTGCGTTTCTTCCTAGCTAGGGTGGTGTCAGTGACCTACCAGCCCTGACATTTATATACTTTTCACCTATGTGGTTGTTGCTGTTGCGAGGCGCCTCGGTTTGATCGGACGATCCGGGTCCGGTGGAGTCATTCGTTGGCTCATTTACGCCCCAAAGGGCGGGGAAACGCAGTGTTCAGGCATTTTAATCCACATCGGTGGACCGGCCCTGACGATCCAAGGGTCGATGCGCTCTGACCCTGAGGCTCGGGCTAGGCAGTCTCGAATTCGGTAAGGACTATCTTTTGCCTTGGTTCATGACGGAAATCCAATTTCCAAATACGACATCGTGCGGTTTTGATTTTATATATATATGGCGACATGATATATGGTACCCATGCTGTCTATGATTGATAGTTATGATTTGAAATTGTTTTCAAAACATATTAACACTAGCAATAATATCAAGTGCCTTTGTTTTATTCGTATCAATCATATTTTGGCCATTATAAGGTAAAACTCTATCCTCCGGTTTCCGTTGCATTGTGTGATGGGAACTGAGTCTTATAATGGTTTCATTTTTATAAAAAGCATAGCGATGTTTAAAAGAAAGATTTGTTTTAAAGCACTGGCAATCCAATGGAGTAAACCCATTCCACGAAAGTGGCGTGGTCCTGTGATTAGCCAAATTATATATATGTGTTGAGTAGATTTCTCATACCAGTCCCATGATTGACTCGTAGTTTGTTTCACTCTCAAACTCGGGTGCCCCTTTTCTACACGGGCAGCCTTGTATTCAGGTTTAGCTGGTTCTTCCTGGATAGCTGGAGCTGAAGATGGATTCTATCATTTATTTCTTTTTATGCTGTTCAGCTCCTATTGTACATATTTTGTTTATTTCCGCTGTAGACATTTATGTATAGCTGAACTGTATTTGTACTAAGTAAGATCCTGTATACTGTGTAACTCTGATGATTACTTTTATCCAGTATATTTTGTTGTTCATTATCTGGTGTATTTATTTAATTTTGTCCTGCTATTATCTGTTTCTGTGTTATATTCCAAAGATAGCCCTGTTTCCGTGAGAACGGGAATTCGGGTCGTCACATCGTGGTATCAGAGCTTTGGTTAAGCTTAGTTCTGGAATATAACATTTGAACGAACCCGTCAGAAATAGAACCAGTAGTGTTCTAGGACGGGTGACTCTATACAGATAGGATCAGCAATATCCTAGTATGAGTAAAGCAGAATGAATACACTTCGATAGACACATTTACACTTCAAGTATTTGTCTCTATATTTTGAAATATCTTTTCTGTTGACCTGACACTTGATCTGCTATTTGCAGAGGTACTAGAAAATGAGTGATAGGAACAGAAGAAGTAATCGTATGGCTCGACCAGCTAATGAGCCAGTTGTGCACCCACAGCCAGAATCCAATATAGAAGTTCTATTCAAGAGATTTCGAAATCTTGGTGGATCGCCATTCTTAGGCAAGGAGTCCATTATGGAAACACAAGCTTGGATTCGTTCTGCAGAAAAGATCTTTGAGGGTTTAAAGCTGAGAGACGATCAGAAAAGGTTGCTAGCGTCTTGGGCACTCAAAGAAGAAGCTTTGTTTTGGTGGGATTCTGTTATTAAAGATAATCCAGAAGGTGATATCACCTGGGATAGATTCAAAGTGATTTTCTTAGAAAGATTTACTCCTCCCGAAGCAACCGAGAGATTATGCAATGAATTTTCTTATCTGATACAAGGAGACATGACCATTCCCGAATATCATAAGAAATTCAATGAACTTTCTCACTTTGCTCCTCATCTAATTCAAAATCCGAAGAGTAAAAATATGAGATTTATTCATGGCCTTCAAAGGAAATACCAGAATAAAGTATTGGGGCATGTGAAGCTTCCTTTTTCGGAAATGATATACATGGCTTATCAGTACGAAGATCTAGACAAGAAAGGTATGCTACAGTACGAAGAGGAAGTCAGCTCTAGTAATAAAATTGAGTCTGAAACTGATCGTCCTGGAGCCAGTACAATGTCTGAAGTCGGTAAGGAGCCCGAAGTGAATCGGAAAAGGGCTAGGTCTGAAAAGGAACCTGCCACGACTGCCATATGCAAGAACTGCAATCAGAAGGGGCATTTGTCCAGGAAATGTAAATCTTTAAAGAAACCAATAAAGGATGGATATAGAGCCAATCGAAAGCAAAAGAAGAAAAGGTTGGGAAAAGATGGGGAGTTTCAAGAGAATAGGCATTGTAAACAGTGCCGCGAGGCCGGTCATCTTGCAAAGGATTGCCCGCTCTTAAAAAGGGCCGAAGCAGTACATGTAAATGAATTGGCAGAAACTTCTGAGCCCTCAGCTAGTCAAGAAAGGGCCGACGTTTTAGAAGGCACGCTCAATGTCAAAAACATTCCAGTTAAAGTACTGTTTGACACAGGCGCGTCGCGAAGCTTTATTGCAAAGAGTGCAGTCAAGAAGTTGGATTTGAATTTGAAGAAGCTCAAAGAGCCAATGACTGTCCGAAATCCTATAGGAGGTTCCATCAATCTCAGTTGGGTTTGTGCAGTACCCGTCTCTTTTTCTTGCTATAAATTCCCTATTATCTCTGTCATCATGAATTTTGATGAATTCGATCTTATTTTGGGATTGGATTGGTTAACCAAATATGAAGCAGAGGTTAGATGCGCCGAGAGGGTTGTTAGAGCTAAGATTAAATCAGGTGATTATATAACCATTCCCTGTGAAGGTCAGAATGCTAATAGAAAAGACTTCTGGGCAGCTTTGAATGTTTCTCCAGACCAAATAGAAAATGTTCCTGAAGTCACAGAGAATATTCCTGACCTCATCAAAGACATTCCTGTCGTCAAAAACTATGCGGATGTGTTCGAAGAAGTTGTTCGCTTACCTCCGCAGAGAGAAATAGATTTCAAGATTGCTTTAATTCCCAATGCAAGGCCGGTAGTTCACTCTATTCGAAGAATGTCCTTGAAAGAGAAGGAGGAATTAGACAATCAAACACGACAGCTAGTATGGAAAGGTCTGATCAGGCCTAGTTTCTCTGATTGGGGTGCAGCAGTGGTGTTTGTCCCAAAATCTGATGGTACTCTACGGCTATGTGTGGATTATCGTGATTTGAACAAACAGACAATAAAGAACAAGTATCCATTGCCGCGAATAGATGATTTGCTTGATCGATTAAATGGAGCACAAGTATTTTCAAGAATGGACCTAGCTACAGGTTTCCATCAACTTCGAATTGCCGAAGAGTGTGTTCCAATGACAGCGTTCAGAGGTCCCGACCTATTCTACGAGTGGTTAGTAATGCCATTCGGCTTATGTAACGCTCCAGCCTATTTCGTCGATCTAATGAACAGGGTATTCAGAGGAGTTTTGAATAAATTTGTTCTGGTTTTTATTGATGATATTCTAATCTTCTCTAAATCAAAGGCCGAACATGAAAAGCATCTGGAACAAGTGTTAGAAATTCTCAGACGGAATGTATTAAAAGCCAAGTTTTTCAAATGTATATTCTGGCAAGAGGAAGTGAAATTTCTGGGCCATGTCGTATCGAAAGATGGAATCGCTGTGGATCCAAGCAAAATCACAGCTATTCAGAATTGGAAACAGCCCAGTACTCCCACTGAAGTCCGCAGCTTTCTCGGATTGGCTAGCTATTATCGGAAGTTCGTTAAAGACTTTTCTAAGATATCTGGCCACTTAACGAAGCTTACAAAGAAGCATTCTAAGTTCAAATGGACTCAAGAAAGTGAGGAGGCTTTCGAAGAGCTAAAGTTAAGATTAACGACAGCTCCAGTGTTAACCATCATCGATGGCAACCAAGATTTAAAAGTCTGGACTGATGCTTCTAGAGAAGGCCTTGGCGCAGTGTTAATGCAAAGAGGTCAAGTAATTGCTTATGCTAGCCGTCAACTAAAACCACACGAGAAAAACTACGTAACTCATGATCTTGAGTTATTGGCTATCATATTCTCTTTGAAAATCAGGAGACACTATCTTCTAGGCGAGAGATTTGAACTGTTTACAGATCACCAGTTGTTAAAGTATCTGTTCACTCAGAAGGACTTAAATCTGAGACAGCAACGTTGGCTGGAGTTTCTTGCAGCATATGACTTTGAAATTATATATACTCCAGGAAAAGCCAATGTCGTGGCTGATGCATTAAGCAGAAAGAATGTAATGATCGCCAGTTTTATTATCACGACTTCATTGCTAGATAAGATATCTGCTCTTCAGGAGGATGATCACTTCATTCAGAAGATCAGAGGGATAATTCAACAAGGCGAACCCTGGAGTTTTCAAGTTGATAATGATGGGATTTTAAGGCTCAAAGGTCGAATCTGTGTCCCTAACATTCCTGAACTTCGAAAGGAAGTACTGGATGAATGCCACAAGTCAAAACTCAGTATCCATCCGGGAGTAAGCAAAATGTATAATGACATCAAACGCACTTTCTGGTGGAAGTCGATGAAAAGGGACATTTCTTTATATGTCAGTCGATGCCCTACTTGCCAGCTAGTCAAAAGCGACCGACAGAAATTGGCTGGATTGTTACAACCACTGGAAGTTCCTGGCTGGAAGTGGGAACATATTTCTATGGATTTCATTGATGGTTTGCCCAGAACCAGAAAAGGGAATGACAGTATTTGGGTGATCGTAGATCGTTTCACGAAGACCGCCCATTTCATACCTGTCAAATCAAATAGAACTGCTCAGAGTCTGGCGCAGATATACTTCAGGGAAATAGTTAGACTACATGGAGTGCCACTCAGTATAGTCAGTGATAGAGATACAATATTCACTAGCAAATTCTGGGAAGCATTTCAAGTCGAGCTGGGAACGAAGTTAAACTTGAGCACCGCTTATCATCCTCAGACAGACGGTCAGACTGAGAGGGTGAATCGCATTTTAGAAGATCTATTGCGGGCTTGTATTATAGATTTCGGTGGATCATGGGAAGACCATCTGCATTTGGATGAATTCTCTTATAACAACAGCTATCAGGCAAGCCTGACAATGTCGCCATTCGAAGCATTGTATGGTAGACCGTGCCGATCTCCTGCTTGTTGGGTCGAGCCTGGAAATAGACTTGTGTTGGGTCCCGATATGATTCGAGAAGCGGCCGACAAAGTCGATTTTATTAAGAAGCGATTACTCGCCGCTCAAAGCCGACAAAAGAGTTATGCCGATAAAAGAAGAAGAGATATATCCTTTGAAGTTGGCGACTATGTATGTTTGAAAGTATCGCCGATGAGAGGAGTTATCCGGTTCGGTAAAACTGGAAAGTTAGCACCCAAATTCATTGGTCCGTTTCCTATTCTGGAACGGATCGGAACTCTCGCATATAAAGTTAAATTGCCAGACTGGTTGCCTGGAGTTCATGATGTATTTCATATATCTCAACTTCGAAAGCACGTTCATGATCCAGACTTGATCGTGGAAGAAGCAGCTCAGCAGGATATTGAAATTACTCCAGAACTAGCTGTGAGGCGTGAGCCGCTAAAGATTATCGGCAAAGAAACCAAAGAGCTGAGAAACAAGAAGGTTCACTTAGTCAAAGTGCAATGGAGTGGAGATCCGCGAGATTGTACTTGGGAAACTGAGGAGAGCATTCAGAAAGCTTATCCTAGATGCCGAGTAGATATCTCTGATTGACTCCGGTGCAAGGTACATTTACCCTACCTTGCATTACCATTTAATTCTCTATTCTGTTGCTATTTTCTTCCCATGGATGTGCATTGTTTATTCTATACTCTGAATATTAGAAACAAATTGGTTGCTGTGCTGTGTGATTGTAGATTTATCAAACCACTTTCGACTTTATTCCTTTTCGGGGACGAAAAGTTTTAAGTGGGGGAGATTGTAACGACCCAGAAAATCTGAACCAATTTAAAATTTTTAAATTGGCTAAAATAATGGATTTTAAATATTTAAAATAAATATTTTAAATAATGGCGATGAAAACTGAGTTTGAATCGACAATTGAAAACGAATATAATTAATTATAATTATATATAGAATTGAAAATGGCGCGGTAGTTCGATAATTCGATTTCAAACTTCAATTGAATATACCGGGTGCAAAACAATCCGGATTTTAGTGAAACCAAAAGTATTTAAATCTGTTAGTGAATATCTTTCTAACGAATCCGACCAATCGAAATTTGATAGCGGGAATCAAAAGGTATGTCCAGTTGAAAATTCTGAATAGTCGCTATGAAATTCAGGCCCTTAAAAATGGACATTTTGCAAATGACCTCGGATTTCGACGAAACCACTTTTGTTGGATCCGCAGGGTCAAGTTATTGTTAGGTTTCAAATTTCATAATTTTTCGAATCAATATGTGAGCGTGGCAAAAGAAAACGCGTTTGACCAGTTTCTGTTGATTTTAATCGACTGGAAATTGGCCATTTTTCAAACGGTCTCAGAATTTGACGAAACTAGTTTTGTTAGGACCGTATCGTCAATACGAAGCTAGAAAATATTTTTCTGGAATTTTTCTAGTTAGTATGTGACCCCGGTAATTTGAAATGTGCGTTTAAAATTCAATATAATGATTTAAATGAAAATTCAAAAGGAAACTGACTGTAACGATCAAATCAGCTTGCGATACATATCCCATTGTGTTCGGAATGGGGGTGAAACGCTATGGACGACAGGCGGTGGGCCTCGTTTCGAGGTCGAGTGTAAAAGTCAACCTATTTGCAAAAATAATAATTAAATAATATAAAAAAAAATCTCTCCCTCCCTTTATCTTCATTGCCCCCCCCCCCCGTTCGTTATAATTCCAAACAGAGAGAAAAAAAAACCCTAAAACTATCGAGCCGCCCCCCCCCCCTCGTCTCGACGCCGACGAAGAGCCGCCCCCCCCTCGTCTCGACGTCTGCGAAGAAGCCGCGCCCCCCCCCCCCCCTTGAAGCCCTCGACCCTCTCGCGAAGACGTCGCGCCACCCCCCCCCCCTCGAAGCAGCCCCTCCTGCCACCACCGATCGAAGACCCAAGCCGCCGACGCCTTCTTTCCCCCCCCCCCCTCGCAGCTTCGGTGAGCATTTTCCTTTTTTTATTTTATTTTATTTCATTTTCTTTTTTTATTTCTGTAAAACTGATTTGTATAAAATAATTAAAACTGATTTGTTTAAATAATTAAAACTGATTTATTTAAAATAATTAAAACTGATTTGTATAAAATAATTAAAACTGATTTGTATAAAATAATTAAAACTGATTTGTTTAAATAATTAAAACTGATTTGTTTAAAATAATTAAAACTGATTTGCAAAAATAATTAAAACTGATTTGTTTAAATAATTAAAACTGATTTGTTTAAAGTATTAAAACTGATTTGTTTAAAGTAAGTAAAACTGATTTAGTTTGAAAATAAAACTGATTTTTTATAGAAAAGTATAGAACAGATTTTTTATAGAAAAGAATAAAATTGAATTTTATAAAAGATTTTAAAACAGATTTTTATAAAAGAATTTTTAAAACTGATTTTTATAAAGAAAGTAAAAATCAGATTTTTATATATTGAAAGTCGAAGTAAAAATCAGATTTTTATATATTGAAAGTCGAAGTAAAAATCAGATTTTTATATATTAAAAGTCGAAGTAAAAATCATATTTTTATTTAGTGAAAGTCGAAGAAAAAATCATATTTTTATATATTGAATAGCATCATAAAAATTCGATTTTTACATGTGTAGAGAATACGGGCGAAAGCGACAAAAAGGCGAAGATTTCTATAAGGAAGAGTCGTGAAGTTGGATAGCTATTGGTGAGATTTCTGATTTAAAATTTATATATATATGTGTGAAGTAAAAGTGAATTGCTATATATAAATATATATATATATACACCCCTCGTCCACAAACCATGGACGATATTTATTGGTTGAAATTGTTGTGAAATTGATTGATAGCGAATGATTGTTTGGGATTGTTTGTGATTGATATTGGTTGATTGCGGTTGAAAAATACCCATTTGTGGTTGTGAAATATTTGGTTGAAACCACATAGGATTAGTTTGTGGAAATGAAATAAATATATACATGTCGCCTGCGTGCGAACTAGATGCATGATTCCCATTGTCAAAAACCACGAGGTTTTAAGGTAGAGCGAGGAGCCGTACTAGGGACGGTGCCGGTGTAACTACCCTGCTGTTATGGTGCCGAAATTTTGAATAATATTCTTGTGCTTGAATTATTTTCACATGCTTAAACTATAGAAACATTCATGTGTTGAATTGATATTCATTCGTTGTTTAGAAATTCATGTGTTGAATGGTATTCATATTTTGAAATAAATTGTTCGATAATAAAAATCACATTTTTATCTATATATAAAAACTATAGAAAACATTCATGTGTTGAATTGATATTCATTCGTTGTTTAGAGATTCATGTGTTGAATGGTATTCATATTTTGAAATAAATTGTTTGATAATAAAAATCACATTTTTATCTATATATAAAAACTATAGAAAACATTCATGTGTTGAATTGATATTCATTCGTTGTTTAGAGATTCATGTGTTGAATGGTATTCATATTTTGAAATAAATTGTTTGATAATAAAATTCACATTTTTATCTATATATAGAAACTATAGAAAACATTCATGTGTTGAATTGATATTCATTCGTTGTTTAGAAATTCATGTGTTGAATGGTATTCATATTTTGAAATAAATTGTTCGATAATAAAAATCACATTTTTATCTATATATAAAAACTATAGAAAACATTCATGTGTTGAATTGATATTCATTCGTTGTTTAGAGATTCATGTGTTGAATGGTATTCATATTTTGAAATAAATTGTTTGATAATAAAAATCACATTTTTATCTATATATAGAAACTATTGAAAACATTCATGTGTTGAATTGATATTCATTCGTTGTTTAGAAATTCATGTGTTGAATGGTATTCATATTTTGAAATAAATTGTTCGATAATAAAAATCACATTTTTATCTATATATAAAAACTATAGAAAACATTCATGTGTTAAATTGATATTCATTCGTTGTTTAGAAATTCATGTGTTGAATGGTATTCATATTTTGAAATAAATTGTTTGATAATAAAAATCACCTTTTATCGACTATATGAACTGTATAGAAAAGTAGTGTTTTGAAATGAGTTGTTTTATAATAAAAATCACATTTTTATTGTATGCATAAATCGTTAAAATGTGAAGTGTTAAAAATAGCCACTTGTTCAAAATAAACATATATGAGTTGAAATATTCATTAATTAGCTAATGAAATGATTTGCACCTATTTATGTAACATTAGAATGAATGGAGTTTTTAAACCAAATAGAAATCAAATATGAAGTCGAATAGAAATTGAAAAATGATATGAACTGTATATATATGTACATGCAATATTCATTGAACAGGTTATAGCAAAGGGGCTAGAGAAGAGGAATAAAATTTTGTGCCCGACAAATAGGTACACATTTACTGATTTGTTTGGGTGATGATTTTGAGCCTGTTGGCTAGCCGCTTGGCTTCTTCTTTTTCTTTTTTGAGATTAGAAGGACCGGGAACGCTATTTGCGATTTCCCGATGCTCCCGGTGCAGGGGAGGTTATGGCAAAAATTTTCCAAAATTTAAGGTGTTAGAAAAATATTTGAAGTGAAAACGATATTGAAATTGTTGAATGAACTATATTTATATAAATATATAAATATAAATAAAATTAAAACGAAACGAAGCCGTGCAGTTCGTATTTTGAAATCGTGATTTCAAACGACTAGTGCGGGAAATCCGACCATTGGATTTTCCCGAAACCTCAACCGTCGGGTTCGCCTTGGAATAATCTTTCCAACGGCACCAACCTTGTAAAAATCCAACGGTTGGATTGTCTGGAATGTTTAATTCAAATCTGAAGAAAAACAGCGCCAGAATCGATTATATTTATATATATATAAATATAATTATATATTTAATCGAATAACGACGCTGCAGTTCGTATTTTGAAATCGAAATTTCAAACGATTGTACCGGGAGATCCGACCGTCGGATTTTCCCGAAACTGGAATCGTTGGGTTCGTTTTGAAAAGACCTTTCTAATGATGTAAATTTTGTGAAGATCCAACGGTTAGATTTTCATATATGTGTAAATCAAATCTGGAGAAAAACAGCGCCACGGCCGCCTTATGGCCCGAAGCGTCGTTTTGAATAAATTAGCTATTTAAAATTAAATAAAATAGCGATAAATAGTTATAAAATATCCTAAGCGATATGGAATGGAAATAAACTGAATTTGCTTGATTTATTTGATTTTTGATGGTTGAATGTGTTTGGTGTGAAAATTACATTAAAGAACACAATTGGTGTTGTCGAATAATTTAACCATTGAAATAAATCGATTTGAAATTCTAAATATACATGAATTATTTGGAAAGGCCGAGTTAATTCTCATTTCGAATAATCGACCGACGATTAAAATTCGAAGATGAAGACGATGGTCGAAGACCGGAGATCTTCGCCTCGTTTGGATGGTAACCGAGGTCCTGATTGGGAGGCATCCCGAAATATGGATAATGAGTGGTGATCGTTCAGACGTATGTGGTGATCGATGGGTTTGCGAGGTATTTAGTGCCTCCGGTTTCGTTCAGACCCAGAACGGACTTGTAAATGGACTGTGTGTCCGACATTGGAATTTGTTCTGTGTGATTGATAGCCATCAGTTGCACGGTGTGAATTGCCTTTTTGGCATGCTAAGATGCAGTGATCAGGGCTTCTGTTGAAAAGCAAAGTCTTGTGGTGATGATCAAAGCACCGCCTGTGTGGCGTAGCTCTGTGTATAACGTGAATTCGTGAGCCTCACACCCCGGTATGAACCTAAAACGGGAGAGGACATCAGGGAGGGCCTGCGTTTCTTCCTAGCTAGGGTGGTGTCAGTGACCTACCAGCCCTGACATTTATATACTTTTCACCTATGTGGTTGTTGCTGTTGCGAGGCGCCTCGGTTTGATCGGACGATCCGGGTCCGGTGGAGTCATTCGTTGGCTCATTTACGCCCCAAAGGGCGGGGAAACGCAGTGTTCAGGCATTTTAATCCACATCGGTGGACCGGCCCTGACGATCCAAGGGTCGATGCGCTCTGACCCTGAGGCTCGGGCTAGGCAGTCTCGAATTCGGTAAGGACTATCTTTTGCCTTGGTTCATGACGGAAATCCAATTTCCAAATACGACATCGTGCGGTTTTGATTTTATATATATATGGCGACATGATATATGGTACCCATGCCGTCTATGATTGATAGTTATGATTTGAAATTGTTTTCAAAACATATTAACACTAGCAATAATATCAAGTGCCTTTGTTTTATTCGTATCAATCATATTTTGGCCATTATAAGGTAAAACTCTATCCTCCGGTTTGCGTTGCATTGTGTGATGGGAACTGAGTCTTATAATGGTTTCATTTTTATAAAAAGCATAGCGATGTTTAAAAGAAAGATTTGTTTTAAAGCACTGGCAATCCAATGGAGTAAACCCGTTCCACGAAAGTGGCGTGGTCCTGTGATTAGCCAAATTATATATATGTGTTGAGTAGATTTCTCATACCAGTCCCATGACTGACTCGTAGTTTGTTTCACTCTCAAACTCGGGTGCCCCTTTTCTACACGGGCAGCCTTGTATTCAGGTTTAGCTGGTTCTTTCTGGATAGCTGGAGCTGAAGATGGATTCTATCATTTATTTCTTTTTATGCTGTTCAGCTCCTATTGTACATATTTTGTTTATTTCTGCTGTAGACATTTATGTATAGCTGAACTGTATTTGTACTAAGTAAGATCCTGTATACTGTGTAACTCTGATGATTACTTTTATCCAGTATATTTTGTTGTTCATTATCTGGTGTATTTATTTAATTTTGTCCTGCTATTATCTGTTTCTGTGTTATATTCCAAAGATAGCCCTGTTTCCGTGAGAACGGGAATTCGGGTCGTCACAGGTAGCTACTCCAATCATGGGCATCAGTAGTCCTCATCCATTCGATGTGAAGATCATCGGTCTTGCACCGTCTTCAATCTCTTCGACTATTAGTCGTCGTATTTATTATTCAGAATGGGTTAAACCCGGTCTTTCCGAATAACTCGCGTAATTTGAAATCAAGTGCTATAACAACACATCCAACGCCTCACTCTAATTCAGAATATTCTTTCAGTAAAATATTCACAATATTAGGGAAAAGTCCCCATTAATTTTATCAAAGATAAATCCTTTAAAGTTACCTTTTAAGTCCCTAAATCATTAAAATTCAAATTTAAGAAATTAATCTTATCTTTAACTATGTTAAAGAACCGATGTCATTTAAAACACAATTCACGATAAACCCAAAATCGTCTTCACTTTATTCCAATTACTAAATAAAGTTTGAAAACTCTATTAATCTTAATTAAAAGATTTATTCTTTTTACACGGGGTTTTAAGAATTGTATTATTTAAGACACCATTCACGATAACCCAAAATCCAATTTATTTATTTTAAAACATTGGATTATCTTTCTAGTTAATAACTAGTTCATTTTGATAAAAATATGTTTTACCTTCACAAAATTGGGGTTTTCCATCTTAAAATCTTTTTAAATCATTTATTATGATTTTACATAATTTTTGTATATTTTAAATAATTTTATTAAGGCCTTTACAGTCGATTTCCGTAAACGGTCATCGAACTGCACTTATAGCGAACTTTTCAAAAATTGATTTGGACATAACTCTAAATCTAACCATTAGATTTCAAAACTCTTATATTCATTGGGAAGCTCTTTTCGATACAAACCCAACGGTTCCGGCTTTAGGAGAATCCAACGGTCGGATCTCCCGTTGCATCAATTTGAAGTTAATGGTCGAAATTCACGAACGGTCGTTGTGCGGCGTGTTCTATTTAGGACATTATATAAATACATATATATATCGTCGTTTTTATTAATACGTACTTTATAAAATATTTATAAATTTATTTTAAAATGATTTATATTCATTCTAAATTTTAAAGCAAAATTGAATATTCTTTATTCTTATCATATTAAAATATTTATATTTTCAAAATATTAGATTTATAAACCACTTCTTTTCGTATTCTTTTTAAAGTTAAATAAATCGATCGATAAACCCGCTCGGTTTAAAAATAGCGTCCATACATAACACGTCCTCATACTTTATATTTTTGTATCCATTTTAAAACGAACATAAAAATCATAATTTTATTTTACACTAAATATTATTTTAAAATATTCAGAATTATAAAATATTCTTTATTTACAAACTTCTTTACTTCAAAATATTTTTTATATAAAGATGTTCTTCATTTTTTTAAAAAATATATTATTTTATTAAAAATATTCTGAATCAGAATGTGACTCAATCAATTACCATATAAATTCAGTTATATGGATTTCATACATTGCATATATCCAACGATAATGATAAACAATCACCAAACAATACATTCACATCCAAAGTGAGATTTATAATTGTGTGAGCATTAAAATAAATAAATAAGTAATGCTCAACACAGACTGTCAATCCATCGATTGACAATTAATTAAATATTGGGGATAGTGTATATCAAATCTCGTCCCAACACCCGTATGGGGTTTCAACCAACAACCAATAATAGATAATTTGATTTGGACATAACTCCAAATGTAACCTTTAGATTTCAAAACTCTTATATTCATTGGGAAGCTCATTTCGATACGAACCCAACGGTTCTGGCTTCAGGAGAATCCGACGGTCGGACTCCCGTTACATCAAATTGAATATTCTTTATTCTTATCATATTAAAATATTTATATTTTCAAAATATTAGATTTATAAACCACTTCCTTTTGTATTAATTTTAAAGTTAAATAAATCGATCGATAAACCCGTTCGGTTTAAAAATAGCATCCCTACATAACACGTCCTCATACTTTATATTTTTGTACCCATTCTAAAACGGAAATAAAAAATCATATTTTTATTTTACACTAAACATTATTTTAAAATATTCAGAATTTTAAAATATTCTTTATTTACAAACTTATTTACTTCAAAATATTCTTTATATAAAGATGTTCTTCATTTTTAAAAAAAAATATTTTATTACAAATATTCTGAATCGGAATATGACTCAATCAATTATCATATAAATTCAGTTATATGGATTTCAAACATTGCATATATCCAACGATAATGATAAACAATCACCAAACAATACATTCACATCCAAAGTGAGATTTATAACTGTGTGAGCATTAAAATAAATAAATAAATAATGCTCAACACAGACGGCCAATCCATCGAGTGACAATTAATTAAATATTGGGGCTAGTGTATATCAAATGTCGTCCCAACACCCGGGTGGGGTTTCAACCAACATAATAGATAATTTGTGCACTTGGGCGATGTGTGAAAAATTATCATCCCAATCACATAAACAAGTCGGACAACTTGTAAATGGAAGTGTAACATTTCAATAATGAGATATTTTAATGATTCCTACATATGAAACAAAGATGTATACTTTTATTGTTCACCTAATCCATTTTAATATCTAATTCTTTTTAATGCATTTAAAAGGACAGTAAAAATATAACACTAAAATCTATTCTTTTATTGTCTCTAAAATGACAATAAAATGAAACATTTAAAACTTGTTCTTTTTGTTTCATATAAAACGACCATAAAATGTGACATTTAATTCCACTCTTTTTTTAAAAATGACAACAAAAATGTAACTTTAAATTCTATTCTTTTATTTTAACTAAAATATAATTAAAAATGTTATTATTTAATCTATTCCTTTATTTACATCTAGAATGTAAATAAAAAAAAACTATAACTTTTTAATCTACTCTTTATTCACATCTAAATTGTAAATAAAAATGTAACTTTTAAATTTAAGCTTTTATTTACATCTAAAATGTAAACAAAATGTAACTTTTATTATAATGTTTTGTTAACAACCAATTTTGTAAACAAAATGCAACTTCTTCCTACGGTGTTGATTTTGCATCAAAATATGCATAAAAAATGATATCTTTTCTATGTTGTTTATTTGCATCTAAATATGGCAATAAAAATGAAATCTTTACTATGTTGTTTATTTGCATCTAAATATGCAAATAAAAGTGAAATCTTTTTCTAAATGTTTATTTGCATCAAAATATACAAATAAAAATGAAATCTTTTCTACGTTGTTTATTTGCATCTAAATATGCAAATAAAAATGAAATCTTTACTACGCTGTTTATTTGCATCTGAATATGCAAATAAAAATGAAATATTTTTCTAAATGTTTGTTTGCATCTAAATATGCAAATAAAAATGAAATCTTTTTCTAAACATTTTGTTTGCAACTTAATTTACAAACAAAAATGTAACCTTTTAAACCATTTATACTTCTATTCAATATACAAAATAAAAATGTATATTCATTCTAATGTTTATGTTTACATCTAAAATGTAGACAAAATGATGATTTTAAATCTAATGTTTTGTTTGCATCTAAAATTGCAAACAAAAATATGATTTTCTTATACCAAAGCATATTTGCGTCAGAGAATGCAAGTAAAAGAATATTTTATATCTCAAAGTGTATTTGCATAAAAAAATGCAAATAAAAGTGCATTTTATATTTCTATGTATATTTGCATAAAAGAATGCAAATAAAAGAACATTTTAATTTTCTATGTATATTTGCATAAAAGAATGCAAATAAAAGAACATTTTAAATTTTCAAAATACATTTGCATACAAGAATGCAAATAAAAGTACATTCTTTTTTTTGTAACGTATATTTGCATTAGCGAAATGCAAATAAAAGAACAATTTTATTTCAATGTATATTTGCATAAAAGAATGCAAATGAAGGATAACTTTTTAATTCATCGTATATTTGCATCAAAGAATGCAAATAAAAGAATAACTTTTTAATTCATCGTTTATTTGCATCAAAGAATGCAAATAAAAGAATAACTTTTTAATTCAATGTTTATTTGCATCAAAGAATGCAAATAAAAGAGTAACTTTTTAATTCAATGTTTATTTGCATCAAAGAATGCAAATAAATGAATAACTTTTTTAAAATCATTGTTTATTTCAACTAACACGTTATAACACAAATGCTATTTTTTTTATTTCACTAACATGTTTAAACAAAATGAATATTTCTAATTCACTAACATATTTTAACAAAAATTACAATGAAAAATGTACTTTTTAATTTTCAACTAAATGACGGTGAAATAATGTCCATTTTAATTCTAACAAATTTAACATTGAAAATTGTCCTTTTTAATTCTAACAGAAACAATGAAAATATTGTTCCTTTCAATTTCAACAATAATAATGATTTTGTTATTGGCAAATCAATTCACAATGAAAAGGGTATATTTTGATTCAACAGCTGTGTTTTCAACAAATATCATCACATCAACACATCCACATAACAACATCAATCAATTAAGATTTCATAGAAATCAACAATATGAATTTCACAACATACATATATAGAATTCACATGGCGAGGAATAATTTAATTTTAATAATTAAGTATAGAAATCTCACCTTCGTTAAATTCTGAATTTTTGTTCACGCTCAAATTTGGCTATATTTCAAAAGTGTTCTGTTTCAGATCTAGTCAACTCCATTGCGTAGATCTCGTTTTTCTGGTTCCAACGCAACTGGAATTTCTGAATTTCGATTTCTAACGAACAAGATATTGTATTACAAACATTGGATATTTAAATATATAATTAATTATTAGTTAAAACTTGATTACATTGTTCAAGGGAGTTAAACCCGTCATCTTCTCTATAGCGATGCCTGTACGACCCATCCGCATCAAAACAAAAGCCACCTGCGCCCCCCATTGCTGGTCATCGGATCCCGATCCGAGTGCGCCACGCCATAGTCATCGACTCCACCTCCCTGCGCCCGACCGCCATTGAGCTCGGTGGACCCCATCACGCACAGTTCCCCTTCAAAGCCGACGACTTATAGCTCAGAATTCGTGAAATCCGCACAGTTATATCTGATCATATCCGTTGATATTATAGAGTTCATGAAGCTCTTTGTTTTTGTCTTCGGAAGTGCTTGAATTCATTATGTGGATTCGAAGAAAAGGGGAGGAAAACTCTAGAGCACGCTGGCCATTGAAAGTAGAAGGGGGCGGCGGCTCAAAGTTCTGATTAGGGTTTGATTGAAATTTTCTATTATTTATATTATTTTAATGCTGTTTTTACAAATAAATCCCTACATCTTAAACTAATCTGATTTCAGTCCAACCAGAGTTGACCCCACCTAATAGCCCCCGTTCCAGATCCAATGGGCTAGGTCTCGTCAGCCCGAACGACTGTCTGTGGCCTGTTTTATTTAATTTAATATTTAAATCATTTATTTAATTAATTCCAGCTTACATTTAAATTCACCGAGGATACATACGAGCTCAGAAAATTCCAAAAAAATTATTTCTGGCTTTGTTTTAACAATATGGTCCTAACAAAACTAATTTCATCGAATTTTGAGACTGTTGGAAAAATGACTATTTTCAAGTCGATTAAATTTGATAAATTTGGCCGAAATTGACAAAACACATTTTCGTTTGCCACGCTCACATATTAATTCGAAAAATTACGAAAATTGAAATCTAGAAATAATTTAACATTCTGGTTCCAACAAAAGTGGTTTCGTCGAAAACGGAGGTCGTTTGAAAAATGGCCTTTTAAACGGGCTATAAATTATACTATAGCGACTATTCTGAATATTCAACTGGCCATATCTTTTGATTCTGCTATGAAATTTCGATTTTTCGGATTCGTTGGAAAGATAATTTCAAACAGATTTAGATATTTTTGGTTTCACTAAAATCCGTTAAATTATGAATCCGGTACATTCGGTCAAAGTACAGGTTTGACTTTTCAAACTACCGTACTATTTCTAATTTCTTTAGAAATCAAAATGAATACATTTGCTCTAACTTCGATTAAAATAAATTTTTAATCGTTACTATTTAAAATAAACCATTTTAGATATTAAATATTAAATTTTCATTAAATATCTAACATAAAAAATTTAAATTGGTTCAGAATTTGCGCGTTGTTACACACCACGTGATATCTATTGCTCGTGTTCAAGGAGGAGGCGGGGGTTGCACGTCGTCGTTAGGCAGTGGAGGGGGGAAAGAAAGGCGTAGATGGCGGAGGCTTCAAGGGGGTGTCGGTGGGGGCTGCGTCGGGTTTCAGGGGGTTTTGGGGGTTCCTGTGGCTCACTCGGTTTGAACAGGAGAGGGAGGGAGGAGCTAAGGCGCCGGAGATGGGGAGAGGTGAGGGGCGGCGGCGATGCCCCCCTCCCCCCCCCCCACCCCGCGATGCGGAGAGAGGCCAGGGCTCGAGCCATTTTTTATATATTTGATTTTGGAAATAACAGGGGGGAGGGGTTGACCTAGTCAAGGGAAAAAGGGGGGAATATTAATTATATTTTTTTATTATTTTCTCTAAAAGGTTTGATTTTTTTCCCGAACTCGAAATCAAACCTACTGACTGTCGTCCCTAACTAATTACCCCCATTCCGAACACAATTGGTTATGTTTCGTAAGCCAATTCGGCTGTTTCGATCAGTTTCCATTTAAATTAATATATATATATGTATATGTATTCAATTCCAACGTACATTTCAATTTACCGAGGCCACGTACTGACTCTGAAAATTCTAGAAAATTTATTTCTAGCTTCGTATTGATGATACGGTCCTAACAAAACTAATTTCGTCAAATTTGAAGTCTGTTTGAAAAATGGTCATTTTCTGGTCGATCCAAATTGACTAAAACTGAAAAAACACGTTTTCCTTTGCCACGCTCACATATTGATTTCAAAATTTTTGGAATCTAGCAATAACGTGACATCCGGATCCAACAGAAGTGGTTTTGTCGAAAACGGAGGTCGTTTGCAAAATTTCCATTTTTAAGGGCTAAAATTCCATAGCGACTATTCTGAATTTTCAACTAGACATAACTTTTTATTCCCGCTATGAAATTTGGATTTTTCGAATTCGTTGAAAAGATATTTCAAATAGATTCTAATATTTTTGGTTTCACTAAAATCTGGCTTATTTGGAATCATGTACATTCATTTGAATTTGAAATCGAATTTTCAAACTACCGCGCCATTTTCAATTCCTTTTATAATTAAAATTAATATTTCTATTCTAACGTCGATTCAAATAAATATATACATTCTAATTTATTCAAAATAAATTATTTATATTCTAACGTCGATTCAAATAAATATATACGTTCTAATTCTATTCAAAATAAATATCGCATCGTTAAACTTTAAAATAATTCATTTTAAATATTCCAAATTCATTAAAATTGCCAAAATAAAATTTTTAAATTGGTTCTGATTTTCCGGGTTGTTACAATCTCCCCCACTTAAAATCTTTTCGTCCTCGAAAAGGAACGGAGCTGAAAGTTGTTTTACTAATCAACTCAACTTTCATTCTTCAACTTTTCAGTTTCTAAGAATTTTCTAATTCTTCAAAATTTTGGCTAACACCCCAAATTTTCAAAAAAATTCGCCATAACCTCCTTTGTACGGGGAGCACTGGGAAAATCCCCAAGCAGCTAGCCAATCGGCTCATAAAATCATCCAAACCCAATAAATTAGTAAATATGTACCTATTTGTTGGGCATACAATTTTATTCCTTTTCTCTAGCCTCCTTGCTATGACCTGTTCACACATATATATGTACATACATGCAATTTTCCAAACAATTTGCAGTTCAGTTCAAATTTGACTAAATTTACCTTACATTATCATAGAGGTTTGAATAATTTAATTAGTGAACTAATTATCAAACAACACAGCCAGCAATCAATTAGTTGATTAGTTTTTCAAATGCATAACTTTAATACATAGTCAAAAATTAGGTTTTTGAGGCCAAATCACAATAAATAATCATATGTAAGTTTTGGTTTTCACACCAATCAATTAGAAATATATAGACATCCCACTTTCGAAACTCGAATACAAATTCTGATGATACTCGAGTAATCATCAGAATCATCTCCGGACGACTAGAGTGTGATTCTATATCTATCTAGTATATTAAAACTTCGAATATATGTTTGCAAGGCGTATATGCAAAAAATTTATATACTCGATTGTCCAAATTCAATCTAAAATAAAATAATCAAATACGTATAATTGATTTAAATTTTCAAAACAAAATTTGTTTTCATTTTTATTTTTATAAACACTACTCTTCACACTCGTTCCAGGATACTACTGATCCTATCTCTAACGAGTAATTCTCATTGGATATTGCTAATCTAATCTCTGATGAGTTCTTTCGTTCGGTTCTAATATGCCTTGTTCTCGAGCTCTGTAAACCAAAGCTCTGATACCACGTGTAGCGACCCGAACTTCCCCGTGAAGGAAAGCCCGAATTGCATTGAGGACAAGACAAATCAGAACACAAATAGAAGAACATTTCATTGCTTATTACAACAATTCCATTAGAATACAAGAATATCGAGATGACCCCAAACCCCGTATTGACGGCGGCAAGGGTAATCCTTGGAATATAACACAGAATCAGATAATAGCAGAACAGAAATACATAAATACATCAGATAATGCACAATAGAATATACTGGATAAACGTAATCATCAGAGTTACACAGTATACAGGATCATACTTAGTACAAATACAGTTCAGTTATACATATGTCTACAGTGGAAAAACAAACATAATGTACAATAGGAGCTGAACAACATAAAAAGAGATAAATAATAGAATCCATCTTCAGCTCCAGCTATCCAGAAAGAGCCAGCTAAACCTGAATACAAGGCTGCCCATGTAGAAAAAGGGCACCCGAGTTTGAAAGTGAAACAAACTACGAGTCAGTCATGGGACTGGTATGAGAAATCTACTCAACACGTTTAAAATATGGCTAATCACAGGACCACGCCACTTTCGTTGAACGGGTTTACTCCATTGGATTGCCAGTGCTTTAAAAACAAATCATTCTTTTAAACATCGCAATGCTTTTTATAAAACTGAAGCCATTATAAGACTCAGTTCCCATCACACAATGCAACGCAAACCGGAGGATAGAGTTTTACCTTATAATGGCCAAATTATGCTTGATACGAATAAAACAAAAGCATTTGATATTATTACTAGTGTTTATATGTTTCAAAAACAATTTCAATCATAACTATCAATCATAGATGGCATGGGTACCATATATCATGTCTCCATATATATATATACAATCAAAACCGCACGATATCGTATTTGGAAATTGGATTTCCGTCATGAACCAAGGCAAAAGATAGTCCTTACCGAATTCGAGACTGCCTACCCCGAGTCTCAGGATCAGAACGCATCGACCCTTGGATCGTCAGGGCCGGTCCACACGGAGTGGATTAAAATGCCTAAACACTATGTTTCTCCGCCCTTTGGGGGCGTAAGTGAGCCAACGAATGACTACATCGGTCCCGGATCGACTGATATAACGGAGGCGCCTCGCAACAGCAACAACCACATAAGTCAAACTCGTCAGGACGTGTAAAACCACTGATGCCACTTCTAGCTAGGAAGAAATGCAGGCCCTCCCTGAGGTCCTTTCTCCCGTTTCTGGTTCATACCGGGGTGTGAGGCTCGCGATTTCACGTTATACACAAAGCTACGCCACACAGGCGGTGCTTTGATCATCACCACAAGACTTTGCTTTTCAACAGAAGCCCTGATCACTGCATCTTAGCATTCCAGGCAATTCACACCGTGCAACTGATAGTTATCAATCACACAGAATAAATTCCAATGTCAGACACACTGTCCACTTGCAAGTCTGTTCTGGGTCTGAACGAAACCGGAGGCACTATATACCTCGCAAACCCATCGATCACCACGTACGACTGGACGATCACCACTCATTATCCATATTTCGGGATGCCTCCCAATCAGGACCTCGGTTACCATCCAAACGAGGTGAAGATCTCCGGTCTTCGACCACCGTCTTCATCTTCGATTACTTATCGTCGATTCAGTTATTCAAAATGGGATAAACCCGGTCTTTCTGAGCAACTCGCGTATATAATAAACAAGTGCTACACAAACACTGTTACGCATCATTTCAATTCATTAGTCACTATCCGTCAATCAGTAAGAGAGCAATTTCCCAAATATTAACCCCGAAGGCCGAAACCAACATCAAATCAATACCCAAGAAACCACTCGACTTAGCCAACCTTCAGTTAGTTTCTAAATTTCACATCCATATCGTTTATAATATTTTATAACGATTTATCGCTATTTTTATTTATTTTAAAATAGCCAATTTATTCAAAATGACGCTTCGCGCCATAACGCGGTCGTGGCGCTGTTTTTCTTCAGATTTGATTTACACATATCTGAAAATCTAACCATTGGATCTTCACAAAATTTACATCATTAGAAAGATCTTTTCAAAACGAATCTAACAGTTCCAGTTTCGGGAAAATCCGACGGTCGGATCTCCCGGTATAATCGTTTGAAGTTTCGATTTCAAAATATGAACTGCAGCGTCGTTATTCGATTTAATATAATTATATTTATATATATATATATATATATAAATATAATCGATTCTGGCACTGTTTTTCTTCAGATTTTAATTAAACATTCCAGACAATCCAACCGTTGGATTTTTACAAAGTTGGTGCAGTTGGTAAGATATTTCCAAAGCGAACCCAACGGTTGCGGTTTCGGGAAAATCCGATGGTCGGATCTCCCGCACTAATCATTTGAAATCACGGTTTCAAAATACGATGTAGCTTCGTTATTCGATATATTTCAATTCTATTTATATATATATATCGATTCTTCGATTTCAAAGCTATAATCTTTTCATACATTTGATAAAAAATATATTTTTATCTAACTATCTTCTATTTCAACACTTCACTATTTTTAACAATTCATGTATAAAATAAAAATGTGATTTTTAATGTAAAACAATTTATTTCAAAACTCTACTATTTTATATAGTTAATATACGTGATAAAAATAGGATTTTTATTATAAAACAATTTATTTCAAAACAAGATTATTTTATATATCTCATATTGATGATAATAATGGGATTTTTATTATAGAACAATTTCTTTCAAAATATGAATACCATTCAACACATGAATTTCAATTCAACGAATGAATATCGATTCAACACATGAAGGTTTTCTATAGTTTTTATATATAGATAAAAAGGTAATTTTTATATTTAAAACACGAATACCATTCAACACATGAATTTCAATTCAATGAATGAATATCGATTCAACACATGAAGGTTTTCTATAATTTATATATATAGAGTAAAAATGTGATTTTTATATTTAAAACACGAATACCATTTAACATATGAATTTCAATTCAACGAATGAATATCCATTCAACACATGAAGGTTTTCTATAGTTTATATATATAGAGAAAAAATGTGATTTTTATACTTAAAACACGAATACCATTCAACACATGAATTTCAATTCAACACATGAAGGTTTTCTATAGTTTATATATAGAGAGAAAAAATGTGATTTTTATATTTAAAACACGAATACCATTCAACACATGAATTTCTATTCAACGAATGAATATCGATTCAACACATGAAGGTTTTCTATAGTTTATATATTGTAACAACCCGAAAATCTGAGCCAGTTTAAAATTTTTATTTTGGCAATTTTAGTGAATTTTGAATATTTAAAATAGATTATTTTAAATAATATTGTCGAGAAATTTATTTTGAATATATTTCGAACGTATATATTATATACGTCGTCGTTAGAATATAAATATTTATATATAATTATAAATAGAATTGAAAATGGCGCGGTAGTTCGATAATTTGATTTCAAACTTCAATTGAATGTACCGGGTGCAAAACAAACCGGATTTTAGTGAAACCAAAAACATTAGGATCTAATTGATGATATCTTTCCAACGAATCCGAAAAATCAAAATTTCATAGCGGGAATCAAAAGGTATGTCCAGTTGAAAATTCTGAATAGTCGCTATGGAATTCAGGCCCTTAAAAATAGAAATTTTGCAAACGACCTCGGATTTCGACGAAACAAGTTTTGTTGGGTCCGTGGTGTCAAATTATTGCTAGATTCCAAATTTCATAATTTTTCGAATCAATATGTGAGCGTGGTAAAGGAAAACGTGTTTTGACCATTTCAGTTGAATTTAATCGACTGGAAAATGGCCATTTTTCCAACGACCTCAGAATTCGACGAAACTAGTTTTGTTAGGACCGTATCGTCAATACGAAGCTAGAAAATATTTTTATGGAATTTATAGAGTTGTTATGTGACCCCGGTAATTTGAAATGTACGTTTAAAATTCAATATAGTGATTTAAATGTAAATTCAACGGAAGCTGATTCAAATGATCAAATCAACCTACGATACATATCCCATTGTGTTCGGAATGGGGGTAAAATGCTATAGACGACAGGCGGTGGACCTCGTTTAGAGGTCTTATGTGAAAGTCAATTTTTTTCAAAATTAAAATAATAAAATAACACTCTCTCTCTCTCCTACCCCTATTCTTCCATTCTGGCCCCCTCCCGTTCTTCATAAAATCGAAATATAAAAAAAAAAAAAGCAGCGACAGCTGCCGATGCGCCGCCGCCGAGGTGCAGTCCTCCCCCACCGCCCCCTCCTCCTCGTTCCCCTATCCCCTTCTCCCTCTCGTGCCTCTCTCCTTACCCATCTTGACCTCCGCCGCCCCCTTTCCACTGCCTTTCGACCAACCGCGCCCTCCACCAAACACCCCACCGCGATGGCCTCCACTTCCGTTCACCGACCCTCCTCCGCCTGCATCAAAGATCCGCACCCCCCCTCCCTCTTGCTAAAACCTGTAAGTATCTTTTTCTTTCGTTTTTGTTTTTTTATATATAGCTTTGTTTATTTATTCTTATGATTTCTATGTTAATAAAAAGGGGATTCATATGATGAAGAAAGTTAGGATTTTTAGGCTATGAAAGATTAGATTTTTATGTAGAGAACTAAATTGTCAAAATATGATTTTTGTATACATCGCTTTGAAATGCAAATTTGATTTCTCTTTATATGAAATGCGAATATAAAGAAGTGATTTTCATATATAAAATAACGATATGAAGTAAAAATGTGATTTTTATATATTGAACATCGAAGTAAAAATGTGATTTTTATATATTGAACATTGAAGTAAAAATTCGATTTTTATATATTGAATAGCATAGTAAAAATATGATTTTTATATATATTGAATAGCATAGTAAAAATTCGATTTTTATATATTGAATAGCAAAGTAAAAATTCGATTTTTATATAATGAATAACAAAGTAAAAATGTGATTTTTATATATGTAGTGGCTACGGGCAACGAAGAGGACGAAAAGGCGAGATCGACGGAGATCTCTAAAATAGGAGTGTCGTGAAGTTGGGATAGCTTTCTGTGAGAACTTCTCACCTTTCAATTTAAATTTTCTAGTTATATATATACTAGGATGCAGACGGTGTTTAGTAGCACCCGACACCCGTCATCCACAGACCATGGATGGCTTGTTTGTTTGATTGTTTGGTTGTGTAGTTGGTTAGATTATTTGGTTTGAAATTGAATTGTTTGGTGAAATGAAATTGGATTGATTGATGTGTGAATGGCGTGGGCCTTCACTAGACCGGGGATAAGGCTAGGCCTTGTCCCGTTTCTAGTATCGTGCCGTTATGCCGCCGAAATTTTCTAAAATATGTTAGAAAAATAAAATATCATTTTATTGAAAGAATGAACTGAATAGAAATTCATGTGTTGAAATAAAATGTTTTATCGTTAAAATATAATTTTTAACGTGAAAGTGAATAAATAAATATGTATAAACAAATCGGCCAATTTGTTTATATACACCGATTTGACTGATATTAATTGGGTCGATAAATTTTACACATCGCCCAACTGCACAACTAAATCTGTGTTTGATTGTTTGAAACCCCACACGGGTGTTGGGATGAAATTTGAAGTTCACTCATCCTGATTGATTAAATGTGTCGATCGATTGATTGACAGGCTGTTATAAGCGTTAGATATCTATATTTGATGCTTATACAGTGTAGTGCACTTTGGTTGATGGTTGATTATTTTTCAATGTTATTATATACGTGTGATGTATGAAAATCCATATAATTAACTTTATATGGTGATTGATTGGGCCTCATTCCAATTTGAAAAATAAAGAATATTATAAAATAAAGGTTCATGTATTGACTGTACTCATTCATTGAGATTAGTCATGTGTTGAACGAAATATTTTAATAATAAATTTTATATCATTATCACTATAAAATAAAGGTTCATGTGTTGACTGTACTCATTCGTTGAGATTAGTCATGTGTTGAACGAAATATTTTAATAATAAATTTTATATCTTTATCACTATAAAATAAAGGTTCATGTGTTGACTGTACTCATCCGTTGAGATTAGTCATGTGTTGAACGAAATAATTTAACAAAAATAGTCACACGTGGACAGTACTCATTCGTTGAGATTAGTCGTGTGTTGACAAAAATAAATATTCATTTGTTGAATAGAATAAAGGAATATATGGAGCCGTGTTGATTAGATTGACGCCATTTTGACGTGAACGATATTTATATCGATTTTATTCATTTTAAAATGAATTGAATATAAAACGATTTCGAAATGAATTGAAAACGATTTCGAAATGAATTGAATATAAAACGATTTCGAAATGAATTGAAAATGATTTCGAAATGAATTGAATATATGGCGATTTCGAAATGGATTGAATATATAGCGATTTCGAAATGAATTGAAAATGATTTCGAAATGAATTGAAAACGATTTCGAAATGGATTGAATATATAGCGATTTCGAAATGAATTGAATATACAAAGATTTAGAAATGAAATTAAATCGAATAGAAACCAATTTGAATTGAATCGAATAGAAAACGACTTTGAAGCCGAATTGAATTGAAAACGAATTCAAATTGAATTGGATGCGAAATGAGATGAATTCAAATTGAATTGAAATTTGAATTGAATAGCAATGAATTTTAAACGAACTTATAAGAAAAAAAATCGATTTTGATTTGAATTAAAATGGAAGTTGAAATGGTTTTTGAAACGAATTCAAAACTATTTATAAAATTCGTTATAAATAGAAATCGACGAAATATATATTATATATATTATATATATAATATAATGGCCTGAATAGAACGCGCCGCGCCGCGGCAGTTCGTGGATTTCGACCATTTATTTCAAACGGACATTACGGGATATCCGACCGTCGGATTCTCCTAAAACCGGAACCGTTGGGTTCGTATCGAAAAGAGCTTTCTAAAAAATATTAGAAATTAGAAATCTAACAGTTGGATTTGGAATTATGTCCAAATCAAATTTGAAAAAGGTCGCTGTAAGTGCAGTTCGATGGCCATTGATGGAAATCGACTGTACGGGCCTTGATAAAATTATTAAAAATATCAATAATTTGTGTAAAATCATAAGAAATGATTTAGAAAGAATTGGGATGAAAAACTCCATATTTGAAAAGATAAAAATAGATTTTTATCGAAATGAACTAGTTTTGAACTAGAATTATAATTCTATTTATTTTTAAATAAATAAATTGAATTTGAAAAGGGTTTTAAAAATAACCAGAATTTCCAATGATTGCATTAGAGTGGATTTGAATCGAAATTGTCTTCGGAATATTTCGATGTTGGAATTCGTGATTATACAGATGTTGTTATGGAATTTTGAAAGATATATATTTATATCGTTATTTCCAATACGACATTTGTTAGTCGTAGGATTTGATATTGAATATAAGCCGATTTATTTTCTATTCAGAGCCTTGTATTGAATATCAAATGTGATTTGGGTTTGTCGTGAATGGTGTCTTCACTAACACTGTTCTTGAACCCAGTTGGGAAAAGATTAAATCTTTTTATTTTAGAGTTAATGAAGTGTACCAATTAAATAATATTTAATTGGGATTGAATTGATATTGATTTTTGGGTTTATCGTGGACAGTGTTTTAAATAACACTCGTTCTTTAACCCGATAATTAATGAATGTGATTTTGGGTTTATCGTGAACTGTGTTTTAAATGACACTGATTCTTTAACCCAGTTAAAGATTAAAACTAAGTGGAGTTTTAATGAATCTTTAATTAGATTGAAAAGATCGAAAATGGAGTACCACCAGTTTTGCTCCAGGCGATAGTTAAATCTTTAATTAGATTTGAACGTGAAATGGTAATTGAATTTACCGATAACACCGTGGTGTTAGATATGAAGTATAACCAGTTTTACTTCATGGGATGAATAGGTTGGGATTGGGAAATTAAAACAAATGATTACTTCGGTAAGGTTCGCTAATCCCGACTAGTTTGAATTGATATTCAAAAATAGATTAAAGAATAAATTCAAGAAATTTATCTTGGATAAAATTAATGGGAACCTTTCCCTATGAATGTGAAATTTAGAAACTAACTGTCGGTTAGCTAAGCAGAATGGTTTTCTGGATATTGATCTGATGTTGGTTTCGGCCTTCGGGGTTAATATTTGGGGAATTATTCTCTTGATTAATTTACGGTTAGTGACTGATGAATTGGAATGAGGCGTATGTTGTGTTTGTGTAACACTTATTTAAAATATACGCGAGTTATTCGGGAAGACCGGGTTTATCCCATTCTGAATAACTGATACGACGATAAGTCGAAGATGAAGACGGTGGTCGAAGACCGGAAGTCTTCACGTCGTTTGGGTGATTACTGATGATCTTGATTGGGCTGTACACCCAAGAAGATGGAAACAGTTGGTGATCGTCCAAACGTGCTTGGAGATCGATGGATATGCGGGGTACTAGGTGCCTCCGGTTTCGTTCAGACCCAGAACGGACTTGTAAATGGACTCTGTGTCTGACATTGGATTTTAGTCCGTGTGATTGATCTCTATTAAATATATATCTGTTTGGCGGCGGAGAATTTATTCTCTTGCTTAACGCCCTTCTCTGAGACTTACGAGCTCAGGGGTTATATATTGATGGATATCAAACGCATGGAGTGAATTGCCTATGTGGCATGCCTAAGTGGCAAATGATCAAGGCTTCTGTTGAAAAGCAAAGTCTTGTGGTTGATGATCAAAGCACAACCTTTGTGGCATAGCTTTGTGTAACGTTGAATCGTGAGCCTCACACCCCGGTATGAACCAGAAACGGGAGAAAGGACCTCAGGGAGGGCCTGCGTTTCCTCCTAGCTAAAAGTGGCGTCAGTGGTTTTACACGCCCTGACGAGATTGACTTATGTGGTTGTTGCTGTTGTGAGGCGCCTCGGTTAGATCGGACGATCCGGGTCCGATGGAGTCATTCGTTAGCTCGCTTACGCCCCAAAGGGCGGCGAAACGTAGTGCTCAGGCATTTTAATCCACTCCGTGTGGACCGGCCCTGACGATCCAAGGGTCGATGCGTTCTGATCCTGAGACTCGGGCTAGGCAGTCTCGAATCGGTTGAGGACTATCTTTTGCCTCGGTTCATAGATGGAAATCCAATTTCCAAATACGTGACATTTGCGGTTTTATTTGTAAACCTATATATGGCGACATAGTGGTATGGGGCATTCATGCCGCCTATGATTGATACTTATGATTTGAAGTTGTTTCATACACTATGCACTTATTATAGTATCAAATGATTGGTTTTAAACGTATCAAGCATTCTTGGCTATTATAAGGTAAAAACCCTATCCCCCGGCTTGCGTTGCATTGTGTGATAGGACCTGGGTCTTATAACAGCTTCATTTTTCTTTATTTAGCATTGCGCTGTTGTTTTATGCACTGGTATTCTTGGGAGGAAACATGTTCCGTGTTATACGGCGTGGTCCCTTGATTTGCCTAACTTTGAAAATAAAGATAAATAACTGTTTTAGTTCTCACACCAGTCACATGACTGACCTGGAGTTTATTGTTTTAACCTAAACTCTGGGTGCCCTTATTTTGACACGGGCAGCTAGTAGTTTTGGTTTTGCAGATTTATATTCACAGGATCCTGGTTTACAGCTGGAACGATATCCGGAAAGCTTTGTATCCGTATATCTCTTCTAGTTGTGTATTGTATTATTTTCCGCTGCTATGTATTTAATGTAATTTAAATCTCTGATATTTCTGTGTAATATTCATTTATACTCTGTATATTCTTGTAATCTGATGCATTGTTGTAATAAGCAATGAAATGTTCTTTTAAATGCGTTCTGTTGTGGCTTGTTCTCGAACTATCCGCTCTTTCCTTCACGGGGAAGTTACGGGTTTTCACATATATATGGAGTAAAAATGTGATTTTTATATTTAAAACACGAATACCATTCAACACATGAATTTCTATTCAACGAATGAGTTTCAATTCAACACATGAAGGTTTTCTATTCAACGAATAAATATAGTTTCAACAAATGAAAATAATTCAAACACATGAATATTATTCAAAATTTCGGCAGCATAACGGCAGGGTAGTTAAAACCGGGACCGTCCCTAGTACGGCTCCTCGCTCTACCTTAAAACCTCGCGGTTTTTGACAATGGGGATTAATGCATCTAGTTCGCACGCAGGCGGCATGTATATTTATTTCATTTCCACAAACTAATCCTATGTGGTTTCAACCAAATATTTCTCAACCACAAACGGGTATTTTTCAACCACAATCAATCAATATCAACCACAAACAATTCCAATCAACCATTCGCTATCAATCAATTTTCACACCAATCACAACCAATAAATATCGTCCATGGTTTGTGGACGAGGGGCGTATATATATATATATATATATATATATATATATATAGCATTTCACTTCTATTTCAACACATATATAATTTTTTACAACGCATATACAACTTATATATCGAACGTACAACTTATACAACGCTTATACAAGAGGTGTACAACGCTTATATAACTCATACATCGACTATATAATTTATATATCGTCGTTTTTCCATATCGTTTATAAATTAGAAATCTCGCATTAGGTTCCACTCCACCAAAAATAGCAGAAGGCTCAGAAAAATATGCGGTCTCTTCTAGAATGTAGAAGACGTCCACACGAGTCCACTATCTCTTGTTTCACTGGATTTCGACAAGAAACGAAAAAGATACGATTTTTCAAAGTTTGCAAAGGTTTAAAGGTGTAAAAATCAGTTCAAAGAAAATCAGCCGTTACCTCTCTGAATTCTTCAAAACTAGGTTTGATCTTTTTGATCAAACAGTGAAGCAGATCGACGATCGACCTTCGCAGCGACGAAGAGGGAGGAGAGGCGCACTGGCGCCTGGAGCGGGGCCCACTTCGGTGGCCTAGAGGTGGCGCGGCGGCGCGGCGGCGGTGAAAACATCCGAACTACCCGAGCTCAATTCTCCCAAACCACTCAATGAAAAAATCCAAACTATATATGGATTTGAAGATCTTCTCGAGCTCTACAAATTTCCCAACTGGAGTGTTTGATTTTGGTGCGTGGATCGATCAGAAAATGGACGGGAAGATTTGGAGGGTTTTCCGCCTTCGATCGTGTTACGGGGAGAGAGAAAGGAGAGAGAGAGAAACGATGGCCCAATCAGATTTTTTTTATATTTATAATTTTTAAAAATCCAAAAATACCCCTTATCTCATACAAACTCCAATCCAAACCCATCGACTGTCGTCCCTAGCGTTTTACCCCCATTCCGAACACAATGGGATATGTTTCGAAGGCCCATTCGAATGTTTCAGTCAGTTTTTCTTCAAATTAAAATATAAAACATTCAATATTAAATTTGAACGTACATTTCAATTTGCCAGGGCCACAAACTGATTCGAAAAATTCCAGAAAAATAAATCTAGCTATGTTTTGACGATACGGTCCCAACAAAACTAGTTTCGTCGAATTCTGAGACCGTTTGCAAAAAGGCCCATTTCTGGTCGATCCAATTTAACTGTAATTGACCAAAACACGTTTTCCTTTCCCACGCTCACATACTAGCTTCAAAAATTATGAAATTTAAAACCTAGCAATAACTTCACATCCCGGATCCAACAAAACTGGTTTCGACGAATTCCGAGGTCTTTTGCAAAATGGCCAATTTCACGGGCTATATAAATTCCATAGCAACCTTTCTGAAACTTCATTTGGCCATAACTTTTGCTTTCCGCTATGAAACTTCGATTTTTCAGATTTGTTAGAAAGGTATTCTGTAACAACCCGAATTTTTACAACACGTTAAATCAAGAATCAAGACAGAATTAAATTATAAATTCTGAATCAAGTGAAACGGGCTATGCCATTGCGTTCGTCTCGGAAAAATACGCGAAATAGAGTCCGAGTTTTCGAGAATCGGAGTCCGTATGACCCGTAAAAGGCCCAAAGAAGGTTTCAGGGAATTTGAATTTCGGAAACAGTTTTGGAAATCAGATCTGGGGCCAGGCGGGAAGTTTCCCGCCTAGGCCATGTCGACAGGGCTGTCGACAGGCCTGTCGACTTGGGCCCAGACCAAGTCGACAGCCCTGTCTACTTGCCTGTCGACAGGGGGTGGCCGGGGCAAGCTGCCTGGCGCACCTGTTTGTCTCACCTGGTCTTGTTCTTGGGCTGGTTCTGGAAGCTTCCGAGATCTGATGGTCCTGATCTATCCTAGGGTTAATCTAAGGGCCTAAAACTATCCTAATCTCTATAAAAAGACCCTAAACCTAACCTAAATCCCTAAAAATCAAACCTAGCAACTAAGTGCTGCCAAATCAATCTTGATTATGGCCTCCATCTCCAATCCCTAGAGACTATGCATTTAAATCGGGTTCAAATCAAAAGGTGCAAGCTTGCTACACCAAATAGAGGCCAAATCAACGTTGCTATGCGAGTTCCATGACGATTCTTCAACAAAGGAGGCACCTTTCTTAGCCAAGATGATTCATGCTCCTTTCCCTAGGCCTAACTATGTAAGTTCTAGCTACTTTTAGATGGAAACGGTAGTTTTGATAATGACATGGGATAAAATGAGGCTAAACATGATTATGCGAACCTATATGAACCTTACCATGCCTCTTGTGTTCATATTTATGATCTTAGGCCATGTGAGTGACTTAATCATGCCTCTCATGCTATGCATAACCTAGTTTAACTTGCAAGTTTGGATCTTTATGCATGAAATGCTAGCATGAACCTTTAGGAACCACTTTACTTGTGAAACATTGGCTAAGACAAGAATCTGGGGCTTATGCATGTTTATGAACCCAAACCCCTTATGCTAACATGCAAGTTTGTGGCCAAATCCTTTATGAGATTATGCATGCTCGTGGCCAATCCCCTCTTTTAAGTTGTGCATGTTTATGGCCAAACCCTTTTTGATAATATGCATGTTTGTGGCCAAATTACCTTATGACACTATGCATGTTTATGGCCAATCTCTTTATGATGTTATGCATGTGGAAGCCAAGCCCTTTTTGGCATCATGCATGTTTTGAGACCAATATGTGACATAGTATCCTTACTATGTTGACTCGCTTTGCTTGCATTGGGAAAACACGATTTTGGGTAGTTAGATAAACATGAACATGTCGCAAAATCTTAACTTGAATATGACATGTGTTTATACTTGAAAATATGACTTGAAAGATAACATGGAAGATGACATGTAAGTATGCATAAAAACATGAGCTTGGGAATTTACCTATTAAGTTAGGTCTACCCTTTGGTAATTTACCTATTAAGTTAGGTCTACCCAAATGCTTGAAAATTTGTAACATGTTTTGGAAACATGATGAACTTAGACAATATAAGTGTGGCCAACTCGAGGTTGGGTTGAGTTTGCAATGTAAAACTACCCGGAACCGACCGGCCTAACTAGTAGTTGCAAACAATAGGACCCAATGTGAGAAGTTGGTCATGTCGCGCTTAAGACCCGAGGTTAGACTAGGTTGTGGTGTAAATCTACCCGGACCCGCCCGGCTTAACTAGTAACCACAACAAGGTCTAATGTGAGAGGTTAAGAGTGCATTAATTAAATTAATGCCACATGATAAGGTTAAGTAAATTTGACTAATGACACTTAACCGATATGACACGAATGGGTAGGTTAAGTGGGACCGGGCTTGATTTCCTTAATGACACTTAACCATGCAAGATTTTCTCTTGTGTTGCCTTCACTAGTTGAGGGAGGGGTCTCGTGGGACCATAGCCACGTGTAGAAAAGCAGACCTTAGTATCTGCATCGGCAGATAAATCTAAAGCTCCCGACCGAGTCCTGTATTTCTTGTTTTGCCCTGTGACAGGACTCGGATGGCACGATGCGATACATGTGCATACAGTTATAGAAAATCGATTCACGATGATTGCGTGGGAAAAAGGGCGCGGTTGAGGGTTAGCGTAATCCCTAGTGGCCTAGGTGGTTTAACCCAAACCAAAATACGAAAGCGTGCAATAGGTAAGCGTAATCCCTAGTGGTGCTAGGTGGCGTAAGTCCTAGTAGTTCAAACGATGATTCATATGGAAGAGCCTAGCTAGAACAAGGGTGACAGTCCAAACGATTTCAAGGATAATACGACATGAGGAAGCCCGTACGAGGTACGGCAAAGGACTGAACTTATACACATGGAAAGAAACATATGATTTGAGTAACCTATATATGCGATATTAGGTTGACATGGACCATTACACGACTTTGAGCACGGGACATTCATGGTTAACACATGACGCGGGCAGGGATACTAGTACGAGAGGTGCAGAGCAAATATACATGTTAGAACTAGGAAGAATATACATAATAGATACCGTGGGATGTTAGACGGGGTAGATACCTTGGGATAATGTACTCGATAGAAATCTGGCGATGTGATACCTTGACTTATCCTAACACCGTAGTTTATCATGATACCTTAGTTTACCTTGCCACAGTAGTTAAACCGTCTACCCCGGTTTAGTTTATCTATCTTGTAGTTATCCTTATGTTTACTTTCAGTTTATGCATGTCATGTTACCTTTACCTGTTTTTATACTGGAAGTAGATAGGACTTACTCAGTCTTTTTGACTGACCCTTTTTGTTTCGCCTCTTTTCTTCCGTTTCCCCCCCAGGTTACAGGGAGGAAACAATGCAGTTTAGTTCGGACTTCTTCTGCTTGAAGGTCATCATGGATGGCTTGGACTTCTCTTGGCTATGGCTACTTTACGGTTTTACTTGGGGAATAATTTATTAAAAAGTCTTTGTGCTTCTTTACTATTGCAAGACAGGTTTTGATGTACTCTGATGTAAAAGGCTTTAGACCTTATTTATTCATGTTATGAAAGTTTGATTTTACTTCCGCTATTTATATATGTTCTGTCTTGTGATATTTCTGTGCATGTTTACCAATAATGCCCCTCTAAAGCTAGTGCATTCCTTTGCGAGTGACCCTAGCGGAGGCGGGGTGTTACATTTGGTATCAGAGCAGAAGGTTACTAGACCGGGCAAAAGTTTTTAAAGACCTTCTGGAAATTATTTGAAAAACCGTTTACAAAGAAGCATTTTTCAAGAAAATTGTCTTTTAAAAAGAAAAAGGCTATTCCCCAAAGGCCATTAGCATTATCCTTGTTTCCTTGATTGAATCTCTTTTCCTTTCTTTCCTCCATCTGTGGTCACAGTGGTTTTGACTGCGACTAGTCTTTCTAGCTGCGTATGTGTTTCCCGTACGATGGAGGTGGTTCTCGAGAGACTGTTGCAGAGTTATGCATGAAAGGATAGTAAGAACAAGGATAAAGGATACGAGCTCAGGGATAAGCAACATGTTGGTATGGCTGAGTCCTAAAAGGAGGGAGAAAGATGAACAATGAAACCCATGACGAGAGAGTACCTTTGGCATGGTGAAACGGGACGGATAGTTAAGTATCATGGAACAGGGACAAGATCATTCGGAGGGCAATAGTATGCTCTCATTTCTAGGGTACCTCAGAAGGAGGGTAACGATCTTGTTAAAGGTTTAGCTTTTCTTCTCTATCATCCTGTCGGGACTTTGTTTTGATCACCGCATCTTTTAAGTCCGCTTCGATAGTTGAGTCTCTGCACCGTAGTACTAGCGTAGTAGAGGATCCCGTTTTTGTCTCAAGTCCTATTGGAAGATTGGTCCATTTACTCATGGCTTGTTTGGATTTGAGAATGTCTATATCAAGTGTTGAGCTTGGAAATAATGCTTATGTTTATAAGTTGTGGATGGATTCTAGGGATGAAGTGGTTATCCAGTAAGGGGTGCCACTCTCGGTTTTAGAAGAAGGGTAGTTAGACTCTTGGATTGCTTTGGTAATACCCTTGAAGTATCGCGTAACCTTTTGGGTTCTGTCATGATTAGTTACTTAGAATCCCTAGATGCCTTTATTGGAAATTTGAAGCCCGATCGAGTGGTGTTCGCCAATTAGACGGATGGTTTACTTCATTTATGCATGGGTTATAAAGATCACCCTAGTAAGTGCACATGATAACCTGATTGACATCTGTTTACTTTCAAGAGAAAGTTTTTCTACGTGGAATACCTTATGGTACAAGGTCCAGGATTCACTAGTGAATTTTGGAGGGCTCGCATGGAATAATGTGTACGCAGTCCTGTTTGCGCCAAGTATTCTAGAAGGAGAATAAGTGCAAGTGGAACGAGAGGCGACGAGGAAATGAGTTCCAACTCATGTTATGGAAACAGGAAATAAGAAGCTGCGAAATCATGAAGAAAAAGGGGGCGGTCAAGGCACGATGGAACTAAGCTCAAGGTAATGCGACTCAGGAGACTGAAGACTAAATACATGCATGATATCCCTTTTGGGAATATATCCTCGATCCCTGTTTTTCTGTTGAGCTCGCTTGTAGGTTATCTTTTATGGATATCCTCCCGGTCCTGTCTCTGTTACAAACCCCGTACGGAGTTTGTTTTGTTCATCTTCTCGACCCTGTTTCAGGGAATCTTAGGTAGAACCCTATGGATGTAAACATGTATTTGAAACATGTTATGGTTGATATGGTTGCAAATGGTTGCAAGTGGTTGCTCGTGGATGCGCGAATTTACATTAGATATTAGCTCGACTCGGTCACATTTCATATTGCATATGCACGAGTATTTATACTTGTTTATGGATGAAATTGAATGTGTTATCATGCGGATGTTGCATAAGGTTGAATGTTTGTGCACGCATATAGTGTATATGACTAGGACTATTTGCATACATGATGGATTCATAGCACTAAACATATTTTTGCATTTAAGAGATTTTTCAGGCCTGATCATTAGCATTAGCTAAGGAACATGTACACACACGTTTTGCATACATTCATAAAGCATTAGGAGTCGTCTAAGGACAATGGTTGCTTGTGGATGATGGTTTGAGTAGATGGATGATGGATGGTAAGATATGTTCTTCCTAACTTTGAGATTTCGGGGACGAAATCCTTTAAGAAGGGGAGAATGTAACAACCCGAATTTTTACAACACGTTAAATCAAGAATCAAGACAGAATTAAATTATAAATTCTGAATCAAGTGAAACGGGCTATGCCATTGCGTTCGTCTCGGAAAAATACGCGAAATAGAGTCCGAGTTTTCGAGAATCGGAGTCCGTATGACCCGTAAAAGGCCCAAAGAAGGTTTCTGGGAATTTGAATTTCGGAAACAGTTTTGGAAATCAGATCTGGTGCCAGGCGGGAAGTTTCCCGCCTAGGCCATGTCGACAGGGCTGTCGACAGGCCTGTCGACTTGGGCCCAGACCAAGTCGACAGCCTTGTCGACTTGCCTGTCGACAGGGGGTGGCCGGGGCAAGCTGCCTGGCGCACCTGTTTGTCTCACCTGGTCTTGTTCTTGGGCTGGTTCTGGAAGCTTCCGAGATCTGATGGTCCTGATCTATCCTAGGGTTAATCTAAGGGCCTAAAACTATCCTAATCTCTATAAAAAGACCCTAAACCTAACCTAAATCCCTAAAAATCAAACCTAGCAACTAAGTGCTGCCAAAATCAATCTTGATCATGGCCTCCATCTCCAATCCCTAGAGACTATGCATTCAAATCGGGTTCAAATCAAAAGGTGCAAGCTTGCTACACCAAATAGAGTCCAAATCAACGTTGCTATGCGAGTTCCATGACGATTCTTCAACAAAGGAGGCACCTTTCTTAGCCAAGATGATTCATGCTCCTTTCCCTAGGCCTAACTATGTAAGTTCTAGCTACTTTTAGATGGAAACGGTAGTTTTGATAATGACATGGGATAAAATGAGGCTAAACATGATTATGCGAACCTATATGAACCTTACCATGCCTCTTGTGTTCATATTTATGATCTTAGGCCATGTGAGTGACTTAATCATGCCTCTCATGCTATGCATAACCTAGTTTAACTTGCAAGTTTGGATCTTTATGCATGAAATGCTAGCATGAACCTTTAGGAACCACTTTACTTGTGAAACATTGGCTAAGACAAGATTTTGGGGCTTATGCATGTTTATGAACCCAAACCCCTTATGCTAACATGCAAGTTTGTGGCCAAATCCTTTATGAGATTATGCATGCTCGTGGCCAATCCCCTCTTTTAAGTTGTGCATGTTTATGGCCAAACCCTTTTTGATAATATGCATGTTTGTGGCCAAATTACCTTATGACACTATGCATGTTTATGGCCAATCTCTTTATGATGTTATGCATGTGGAAGCCAAGCCCTTTTTGGCATCATGCATGTTTTGAGACCAATATGTGACATAGTATCCTTACTATGTTGACTCGCTTTGCTTGAGTTGGGAAAACACGATTTTGGGTAGTTAGATAAACATGAACATGTCGCAAAATCTTAACTTGAATATGACATGTGTTTATACTTGAAAATATGACTTGAAAGATAACATGGAAGATGACATGTAAGTATGCATAAAAACATGAGCTTGGGAATTTACCTATTAAGTTAGGTCTACCCTTTGGGAATTTACCTATTAAGTTAGGTCTACCCAAATGCTTGAAAATTTGTAACATGTTTTGGAAACATGATGAACTTAGACAATATAAGTGTGGCCAACTCGAGGTTGGGTTGAGTTTGCAACGTAAAACTACCCGGAACCGACCGGCCTAACTAGTAGTTGCAAACAATAGGACCCAATGTGAGAAGTTGGTCATGTCGCGCTTAAGACCCGAGGTTAGACTAGGTTGTGGTGTAAACTACCCGGACCCGCCCGGCTTAACTAGTAACCACAACAAGGTCTAATGTGAGAGGTTAAGAGTGCATTAATTAAATTAATGCCACATGATAAGGTTAAGTAAATTTGACTAATGACACTTAACCGATATGACACGAATGGGTAGGTTAAGTGGGACCGGGCTTGATTTCCTTAATGACACTTAACCATGCAAGATTTTCTCTTGTGTTGCCTTTCACTAGTTGAGGGAGGGGTCTCGTGGGACAAGGCCACGTGTAGAAAAGCAGACCTTAGTATCTGCATCGGCAGATAAATCTAAAGCTCCCGACCGAGTCCTGTATTTCTTGTTTTGCCCTGTGACAAGACTCGGATGGCACGATGCGATACATGTGCATACAGTTATAGAAAATCGATTCACGATGATTGCGTGGGAAAAAGGGCACGGTTGAGGGTTAGCGTAATCCCTAGTGGCCTAGGTGGTTTAACCCAAACCAAAATACGAAAGCGTGCAATAGGTAAGCGTAATCCCTAGTGGTGCTAGGTGGCGTAAGTCCTAGTAGTTCAAACGATGATTCATATGGAAGAGCCTAGCTAGAACAAGGGTGACAGTCCAAATGATTTCAAGGATAATACGACATGAGGAAGCCCGTACGAGGTACGGCAAAGGACTGAACTTATACACATGGAAAGAAACATATGATTTGAGTAACCTATATATGCGATATTAGGTTGACATGGACCATTACACGACTTTGAGCACGGGACATTCATGGTTAACACATGACGCGGGCAGGGATACTAGTACGAGAGGTGCAAAGCAAATATACATGTTAGAACTAGGAAGAATATACATAATAGATACCGTGGGATGTTAGACGGGGTAGATACCTTGGGATAATGTACTCGATAGAAATCTGGCGATGTGATACCTTGACTTATCCTAACACCGTAGTTTATCATGATACCTTAGTTTACCTTGCCACAGTAGTTAAACCGGCTACCCCGGTTTAGTTTATCTATCTTGTAGTTATCCTTATGTTTACTTTCAGTTTATGCATGTCATGTTACCTTTACCTGTTTTTATACTGGAAGTAGATAGGACTTACTCAGTCTTTTTGACTGACCCGTTTTGTTTCGCCTCTTTTCTTCCGTTCCCCCCCCCCCCCAGGTTACAAGGAGGAAACAATGTAGTTTAGTTCGGACTTCTTCTGCTTGAAGGTCACCATGGATGGCTTGGACTTCTCTTGGCTATGGCTACTTTACGGTTTTACTTGGGGAATAATTTATTAAAAATTCTTTGTGCTTCTTTACTATTGCAAGACAGGTTTTGATGTACTCTGATGTAAAAGGCTTTAGACCTTATTTATTCATGTTATGAAAGTTTGATTTTACTTCCGCTATTTATATATGTTCTGTCTTGTGATATTTCTGTGCATGTTTACCAATAATGCCCCTCTAAAGCTAGTGCATTCCTTTGCGAGTGACCCTAGCGGAGGCGGGGTGTTACATATTCACTAACAGATTTAAATATTTTTGGTTTCACTCAAATCCGTTTTGTTTTGCACCCGGTACAGTCAGTCAAAGTTTGAATTCAAATTTTGAAACTACCACACCATTTCAGGCCTTGTTTATAATTCAAAGTAATTATATTTATTTTCAAACGTCGATTCAAACTCACTTTTCATTGCTATTATTTAAAATATTTATTTTAAATATTTAAAATCCACTATTTTAGCCAATTTAAAATTTTTTAAATTGGTTCAGATTTTCCGGGTCGTTACAATCTCCCCCACTTAAAACTTTTCATCCCCGAAAAGGAACAAAGTCGAAAGTGGTTTGATTAATCAACTCTACGTTCGATCTGGCTTCCATTCTCCAACTTTTCAGTTTCTGAGAATTTTCAAATTCTTCAAAAATTTGGCTAACACCCGGAATTTTCGAAAAATTTCGCCATAACCTCCTTTGTACGGGGAGAGGTTTGGAAATTTATTGGGCCGTATTAGGTACCCAATAAATCCTAATAAGCATACACATATTTATAGTGATATATTCTGGTGTTTACAGGGGAGCGTGTATAGATAATAACTCCAGAGAATAAATTCTTGTCACCCTGTCAAAGCCTGAGGGAGTGTGTATTTTTAATTGCTCCAGAGGATAAATCCTCGTCACCTCGTCCCGTGGGGGAAATAAATAGTCCATGTGCCGTATCTAATAACTAGAGAGACGTGATTATTGTCAACTCCAGACCCGTGTGGGGTTTTTATTAATCTGGCAATTTTATCATTACAATTTAAATAGTCCATATCAGTCATCAGTTCAATCTGTAAAATATAGTCATCGCCATACAAGCCTCTTGCTCGTATGGTAAATCTTCCACCTCGTCACACAAGCTCCAAATGCTTATGTGGTATATGATGAAGTATGCCTATCTTCCAGATGTATGCCATGTAATATAGTTCAAAATTAATTGTTACTATCCTATGGCAACATTTATTTTTACACACAGAATAACCAGCACTCCGCATCCAATGGCATTCACAGGAGTTGATATAATAATATTTCACATCCACCTCATTAAGGTTTACCTATTTGTCGGGCATGCAAATAAAATCTTTACCCAACAGCTATCCATTAACCTGTTCAAACATATATAATGCACATGTATATATTTCTATCTATTTTCTAATCAGTTCAATGTGTGATATAATCGAATAAATTCTACCATTCATTCTATTATTGATTAAATTAACTATCGTTTTAATAATTTTATTAATCAAATCTATTATCGCACAACACAAACAACAATCAAATTGTTTTTAACTTTTCAAATATATATCTTTTATATATTCAAAAATTATATTTCTAAAACCAGACTATATATATAATCACAAATACGTTATTTAAAAACATATTATGCTCGACTCGTTCTGAGGCACTTCTGACCCCATTTCTAACGAGTTGTTCTGATTCTGCTGTGCTCATACTAGGATATTACTGATCCTATCTGTATAGAGTTACTCGTCCTAGAACACTACTGGTTCTATCTCGGACGAGTTCGTTAATATGTTATATTCCAGAACTAAGCTTAACCAAAGCTCTGATACCAAATGAGACGACACCGCGAAATCCGGTAGGCTTTACAACCATCCCTTCATCCTCCAGTACAGCAGGTAAAACCCACCATGGCTCACACTGGTCCCCCAACCCCTTGTTTTACGGCGACCCTCTCGAGTCTCGCGGGTACTGCCGAACCAACGCTCTAAACTGCGACATGTAGGGGTACGAGTCTCCCGTTCGCCACCAAACCGCGAAGCGAGAATCCCCTATCATGCGTACCCGGCCTACTCAGGGCCAGCAATAAGGACTGGTATGAGAAATCTACTCAACACATTTAAAATATGGCTAATCACAGGACCACGCCACTTTCATGGAACGGGTTTACTCCATTGGATTGCCAGTGCTTTAAAAACAAATCATTCTTTTAAACATTGCAATGCTTTTTATAAAAATGAAGCCATTATAAGACTCAGTTCCCATCACACAATGCAACGCAAACCGGAGGATAGAGTTTTACCATATAATGGCCAAATTATGCTTGATACGAATAAAACAAAAGCATTTGATATTATTACTAGTGTTTATATGTTTCAAAAACAATTTCAATCATAACTATCAATCATAGATGGCATGGGTACCATATATCATGTCGCCATATATATATATACAATCAAAACTGCATGATGTCGTATTTGGAAATTGGATTTCCGTCATGAACCAAGGCAAAAGATAGTCCTTACCAAATTCGAGACTGCCTAGCCCGAGTCTCAGGATCAGAACGCATCGACCCTTGGATCGTCAGGGCCGGTCCACACGGAGTGGATTAAAATGTCTGAACACTACGTTTCTCCGCCATTTGGGGCGTAAGTGAGCCAACGAATGAATCCATCGGTCCCGGATCGACCGATATAACCGAGGCGCCTCGCAACAGCAACAACCACATAAGTCAAACTCGTCAGGGCGTGTAAAACCACTGACGCCACTTCTAGCTAGGAAGAAACGCAGGCCCTCCCTGAGGTCCTTTCTCCCGTTTCTAGTTCATACCGGGGTGTGAGACTCGCGATTTCACGTTATACACAAAGCTACGCCACACAGGCGGTGCTTTGATCATCACCACAAGACTTTGCTTTTCAACAGAAGCCCTGATCACTGCATCTTAGCATGCCACACAGGAAATTCACACCGTGCAACTGATAGCTATCAATCACACAGAATAAATTCCAATGTCAGACACACTGTCCACTTGCAAGTCCGTTCTGGGTCTGAACGAAACCGAGGCACTATATACCTCGCAAACCCATCGATCACCATGTATGTCTGGACGATCACCACTCATTATCCATATTTCGGGATGCCTCCCAATCAGGACCTCGGTTACCATCCAAACGAGGTGAAGATCTCCGGTCTTCGACCACCGTCTTCATCTTCGATTACTTATCGTCGATTCAGTTATTCAGAATGGGATAAACCCGGTCTTTCTGAGCAACTCGCGTATATAATAAACAAGTGCTACAAAAACACTATTACGCATCATTTCAATTCATTAGTCACTATCCGTCAATCAGTAAGAGAGCGATTTCCCAAATATTAACCCCATAGGCCGAAACCAACATCAGATCAATACCCAAGAAACCATTCGACTTAGCCAACCTTCAGTTAGTTTCTAAATTTCACATCCATATCGTTTATAATATTTTATAACGATTTATTGCTATTTTTATTTATTTTAAAATAGCCAATTCATTCAAAACGACGCTTCGGGCCATAATGCGGCCGTGGCGCTGTTTTTCTTCAGATTTGATTTACACATATCTTAAAATCTAACCGTTGGATCTTCACAAAATTTACATCATTAGAAAGATCTTTTCAAAACGAATCCAACGGTTCCAGTTTCGGGAAAATCCGATGGTCGGATCTCCCGGTATAATCGTTTGAAGTTTCGATTTCAAAATACGAACAGCAGCGTCGTTATTCGATTTAATATAATTATATTTATATATATATATATATAAAAATATAATCGATTCTGGCGCTGTTTTTCTTTAGATTTGAATTAAACATTCAAGACAATCCAACCGTTGGATTTTTACAAAGTTGGTGCCGTTGGAAAGATATTTCCAAAGCGAACCCAACGATTGCGGTTTCGGGAAAATCCGATGGTCGGATCTCCCGCACTAATCGTTTGAAATCACGGTTTCAAAATACGAACTGAAGCTTCGTTATTCGATATATTTCAATTATATATATATATATATATGTATATATATCGATTCTTCGATTTCAAAGCTATATTCTTTTCATACATTTGATAAAAATTATATTTTTATCTAACTGTCTTCTATTTTAACACTTCACTATTTTTAACAATTCACGTATATAATAAAAATATGATTTTTAATGTAAAACAATTTATTTCAAAACTCTACTATTTTATATAGTTAATATACGTGATAAAAATAGGATTTTTATTATAAAGCAATTTATTTCAAAACAATATTATTTTATATATCTCATATTGATGATAAAAATGGGATTTTTATTATAAAACAATTTCTTTCAAAATACGAATACCATTCAACACATGAATTTCAATTCAACGAATGAATATCGATTCAACACATGAAGGTTTTCTATAGTTTATATATATAGATAAAAAGGTGATTTTTATATTTAAAACACGAATACCATTCAACACATGAATTTCAATTCAAAGAATGAATATCGATTCAACACATGAAGGTTTTCTATAGTTTATATATAGAGAGTAAAAATGTGATTTTTTTATTTAAAACACGAATACCATTCAACACATGAATTTCAATTCAATGAATGAATATCGATTCGACACATGAAGGTTTTCTATAGTTTATATATATAGAGAAAAATGTGATTTTTATATTTAAAACACGAATACCATTCAACACATGAATTTCAATTCAACGAATGAATATCGATTCAACACATGAAGGTTTTCTATAGTTTATATATATAGAGAAAAAATGTGATTTTTATATTTAAAACACGAATACCATTCAACACATGAATTTCTATTCAACGAATGAATATCGGTTCAACACATGAAGGTTTTCTATAGTTTATATATATAGAGTAAAAATGTGATTTTTATATTTAAAACACGAATACCATTCAACACATGAATTTCTATTCAACGAATGAGTTTCAATTCAACACATGAAGGTTTTCTATTCAACGAATAAATATAGTTTCAACAAATGAAAATAATTCAAACACATGAATATTATTCAAAATTTCGGCAGCATAACGGCAGGGTAGTTAAAATCGGGACCGTCCCTAGTACGGCTCCTCGCTCTACCTTAAAACCTCGCGGTTTTTGACAATGGGAATTCATGCATCTAGTTCGCATGCAGGCGGCATGTATATTTATTTCATTTCCACAAACTAATCCTATGTGGATGGTTTGTGGACGAGGGGCGTATATATATATATATATATATATATATATATATATATAGCATTTCACTTCTATTTCAACACATATATAATTTTTACAACGCATATACAACTTATATATCGAACGTACAACTTATACAACGCTTATACATGAGGTGTACAACGCTTATATAACTCATACATCGACTATATAATTTATACATCGTCGTTTTTCCATATCGTTTATAAACTAGAAATCTCACATTGGGTTCCACTCCACCAAAAATAGCAGAAGGCTCAGAAAAATATGCGGTCTCTTCTAGAATGTAGAAGACGTCCACACGAGTCCACTGTCTCTTGTTTCACTGGATTTTGACAAGAAACGAAAAAGATATGATTTTTCAAAGTTTGCAACGGTTTAAAGACGTTAAAATCAGTTCAAAGAAAATCAGCCGTTACCTCTCTGAATTCTTCAAAACTAGGTTTGATCTTTTCGATCAAACGGTGAAGCGGATCGACGATCGGCCTTCGCAGCGACGAAGAGGGAGGAGAGGCGCGCTGGCGCCTGGCGCGGGGCCCACTTCGGTGGCTTAGTGGCGGCGCGGCGGCGGTGAAAACATCCGAACTTCCCGAGCTCGATTCTCCCAAACCAGTCAATGAAAAAATCCAAACTATATATGGATTTGAAGATCTTCTCGAGCTCTACAAATTTCCCAACTGGAATGTTTGATTTTGGTGCGTGGATCGATCAGAAAATGGACGGGAAGATTTGGAGGGTTTTCCGCCTTCGATCGTGTTACGGGGAGAGAGAAAGGAGAGAGAGAGAGAGAGAGAGAAACGATGGCCCAATCAGATTTTTTTATATTTATAATTTTTTAAAATCCAAAAATACCCCTTATCTCATACAAACTCCAATCCAAACCCAACGACTGTCGTCCCTAGCATTTTACCCCCATTCCGAACACAATGGGATATGTTTCGAAGGCCCATTCGAATGTTTCAGTCAGTTTTTCTTCAAATTAAAATTTAAAACATTCAATATTAAATTTGAACGTACATTTCAATTTGCCAGGGCCACAAACTGATTCGAAAAATTCCAGAAAAATAAATCTAGCTATGTTTCGACGATACGGTCCCAACAAAACTAGTTTCGTCGAATTCTGAGACCGTTTGCAAAAAGGCCCATTTCTGGTCGATCCAATTTAACTGTAATTGACCAAAACACGTTTTTCTTTGCCACGCTCACATACTAGCTTCAAAAATTATGAAATTTGAAACCTAGCAATAAATTCACATCCCGGATACAACAAAACTTGTTTCGTCGAATTCCGAGGTCGTTTGCAAAATGGCCAATTTCACGGGCTATATAAATTCTATAGCGGCCTTTCTGAAAATTCATTTGGCCATAACTTTTGCTTTCCGCTATGAAACTTCGATTTTTCAGATTCATTAGAAAGGTATTCACTAACAGATTTAAATATTTTTGGTTTCACTCAAATCCGTTTTGTTTTGCACCCGGTACAGTTAGTCAAAGTTTGAATTCAAATTTTGAAACTACCGCGCCATTTCAGGCCTTGTTTATAATTCAAAGTAATTATATTTATTTTCAAATGTCGATTCAAACTCACTTTTCATTGCTATTATTTAAAATATTTATTTTAAATATTTAAAATCCACTATTTTAGCCAATTTAAAATTTTTAAATTGGTTCAGATTTTCTGGGTCGTTACAAATATACAAAGTACGAATAAATATTATACATTCGATAAATATCAGAGATTTACAAATTAAATGCAGCGGAAAATATTACAAAATCACAACTGAAAGAGATACACGGATACAGAGCTTTCCGAATACCATTCCAGCTGTAAACCAGGATCCTGTGAATATAAATCTGCAAAACCAAAACTACTAACTGCACGTGTGGAAAATAGGGGAACCCAGAGTTTAGGTTAAAACAATAAACTCCAGACCAGTCATGTGACTGGTGTGAGAACTAAAACAATTATTTATAACTTTACTTAAAATCAGATATATCAAGAGACCACGCCGTATAACATGGAATCGGTTTCCTCCTAAGAATACCAGTGCATTTAACAAAACAATGCAATGCTTTTTTGGAAAAATGAAGCTATTGTAAGACCCAGGTCCCATCACACAATGCAGCACAAGCTGGAGGATAGAGTTTTACCTTATAATAGCCAAACGTGAATGGTACGTTTAAAACAAATCATTTTGATACTATTATATTGTAAAGTGTTTGAAACCAACTTCAAATATAAATGTATCAATCATAGACGGCATTGTATCCCACGCTACTATGTCGCCATACTAGGCTTTACTAATAAAACTGAAATGTCAGGTATTGGAAATTGAATTTCCGTCATGAGTCGAGGCCAGGGATGACTCCTCGCCGCTTCGAGACACCCTAGCAAATGCCTTAGGATTCGGACGCTAGCGAATCCTTGGATCTTCAGGGTCGGTCCACACATAGCGGATTAGTTAAACCTGAACACATGTTTCCCAGTCCTATAGGACCTATCCATCGGCTCCGTAGAGACCGATATATTCGAGGTGCCTCGCATTCCAACAACCACACAGGTAAAAATAATATAAATGTTAGGACTTGTAAAACGCGGACACCGCCCATAGCTAGAAAGAAACGTCGTGCACTCCCTGCAGTCACGATCCCGTTTTTGATTCATACCAAGGTGTGAGGCCCACGAATTAATGCTATACACAATGCGGCACTATATTAAAGTTGTGCTTTGATCATCAACCACATGACTCTGCTTTTCAATAGAAGCCTTGATCATTTGCATCTCAGCATGCCACAAAGGCAATTCATGCCATGCGACCGATATCTGTCGATATATAACCTCTGAGCTCATACGTCTCAGAGAAGGGTGTTAAGCAAGAGAATAAATTCTCTGCCGCCAAATAGATATATATTTAATAGAAATCAATCAACACAGAATAAATTCCAATTTCGGACACACGGTCCATTTACAAGTTCGTACTAGGTCTGAACGAAACCGGAGGCACCTTATTCCTTGTCCCATATGTCCAATACAGAGAGAGGCCCTCGCATATCCGTCGATCTCCAAGTACGTCTGGATGATCACAACTTATTACATCGTCTTGGGTGTATAGCCCAATCAAGACATCAGTAATCATCCAACCGATGTGAAGACCTCCGGTTTTCAACCACCGTCTTCATCGTCGACATATCGTCGAATCAGTTATTCAGAATGGGTATAAACCCGACCTTTCCAAATAACTCGCATATATAATAAACAAGTGTTATACAAATACAACATACGCCTCATTCTAATCCAGAATATTATTTTATTTAAATATTCATATCATTAGGGAATAGGTTCCCATTAATTTTATCAAAGATAAATACTCTTAAATTTAATCTTTAATCTTCCTTTGGATGTCAATTCAAACCATGTTACGGTTTTCCAAACTGGTTGGGATTAGCGCACCTTACCGAAGTGATCATTTGTTTAATTTCCCAATCCCAACCAATTCATCCTATAGAGCAAAACTGGTATACTCCATAACTAACACCACGATCTTATCAGCAAAATTAATTACTATTTCCCGTTCAAATATAATTAAAGATTTAACTATCGCTAGGAGCAAAACTGGCGATACTCCATTCTCGATCATTTCCCAAATTTGATAATTTAAATTATCACATTCCCTTTTTCAATCTATTTAAAGATTCATTAAAACTCCACTTGGTTTTAATCTTCCCAAAAATCAATATTAATGATTATTTAACTTTGGAAACACAAACATGTCGCATCGACAATCTACACCGTACTATTGATTTCTGCCGATATATAACCTCTAAGCTCGTACGTCTCAGAGAAGGGTGTTAAGCAAGAAAATAAATTCTCCGCCACCAAACATATATATATTTAGCAGAGATCAACCATACAGTTCGAAATACAGTGACAGACATGTAATCCTGCCTTTAACTGGGTTAAAGAACTAATGTCATTTAAAACACAGTTCAAGATAAACCCAAATCACATTCCATTAATTATGGAATCTTCACGGAAAATAGATCAATATATAATCGATATCAATTTCCGTATCCGACTAATAATATAAATGGAATAACGACAAAGCCTTTTAAATTCCATATGTATTAACAAACTTCCTCCACAAAAGCTCACTTCGATTATTATCAAATCGAATTCCATTCAATTCCAATTTAACGTGTTAAATTGGAAAACTTTAGTTTGGAAAATTCCCGTTAAATCTTAATTAAAAGATTTATTCTTTTCACATTGGGTTTAAGAACAATGTCATTTAAAACACAGTTCACGACAAATCCAAAATCTCATCAGTCTCTAACCGTAAATTAGTAGGAGAACAATCCCCTAAGTATTAATCCCGTAGGCCGAAATCAACATCAAATCAATACCCAGGAAACCATTCAACTTAGCTATTCTCCAGTTAGTTTCTAATTTTCTTAACTCCATTAGGTTTAAGAATAATATTATTAAAGATAACATTCACGGCAAACCCAAAATCCAATTTGATATTAAATACAAGGCTCTGAACAGAAAATATATTGGCTTACATTCAATATCAAATTCTGAAAACAACGAACATCGTATTGGAATAACGATATATATATCTTCCAAATTCCTCCACAATATCCGTATGATCATGGAATCCAATATTAAAATATTTCGAAGATAATTTTGATTCAAATCCATTCCAACTCATATATTGGAAATTCCGGTTATTTTTTAAATCGTTTCAAATCCAATTTATTTATTTAAAAATATTGGATTTTTAATTCTAGTTCATAACTAGTTGATTTCGATAAAAATATATTTTTATCCTTTCATGTATGGAATTTTTTATCCCAATTCTTTCCAAATCATTTATTATGATTTCATGCAAATTATTGATATTTTTAATAATTTTATCAAGGCCCGTACAGTCGATTTCCATAAATGGTCATCGAACTGCACTTACAGCGACCTTTTCTAAATTTGATTTGGACATGATTCCAAATTCAACTGTTAGATTTCAAATCTCTTGTATTCATTGGAAAGTTCTTTTCGATACGAACCCAACGGTTCCGGTTTTAGGAGAATCCGACGGTCGGATCTCCCGTAATGTCTGTTCGAAATCAATGGTCGAAATCCGCGAACTGCCGCGGCGCGACGCGTTCTATTCAGGCCATTATATAAGTATAATATATATATTATATATATTTCATTGATTTCCCTTTAAACGTATTTTACAAATTGTTTTAAATTCGTTTTCAAAACGATTTCAACTTCATATTCAATTTCAAATCAAAATTGAATATTCCATATCATCGATATATAAATGATAGTAATTTCAATTATTATATTTTGAAATCATTTCCTTTTCGATATTCATTATAAAAATGAATAAAATCGAAATAAATATCATTTGCGTCCAAATGGCGCATATCTAGTCAACACTGCTTTTATTCAACACATGAATATTTTTAACGGTTTATACATTCATAAAAGTGATATCTTTATTGTTTAAATATTTTATTCAAACACATGAATATTTATTTTATTCAACACATGAATATTTATTTTATTCAACATATGAATATTTATAATCCTTTTCTGAATATTATTTTAAAATATTCTTTATTTTCCAAATTGGAATGAGACTCAATCAATTGCCATATAATGTTAATTATATGGATTCTATACAACACATGTATATAACAGCCATGATAACCAATCAACCATCATCCAGAGTGCATTACACAACTACGTAAGCATTAAATATAAATATTTAACGCTTATAACAGTCTGTCAACCAATCGATTGACATACAACTAAACATTTGGGATTAGTGTACGTCAAATATCATCCCAATACCCGTGTGGGGTTTTCAAACAACAAACACAGATTTATTTGTGCAGTTGGGCGATGTGTAAAATATATCGTCCCAATTCATATCAGTCAAATGTGTGTACAAATACAAATCGTCCGATTTGTAAATGAATATTTATTTTATTCATATATACGTTAAAAATTATATTTTTAATGATAAAATATTTCAACACATGGATATTTAATTCAGTTCACATCACAATCAATTCAAACACATCAATCAACCAAACCAAACCATCAAACAAGTCGTCCATGGTCTGTGGACGACGGGGAGCAGTTCATATATGCAGTTCTAAAATAAATAACTGAACAAATTTTTTTAGTGAGGAGTCCTCACCTTGGGGATCCACTCTGTCATTCTTTAGCGGGCGATTTGGATTCCGTTCAGCTTCCAGTTCGTTCCATCGCAGTTTGTTTTCACGTTGTTCATAGTAAAAATCACATTTTCAATATGATGTTCACCTTATAAAGATCACATTTTTATAACGATGTTTTCATTATAAAAATCATACTCTTATACTGATTTTATTTATATAAAAATCATATTTTTATAGCGAAGTTATCTAAATAAAAATCATATTTTTACTTCGCTAGATATACAAAAAACATATTTTTACTTCGCCATATATATAAAAATCATATTCTTACTTCGCTACATATATAAAAATCATATTTTTATATCGTTTTACATATAATAAAAATCGCATTTTTATTATATCGCTACATATATAAAGATCAATTTTTTTTACTTTGCTACATATATAAAAATCGTATTTTTATATAATTAAAAACCACTTCTTTATATAATTAAAAATCATGTCTTTATATAATTAAAAATATAATCTTTCTAGTTTAAAAATCGTATATTGTCCTAAATAAAAATCACTATTTTTCTAAATTAAAATCACTATTTTATTTCAGAAAAATCAAAATCAAAATGAAGAGGAAAAAAAAACTCGCCGCGTGGGATTTGTTGCTCGCATTCAAGGAGGAGGAGGGGGTTGCATGTCGTCATTGGGCAGTGGAGGAGGGAAAGAAAGGCGCAGGTGGCGGAGGCTTCAGGGGGGTGTCGGTGGAGGTTGTTTCGGGTTTGCAGGGGGTTTGGGGTTCCTGTGGCTCCGTCGGTTTCAAGAGGAGAGGGAGGGAGGAGCAATGGCGCCGGAGATGGGGGGAGGCGGGGGAAGGCCGACGCAGAGGCAACGATGCCCCCCTTCTCGGCGACGCGGCGAGAGGCTAGGGCTCGAGCCCCTTTTTTACGTATATACTTGATTTTGAAAATAACGATGGGGGGAGGGGGAGGGGTTGACCTAGTAAAAAGAAAAAAGGGGGAATATTAATTATATTTATTTATTATTTTCTCTAAAAAGTTTGATTTTTTTTCCGAACTCGAAATCAAACCTACCGACTGTCGTCCCTAACTAATTACCCCCATTCCGAACACAATGGGCTATGTTTCGTAAGCCAATTCGGCTGTTTCGATCAGTTTCCATTTAAATATATATATATATATATATATATATATATTCAATTCAAACGTACATTTCAATTTACCGAGGCCACGTACTGACTCTAAAAATTCTAGAAAATTTATTTCTAGCTTCGTATTCACGATACGGTCCTAACAAAACTAATTTCATCAAGTTTGAAGTCCGTTTGAAAATTTGCCATTTTCTGGTCGATCCAAATTGACTAAAACTGACAAAACACGTTTCCCTTTGCCACGCTCACATATTGATTTCAAAAATTATGAAAATTGGAATCTAGCAATAACTTGCATCCCGGATCCAACAAAAGTGGTTTCGACGAAAACAGAGGTTGCTTGCAAAATTTCCATTTTTAAGGGCTAAAATTCCATAGCGACTATTCTGAATTTTCAACTGGACATAACTTTTTATTCCCGCTATGAAATTTGGATTTTTCGGATTTTTAGAAAGGTATTTTCAAATAGATTCTAATATTTTTGGTTTCACTAAAATCCGGTTTATTTTGAATCTTGTACATTCATTTGAAATTTGAAATCGAATTTTCAAAATACCGCGCCATTTTCAATTCCTTTTATAATTAAAATAAATATTTATATTCTAACGTCGATTCAAATAAATATATACGTTCTAATTCTATTCAAAATAAATTTCTCGTCGTTATTATTTAAATTAATTCATTTTAAATATTCCAAATTCATTAAAATTGCCAAAATAAAATTTTTAAATTGGTTCTGATTTTTCGGGTTGTTACAAATATTGAGTACAGTTGCTTGCTTTCTTCTACAAGTTGTGTCCACTTAAAAAAAATATCATAATGATTTATTTTGGTTATTACTTACTATATTCATTTATTGATTTTCATTCTACTCATGAAAACGGCTGCTGCCATGAAAATATTTCACAGAATATGTGTAACACCCCACCTCCGCCAGTGCCACTCTTGCAAGGGCACTGACTTTGGAGGGGCGTTAAGTGAGGTAAACATGCATGCAGATATCACAAGACAGAACATATAAGTAAAAATAGAGTAAATAAAGCAGCGGATTAAACTAGCATTTCAAAACCATAGTCATATTACAACAGAGTACTTAGTCATTATTTTCCAACAAACAAAGTCTAGATAAAAACATAAACTGAAAAACTGAAATACATAAAGTACTATCCCCAAAGTGAAGTGATAAACCATAGCTAGCTCAATGTCCAAGACCGTACATGAGCAAATCCAGTAAGCAAGCTAGAAAGATCCAAGCTAAGCTCCAATGTTCCCACCCTGAGAACCTGAGGGGGGGGGGAAACGGATGAAAAGAGGCGAAAGAAAACAGGTCAGTCAAAAAGACTGGTAAGCCCTACTACTATCTGTCTATGAACTAGTAAAGTTAACTGGCATGAGAAGCTGAGATGAACATAAGGATAACAACATACTGGCATGATGATTAACTAACAAGATAGATAAAGGTGTCATCGCATAGTTAAGGTTAAGTTTTGCACCACAGGTGTACTAGCATTCTATCATGTCAAGTAAAAACAAGAATTGATCCCTTGGCCCAAGCTTGGCCCATCATCATGAGGTGACCTAAATTAAGGTTCAACTACACGGTCTAGTCGATCGGCTCCCTATAAGCCTAACTCGTCAAGTGTCGGTGTCATACGGCTTAATCATGTAATGTAGTTGACTGTGCAGGGTCCACCCTAGGGTGTATCAGGCCCTATGGTGTAACCCTCTGACACCATTCCATGATGCACAGTCCAAACCTACCGTAGCCCGTGTTCAACTCCGGACTTGATGTGCACGACCATGGTCCGCCTGAACAACCGGGGCATCATTCAGCCGTCTCTTTTGGTCTCTTACAATCAACCCAGTAATCGTGCCCCACCCTAGCCTAGTCCTAGGGTCTTATGATACTACCAAGAAGGTTACTGCTAAAAAGGACCACGCAACTAGGGTTTCTTAACGGGTTAAATGTGGTTAACCCGATCCACACGTGGATTAAATCGGTTAAGGGTACCCAAGGCTCCCGACTTAACCTCGATTAATCCATCAAGCCCAAATTGGTTAAGTATTAAGTGGACCATGACTTAACCCTAATCAGGAGGCATTAATTAACTTAATGCGCTTTAACCTCTAACATTAGACTTTGTTGTGGTTACTAGTTAAGCCGGGCGGGTCTGGGTAGCTTTACACCACAACTAGGTCTAACCTCGGGTTCGAGCACAACATGACCAACTTCTCACATTGGGTCCTATTGTTTGTAGCCACTAGTTAAGCCGGGCGGGTCCGGGTAGATTTATGCTACAAACTCAACCCAACCTCGAGTTGGCCACACTCATATTTTCTAAGTGTCATGTCCATTATGTTTCCAAAACATAATTACAAGTTAACATATCACGTTATGTTATAAAAATCATGTTCATGTCATTATGTTACCCAATCCCAACGTAATCCCATCATTTACATAATCGCAACACCGCATAAAGGATAAAATAGGGAACTTGGCATAATCATGACATAAAGGTGTTGAAGCCACAAGTTTAACATGGTGGCATATGAGATGTACATATGTTCATATACTTGCATATTGCATCATTAGGCTTCAAAAGCATGCATAAAACCAAACTTAGCATATGAGTGATACATGGTGATAAATAACATGTAGAAGTTGCTAGAAGTTCGCATTTAGCCTCACATGCAAGTTATCATAAGGGATATGATAACTTTCATGTTGCCAAAACGCAACCTTTAACATAAAGCTTGAAGCTTTAAGGTCATAAACTCAAGTTTAACTTGCATAACATGATAACATGTGTATAATGATCAACCCAAACTTGCATAACATAGCAACATGTGTCATACATAATGATTGAACCAACTTGCATATCATAATGATCACCCAACTTGCATATAATGATCAACCAAACTTGCATATCATAATGATCAACCAAACTTGCATAACATGATAACATGATCAACCCAAACTTGCATAACATGATAACATGATCAACTCAAACTTGCATAACATGATCAACCCAAACTTGCATATAATGATCAACCCCAAACTTGCGTCATTCATTTAACTTTAGAGTTCAATAAAAAGAAAGTAGAAAAGGGCTTACAATGCTATGAAGACACAAATAAATATTTATTATAAAGATTGAGACGAAGCCCTTATGCAAGCACCAAAAACCCAAATATGCAAGCTCCAAATGAAAACCCTTGAGCCAATTCAATAAAAACCCTTGCTTTGAAATAGAAATGTTGCAACTTGACTTGAATGCAAGCTAAGAACACTCATACAAGTTTGAAAACACTTGTATGAACTCAAAATCTCTCATAGAAATTAACTTAGAAATTTTAGCATGAGAGTGGAGGCCATGAGAGGAACAAATTTGACATAGTTTAGTTGTAGGATTGAATAATGGTGATTTAGGCTAGGTTTAGGGGTCTTTTTTATAGAGGATTAGGATAGTATTAGCCATAGGATTAACCCTAGATTCAATCCAAGCCATCAAAGCATGTCTTGGGGAAGAAGTCAAGTGTAGGAACCATCTAGGGCCTTTGGATTAAAGCTGAACCATGAGAACCATTCAAATGCAAAATCTGCATTTGAGCGAATCGGCCCACGGGTTGACAGCCAAACACCCTGGATTAACCCCTAGTCGACCCAGCGAGCTCGGGTCGACCTCAAAAATCGGCCGGTTCGGTTATTCCCCTCTCCCAATTCGCTGTTTTGAACATTTTTGCATATTTATTTATTTAATTTTCAATTATATATATATATCAATATATATATTTCTCTGCGCAACCCATTTCACTTAATTAAGTATACTTTAATTTGTGAATTTTTCGTGAACTTCGCGAGGCCATATCTTGGTCATACGGACTCCGATTTTCGAAAACTTGGACTCTATTTCGCGTATTTTTCCGAGACGAACGCAATGGCACAGCCCATTTCCCTTGATTCAGATTTTACAGTTTAATTCTGCCTCCATTTATGTTATAACATGTTATTCAAAAATACGGGTTGTTACATTCTCCCCTCCTTAAAGGATTTCGTCCCCGAAATCTCCAAGTTAGGAAGAACGTATCCTACCATCCATCTACTCAAAACATCATCCACGAGCAATCATTGTCCTTAAAAGGTTTTAAATGCTGTATGATCATATGCAAAGGTGTGTGTATATGTACTTATCTAATGCGAAAATCAGGAGGTTACTGATTCAGTAAACCCCCTTAATGCAAAATATGTTAGTGAAATGAGTCCATATGTATGCAAATTCCTAACATAATTTATAATCTCTACATGAGTGCACATAACATTCATCCATATGCAACATCCACGTGATAACATAACAAGTTTTCATCCATGAATAAGCATAAACACTCATGCATATGCGGTATGAAAGTGTGTGAGCCGATCTTAGTGCCTAACGTGTATTATGCATCCACGAGTATCCACTTGCAAACACTTGCAACCACTTGCAAACATCAAACATAACATGTTTCAAATACATGTTTCAACCAAGGGTTTCTACCTAAGGTTCTCATGACAAGATTTACGAAACAAGATAAACTAGATAAGCATGGATAGCAAAGGGAAGATATACCAATCTAGGAAAAGAGATTGAAAATGTATCCTCCAAGAGAAATGGATAAAGCACGCGCCTCTTCTCCTTGGTTTCCCAAGTTGCGTCTCCCTCTGTTTCACTCTATTGCGCCTTAACAAGCTTAACTTCTTTGCTTCTTAGCTTCTTTGTCTTTATTTCCATGGTACGAATCGGAGCACGTCTCAGGGTTGCTTCATCCTCTACCTCCATGTCTTCAAGAATACTTGGTTCAACCACTTTGGCGGGTCTGTGCAAACACTTCCGGAGATGCGAGACATGAAAGACATTATGCACTCCGGCCAGCTTCTCGGCAATTCCACCTTATAAGTCATCTTCCCGACTCTTTCTATAGTAGGGAAGGATCCTACGATCCTTGGTGTCAGCGAACCATATTTCGCAAAGGAGAAATCTTCACAAAGACCATATCTCCAATTTTAAATTCCAAGTCTGTCCTTCGCTTGTCTGCATAGGATTTCTGTCTGTCTTGGGCCGTTCTTATCCGTCTTCGAATCAATTCAACCCTCTCGGATGTGTCCCTTATCATGTCGGGCTCAATTATAAGCTTATCCGTCGTCTTCCCACTAACATGTTGGTGGCTTGCACGGCCTCCCAAACGAAGCTTTAAATGGTGCCATCCCTATGCTGGCTTGATAGTTATTATTATAAGCAAACTCTACAAGAGGAAGGTGGTCTTCCCAAGTACCACCGAAGTCGAGAACACAAAACCTCAAAAGATCTTCTAGCACTCTATTCACCCTTTCGGTTTGGCCATCCGTCCGGGGGTGATAGGCTGTGCTCAGATTCAATCGCGTACCCATTCCTTCTTGCAAACTGTTCCAGAACTGGCTAGTGAAAATTGGGTCACGATCGCTAACTATGCTAGAAGGAACTCCATGCAGCCGCACTATCTCTCGGAGATAAATAGATGCTAGCCATGATACGGTCCTCTTGCTTTTCACCGGAATAAAATGGGCTTTCTTTGTAAGTCTATCTATTATTACCCGTATCCCATAAAGCCCAAATAGTTTGGTGGCGAACTTCTTCACCCCAACCATATATCACAAATAGGCTAGTCATACTCCTTAGGGGGTTTGCAACAGATCCAAGATTGAGGATAGGACCGAGAGGATATACTTAAAAGATAGCATGCGAGTATGCTCTACGGAACAATAGGGATCAAGGATATACTCTTAGAAAGAGATTAAATGCGCGTATCTACTCTTCGATCTTCTAAGCCGCATTTTCTTGTGCTTAATCCCATCGTGCCCTGACCGTCTTTTGACTTCGCAATTCCGTAGCTCTTAATTCTTATTTCCAAAATATGAGTTAGAACTCATTTCACTGTTGCCTCTCATTCCACTTCCACTTATTCTTTGCCTAAAATACTTGGCTTCCACCCAACTGCGTACTCACGGTTTCATGCAAGCTTTCCAAGATTCGTTAGTGAATCTCGGATCTCGCTTACATACTATACGGTATCCCACGCAGAAAACTATCTCTTGAAAACAAGTGCCAATCCACGTTGCCAAAACTAGAGCTGAGGTAAGGGCTCTTTTGAGCTTTTGAAAAGCAAGCTCACACTCCAAGTCCCATGCAAAGATTAAGTTCTTCTTCGTCAACTTAGTAAGAGGGGCCGAAATCTTAGCGAAGTCCCTGATGAACTTCCTATAGTAGCCCGCCAGACCAAGAAAGCTTCTTACTTCGGTTGCATTCCTAGGAGTCTTCCAGTCTTGAACCACAACCACTTTCTCGGGATCCACCGCTGTGCCTTGCTTAGAAACTATATGTCCAAGAAACCGAACTTCCCTTCTCCAGAAATGACATTTGGAGAACTTGGCCTTCAACTGATGCGCTCTAAGCGTATCCATCACTTCCTTGAGATGCCTAGCATGCTCTTCCTCATCCTTTGAGAAGATCAGAATATCATCCACGAAGACAACAACAAACTTGTTGAGGAACTCCCTGAACACCCTACTCATCAAGTCTACGAAGTATGCGGGTGTATTAGTCAAACCGAATGGCATGACAAGCCATTCTAAGAATCCATCTGGAGTCCTAAACGCAGTTTTTTCGATACTATCCTCAGCCACTCTAAGCTGATGGAATCCTGTGGCTAGATCGAGCTGAGAGAAAACAGAAGCACCTACAAGCTGGTCAAAGAGATCATCAATCCTCGGTAACGGGTGCCTATTCTTCTTGGTCAGTTTGTTCAACTCTCGATAATCAACACATAGACGAAGCGAACCATCTGCCTTAGTAGCGAATACCACCGGAGCACCCCATTCAGAAATGCTTCGTCTAATAAAATTCTTCTCAAGCAACTCCTTGATTTGCTTACTGAGCTCCCTTCTTTCACGAGGGGCCATGTGCCTAACAGGCAATGATACTGGCTTGGCATTATCGACTAGATAAATGCGGAAATCTATCTCTCGTTTAGGAGGCAACCCCCTAACTTCTTCAAAGACATCAGGATAGTCTCGGACCACCCTTACAGATTGCAGATCATCGATGGACGAGTCGAGAGTTTCAAGATAACATAACATGACGGGACCTCTAGGGTTACAAGAAATTTCTAGGGTATTACCGAGGCGAGTCATGAGCCTCACTACCCTATGCTCATAGTCAAGAATGGCTCCATAACAGGACAACCAATCCACCTCCAAAATCAACCCGTATCCCATAAACCCAAGAACCTAAACATTACACATGAATTCTATGCTCAAGATAGAGATTTTCAAATCCACACAAATCACAGGTAGATGGGCGGAACCCCCAATTGGATTTGAAACACAAACGGGATCTTCAACTAAGCTAGTACTTAGGTGCAAACTTTCAACAATATCAGAAGAGATAAAACTATGCGATGCGCCAGAATCAAATAAGGTGCGAACAGGAAAATCAGAAATGTAAACATGAATTTCTATAAAAACTCTACCTCGATCAAAAGCTGGAAGAGCGAGGAGAGCCTGCTATTGCCCTCCAGAGGGTCCTACTTGCTGAGTTTGTCCTTGCCCTTGTCCATGCTTCTTGGGACAATCCTTGCTAAGATGTCCAGATTCTCCGCAATGAAAACACTTGCCTAACTTCCTCTTCTTCTTCCTGCAATCCTTGGCTATGTGCCCAGTGATCCTACAGAAGTTGCACTTTCTTGTCTTTCTTGCCTTGTTGTTGTTCTTATCTCTTTTCTCGGTATCTTCCATCTTGCCTTGGGACTCATTTGCCTTGACCTCCTTCTTTCCACTCTTATCTTCCTCTTGAAGTAGGGCCATATTCACCAAACCCTCGAAGGTCGCCCCCAGGGGTATATGAGATATGGCCAAACCGCGCAATGGCTCATTCAATCCTAGAGCAAAGCGTAGGGCCTTCTTCTGAGCGGTGTTAACCCATTCTAGACCGAACTGAGCAAGTTGATTAAACTTATCCACGTATTCTCTAACGGTCATGTCCCCTTACTTTAGTGATAGGAACCTCTCTAGCTGCAGGTTCTCTTCTGCTGATGATAAAAATCTTAGTCCAAACCTTCTCCTAAAGTCATCCCAAGTCTCAATTGGTCTAGTAGTGGTGGTGACTACCCACCAATAAGCAGCTTCCCCTTTCAATAGCCATACCGCCAACAGAACTTTTCTATGATCTTCCACATCAAGGATAGCAAAGAGGTCTTCAGTTTCCTTTAACCAGTTCCTTGCCTCCACAGAAGTCTCCGTTCCGACAAAATTCTTGCAACCCATCGCCTTAAAGTCTTTGCAAAGCTTTGCGAAATCCTCTTGCGGATGCTGAGGGGGAGGAGGAACCTCAGCTACGGGAGGAGGAGAAATGTTAGTGACGGGGAAAGGAGGAGGAATGTTCGCGGGGCCGGCTTCATTCGCCCTTGCCTCCATAAATCTCCGGAACCAGACGGGTACTTGTACGCCTTCCGGGATGTTAAAGCGATCAGCCATGCTAAAACGAAGAAAAAGATAGATTCAGAACGAAGAAACGAAGGATAGTGCTATGGCTTTTGGGGAATAGCCTTTTTTTAAAATAACTAGACTTTTCTTGGAAAATACTTAATTGGTTTTGAAAATAGTTTTTCAAAAGGTAAGTTTCAAAAACACTTTTGCTCAAATCTTGTAAACCTGGCTCTGATACCAAATGTAACACCCCACCTCCGCCAGTGCCACTCTTGCAAGGGCACTGACTTTGGAGGGGCGTTAAGTGAGGTAAACATGCATGCAGATATCACAAGACAGAACATATAAGTAAAAACAGAGTAAATAAAGCAGCGGATTAAACTAGCATTTCAAAACCATGGTCATATTACAACAGAGTACTTAGTCATTATTTTCCAACAAACAAAGTCTAGATAAAAACATAAACTGAAAAACTGAAATACATAAAGTACTACCCCCAAAGTGAAGTGATAAACCATAGCTAGCTCAATGTCCAAGACCGTACATGAGCAAATCCAGTAAGCAAGCTAGAAAGATCCAAGCTAAGCTCCAATGTTCCCACCCTGAGAACCTGAGGGGGGGGGGAACGGAAGAAAAGAGGCGAAAGAAAACAGGTCAGTCAAAAAGACTGGTAAGCCCTACTACTATCTGTCTATGAACTAGTAAAGTTAACTGGCATGAGAAGCTGAGATGAACATAAGGATAACAACATACTGGCATGATGATTAACTAACAAGATAGATAAAGGTGTCATCGCATAGTTAAGGTTAAGTTTTGCACCACGGGTGTACTAGCATTCTATCATGTCAAGTAAAAACAAGAATTGATCCCTTGGCCCAAGCTTGGCCCATCATCATGAGGTGACCTAAATTAAGGTTCAACTACACGGTCTAGTCGATCGGCTCCCTATAAGCCTAACTCGTCAAGTGTCGGTGTCATACGGCTTAATCATGTAATGTAGTTGACTGTGCAGGGTCCACCCTAGGGTGTATCAGGCCCTATGGTGTAACCCTCTGACACCATTCCATGATGCACAGTCCAAACCTACCGTAGCCCGTGTTCAACTCCGGACTTGATGTGCACGACCATGGTCCGCCTGAACAACCGGGGCATCATTCAGCCGTCTCTTTTGGTCTCTTACAATCAGCCCAGTAATCGTGCCCCACCCTAGCCTAGTCCTAGGGTCTTATGATACTACCAAGAAGGTTACTGCTGAAAAGGACCACGCAACTAGGGTTTCTTAACGGGTTAAATGTGGTTAACCCGATCCACACGTGGATTAAATCGGTTAAGGGTACCCAAGGCTCCCGACTTAACCTCGATTAATCCATCAAGCCCAAATTGGTTAAGTATTAAGTGGACCATGACTTAACCCTAATCAGGAGGCATTAATTAACTTAATGCGCTTTAACCTCTCACATTAGACTTTGTTGTGGTTACCAGTTAAGCCGGGCGGGTTCGGGTAGCTTTACACCACAACTAGGTCTAACCTCGGGCTCGAGCACAACATGACCAACTTCTCACATTGGGTCCTATTGTTTGTAGCCACTAGTTAAGCCGGGCGGGTCCGGGTAGATTTATGCTACAAACTCAACCCAACCTCGAGTTGACCACACTCATATTTTCTAAGTGTCATGTCCATTATGTTTCCAAAACATAATTACAAGTTAACATATCACGTTATGTTATAAAAATCATGTTCATGTCATTATGTTACCCAATCCCAACGTAATCCCATCATTTACATAATCGCAACAACGCATAAAGGATAAAATATGGAACTTGGCATAATCATGACATAAAGGTGTTGAAGCCACAAGTTTAACATGGTGGCATATGAGATGTACATATGTTCATATACTTGCATATTGCATCATTAGGCTTCAAAAGCATGCATAAAACCAAACTTAGCATATGAGTGATACATGGTGATAAATAACATGTAGAAGTTGCTAGAAGTTCGCATTTAGCCTCACATGCAAGTTATCATAAGGGATATGATAACTTTCATGTTGCCAAAACGCAACCTTTAACATAAAGCTTGAAGCTTTAAGGTCATAAACTCAAGTTTAACTTGCATAACATGATAACATGTGTATAATGATCAACCCAAACTTGCATAACATAGCAACATGTGTCATACATAATGATTGAACCAACTTGCATATCATAATGATCACCCAACTTGCATATAATGATCAACCAAACTTGCATATCATAATGATCAACCAAACTTGCATAACATGATAACATGATCAACCCAAACTTGCATAACATGATAACATGATCAACCCAAACTTGCATATAATGATCAATCCCAAACTTGCATCATTCATTTAACTTTAGAGTTCAATAAAAAGAAAGTAGAAAAGGGCTTACAATGCTATGAAGACACAAATAAATATTTATTATAAAGATTGAGACGAAGCCCTTATGCAAGCACCAAATGAAAACCCTTGAGCCAATTCAATAAAAACCCTTGCTTTGAAATAGAAATGTTGCAACTTGACTTGAATGCAAGCTAAGAACACTCATACAAGTTTGAAAACACTTGTATGAACTCAAAATCTCTCATAGAAATTAACTTAGAAATTTTAGCATGAGAGTGGAGGCCATGAGAGGAACAAATTTGACATAGTTTAGTTGTAGGATTGAATAATGGTAATTTAGGCTAGGTTTAGGGGTCTTTTTTATAGAGGATTAGGATAGTATTAGCCATAGGATTAACCCTAGATTCAATCCAAGCCATCAAAGCATGTCTTGGGGAAGAAGTCAAGTGTAGGAACCATCTAGGGCCTTTGGATTAAAGCTGAACCATGAGAACCATTCAAATGCAAAATATGCATTTGAGCGAATCGGCCCACGGGTTGACAGCCAAACACCCTGGATTAACCCCTAGTCGACCCAGCGAGCTCGGGTCGACCTCAAAAATCGGCCGGTTCGGTTATTCCCCTCTCCCAATTCGCTATTTTGAACATTTTTGCATATTTATTTATTTAATTTTCAATTATATATATATATATATATCAATATATATATATGTAACGTCCCGTATTTTTGGCAGCCAAATATTTTATTTATCTTAAATATTTATTTGGAATATAAATGGATTTTTATATTTAAATCGCTATTTAAACGAAGATTGAACGATATATATTCATACATAAAATAAAACGAGCCCAGAACAGCGCTGCAGTTCGTAAAATAGAGTTTTGAACTTCAACTGGATATACAGAGTCCGTTTTAAATCGGATTTCTGTGAAACAAGAAATGTACGGAGCAAGTGAAGTATATTTTCCTAGTGAAAAAGAAAAATCGGGATTTCGTCATGTAGATTGGAAGTTATGCCCAAATCAATTTGGCAGAAAAACAGCGGCGTAATCGTTTATCGACCGTAACGGTTTATTGGATATAACTGCATATCGGTTTCGAATTTAGACTAGGTTCTTTTGAGGCGTAGTGATAATTTAATTTTTAGAATTATTTGGTAATTTTTAATTAATTAAATAAGCAACTTTTTATTTGGAGTATTTGGCACCCTGTATCGACATTTCGGGGTTTCACAATATGAGTTCATCTACCGGTATTATTACATTTTTGGGACCAGAGCACATCACTCATTTAAATGGTATTTTTGTTTCTGTCCATAACTGTCCCTACGTGAAAAGAATATTTCATAGTGGGGTACGCTATGTTTTTAACTTAAAGCAAACTAAACTGAATGGTTAACTGGTCAAACGAACTCGAAATTCAACGAAACAAGTTTCATACGAAACCTTAGGAAGAGGTCTAGTGAAACGTCAAGGCCTCATATTTTTAGGATTTTTTCTGGAATTGTTAGGAATTATTGCTCGGTGTTTTTCATCGATAATTTCTAAGGGATTTTCGCAAACGGTGTCGGATTTCGACGAAACCTGTCCCATTGGGTCCGGAATGTTTTTCTATGCTAAGAATAGCCTTTTTATCAAAAAACAGAAATCGTATGTAGCGATTTTTAACCAAATTTCTCGCATGCAAGTTTAGTTATATTATTATATTAATAAAAACAATCCCAACTTTCTCTTTTACTGTAGCACATTTTTTGCCTGTGGCGTTTTAGTACTTGCGCCCAAACCATTGTTTCTTGCGAGCCAAATTCCTTTTACTTGCAACCCAAACAATTGAATTTCTTGCGCCGCACACTTCGTACATCCTTGAGCTCCACGTTTCTGAAAAAGGCATAGCTACTCTACTTTTTTTTTGCATACCTATACATAAACTCCTTGGTATCCACGGTTGCTCTGCTATAAATAAGCATCCTCCTTGTTCTTTTCTTCCTGCAAATTTGAAAGTCTTCAACTGCGCATTTCATTTCAGCAAATGAAACCGAAGTTTTGCATTCAAAAAATAAAAATAAAAAAAAATAATGGCAACGTTGGTTTGAAGCATGCGGTTGCATGCAGGGGGGCAGCCGATCATTTATTTAGAAAACCATTCAGACTTTGGTGAAGAAAAAAAAAGAAAAAAAAAAAAAGAAAGAAGCGAAAGTAGTGGGAAGGAGGAAGAACGTGGGCTGAGGAAGTGGTATGGAGGAGCATTTTGGGTAGTGGGCTGAGCATTCTTAGTGGACTTGCGGGCCATGCATTGGGAAAAAAAAAGGGGCGGAAGGAAGAGCTGACGTGGGGGGGGGGAGTGGTCCATGCGCAAGAATGCATTGGCAGGAAGGAGAAAGCTCCAAGCGTTCTTGGAAAACATGAACAGTGAATTCGACAAGACCAGAGAAGTGAGAACCGTATCGGCGGACGTACCATTTTGAAGCTGAACTGGACGAAGTTAAAAACAGCCGAAACAGACCGGTTTTATAACGAATGGAAATCAAGGTGAGTTAAACTCACTCAGTTCTCCCTTCTTATATTTTATATAAGTCAGGTTTTATAATTGTGTGCTATGCTTGTTTATGGTTGTTGTTTGTTAGTTCGTTGTATGGGCTGAAACAGTTAAATTAAACGACGGTTTAATTTAATTGAAAACTAATCGTTATTTCTAACGATTAAATCCAAGTGAGGTAACTCACCTCAGTGGTTACGTTTATAACACTATAAACGTTATGATCAAATAGTTAAATGCTTGAACTGCTGTTATTATCCTAGTATTGACTATTACAGTTATTATTGACTGTTGTTGTTAAACTGTTTTATTTCATCTGTCTAGATGGAAACAAATATTGAACTGAATGGTTTGAATTGTGGTAACCATTGTTTTGCAGGGAATAACAGGTTGGATAATATTGATAACATTTATCAATATGATAAAAGTATTGTTATTGAATGTGAAATTAGTTTATATTTCACGGTTTGGTACTACAGTAGTATTTGCCTCTTTAATACCGTCGACTAAAAGGAATGATTTTTCGAAATCAATACTAAATGGATTTCGAATGTTTTCAAAGATATAAATATATTTTTATATGGTTTTGAAATACGATTTTTATTGTAAAAATAATAGTCAAAGTTAAATTTATCAATTTTATATAAATATAACTAGTAGAGATACAAGATGTATTAAATGAACGGTTAAACAAAATAATTTATCGTGTTGATTTCTTTTAAATATTGAAATGGTTTTGTGAAGGCCTTACGGTCGTAAAAGAAGTTTTAAATTGATTTCATAATAGAAAAATGAAATAGTTAAATAAAGGGTATACGGGAACGGGTAAAAGAGTTCAAAGAGAAATGTTTTGTAATAAATGATCATTTTGAACAAACGGCGTTTCAAACAAATACGAAGTGTGATAACATTTCGTGTATGAGATTAACAAATCAATGAGTTGGAAATGAGTGGTGATTTGGAAATGGGGTTTCATATTTTGAATGAAATCGAAGTTGAAAGTATGAATATGAATTTATAAATGAGATTTGGTTAAATAAATGGAAGCGAGTTTATTCCGAGGGTCGGAATGTGGTATTCCGAAGTTCGGAATGATTAATCGAAGTGAGTTCTATTCCGAGGTTCGGAATGTGATATTCCGAAGTTCGGAATGTTAACTAAAGGCAGGATTTTAAATGAGGTTAAGAATGTGAATAACGACAACGAATATTAGTTGTCGATGATGGATTACAAATGAGATTTGTAAACAAAATTAAAGATGCGCAAGTGAAAACGAATGGTAAGTATCGTAGTTAATTTACAAAGATTTTGTAAATGGAAATTTAAAGTTTTGAAAATGAAGTCGAGTGAGTAAATAAAATTGAGGGTTTGTGAATGTGTTTATAACATGGGTTACAAAAGAAATAAGATATGAGATTTTTTTTTTCTTAAAGGGATTATCATATGTTGCAGACAACGAATAAGTGGTCGAGTACAAGAGAACGTGATAAGTGAAATAGTTTTGAAATGAAGTTTGTAATGTTTAACAAGTTGAATCGTCTTGATAAATACCAATATAAGGATTTGAAAAGTATATCAATATAAAAATTGTATAAGGTATTAATATGAGATCTATAAAAGTTTTGTTTATATGGTTTTAAAACAAATGAAAATTGAATTTTCGAAATAAATGATAATATTGTAATAAAGAGATATCAAGGAAGTTTCATAAAGATTCTATTTATAATAGAATCAAAGTTCGTATATAATATTATAAATGATTATTAATATAAATTGAAAGGATTTAATAAGAGTTTACTTAACAATTAGTTGAGTAAACGTGGTCAAGATTTAATGAGATTTTCAAAGGGAAAATATGTTGTTAATAAACTTCTATTTATTCTGAAGATATGAATGTTGTTGGTCAAGGTCTGAGAGGTAAATAAAATACCCCAACTTGAACGACTCCATGATTATCCAAGGGCGATATTAGTTTATAAACGAGAGTAGTTGAGGGAAATATAAGTTATGATTTCCGGAAATGATATTATAAACTGTTTTTGAAAGTTTGTAAATCGAATAAGATAAGTTGAAGAATATTCTTATTTTAAAATAAGAAGTAAAAGCCGATGTGCAAATGTTGGAAATTTAAGGAATATAATTAACGGGCGGTTTGTTAAAGAGGCTAAATGATACTGAGTATTGAATCAGTGAATCCATTTTCTTTTATGGATGAATGGTTGTTTTATTTGATAGTTAAATAACCGACTATCAAAATTGGCCCAAGCGATTGTTGGTACGGAAAGACCGGGATCGAATTTATATTCGAAAACCATTCCGTCCAGCAAATACGAATACGATGAAGATGCTGATTCAAGATGGAGCTATTGAAGACCGTGGATCTTCATAAGCGGAAGGATTACTCAAAATCTCTGATTTGCAATAAGAGATATACTGTGATTCTGTCGTGGTTGGAATCTACGAATTGCAAGGACTTCTTGCTATTGATTCTCAGGGTGATTCCTAGAATGCAGTAGGAGGGTGCCTTCGGTTCATCCTGTTCCTGGGTGACTTGTATGGATGAATGTCTGACAGAGTATTTCCAGAAAAGGTCACGTACATTGATTTCTTCAACCATACCAAGAGTGGAAGCGGAGAAGGAAACTTCTTTTAGCTAACGCATAAAGTATTGTTGTGGACGTCAATTAGTGATTTCGATGGATCCGACGATGTGACATTCGAAGTGAATGTAATGTGCTGATTATAAAGGTAAAGCGTAGCCTCAAGCCTCATCAACCGGGAAATGACAGAAATCGGGCAGGCAGCATGGCTATGTGGGTCGCTCCCATTAGGGTGTATAATCACCTATCTAGAGAAATTCCTTTTGCTTCTTTAATCTATCGATTCTGCCCATTCGGGAACGGTGGTTTGAGCCCAACCGTTGGTGATATACATTCGATACACTCAAGCGAAATGAGTGGTCGGTCATGTGAGGGCCGGGTTGCAAGACGTTCTTGTTGAACCCAGTGTATTTGCCTCTAGAGATACACGATCGGCAGGTGGACCCATACCTTGTCAAGGTCGGAATCCAGTCTCCAATAAGCGCCTGCGGTTTTGATTGTATACTATATATGTGGAGCGTGAGATGCAAGCGTTCCGCTAGATTTATATTTATTTGTGTTTAGACACTATTATAATATCAGACAAGATATTGGTTTCAAAAATGTTTTGGGTTATCGTAAGGTAAAAACCGTCCGTATTTATGTGTGGATTTGGTCTTACGATTACCTTTTTCTTTTGAGAAGATTTCAACTTTAAAATCAAGTTGTGTGATACCTTAATACTGTGCGAGTTTATCTCACTCTGGTTCACCAGACTGACCCAGTGTTTTGTAAATGCTCGGGTTAGGCCAGGGTGTACAGGTCCAGGTTACCGGATGCTGCGAAGTCCAGAGACAAGCTGGAAGAGTTCAAACGTATGGTTATATATATAGCTACTGTTCCGCTGTGTGATTGTATATGAGGACAGGTTATATAACGGTCCAGATATGTTGATGTACTCTGATACTGTAAGTAATTTTGAAAGCTCTCAATAAAGATTTATTTCCATATTATATTTTGTTCCGCTGCGATGTGAGACTCTGATTCTGTGTTGTGGTATTGGTTCTTCTTTTTCTTCTATTCTTATATTTCTTTCTTTCTTATCTCACTCTCTAACTTCTTTCTAATAACGTCCAGTGTTTCCGGTGTTGGAAGGTCGGTATGAGTTACGGTAAAGGTAGTTATGTCGATTTTCTGGGCCGGAAATCCGCTGGGTCGTTACAGTGGTATCAGAGCAATGGTTTAGGAATAACCTTGGCTCTGTGGTGTAACTCGATAGAGATGGGGTTAGCAATACCCTAAATCGAGATTGAGTATATAAGTATGAGAGCGTATTTGTAAATTTTATATACAAATGTTTTATATTGTGTTTGTTGATCGGTTCAAGTGTTGAAAAGCATAGAACTGGCAATCGATACATTATTGTTTTGAAAAGAAGGTAAATGGAATAATTTTACCCAAAATATATTTTTGTATAGAAAAGAAATTTTTATTAAATCATTGAGATATTAGTGTGTTTGATCGATTGGAATGGGATTCAAATCGAATAAAAAAAAGTTGAATTGTTACTTAACTTGATTAAGTGTAATTAATTTCAGAATGATATTGTAATTAAATTAAATTGGGAATTAAATGAATGGATAATAATCAAATGTGTGAAACCAAAATAAATATTAATATTGAATGTGAATTCAATAAATTTTGTTTATTTGGTTGTGTATTGGTTGATGGTTGTGAATTGGTTGTTATTGGATGACAAGTAGTTGAATAGAATTCATTAAATGGTTTAACAAAGGTATGGAAAATAAATTCTAGTGTCAAAAATTGGAATGAAACTGAATATGAATTGAATTGAAACCAACTAGCGGGAAATTGAATCAAGATATAATATATTAAGCAGAATCAGATTTTGAATTGCGAGACAGGAATCTGAAATGGTGTTGGACTGGTAAGTTAAGAGTTGGAATTGACAATGGATGGAAATTGAGTTAAGAATGGGATTTGGCTTGAATGCGTGAAGGATTTGGTTCTGAGGATAAAATTGGTATTTTGTTTGGGGATGCATTTGTACATGCTGACAGGGCAGCAGATGGAAAGGATATAATGATATGCCCGACAAAAAGGTACACGTTTATTTCTATATGGGTTTGGTGATTTATGAGCTTATTTGGCAAGCCGCTTGGCTGTTTTATTTTGTTTTAGATTGGGGAAGGCCTAAGAAGGCAAGTTGTAGTTGTACCGATTGAGCCGTATAGAGGAGGTGCTGGCAAAAAATTTCGGAAATTTAAGATGTTAGGAAATTTTCAATATTTTTGGAAATATCTATATATGGTATTGAAATTGGTTTCTAATTTAAAATAATTTGGATTTGGAAATAAATGGGATTTGTAACGTTCTTTCTTACCTTAGCAATTTCGAGGACGAAATTATTTTAAGGGGGGAAGAATGTAACGTCCCGTATTTTTGGCAGCCAAATATTTTATTTATCTTAAATATTTATTTGGAATATAAATGGATTTTTATATTTAAATCGCTATTTAAACGAAGATTGAACGATATATATTCATACATAAAATAAAACGAGCCCAGAACAGCGCTGCAGTTCGTAAAATAGAGTTTTGAACTTCAACTGGATATACAGAGTCCGTTTTAAATCGGATTTCTGTGAAACAAGAAATGTACGGAGCAAGTGAAGTATATTTTCCTAGTGAAAATGAAAAATCGGGATTTCGTCATGTAGATTGGAAGTTATGCCCAAATCAATTTGGTAGAAAAACAGCGGCGTAATCGTTTATCGACCGTAACGGTTTATTGGATATAACTGCATATCGGTTTCGAATTTAGACTAGGTTCTTTTGAGGCGTAGTGATAATTTAATTTTTAGAATTTTTTGGTAATTTTTAATTAATTAAATAAGCAACTTTTTATTTGGAGTATTTGGCACCCTGTATCGACATTTCGGGGTTTCACAATATGAGTTCATCTACCGGTATTATTACATTTTTGGGACCAGAGCACATCACTCATTTAAATGGTATTTTTGTTTCTGTCCATAACTGTCCCTACGTGAAAAGAATATTTCATAGTGGGGTACGCTATGTTTTTAACTTAAAGCAAACTAAACTGAATGGTTAACTGGTCAAACGAACTCGAAATTCAACGAAACAAGTTTCATACGAAACCTTAGGAAGAGGTCTAGTGAAACGTCAAGGCCTCATATTTTTAGGATTTTTTCTGGAATTGTTAGGAATTATTGCTCGGTGTTTTTTATCGATAATTTCTAAGGGATTTTCGCAAACGGTGTCGGATTTCGACGAAACCTGTCCCATTGGGTCCGGAATGTTTTTCTATGCTAAGAATAGCCTTTTTATCAAAAAACAGAAATCGTATGTAGCGATTTTTAACCAAATTTCTCGCATGCAAGTTTAGTTATATTATTATATTAATAAAAACAATCCCAACTTTCTCTTTTACTGTAGCACATTTTTTGCCTGTAGCGTTTTAGTACTTGCGCCCAAACCATTGTTTCTTGCGAGCCAAATTCCTTTTACTTGCAACCCAAACAATTGAATTTCTTGCGCCGCACACTTCGTACATCCTTGAGCTCCACGTTTCTGAAAAAGGCATAGCTACTCTACTTTTTTTTTGCATACCTATACATAAACTCCTTGGTATCCACGGTTGCTCTGCTATAAATAAGCATCCTCCTTGTTCTTTTCTTCCTGCAAATTTGAAAGTCTTCAACTGCGCATTTCATTTCAGCAAATGAAACCGAAGTTTTGCATTCAAAAAAAAAAAAAAAAAAATAAATAATGGCAACGTTGGTTTGAAGCATGCGGTTGCATGCAGGGGGGCAACCGATCATTTATTTAGAAAACCATTCAGACTTTGGTGAAGAAAAAAAAAAGAAAAAAAAAAAGAGAGAAAGAAGCGAAAGTAGTGGGAAGGAGGAAGAACGTGGGCTGAGGAAGTGGTATGGAGGAGCATTTTGGGTAGTGGGCTGAGCATTCTTAGTGGACTTGCGGGCCATGCATTGGGAAAAAAAAAAGGGGCGGAAGGAAGAGCTGACGTGGGGGGGAGTGGTCCATGCGCAAGAATGCATTGGCAGGAAGGAGAAAGCTCCAAGCGTTCTTGGAAAACATGAACAGTGAATTCGACAAGACCAGAGAAGTGAGAACCGTATCGGCGGACGTACCATTTTGAAGCTGAACTGGACGAAGTTAAAAACAGCCGAAACAGACCGGTTTTATAACGAATGGAAATCAAGGTGAGTTAAACTCACTCAGTTCTCCCTTCTTATATTTTATATAAGTCAGGTTTTATAATTGTGTGCTATGCTTGTTTATGGTTGTTGTTTGTTAGTTCGTTGTATGGGCTGAAACAGTTAAATTAAACGACGGTTTAATTTAATTGAAAACTAATCGTTATTTCTAACGATTAAATCCAAGTGAGGTAACTCACCTCAGTGGTTACGTTTATAACACTATAAACGTTATGATCAAATAGTTGAATGCTTGAACTGCTGTTATTATCCTAGTATTGACTATTACAGTTATTATTGACTGTTGTTGTTAAACTGTTTTATTTCATCTGTCTAGATGGAAACAAATATTGAACTGAATGGTTTGAATTGTGGTAACCATTGTTTTGCAGGGAATAACAGGTTGGATAATATTGATAACATTTATCAATATGATAAAAGTATTGTTATTGAATGTGAAATTAGTTTATATTTCACGGTTTGGTACTACAGTAGTATTTGCCTCTTTAATACCGTCGACTAAAAGGAATGATTTTTCGAAATCAATACTAAATGGATTTCGAATGTTTTCAAAGATATAAATATATTTTTATATGGTTTTGAAATACGATTTTTATTGTAAAAATAATAGTCAAAGTTAAATTTATCAATTTTATATAAATATAACTAGTAGAGATACAAGATGTATTAAATGAACGGTTAAACAAAATAATTTATCGTGTTGATTTCTTTTAAATATTGAAATGGTTTTGTGAAGGCCTTACGGTCGTAAAAGAAGTTTTAAATTGATTTCATAATAGAAAAATGAAATAGTTAAATAATGGGTATACGGGAACGGGTAAAAGAGTTCAAAGAGAAATGTTTTGTAATAAATGATCATTTTGAACAAACGGCGTTTCAAACAAATACGAAGTGTGATAACATTTCGTGTATGAGATTAACAAATCAATGAGTTGGAAATGAGTGGTGATTTGGAAATGGGGTTTCATATTTTGAATGAAATCGAAGTTGAAAGTATGAATATGAATTTATAAATGAGATTTGGTTAAATAAATGGAAGCGAGTTTATTCCGAGGGTCGGAATGTGGTATTCCGAAGTTCGGAATGATTAATCGAAGTGAGTTCTATTCCGAGGTTCGGAATGTGATATTCCGAAGTTCGGAATGTTAACTAAAGGCAGGATTTTAAATGAGGTTAAGAATGTGAATAACGACAACGAATATTAGTTGTCGATGATGGATTACAAATGAGATTTGTAAACAAAATTAAAGATGCGCAAGTGAAAACGAATGGTAAGTATCGTAGTTAATTTACAAAGATTTTGTAAATGGAAATTTAAAGTTTTGAAAATGAAGTCGAGTGAGTAAATAAAATTGAGGGTTTGTGAATGTGTTTATAACATGGGTTACAAAAGAAATAAGATATGAGATTTTTTTTTTCTTAAAGGGATTATCATATGTTGCAGACAACGAATAAGTGGTCGAGTACAAGAGAACGTGATAAGTGAAATAGTTTTGAAATGAAGTTTGTAATGTTTAACAAGTTGAATCGTCTTGATAAATACCAATATAAGGATTTGAAAAGTATATCAATATAAAAATTGTATAAGGTATTAATATGAGATCTATAAAAGTTTTGTTTATATGGTTTTAAAACAAATGAAAATTGAATTTTCGAAATAAATGATAATATTGTAATAAAGAGATATCAAGGAAGTTTCATAAAGATTCTATTTATAATAGAATCAAAGTTCGTATATAATATTATAAATGATTATTAATATAAATTGAAAGGATTTAATAAGAGTTTACTTAACAATTAGTTGAGTAAACGTGGTCAAGATTTAATGAGATTTTCAAAGGGAAAATATGTTGTTAATAAACTTCTATTTATTCTGAAGATATGAATGTTGTTGGTCAAGGTCTGAGAGGTAAATAAAATACCCCAACTTGAACGACTCCATGATTATCCAAGGGCGATATTAGTTTATAAACGAGAGTAGTTGAGGGAAATATAAGTTATGATTTCCGGAAATGATATTATAAACTGTTTTTGAAAGTTTGTAAATCGAATAAGATAAGTTGAAGAATATTCTTATTTTAAAATAAGAAGTAAAAGCCGATGTGCAAATGTTGGAAATTTAAGGAATATAATTAACGGGCGGTTTGTTAAAGAGGCTAAATGATACTGAGTATTGAATCAGTGAATCCATTTTCTTTTATGGATGAATGGTTGTTTTATTTGATAGTTAAATAACCGACTATCAAAATTGGCCCAAGCGATTGTTGGTACGGAAAGACCGGGATCGAATTTATATTCGAAAACCATTCCGTCCAGCAAATACGAATACGATGAAGATGCTGATTCAAGATGGAGCTATTGAAGACCGTGGATCTTCATAAGCGGAAGGATTACTCAAAATCTCTGATTTGCAATAAGAGATATACTGTGATTCTGTCGTGGTTGGAATCTACGAATTGCAAGGACTTCTTGCTATTGATTCTCAGGGTGATTCCTAGAATGCAGTAGGAGGGTGCCTTCGGTTCATCCTGTTCCTGGGTGACTTGTATGGATGAATGTCTGACAGAGTATTTCCAGAAAAGGTCACGTACATTGATTTCTTCAACCATACCAAGAGTGGAAGCGGAGAAGGAAACTTCTTTTAGCTAACGCATAAAGTATTGTTGTGGACGTCAATTAGTGATTTCGATGGATCTGACGATGTGACATTCGAAGTGAATGTAATGTGCTGATTATAAAGGTAAAGCGTAGCCTCAAGCCTCATCAACCGGGAAATGACAGAAATCGGGCAGGCAGCATGGCTATGTGGGTCGCTCCCATTAGGGTGTATAATCACCTATCTAGAGAAATTCCTTTTGCTTCTTTAATCTATCGATTCTGCCCATTCGGGAACGGTGGTTTGAGCCCAACCGTTGGTGATATACATTCGATACACTCAAGCGAAATGAGTGGTCGGTCATGTGAGGGCCGGGTTGCAAGACGTTCTTGTTGAACCCAGTGTATTTGCCTCTAGAGATACACGATCGGCAGGTGGACCCATACCTTGTCAAGGTCGGAATCCAATCTCCAATAAGCGCCTGCGGTTTTGATTGTATACTATATATGTGGAGCGTGAGATGCAAGCGTTCCGCTAGATTTATATTTATATGTGTTTAGACACTATTATAATATCAGACAAGATATTGGTTTCAAAAATGTTTTGGGTTATCGTAAGGTAAAAACCGTCCGTATTTATGTGTGGATTTGGTCTTACGATTACCTTTTTCTTTTGAGAAGATTTCAACTTTAAAATCAAGTTGTGTGATACCTTAATACTGTGCGAGTTTATCTCACTCTGGTTCACCAGACTGACCCGGTGTTTTGTAAATGCTCGGGTTAGGCCAGGGTGTACAGGTCCAGGTTACCGGATGCTGCGAAGTCCAGAGACAAGCTGGAAGAGTTCAAACGTATGGTTATATATATAGCTACTGTTCCGCTGTGTGATTGTATATGAGGACAGGTTATATAACGGTCCAGATATGTTGATGTACTCTGATACTGTAAGTAATTTTGAAAGCTCTCAATAAAGATTTATTTCCATATTATATTTTGTTCCGCTGCGATGTGAGACTCTGATTCTGTGTTGTGGTATTGGTTCTTCTTTTTCTTCTATTCTTATATTTCTTTCTTTCTTATCTCACCCTCTAACTTCTTTCTAATAACGTCCAGTGTTTCCGGTGTTGGAAGGTCGGTATGAGTTACGGTAAAGGTATTTATGTCGATTTTCTGGGCCGGAAATCCGCTGGGTCGTTACAATATATATTTCTCTGCGCAACCCATTTCACTTAATTAAGTATACTTTAATTTGTGAATTTTTCGTGAACTTCGCGAGGCCATATCTTGGTCATACGGACTCCGATTTTCGAAAACTCGGACTCTATTTCGCGTATTTTTCCGAGACGAACGTAATGGCACAGCCCGTTTCCCTTGATTCATATTTTACAGTTTAATTATGCCTCCATTTATGTTATAACATGTTATTTAAAAATACGGGTTGTTACAATATGTATATCCCCTAGGCACATAAATATCTTGATAAATGGGTCATTCATAAAAGTTGTAGCCTGTATGACCAAATTACTCACCATGCACATCTGATATAAGTGTACCCGCTACTATAGTATAACATAATGGATGATTACGTTATGATCAAATCTTCATCCTGCGATCAATTATCTTCAGCCAATTAACGTATATAAGTATATAGCTATAGACGGATCGCTTTATACGATTGTACATAATACACGAACGATACTTGCCCTGCATTGTTATAACAATTACACTTCAATTTTGGACAAACCGTGTGCGAAGCATGGGCTCGCACTTGTTCAACTAGAAAATTGTTGTGTGCTATATCGTGCCAATACTATAGGCCTTCACCTTTATATACATTTTACACATCAATTTTTTCCTTGTATACATGAAGAAGCCAGAGAGTGGAAACTTTGCAGTACTCAGGGTGAAATGCTGTAATCCAAGGACTCTGATTCAAAAAGTGTTGGATTTCCGATTTGTACTGTATAAGTAATAAATTTTTAAGGTGTATGCTATGTTTAATTGTTTATATTTTTGTAAACACATCTTTGAGGGAGTTTTTTTTTTTAAAATAAAAAATAAAAAAAATCGGCCATGATGTTCATTTCTAAAGCAAGGCATTATATTATGTTCGATGTTATAGGCTACAAGTAGGGCTCTAAACGGATGTGTATAATGTTGTATCCGCATCCGTATAAAAAATATAGCATATCCGCTATCCGTGGATATTCCACAAGCAATATCTGTATCCATGGATATTCCGTATTCGCCAGAGCGAATACGGATATTCAAAAAATACCTGCATCCGTCATGTTAGACATGATTTTCTCGTAACAACGACTGAAAATAATCAATGGTTTCATGATTATTTAAACTAATTTATAATTGCTAATGTTTAAGAATTAAGTATAATCTAAAAATAAAAATGGATTTTTGATTCTATAGCGGTCGGAATATTTTCGAATATAGATAGTGAATATTCGTATTTGTATATGTAAACGCTTTACGGATAGCGGATATTTTTTGCATTTTTGGATACGGATTTTCACTTTTTCGATTACTTTCGTTTTCTCTTAAGCTCCGATATAATTTTCCCACTAAAATCTGATTTGAAATTAGTTTTAACAAATAATTTATATTTCAAATGGAACATCTTAACTGTCAGTTTTCCCACCGTTGCATGGTAATACTATTATATTACAGCAGTTGCTTGGTTCTTCGGTGCTTTTAATCCAAATTCATTTTTTCTGTTTTTTCTAGTATTTCGGTTTCGCCGGAAAAATTATTGTGCAAAAAGAAAAAGGGGGAGAGAAAATATCTTTTAACGGAATACAAAATGTCGGCATCATATCAGCAAGAAGAAGATTTATCATCCAGCAAAATCGGGGAAGACTTTTCGTGGCATCAAAAATGCAGGAAGAACTTCCAAAGAAACATCCAAACGAGGCGCGCACTAATCCTGCTGTCACATGTGACGTTCGCTGTCACGGGCACAGCCACAGCTACAAAAGGAACATTATCATCAAATCAAACCCTAAACACCCAAGCCGCCTCCATACTATCCCCCAAAATCCGTTCCCATTTCTCCCTCCTAACCCCGATCCATCATGGAAACCACCACCATCCTCTGGTCCTTCGCGGCCGCCGCAGCCGCTGCCGTCTACTGGTTCGTCTGGGTGATGGGATCCGCCGAGATCCAAGGCAAGCGTGCAATGGACCTCAAAATGGGCACCATAAGCAACGACCAAATCCAAGACAACTACAACCAGTACTGGTCCTTCTTCCGCCGCCCCAAAGAAACCGTCGAGAAAAACGTCCCCGCCTTCGTCGACACCTTCTACAACCTTGTCACCGACATCTACGAGTGGGGATGGGGCCAGTCTTTCCACTTCTCTCCTTCCTTCCCCAACACCTCCCATAAGGATCAAACTCGCCTGCACGAAGAGCGGGTGGTCGATTACATCCACGCGAAACCCGGTCAGAAGATCCTCGACGTCGGGTGCGGCGTCGGCGGTCCGATGAGGGCCATAGCAGCGAAAAGCAGATCCAACATCGTTGGAATCACCATCAATGAGTATCAGGTGGGCCGGGCCAGGGCCCACAACAAGAAGGCTGGGTTGGATTCGATCTGCGAGGTCGTCTGTGGTAACTTCCTCCAGATGCCGTTCCAGAACTGTAGTTTTGACGGGGCTTATGCGATCGAGGCGACTTGTCATGCCCCCAGATTGGAAGATGTTTATTCGGAGGTGTTTAGGGTTTTGAAACCCGGTGGTTTGTTTGTATCATACGAGTGGGTGACCACAGAGTTGTACAATGCGAAGGATGAAGAGCATGTGGAGTGCATTCAAGGGATTGAAAGAGGGGATGCATTACCTGGGCTTAGAGCGTACAATGAGATCAGGGATATTGCTAAGAAAGTAGGGTTTGAGGTGTTGCAGGAAGAGGATTTAGCAAAACCGCCAGCAGGGCCGTGGTGGACAAGGTTGAAGATGGGGAAGATAGCGTATTGGAGGAATCACTTGCTTGTGACAGTAATGACTTTCTTGAGGATTGCACCGAAAGGAGTGGTGGAAGTTCATGAGATGTTGTATGAGACCGCTAAGCATTTGAGTAAGGGTGGAGATACAGGAATTTTCAGCCCAATGCATATGATTTTGTGCAGAAAGCCAATGGGTGATGAAGAGAAGTGAGATCGGGGTTGGTTTGAGGCGCTGCCTCGTCTGCTTGTAGAATTGTAAGTGTTATTTTTTTTTTCAAGACTTTTTGATGACATTGGTGTTTGTTTTTTGATTTTAAGTTAATTCGGATGGGCTATGAAGCTGAAATGCTCCATTGATTGCTGTACAATGGACATTATTAAGTTAGGATGGTCATGAACTACATTCCACGTCGTCATGCTTCCGGTACTCTTGTGTATCTAGCAACGTACTTTCTGGTCTTTTAAAGAAGGTTTCATGTTTTATGAAATCCTGCATTTTTTTTTTTTTTTTTTTTTTTTTTGTGAGATGTGTACGTTTGTATTTTAAGCTGAATTTGAAATGCTTTATTTATGAAAAGGAGAAAGCTCAATACGTACCACTTATGCATGTGAACATAAGCTAAGCACAAACTAGCCAAACCTGTCCGGTAATTCGGAATCAAATCACCTAGATCAAAAAAATAGAACTGATTTCCTTAATTTTGTAATTAAACCTGTAAAAAAATGTGAGTTTAATTGCAAAATGGTAAAATCAGACTTTTCTGATTGGTTGGATCTAGAAGACTATGGTTTTTGGGATTCAAAATGATCTGCAGCTCTATAATACATAGTACTATCATGGCGACTGAAAGAGGCAGATACAAAAGCCAATGAAATAATTTTGCAGACGTGTTCGAGGGTTCAAATACAAACCCCAACGAAACATCAACTCGGCGAAGAGTGCATTTCAGCAGTAAAGTGTATCAAGTATGAAGTTGGACTTTTTGAATTACATAATCAATTAGTCGATCATCTTCAAAAGCAAAAAAAAGATGGTGATATGCTAGGATTATGCAGTGATATGAAGTATGTTTGGGAAGTTGATTAAGGAGTTGTTTATTGAAGTTGTTTATAGAACTTTTTTAGTGGCAACCTACATCCTTTTTGCATATTCAAAATTCAGACATATCAGAAAACATAGATCATCAGTTTAAGGTAAAATGCAGTATCACCAGAGCCGGCCCTGGGCTAGGGCTGTTTGGGCGACCGTCCAGGGCCCAGTCCGGAAAAGGGCCCAATTTAGCAAGTATTTTGGGCATTTGATTTAGCATGTAGATTAGGGCTGTTATGGTAATGGTTACCGTTACCGTTTGGCAAATACCGTTACCGTACCGTTTTTACTGGTAAACCAGAATTGCTTACCGTTACCGATCGACTGGTATACCGCTGACTGGTATACCGATAATCTGGTAACCGTTACACTGGTAATGGTAAATTACTGTTTGTCGATCAAAATTTATATCTTAACGTATTTTTTTGTACATCATGCATTTTTATTATACTATATGTGGTGTTAGTTTATAAAAAACATAAATGAAAAAGAAAATAAGCGTATCTGGAATTATTTCATCTGATTATTAAACTAAATATAACCATTTATTTGGTTCTACGTGCATGTAATAAAGCATATCAGATGAGTATACTTATGTTTTGAATTAACTGGTAAAATTACCGTTACCGCTGGTATTGAAGAAACGTTACCGATAATTTACCGTTAAAAATGGTAAATTTACCGTTATCATACCGTTTTAACTGGTATACCGATTTCAACCAAAAATAGTTACCGATCGACTGGTAATGGTATGGTAATGGTAAATTTACCGTTACCGTTACCGTAACAGCCCTAATGTAGATGGTCTAGAGTATTTTGGCCATTTAATTTTGCCCAGGGTCCCAATTTTTACTTGGACAGAACCGGAGTATCACACAGACTAAAATATCACAAGAGAGGCAATTTATTTAATTCGCACATCATCACAGTGTAAATATAATATCAGATACTATAATGATCTCATAAAAATAATGCCGGGCTTCCGTACTCAAGCGTGAGGACTTCCTAGACAGTCTCCCATCTGGTACTATTCTCACGGCTTTCCGGACTCTGGGGGTTGTCGATTAGCGCGCGCAGCCTTTCTCTCACATTATGTGAAGAGACCGGGACTCGAACCTGTGCGCTTCAGATTACCAGTCGGGTAACCTTACCGTTTGCGCCAGGCACCACCTTCATAAAAATAGTAAAATAAATCTTAAAATATTCATGTCTCAAAATAGTCATAATATTGTAGTCTTAGAAATTATCGGTATATATCGAAATACCAAAGTACCAAAAAATATAATCTATTACAGTCAAATTATTGAAAAAATTATATGGTACTAGACTCAAGGCTTGATAGTCAGCAACAAACCCGTCAGCAACTGCTCTATCCACGTATGGTAGAGAATAATGTAATGGATCAAACATATGTCTGGTGAATTAGAACAAGACTAACATGAAAAATAAATGCAGCTGGCCTCAAGTCTACTCAACCGTGCACGTGCACCTAAGATCACATGCTTAATTTACATATTAAAAATCAATAATCTAACCTTATATGGATTTATTGAAACAAACAACAAAAACGTCCTCTGATGTTAGCCTAACATACTAACAACAAGAACGTCCACAGAATAACAAACTAACAACGAGAATGTTCACAGATCGAATTTTCTAGAATTAGGGGTTTACTGCCCCAACTTTAGCACATACTGGGCTTAAAGAGGAAGAAAACGCATGTAAACTCAAATAGTAACTCATAGAATGCAACCACACTCCACCTCCCAATCTTAGTTGCAAAATACCTCTTATATACCTTTGGCATCACAACCTTAACTCCTATTACTAGTAGGCGACACTTGAATCACAACCTTAACTCCTATTACTACTAGGCAACACTTAGTTCTGCGTATTACATTCGACCGTACGGTCCCGTCCACATAGACCCATGGGAATGTTCATTATCAGTGGCCTTTTTGATCCAAACACCTTGACTAACGATCGGTAACCCGGTCTCATGGGCACATTTAGCAACATAAGTTTCCCGCCTTAAAGACCTTCAGCATCCAGCCTATGATATAAAAACACGAACCGAATCCATCATCTCAAACCAAAACATATGAAATGTCTAAGTCAATTTGGCTCATTTGGACGAACATAAGGTTCCTACATCTATTGTCTCAAGTCCGTAAACAGTCTATTGAGTCACAATAATTTTTGGCAGTCAATCTATGTCAACCCTAGGTCGATTAGCTTATAGCTATAATCTAGATATTTTCACTTTACATGATTTATAATTCAGATTTCATTTAACTCGTTTTAATTGTTAAAAGATTTACAACTAGTCATTATGCAAATTGTTACGATTTACCAGAAAATGAAATCTAATAATTATGTAGTCTAATTATCATGTCCTACAACATTAGATCTAATCATTTTGTTGTTTAATCATTATATTCCTACAACATTAGATTTAATCATTATGCAATATAATCATTATGTTTTCGTAGTACTAGGTCTAATCATTTTGTTACCACAATGCTTAATTTATTAGCGTTAAATCAAAATTTAAACGTGATTTAGGAATTTGCAACTTGTATATGTTAACTGCTATTGGAATAAAAGATTCATTATTTCACACTTCCACTTTAACATTTTAATAGGGTAAACGTAGAATTTAAATCTAATTAGAGAGAGTAGAAATCAAAATTAATTTAATTAACACGTTAAATCTGTGTGCACTCACCTTAGTCCTAAGCCTTAAACACCGCAAGCTTTATTTTTCCAGTTCCAATTAAATCCCTTCTCTGAATGCTATCTTTTTTTAGAAATTTAGATCTGAGGCAACTTTAGGGACTAGAATTAGATTTAAGAAAATTATAATTTAAGCATTCGGTTTGGTAGAGTTTCATTGCAGATGGAGTGGGACATGTTTTTAGGTTAACCCAAGCTATCGATTTATACAACCCCTCACTCAATATCATCAGGTCGGAATGCTCGTTAATCTTTACAACTTTTAAATGCCTTGCCATTCACACTTCACTCATGTACATTCAAACAACATGATGTAAAAATCGCAGCCACTCGATTTACCCTAGGTTCGATCAACCGCTTTTGGGGCTATAGATCCCCTATTCGACTAGGACCACCTTGGATAAACCTAGCCCTATCTACCCTTTTATAAGCTTTTATTTTATTTTATTTATTCAATATTCAACAATCTATAACTCTTTCGTCCTAGCTCGGATTTGAACAAGTTATGTATGAAATTTGTTTAGAAATTTGTTTTGGATACACCGATGTAAGTTCCATAGTCGAAATTCAGACGTATTTAGAAACTATCTTTTTTAGGTTAATTCTTATTTTTTTATTATATTCTTATATTTTTGAAAATATCGATGTGTTACTTTCTTCCATTCTTAAAGGATTCCATCCCTGAAAACTTCAGGGATAAAAGAATGTAAATAGCAACCAGCAACTGTATAATATCCGTCTACTCATCCCACATCCATAATAACCATAATCTCTGATGAGAGTAATGCACTTATGTGATTATGTAACGTCGAATGCACATGAACCTAAAACTATTGCAAAAAAATAATTGGTCTACTAGATTGGTTAACCACCTGTTTATATAAATATGTTTATCTCATGCTTCCAAATTTATGCTAGTCCTAGAATAAACAAACATTTCTACATGTATGCTTAGCCATATATCCAAGTGCAACATCCATATGAGAAAAATCATTCATGTATAACGACCAAAAATTAGCAAGCAGTATGCACAAGGTATAAATGTGTACGACTAAGGGATCCAATATCCTATTATATGGAATTCAGCCATTTGCATCCATAAACATTTAATTACATCGATCAAGCATACATGTTTTATTAACATATCTGCAAACATACCTATCATCTAAAAATCCCTACCTAGCACAGTCTACCCTCCCTCAAAGGTCTTCCTAAGCGTTCTAACTGTAGAAAAGTCAAAATAGGGAGGCATACCAATAAAAAAAAAATAGGTGAGAAGCTCTGATCCTCTCCTCGATTTCCTATGTAATCTCAACTAGGTCACTCCCCACTGCACATTAGCTAATCTAATTATCTTATTGCATATCCACTTAGTGTCATAATGAAAATGCAGGTAGGTACACGGCGATAAACCGACTCGTGCTACACGTCAACAGAATCATGCAAACACTTTTGCAGAGAAATAGGGAAAACATCATGCTCTCCAGCCAATTTCTTTAAAAGTCTAACTCTGTAGGTCAATCTCCTAATCCTAGCCACAGTCGAAAATGGTCCAACAGATCTCAAAGCTAGTTGCCACAAGCTCCCAAGTCTAGTCACATGTCTCAAGGACGAGACATTCATAAATACCATATCCCCAATCTCAAACTATAACTCAAAGCTCCTCTTATTTGCGTAAGACTACTATTAGTCTTAAACATTGTTCATCCTCTTCCGAATAAGTTCACGTTCTATAAAGTTCCCAGAGCATTTCAAATCTAAAGATTATCCTATCTGTCTTATCCTACCAATATGATCGAGATCACCAAGATCCGCTATATAAAGCCTCAAATGGTGCCATCCTTATGCTAACTCAATAACCATTATTGTAGACAAATTAAACCAATCGTAAATGACCTTCCATAGACCTCTAAAGTTAACGATACACATCCTAAGAAAATCCTCCAAAACCTGATTAACTCTTTCCGTCTGACCATCAGTTTGTGTATGATATGTTATGCTTACCCTCACCCTAGCCCCCGGAGCCTTTTGCAGACTCCTCCAAAACTCACTAGTGAAGAGTGAGTCTCTATCACTAATAATGTTGGAAGGTACTCTATGAAGTCTAACTATCTCCCTAACATATAAGGCTGATAATGAAGTTTTTGTCCTACTACTCCTAAAAGGTATGAAATGAGCATATTTGGTTATTTAGTCTATGATGACTCAAATGCTTTCATTTCCTCTCATATATCTGGGTAATTGGTTGTGAAGTCCATGGAAACGCTTACTCACTTCCACTGTGGAATGTCCAATGGCTGCAACAATACATTTAATTTCTTCTGCTCCACCTTCACCCTTGAGAAAGTCATATAATACTCCCCACTTTCTTGTTCATCCCAAATTTATAGAAACTATCATCATATCTCTGTACATCTTTTCTCCACTGGGATGAATGGTCATCCTAGAATGGTGAGACTCTGTTCTACGAGGAACACAGTCTACCATCTCTCATCAACCATCCCTTCGAGTCTATAGAATAATGCCTAAGATGACTCAATCTCCTTTGCCTTACCTTTCCAAAATTTCTATCAGCACATTATCTTCTCTTTGCATAGATATCCATTCTTCTATCACAACACCAGAAAAGGGTAATTGCAACCCTTATAAGCGTGACAAATTAACTTTGTCACGGTTATAACCGTTATCCCAACATGCGTGGCAATATTTCGTTATGGATATTGTCACGGTTATAACCGTTATAAACCAAATAATTTGTAACACTTAAAACCGTTACAAAGAAAACTTCCCCAACATTTATTACTGTGGTGAATGTAAAAATTGTAATACTTATAACCATTACAAAGTGAAAACCTATAATGCTTATAACCATTACAAAGTGAAAATTTGTAACACTTATAACCATTACAAAGTGAAAAACTGTAACACTTATAATTGTTATTGAATTTACATTCATTTAACAATTACAATTTACACCAATGTATCACATACATATACCAACATGTAACAATTTTATTGCCTGAAAGCATATATAGCATAATATAACAAATCATTTAGAGAAATTTTATATTTCATCAATCAAAATATCAAATTTCATCGTACAACCATTTGCCAAAAATAATAATTATAAAAACTACTTAATAATTTTGAAGTACACAACATAGCTCGAAGTATCACAACCTATAAACAAACTAAGAAGCTTACAACTAACAAGTTAAGAAGCTTACATCTAACTTTAATTGAGTACTTTCATGGAGGGGAGCGACATCTACTTTTGTGCTTTCTATCTGTCTCGACAAACCAGTTGACGTTCTGCAATATACAACATCTAAAAGATATTAATAGTATTTAATGAAGTAAATCAAAATAAGGATATCTAAATGTATGAATTGATTGATTACTTTAGTATATGGGTTGTAATTGAATATGTAATCAATTTTTACAAATAAATTAAGTTTAAAATTTTCATTTTGAAGTTTTTGTAACTTGGACAAAGGAAAACTATAAAATATATTGTTGTAACTAGCAAAAGATTTAGCATATAAAACATTTGAAGATACCGATATCATTGTTGAAGCCAGTTATTCTTTCTTAGGATATAGACAAATCAATTTATACTGAAGATTCAAAATTTTATGATAGGGCATAAATTAATGTTTTTATTCAGAAACAAGTCCACTTTTTTATGATTATAACACATACATTAATGTCTATAAGCATTAAATAAAACTGTAGCTCGATTTCTAAATGGCGCTAAGGCTTGCTTGTTAAACGAAGCCAAGGATCGTGTTTTAAACTGAGCCAAAAATTGAGCCGAGTCCCATCTTTCAAACTGAGTTGTGGCTCAGTTGTAACATATGCTTGTATTTCTCATAAGCACCTAAATAAATATGTGAAAATGGCCAACCTATGTATCAAAAACAAAAAAATCATTCAAAATAGGAATGTTAGTTGAAGTAACAATACATCATTGAGATGTTTGCCCATTTTTTGATTTCATAATTTCTCAGTTTCCAAGTTAAACATGCATATTAATCAAAATCCTTATCGGGTTTGTTTTTACTAAAGTTGGGCTTTCAAGTTAAGCAAGTCCTTTTGTTCTCAGTATTTGAGTTCTACTCATTTTCTAACACAAGAAAAATCAAAGTATTGCAATGTTGAAGACGTTTTTTTTCTAGTAGTAACCTAAATTCATGTAGCACGTAGATATTTTACTTAGTATAATAACAATTTGACCAAAATTTGTTAGGGTAGATTTCCTTTTCTGTCAAAATATAATACGTTTGGTTTAGTGCACATAAAGGAAATTTATTAACGATAGCTAACAGTCTATAATATTATGTAGTATAATAGCTTGCTAATCAAAAAAAGATAGACATGATTAGTTAAAACCGATGTTCCAGCATACCGAATGTTTAGTTTAATCAAAAAAGATAGGCAGGATTACAAGTACTGATTTAGCCTAGGAAAGAAATCCATTCACCAAAATAAAAACTAACCTTTTACACAGGATAAAAGTAATCGCAACTTTACAGTTCAAAATCTTCCTCAGTGCTGCAACCCATAATCTGCCAGACTGGAAATAAATGCACACAAAGTTCACTTGCAAACCAGTTAAATAAATGAGTACCCAAAGCTGATGAAAATAACTGCATAGATTGATTGTTCATGATCATCAACTTTGAAATTTCTTTGTTTTTATTTACCTGCACTTTAATCTATATAATTTCTATTTCACTTTAATCTGTATCATTTCTGTTTCATTTGAAATCTTCTTTGTTTCTAATTGCCTGAGCTCACGAATCTTACTTGTTTAAATTCAAACTTGCATCCTTTCTACTAAATATCACTCATATTCAAGCCCATCTTGACATATACCTTACACCTTATCACCTTCCTCCTCTCCATAAGACTCCATGTTTCTTCAATACTTGCAATAACCATGAATAAAGATGCAGAGCAACCAAGCTATTACTGCTTCTTCTTGTACTGTCATTAATCTGAGTATCTTCAAACCTTGATTAAGACAACAATCTATAAAGGGTTTGGTTATAGGTAGTAAACACCGAGTGCTAATAATAAGTATGTATAAGTTTGAATAAATAAAAATAATAGCGAAATAGGTAATTACATGCCTTATATCGAACCTTGATTAAGATATAAGATTCTAAGTAGCTTCGAAAGACATCATCAAAATATTTAATATAAGAAAAAATATAGTAATATTCATATGTCTTGTTCTGTTAGAAATATAGATGGAAATGCATTCTCTTTCGCGATCTTCTAATAGGAAAATTAACATCTAAAATTGGAGACTTTGTCAGGAATAAAGAAGCAAAGAGTTTGGAGATGATAATGAAAAATGAGGAAAGTTGGATATAAAAGGGAATCCTGTAATACAAGTTTGATTTTACAAGGAGAGAATCAATTGTTTGATTCTCCACTTAACAAAAAAATTTAGTTAGGTTTTTTCCCCTTTTTTCTCATATTTCCTATTCAAATGTATTCTCATTGTTTGTTGCCTTAACAAAATATTTTACAACGTTGTACAATCTAAATAATAAATATCACATTAAATTAATTCCATTGCAATATGTATCACTTGTTCAAACGTTTTTTATTTGACAATTAATGTCCTTTAAATTGATTGCATGTCAAAATGAAAATGAGCAAAATTGCAAAATAAACGTTTGAACTTTGAAGTGTAAACAGGAAGTATAAACAAAGTGCTGAAGCAAACTGACTGCATATTTAATGTAATTTACTCTTAATATTGGAATAATGAAAACCATTAATGTCCTTTAAATTGATTGCATGTGAAAATGGAAATGAGCAAAATTGCAAAATAAACGTTTGAATAGGAAGCATAAACGGAGTGCTAAAGCTAATCAATTATGAGCTTACATACTAAGATAAGAACAACCCATAGACAAAATATTTGGTTTTCTAGTTGAATGTAGAGAACATATAGTTGTTGTTGAGACAATTGAACTTTTTTATATTTCATCCATGTCAGAAAGATAACATGATGATTATACTAACATGAAAATAAGAACAGAAATGGTGTAACTGGAATAATATTTGAAGCAATTTCAACTAATATATCAAGCAATCTCAACTATATAAAGGAAAATTATACAGTAACTGAAATGGTGTTGGTGTATTTTAACGCAATAGCTAGAAAATGGAATTTTTTTGTAAATTATTTATATATAATTTGTTTGTTTAAATTATCCAAGATTATTAAAAATTAATTCCTTAACATTGAAAAGGGAAATGTTAGTATTTAAATCATGGAACATTTTGGGTGCTACTATTCATATCCTGGTTTACACTTCCGGTCACCTTCCTAAATTTAATACAAATGATTATCTTTTATATTCTTCCGGCCACCATATATTATTCCTTCACTCAGTTATTCACCACCACACTTCTCTTAAGAAAAACACTTACTTCTCTACAATTTCAAATTCGAAACCATAACAAAAGCAGATATTCTTTTGTGTCTAGTAGAGATAGAAGATGAAGATAAAAAAGAGGTTAGAATTGCTTGATTTTTATTCTTTTCTATAATGTTATAGATATGTTGTTAGGGTTTTTTTAATGGTTAGGGTTTTCCATTGCGTTTTAAGATATTTTTTCCGCTCCATTGGAAATTTCAAGTTTGGAGGACATTGAATTTGACGACGTTGTAATAGACAATGACAATATAAGTTTTGACTTGTTGAGTTTTCATCCGTATAACTTACATTCTTCTTTTACAAATTGATACAATAACTTTTTTTGTCGTTTGATAGATGGAGTATTTGAATGATGATAAATTGGACGATAATCGTGATGGTTGTGATAATATGATGTAAGATGTTCGATCAAATGACTTAAAAGACATAAATGTTGATTTGGCGAACCATTTCACAACCGACAAAGTAAGTACTCATTTATAAAAATTAAAATTGCTAACGTTGTTATTAAAATGAATTATGTTAATTTTTCCTTGAACTTTTCGATTTTTGGTTTTGATTCGCAAAGTACATTGATGTAAGGAAGGAAACGTTCGTGTAAAAGAATGAGTTAGTGGCCTCTGCATTTTTTGGTTATTAATCTAGACGGTGGTCAGCAGAGGAAATTTAAAATATTTGCAGTGCTTTTAGTTTTGATGGCCATAAGTGTAAATAGGGGTGTGAATAGTAGCACCCAAATTTTTTAACATTAGTTATGGTTGCCTAATAGAATTATAGTCGGTTTCAAATAATATTTTTTTTATTGGTGATCAACAGACCACAACATATAATAGTGACCAGCATACTTAATCTCATAAGATTACTTAATATCAACAAAATGCCATTAAATTACCTCTAAAGACGAGTAGAACGTGCAACTGGACAATAAAGATGGAGGCTAGATGATAGTAATAAAGCATCTGCTTCAGTTACAAAAAATCAAACTAAAGCATATGCCATCAAACTAAAGCATATGGCTTCAGTTCAAAAAATCAAGCATCTACTTCAGTTACAAAAGGTGAAGCTTATTGCTTCAGCATGAAAAACTACAGCAGATACTTCAGATAAATATAAAAAAAACAAAAGATGATTCTTTTTTCTTGTATAATATTAAAAATGAAATTTATTTTCTAATGCATCATAAATTTACTGAAATAAATAAGTAATAAATGACATTAATGGTTTTGGAATTATACTAAATAAATTCGATTTATTGACATTATTACTGGTATAAATGGATTTGTAAAGTGTTTCGTTACAGATTCGTCAAGCTTATGGAATCAAATAAATAAACAAATAATTTCTTTGAACTAAAATATTTTAGCAAGCTAACATATATGGCATTATGCTACTATCTCTCATTTTACCGGAGAATACATTACACAGGTAGTTGCTGCAAAAACTTGCAAAATAAAATTGTTCAGCTTGAGAGCAAGAACATCCAAAGTTAGCCATATTTACATGACTATTTACAATTTTTTCCTGATTATGATTATTTTTTCCTGATTATGATATTACATTTTGAAAGTCACAGCCAACAATCATCTTCATGCAATAATAATATTTTACTATACGAGTAACTATATATTCGATCGTATTATGAGCTCTTTGTCTATTAGAAAATTATTTAATATCACAAATGTTTACAAAGACAAATTACCTACAACTCACCCATTGTAATAGGTTAGCTGTAAATGAACTTGCACATTTTTCAGATGTCATATTTGATGGTAAAATAAGTTATTATTCAGGTGCCAAATAGATGTCATGTAGATAAACATGTTTACATTGCATAATAATACGTTTTAACATTTTAAGTTATATCAACGCGTAATAAAACCGTGTTTTAGCGAAAAAAAATTGCAAACAAACTAGTAAACATAAATCAAGTTTTCCACAGAATGTACCTCTTAAATAGAATGTTTGACTTGGCGATTTGGTTTGCCTTCAGTATTCCTCTCTACCAACTGCTCCACCCTTTGATATTCCGATTTGGACACTAACCCTCTTCTCTTGAACCATTATATAGCTATCACATTTCTGTACCTAAAGTTTGTTAAATCATTACCATGCCACAGCCTTATCCGTTCATATTGGAAACTTACAAGGAATTCCAAAAAACTAACATCTACCTTTTATATATTGAAATAAAACACACCTGCCTAATTTCCAATAAAAGCAATTAATACCAACATAGTTAGAGCTAAATCAATGGTAATAGAAATAGGTTTATCCTCGAGTACACAAAAAAATTTATTTAGCCGATGATGAACATAATAAAGTTGTCCCATTCAAAAAAAAAAAATTGAAAAAATAACATGAGCACTTGAACTCTATAACATAACCATAAACATAAAATGGTTAATAAACACCACCATAACAGTAATTATCAAATAAAAATAATGACTGCCAAAATAATAGCTAGGAAAACAGAAAGAAGCAAGTTATATTGCAAAAAATGCTTCAATTATAACTATCAAGTTAACAATCCGTTTTTATTTTCCATGCTAAAATTTACCTACTAAGGAACAACTGCCAAAATGGAATAATGTAATTGTATAGAAAAAGGGAAGACATGAGTTACCATAACCATTTTATACATATAAGATCTCTAACAAATCATAACTGTATGGTATAAGCTAAAAATGATTATACCCATAAAATCCCTATTAAAAGCTTTAGGCTCTCATCGGCTTCAAAAAGCTTTAGGCCTAAGTAAGTTCAGTGTACTCACCTTCTCTTCCATTTTAGAAAAATGTCTATCTTTTTTTTTCCTTTTGGTCTAGGCACTACCCTGTCATACATAACATAACACTGTTTATCTTACCCTTTTGCCTATAAATGCCCCTCTTGTAATGTTTACAAGAGCTAAAAATTTCTATTCAGCTTTCACTTCTGAAAATAAAAAACAGCACTTCATGCATGCAAGTAAAAATGTCGTATGCATCGTGGAACATTCAATTTTGTTATTATACACTGGTAACTCGTGCCTTCCAAGGAACAACAGTAGGAGCTTTTGGATGTGTGTTTCTATATGATTCGGAATATTTTCCTTTCCCCTGAAGTTAAGTTGTGGTTTGTCTGCCTGTTTTAGCCAACACTCGTGATGTTTATATGTTCATAAATATCTGGTGAATAACAGCCATATTCAGAGGGACAATAAACCTAAATGTTACATCTCTTTTCTCCTGGCTTTGCATGTCGTGCTTGATCTAAACAAGCTTAACAGCAGTCAGTAGCGCTTTCGTTGTGAAAAGTGATACCCCATTTAACAGCAGTGCCATTGTAATGGTATGCAGCTCTGCATTGCATTGTGATGGCATGGATCGACCTGGAATTGTTTCTACATCTTCAAGTTCTTGTGCATTCTCAGGTTTGTCATCAACTTCTGTGTTATTCACATTAGATGGCATCCAAAATCCAATGTCTTCCAATAATCTAGGCCAATCCGACTTCAAAGCCTTTTTTAGTATTTTTGCTTCTTGAGGGCGGATGTTTGATTCTGATGATAAATTCAAAAGTACTCTCTTTATTATTTCTTTAAGCTTCTCAACACGCCAAACCTCAGCTGCTTCTTTTTGTTCGGTTTCATTCAACCCTCTCAACTTCCCTAATATTTCAGTTCCCAGCTCTTCCTTAACATAGTCCGGTAACTCCCATTTCTTCTTTCCTCCATCAACTCTTTCTTCAATTTATTCACCACTTTCGTGAGCTCCACAGGCTGTCCAGCCTTCCTAGCTTGATTTGCCTCTTCAATTCTCTTAAGCTGATCATCAATATACTTAATACCTGACAAGATTGTAGGTTGATTGAAAGAAGAATAGAGCGAACTAATAACGAAAAGAGCGACAATGAGATTCAAAGAGCAAACAAGAACGGTAATCTTCTGGTAAGAGAATCCCAAACCAAAAAATCTTGATACTCTCCACCGCCATTCTCCTTCAACTGCGCCTCTTGCCATGTTCTGCGCTTCATAGTGTCATTTTGTTCTCTGTAGAGATCTGGTGGTTTTGAGTGTAGCGGTAGCAATTTATTATGGTATTTATTTTGTTTTGTTAGTTAATTAATCCAAAATGTATATCTTTATAATCATAGCTTATTGGCTGTACTTTAGGTTTGCTTACATCAGTTTGCTTCACCCTGTTCTTGAGCCAGTAGCAACAAGTTCTTATTGTTTACACTCTTCAAGTCTCTTCAATTTTTCATGCACTTCTTTTTGTTAATTCGGCTCAGTTTCAAAACCCGTTCACAGCAAGCTTTAGCTCAGTCAAACCAGTGCACCCATCAGGCTTCATTAATGCCCTCCACAACAACTGTCCTTCCTCGGTAAGAAGAAGTGCACACTAATTTAAGTTGGAAACTGCTACAACAATGCTTAGTTTATATAAAATATAAAAATAAAATAAAAACTAAAACTTTATAAATACAATAAAAACAAATTCAGTAAATAATGCATCCTGGTGTTGAAAAATAAACAAATATTAGGTATAAACTCATTTCAATGTTTTTTTTTTTTGAAAAAGGCTAAAAAAAAGATAAGGCCCACGGCCCAAAAGAAAACAACAAAACATCGCTCCAAGGGTTAGCAAACCCTAGCCGACATAAACCACCAGTATCTCAAAGTAAACTCAGTAATGGCGACATCACTGAGGAAAACAAACATCATCGACTTCAAGGCGGCTTCCACACCATCGCTTCGTTGGTATCCTTGCTTTGATTGCTTGAATCCAGCTTCCACTTAACTTCTTCGTGTCTCAGATGCATCTTTTGCTTCCTCAAAGGCAGATCAGGAGACTCGACATGAGTTGTAGAGTTTAAGTCTTTGAGATTTGAACTCTCCATCCTCTCGAAGCTTCTCTTCATGCCAAATAGCTCTTTGTTGTTGTTCTCCGAGCTTTTAGAACTACTCTCTCCTTCAATCCAAGCAGATAAGTGATAGATCTGGTTGTTTAACTTGCTCTTGTAATGGTTATCACCGATTCTGTGTAAATCTCTAAACTTTTCATCCAAATTCTCCTTGTCCAGATGTTTTGCAAGATCTGGATCACTGCTGGGGGTACTATACTCTGATACAGGTAAAAACATTTGATTACTGTATGAATTTCTCATAGAAGCACGCATTCTAGGGTCAGTAATATGTTTACTTCCCTGTTTAAAATTAAGTTTGTCTGCAGAGATATTAGAAGCCTCAGTGAGGACGTCAGATCTATTCAAATCATCTTTACTGGAGAGAAAATATTCGATGTCTCCTGCAATAGGTAAGGACACAGAATTATTGTTCATATTAATTAATTTTAAAGGATGACAATTAATAATGATGTGATTCCTCCCTTTGCAGTGATGAAGGTTGATAGCGTGGCGAGGGTAACTCTCAGCAGGTTGAGGGCATGAGAACTTTTTATTGGAGCTTTGATTGCCATTTAGTAAAAATTCTTCAACTTGCTTATCTCCATCTGCATTATCCTTATAAGACGTAATTTTATGCAAGTTATCTTTTCCAAATCTGTTAGCTTTTTTCATAACAATGTCACTGTCATGAAGAATAGTTTTCCAGATTTGAATGCTAGAAGTTTCCTTACCAGTATGAATCCTCTGGTTTCTTTCTCTCCAAATATAATAAATAGATGCAGTTAGTAAAACATAAGCTCTATTGAATTTGTAGGATTTGGGCTTAAAAAACTTAGATATATAATCAATGTTATCCCTTATATTCAAGGCAGTATGAGAATGACTGAAACCCAGAGTGCATTTGGCATTATGCCAAATGTACTGGGAAAAAATACAGTCAAAAAATAAATGATTGGAGCTTTCAACCTCTTTTTTACAAAAAAGACATAAGTTTTCAGACCTCTTATACCATTTACAACATTTCTCTCTGGTGGGGAGTTTGTTTAACAAAGCAAAATATGCACAATGAGCCATTTTGGGACAATTTGATTTACACCAAATTATTTTATGCCAATTGACTTCAACTTCATTTCCTTGTAAAAACTCCCACACTTTTTTAAAAGAAAATTTATCCTTAGAGCATAAGTTCCAATTCCAATGATCCTTATAACAATCCTGATTTATTTGAATACCCATAATGGAATTTCTAAAATTACTTGCAGCAGGGTTATTGAAAAAGCTCCAACAGTTATTCGAAATAATGCTTTGCACTTTATCATTAACCCCCCCTAAAATGTATAGGTTATTCCAACCCAAAAGGTTGATTAGTGAATTGCCACTAATCCATGGGTCAAACCACAAGCTGGTTTGACTGCCATCTTTAATCTTTCTGTGCAGAAATTTTCTACCTATATCTCTGCAGTCAAGAATGTTTTTCCAAACATAGGAATAATGCATTTCTTTCCTAGCAGTCCAGAAATTTTTATTATTTTTTTAAATATTTTGCTTTCATCCATCTAGACCAAAGAGATTTACCATCTAGAAATTTCCAAAAAAGTTTAAATTTACTAACTTCAGCAATGTCATTAATATTCCTAAGCCCAAGTCCTCCAAATTTTTTAGGCTTACAAACTATGTCCCATGCAACTTTATGATACTTACATTTCCAAATAAAATTGGAGCACATTTTTTCAATTTTGCAAATTACACTATTAGGAATATTGTGAGATTGGACCCAATACATAACCATAGCAGTGATGACAGTATGAGTTAACTCCATCCTACCAGCTAAAGAAAGAAGCTTACCTGACCACCCCTCAAGCTTATTCTGAATCATGTCTAACAATCTAAGGCAGTCCCTGTCATTAACCTGATTGATACTTAGTGGAAGGCCAAGATACTTGACAGGGAGATTGCCTTCTTTGAATTTTAGAAGATTCAGAATTTCCTCTTTAATAAGGACACCTTTACTAAAATAAATCTTACTTTTATTTAAATTAACAGCAAGGCCAGCATATTTTTCCATATTGTCTAATATTTTGTGAACAGCAATAGCACTGTTTTTGTCTGCCTTTAAAAACAAAAGCATATCATCAGCATATAAAAGGTGTGTAATGTGAGGCTTTACTCTATTAATAGGTTTAATGTTTCCCCTAAGAACTTCTAACTCCATTTGCAAAGAGAAATATTCCATAACAATTGAGAATAGGTATGGTGACAATGGGTCACCCTGCCTAATTCCTCTGTTGCTTTTGATGAAGCCTTTAGGGGAGCCATTTATCATAATAGAGTAAGTAACATTACATATGCATTCTTTAATAAGATCACAAAACCTAACATCAAAGCCCATTTTTTGCATAACAAAAATGATAAAATTTCTATTAATTTTATCAAAGGCTTTATGGAGATCTATCTTTATGCACATGAGATTACTATTTTTCATATTAAAGTTTCTAATAAGCTCATGAGCTAATAGAGAATTCTCAGAAATTAGTCTACCAGGTATGAAAGCGCTCTGATTTTCAGAAATAATGAACTTTAAAAAACATTTTAACCTGTTACAGAGTAAAGAAGAAATGATTTTATAAACGAAATTGCAACAGGCAATTGGCCTATACTCATCAAGTCCTGATGGGTTTTCTACTTTTGGGATCAAAGTGATAAAAGTGTGATTAGTGTTCTTCAATATTTTGCCAGAATTAAAAAATTCCTTTATTGAATCACTTAAAATATACTGCATCTCTTCCCAATGGGTTTTATAAAACTTTGCACCAAACCCATCAGGACCTGGACTTTTATCATTATTAGCATTAAATATAATATTTTTAATCTCCTCTAATCTAATTGGGGCAAGCAAAACATCAGTGCTATTGCTATTAACACAGAATTTAAATTCAATGTTAGGAAAGGTATTGGTAGGATTATCAGTGTTATAGAGAGAGGAAAAATACTTAATAGCCTCTGTCTCAATGGTGGAGGCTTCATTAATAATTTTTCCTCTAATGTCAATAATCTTACCAATATTATTCCTATTCTTTCTATAGGTCATTCTAGAATAAAAAAAATTTGTTAGCTTCATCACCAGCAGTTAGCCAATTAACTTTAGCTTTCTGTTTAAGGTTAACAGAGCTAATATGTAAAACATTGACCAACTTAGCTTGAGCATTAAAAAACTTATCAGCTTTGCTTTTATCTGAATAATTAATATCAAGATCATTCTGCAACCTATCACATTCATCTCTTATGATTTTGATGTCATTTTTATTTCTAGAGGAGTTCCAAGTTTTTAACTTGGACTTGGCCAAATGTAAAGTTTTGTTAAACCTATACTGAGCAGTGCCGTAAAAATTATTAACAAAACAACTAGAGACCACATCCTTATATTCCTTCTCTAAAACCCATCCATTCACAAATCTAAATGGAGAGTTTCTAAAGTTGTTATTTACTAAATTTATAGTAACTAGAATAGGGGTGTGATCACTAGAGTTTTGGGGCAGAGTACTGCAATTCACACTAGGAAAAAGGTTAATGAAATGCTGGTTAAATAGGACCCTATCTAATTTGCAATGAATATTCCTAAATTCACCTGATTTCCAGATGTATTTATTTCCTACTATGTGGGGTTCTATTAAACCAGATTTCAGCATAAAACAGGCAATCCTTTCCAATTTGGAGAAAGGGATAGGGTTGCCTCCCCTTTTTTCACAGTTATGGAAAACAATATTAAAATCCCCAATAAGTAGCCAAGGGCTGTTAATGACCTTACTGAACTGCTCAATATAGTTCCAGAGCATAATTCTGTCATTTTCAAAATTAGAAGCATAAATAAAGGTAATTTTTAAAGACAAACCACCTTTATTTTTAAAAGTACAATGAATGTATTGCATGTCAATGAAGTAACTGATGAGAGACCATATGGTAGGATTATGTAGAATCATAATCCTACCATTTCCTCCCATCAAGTTATTATTGACAATGCTCCAATTTGAAAATAACTTTTTATGCAGATCGTCAATCTTTTGATCACTTAGTTTATGCTCTATCAAACCTAAAATACTAGGTTTGTACTTAGCTAAAAAATCAACTAAATCAAGCTGCCTTTCAGGGGAGTTTAACCCCCTAATATTCCAAGCAATGATATCCATAATAAAATAATAAAAGAATAGGAAAAAATAAAGGATACAAAATACCTAAGGAGGACTGCTGTGCTTTTTGCTGTCCACCTTTACTCCCAACTGTTTGCCACTCTTTTTGTAGCTGCTTTTATCTGTAGGCTTTAGTTGCTTATCCCATTTAGTATTCCTACTGATATATTTCCTTCTGAAATCATGATCTTTATCCTCCTCTGTTTCCTCTGCTGTAACAATGTCTGTTAGACTTTTTGTTCTGCCTTTTTTCCTCTTTGGTACAGGTGAAACAGGTCTGGAAGATTTAGATGCTGTTACAGTCTGGTTTACTGCCTCTTGAATGTTTTTAAGTGTGATTACAGATCTAGAAGGGGCAAGATCTTTAGCTAACAACGACGCATTGGTATAGATGGGATCAGCAGCGAGAAGATCATTGCAGAAATTTCCGATAGGCTTATCAAAATTATTTGTTAAATTTGTAATATTGCTTGAGTCCATCAAAGGGGGGGGTGGGGTGGGCTCAATGACCTGTTTAGGATAGGATCCCTCTTCTGCTGTGTTTACATTAATGTATGACATGTTAATCACCTCAGCACTTGTGGGAATTTCAGAATTAATTCCCACATTCTTGTTTGATGATTTTGAATTCTGCAGTTTCTCTGATAGGACTGCAGTTGGCTGAATTTGTTGTACAATTTGACATTGAGAATTTTTGCCTTCATCTGTAACAAAATTTGAGGCATCTATGTTCATGTTGTCTACAACATTCTCCAAGAAAGGACGTAGGAGATTATTTTTATTTCTCTTAGGAATTTTAGAGTTTATATCTGTCGATGTTGTGCCGATGTTACAATTACCTGAATCTTTGTTAACATCGGTGCTATTTTCATGATTTGCCTTCTCGTTTGGTTGCTCAGCCTGATCCTTGTTGTTATAACAATCATCAGTGGAGTGACCAAAGATCTTGCAAATTGTACAGCGATCTGGTATTTGCTCATAAGTAATCTCTTGTGAGATATGCTCCCCATCATGTAAGTAGATCGAGGCTTCATTCGGTAAATCAGCCTCAGCATTTATTTCAACAAGCAGGCGAGTGTAACTCAAACGAGTTTCCTTCGCTGTTTGCTCATCCATTTTCAAAGGGATTCCTACAAGACTCCCTATTGCGCTGAAAATCTCTTTGTCCCATAGTCGTAGATTCAGTTCTGGAAGTCGAATCCATATGGGCATAGTGCTCAATATGTCTCGATCTAGAACTGCTTTCTTGGACCATTTCTTTAGAATGATCAGTTTCCCGTTGATAAAATACGGACCCCCATGAAGTAGTTTCTCTCTATCTTCTACATTTGTGAACCTGAGAATAAAGAATCCATTCTCCCTTGTAAAAATCTCAAAAGAACCACTAGGGTTCCATGTTCGGACAACATAATTCCTGAAATAGTGATATGCTGGTCGCTTTCCAAATACATAAGCTACTACAAACATTGACCATTTACTTTCTGTACGTAAACAGGCTGCCTCAGAGGCCACAACTATCTTGTCTTCTCCAATAGTTTCTGACGGGGGAATGAAACTCAAATCAAATTCTGTATCTTGATTACCTTTCTTAATCAGATCCGCCCAAGATGAAGCCTTCAGATTAGTCCCTGTTTTTATTTTAGGAGCCTGAGAAAGATCTTGAGAAGATCCAATCGGGTTATTATTTGGATCTTGAGACATTTTAGGTTGACTTCTTGGCTGCTGTCGTGCTCCATTAGAGGGAGGATAAGGCTTCTGCCTTGCTTTAAACGGGTATTCCTTCGATGACCCTGTCCCATTCTTCATATGAACAGGGGAAGTAGGATTCTGAAAGGATTTAAATCCTTTCTTTCGATTAACAACTCTGGTGAATCCCTCCTCATCCACCAAGAAATCAGGAGTGGGATGAGGAAAATGAGGAGAGGGAGAGGAGATGGGGGGGGGGGAGGTAGAAGATCCCACCTTGGAATTGGGATTATCGTCGGAAATAGGGTTCAGGAAAGAACTAGGGTTGGCAGCCATGGCTGCAGTCTCTTATTGCTCTTGATTGTATCTGGACTGCCAAAAAGAGCCTGAGGATTTCGCCAAAGCAGCGATTGCAGATGAAAGAAGGGAAGAAAAGGGAGCCCAAAAATAACTCATTTCAATGTTTAATGTTATGCTAAATGATGATATCACGTAGTAACTACATGAATTAGCAGTATGAAAATTTGTTATGTTTTCAATACAAAAAGAAAAGAGCATATTAGATTCTCAATAAGCCTATAAATCATTGAGAAATAATTATTTGCTTTTTTATTGCTTATTGAATGTGGATGTCATTACATAAACCCCTTGAGAAACAGAAAAAATTAGGTAGTACAAAGATCTAAAATTAATTAGCATTCAGAAGGCTTCTCATTTGAAGCGTCTCCAACAAAAACTGTCACACGTGATACTGGTCATTCTATAAAATATTAGATGATGAATGCTGCCACTTTATTTTGTTCCAAGATACAAGATACTTCATTACTTTTAGGGATGTTTTTACTCACATACATGGTAAGAAAACAAAATTAGGAATACATTAACATAAGACATGTCCATGTTTTTATATTTTTAAAAGTGTTATTGAAAATGATACTGTGATTATCTTCTCAAACATTATCCGAGCTTAGTAGGCTGTCAAATTAAGGAAGAGTTCTAATCAAGCTACATTAGTACATATTAATAAATAATTCTATTTAATATTGGCATAACATATGGGAACCCATCAAACTTATTAATAGGCCTCGTAAAGAACATTAGCAGACATGCTACATCTGTATGAATCCTAATATAACTAACAGTTCTTGACCTATTTAGAGTGGCATAGAAGAGCTATTAGATCTAATTTTAGAAATACGACTAACATTCTCAATAAACAAAGTTGTTTGTTTCTTGAGAAAATAATCAAAGTATGATTTCCAAAAGTTACTAAATCTTAGATAGAACTAAAGTGCCTTGTCAGGAAAATAATATTATTCTATAGAAAAATTAATTCTAACTTGGTAAAGATACATAAGTAGAAAACAGTTCCTCACCAGGTAAAGAATATCATTTCTGAAAAGATAAAAAAGTTGGCAGTGTGAAATTTGCAGTCTTAACAAAAAAACCAATCCAATTATTAATAAAAAAATAAATTAAAACGTAGCCGTTGTCACGTAGGCAAAAGAACAGACCATGTTGCTGTTAGTGTTAGACAATTTGTAGAGTAATAAAAAAATTGCACTCCAATTATTTACAAAAAAGTGATGCCCCCATCTTCACTTCCTCAGAAAAAAAGAGCTTGTAAAAATACTGATTTAGGTTCCTTAGTACTTCAAAAATAATAACACAACAATGGTGGGAACCCAATTTCTGATTTCTGCAATAGGCGTTTCACAATGATGATGATAATCTAAAACTTCTAATTCTTAAATCTAATCTTACAAATAAGTAGAGAAAAGAAACAAATAAAGAGCGGATCTAGATGATATTCAATCGAATAAGAAATTATACGATATTCAAATTGATGTTTTCATTCAAAGTAAGTCCACTTTTCTTATGATTATAGAACATACATTATTATTTATAAGGATTAAACAAAACCGTGGCTCGATTTAACGACGCTAAGGTTCAATTGTTAAATGAAGTTGAAGCAAGGGTTTTAAACTGAGTTTGGACACGGTTCAAACTGAGCCGAGGCTCAGTTTTCAAACCAAGCTGCACTCAGTTTAACTGAGCTATAGCTCAGTTGCTAGCCTAAACCGCGGCTTAGTTTTATAGTTGAGTTTGGGCTCAATTTTGTAACTCAGCGCGGCTCAGTTTTTGAACTGAGCTGAGCTAAGCCAAGCCTTTTAATTAAATATTAAACAGACACATACAATTTGGTCGATATCTTAGTATGACACTGCTGCAAATAATTATAAATTTCATGTTTTTTTATTCAGTACATACATTATATAATATATGTATATACAATTGAACCTTTTAGAAGGAATGCAAGTGTGCAACTTATGAACAAGTAACACAGTATAATTTCCACACTGACAAAGCAATGGTACAAAAGCTATTCAGTTTTTTTGTAAAAAAAACCAATCAATGTTCACAGCCAAGTAGAATTTAAGTATTCACAACCAAGCAATGAACATGGAAATGGGTCACAAATTTAATACCTAAAAGAAGTGATATATATTACAATATAAAAATCTACTGAAATGTTCGTATTTTGAACTACTGGACTTCTGCTGTCATGGGTACAAATAACCTATTTTCGTCGAAACTGGGAAGAATTCATATATGAAAACATAAATATAATTTTAAACTTGGGGTTATCGAGGTTTACCATAGTTCACTTCTATTTTTGTTTAACATATTTGGTTTATTGTATCACGTTCTATTCATTTTTTCTTTTTTTTTGTGAATTTAATTCACTCATTTCCAATACTTTATAACAAGGAAGTCCCATTTTCAACACTTCAGGATTCAGAAAGCCCAATAAGATCTATGTGTGGCCCTGTCGGATTTAATATTAATAAGTACATACTAGGAGATGATGCCTTTTTTGTTCCTTTATGTTTTTTATTTGATTTGAGAGTCCACTGGTGAATTGTGTTTTTTTCACTGTACAAATCCAATTATTTCATCCATTTACATGCGTGCACAAATATCAGAACAAAGTTCAATATGCCTCCATTTTCATTTCGATTGTTTATTGCCATATCCCGTAGTAAACAAAAATGTAAAATTGCACTACATTAGTAAGGTAAGAAATACATGTTAATTTTTTTAGTTGAACACATCTTTCTTAATTTTTGGGTAATTAATTTTCCTTTCCATATTTATTTGAAAATAAAGTGACATGAAACCATTACAAGGACACAAGGATGACTAACCAGCAAACCATAAGTTAATATATTTTTTAATCTAGAAATGCATATATAAACTAAAACAAACTTTAATATCTTAATGTATGCAGGAAAAACCTTCAAAATGTCTGAGAATTATATGTCAACCTAATAGAGACAACATACCATGGCAGTAGTACCCATTACAACTGTAATGACCCGCATTGGTAGAGGTATAATAATTTATTTATTTAATTATTTAAAAGGTGATTAAAAGGATTTATTGGTTGTGGAATTAAATAATGGTGAATATTTAATTTAAATAATATATTTAATTCTGAAATAATCAGAATTGGCTGAAATGGCGATATGGTGTGAACCGGATCATCTGTGATATTTAATTCAGCTTGGAATTGAATTTGAATAACGAATATATTATATAAATGACAGTTTGAACGTAAAGTTATAATATAATTAAAATCGAGCTCGAAATGGCGCTGCAGTTCGTTATTTGGCGATTTGAACTACAATTGGATGTACATGATTCGTTTTAAATCGGATTTCTGTGAAACAAGAAACGTGTGGAGCTGGTGGAGTATATCTTTCTAGTGGAAGAGAAAAATCGGGATTTCGTCGTGTAGATTTTGATTTATGTCTAAATCAAATTTTAGAAAAGTCGTTGTGGAATTCCTTTATAATTTATAAAGGAATTATTTATATTTTAAAAAGGGATTTCAATATAAATCGAATATCGGGTTGACCCAGAAGTGAATATCGAGTTAGAAATTCATATAGGAATATTCTAGAGCTGTATGGTATTCCACTGTGAATATATACGATAATATTAATTTATTAATATTATATTTAATTATATTTAAATATATTTATATATTTAAATGGGTCATTCAGAGCTTTAAAATAGCCACTTTTGCAAACGAAGTCGAAATTCAACGAAACTAATTTTGTGGGATCCGCAATATTAAATTATTGTTAGATTCCAAGTTTCGTGATTTTTAGAGTCACTGTGTGACCGTACGGATTTTTAGAGTGGAAAACTATTAGTATTTTGACGGTTAAAAATACGCTGTGTGAGCATACGAAGTCGGAATTCGATGAAACCTGTTTCGTTGGGACCGTAATGTCGAACTCTAGCTGCATGTCAAGTTTCGTGATTTTTAGGTATCGTGTGTGATCACACGGATTTTTAGAAGACGGAAATGAATATAAAATAATAAAAATAAAATATCTAAGATAAATATCTCCATCCTTACTCACTATAAATACACCTTACTCTTGCCTAAACCTAAATATTTTTCGTTCCTGGTCAATGTAAAAACCGCCGTCGTTCTTCATATTTTCAGAAGAAAAAGAAAAAAAACATTCCATCTTCAAAATTCAAAAAAAACAAATCAAATATAATTGCTTAAATCCAAAACCATATATCTTTGAATCCTAGTGTCGAGCGCTACATGCTGGTGGTGGTTTTTCTGAACTCGATCCCGTTTTGATGTCATCGGATTTCGTTACTTAGCCTAGGGTTTGATTTTTGGAGAGGATTTGAAGCTTGAATCCTTGTTTCCGATATCAATTTGGGATTGAGGAGGAAAAATGGGGTTTGTATGCCAAGTTTGGTGGGAAACGATGATGTTTTGGTTCGGTGGTTGATTGGTGTCGAGCGGAAATTTCTGTTCGACGGAATGGGGCTTTCATGTGCGAGTGGGAGGAAATGCATACGAGGTGGAAGAGAAACCTATGAGAGGAACGATGGTGATGCTTTCTGGTCGAACAGTGATGAAGTGATGAAACGGTTTGGGAAGGGAGTTCTGTTAATGGTGAAAAGGGGAATACTGGAGTCGCGTTTTGCAAAGAGGAAGAAGGAGTGAGGTCGGGTTGGGTCTGAACGGGAATGGGCTGGGTTTGTTAAAAGTGGTGAGGCCCGATAAAAATAGTTTAAGTTATTTTAATTTAAATTGTTTAAAAGTTGTAAACTGAATAACTTCGTCATGTGTTAACGGAATTCAGCGAAACAAGATCCGACAGGATCGTATGGACGGGAGCAACACAATGAGACTGACCAGGAGTGAATCGGGACTCGTTACAATTTATGGTGAAATAAATTGTCCGACTGAATCAAATAACGCAAACCATTAATTAACGGCTAACGCGCAAATGTGAGTAAATCTCACTAACTCTGAACAGTTAATAATTTCATGTTGTATTTTTAGAACTGTTAAATATTGGCTGATCGACTGTGTGTTGACTGTTTGATTGAACTACTAGTCAGTTAGTTGAATTTCTATATTGATTCTGTTTAATATAATATATCATATGGAACTGAAAGTGATGTTATCTATATTGTTTAACATCTGTGATGCAGGGAAATAGGATGGAGGAATCCGACTGGATTCCTCAACAGTTATTTTATTGTTTTTCATATATTGTGATATATGATGTGATATGTAATCTGTTGTCGATTATATGTGTTGGGACGATACTGATCATCATGATTTGATATGTTGAATACCATAACATACCGAAATGTTGATAAGGGAATATTTTCAAAGTAATATTTGAAAATAAAATATTTATAAATTGAATATTTATAAATAACAAAATTTATAAATTGGAATATTTATAAATAGGAGATATTTAGAAAATGAATAAACGTTACAAAATGGAAACTGTTATAAGAAGGAAATCATTTGTAAAGTGAAGAACCGTTACTAAAAGTAAATCTTTATAAATGAATAGTTTAATCGAGCTAAAAGGAGTTAATCGATGTTAGTTTAATCGAAAGGAGTTAATCGATGTTAGTTTAATCTAAAGGAGTTAATCGATGTTAGTTTAATCGAAAGGAGTTAATCGATGTTAGTTTAACCGATTAGAGTTAAAGCAAATGAGTTAATCGAATATAGTTTATTCGAATAGAAAGTAAAAGGAGTTAATCGATGTTAGTTTAATCGATTAGAGTTAAAGCAAATGAGTTAATCGAATATAGTTTATTCGAATAGAATAAAGGAGTTAATCGAATATATAGTTTATTCGAATAGAGTAAAAGGAGTTAATCGAATATAGTTTATTCGAATAGAATAAAGTAGTTAATCGAATATATAGTTAATTCGAATAGAATAAAGGAGTTAGTCGAATATAGTTTATTCGAATAGAATAAAGGAGTTAATCGAATATAGTTTATTTGAATAGAATAAAGGAGTTAATCGAATATAGTTTATTCGAATAGATTAAAAGGAGTTAACCGAATATATAGTTTATTCAAATTGAATTAAAAGAGTTATCGAATATAGTTTATTCGATAGGAGTTAAGCGAATAGAGTTAGAGTTAAATCAAAAGAGTTAAGTGAATAGAATAAATTGAATAGAGTTATCGAATATACCTTATCGAAGGAAAGAATTATCGAATAGAATAGATTTGAAAGAGAGTTACGTAATGAAGTTTGTTAAAGAATTAGAAGGGTGAACTTTGTCTATTTCAAGGTTAGAAACGTTGTTCAGTTAAGGTCTGAGAGGTAGTATTACCCCAACTTGATTGACTTCATTTTTAACTAAGGAATGGTTAAGGTTCGATAGTAAAGGATGGTTAAGTGAATTTAGTAATTAAAGGAAATGGTTTGAGTTGGCATCGCGATGGTTTGTTTAAACATCTGTCTAAGTCCAATGAAGAAGCTTTGGAAATGTTTTCCAAATAAGAAACCAGAAATGTTTTCTAATAAAGAAAACAAGAAATGGAAATGTTTTCCATTGTTAATAACATATATTTTCCAAATTTAGAAAATAAGAAATATTGAATATAGGGAAACAGGAGTTAAGTAAATTAATGAAATAAAGAGATAAATGTTGAATGATGTTTGATCGATATAAATTTCCATTTGGAAATAATATCGTTGTTTGCACACCTGTTTTTCTTCGATAGTTAAATCACAGACTATCGAAGTTTTGACCATTTTAACGTTGTTAATATGGAGAGACCGGTTGGATTATTATCCAAAGAAATACTCTGTATTGGCATAAGCGTTGCGAATCATATATGCCAAAGGAAATTGAAGACGGAGTTATGCAAGGGCTATCCTGTTTACAGAATAGTGCCTTCGGTTCATCCTGTTCCTGGATGACTTGTATGGACGGATGTCTGACAGAGTATTTCCAGACGATCACGTATATTGATTTCTCCAACCGTACCAAGAGTGGAAGCGGAGAAGGAAACTTCTTTTAGCTAACACATAATGTATGGTTGAGGACGTCAATCGGTGATTTGATGGATTTGACGATGTGACATTCAAAGTGAATCTGGTGTGATGAGAAAGCGTAGCTTCTAGCCTCACATCCGTTAAAAGACAGAAATCAGGCAGGCATCATGGCTAAGTCGGTCGCACCGAAGTAGGGTGTATAATCACCTGATCTAGAGTTTCATTTACTTCTAAAAATCTATTGTTGATGCTGTCCCATTCGGGAAACGGTTGCTGATCCCAACCGTTGGTGATATACATTCGATACACTCAAGCGAAATGAGTGGTCGGTCATGTGTGGCCGGGTTGCAAGATGTTCTTGTTGAACCCAGTGTATTCCTTTCTAGAGGTACACTAGCGAAAGGTGGTTCCATACCTTGCCATAGTTGGAAATCCATTACCCAATACGTGCTTGCAGTTTTGATTGTATACCATATATGTAGAATGTGAGATGAAAGTGTTTCTGCTAGATGATTATTATATTGTGGTTGATAGACATTATTATAATATCAAAAGGTTTTTTATATAAAGATATTTTGGATTCTCATAAGGGAAAAACCCGTTCCGTTATACGGCGTGGTCTTATGAGATATCGTTTACTTGTTCAAACTGTTTTACTCATACCAGTCCCATGACTGACCCGGAGTTTATTTGTTTGTTTCCCTAAACTCTTGGGTGCCCAATTTTGTACGGGCAGTCAAGTAGTCAGGATTTACAGATATACCTGAAGAGCTGGAGCAGGAGGCTACAGGATTATATAGCTATAGTTATTTCCGCTGTGTTGTAAGTGTTGTACTTTGATAATGATGTATATTCAAGTACAGATGTATATTTCAAGTTATGTTATATATATTATATGTTATTCGTTCCGCTGTGAGGTTCGTGTTACTCTGATGTTGTGTTCTTCTTCTTCTTCTATTCTAATTTTCTATCTTATCTATCCTCACCCTCTGTTTTCTTTCTATTAATTTCCTGATTTACAATTTAATTTGGGGTTGGACTTGTGTTTTTGGTCAGCTCAAATTGGACCGGATTTTCGGGTCATTACAGTTGGTATCAGAGCTAAAGTTAAGTGAATTACCTTGGCTCTGTGGCGTAACTCAGTAGAGATAGGTTTAGAAATACCCTAGATTGAGTTTGAGTGTATATATACGAGTGAGCGTATTTGTAATTGATATAAAAATTGTTTTATATTGTGGTGATTTATTGGTTGAGTTGTTTATGGGTTCTGGTCGATCAGTTTGATCCATTGTATCAGTAGGAGTTTATAAACACTCGAATACGATAGGTCGACACGATATGTTTTGAAAAAAGAGGGTAACTGAAAATAATTTTATCCAAAGTATATTTTGATATATAGTGGATATATTTGTTGTTATTATAATCGAGTAAGATTATAAATTAAATGGTTATGTAAATAACCAATCAGAATTCGTATAAGTGAAATACGTGAAATCGGATGAGTTAAATCTGAAATTTAAGCCAGAAATTAAATCAAAATTCTGGAAAATTGGATAAGTGTTTGTAAATGGATTTGGATTAAAAATAAGGAAAATTTAAGATCCTGGGAGATTTTAAATTATTTTACAAGTAGTGTGAATTATATTTTGAAATGGATTTCAAAGTGGAAATGTTTAGAAATGGTTTTATAGTATTGAACTCACTTCGATCGCTGGAAAATAGATTCTGATGATGACAGCTGCATCATCAGTATTCATTTTCGAGTTGTAAGTGACGAATTACTACCAGAGATACTGTTTTGAATTTGTTTTAGGAAAGACAAGTTGTGTTGAATTTCAAAATAGAATTTGATATATAGAATTTGAATAGAAATTGATATATAGAATTTGAATAGAATTGAGAATGAAATTTGAATAAAGAAGATTCAAATAGAATTGAATTTGAAATTTGAATATAGAAGATTCAAATAGAATTGAAATGAAATTTGAATATAGAAGATTTAAATGGAATTGAAACGAAATAAAGAGAATTCAAATTGAATATAGAAATTCAAATGGAGATTGAAAAAAAGGAATTTGAATAAAAAAAAATTAAAAATGGAATTTGAATATACAATTCGAATAATTTAAAAAGGGGATTTGAATATAGAAAATTCAAAGGGGATTTGAATATAGAAAATTCAAAGGGGATTTGAATATAGAAAATTCAAAGGGGATTTGAATATAGAAATTCAAATGAGATTTGAATAAAGAAGATTTAAATAATGGAAAATTGAATATAGAATTCATATAGAGTAATAATAGGATTTGAATATAGAAATTCAAAGGGAGTTTGAATATATGAAATTCAATGGAATTGAAATAGAGTTTGAATATAGAAATTCAAATGAGATTTGAATAAAGAAGATTTAAATAATGGAAAACTGAATATAGAATTCATATAGAGTAATAATAGGATTTGAATATAGAAATTCAAAGGGAGTTTGAATAAATGAAATTCAATGGAATTGAAATAGAGTTTGAATATAGCAATTCAAATAGAGTTTGAATATATAAATTCAAATGGAATTCAAATATAGAATTTGAATATAGAAAATATAAAGGAATTCAAATATAGGATTTGAATATCGAAGGTGAAACGGAATTTGAATATAGAATTCAAATGGAATTCAAATATAGGATTTGAATATATAGAATTTGAATATAGAATTCAAATGGAATTCAAATATAGGATTTGAATATATTGAATTTGAATATAGAATTCAAATGGAATTTAAATAAAAGAATTTGATATATAGAATTTGAATAGAAATTGATATATAGAATTTGAATATAGAAATTCAAATGGGATCAGTGATATAAAATTTGAATAGAAATTGAATAGAATTAACTAAGTCGAAGAGGAATTAGTTAATCGAGTTTTGAATTTGACGTTGAACTTTGAAAGGTGAATTGGATTTGTGAATGGATATTCGAAATCGAATATAGAACTTAAATTTGAAATTTGGATTCAAATTAGTTAATAAGCAAGTTAAAATATATTTGAACATGTCATGTTCAAATATAAAAGTGAAATAGACTAAAGAGTTAATTAACAAATTAATTAACGAATTGAGTTAAAACGATCAGGTATAGTTAAAATAGATTGGGCAGGTATAAATATACATGAGATAGGTATGGATAAGGTATGAAGATATATAAATAGAATGCTCGACGAAAAGGTATGTATTTAATTCCTATATGAGATTTTATGCGCCGTATCGGCTAGCCGCTTGGCTTTTTTTTCTTTTGGATTGGCGAGGGCCATGGGAGGCTATTTGAAATATCCTGATGCTCCTAGTACAAAGGAGGTTATGGCGAATTTTTCCGGGAATTTAAGGAGTTAGAATATTTTTAAGATAATTTGATAGTTAGAAATCAACGTATTGATATACATATATATATATATATATATATATATAGAAGTCGATAAGGAAACGAACTTAGAAATAGAATAGTAAAATCAAAAAGGGAAGACTAAGAATAAAATCTAGTAAGAATAGAAAGAGGAAGCGTATACGTGTTTAAAAGTGAATAAGTAGTTGTATGGTATTGATTATTCGAGTAAGTAGTCATATCTGTTTTGACGTTATAAATGTTATTCAGTCAAGGTCTGAGAGGTAGTTATACCGCAACTTGATTGATTTCATTATTAACAAATAAATAGTAAGATTTCAGGCTCGAAGATCAATGTTGAATAAGAGTTAGTTGAATATAATATTTGGGTTGTCGTAACGATGTTTTACACAACATCCGTTTTAACCCAAATAAGTGTAAGCTTGGAAGTATAATAAAGAATATTTCCTAAGTATAGAAATAAACGAGATCGGAAAAGAGATAAGTAATTGGAATATTTTCCAATTATAAATAGCATATATTTTCTAAAGTTTTTAAAATAAAGGAAGGCGATATTCAGAAATGTTTTCCAAATAACATAAAAGGCCAATATGGTTAGTGAAAATATTTGGTTAACAACTATTGATAAAGAAATAGAGAAGTGATTTAACTAATGGAATATTAATTAAGGGCTCAGTGACATGTTCAAAAGGAAAATTTGATTTTTGAAAAGAGTAAATTGTTTAAAAACTCCCACGGAAAGACTGTTTGAATTAAGAACAAACAGAAATTTGTGAAAGCAAAATTTGATTTAAAGTAAAGCCAGTAAAGTGGTTACTGAGATTGAATTAGAATGATATCAAGACAAATTGGATTGTGAGATTCAAATTTGAAGTGTAATTTGATAATCAAGTTAAAAGTTGGGAATCGAGAAGAAACTCGAGTTGAAATGATATTTGGCTTGGATATAAGCGAATGGTTGTGTCGTGGATAAAAGCAGATTGGAATTTGATTGGGATGACCCTTGTATCTGCTGAATTGATAACAGGTGGAAAGGATATAATGATATGCCAACAAAAGGTACAAGTTTATATTTCTATTGGATATAAGATTTATGAGCCGAATTGGCAAGCCGCTTGGCTGTTTGATTTTCTTTTGGGTTGGAGATGGCCCAGAGAGGCGAGTGGTGGTTTGACGTATTGACCAGTATAAAGGAGGTGCTAGCAAATTTTTTTTCGAAAAGTTAATGTGTTAGAAAATTTTCAGGATTTTTGAAAATTTTCGTTGATAAGAATTATTTAATAATTTAATTGAATTTAAATTGGCCCAGTTGGAAACTGGAGTTAAGAAGTGAAAAAATATGTTCTAACCAGTCGATAGGGTCGTCCTCTACCTTTTAGCAATTTCGAGGACGAAATTATTTTAAGTGGGAAAGATTGTAATGACCCGCATTGGTAGAGGTATAATAATTAATTTATTTAATTATTTAAAAGGTGATTAAAAGGATTTATTGGTCATGGAATTAAATAATGGTGAATATTTAATTTAAATAATAAATTAAATAATACATTTAATTCGGAAATAATCAGAATTGGCTGAAATGGCGATATGGTGTGAACTGGATCATCTGTGATATTCAATTCAGCTTGGAATTGAATTTGAATAACGAATATATTATATAAATGACAGTTTGAACGTAGAGTTATAATATAATTAAAATCGAACTCGAAATGGCGCTGCAGTTCGTTATTTGGCGATTTGAACTTCAACTGGATGTACAGGATTCGTTTTAAATCGGATTTATGTGAAACAAGAATCGTGTGGAGCTGGTGGAGTATATCTTTTTAGTGGAAGAGAAAAATCGGGATTTCATCGTGTAGATTTGGATTTATGTCCAAATCAAATTTTAGAAAAGTCGCTGTGGAATTCCTTTATAATTTATAAATGAATTATTTATATTTTAAAAAGGGATTTCAATATAAATCGAATATCGGGTTGACCCAAAAGTGAATATCGAGTTAGAAATTCATATAGGAATATTTTAGAGCTGTATGGTATTCCACTGTGAATATATACGATAATATTAATTTATTAATATTATATTTAAATATATTTATATATTTAAATGGGTCATTCAGAGCTTTAAAAATAGCCACTTTTGCAAACGAAGTCGAAATTCGACGAAACAAATTTTGTGGGATCCGCAATATTAAATTATTGTTAGATTCCAGGTTTCGTGATTTTTAGAGTCACTGTGTGACCGTACGGATTTTTAGAGTGGAAAATTGTTAGTATTTTGACTATTAAAAATACTCTGTGTGAGCATACGAAGTCAGAATTCGACAAAACCAGTTTCGTTGGGACCGTAATGTCGAAATCTAGCTGCATGTCAAGTTTCGTGATTTTTAGGTATTGTGTGTGATCACATGGATTTTTAGAAGAAGGAAATGAATATAAAATAATAAAAATAAAATATCTAAGATAAATATCTCCATCCTTACTCACTATAAATACACCTTACTCTTGCCTAAACCTAAATATTTTTCATTCCTGGTCAATGTAAAAACCGCCGTCGTTCTTCATATTTTCAGAAGAAAAAGAAAAAAAACAATCCATCTTCAAAATTCAAAAAACAAATCAAATAAAATCGCTTAAATCCAAAACCATGTATCTTTGCAATCCTAGTGTCGAGCGCTACATGCTGGTGGTGGTTTTTCTGAACTCGATCCCGTTCTGATGTCATCAGGTTTCGTTACTTAGCTTAGGGTTTGATTTTTGGAGAGGATTTGAAGCTTGAATCCTTGTTTCCGATATCGATTTGGGATTGAGGAGGAAAAATGGGGTTTGTATGCCAAGTTTGGTGGGAAACGATGATGTTTTGGTTCGGTGGTTGATTGGTGTCGAGTGGAAATTTCTGTTCGACGGAATGGGGCTTTCATGTGCGAGTGGGAGGAAATGCATACGAGGTGGAAGAGAAACCGATGAGAGGAACGATGGTGATGCTTTCTGGTCGAACGGTGATGAAGTGATGAAACGGTTTGGGAAGGGAGTTATGTTAATGGTGAAAAGGGGAATACTGGAGTCGCGTTTTGCAAAGAGGAAGAAGGAGTGAGGTCGGGTTGGGTCTGAACGGGAATGGGCCGGGTTTGTTAAAAGTGGTGAGGCCCGATAAAAATAGTTTAAGTTATTTTAATTTAAATTGTTTAAAAGTTGTAAACTGAATAACTTCGTCATGTGTTAACGGAATTCAGCGAAACAAGATCTGACAGGATCGTATGGACGGGGGCAACACAATGAGACTGACCGGGAGTGAATCGGGACTCGTTACAATTTATGGTGAAATAAATTGTCCGACTGAATCAAATAACGCAAACCGTTATTTAACGGCTAACGCGCAAATGTGAGTAAATCTCACTAACTCTGAAACAGTTAATAATTTCATGTTGTATTTTTAGAACTGTTGAATATTGGCTGATCGACTGTGTGTTGACTGTTTGATTGAACTACTAGTCAGTTAGTTGAATTTTTATATTGATTCTGTTTAACAGAATATAGCATATGGAACTGAAAGTGATGTTATCTACATTGTTTAACATCTGTGATGCAGGGAAACAGGTTGGAGGAATCCGACTGGATTCCTCAACAGTTATTTTATTGTTTTTCATATATTGTGATATATGATGTGATATGTAATCTGTTGTCGATTATATGTGTTGGGACGATACTGATTATCGTGATTTGATATGTTGAATACCATAACATACCGAAATGTTGATAAGGGAATATTTTCAAAGTAATATTTGAAAATAAAATATTTATAAAATGAATATTTATAAATAAGAAATATTTATAAATTGGAATATTTATAAATAGGAGATATTTAGAAAATGTATAAACGTTACAAAATGGAAACAGTTATAAGAAGGAAATCATTTGTAAAGTGAAGAACCGTTACTAAAAGTAAATCTTTATAAATGAATAGTTTAATCGAGTTAAAAGGAGTTAATCGATGTTAGTTTAATCGAAAGGAGTTAATCGATGTTAGTTTAATCTAAAGGAGTTAAACGATGTTAGTTTAATCGAAAGGAGTTAATCGATGTTAGTTTAATCGATTAGAGTTAAAGCAAATGAGTTAATCGAATATAGTTTATTTGAATAGAAAGTAAAAGGAGTTAATCGATGTTAGTTTAATCGATTAGAGTTAAAGCAAATGAGTTAATCGAATATAGTTTATTCGAATAGAATAAAGGAGTTAATCGAATATATAGTTTATTCGAATAGAGTAAAAGGAGTTAATCGAATATAGTTTATTCGAAAAGAATAAAGGAGTTAATCGAATATATAGTTTATTCGAATAGAATAAAGGAGTTAATCGAATATAGTTTATTCGAATAGAGTAAAGGAGTTAATCGAATATAGTTTATTCGAATAGAGTAAAAGGAGTTAATCGAATATATAGTTTATTCAAATAGAATTAAAAGATTTATCGAATATAGTTTATTCGATAGGAGTTAAGCGAATAGAGTTAGAGTTAAATCAAAAGAGTTAAGTGAATAGAATAAATTGAATAGAGTTATCGAATATACCTTATCGAAGGAAAGAATTATCGAATAGAAAAGATTTGAAAGAGAGTTACGTAAGGAAGTTTGTTAAAGAATTAGAAGGGTGAACTTTGTCTATTTCAAGGTTAGAAACGTTGTTCAGTTAAGGTCTGAGAATTACCCCAACTTGATTGACTTCATTTTTAACTAAGGAATGGTTAAGGTTCGGTAGTAAAGGATGGTTAAGTGAATTTAGTAATTAAAGGAAATGGTTTGAGTTGGCATTGCGATGGTTTGTTTAAACATCTGTCTAAGTCCAATGGAGAAGCTTTGGAAATGTTTTCCAAATAAGAAACCAGAAATGTTTTCTAATAAAGAAAACAAGAAATGGAAATGTTTTCCATTGTTAATAACGTATATTTTCCAAATTTGGAAAATAAGAAATATTGAATATAAGGAAACAAGAGATAAGTAAATTAATGAAATAAAGAGATAAATGTTGAATGATGTTTGATCGATATAAATTTCCATTTGGAAATAATATCGTTGTTTGCACACCTGTTTTTCTTCGATAGTAAAATCACAGACTATCGAAGTTTTGACCATTTTAACGTTGTTAATATGGAGAGACCGGTTGGATTATTATCCAAAGAAATACTCTGTATTGGCTTAAGCATTGTGAATCATATATGCCAAAGGAAATTGAAGACGGAGTAATGCAAGGGCTATCCTGTTTACAGAATAGTGCCTTCGGTTCATCCTGTTCTTGGATGACTTGCATGGACGGATGGCTGACAGAGTATTTCCAGACGATCACGTATATTGATTTCTCCAACCGTACCAAGAGTGGAAGCGGAGAAGGAAACTTCTTTTAGCTAACACATAATGTATGGTTGAGGATGTCAATCGGTGATTTGATGGATTTGACGATGTGGCATTCAAAGTGAATCTGGTGTGATGATAAAGCTAGCTTCTAGCCTCACATCCGATAAATGACAGAAATCGGGAAGGCAGCATGGCTAAGTCGGTCGCACCAAAGCAGGGTGTATAATCACCTGATCTAGAGTTTCATTTACTTCTAAAAATCTATTGTTGATGCTGTCCCATTTAGGAAACGGTTGCTGATCCCAACCATTGGTGATATACATTCGATACACTCAAGCGAAATGAGTGGTCAGTCATGTGTGGCCGGGTTGCAAGATGTTCTTGTTGAACCTAGTGTATTCCTTTCTAGAGGTACACTAGCGAAAGGTGGTTCCATACCTTGTCATAGTTGGAAATCCATTACCCAATACGTGCTTGCGGTTTTGATTGTATACCATATATGTAGAACGTGAGATGAAAGCGTTTCTGCTAGATGATTATTATATTGTGGTTGATAGACATTATTATAATATCAAAAGTTTTTTGATATAAAGATATTTTGGATTCTCATAAGGGAAAACCCCGTTCCGTTATACGGCGTGGTCTTATGAGATATCGTTTACTTGTTCAAACTGTTTTACTCATACCAGTCCCATGACTGACCCGGAGTTTATTTTTTTGTTTCCCTAAACTCTTGGGTGCCCAATTTTGTACGAGCAGTCAAGTAGTCAGGATTTACAGATATACCTGAAGAGCTGGAGCAGGAGGCTTCAGGATTATATAGCTATAGTTTTTTCCGCTGTGTTGTAAGTGTTGTACTTTGATAATGATGTATATTCAAGTACAGATGTATATTTCAAGTTATGTTATATATATTATATGTTATTCGTTCCGCTGTGAGGTTCGTGTTACTCTGATGTTGTGTTCTTCTTCTTCTTCTATTCTAATTTTCTATCTTATCCATCCTCACCCTCTGTTTTCTTTCTATTAATTTCCTGATTTCCAGTTTAATTTGGGGTTGGACTTGTGTTTTTGGTCAGCTCAAATTGGACCAGATTTTCGAGTCATTATGTTTGACCACCAAGAAAATCTTCCTAGTCAACTTCACTCCCTTTAATACAACTCGTGTTGGCATCAACTGAAAATATACATGATGTGAAATCAGGCAAGATTCTATCTTTTGGGCTGGAATAGAAATTTAGATCAAAGAATATGGAGTTAATTATATTTTGAAGTAAAAACAATAAAATATGTGCCAATACAATAAAGTTTTTACTTTAGTGGGCTTGCTCAAATTTAATTCATCAGGCATTAATAGTAAAAGGGTTTCTTTGTTTTCATTATTTGAATATATCTATTTGATTACGAAATCATAATTTACTCACTGTAAATCAATACATGACTCGAATATTTTAATTAAGAATAGGTACTAATTGAAAGACTAACAATTTACAAAATCAGAAGCAAGACAAGCACAACTGAAATAAAAATTGGGGCAAAATGAGTGAAGTACCATTATAGCTAGTAGGGCAGCAGGTGAGAGGCTGGTAGATCTCATTTGTCCAAAGGAAGTAGTGAAGCGCTAGGGTGGAAAGAGGGGGAGTGCGATATGAAGGATTGAGGAGAAGAGCCAAAATTCATGAGCGAAGAAACGGACGAGGATACCCTAGATCTGGAAGGAAGCCGAAGCAATGATATGCGTGAGAAAGAATGGAAACCAAAATTACCGATTTATCCCCTTTACTTCACGCTCTTTAGGGTTTTAACCGTTATAACACGAAATAATGTTAATAATCGTTGGTATTTTATAACAATTATAACCGTTACGAATTCCCAAAAAAATAAGTGTTACAAAGTGGCTGATTTGGTGTAGTGTATATCAAGGTCAACTGAAAACCTGGAGCTGCTAATATCCGGGAGTAATGTATGATGTCAGCCTAAAGCTAAAGTTGAAATATACTCCAAATGATCCCACTCCATAAATAACGAACTCAAGGTAGCTCTATGTCTATTCAATGCATATGTTACCATATACCCTTTGCTCGAGATATGGGAAATTTTAAAGTCATAAGAGGCTAAAAACTCTACCAATCTCTACAACCTCAAGTTCAAGTCCTTTTGAGAGAACAAATAATTCAAGAACTTATGGTATGTGAAAAGCTTAAATCTCCAACCTAGAATATAATGTTTTCTACATTTAAGTGCAAAGAATAAAGCCGTTGTTGACCAGCCTTTTGGCAAGGCCTCCGCATCTCAGATTTTTACGAAGCAAACTGCTCAGGATTTGAGTATAAGCTACTTGGACTTGGGTTAAGTAGATGGAAGCCACAACCCAACTCAAACATGTAGGTTTTTCATGTGCACATCTTGGTTCGATAGTGCCTGGCTCGGTCCATCATGTCACACCTCTCTTCGGATCAAAAGATCCCGGGTCAGCACGGATGTACTCAGGATGCTTCTCCGACCATGCTTCGGGTCGACCATACCGATCCGAGCCTTGGAGCTTCATTCCAGCAGCTATTAAGTTGGCCAACTCCTGAAGAATTCCAAATCCAGGATTTTCATATCGAGTGACACGTATGCTGCATAATTCAAGGAAGAATGTTTCTCACGTGAAGGCGTGGTCTAGCTGCCTCCCCGGATAGTCTGGACTGCATGACACGTGGCCAACCCGATCCGAGATGGTTGCCACGTGGCATGCCAACCCGGAGAGGTCACCTCCTTATGAATACATGTTTTGAAGGCCGGAAAAAGGATCGGATCTTTTTGGTCTCTCTACGCAAGGATATTGCAGCAAAAAGGGATACCGAAACTCTCAAAAACACACAAGGATTTTGCGTTGTATCACTTCTCTCTCTATTTTCTTACAATCAAACAACTGTAACATGTAATCGACAGTACAATAAAGTGGGCGTAGGCTTGGATTAAGTTGAACCACTATAAAAACTCCTGTGTGTTCCCTGTTTTTACTTTATTTCTTGCATTATGTGTCTGTGAGATTATTCTGTGATTTTGTGTGGATTATGCATTTTGGGGGTTGATTGTCAAGAGTTCCACCTTTTGACGTCAACACTTTGGGGCGCCAGGTAGGGGGAACGCTACATCAACTTCTAGCCTAAAAGGATTTGAATAGCTCATCTTTGGATCAAGGATGCTGAAGTGGAAGAAGGTTGGAGTATCTTCCCACACTCAAGCTACTGGCAACGCATGCAATGAGGCAAGCCAAGAGGCTTCCTCTCATGGAGATCCCTATGTTTATCTAATTAGGGAAGAGATGGACAATGAGCTCACAGAATCGAGGACATGAATGGAGAAACAAGACGAGCTTCTCCGCAAATAACAAGAAACGTTGAATTCCTTCTTTGCACGATTCCAAGAATCTCAGCGACGAGGAGGTCAAGCCAACTAGCAGGAGCTGGCACGAGCAACGCTGCAAGGCTGGAAGCAGCAGCTCTGGATCGGTCATAGCTCGGGTTGGTACAACCTATGGCTTGACCAACAACCATCACCAACCTAGACTTGGTAGGGGGAACCCGCAACACACACAATAAATCACGTACGACTCTGCAACTCGTAACACTTAGATAGGAACGCTAGACAAGCCCACGCTAATGTTTCCCTAGACGGGGGTGTGATGACCGCCCACAACCGCTGCACTAAACAAGAGGAATGATGCGCTGAGGGGTGTGCCAGCCAGCTATGGATGATCATCTATATATGAAAACACATGTGGAACATGTCGTAAATCTCACAGCGCAAGGATAAAATTTAGTAGAACATATACAACAGGTAATATTAGTAAAGCAAAAAATACTTAACTTGCATAACAACTAGAAAGTAAGATCCGTATACTTGGATTACAACAATAGTGTTTATACAAATTGCCTCACTATAACACTCAAAGAAGAATAACAAACAGCGGAAACCCAAATACTATATAGTAGGTAAGCTAATACACTAGCCTCCTGCTCGCCTACGAACCGCAACATCGTCCTCACTAAGCTATCACCTGGCACCTGTCACCTAGTCTGCCCATCCACAACCGGGTGAACAACCCAAGGTAATAAGTGGGAAACATAAAACCTTGAGTCAGACAACAATCTTAGTGAGCGATAAAATAGCTATCTAACATTATCAATAAAGTTTATAAGAATAGGCAGATAACCATTGATTTACCCACAACACCAAAGAAGAACTCAACCCCGTCTTCCCCACGTCGGACAGTGATAGCCATTACATCAAACACTTCAACCATACATCCATGGTAATCAGAATAATCATTCATTTATGACAATCAGAAGCAAACACCACTAGCATTCATAGCATCCAGATTATATATATCTCACGTAAACCATCCTAATCGAGTTCAACAACCCTCAAGCATAAGCCACAGAGGCCTAAACCAATATCAAACAAGCACTCAAGAAACATCTCCTTCGACGTTGGACAATCAATGTGAGATGGTACAAACAAAGTAACTGATCATCCATGGCAAACTCTGGCTATCACCACCAATCCTACTTTGAAACTATCGTTAATCGCATGACGACCAACCTTGCCACATGTCAAGGGCTAACGGTAACCCCAGTTCTAGCATGAACTCCATACGCTTTCAATGATATGTATGTCTATCCAATCTTGACAACTAGGCCTTTCAACGATACCCGGGGTACTCAACCAACAACCTTCCAGTCTTTTGGATGCCCCCATTGTACCCCTGCTTTGAGCCTGCTAGAACTTACGATAGCGATAACTTCTCGGCCTTCGCATCTCTAGTCATTCAACCTTGACGACTTTTCATAGCTCGAGCAACCTTCTCGAGTAACCATTATCGACCATCTTTAACTCATAGCCTTTGAGTTTCCATCTCACTGCGCTGCGACACGGGTTCTCTGCCGAACACGACATGACTCCTCATACCGATCATTACATGATTCTCCAAGTCGTACACGACATGACTCTCCAAACCGCAAACCGCCTTGAATGACTCATGACATAACTGTATAGAGCTTCCTACGACATAACGACATGGATCTTCCCACGGCCTAAGACTTGGCCACGGCATGAACTACCCAATTAAGTCGGTCTCCATCATGTTGGTTTTCATCATACCAACTTTTACCATGGCGCTGCGCCATTTCGTTGACTCCACCATGTCATAGCACGACTTGGCTTCCTGCGACTTGACATTTTACACCTTGGCTTCCTGCAACTTGGCACTTGCGCCTTGGCTTCCTACGCCTCAGCTTCTAGAGGCTTAGCTTCCTGCGCCTTGGCTCATTTCTTGGGAAGGAAGAAACGACCCGACTCATGGCAAAAACGACATGACTCCAGATCTGACCAAAATAACTCCAAATTTGACCAAATCTTCGACAAATGACAACGACGATGAAATCCACTCATCCCAAACATCCAAATCAATCACAATCACTTCAAAAAATCATCAATAACAACAAAATGACCATTATCATCATTAAATCATAGTCAATACTCTATATCATAATAATTTGATAATTAAACCAAAACGATGGATCTAACTTGCACAAAAATATGCAATGACATGGAAATTACCGGTTTAAATTTGCTAGATTAGATCCTATGGTGATTCACATGAAAATACACTTACCATGATGTAGATCTAAGGAAAACGACTTGAAAATGATGAAATTAAGATTATAGAACTCATATACTTGATTGAATCTGTGTGAGAGATGCATATCACTCACCTAATCCCCAAAACAAGTCAAAAGAAATGAATTATGATTCCGGACAATGAAGAATTTGCTCTAAACTCTTCGATTCGATGATCTCTCTTTTTGAATGGTGTAGATCTAGCTTCAAGCAATGTAGATCTTTGATTCTCTAAGCTCGAATGGTGGAAAAGTGTAGAAGATGGAGGAATAGAGGACCCCTAGCTCTTCCAAATAAAGGAATGGAGAAAGTAAACTATTCTCCATACCTATTACCCCCTATTTATAGCCTCCCACTAGTCCACTAATGGGCTTCCCCAAATCAGCCCAATATGGCTTAAAAACCTAAACAACCAACTGTTAAACCTTAAAACAACGATTCCTCCCAAACCGCTGAACCAAATCTTTAATGTGACCAGTCTAAGGAAAGGGAAACATCATTTCCTTTCCACTAGCATAGGTTTCAATACCTGATTCAATCCGAGTCAAAAGTTATTCCGTATACAAGACTGACAGGGAAAAATGGTCACAAACGAAATTGGTAAAAATTATGGACAAGCCTCACATCCCCATAAAAAACATATTAAAATATGAGAATGATCCAACCAGCATAGAATAAAATAAAAATATTTTACAATCCTTCGGTACATAAAATGCGGGCTGTTACAGGGGGCAACACATAATTTGGTACTGGAAATGATATCCCGGCCAGCTTGGCCATACTAACCCGGTACCGTGTCAACTCGGTCATATCGACCCGAGAGTTGGGGTCAGGTTGGAATCGATTCTGGAGACTCATGATAGGCTCCCACCTTCTTCTAGACTTCAAGCTATAGGAAGTGCTGGATTAGATGATTGGCAGCAACTTCCCAGAGATGGAAATCAAATTTCCAACTTAATTCGACGCTTCTCTAGAGCTGGCACATCGTAAGACGATGTGGATAATGTCAACCGCAGCCATTTCATGCACGACATCAGGAATTCCCGCAACTAGCCTGACTTCAAATTACCATCTTTGAAGGCATACAACGGTAAGAACTACCCTACCATACATCCGATGCGCTACATGCGTCACATGGAAGTACTATCAACGAGGGATAACGTCATAGCAAAGTGCTTCCCCTGTTCTTGACTGATATCGCTGTTGTGTAGTTTCAGCAGCTTGAATCTAAATCGATCAACAGCTGGAATGCATTAGTCTCCCGCTTCATCGAGTAGTTTAGGGTCCACATAGCTCGGGCCAAGAGTGTAATGTGTCTTACTTCCATTAAGCAAAGGTCCGTAGAAACCCTGTGCTCATTTCTAGAAAGGTTTAATGCGGCGGTGGCATCGATGGATCGACCAAACCGTCCATGGTACCCATGGTTGCCGTGTCCGGCATCTTGGATAAAACAAACTTCAAAGTCTCTATACAGCTTGACCCGCCAAGAGATCTTGTTGAATTCTACTTTGAGGCAGACAGTTTCTTGTGGCAAGAGGATGTTAATATCGAGATGGATGATCTTGATGTTTACATGACAAAGGATGGAGGAACATCCAACTCTAGAAAGAATAAAGGCAAGGGAAAGGCCCCGGAGAAGATTGACAGGAATGTATGGTTCCGAAGAGAGACTAAACTAATATACTGAGCTCAATTCCTCGTTATTGGATATATATATAGACATCTGGACGTGCAAGGAACTCTTCCTTTCCCAAAGCCTCCAGGTGTGAGCCAACGCAAAAGGAACGGGATTCTGGAATGCACTGTATGTTCCATGACATGGCAGGTCATGCTACGAATGACTGCAGGAATTTGTGTGACCTTATCAAAGAGAAGATCTGACGAAGAGATCTTCCTGAATATGTCAAGCAACCACTAGTGCCAGCACCGACACAACGACCTCCTCCTCCCTGGATTGGAAATGATCCTGGACCGAGCAATCGTGGGACCATCATCAACTGATCTGGATAAGATCACCGCGAATTTTTGCATTTCTTAGGAATATAATATGTCTTTGTTTGTTTTAGGATTTTTGAATGGCTACGTCGACTCACACATATACGGGGACTAGGATTGAATCCTCAAACATGCTTTGTTCTCGACAATAAAACCATCCGATGAATAAATGGCTAAGTTGAAGTACCTATGTATGGGATTATGATTTAGTCCCTAGGCATGCTCTAGATTCGGCGATAAACTAATCAGGCTTTATTTTAGTTATATAATAATTTATGGATTTGATAAAATGGATTTCCAAGCATAGATTATGCTGATAATACTTAATTATCTTATCTGGATGTGATAGAACTTCTTAATCTGGTTTCGAGTATGGTTTGTGCTCGATCTAAAACTCCTGGTATGGATTATACCTATGAGGATGGGTTAACTCGTCATGACTTAACAAGAAAACTCAATCACAACTCGAGTATGGCTTATGCTCAGTTTGGATTTTAGGTATGGGTTACGCCAGAAGGGTTGAGTTATCTTGTTAGGTCTTCACAAGGCGATTCAATCATGGATTGAGTATGGATTATACTCACTATGATTTTTCAAGCATGGTTTAGGTTTGGAAAGACTAAATAGTAATGTTTGGACTTGGCAAAGCTATTCATTTTGTTTATTTGCAGGTATGGATTATACTTGCAATTGGATAGGCCCGTCAAGGCCAAAAATTTCTTGGATTTCTTTTATAATACGATCTGGTGTGATCCTCGGATTTCTTGGTATTCTGGTATTCTTATTATATGATCCGACGTGACCATGGCTTTCTGGCTTTCTATTAATATGATCTGCAGCGATCGCAGGTTTTCTAGTTTTCTATTATTACTTAATATGATCTGGCGTGATCGTGGACTTCTGGATTTCAGATATTGAATTTCTATTATGGATCTCTGGCTTATCGATTATCCAGAACACATCTTTCTTTCTCAAGAAAGATACGTTTTAGGGGGCAAAGTGTTGACCACCCTTTTGCCAAGGTCGTCGCATCTTGGATTTTTACGAAGCAAACAGCTCAAGACTTGAGTATTGGTTCACTTGGACTTAGGTTAAGTAGATGAAAGCCACAACTCGACACAGACATGTAAGTTTTTCAAGTGCATATCCCGGGTCGATAGTGCCCGGCTCGGCCCATCATGTCATACCTCTTTCGGATCAAAAAACCCTGGGTCGGCATGCCCGGGTCGGTGTAACACCCCACACTTTTCTACGCCTAAATTTCGACAAAAATCGAAGCTCAAAACATCCAAGCACAAAGAGAATAAATTTGGTACCTATAATTAGAGTAGAATAAAGCTAACTCACGTTGGAAACAAAATAAGATAAAAAATACTGACTAAGGAGATTACCTTAAGGCATGCCACCACATCGATATTGAGCATTAAAGAATGAGAACCGAAAACCAAAGTTTGACACTTGCCAATATATGTCTTCTCCAAGCTAAACCTGAGAGTTGTTATGAGGAGAGGGTAAGAGAAACAAGTCCTAGTGAGTAGAGAATATATAACACTGTCTACAATACACAAATGTACTTCGTTTGGTTAAAACCAGGGGCGCAGCCAAGATTCGTGACAGGGGAGGGCACGATTGAAAATTTTAGGATTTAAAAGGCAGCAACAGTCTTGGATCTTTTTTTTAAGTTTGGACAATGTAATATTAGCAGTAAAAATAAAATCTAAAAGTTCAAACTCATTTGTTATATTACTTAAATATATCAATAAAGTGCGTTGGTTTGCATCTCAAAAATTATTAGTTTGCTATTATAAAACAAAATTAAACAAAAATTGCTTTTAAGCTGGAAAAAAATGTTCTAGCGATATAATGGAGATGATTCCTATTTGCAAATGTTGGGGTAGGCACGTGCCTACCCTATTTGCAATGGGGCTCCGCCCCTGGGTAAAACCAAAACATATGTCTAAAAGGGCTAGTAATTTTAACTTAACCCATTTAGAATATATGACCAACCTCTAAACCCAAGGTAAATATACCAGTATCGCAATACTGAGATAGAATGTTTATGCATAAGTATGAAGTCTCTAAACCACAATTAACTAATTAAGAGGCGGCAACTAACTTCTTGCTATCACATGCGGAGGGTACTCGTTTTATATATACAGCCACTTAAGACCTCGCTACAAATGTAAGGTAAGGGTAGATCCTTTCGATCACTAAAAACGCAAGGTGGACCTATTAGTCACTTAATATCTTATACGGTGCTTTATTCTACCCTAATATAAATTAGAGGACACTAACTACTAAGTCCTACTTATTCAAGGCTTCCATCGTTCACACATACAATCATGCCCCGCATAGGACAAGAAATATTAAGCAGTCACTTACTTCCTACATGATAGGTAGATGACATCTTTCTATTTATGACTTTCCCCCGACGGACCCCCTCTTTACTACCTAACTAGCCTTATTGGATAATCCCCTTAGTCACTTAATACTTCCTGCAGGATAGGAAGACCTTTGGTACCTCCGGAGAGGTCATTAATACCTAATCCCAAGGTGGACCCACAACCCAATCAATTACTACCTAAAGGAAGCAGACTAACATGGGAATTACCAAGTTCGTACCCAATAGCCATTTATGCTTCTTGATTATGGAGAGATGGGCTATGTGATCGCTTAATACCCTTTAAAGAGTGGATCTAACTACTTTAGGACCTTTACCCCAAAGCAGGCCACACTATGAATTATTTCCTTTTCAATGTTTCCTCTTTTGGGATGGTAGACGGGAACCTCACACTTGAGATAAACCTTATTTTAAGAAATAACCCTCGTTATGCAATTAACTGTCATCACGGGTTCCTATGGTTAATGATATCTCACATCAGTTGCACATATATCCGATTATTTGAAATTGCAGACTTTTGTCGAACAAGGCAACTGACCTTGCATCATTAACCTACTAAGTCCAATTTCTATTTAAAATTGTAATAATAATAGATTAACTAGGAATTTATAACTTCCTATCTTAGGATATTTATTTATTGGACTTAGCATTTACTACTCTAATCAGTCCCCATTAATCCCCTTTTTTTAATTTCTTTTGTATTATTAATCAAATTATCTGCCACTAATGACCCCAAAGGCCATATTTCCTATGACATCACTTAACTAATTAAGTGTTATTTATGACGCTAACAATCATATTTTTCCTAAGGCACTTATTATCCTATTTATATCAGTCTCAATTTAATTCTACTTTATATATTATAACTCCATTAATTACTATATTTTAAATTCCACTTATTTATTGTTTATGTATTTATACATACGTTTTTATTATTTATTAGATTCCCTAATCAGAGTTACAATTCCTATTCCTACCACAACTCAAATTGTAACCATTTGGCATGTTTATTCTATTCAATTTATTTTCCCCAATCAAAGATGGTTACAATATTCCTTATTTTGTTTATGACCTTATTTATAGTAAATCAAATCCATTTATTGCTACAATGGTCATAATACCTATTTTCGTTTATTATGGATTATATTTCCATATACATTTCCACAAAAACGGAAACTATTCAAACATGTAACAATAACAAACATTTATTATAATAATATATTTGCATTATTTATGTAGATTCTGACGAATATGAATATATATATATATATATTTAAGAGCATTCTACGTAGTTACTATATTTTATTGTATTATTATTATCCATTTATGTTTTGGTCTGAACTAACAACCAAACAAATGAGACGACCCGAAATCCCGTACAGACGGAGACAAGGGTAATCTTTGGAATATAACACAGAAACCGATAATAGCAAAACAGAATTAAATAAACACACCAGATAATGAACAATAGAATATTGGATAAAAGTAATCATCAGAGTTACACAGTATAAAGGATCTTACCTAGTACAAATACAGTTCAGCTATACATAAATGTCTACAGCGGAAAACAAACAAAATATGTACAATGGGAGCTGAATAGCATAAAAAGAGATAAATGATAGAATCCATCTTCAGCTCCAGCTATCCAGAGAAAGAACCAGCTAAACCTGAATACAAGGCTGCCCGTGTAGAAAAAGGGGCACCCGAGTTTGAAAGTGAAACAAACTACGAGTCAGTCATGGGACTGGTATGAGAGATCTACTCAACACATATATAATTTGGCCAATCACAAGACCACGCCACTTTCGTGGAACGGGTTTACTCCATTGGATTGCCAGTGCTTTAAAACAAATCATTCTTTTAAACATCGCTATGCTTTTTATAAAAATGAAGCCGTCATAAGACTCAGTTCCCATCACACAATGCAACGCAAACCGGAGGATAGAGTTTTACCTTATAACGGCCAAAATATGCTTGATACGAATAAAACAAAGGCATTTGATATTATTGCTAGTGTTTATATGTTTTGAAAACAATTTCAAATCATAACTATCAATCATAGACGGCATGGGTACCATATATCATGTCGCCATATATATATATATACAATCAAAACCGCACAGTCACGTATTTGGAAATTGTATTTCCGTCATGAACCAAGGCAAAAGATAGTCCTTACCGAATTCGTGACTCTCTAGCCCGAGCCACAGGATCAGAGCTCGAGTGACCCTAGGAGCGACAGGGCCGGTCCACCGATGTGGATTAAAATTCCTGAACAATACGTTTCCCCGCCCTTTGGGGCGTAAACGAGCCAACGAATGACTCCATCGGACCCGGATCGTCCGATCAAACCAAGGCGCCTCGCAACAGCAACAACCACATAGGTGAAAAGTATATAAATGTCAGGGCTGGTAGGTCACTGACACCACCCTAGCTAGAATGAAACGCATGTCCTCCCTGAGGTCCTTCCTCCCGTTTCTGGTTCATACCGGGGTGTGAGGCTCACGAATTCACGTTATACACAAAGCTACGCCACACAGGCGGTGCTTTGATCATCACCACAAGACTTTGCTTTTCAACAGAAGCCCTGATCACTGCATCTTAGCATGCCACACAGGCAATTCATGTCATGCGACTGATGTCCATCGATATACAACCTCTGAGCTCGTGCGTTTCAGAGAAGGGCGTTAAGCAAAAGAATAAATTCTCCGCCGCCAAACAGATGTATATTTAATAGAGATCAATCAACATAGAATAAAATCCAATGTCAGACACACAGTCCATTTACAAGTCCGTTCTGGGTCAGAACGAAACCGGAGGCACTAAATACCTCGCAAACCCAACGATCACCACGTACGTCTGGACGATCACCACTCATTATCCATATTTCGGGATGCCTCCCAATCAGGACCTCGGTTACCATCCAAACGAGGTGAAGATCTCCGCTCTTCGACCACCGTCTTCATCTTCGATTTTCAATCTTCGGTCAATTATTCGAAATGAGAATTAACTCGGCCTTTTCAAATAATTCACGTATATTTAGAATTTCAAATCAATTTATTTCAATGGTTAAATCATTCGACAACACCAATTTTGTTCTTTAATGTAATTTTCACACCAAACACATTCAACCATCAAATACCACATAAATCGAACAAATTCAGTTTATTTCCATTCCATATCGTTTATGATATTTTATAACGATTTATCGCTATTTTTATTTATTTTGAAATAGCCAATTTATTCAAAACGACGCTTCGGGCCATAACGCGGCCGTGGCGCTGTTTTTCTTCAGATTTGATTTACACATATCTGAAAATCTAACCGTTGGATCTTTACGCAATTTACATCATTAGAAAGGTCTTTTCAATACAAATCCAACGGTTCCAGTTTCGGGAAAATCCGACGGTCGGATCTCCCGGTACAATCGTTTGAAGTTTCGATTTCAAAATACGAACTGCAGCGTCGTTATTCGATTAAATATAATTATATTTATATATATATAAATATAATCGTTTCTGGCGCTGTTTTTCTTCAGATTTGAATTAAACATTCCAGACAATCCAACCGTTGGATTTTTACAAGGTTGGTGCCGTTGGAAAGATATTTCCAAGGCGAACCCGACGGTTGGGGTTTCGGGAAAATCCGATGGTCGGATTTCCCGCACTAGTTGTTTGAAATCACAGTTTCAAAACACGAACTGCACGGCCACGTTTCGTTTTAATTTTATTTATATTTATATATTTATATAAATATAGTTCATTCAACAATTTCAATATCGTTTTCACTTCAAATATTTCACTAACGCCTTAAAATTTTGGAAAATTTCGCCATAACCTCCTTTGTACGGGAGGGGCTGGGAAAATTCCCAAATAGCCACACGGGCGTCTCATGTCAAAAAGAAAAAGGAAAAGCCAAGCGGCTAGCCAACAGGCTCATAAAATCATCACCCAAACAAAACAGTAAATGTGTACCTATTTGTCGGGCACAAAATTTTATTCCTCTTCTCTAGCCCCTTCGCTATAACCTGTTCAATAAATATGCATGTACATATATATAGTTCTTATCACTTATCATTTTCTATTCAACTTCATATTCGATTTCTTTTGGTTTAAAAACATCATTCATTCTAATGTTGCATGTATAGGCACAAATCATATCATTAGCTAATTAATGAATATTTCAACTCATATATATTTATTTGAACGAGTGGCTATTTTTAACACTTCACATTTCAACGATTCATGCATATAATAAGAATGTGATTTTTATTGTAAAACCATTCATTTCAAAAACACTATTATTTTATATAGTTTATATCGGTGATAAAAATAGGATTTTTCTTATAAAACAATTTCTTTCAAAACGAGATTATTTTACACAGTTCATATAGTCGATAAAAGGTGATTTTTATTATCAAACAATTTATTTCAAAATATGAATACCATTCAACACATGAATTTCAAATCAACGAATGAATATCGATTCAACACATGAAGGTTTTCTATAGTTTCTATATATAGATAAAAATGTGATTTTTATATATAAAACGCGAATACCATTCAACACATGAATTTCTAATCAACGAATGAATATCGATTCAACACATGAAGGTTTTCTATTCAATGAATAAATATAGTTTCAAAAAATGAAAATAATTCAAACACATGAATATTATTCAAAATTTCGGCAGCAAAACGGCAGGGTAGTTAAAACCGGGACCGTCCCTAGTGCGGCTCCTCGCTCTACCTCAAAACCTCGCGGTTTTTGACAATGGGGATCATGCATCTAATTCGCACGCAGGCGGCATGTATATATTTATTTCATTTCCACAAACTAATCCTAAGTGGTTTCAACCAAATATTTCTCAACCACAAACGGGTATTTTTCAACCACAATCAATCAATATCAACCACAAACAATCCCAAACAACCATTCGCTATCAATCAATTTTCACACCAATCACAATCAATAAATATCGTCCATGGTTTGTGGACGAGGGGCGTATATATATATTTGTATATAGCAATTCACTTTTATTTCAACACATATATAATTTTTACAACGCATATATAACTTATACATCGAACATACAACTTATACATGAGGTGTACAACGCTTATATAACTCATACATCGACTATATAATTTATACATCGTCGTTTTCCATATTGTTTTTAAATTAGAAATCTCACTTTGGGTTCCACTCCACCAAAAATAGCAGAAGGCTCAGAAAAATATGCGGTCTCTTCTAAAATGTAGAAGGCGTCTACACGGTCACGATGCTTCCTGTTTCATCGAATTTCGTTAACGAATGAAAAAGATATGATTTTTCAAAGTTTGCAACACTTTAAAACTGTCGAAATCAGTTTAAAATAAAAACAGTCATTATACCTCAGTTTTGTTCAATTCTAGGTTTTAGATTTTCGCAAATTCCGTAGCTCGATGTCCAGATCAGGTTGCACGACGACGCAGGGGGTGGAAAGGGCTTTCCGGCGCTGGGACCCACCTTCAGTTCGACGGCGTCAGGAACCCATGGCGACGGTCGAGAATCGGCAACTTTCGAGCGTTGGATCTTCACGCACGCTCAACGATAAATTACACAGTTGGCATGGATCTGAAGATCTCCTAATGTTCTTCAAAATCTTCCAAAGAACTATGGTGTTTCGTTGAGAGATTGGAGCAAGATCGAGGAGAGAAGGTTTGGGGTGATTTCCGTCGTTCGTCGGTGAAGGGAATCGGGGAGAGAGAGAGGCCTTCGACCAATGATATTTTTTTATTAATTTATATATTTTTAAATTTCGAAAATACCTCTTTCACTCATGAACCCCAATTCAAACCCAACGACTGTCGTCCCTAGCGTTTTACCCCCATTCCGAACACAATGGGATATGTTTCGAAGGCCCATTCGACTGTTACAGTCAGTTTTCCTTCAAATTAAAATATAAAACATTCAATATTTAATTTGAACGTACATTTCAATTTGCCAGGGCCACAAACTAATTCGAAAAATTCCAGAAAAATAAATCTAGCTATGTTTTGACGATACGGTTCCAACAAAACTAGTTTCGTCGAATTCTGAGACCGTTTGCAAAAAGGCCCATTTTTGGTCGATCCAATTTAACTGTAATTGACCAAAACACATTTTCCTTTGCCACGCTCACATACTAGCTTCAAAAATTATGAAATTTGAAACCTAGCGATAACTTCACATCCCGGATCCAACAAAAGTGGTTTCGTCGAGTTCCGAGGTCATATGCAAAATGGCCAATTCCATGGGCTATATAAACTCCATAGCGACCTCTCTGAAAATTCATTCGGCCATAACTTTTGCTTTCCGCTATGAAAATTCGATTTTTCAGATTCGTTAGAAAGGTATTCACTAACAGATTTAAATATTTTTGGTTTCACTAAAATCCGTTTTGTTTTGCACCCGGTACAGTCCGACAAGGTTTGAATTCAATTTTTGAAATTACAGCGCCATTTCAGGCCTTGTTTATAATTAAAATTAATTATATTCGTTTTCAATTGTCGATTCAAACTCACTTTTCATCGCTATTATTTTAAAATATTTATTTTAAATATTTAAAATCCATTATTTTAGCCAATTTAAAAATTTTAAATTGGTTCAGATTTTCTGGGTCGTTACAATCTCCCCCACTTAAAACTTTTCGTCCCCGAAAAGGAACAAAGTCGAAAGTGGTTTGATAAATCTATAATCATACAACACAACCAACAATCAAATCGTTTTAACCTTTCAAAAATATACTGATCAACTTCTATACTCTTTTTAAAATCATTCAGACTATAGAATTTTAAAAGTGCACATCCATGAAAAGGAAATAACAACAGAGTAGAGAATTAAATGGTAATGCAAAGTAGGGTAAATGTACCTTGCACCGGAGTCAATCAGAGATATCCACTCGGCATCTAGGATAAGCTTTCTGAATGCTCTCCTCAGTTTCCCAAGTACAATCTCGCGGATCTCCACTCCATTGCACTTTGACTAAGTGAACCTTCTTGTTCCTCAGCTCTTTGGTTTCTTTGCCGATGATCTTTAGCGGCTCTCTTCTCACCGCCAATTCGGGAGTAATTTCAATGTCCTGCTGAGCTGCTTCTTCCACGATCAAGTCTGGATCATGAACGTGCTTTCGAAGTTGAGATATGTGAAATACATCATGAACTCCAGGCAACCAATCAGGCAGTTTGACCCTATAAGCGAGAGTTCCGATCCGTTCCAGAATAGGAAACGGACCAATGAACTTGGGTGCCAACTTTCCAGTTTTACCGAACCGGATAACTCCTCTCATCGGCGATACTTTCAAATATACATAGTCGCCCATAGCAAAGGATATATCTCTTCTTCTTTTATCGGCATAGCTCTTTTGTCAGCTTTGAGCGGCAAGTAATCGCTTCTTAATAAAATCGACTTTGTCGGCAGCTTCTCGAATCATATCGGGACCCAACACAAGTCTATTTCTAGGTTCGACCCAACAAGCAGGAGATCGGCACGGTCTACCATACAATGCTTAGAATGGCGACATTGTCAGACTCGCCTGGTAACTGTTGTTATATGAGAATTCAGCCAAATGCAGATGGTCTTCCCATGATCCACCGAAATCTAGAACACAAGCCCGCAATAGATCTTCTAAAATACGATTCACCCTCTCAGTCTGACCGTCTGTCTGAGGATGATAAGCGGTGCTTAAGTTCAACTTCGTTCCCAGCTCGACCTGAAATGCTTCCCAGAATTTGCTAGTGAATATTGTATCTCTATCACTGACTATACTGAGCGGCACTCCATGTAGTCTAACTATTTCCCTGAAGTATATCTGCGCCAGACTCTGAGCGGTTCTGTTAGATCTGACAGGTATGAAATGGGCGGTCTTCGTGAAGCGATCTACGATCACCCAAATACTGTCATTCCCTTTTCTGGTTCTGGGCAGACCATCAATGAAATCCATAGAAATATGTTCCCACTTCCAACCAGGAACTTCTAGCGGTTGTAATAATCCAGCTAGTTTCTGTTGGTCGCTCTTGACTAGTTGGCAAGTAGGGCATCGGCTAACATATAAGGAAATGTCCCTTTTCATCGACTTCCACCAGAAAGTGCGTTTGATGTCATTATACATTTTGCTCACTCCTGGATGGATACTGAGTTTTGACTTGTGGCATTCATCCAGTACTTCCTTTCGAATCTCAGGAATGTTAGGGACACAGATTCGACCTTTGAGCCTTAGAATTCCATCATTATCAACTTGAAAACTCGAGGGTTCGCCTTGTTGAATTATCTCTCTGATCTTCTGAATGAAGTGATCATCCTCCTGAAGAGCAGATATTTTATCTAGCAATGAAGTCGTGATAATAAAACTGGCGATCATTACATTCTTTCGGCTTAGCGCATCGGCCACGACATTGGCTTTCCCTGGAGTGTATATAATCTCAAAGTCGTATGCTGCAAGGAACTCCAGCCAACGTTGCTGCCTCAGATTCAAGTCTTTCTGGGTGAACAGATACTTTAACGACTGATGATCTGTAAAAAGTTCAAATCTCTCACCCAGAAGATAGTGTCTCCAGATTTTTAAAGAGAATATGATAGCCAATAACTCAAGATCATGAGTTACATAGTTTTTCTCGTGCGGCTTCAGTTGACGGCTAGCATAAGCAATCACTTGGCCCCTTTGCATTAACACTGCGCTAAGGCCCTCTCTAGAAGCATCAGTCCATACTTTCAAATCCTGATTGCCATCGATGATGGTTAACACTGGAGCAGTCGTTAGTCTTAACTTTAGCTCTTCAAAAGCCTCCTCACTTTCTGGAGTCCATTTGAATTTAGAATGCTTCTTCGTAAGCTTTGTTAAATGACCAGATATCTTCGAAAAGTTATTAACGAACTTCCGGTAATAGCTAGCCAATCCGAGAAAACTGCGGACTTCAGTGGGGGTACTGGGCTGTTTCCAATTCTGAATAGCTGTGATTTTACTTGGATCCACAACGATTCCTTCTTTCGATACGACGTGGCCCAGAAATTTCACTTCATCTTGCCAGAATATACATTTGGAAAATTTGGCTTTTAATACATTTCGTCTCAGAATTTCTAGAACCTGCTCCAGATGCTTTTCATGTTCGGCCTTTGATTTAGAGAAGATTAGAATATCATCAATAAAAACCAGAACAAATTTATTCAATACTCCTCTGAATACTCTGTTCATCAGATCGATGAAATAGGCAGGAGCGTTACATAAGCCGAACGGCATTACTAACCACTCGTAGAATAAATCGGGACCTCTGAATGCTGTCATTGGAACACATTCTTCGGCAATTCGAAGTTGATGGAAACCTGTAGCTAGGTCCATTCTTGAGAATACTTGTGCTCCATTTAATCGATCCAACAGATCATCAATCCGCGGCAATGGATATTTGTTCTTTATTGTCTGTTTGTTCAGATCACGATAATCCACACATAGCCGTAGAGTACCGTCAGATTTTGGGACAAACACCACTGCTGCACCCCAATCAGAGAAACTAGGCCTGATCAGACCCTTCCATACCAGCTGTCTTGTTTGATTGTCTAATTCCTCCTTCTCTTTCAAGGACATTCTTCGAATAGCGTGAACTACCGGCCTTGCATTGGGAATCAAAGCAATCTTGAAATCTATTTCTCTCTGCGGAGGTAAGCGAACAACTTCTTCGAACACATCCGCATAGTTTTTGACGACAGGAATGTCTTTGATGAGGTCAGGAATATTCTCTGTGACCTCAGGGATATTTTCTATTTGAGCTGGAGAAACATCGAGAGCTGACCAGAAATCTTTTCTATTTGAAGTCGGGCCTTCACATGGTATGGTTATATAATTCCCCGATTGGGCCTTTGCTTTAACCACTCCCTCGGCGCATTTAACTTCAGCTTCATATCTAGTTAGCCAATCCAATCCCAGAATAAGATCGAATTCATTAAAATTCATGACGATAGAGATAATAGGGAATTTATAGCAAGAAAAAGAGACAGGTACTACACAAATCCAACTGAGATTGATGGAACCTCCAACTGGATTTTGGACAGTCATGGGCTCTTTGAGCTTCTTCAAATTCAAATCCAGTTTCTTGACTGCACTCTTTGCAATAAAGCTTCGTGACGCGCCTGTGTCAAATAGTACTTTAACTGGAATGTTTTTGACATTGAGCGTGCCTTCTAAAACATCAGACCTTTCCTGAGCAGACGAGGGTGCAGGTACTTCTACCACTTCATTTACATGTATTGCTTTAGGTTTTCTGAATAGCGGGCAGGCCTTTGAAAGATGACCGGACTGATGGCATTGACTGCACTTTCTATTCTCTTGGAACTTCTTGCCAGATTTAGATCCATCCTTTACTCGTTTCTTGAGAGATCTGCAACTTACCGAAAGGTGCCCTTGCCTATTGCAGTTACTACATACAGCTGTCGTTACTGGTTCTTTTTCGGATCTGGCCCTTTTTCGATTTACTTCGGGCTCCTTACCGACTTCAGACATTGTACTGGCCTCAGGACGATCAGTTTCAGACTCAATTTTATTACTAGAGCTGACTTCCTCCTCGTCGCGCAACATGCCTTTCTTATGGAGATCTTCATACTGATAAGCCATATAAATCATTTCTGAAAAAGGGAGCTTCACATGCCCCATTACTTTATTCTGATATTTCCTTTGAAGCCCGTAAATAAATCTCAAATTCTTTCTCCTCGTATTCTGAATTAGATGGGGAGCAAAGTGAGAAAGTTCGTTGAATTTCTTATGATATTCTGGGATGGTCATATCTCCTTGTATCAAATAAGAAAATTCATCACAAAGGCGCTCAGTCGCTTCGGGAGGAGTAAATCTTTCCAGGAAAATCACTTTGAATCTATCCCAGGTGATATCACCTTCTGGATTATCCTTAATAACTGAATCCCACCAGAACAAAACTTCTTCTTTGAGTGCCCAGGAGGCCAGTAATCTTTTCTGGTCATCCCTCAGCTTTAATGCTTCGAAGATTTTCTCATCCGAACGAATCCAAGCTTGTGTTCTCATAATTGCTTCTTCACCCGTAAAGGGTTTTCCACCCAGATTTCTATACTTCATGAATAGAGCTTCTATATCTGGGTCAGTATTACTTCTTCTGTTTCTGGCACTCATTTTCTAGTTCTTCTGCAAATAGCAGATCAAGTGTCAGGTCAACAGGAAAGATATTTCAAAATATAGAGACAAATACTTGAATGTAAATGTGTCTATCTAGGTGTAATTTCATTCTGCTTTACTTATACTAGGATATTACTGATCCTATCTGTATAGAGTTACCCGTCCTAGAACACTACTGGTTCTTTTTCTAACGAGTTCGTTCAAATGTTATATACCAGAACTAAGCTTAACCAAAGCTCTGATACCACGTTGAGACGACCCGAAATCCCGTACAGACGGAGACAAGGGTAATCTTTGGAATATAACACAGAAACTGATAATAGCAAAACAGAATTAAATAAATACACCAGATAATGAACAATAGAATATACTGGATAAAAGTAATCATCAGAGTTACACAGTATAAAGGATCTTACCTAGTACAAATACAGTTCAGCTATACATAAATGTCTACAGCGGAAAACAAACAAAATATGTACAATAGGAGCTGAACAGCATAAAAAGAGATAAATGATAGAATTCATCTTCAGCTCCAGCTATCCAGACAAAGCCGGCTAAAACCTGAATACAAGGCTGCCCGTGTAGAAAAAGGGGCACCCGAGTTTGAAAGTGAAACAAACTACGAGTCAGTCATGGGACTGGTATGAGAGATCTACTCAACACATATATAATTTGGCCAATCACAGGACCACGCCACTTTCGTGGAACGGGTTTACTCCATTGGATTGCCAGTGCTTTAAAACAAATCATTCTTTTAAACATCGCTATGCTTTTTATAAAAATGAAGCCGTCATAAGACTCAGTTCCCATCACACAATGCAACGCAAACCGGAGGATAGAGTTTTACCTTATAACGGCCAAAATATGCTTGATACAAATAAAACAAAGGCATTTGAAATTATTGCTAGTGTTTATATGTTTTGAAAACAATTTCAAATCATAACTATCAATCATAGACGGCATGGGTACCATATATCATGTCGCCATATATATATACAATCAAAACCGCACAGTCACGTATTTGGAAATTGGATTTCCGTCATGAACCAAGGCAAAAGATAGTCCTTATCGAATTCGTGACTCTCTAGCCCGAGCCACAGGATCAGAGCTCGAGTGACCCTAGGAGCGACAGGGCCGGTCCACCGATGTGGATTAAAATTCCTGAACAATACGTTTCCCCGCCCTTTGGGGCGTAAACGAGCCAACGAATGACTCCATCGGACCCGGATCGTCCGATCAAACCGAGGCGCCTCGCAACAGCAACAACCACATAGGTGAAAAGTATATAAATGTCAGGGTTGGTAGGTCACTGACACCACCCTAGCTAGAAAGAAACGCATGTCCTCCCTGAGGTCCTTCCTCCCGTTTCTGGTTCATACCGGGGTGTGAGGCTCACGAATTCACGTTATACACAAAGCTACGCCACACAGGCGGTGCTTTGATCATCACCACAAGACTTTGCTTTTCAACAGAAGCCCTGATCACTGCATCTTAGCATGCCACACAGGCAATTCATGTCATGCGACTGATGTCCATCGATATACAACCTCTGAGCTCGTGCGTTTCAGAGAAGGGCGTTAAGCAAAAGAATAAATTCTCCGCCGCCAAACAGATGTATATTTAATAGAGATCAATCAACATAGAATAAAATCCAATGTCAGACACACAACCCATTTACAAGTCTGTTCTGGGTCTGAACGAAACCGGAGGCACTAAATACCTCGCAAACCCATCGATCACCACGTACGTCTGGACGATCACCACTCATTATCCATATTTCGGGATGCCTCCCAATCAGGACCTCGGTTACCATCCAAACGAGGTGAAGATCTCCGGTCTTCGACCACCGTCTTCATCTTCGATTTTCAATCGTCGGTCAATTATTCGAAATGAGAATTAACTCGGCCTTTTCAAATAATTCACGTATATTTAGAATTTCAAATCAATTTATTTCAATGGTTAAATCATTCGACAACACCAATTTTGTTCTTTAATGTAATTTTCACACCAAACACATTCAACCATCAAATACCACATAAATCGAACAAATTCAGTTTATTTCCATTCCATATCGTTTATGATATTTTATAATGATTTATCGCTATTTTTATTTATTTTGAAATAGCCAATTTATTCAAAACGACGCTTCGGGCCATAACGCGGCCGTGGCACTGTTTTTCTTTAGATTTGATTTACACATATCTGAAAATCTAACCGTTGGATCTTTACGCAATTTACATCATTAGAAAGGTCTTTTCAAAACGAATCTAACGGTTCCAGTTTCGGGAAAATCCGACGGTCGGATCTCCCGGTACAATCGTTTGAAGTTTCGATTTCAAAATACGAACTGCAGCATCGTTATTCGATTAAATATAATTATATATATATATATATATATAAATATAATCGTTTCTGGCGCTGTTTTTCTTCGGATTTGAATTAAACATTCCAGACAATCCAACAGTTGGATTTTTACAAGGTTGGTGCCGTTGGAAAGATATTTCCAAGGCGAACCCGACGGTTGGGGTTTCGGGAAAATCCGATGGTCGGATTTCCCGCACTAGTTGTTTGAAATCACAGTTTCAAAACACGAACTGCACGGCCACGTTTCGTTTTAATTTTATTTATATTTATATATTTATATAAATATAGTTCATTCAACAATTTCAATATCGTTTTCACTTCAAATATTTCACTAACGCCTTAAAATTTTGGAAAATTTCGCCACAACCTCCTTTGTACGGGAGGGGCTGGGAAAATTCCCAAATAGCCATACGGGCGTCTCATGTCAAAAAGAAAAAGGAAAAGCCAAGCGGCTAGCCAACAGGCTCATAAAATCATCACCCAAACAAAACAGTAAATGTGTACCTATTTTTCGGGCACAAAATTTTATTCCTCTTCTCTAGCCCCTTCGCTATAACCTGTTCAATAAATATGCATGTACATATATATAGTTCTTATCACTTATCATTTTCTATTCAACTTCATATTCGATTTCTTTTGGTTTAAAAACATCATTCATTCTAATGTTGCATGTATAGGCACAAATCATATCATTAGCTAATTAATGAATATTTCAACTAATATATATTTATTTGAACGAGTGGCTATTTTTAACACTTCACATTTCAACGATTCATGCATATAATAAGAATGTGATTTTTATTGTAAAACCATTCATTTCAAAAACACTATTATTATATATAGTTTATATCGGTGATAAAAATAGGATTTTTCTTATAAAACAATTTCTTTCAAAACGAGATTATTTTACACAGTTCATATAGTCGATAAAAGGTGATTTTTATTATCAAACAATTTATTTCAAAATATGAATACCATTCAACACATGAATTTCAAATCAACGAATGAATATCGATTCAACACATGAAGGTTTTCTATAGTTTCTATATATAGATAAAAATGTGATTTTTATATATAAAACGTGAATACCATTCAACACATGAATTTCTAATCAACGAATGAATATCGATTCAACACATGAAGGTTTTCTATTCAATGAATAAATATAGTTTCAACAAATGAAAATAATTCAAACACATGAATATTATTCAAAATTTCGGCAGCATAACGGCAGAGTAGTTAAAACCGGAACCGTCCCTAGTACGGTTCCTCGCCCTACCTTAAAACCTCATGGTTTTTGACAATGGGGATCATGCATCTAATTCGCACGCAGGCGGCATGTATATATTTATTTCATTTCCACAAACTAATCCTAAGTGGTTTCAACCAAATATTTCTCAACCACAAACGGGTATTTTTCAACCACAATCAATCAATATCAACCACAAACAATCCCAAACAACCATTCGCTATCAATCAATTTTCACACCAATCACAATCAATAAATATCGTCCATGGTTTGTGGACGAGGGGCGTATATATATATATTTGTATATAGCAATTCACTTTTATTTCAACACATATATAATTTTTACAACGCATATATAACTTATACATCGAACATACAACTTATACATGAGGTGTACAACGCTTATATAACTCATACATCGACTATATAATTTATACATCGTCGTTTTCCATATTGTTTTTAAATTAGAAATCTCACTTTGGGTTCCACTCCACCAAAAATAGCAGAAGGCTCAGAAAAATATGCGGTCTCTTCTAAAATGTAGAAGGCGTCCACACGGTCACGATGCTTCCTGTTTCATCGAATTTCGTTAACGAATGAAAAAGATATGATTTTTCAAAGTTTGCAACACTTTAAAACTGTCGAAATCTGTTTAAAATAAAAACACTCATTATACCTCAGTTTTGTTCAAATCTAGGTTTTAGATTTTCGCAAATTCCGTAGCTCGATGTCCAGATCAGGTTGCACGACGACGCATGGGGTGGAAAGGGCTTTCCGGCGCTGGGACCCACCTTCAGTTCGACGGCGTCAGGAACCCATGGCGACGGTCGAGAATCGGCAACTTTCGAGCGTTGGATCTTCACGCACGCTCAATGATAAATTACACAGTTGGCATGGATCTGAAGATCTCCTGATGTTCTTCAAAATCTTCCAAAGAACTATGGTGTTTCCTTGAGAGATTGGAGCAAGATCGAGGAGAGAAGGTTTGGGGTGATTTCCGTCGTTCGTCGGTGAAGGGAATCGGGGAGAGAGAGGCCTTCGACCAATGATATTTTTTTATTAATTTATATATTTTTAAATTTCGAAAATACCTCTTTCACTCATGAACCCCAATTCAAACCCAACGACTGTCGTCCCCAGTGTTTTACCCCATTCCGAACACAATGGGATATGTTTCGAAGGCCCATTCGACTGTTATAGTCAGTTTTCCTTCAAATTAAAATATAAAACATTCAATATTTAATTTGAACGTACATTTCAATTTGCCAGGGCCACAAACTAATTCGAAAAATTCCAGAAAAATAAATCTAGTTATGTTTTGACGATATGGTTCCAACAAAACATGTTTCGTCGAATTCTGAGACCGTTTGCAAAAAGGCCCATTTTTGGTCGATCCAATTTAACTGTAATTGACCAAAACACATTTTCCTTTGCCACGCTCACATACTAGCTTCAAAAATTATGAAATTTGAAACCTAGCGATAACTTCACATCCCGGATTCAACAAAAGTGGTTTCGTCGAATTCCGAGGTCGTATGCAAAATGGCCAATTCCACGGGCTATAAAAACTCCATAGCGACCTCTCTGAAAATTCATTCGGCCATAACTTTTGCTTTCCGCTATGAAAATTCGATTTTTCAGATTCGTTAGAAAGGTATTCACTAACATATTTAAATATTTTTGGTTTCACTAAAATCCGTTTTGTTTTGCACCCGGTACAGTCCGACAAGGTTTGAATTCAATTTTTGAAACTACAGCGCCATTTCAGGCCTTGTTTATAATTAAAATTAATTATATTCGTTTTCAATTGTCGATTCAAACTCACTTTTCATCGCTATTATTTTAAAATATTTATTTTAAATATTTAAAATCCATTATTTCAGCCAATTTAAAATTTTTAAATTGGTTCAGATTTTCTGGGTCGTTACAACAAACCTCTTTATGTTTAATGCTGTTTAAGATTCAAAATCTTATAAAAATGTAAATTTTCCCAAAATAATTAAAAAGAAAATATAGACATATTTCAAATCACAAGAAATAAGAAATATATGTTTTTTGATCGGATGTTGTAAACTACGTACAAATATACATAAATTTACATATCCCTTCCTAATTGTTTTGTACATATTTCTTATTGATTTGAAACAATGTCCTTCTTATCAAACAAACAAAAATGTCATTTCTACATTAACCAAGTAAAAACCTCAACAACATCATATATAAAAAGGAATAGTCTTTAAATCTAAATTTATAGTAACCTCAAATCAACACCAAAACTAAGAATCTGGAATGAAACTACAAGTTTTGACAATGGTTTTGGTACTGATTTCCATATCTAAGTTGTATATAATAACTTTAACAAATCTAAATACAATTGTAGGAAATAATATAATAAATTAAATAGGCCTACAAATTCTGATGTTCAAACCGCAACCTATTATTTCATATTTGACAAACAATAAACAAATCTGATAAACTTTCAGGCATACATTTTAGATATATTTCAAACAAACTAATCATGTAATTATAAACAATGCATATAAATTTCTCACTCACCTGAAAGCTATCCAAATCTGAATTTAAATAAACCTTTTGGCCTACAATTCCCAAAATCTTACAGATCTACAATTATTCCAAAAAGGGGATTCCTTTTTATTTTATACATCTACAAGAAAATTGGAAAGAGGAAGGAAATACAAATAGAAGAAAGGCTAATCGTAGCACCATCCTTTTGCACATAAATCCAATTCTAATCTTCTCCAATCTATATTTGTTTAGTTTATATATAATTAGATTTGATTTAGAAGAAAATTGGAAGAAGAGGGAAATGACTGAGCTTTGCTACTGCCTTCAGAATTATATGCAAAAGGACGGGGTCTAACCCTTTATTTAGAAGAATTAGAATGACCCTAGACCGTTAGATTAGTTTTAATAAAGTTCTGCCCGTTATTAGGAAATTATGTAATAAAAAACCTAGCCGTTACCGAGAAAATTCGAATAGAGGGGTCGACCGCTCTGGGTCGAGTTACCCAGTGGGGTTGGGTTATAAATGGTATTAAATTTAATATATATTCTTTTGATTTATTTTTCATCCGTTTTCGTATTTTTTCCGTAACTTTTTCATATTGAATCCATTCGCGAAGTTCCAAACAAGAAAGTTGACCAAAATTCCATTATGAACGTAGTGGTGCTAGTTTCGTAGTCAAATTCCATCACTTGCGAAAATTACGTTTTAGGAGCCTAATCAAATAACTCAAATTAACTATTGCCAAAATTTCAGGTTGTTACAGTCGGCGTGTTCAGGTGGGCACGGATGTACTCATGATGTTTCTCCAACCATGCTTTAGGTCGACCATACCGACCCGAGCCCTTGAGCTTCAATCCAAGAGCTATTAAGTCGATCAACTCTTTATCAATTCAAACTCCGAGATTTCCGGATCGAGTAACATGTGTGCTGCACCATTCGAGGAAGGATGTTTCTCACATGATGGCCTAGTCAAGTCGCTTCCTCGGATAGCCTAGATCGTGTGACACGTGGCCAGCCCGACCCAGGATGGCTGCCACGTGGCATGCTGACCGGAAGAGGTTACCTCTATATAAATACACGTTTTGAAGGTTGGTAAAAGGATAAACTCTTTTGGTACTCTTTAAGCAAGGATACATCAGCAAAAAGAGAGACTGAAACTCTCAAAAACACACTAGGATTTTGTGTTGTATCACTTCTCTCTCTACTTTCTTACAATCAAACAACTGTACCCTGTAATCCACAGTATAAACAAAGATTATAAAGTGGATGTAGACTTGGATTAAACCGAACCACTACAAAAATTCTTGTGTGTTCCCTATTTTTACTTTATTTCTTACATTCTGTGAATGTGAGAATATTATATGAGTTGTGTGTGGATTACGCATTTTCGGGGTAGATTGTCAAGTGTTCAACTTTTTGACGTCAATAGCCGCCAAGTCAAGATAATGCATTGACTAGCTATTTCGTGAGACTTCAACTTTCTAGTAACATAACATACTACTATACCCTTGTGCAACAACGATGCTCCTAGATCCATACCACATGTATTGGTATAAATCGTAAAAAGCTTACACCAATCAGGTAAAATTAACACGATTGCACTAGTCAAAGCCTCCTACAACCTAATGAAAGCATTCTCACATTTATCATATGAAATATTTGCTAGTTCTTTTTGGAAAATAAAAGGGGAAAATATCCTCAGAAGTCCTTAATTAACTTTCTATGTTAACCCTCGGGAACATGAAATCTTCTTACCTTCGTAGAATTCCTCAGTACATGTCAATCCTACACCATGTATCATTACTAGGGTCCACAACCAAACAAATATTTGAAATAATGTGCCCTAAGAAGTGAACCTTATCCGTCTAAAAGTGTTACATTGATAATTTACCCTAAAGCTTATATGCTCATAGAGTCCTAAGCATCTCCTTCTGACGAAAAGAATGCTTCTCTTTACTCCTCAAGTGTACCAAGATATCATCCATGTATGTTACCATAAATTTATATGAAAATCCCTAAACACTTGACTAATCAATTCAACAAAATAGCCATAGGAAGTGGTTAGTCACACCCAGAAGGCATGACTATCCACTCATAACTTTATAATCCATCTGCAGTCCTAAATGCGATATTCTGAATACTATACTCAGCCACTCTCAACCGATGGAAACATATGGTCAAATCAAGCTAGAAAAACACTCTCGCTCCAACCAACTTGTCGAAGAGATCATTAATATCGGGTAAGGGGTATCGATTGTTTTTCGTCATCTTATTCTGCTCCCCCTAACCAGCGTAGAGTCCAAGGAACCATCCGCCTTAGCGACAAAGACGACTAGCACTTTTCACTTAGAAGAAACCCTCTTAGTGAATCTTCTCTTCAATGAATCATTTATTTTCTTATTTAAGTCGGCTTTCTCCTTAGGAACCATATGCCTCAAAGGCAAAACAACTGCTCAAGCATTCTCTATAAATATAGATCCTAAACTCGATCTCCATTTGTGGAAGGAGATCAATAGCCTTAAAAAACACATCAAGAAAATCTCTGGCTACTAGAACAGAAACAAACTCATCTTATGGTAGGCCAAAAGAATAAAGGTAGTTAAACATAACCAAACCTTAGTGATCACAAACAACCTATAAGCCACATCCACTACAATTTCCCAATTTAGCAATCCTCCTATCACTACCCGGAATAGACTCATACATGGACATCCATTCCATACTCAATACCATCTCAAAACTAGAAAATACAATAACATAGGCATTACACTCAAACTCGACCGCTAGAATCATCAACCTCAAATCTTGACATATCTTAAGCAAATAATTTGATCCCAATATGAGATTTATCACAACTGTAGGATCTGTAACAACACTAGTGTCTAAATGGAAGTACTTAAAAATTAATAGAGATGGAAAAACATGAAACCCTAATGTAAAATATAGTACGGAAAAAAGACTGAAATGAGAAAAACACCTTTTATCAACAACTATTTTCCCTATCTAGTGCCAGCTAAACACTGAAAGTAGGAATAACCTTCACAGAATATGGTTGACACATCAAGTAGTAGACGAAGAAGTAGCTTTGAGTGGTTTGATACAAGACTTCTTAGTATACCCAACTAGATCGCAATTGAAACATTTCATCTTCCACAATGCACAGTCCTTAACAATATGCTCCATCTTCTCACACTTGTGATACTTTGTCTCTTTCTTTGAAACCCCTCCAGGTGAAAGGCCCCATTCTTCTTTCCTTTCAAAATTACTTCACTTCAGCCTTCAAACCTCTTCTACCTTCTTATTAACTAAAAAAACAATACCATCTTGATAAGACCTTCATTGGCAGCTTCCATAAAAATATGGATCGCATCCAAGCGTTGTAATGGTGTGTTCAAACCCGTAGTAAACTTGACTGCCTTCTTGTGCGCAATATTTACAAACTCTTTCCTAAATCTGGTTAGCTCATTAAACCAATTAATATACTCTTTAACAGATAAGTCGCCTTGCTTTAGATTTATGAACATTTCCAGTATAACTCCTTCCTCGGCCTTTGACAAGAAATTCAATATAAACCATCACATAAAATCTCTCCAGGTTACAATACTACCATCAGTCTAAGCCTCAGCTACCTCCCACCAACTAAGAGCCTCTTCCTACAATTGCCAGGTAGCAAGATAACTCCTAACCTTATGTGTTAAATCCATAAGTTTTAGTATCCACTTTCAATTATTGCAACAACCCTCCCGGAATGAGCCTAAATTCCGACCAAGAAAAGCCCCATCGGAGCTTAGAATCATTCTAAATGGATCGTTGGTTCCAATAAATAAATACTTTAATAGATATAACAAGGAAGACTAAACTAAAATCAGAATATCACACAACGCAAGGGATAAAATATAATAATCTGAAATAGATGTACCATGAAATACAGACCATATAAATGTCGGTTACAACGAATGTAAACTGTCATTAAGAGGTACATCAATAATATTAATTATTCCAATACAATAACAATAATCATAATACTACCATAAATAATAACTAAAAACTATGTATCCTTGTCCGTTAGGCTCCACACTCTAGGGAATAACTGATCCAGTGTCTCTACCTACTAACCTGTTTATATGTTATGATGAGGGAGGTTAAGACAGTAAGTACTGGTGAATGAAAATCATATAAGTTTAAGGAATATCTATTTCCTATATTTGACTGTATGAATTCATCAAATTATTTCTATGAAATCTAACACACAATCAGGCATATGAAATAATGAGGCACTCTAACCTACAATCACTTAAGGCCTACATATTATTATAAGGGTGGATTCTACCTTCACTTATTACCCTACGAGGCGAACTCTATATGGTCACTTAAGGCCAACAGATAAATATTTACTTATGGTAGATTCTTTTGATCACCTAATACTCTATGGCGGACACCATCCACTTAAAACCTCGTCTTATAATCATCAATGCTATAAAATATTCTCTCTCTGGTAATACGGAAAATAGTAAGCATCCACTTAATACTAGTTTAGGTAGACCCTCATAGTCATTTAAGACCCTCCGGTGGACCTGTAATGACCCGGGTTTTTTTGACGACTTTGGTTATCGACATAAACACGATGACGACTAACCAAACATCGAAAAATACTGGTCATTAATGAAAGAAATTAGAGGGTGAGGAAAGATAAGATAGAAACTTAGAATAGAAGAAGAAGAACACAACATCAGAGTAACACGAACCTCACAGCGGAACGAATAACATATAATATATATAACATACCTTGAAATATACATCTGTATTTGAATATACATCATTATCAAAGTACAGCACTTACAACACAGCGGAAATAACTATAGCTATATAATCCTGAAGCCTCCTGCTCCAAGCTCTTCCAGTATATCTGTAAATCCCGACTACTTGACTGCCCATAAAAATTTAGGCACCTAAGAGTTTAGGGAAACAAACAAATAAACTCAGGGTCAGTCATGGGACTGGTATGAGTAAAACAGTTTAAAACAGTTTGAACAAGTAAACGATATCTCATAAGACCACGCCGTATAATGGAACGGGTTTTTCCCTTATGAGAATCCAAATTATCTTTATATCAAAAACCTTTTGATATTATAATAATGTCTATCAACCACAATATAATAATCATCTAGCAGAAACACTTTCATCTCACGTTCTACATATATAGTATACAATCAAAACCGCAATCACGTATTGGGTAATGGATTTCCAACTATGACAAGGTATGGAACCACCTTTCGCTAGTGTACCTCTAGAGAGGAATAGTATACAATCCAAATAACGATAACCATCGCTCGGTTTGATTCAGACGGACAATTTATTTTGCAAATAATTGTAACGAGCTCCGATGGACTACTAGTCAGTCCCATCGTGTAGTCACCGTCCGTACGATCCCAAAGGATCTGACTGTTCGAATTTCTGATACAGTATGACGAAAATATGGCATTTGCAAGTTTGAACCTAAATTTAAATTAAAATAACATGATTTAATTAAATTGGGCCTCATCCACACAAATACCCGGCCCAACTCCACTACAAAACAGACCCAACCCAACGTTAAAGCCCAAAACACCTTATTTGCTCTTCTTCCAGTCAAAAGCCTCTCGATTCCAGATTGGGTACGAATTAAAACATGGTGAGCTTTGGTTCACCGTCGCTGCCACATAGACGATCCCTCCACCACCGGATTCCGCCTGAAGGTAGCCCCTACCGAGCTCTGTCCACAGCAGCAGCGTCGACCGCCGGTCAGTCTCCAATTCGCCAGGATTTGATTTTGATCGGAAAACCTACTCCACCCAAAAACCATCGCCTCCGACCATACTGGCTCATTGCACCTCCACCCAGACCTTCGCCGGACCATCCCTTTCCTCCACCTTCCGGGTCGGTCCCCTATAACCCCCTCCATCAGCCGATAACCGCAACCCAAGTACCTATTGTAAAAATACAGCAGACCAAAACTTCATCGAGCTTAACAACGTGTATACGAGAATGAAGCTTAGACCAAAACAAAATTGAAGATGCAGCTTTCACAATTTTCAGAAATTTATTTGATTTCTATTTGATTTTTATAGCCCACGTTTCATAGTGTATGAACGTTATTTGGTGGCGGCGTGGATTTTTGATCTGAGAAAAATAGATTTAGGGTTTAGAAAAAGTTAATGGTTATTTATAATTTTTTTTAATATTTTTATATTCGAATATTATATTAATTTAAAATCAACTGCTATGTTTATTTGTCCTTTAAAATTCCTATGATCACACATAACATTTAAAAATCACGAAACCGAACATGTAGCTAGAGTTTGACATTACGGTCCCAAGGAAACTGGTTTCGTCGAATTCCGACTTCGTATGCTCACACAACGTATTTTTAAAGGTCAAAATATAAACTGTTTCTCACATTAAAAATCGGTACGACCACATACTGACTCTAAAAATCATGAAACTGAACATCTAGCAATAATTTAATATTGCGGATCTAACAAAATTAGTTTCGTCGAATTCTGAGGTCGTTTGCAAAACTGGCTATTTTTAAAGCCCTATATAGCCCTTTTAAATATATAAATATATTAAAACAATTGACTTTTAATATTTAATAAATATTATCGTATATATATTCACACTGAATATAACACAGCTCTAGAATATTCCTATATGGATTTCTAACTCGATAGTTCAAATCCCGATTAAATTGATATTCGATTTAAAATGAAATTCCTTTTATAAATATAAATAAATTATAAAGGAATTCCACAGCGACTTTTCTAAAATTTGATTTGGACATAAATCAAAATCTACACAATGAAATCTCGATTTTTCTCTTCTACTAGAAAGATATACTCCACCAGCTCCTAATGTTTCTTGTTTCACTGAAATCCGGCTCAAAACGAATCCTGTACATTCAGTTGAATTTCGAAACGCCAATTTACGAACTGCAGTGCCATTTCAAGCTTGATTTTAATTAAAATATAATTACACGTTCAAACTGTCGTTTATATAATATATTCGTTATTCAAATCAAATTCTAAACTGAATTTAATATCACAGATGATCCAGTTCACACCATATCGCCATTTCAGCCAATTCTGATTATTTCATAATTAAATATATTATTTAATTCCACGACCATTTAATTCACTATATCACTATTTATATAATTAAATAGATTAATTATAATACCTCTGCCAATGCGGGTCATTACAATCTTCCCCACTTAAAATAATTTCGTCCTCGAAATTGCTAAAAGGTAGAAGACGACCCTATCGACTGGTTTGAACATATTTGTTCACTTCTTAACTTCAGTTTCAACTGAACCAATTTAATTTCAATTAAATTATTAATTAATTCTTATCAATGAAAATTTTCTAAAATCCTGAAAATTTTCTAACTCCTTAACTCTTCGAAAAATTTCGCCAGCACCTCCTTTGTACTGGTCAATCGGTCTAACTCCAACTTGCCTCTCTGGGCCATCTCCAACCAAAAGAAAATCAAATAGCCAAGCGGCTTGCCAATTCGGCTCATAAATCTTATATCCAATAGAAATATAAACTTGTACCCTTTGTCGGCATATCATTATATCCTTTCCACCTGTTATCAATTCAGCAGATACAAGGGTCATCCCAATCAAATTCCAATCTGCTTTTATCCACGACACAACCATTCGCTTATATCCAAGCCAAATATCATTTCAACTCGAGTTTCTTCTCGATTCTCAACTTTTAACTTGATTATCCCATTACACTTCAAATTTGAATCTTACAATCCAATTTGTCTTGATATCATTCTAATTCAATCTCAGTTACCACTTTACTGGCTTTATTTTAAATCAAATTTTGCTTTCACAAATTTCTGTTTGTTCTTAATTCAAACAGTCTTTCCGTGGGAGTTTTTAAACAGTTTACTCTTTTCAAAAATCAAAATTTCCTTTTGAACATGTCACTGAGCCCTTAATTAATATTCCATTAGTTAAATCACTTCTCTATTTCTTTATCAATTTTTGTTAATCAAATATTTTCAATAACCATATTGGCCTTTTTATGTTATTTGGAAAACATTTCCGAATATCGCCTTCCTTTATTTTCTAAACTTTAGAAAATATATGCTATTTATAATTGGAAAATATTCCAGTTACTTATCTCTTTTCTGATCTCGTTTATTTCTATACTTAGGAAATATTCTTTATTATATTTTCCAAGCTCACACTTATTTGAGTTAAAACGGATGTTGTGTAAAACATCGTTACGACAACCCAAATACTATATTCAACTAACTCTTATTCAACATTGATCTTCGAGCCTGAAATCTTACTATTTATTTGTTAATAATGAAATCAATCAAGTTAGGGTATAACTACCTCTCATACCTTGACTGAATAACATTTATAACGTCAAAACAGATATGACTACTTACTCGAATAATCAATACCATACAATTACTTATTCACTTTTAAACACGTATACGCTTCTTCTTTCTATTCTTACTAGATTTTATTCTTAGTCTTCCTTTTTTATTTTACTATTCTATTTCTAAGTTCGTTTCCTTATCGACTTCTATATATATATATATATATATCGATACGTTGATTTCTAACTATCAAATTATCTTAAAAATATTATAACTCCTTAAATTCCTGGAAAAATTCGCCATAACCTCCTTTGTACCAGGAGCATCGGGATATTTCAAATAGCCTCCCATGGCCCTCACCAATCCAAAAGAAAAAGAAAAAGCCAAGCGGCTAGCCGATACGGTGCATAAAATCTCATATATGAATTAAATACATACCATTTTGTCGAGCATTCTATTTATATACCTTCATACCTTATCCATACCTATCTCATGTATATTTACCTGCCTAATCTATTTTAACACCTGATCGTTTTAACTCAATTCGTTAATTAATTTGTTAATTAACTCTTTAGTCTATTTCACTTTTATATTAGAATATGACATGTTCAAATATGTTTAAACTTGCTTATTAACTAATTTGAATCCAAATTTCAAATTTAAGTTCTATATTCGATTTCGAATATCCATTTACAAATCCAATTCACCTTTCAAAGTTCAACTTCAAATTCAAAACTCGATTAACTAATTCCTCTTCGACTTAGTTAATTCCATTCAATTTCTATTCAAATTTTATATCACTTCTATTATTCAAATTCTATATATCAAATTCTATAGTTTAAATTCCATTTGAATTCTATATTCAAATTCTATATATTCAAATCCTATATTTGAATTCCATTTGAATTCTATATTCAAATTCCATTTCACCTTTGATATTCAAATCCTATATTTGAATTCCTTTATATTTTCTGTATTCAAATTCTATATTTGAATTCCATTTGAATTTCTATATTCATACTCTATTTGAATTTCTATATTCAAACTCTATTTCAATTCCATTGAATTTCATATTTCAAATCCCCTTTGAATTTTCTATATTCAAATCCCCTTTGAATTTTCTATATTCAAACTCTATGTTTGAACTTTATTCAAATTCCTTTTCAAACTTTCTTTATTCATTCTTTAAATAAGTCTCGATTTCAGTTCCTTTTGAAATCGATATTTCTACCTTTGGAAAATAGATTTCCCTTTCAATTTCACACTTGTATTTTTTATTTCTGAATTTTCCAATGATAATTCTTTTCACTTCATTTATAAACTTCGTTTATTAAAGAACTATTTATAAACTTTGTTTATAAAGGAACTTCTCGTTTTATTTCTTTTAAAACAAGTTAATATTTCAAATCTATTTAAAAATTCAAATTCTATATTTGAATTCCCATTTTGAAATTCAACACAACTTGACTTTCCCAAAACAAATTCAAAACAATATCTCTGGTAGTTATTCGTCACTTACAACTCGAAAATGAATACTGATGATGCAGCTGTCATCATCAGAATCTATTTTCCAGCGATCGAAGTGAGTTCAATACTATAAAACCATTTCTAGACATTTCCACTTTGAAATTCATTTCAAAATATAATTCACACTGCTTGCAAACAATTTAAAATCTCCCAGGATCTTAAATTTTCCTTATTTTTAATCCAAATCCAATTACAAACACTTATCCAATTTTCAGGGTTTTAATCTCCATTCTGATTTTAATTTCAGATTTAATTCATCTGCTTTCACATATTTCACTTATATGAATTCTGATTGGTTATTTACATAACCATTTAATTTATAATCTTACTCGATTATAATAACAACCAATATATCCACTATATTATAATTTTGATATATATATCTTCTCTATATCAAGATATACTTTGGGTAAACTTATTTTAATTTACTGTCTTTTCAAAACATATCGTGACGACCAATCGTATTCGAGTGTTTAATAACTTCTACCGATACAGTGGATCAAACTGATCGACCAGAACTCATAAACGACTCAACCAATAAATCTCCACAATATAAAACAAATTTTTATATCAATAAAAAATACGTTCACTCGTATATATATACACTCAACTCAATCTAGTGTATTACTAACCCCATCTCTACTGAGTCACGCCACAGAGCCAAGGCAATTCACTTAACTTAAGCTCTGATACCAACTGTAATGACCTGGGTTTTTTTGACGACTTTGGTTATCGACATAAACACGATGACGACTAACCAAACATCGAAAAATACCGGTCATTAAGAAAGAAATTAGAGGGTGAGGAAAGATAAGATAGAAACTTAGAATAGAAGAAGAAGAAGAACACAACATCAGAGTAACACGAACCTCACAGCGGAACGAATAACATATAATATATATAACATAACTTGAAATATACATCTGTATTTGAATATACATCATTATCAAAGTACAACACTTACAACACAGCGGAAATAAATATAGCTATATAATCCTGAAGCCTCCTACTCCAAGCTCTTCCAGTATATATGTAAATCCCGACTACTCGACTGCCCGTACAAATATAGGCACCCAAGAGTTTAGGGAAACAAACAAATAAACTCCGGGTCAGTTATGGGACTGGTATGAGTAAAACAATTTAAAACAGTTTGAACAAGTAAACGATATGTCATAAGACCACGTCGTATAACGGATCTGGGTTTTTCCCTTATGAGAATCCAAATTATCTTTATATCAAAAATCCTTTTGATATTATAATAATGTCTATCAACCACAATATAATAATCATCTAGCAGAAACGCTTTTATCTCACGTTCTACATATATAGTATACAATCAAAACCGCAATCACGTATTGGGTAATGGATTTCCAACTATGACAAGGTATGGAACCACCTTTCGCTAGTGTACCTCTAGAGAGGAATACACTGGGTTCAACAAGAACATCTTGCAACCCGGCCACACATGACCGACCACTCATTTCGCTTGAGTGTATCGAATGTATATCACCAACGGTTGGGATCAGCAACCGTTTTCCGAATGGGACAGCATCAACAATAGATTTTTAGAAAGAAATGAAACTCTAGATCAGGTGATTATACACCATACTTCGGTGCGACCGACTTAGCCATGCTGCCTGCCCGATTTATGTCATTTACCGGATGTGAGGCTAGAAGCTACGCTTTATCATCACACCAGATTCACTTTGAATGCCACATCGTCAAATCCATCAAATCACCAATTGACGTCCTCAACCATATATTGTGTGTTAGCTAAAAAAAGTTCCCTTCTCCGCTTCCACTCTTGGTACGGTTGGAGAAATCAATATACGTGATCGTCTGGAAATACTCTGTCAGATATCCGTCCATACAAGTCATCCAGGAACAGGATGAACCGAAGGCACTATTCTGTAAACAGGATAGCCCTTGCATAACTCCGTCTTCAATTTCCTTTGGCATATATGATTCGCAACGCTTATGCCAATACAGAGTGGTTCTTTGGATAATAATCCAACCGGTCTCTCCATATTAACAACGTTAAAATGGTCAAAACTTCGATAGTCTGTGATTTAACCATCGAAGAAAAACAGGTGTGCAAACAACGATATTATTTCCAAATGGAAATTTATATCGATCAAACATCATTCAACATTTATCTCTTTATTTCATTAATTTACTTATCTCTTGTTTCCCTATATTCAATATTTCTTATTTTCTAAATTTGGAAAATATACGTTATTAACAATGGAAAACATTTCCATTTCTTGTTTTCTTTATTAGAAAACATTTCTGGTTTCTTATTTGGAAAACATTTCCAAAGCTTCTTCATTGAACTTAGACAGATGTTTAAACAAACCATCGCGATGCCAACTCAAACCATTTCCTTTAATTACTAAATTCACTTAACCATCCTTTACTATCGAACCTTAACCATTCCTTAGTTAAAAATGAAGTCAATCAAGTTGGGGTAATACTACCTCTCAGACCTTAACTGAACAACGTTTCTAACCTTGAAATAGACAAAGTTCACCTTTTAATTCTTTAACAAACTTCTTTACGTAACTCTCTTTCAAATCTTTTCTATTCGATAGTTCTTTCCTTCGATAAGGTATATTCGATAACTCTATTCAATTTATTCTATTCACTTTATTCTATTCACTTAACTCTTTTGATTTAACTTTAACTCTATTCACTTAACTCCTATCGAATAAACTATATTCGATAACTCTTTTAATTCTATTTGAATAAACTATATATTCGATTAATTCCTTTATTCTATTTGAATAAACTATATATTCGATTAAATCCTTTATTCTATTCGAATAAACTATATTCGATTTACTCATTTATTATATTTGAATAAACTATATTTGATTAACTCCTATATTCTATTTGAATAAACTATATATTCGATTAACTCCTTTATTCTATTTGAATAAACTATTTATTCGATTAACTCCTTTATTCTATTCGAATAAACTATATTCGATTAACTCCTTTATTCTATTCGAATAAACTATATATTCGATTAACTCCTTTATTCTATTTGAATAAACTATATATTCGATTAACTCCTTTATTCTATTCGAATAAACTATATATTCGATTAACTCCTTTATTCTATTCGAATAAACTATATATTCGATTAACTCCTTTATTCTATTCGAATAAACTATATATTCGATTAACTCCTTTATTCTATTCGAATAAACTATATTCGATTAAATCCTTTATTCTATTCGAATAAACTATATTCGATTAACTCATTTGCTTTAACTCTAATCGATTAAACTAACATCGATTAACTCCTTTTAACTCGATTAAACTATTCATTTATAAAGATTTACTTTTAGTAACGGTTCTTCACTTTACAAATGATTTACTTCTTATAACAGTTTCCATTTTATAACGTTTATTCATTTTCTAAATATCTCCTATTTATAAATATTCCAATTTATAAATATTTCTTATTTATAAATATTCCATTTATAAATATTTTATTTTCAAATAACACTTTGAAAATATTCCCTTATCAACATTTCGGTATCTTATGGTATTCAACATATCAAATCACGATGATCAGTATTGTCCAAACACATATAATCGACAACAGATTATATATCACATCATATATCACAATATACGAAAAACAGTAAAATAAATGTTGAGGAATCCAGTCGGATCCCTCCAACCTGTTTCCCTACATCACAGATGTTAAACAATATAGATAACATCACTTTCAGTTCCATATGATATATTCTGTTAAACAGAATCAAATATAGAAATTCAACTAACTGACTAGCAGTTCAATCAAACAGTCAACACACAGTCAGTCAGCCAATATTTAACATTCTAAAAATACAACATGAAATTATAAACCGTTTAGAGTTAGTGACATTTACTCACATTGGACGATCATCATTAATAACGATAACCATCGCTCGGTTTGATTCAGACGGACAATTTATTTTGCAAATAATTGTAATGAGCTCCGATGGACTTCCAGTCAGTCCCATCATGTAGTCACTGTAACAACCCGGAAAATCTGGGCCAGTTTAAAATTTTTTATTTTGGCAATTATAGCGAGTTTTGATTATTTAAAATGAATTATTTTAAATAATATCGACGTGAAATTTATTTTGAATATAATTCGAACGTATATATTATACGCGTCGTCGTTAGAATATAAATATTTATATATAATTATAAATAGAATTGAAAATGGCGCGGTAGTTCGATAATTCGATTTCAAACTTCAATTGAATGTACCGGGTGCAAAACAATCCGGATTTTAGTGAAACCAAAAATAATGGAATCTAATAGTGAATATCTTTTCAACGAATCCGAAAAATCAAGATTTCATATCGGGAATCAAAAGATATGTCCAGTTGAAAATTCTGAATAGTCGCTATGGAATTCAGGCCCTTAAAAATGGATATTTTGCAGATGACCTCGGATTTCGACGAAACCACTTTTGTTAGATCCGCAGTGTCAAGTTATTGCTAGGTTTCAAATTTCATAATTTTTCGAATCAATGTGTGAGCGTGGTAAAGGAAAACGCGTTTGACCAGTTTCAGTTGATTTTAATCGACTGGAAATTGGCCATTTTTCAAACGGTCTCAGAATTCGATGAAACTAGTTTTGTTAGGACCGTATCGTCAATACGAAGCTAGAAAATATTTTTCTAGAATTTTTAAAATTCGTATGCGACCCCGGTAATCTGAAATGTACGTTTAAAATTCAATATAGAGATTTAAAAGTAAAGTAAACGGAAACTGATTGAAACGATTGAATCAGCTTGCGGTATATATCCCATTGTGTTCGGAATGGGGGTAAAACGCTATGGACGACAGGCGGTGGGCCTCGTTTCGAGGTCGTATGTGAAAGTCAACTTTTAGAAATTAAATAATATTAAAAAAAAAAAAAAAACCTTCCTCCTTTAACCCGCTGCCCCCCCCCCCCTTTTCCCTTCATAACCGATTTCAGCAGGAAAAAAAAAAAAAAGAACCCTAGATATCGACAGCCGCCCCCCCCCCCCTGAAGCGCCGCCGCCCGTCACCGAAGCTTCCCCCCCTCCCTCGACGAGCGTCACCGAAGGACCCCCCCCCTTGCTGCTGATGTTCGGCGACGAAGCACCCCCCCCCCCTGCAATGTTCGGCGACGAAGCACCCCCCCCCCTGCAATGTTCGGCGACGAAGCACCCCCCCCTGCAATGTTCGGCGACGAAACACCCCCCCCCCCCCTGCAATGTTCGGCGACGAAGCACCCCCCCCCCCCCCGATCCAGAAATTTCACTGTAAGTTCCCTACCTTTTTTATTTATTTATTTTTATTTTTATTTACTTTAAACTGATTTAAAAGGATTTTTAAAAACTGATTTCGTTTTTTTTAAAGTATAAAACTGATTTCGATTTTTAAAATAAAAACTGATTTCGTTTTTTTAAAGTATAAAACTGATTTCGATTTTTAAAATAAAACTGATTTCGTTTTTAAGGTATAAAACTGATCTGATTGTTTTTATAAGTGTTTAAAACTGATTTTTATAAGTGTTTAAAACTGTTTTTATAAGTGTTTAAAACTGATTTTTATAAGTGTTCAAAAACTGATTTTTTATTAAGTTTTAAAACTGATTTTAAAATAAAAGTAAAAACTGATTTTATAAGATTTTAAAAACTGATTTTTTTTTTAGAAAAAGGTTTGAACTTTAAAATTGAAAAGATCGGGTTTTTAGAATAGGAAAGATCATATTTTTAAAATAGAAAAGGCGAAATTTTTATTGGGTAGAAGAAATAAAAATTCGATTTTTATATATTGAACTTTGAAATAAAAATTCGATTTTTATATATTGAACTTTGAAATAAAAATTCGATTTTTATATATTGAACTTTGAAATAAAAATTCGATTTTTATATATTGAACTTTGAAATAAAAATTCGATTTTTATATATTGAACTTTGAAATAAAAAATTCGATTTTTATATATTGAACTTTGAAATAAAAATTCGATTTTTATATATTGAACTTTGAAATAAAAATTCGATTTTTATATATTGAACTTTGAAATAAAAATTCGATTTTTATATATTGAACATCGAAGTAAAAATTCGATTTTTATATATTGAATAGCGAAGTAAAAATGTGATTTTTACGTATGTAGTGAAAGCAGCAACCAAGGTGACAAAAAGGCGAAACGACGAAGACTTCTGCAAAAGAAGAGTCGAGATGGTTGGATAGCTAAAAGTGAGAATTTCTCACCTTCCAATTTATTTTTCTAGTTATATATATATACTAGGATGCAGACGGTGCTTAGTAGCACCCGACACAATCGTCCACAGACCATGGACTTGTTTGTTTGGCTGTTTGGTTATTGATTGTGATATTGGTTTGAATGTGGTTTGTGGTGTGAAAAATCGAATCGATAAATTGGTTAGGATTAGACGTGCGCCGTTATAAGGCGAAGGAGTAAGGCTAGGTTAGATTCTTACTCCAAATTTTGTGGTTTGCATAACGAATTGATTTGATTGATGTGTGAATGGCGTGGGCCTTCACTAGACCGGGGATAAGGCTAGGCCTCGTCCCGTTTCTAGTATCGTGCCGTTATGCCGCCGAAATTTTCTAAAATAAGTTGGAAAAATAAAAATATCATTTTATTGAATAAATGAATTGAATAGAAATTCATAAGTTGGAATAAAATGTTTTATCGTTAAAAATATAATTTTTAACGTGAAGTGAATAAAATAAAATATTCATTTATAAACCGAACGGTTTGTTTATGTACACCTATTTGAAGGACATTGATTGGGTCGATAAATTTTACACATCGCCCAACTGCACGAATAAAATATGTGTTTGATTGTTTGAAACCCCACACGGGTGTTGGGATGAAATTTGAAGTTCACTCATCCTGATTGATTAAATATGTCGATCGATTGATTGACAGGCTGTTATAAGCGTTGAATATCTATATTTGATGCTTATACAGCGTAGTGCACTTTGGTTGATGGTTGATTATTTTCAATGCTATTAAATACATGTGTTGTATGAAAATCCATATAATTAACTTTATATGGTAATTGATTGGGCCTCATTCCAATTTGAAAAATAAAGAATGTTATAAAATAAAAGTTCATGTGTTGACAGTACTCATCCATTGAGATTGGTCATGTGTTGAACGAAATATTTTGATAATAACAACTATTTTGAAAATAAAAATTTATGAAGCCGTGTTGATTAGATTGACGCCATTTTGACGTGAACGATATTTATATCGATTTTAAACGATTTCGAAATGAATTGAATTGAAAACGATTTCGAAATGAATTGAATTGAAAACGATTTCGAAATGAATTGAATTGAAAACGATTTCGAAACGAATTGAATTGAAAACGATTTCGAAACGAATTGAATTGAAAACGATTTCGAAATGAATTGAATTGAAAACGATTTCGAAATGAATTGAATTGAAAACGATTTCGAAATGAATTGAATTGAAAACGATTTCGAAATGAATTGAATTGAAAACGATTTCGAAATGAATTGAATTGAAACCGAATTGAAATGAATTCAAATTGAATTGAAATTTGAATTGAATAGAATTGAAATTTGAATTGAATAGAAATGAATTTTGAAACGAATTTATAAAGAAGAATTCAATTTTGATTTGAATTGAAAAGGAAGTTGAAATTGCTTTTGAAACGATTTTAAAACTATTTATATAATTCGTTTTAAATAGAAATCGACGAAATATATATTATATATATTATATATAATATAATGGCCTGAATAGAACGCGCCGCGCCGCGGCAGTTCGCGAATTTCGACCATTTATTTCAAACGGACATTACGGGAGATCCGACCGTCGGATTCTCCTAAAACCGGAACCGTTGGGTTCGTATCGAAAAGAGCTTTCTAACGGATATTAGAAATTAGAAATCTAACGGTTGGATTTGGAATTATGTCCAAATCAAATTTGAAAAAAAGGTCGCTATAAGTGCAGTTCGATGGCCATTGATGGAAATCGACTGTACGGGCCTTGATAAAATTATTAAAAATGGTAATAATTTGTGTAAAATCATAAGAAATGATTTAGAAAGAATTGGGATGAAAAACTCCATATTTGAAAAGATAAAAATAGATTTTTATCGAAATGAACTAGTTTTGAACTAGAATTATAATTCTATTTATTTTTAAATAAATAAATTGAATTCGAAAAGGGTTTTGAAAATAACCAAAATTTCCAATGATTGCATTGGAGTGGATTTGAATCGAAATTGTCTTCGGAATATTTCGATGTTGGAATTCGTGATTATACAGGTGTTGTTATGGAAATTTGAAAGATATATATTTATATCGTTATTTCCAATACGACGTTTGTTAGTCGTAGAATTTGATATTGAATATAAGCCGATATATTTTCTATTCAGAGCCTTGTATTGAATATCAAATGTGATTTGGGTTTGTCGTGAATGGTGTCTTCACTAACACTGTTCTTGAACCCAGTTGAGAAAAGATTAAATCTTTTTATTCAGATTTAATGAAGTGTACCAATTAAATAACATTTAATTGGAATAGAATTGATATTGATTTTTGGGTTTATCGTGAACAGTGTTTTAAATAACACTTGTTCTTTAACCCGATAATTGATGAATGTGATTTGGGTTTGTCGTGAATGGTGTCTTCATTAACACTGTTCTTGAACCCAGTTGAGAAAGGATTAAATCCTTTTATTTAGATTTAATGGAGTGTACCAATTAAATAATATTTAATTGGAATTGAATCGATATTGATTTTTGGGTTTATCGTGAACAGTGTTTTAAATAACACTTGTTCTTTAACCCGATAATTAATGAATGTGGTTTTGGGTTTATCGTGAACCGTGTTTTAAATGACACTGATTCTTTAACCCAGCCGAAGATTAAAACTAAGTGGAGTTTTAATGAATCTTTAATTAGATTGAAATGATCGAGAATGGAGTATCACCAGTTTTGCTCCAGGCGATAGTTAAATCTTTAATTAGATTTGAACGTGAAATGGTAATTGAATTTACCGATAACACCGTGGTGTTAGATATGAAGTATTACCAGTTTTACTTCATGGGATGAATAGGTTGGGATTGGGAAATTAAAACAAATGATTACTTCGGTAAGGTTCGCTAATCCCGACTAGTTTGAATTGATATTCAAAAGTAGATTAAAGCATAAATTCAAGAATTTATCTTTGATAAAATTAATGGGAACCTTTCCCTATGAATGTGAAATTTAGAAACTAACTGTCGGTTAGCCAAGTAGAATGGTTTTCTGGATATTGATCTGATGTTGGTTTCGGCCTTCGGGGTTAATATTTGGGGAATTATTCTCTTGATTAATTTACGGTTAGTGACTAATGAATTGGAATGAGGCGTATGTTGTGTTTGTGTAACACTTATTTAAAATATACGCGAGTTATTCGGAAAGACCGGGTTTAACCCATTCTGAATAACTGATACGACGATAAGTCGAAGATGAAGACGATGGTCGAAGACCGGAGGTCTTCACGTCGTTTGGGTGATAACTGATGATCTTGATTGGGCTGTACACCCAAGAAGATGGAAACAGTTAGTGATCGTCCAGACGTACTTGGAGATCGATGGATATGCGGGGTACTAGGTGCCCCCGGTTTCGTTCAGACCCAGAACGGACTTGTAAATGGACTGTGTGTCTGACATCGGATTTCATTCTGTGTGACTGATATCGGTTGCATAGGATGGTTTGCCTGTGTGGCATGCTAAGATGCAATTGATCGAGGCTTCTGTTGAAAAGCAAAGTCTTGTGGTGATGATCAAAGCACGGCCTTTGTGGCGTAGCTTTGTGTAACGTTTCCTTCGCGTGTTTCACACCCGGTATGAACCAAAAACGGGAGAGGACGTCAGGGAGGGCATGCGTTTCTTTCTAGCTAGAAGTGGCGTCAGTGGTTTTACACGCCCTGACGAGTTTGACTTATGTGGTTGTTGCTGTTGCGAGGCGCCTCGGATTGATCGGTCGTTCTCGAACCGATGGAGTCATTTAGTTGGCTCGTTTACGCCCCAAAGGGCGGGGAAACGCATGTTCAGGCATTTTAATCCACATCGGTGGACCGGCCTTGATGATCCAAGGGCCCACCTGAGTCTGGGTCCTGAGGGGCGGGCTAGAGCGTCTCGAATCGGTTGAGGACTATCTTTTGCCTCGGTTCATAGATGGAAATCCAATTTCCAAATACTTGACTTTGCGATTTTGATTGTATAACCTATATATGGCGACATAGTGGTATGGGGCATTCATGCCGCCTATGATTGATACTTATGATTTGAAGTTGTTTTATACACTATGCACTTATATAGTATCAAATGATTTGTTTTAAACGTATCAAGCATTCTTTGGCTGTTATAAGGGAAAACCCTATCCCCCGGCTTGCGTTGCATTGTGTGATGGGACCTGGGTCTTATAACAGCTTCATTTTTCTTTATTTAGCATTGCGCTGTTGTTTTATGCACTGGTATTCTTGGTAGGAAACCCGTTCCGTGTTATACGGCGTGGTCCCTTGATTTACCTATCTTTAAAAATAAAGATTAATAACTGTTTTAGTTCTCACACCAGTCACATGACTGACCTGGAGTTTATTGTTTTAACCTAAACTCTGGGTGCCCCTATTTTGACACGGGCAGCTAGTAGTTTTGGTTTTGCAGATTTATATTCACAGGATCCTGGTTTACAGCTGGAACGATATCCGGAAAGCTTTGTATCCGTATATCTCTTCTAGTCGTGTAGTTTATTATTTTCCGCTGCTATGTATTTAAATGAAATTTAAATCTCTGATATTTCTGTGTAATATTTATTTGTTTATACTCTGTATATTATTGTAATCTGATGCACTGTTGTAATATATAGTGAAATGTTCTTCTCTATGCGTTCTGCTGTGGTTTGTTCTCGAACTATCCGTCGCTTTCCTTTACGGGGAAGTTACGGGTCTTCACAGTTGGTATCAGAGCTTTGGTTTACAAAGCTAGAGAACAAGACACATTAGAAACATACGAAAGAATTCATCAGATATTGGGTTAGTAAAATCCAATGGGAATGACTCGTTAGAGATAGGATCAGTAGTATCCTAGAACGAGTGTGAAAAGTATATTTTTCAAATGAAAACAATTTTTGTTTTGAAAATTTAAATCACTTCTACGTATTTGATTATTTATTTATTTGAATATGGACAATTCAGTATATAAAGAATTTGCATATACGCCTTGCAAACGTATATTCAAGGTTTTAATATACTGGATAGATATGGAATCACATTCTAGTCGCCCGGAGATGATATTGATGATAGCGATCGCATCATCAACATTTATGTTCGAGTTACGAAGGTGTGATTTTCTATATATTTCCATTAGGCTGGTGTGAGAACCAAAACTTATATATAGCTAGAATATATTGTTGTGATTTGGCATCAAAAATCTGATTTTTGTATATGTATCAAAATTATGAATTTGATAATCTAATTCACTAATTGATTGATGTTTGTGTTGTTTGTTTATTTGTTTGCTAATTTTTAACCAATTAGCCTAACTGTATCAAATATTGAACTGTATTGAAAATTGGTCGCATTTGCTTGCATATGCATATATATCATTGAACAGGTCATAGCAAGGAGGCTAGAGCCGAAGAATAAAATTTGTTTGCCCGACAAATAGGTACATGTTTACTACATAATTTCCTGTTTTGTTTGGGTGATGATGATTTTGTGAGCCTATTGGCTAGCCGCTTGGCTTTTTCTTTTTCTTTTTGAGATCTGAAGGACCGGGGAAGCTATTTGAAATTCCCCGATGCTCCCGGTGCAGGGGAGGTAATGGCGAAATTTTTCAAAAATTTAGGGTGTTAGCCAAATTTTTGAGATTTTGAAAATTCTCAGAAACTGAAAAGTTGGAGAATAGAAGCCAGATCGAGCGTAGAGTTGAATTATCAAACCACTTTCGACTTTGTTCCTTTTCGGGGACGAAAAGTTTTAAGTGGGGGAGATTGTAACAACCCGGAAAATCTGGGCCAGTTTAAAATTTTTTATTTTGGCAATTATAGCGAGTTTTGATTATTTAAAATGAATTATTTAAATAATATCGACGTGAAATTTATTTTGAATATAATTCGAACGTATATATTATACGCGTCGTCGTTAGAATATAAATATTTATATATAATTATAAATAGAATTGAAAATGGCGCGGTAGTTCGATAATTCGATTTCAAACTTCAATTGAATGTACCGGGTGCAAAACAATCCGGATTTTAGTGAAACCAAAAATAATGGAATCTAATAGTGAATATCTTTTCAACGAATCCGAAAAATCAAGATTTCATATCGGGAATCAAAAGATATGTCCAGTTGAAAATTCTGAATAGTCGCTATGGAATTCAGGCCCTTAAAAATGGATATTTTGCAGATGACCTCGGATTTCGACGAAACCACTTTTGTTAGATCCGCAGTGTCAAGTTATTGCTAGGTTTCAAATTTCATAATTTTTCGAATCAATGTGTGAGCGTGGTAAAGGAAAACGCGTTTGACCAGTTTCAGTTGATTTTAATCGACTGGAAATTGGCCATTTTTCAAACGGTCTCAGAATTCGATGAAACTAGTTTTGTTAGGACCGTATCGTCAATACGAAGCTAGAAAATATTTTTCTAGAATTTTTAAAATTCGTATGCGACCCCGGTAATCTGAAATGTACGTTTAAAATTCAATATAGAGATTTAAAAGTAAAGTAAACGGAAACTGATTGAAACGATTGAATCAGCTTGCGGTACATATCCCATTGTGTTCGGAATGGGGGTAAAACGCTATGGACGACAGGCGGTGGGCCTCGTTTCGAGGTCGTATGTGAAAGTCAACTTTTAGAAATTAAATAATATTAAAAAAAAAAAAAAACCTTCCTCCTTTAACCCGCTGCCCCCCCCCTTTTCCCTTCATAACCGATTTCAGCAGAAAAAAAAAAAAAGAACCCTAGATATCGACAGCCGCCCCCCCCCCCCCTGAAGCGCCGCCGCCCGTCACCGAAGCTTCCCCCCTCCCTCGACGAGCGTCACCGAAGGACCCCCCCCCTTGCTGCTGATGTTCGGCGACGAAGCACCCCCCCCCCTGCAATGTTCGGCGACGAAGCACCCCCCCCCTGCAATGTTCGGCGACGAAGCACCCCCCCCCCCCCCCTGCAATGTTCGGCGACGAAACACCCCCCCCCCCCCCTGCAATGTTCGGCGACGAAGCACCCCCCCCCCCCTCCCGATCCAGAAATTTCACTGTAAGTTCCCTACCTTTTTTATTTATTTATTTTTATTTTTATTTACTTTAAACTGATTTAAAAGGATTTTTAAAAACTGATTTCGTTTTTTTTAAAGTATAAAACTGATTTCGATTTTTAAAATAAAAACTGATTTCGTTTTTTTAAAGTATAAAACTGATTTCGATTTTTAAAATAAAACTGATTTCGTTTTTAAGGTATAAAACTGATCTGATTGTTTTTATAAGTGTTTAAAACTGATTTTTATAAGTGTTTAAAACCGTTTTTATAAGTGTTTAAAACTGATTTTTATAAGTGTTTAAAACTGATTTTTATAAGTGTTCAAAAACTGATTTTTTATTAAGTTTTAAAACTGATTTTAAAATAAAAGTAAAAACTGATTTTATAAGATTTTAAAAACTGATTTTTTTTTTAGAAAAAGGTTTGAACTTTAAAATTGAAAAGATCGGGTTTTTAGAATAGGAAAGATCATATTTTTAAAATAGAAAAGGCGAAATTTTTATTGGGTAGAAGAAATAAAAATTCGATTTTTATATATTGAACTTTGAAATAAAAATTCGATTTTTATATATTGAACTTTGAAATAAAAATTCGATTTTTATATATTGAACTTTGAAATAAAAATTCGATTTTTATATATTGAACTTTGAAATAAAAATTCGATTTTTATATATTGAACTTTGAAATAAAAAATTCGATTTTTATATATTGAACTTTGAAATAAAAATTCGATTTTTATATATTGAACTTTGAAATAAAAATTCGATTTTTATATATTGAACTTTGAAATAAAAATTCGATTTTTATATATTGAACATCGAAGTAAAAATTCGATTTTTATATATTGAATAGCGAAGTAAAAATGTGATTTTTACGTATGTAGTGAAAGCAGCAACCAAGGTGACAAAAAGGCGAAACGACGAAGACTTCTGCAAAAGAAGAGTCGAGATGGTTGGATAGCTAAAAGTGAGAATTTCTCACCTTCCAATTTATTTTTCTAGTTATATATATATACTAGGATGCAGACGGTGCTTAGTAGCACCCGACACAATCGTCCACAGACCATGGACTTGTTTGTTTGGCTGTTTGGTTATTGATTGTGATATTGGTTTGAATGTGGTTTGTGGTGTGAAAAATCGAATCGATAAATTGGTTAGGATTAGACGTGCGCCGTTATAAGGCGAAGGAGTAAGGCTAGGTTAGATTCTTACTCCAAATTTTGTGGTTTGCATAACGAATTGATTTGATTGATGTGTGAATGGCGTGGGCCTTCACTAGACCGGGGATAAGGCTAGGCCTCGTCCCGTTTCTAGTATCGTGCCGTTATGCCGCCGAAATTTTCTAAAATAAGTTGGAAAAATAAAAATATCATTTTATTGAATAAATGAATTGAATAGAAATTCATAAGTTGGAATAAAATGTTTTATCGTTAAAAATATAATTTTTAACGTGAAGTGAATAAAATAAAATATTCATTTATAAACCGAACGGTTTGTTTATGTACACCTATTTGAAGGACATTGATTGGGTCGATAAATTTTACACATCGCCCAACTGCACGAATAAAATATGTGTTTGATTGTTTGAAACCCCACACGGGTGTTGGGATGAAATTTGAAGTTCACTCATCCTGATTGATTAAATATGTCGATCGATTGATTGACAGGCTGTTATAAGCGTTGAATATCTATATTTGATGCTTATACAGCGTAGTGCACTTTGGTTGATGGTTGATTATTTTCAATGCTATTAAATACATGTGTTGTATGAAAATCCATATAATTAACTTTATATGGTAATTGATTGGGCCTCATTCCAATTTGAAAAATAAAGAATGTTATAAAATAAAAGTTCATGTGTTGACAGTACTCATCCATTGAGATTGGTCATGTGTTGAACGAAATATTTTGATAATAACAACTATTTTGAAAATAAAAATTTATGAAGCCGTGTTGATTAGATTGACGCCATTTTGACGTGAACGATATTTATATCGATTTTAAACGATTTCGAAATGAATTGAATTGAAAACGATTTCGAAATGAATTGAATTGAAAACGATTTCGAAATGAATTGAATTGAAAACGATTTCGAAACGAATTGAATTGAAAACGATTTCGAAACGAATTGAATTGAAAACGATTTCGAAATGAATTGAATTGAAAACGATTTCGAAATGAATTGAATTGAAAACGATTTCGAAATGAATTGAATTGAAAACGATTTCGAAATGAATTGAATTGAAACCGAATTGAAATGAATTCAAATTGAATTGAAATTTGAATTGAATAGAATTGAAATTTGAATTGAATAGAAATGAATTTTGAAACGAATTTATAAAGAAGAATTCAATTTTGATTTGAATTGAAAAGGAAGTTGAAATTGCTTTTGAAACGATTTTAAAACTATTTATATAATTCGTTTTAAATAGAAATCGACGAAATATATATTATATATATTATATATAATATAATGGCCTGAATAGAACGCGCCGCGCCGCGGCAGTTCGCGAATTTCGACCATTTATTTCAAACGGACATTACGGGAGATCCGACCGTCGGATTCTCCTAAAACCGGAACCGTTGGGTTCGTATCGAAAAGAGCTTTCTAACGGATATTAGAAATTAGAAATCTAACGGTTGGATTTGGAATTATGTCCAAATCAAATTTGAAAAAAAGGTCGCTATAAGTGCAGTTCGATGGCCATTGATGGAAATCGACTGTACGGGCCTTGATAAAATTATTAAAAATGGTAATAATTTGTGTAAAATCATAAGAAATGATTTAGAAAGAATTGGGATGAAAAACTCCATATTTGAAAAGATAAAAATAGATTTTTATCGAAATGAACTAGTTTTGAACTAGAATTATAATTCTATTTATTTTTAAATAAATAAATTGAATTCGAAAAGGGTTTTGAAAATAACCAAAATTTCCAATGATTGCATTGGAGTGGATTTGAATCGAAATTGTCTTCGGAATATTTCGATGTTGGAATTCGTGATTATACAGGTGTTGTTATGGAAATTTGAAAGATATATATTTATATCGTTATTTCCAATACGACGTTTGTTAGTCGTAGAATTTGATATTGAATATAAGCCGATATATTTTCTATTCAGAGCCTTGTATTGAATATCAAATGTGATTTGGGTTTGTCGTGAATGGTGTCTTCACTAACACTGTTCTTGAACCCAGTTGAGAAAAGATTAAATCTTTTTATTCAGATTTAATGAAGTGTACCAATTAAATAACATTTAATTGGAATAGAATTGATATTGATTTTTGGGTTTATCGTGAACAGTGTTTTAAATAACACTTGTTCTTTAACCCGATAATTGATGAATGTGATTTGGGTTTGTCGTGAATGGTGTCTTCATTAACACTGTTCTTGAACCCAGTTGAGAAAGGATTAAATCCTTTTATTTAGATTTAATGGAGTGTACCAATTAAATAATATTTAATTGGAATTGAATCGATATTGATTTTTGGGTTTATCGTGAACAGTGTTTTAAATAACACTTGTTCTTTAACCCGATAATTAATGAATGTGGTTTTGGGTTTATCGTGAACCGTGTTTTAAATGACACTGATTCTTTAACCCAGCCGAAGATTAAAACTAAGTGGAGTTTTAATGAATCTTTAATTAGATTGAAATGATCGAGAATGGAGTATCACCAGTTTTGCTCCAGGCGATAGTTAAATCTTTAATTAGATTTGAACGTGAAATGGTAATTGAATTTACCGATAACACCGTGGTGTTAGATATGAAGTATTACCAGTTTTACTTCATGGGATGAATAGGTTGGGATTGGGAAATTAAAACAAATGATTACTTCGGTAAGGTTCGCTAATCCCGACTAGTTTGAATTGATATTCAAAAGTAGATTAAAGCATAAATTCAAGAATTTATCTTTGATAAAATTAATGGGAACCTTTCCCTATGAATGTGAAATTTAGAAACTAACTGTCGGTTAGCCAAGTAGAATGGTTTTCTGGATATTGATCTGATGTTGGTTTCGGCCTTCGGGGTTAATATTTGGGGAATTATTCTCTTGATTAATTTACGGTTAGTGACTAATGAATTGGAATGAGGCGTATGTTGTGTTTGTGTAACACTTATTTAAAATATACGCGAGTTATTCGGAAAGACCGGGTTTAACCCATTCTGAATAACTGATACGACGATAAGTCGAAGATGAAGACGATGGTCGAAGACCGGAGGTCTTCACGTCGTTTGGGTGATAACTGATGATCTTGATTGGGCTGTACACCCAAGAAGATGGAAACAGTTAGTGATCGTCCAGACGTACTTGGAGATCGATGGATATGCGGGGTACTAGGTGCCCCCGGTTTCGTTCAGACCCAGAATGGACTTGTAAATGGACTGTGTGTCTGACATCGGATTTCATTCTGTGTGACTGATATCGGTTGCATAGGATGGTTTGCCTGTGTGGCATGCTAAGATGCAATTGATCGAGGCTTCTGTTGAAAAGCAAAGTCTTGTGGTGATGATCAAAGCACGGCCTTTGTGGCGTAGCTTTGTGTAACGTTTCCTTCGCGTGTTTCACACCCGGTATGAACCAAAAACGGGAGAGGACGTCAGGGAGGGCATGCGTTTCTTTCTAGCTAGAAGTGGCGTCAGTGGTTTTACACGCCCTGACGAGTTTGACTTATGTGGTTGTTGCTGTTGCGAGGCGCCTCGGATTGATCGGTCGTTCTCGAACCGATGGAGTCATTTAGTTGGCTCGTTTACGCCCCAAAGGGCGGGGAAACGCATGTTCAGGCATTTTAATCCACATCGGTGGACCGGCCTTGATGATCCAAGGGCCCACCTGAGTCTGGGTCCTGAGGGGCGGGCTAGAGCGTCTCGAATCGGTTGAGGACTATCTTTTGCCTCGGTTCATAGATGGAAATCCAATTTCCAAATACTTGACTTTGCGATTTTGATTGTATAACCTATATATGGCGACATAGTGGTATGGGGCATTCATGCCGCCTATGATTGATACTTATGATTTGAAGTTGTTTTATACACTATGCACTTATATAGTATCAAATGATTTGTTTTAAACGTATCAAGCATTCTTTGGCTGTTATAAGGGAAAACCCTATCCCCCGGCTTGCGTTGCATTGTGTGATGGGACCTGGGTCTTATAACAGCTTCATTTTTCTTTATTTAGCATTGCGCTGTTGTTTTATGCACTGGTATTCTTGGGAGGAAACCCGTTCCGTGTTATACGGCGTGGTCCCTTGATTTACCTATCTTTAAAAATAAAGATTAATAACTGTTTTAGTTCTCACACCAGTCACATGACTGACCTGGAGTTTATTGTTTTAACCTAAACTCTGGGTGCCCCTATTTTGACACGGGCAGCTAGTAGTTTTGGTTTTGCAGATTTATATTCACAGGATCCTGGTTTACAGCTGGAACGATATCCGGAAAGCTTTGTATCCGTATATCTCTTCTAGTCGTGTAGTTTATTATTTTCCGCTGCTATGTATTTAAATGAAATTTAAATCTCTGATATTTCTGTGTAATATTTATTTGTTTATACTCTGTATATTATTGTAATCTGATGCACTGTTGTAATATATAGTGAAATGTTCTTCTCTATGCGTTCTGCTGTGGTTTGTTCTCGAACTATCCGTCGCTTTCCTTTACGGGGAAGTTACGGGTCTTCACAGTCACCTTCCGTACGATCCCAAAGGATCTGACTGTTCGAATTTCTGATACAGTATGACGAAGATATGGCATTTACAAGTTTGAACCTAAATTTAAATTAAAATAACGTGATTTAATTAAATTGGGCCTCACCCACACAAATACCCGGCCCAGCTCCACTACAAAACAGACCCAGCCCAACGTTAAAGCCCAAAACACCTTATTTGCTCTTCTTCCAGTCAAAAGCCTCTCGATTCCATATTGGGTACGCATTAAAACATGGTGACCTTTGGTTCACCGTTGCTGCCACACAGACGATCCCTCCACCTCCGGATTCCGCCTGAAGGTAGCCCCTACCGAGCTCTGTCCACAGCAGCAGCGTCGACCGCCAGTCAGTCTCCAATTCGCCAGGATTTGATTTTGATCGGAAAACCTACTCCACCCAAAAACAATCGCCTCCGACCATACTGGCTCATCGCACCTCCACCCAGACCTTCGTCGGACCATCCCTTTCCTCCACCTTCAGGGTCAGTCCCCTATAACCCCCTCCATCAGCCGATAACCGCAACCCTATAACCTATTGTAAAAGTACAGCAGACCAAAACTTCATCGAGCTTAACAACGTGTATACGAGAATGAAGCTTAGACCAAAACAAAATTGAAGATGCAGCTTTCACAATTTTCAGAAATTTATTTGATTTCTATTTGATTTTTATAGCTCACGTTTCATAGTGTATGAACGTTATTTGGTGGCGGCGTGGATTTTTGATTTGAGAAAAATAGATTTAGGGTTTAGAAAAAGTTAAGGGTTATTTATAATTTTTTTTAATATTTTTATATTCGAATATTATATTAATTTAAAATCAACTACTGTGTTTATTTGTCCTTTAAAATTCTTGTGATCACATATAACATCTAAAAATCACGAAACCGAACATGTAGCTAGAGTTTGACATTACGGTCCCAAGGAAACTGGTTTCGTCGAATTCCGACTTCGTATGCTCACACAACGTATTTTTAAAGGTCAAAATATCGACTGTTTCTCATATTAAAAATCGGTACGACCACATACTGACTCTAAAAATCACAAAACTGGACATCTAGCAATAATTTAATATTACCGATCTAACAAAATTAGTTTCTTCGAATTCTGAGGTCGTTTGCAAAACTGGCTATTTTTAAAGCCCTATATAGCCCTTTTAAATATATAAATATATTTAAAACAATTGACTTTTAATATTTAATAAATATTATCGTATATATATTCACACTGAATATAACACAGCTCTAGAATATTCCTATATGGATTTCTAACTCGATAGTTCAAATCCCGATTAAATCGATATTCGATTTAAAATGAAATTCCTTTTATAAATATAAATAAATTATAAAGGAATTTTACAATGACTTTTCTAAAATTTGATTTGGACATTAATCAAAATCTATACGACGAAATCTTGATTTTTCTCTTCTACTAGAAAGATATACTCCACCAGCTCCTAACGTTTCTTGTTTCACAGAAATCCGGCTTAAAACGAATCCTGTACATTCAGTTGAAGTTCGATTCGCAAATTTACGAACTGCAGCGCCATTTCAAGCTCGATTTTAATTAAAATATAATTATACGTTCAAACTGTTGTTTATATAATATATTCGTTATTCAAATCAAATTCTAAACTGAATTTAATTTCACAGATGATCCAGTTCACACCATATCGCCATTTCGGCCAATTCTGATTATTTCAAAATTGAATATATTATTTAATTTTTTATTTTAATTAAATATTCATCATTATTTAATTCCACGACCATTTAATTCACTATATCACTATTTATATAATTAAATAGATTAATTATAATACCTCTGCCAATGCGGGTCATTACTGGACCCCTTCATTGCTATTTAGCTGGTGTTGTGGTGAACTCCTAGACACTTAATACTCCTCGTAGACAGGCGGTCCTTTTGAAAAAAATTGTGTTGCCCATCCCTAAGTAAGCCCTCACACAACCCTTGAAGGAAGCGGACAACTTTTGGAGAACTACCATACTCAACGTAATCACTTAAGACCATTTAAAACCTTATGATTAACTGATAAAGGCAGACCTCGTGACTATTTAAGACCTTTGTAAGGGTGAGTCACATGACTTGGGTCTTAATCCATTGTAACAACCCAGATTTTGGAACCAATTTAAAATTTTATTTTTAATTGATTTAATGGATTTTAAGAATTTAAAATGATTTATTTTGAGAATTAACGATTTAAATTTTATTTAAATCAAAGTTAGAACGTATAAATTTAAAATTTAATTAAAACGAGATTGAAATGGCATGGTACTTTGAAAATTCGATTTTTAATTTCAATTGAATATACAGAATTCATTACAAATCAGAATTGGATAAAACAGGAAACGTTGGAATATTTCAAACTGTAATTTTCTAATGAATATAAGAAATTGAGATTTCACTTTATAAATTGTAAGTTATGTCCAGTTTAAAATTTAAAATAGTCGCTATGGATTTTATTTATATTTTAAAATTATATATATCCCTTAAAAATAGCCATTTTGTAAACGATCTTCGTTTTTGATGAAACCACTTTTATTGGATCCGGAACGTCAAATTATTGTTAAGTTTAAATTTTCAAGTCATTTGGAATTAGTATGTGAGTACAGTAAATTTAAACGTGTTTTCAATTTCAGTTTGAAATTAATAAGCCAATTAAAATGTCAATTTCAAATGGTCTCCAAATTCAATGAAATTAGTTTTGTTAGGACCGTATCATTAATACATGGCTAGATTTTAATTTTCATAATTTTTGGAGTCAGTATGTTGCCCTGGTAAATTAAAATGTACGTTCAAATTTAATATTCACCGTTACATTAATTTATATTTGAATTTTGATAAAAACTGATCGAAATAGTTGAATTGGCTTATGAAACATATTTGAATGTGTTCAGAATGGGGGTATTTGGTTAGGGGCGACAGTCGTTGGGATTCGTTTGGAGTTCGAATGTGAAATTCACTTTTAAGACTTAAATTGAATTAAATAATATATATATATATAATATTCCCTTTCTCTCTAAAACCCTAGCCCCATAAATTCAGAGTCGCCGCCAGTCTTCTTTGAAGGGCCGATTTGTTCCAAAATTCATCCCCAATTTTTGCTGAATCCATTCAGTAATTTCAAAATCTCACAACCACAATATCGTTCAACGTATCGAGATCTTTGTACCCAACGGATGTGATCGTTTTTAAGCATCTCGATTGGGAGAATTTGTGGCTTGAACTTGCCACATTCGAGCACGTTTTCTTGCGGGTGGGGACCACCGAGTCGGTGACGGTGGAGGTGGACGGCGGCTTCAAGATGATGGTGTTCGATCGGGTCCCGCTGGCCTGTGGAGCGTGCGCTTGGAGGGGGAAGGAAGACGAGTTGGGTTCATTTTTTGTCGGCTGAAGGTTTCGAACGAAGAAGAGATTAGAGAGGGTAAACAAGATTAGTGGAAAATTAATTAAAATAATTATTTAATTATCTTAGTTATGTAATTAGTGCTTAAATTTTTATAACTTGTCCAAATGAAATCAGAATTCAGTGAAACAACTTGCGTTGGAATCGTGGAGTCAAGCTCTACAACATTGAACTGACTAAAAAGAAAAAGGAGCAAGTTGGATTTTAAGCTAAATTAGATGCTCGTTTAATTTAGTTTAAAAATAAAATCTTCAAATAAAGACTGACGGAGTGTAAACCAAAGTGAGAACTCTCTCACTCAAAATTTTGTATAGTTATTTGTTTTATAACTGAATGTAGTGATTGCCAGTATTGATTTTTATTAGTTTTAATTATCACAAACGGTGTATGGTGTCGGTATCTCACATTCACTGTTGTTTGAAAACCCATGGATGATTTGAGTGACTGTGTTATTTTTTGTTTATGATGTTGAAATGTGTAACATATTAAAAATAATGTTAACATCAATGTGGTAGTCGAAATTAAATTATAAATATCCATTTATAATTTAAACAGTGAAAATTGTTTAATTAGAAAAATAATTCGAATCAAATTAGGATTGGTTAAATTTATTGACTAGTGATTAATTTGAGTTCATTGTTGTTGGTAGAAACCCCACATGGGTCTGGGGATGATAATTTATTCACGTCTTCCTTGGATTTAATTGTATGTCAACCGATTGATTGACAGGCTGTTATAAGCGTTATTTAATTATCTAATGCTTATACAGTTGTAAATTGCACTCTGGATGTGAATGAAATGTTTAATAGTTGTTTATCACTATTTTTGAATACACACGATGTATGGAATCCATATAAATAAAATTATATGTTAATTGGTTGAGCCTGATTCCAACTTAGAAATAACGAATATTTGAGAACAATATTCAATGGAAAATCAAAATATGATTTTGATGTCCGATTTTGGATGGACATGAAAATATCGAAATATGTGAAGTCGAGTTAAGTAGATATATGCCTTCTAATTCAAACGGATTTTTCTGTCGATTTTATTCATTTTATAATGAATATCGAAAAAAATTGATTTCAAAATCTGGTATTTTAAAAATATTATCATTTTAATATTATAGTGATATTGAATATTCAATTTTGATTTAAAATTGAAATGGAAGTTGGATTCGTATTTGAAATAAATTTATAAACGTTTTATAAAAGATGTTTTAAATATAAATTGACGAAATATATTATATACATATATATATTTAAATGGTTTGAATAGAATGCGCCGCACATCAACCGTTCACGAATTTCAATCATTGACTTCAAATTGATGTAACGGGAGATCCGACCGTCAGATTCTCCAAAAATTGGAACCGTTGGTTCGTATCGAAAAGAGCATTCAAACGAATATAAGAGATTTAAATTTGAACGTTTAAATTTTAATATATGTCCAAATCAGTTCTGGAAAAGTTCGACGTAAATGCAGTTCGATGTCTGTATATGAAAATCGACTGAAATGGCGATATTAAAATTATTAAAAATATGGATAAATTGTGTCAAATAATAATAAATGATTTGAAAATATTTTGGATTAAATATTCCAAATTTTGGAAACATAAAAGATATTTATCTGAATGAACTAGTTAACAACTAGAATAAAGAACTAAAAGGAATTATGAATGGTTTTAATCTAACCAGAATTTTCCAATGTATGAATTGGAAAATATTTAAATGGAAATAATCTTCGGAATATTTCGATATTGGGTTTAGTGATTATACGAATATTGTTGAGGAATTTGGAAGATATAGATATCGTTATTCCCAATACGATATCCGTTAGTTTCAGAATTTGATATTGAATATAAGTCGATATAATTTCTATTCAAAGCTTTGTATTTAATATCAAATTGGATTTTGCATTTGTCGTGAATGGTGTCTTTAATAACATTGTTCTTAAGCCTAGTTGAGAAAATAATAAATCCTTTAATTAGGATAAATGAAGTTTTCCAATTAATACATATAATTGGAATTAAATGGAAGTTGATTTTGGGTTCATTGTGAATGATGTTTTAAAATAACATTTGTTCTTAAAACCCAGTTAACAGTGAAATTATGGTTTGGAATTTATAATCTTTTAATTAATATTAATGGAATTTTCCAAAATAAAGTTTTCCAATTTAATATATTAAATTGGAATTGAGTGGAATTCGATTTAGTGATAATCGAGATGAACTTCTATGAAGGAAGCTCGTTACTGTTTATGGAATTTAAAAGGCTTTGCCGTTATCCCGTTTATAGTATTAGTCTGATATGGAAATTTATATCGATTATACTATTATGATTTCCGTGTAGATTCCATTTTGATGGAAGATGATTTTGGGTTTATCATGAACGATGTTTTAAATGACATTTGTTTTTTAACCCAGTTAAAGACAGGATTTATTTTCTAAATTTGAATAATCATTAAATAATGATTTTTGGAGATTAAAACTAAGTGGAGTTTTAATGAATCTTTAATTAGATTGAAATGTTAATGTGGTAATTATATTTGCCAAATTAGAGAAGTGTTGGAAAATGGAGTATCACCAGTTTTACTTCATGCGATAGTTAAATATTTAATTAGATTTGAACATTAAATGGTAATTGAATTTTGCCAATAACACAGTGGGTGTTAGATATGGAGTGCTACTAGTTTTGCTCCATGGGATAAATAGGGTGGGATTGGAAAAATAAAATAAATGATTACTTCGGTAAGGCTCTATAATCCCTACTAGTTTGATAAGCCTTAATTTGGTTTAAAACTGTGAAAAGATAATACAAAATCTTTTGAAATGGCTTACAAGTGAAGATTTAAACAAGAGGTTTAAATGAATTAATTTTTTGATAAGATTTATGGTAATGATTCCTAATGTAAAGAATATTTGAATAAAAGAATATTCTGGATTAGAATGGGGTATGATGTGTTTATATATCACCTGATAATAAGATATGCTAGTTATTCGGAAAAACCGGGTTTAACCCATTCTGAATAACTGATACGATGATTAAAAGTCGAAGATATTGAAGACGGTGCAAGACCTATGATCTTCACATCAAATGGATTACTACTGATACCCTGGATTGATTAGCTCCCAGGAAGGGGTTATAGTGGTAGATGTCTGGACGTACTTGTTGATTGTCCAGATATGCGAGGGCCTCTCTTCTATATTTGACATATGGGGCAAGGAATAAGGTGCCTCCGGTTTCGTTCAGACCCAAAACGAACTTGCAAATGGATTGTATGTCTGACATTGTATTTTGCGTTGTATTCGTTGATCTCTGCTAATATATATCTGTTTTGTTGTAGAGAATTCATTCTCTTGCTTAACACCCTTCTCTGAGACGTATGAGCTTAGAGGTTATATATTGGCGGAAATCAATGGTATGGTATGCATTGATAATGTGGCATGTTGAGTTGCAGTGATCCAAGCTTTTGTTGAAAAGCAGAGCTTGGTGGATGATAATCAAAACATAGCTTTAATTAGCATAGATTTGTGTAGCGTTTATTCGCGAGCCTTACATACCGGTATGATGGTGAACTGATGGTTAGAATAATATAATTTTGAGATGAGGATAGACGACAACTTTTAAGGTTGTCATGGATTCGGTCGACCGAGTAACGACCCAAGGATTTTCGACCCAAAAATCGACACGAAAACCCCAAGTCGAACATTCAAGAATCGAAAACACAAGAATGCTATTAGAAAGAATATTAGAGGGTGAGATATGAAAGAAAGAATAAATAGAATAAAAGAAGAAACACACCAGAAACAGAGTCTCACATCGCAGCGGAACAAAATATAATATAGAAATAAAACTTTTTTGAGAACTTAGATAAAAACTTACAATCATCAGAGTACATCACATATCGGGGCAATCATAATAATCTGTCCTCATATACAAACACGCAACAAAATATATACAATATCAAACGTTGGAACTCTTCTAGCTCATCTCTTCATAGTACCCGATAACCTGAATCTGTATAGCTCGGTCTAACCCGAGCATTACAAATACCGGGTCAGTCTGGTGAACCAGATGTGAGAAAAACACACTAAGTTTAAAGGCATAACACCAATTGATTTTAAATCTTTTCGAAAGAAAAGGATAATCGTAAGCCCAAATCCACACATAAATACAGACAGGTTTTACCTTATGATAACCCAAAACATTTTTGAAAAACAGTATTATTTTGTTATTATGATAGTATCTAAATACAAATAAATATCAATCTAGCAGAACGCTTACATCCCACGCTCCACATACATAGTATACAATCAAAACCGCGGGAGCTTATTGGAGAATGGATTTCCTAGCAAGGTATGGGACTACCTTCCCGACAATGTACCTCTAGAGATGAATACATTGGGGTTCAACAAGAACACCTTGCAACCCAGGCTAAACATGACCGACCCCGCACTATACTTTGAGAGTACCGAATATATCATTACCATGGTTGGGGGCCAGTCAACTGAACCAATAACATACATACAGAAATAAAAAGGGACAACTGAAGGCATTTAATTTCACCAGATCATGTAATGATATACCCTTTTGATGGGTGCGACCCACATAGCCATGCGACCTACCCGATTTTATGTCATTTCCATGTGTTTGTTGGTCGGAATGGTTTTCGAATATAAATTCGATCCCGGTCTTACCGTTCCAACAAGCGTATAGGCCATATTTGATAGTCGGTTATTTAACTATCAAATGAATAATAATTCAACCACAAAAATAAATGAACTCACTGATTCAGTACCCAGCATCGTTTAGCCTCTTTAATTAACCGTCTGTTAATTAAATTATTAATATCCTCCAATATTTGGATTATCACTTTATTTCTTACTATCGAATAAGAATATTCTTAAACCATTCATTTAGCTTATAAACTTCCTAATACAGTTTATAAAATCATTCACGGAAATCATATCTTATATTTCCCCCAACTCCTCTCGTTTATAAATTAGTACCATCCTTGGATAATCACGAAATTGTTCAAGTTGGGGTATTCTATTTAACTCTCAGACCTTGTCCAACAACATTCATATCTTCACAATAGATAGAAGTTTTTAACACCTTCGTTTCCTTTTAAAAACTCAATTCAAAATCTCAGCATGTTTACTTAATTGATTAAGTAAACTCTTATTTATAATTCTCTTTATTACTTTAAATATTCTTTAAAATATTATACACGAGTCTCGATTTAATTATAATTCGGATCCTTTATAAATTTATTCAATATCTCTTTATAATATATTTACCAACATTCGCAATAATAAGTATTTATTTATTAAAATTATAAATAACATTCTTTACATATCTTATATAAACATGTTCAAAATCTTATATGAAAACTTTTGAAATCTTAATTTGTGATCTTCTATTTTAATAATCAAATAAGTTATCTTAACTACTGTATCAAACGTTACAGATTATAATTCCAAAACTTTTACTACCATATATCAAACGTTGTCATTCCAGTCCCAACAACTTATTAGTTGTCTAAAATCGTATACTGATTCTTTAATAAGATATTCAATTAATTAATCAAATAGTCTAATTTATCGTTTGTAACAAATATTACAAATCCCATTTCCAAAACCTAACTTCATTTACAAATTCCATTTGCAATTCATTAGCGACAACTTATAATTCGATTTCATTTGCCACTCTCATCTTCGGTTAACATTCCGAACCTTGAAATATCACATTTCGAACTTCGGAATAAACCTCCACTCAATAAAAACTCCGAACTTCGGAATATCACATTCCGAACTTTGGAATAAAACTCATCTTAGCCAATTTTCATCATTTCCCACTTCTCAAATTATACTTATCCAATTCCATTATATTTGGAATTTATTCACCACTTTTTCACGTATAAATCAACTCATGTTCATATATCCAATTATACTATATTTCAAAAATACTTGATTTAACAATCTATTCCAGCTATCGTGTTTACATCCAATTATAAATCTCTATATATCATTTCAAGTCGAATTCTATTTATAAATCCGTATTTATATTTTCAACTTGATTTCATTTAAAATACAGAAATCCCATTTCCAAATCAATACTCATTTCCATTTCCATTGATTCATTAATCTTATTCACGAATTGTTATTCGATTACATTTCGTATATTTAAAACAATGTTTGTTTAAAACAATCATTTAGTACAAAATATCACTTCTTAATCTCTTTAATATATTCTCGTAAATCCACGATTAAATTATTCCATTTCAATAATTTGAAATCAATTTAAACTTCCTTTATGGTCGTTAAGGCCTTTACAAATAATTTACATTCTAATAACAATTTAGTTTGAAAGCATTTCATAATCGATTTAATATCGATTTAAAAAACTTTTCTTTTACGGACGGTACTAAACCGGCAAATATCGATTGAAGTACCAAATTGTGAAATATAGTCAATTTCGAATCAAATGAACACAACAAATCATATCGATAAACATTATCTATATTAGTAAGGAATCCTGTTGGATTCCTCCAACCTGTTATTTCCTGCAAAACAATGGGTTATCTCAATTTGAATCACTCAGTTCAATATGGCTAATAAATATTCATTTTCCATCTAGACAGGTGAAATGAAAAGTTTAATAGTAACAGTCGATAATGGACTTTATTAGTCAATAATATGCCAATAACAGCAATTCAAACATCGAATTATTTATTTATAACGTTTATATTATTATAAACGTAAACACTAAGGTAAATTACCTCAATTTCATTCAATCGTTAGAAATAGCGATTTTAATTTAATTGAGTTAAGTCATCTTATATAAAATATAAGTGGGAAGAACTGAGTGAGTTTAAGTCATCTTGAGTTGATACCATGATTTAAACAACTAGTTTTAATTAAATTAAACAGATGTTTAATTTAATTAAAAATCCCAGTTAATTCCAATTGCATCCATTTCTATTCCATGTTGTAGAGTTTGTTGAGACGAGTCCAACATAGCTTGTTTGGTCAAGTTCTGATAACATACACATGAATTATCACTAATATAATTATATGATTTAATTTAAAAACTAATTAACTTTTAATTAACTAATTATTATATAAACTAATTTCATTGTTTAATATGTTAACGGGTTTACTTCTTTCCAGGTAATCAAACAAGCTTCCAATTTCACAATTCTAGTCCAACTGCTTAATCCCTGTCACCAAATAATCATTAGAAAATGATTAATTATCTATTTAATTAAATTAATCAATTCCTTAATTAGTTAGTTAAAACTTATTATATGCTAAAGAATATACGGCTGATTGGTATTTGGTTAGGGAAATTACGCAGTTCGATCAAGGCTTCAGCTTTGAACTAGTATGCCCTTTCTGTTATCTGCTCCTCGTCTTCGCATGTCAGTTAAAATTTATGCTCATGTCCCCTTAACTATTTTTGTTTTCACGCGGAGACTGTTGTTCGATCCACTTGCAATTTAAATTTAAGCACACAGTTTGTTTTCCAGAAATCAGATTGCCCCTTCGTTCCTTCCTATTGACTTCGTTTTGTTCCCAAAATACATTAATCTGTGAATATCGGCCCAAAGTAGTTCAGTGCTTCCGGAAAAACAAGACCGGTTTCCTCCTACACCAATACGTTGCTTCGAACATGAGTACACCGCTCCCAAATACGGGATCTAATACACCTTTACTTCTCTCCCATCCACCGCGTTTTGCTTCGCATTCCAACAGTCGTTCTGCCCTTGGTTGCTTCTCTCGCAACATTCGTTTAGTGATAATCAGACAGGCCGAGTTGAACAGGTATTACTTCATTCACAATTAAACCCCCCCTTCTCTAGTAACTTCCATGCATGAGAACCACCTCCGCTTCCACAAATATCTTTGAAGTTACCCCATTTTGCTTCAACGAAAAACACCCGACCGAACTCTTATTGTTGCGTCGGCCCATGGTCCATCGGAGGACGATCCATCACCGCTACCAGAAGCGGGTCATCCCACTCCTCCGTCGCCTTGAATATCATGCCCCTGGACACAATCGTTCGCCAGAAATAACCCCCAACTGCCACTGCCTTTTGTTCAAATTCCGACCACACCAGTGAAGACGAATCCATCTTGACCGGTCAATTTATTTCTCTTGATGAGTTGATGAAGTTCGTAGTTGGTTGGTTTCAAAATGGTTGAGTGGATTGATTATATAAAGAGGATAAAGGATTGAATATAGTTGTCGTTCATTTTTTCCAGAGGCGGTTGCATTTTGGTTGACTACGGCTTGAACAATTTTGGGGCTTGATTCTGTTTCCAACGTGTATTTATATAATAGGGTTGAATAAAATAATATTTTATTGTTTTATAAACTTCATAGTGAAGTATACCATTAAACGAAGCCAAAGGATTTCCATTTTTGACAAAATAAGATAATCCTAGCATAAAAAATATTCCGGACCCGATGGGACAGGTATCGTCGAATTCCGAGGCCGTTTGTGAAAAGTCCTTCATAAATATCGATGAAAAATCAAGCGTTTAAAATTGCTACAATTACAAAAAAAAAATCAATAAACATGAGACCTTAACATTTCACTAGACCTCTTCCTAACGGATCCGATGAATCTTGTTTCGTTAAATTTGGAGTTTGTTTGGCTGGTCATTTATTCGTTAAAAGTTACCCCTCTCTAAATAATCCAAACAATTAAATAGAAACAGAGACATTTTTTTCCACCGAAACCACATACGATATCGGTTTGCCATGAAATTTGATTTTTTGACAATAATTAACGATACGGTTCCAATGAAACTAATTTCATCGAAAATAGAGACCATTTGCAAAAATATCTATTTTTAACGCTTATATAATATTAATAAAATATTAATTAAATTCCAAATAATCAAATAAAATAATAATAAATTATTTTCATCATATATATCCTTACAGAATATAAATATATATACAACTTCAAATATAAGTTATATAACTTGATATCATCATTTTCGAGTTAATATTAAAATCCTATATAATTTATAAGAAAAACGTTATACTTTAATAACCATTTCCATATCGACTATTTTAAAATTTGATTTGGACATAACCAACAATTTATAACATGAAATCTAGATTTTTCTCTTCCATATGAAAATTAAAATCAACTAGATTCAAACGTTTCTTGTTTCACAGAAATCCGACTTATATCGAATCATATACATCAAGTTAAAGTTCAAAATTCAATATTACAAACTGCAGCGCCATGTCGAGCTCAATTTATATTAAATATAATTTTAACATTCAATCATCGTTAAATAAAAAAAATTATAATATAAATCCATTTATTAATTCTAATTAAATATTTAAAATAACAAAATTTATTTAATATTGATAACCGAAAATACGGGACATTACATTCTTCCCTCCTTAATAGAATTTCGTCCCCGAAATTATTAAGGCAGGAAAAATGTTTTAAACCATTAATTTTAAATCCTGATTTATTTTAAATTGAAAACTAATTTGTTATCATCAATATAAAATATCGAAAAATTTCTATCACTTTAAATTCCCGGACAAATTCAGCAGAGTCTCTCCTGTACGGAGTGACTTCTGCGATACTGCAGGAAAAAATAATATATATATACACGACTCACACGGTTGGAAAACAAAATTCAGAACCCAAAATTTATAGTTTTGCGTAGACGTACCTTTTACGAGCGCTATTAAGCATGTTTGCTCAATTTATTTCGATCTATGCAACAAAATTAGTCCTCGGGCTTTCGGCTACCTGTACTTAACTCAATTTAACATGTAAGCAACAATTACATGAAATATATAAATAACACTTTATTTATCAACAAGTATAACTACACAAATTCCCAAAGCATCACTCATATTAAAAAGGTATGTGCAAATACAGGTTTTAACCATCCAGTTTAATTCATATGCGTGTATCCATTCAATTTTTCTATAAATGAATTCATTTTCAATCTATTTAACTTAGTATTAAACCATTGATGAATCATATTCAATTTATCTACAAACAACCAACAAACGGTACACAACAAATTTAACTAAATCAACTGAATTTATATTTAGTATTAACATTTACTTTGTTTTTACATATTTGAATATCAGTTGATTAATCTCCAACTGATTCCTATTTAATTAATATTCAAATTTCAAATTTATTTCATTAATTTCAATATCATTCTAATCTAATCTCACTTAACCAAGTTAAGTTGCAATTCAAATTTTGAATCCAATTTGAATATCATTCCAATCAATCAAAGACATCAATATCTTGTAATTTTATAAAATTATTTCCTTTTTATACAAGAATATTATTAGGGTAAAATTATTTCATTTACCCTCTTTACAAAACAATATTGTGTTCATTACCAGTTCAATGCTTCTCAACATTTGAACCGATCAACCAACACAATACAAAACATTTGTATATAAAATTTACAAATACGCTCTCTCATGTTTATACACCTAACTCAATCTAGGGTATTACTAACCCCATCCCCATCGAGTTATACCATAGAGCCAAGGTTATTACTAAACCGATAGCTCTGATACCACGGTAACGACCTAAGGATTTTCGACCCAAAATCGACACGAAAACCCAATGTCGAACATTCAAGCATCGAAAACACAAGAATGTTGTTAGAAAGAATATTAGAGGGTGAGATAAGAAAGAAAGGATTATTAGAATAGAAGAAGAAACACACCAGAAGCAGAGTCTCACATTGCAGCGGAACAAAATATAATATAGAAATAAATCTTTATTGAGAGCCTAAATAAAAACTTATAATCACCAGAATACATCACATTTCTGGGCAGTTATAATAATCTGTCCTCATATACAAACACACAACGGAACATATACAATATAGAACGTTGGAACTCTTCCAGCTCGTCTCTTCATAGTACCCGATAACCTGATCTGTACAGCTCGGTCTAACCCGAGCATTACAAATACCAGGTCAGTCTGGTGAACCAGATGTGAGAAAAACACACTAATTTAAAGGCATCACTACACTTGATTTTAACGTCAAAATCTTTTCAAAAGAAAAGGATAATCATAAGCCCAAATCTACACATAAATACAGATGGGTTTTACCTTACGATAACCCAAAACATTTTTGAAAAACAATATTATTCTGATATTATGATACTGTCTAAATACAAGTAAATATCAATCTAGCGGAACGCTTGCATCTCACGCTCCACATACATAGTATACAATCAAAACCGCGGGCGCTTATTGGAGAATGGATTTCCTGGCAAGGTATGTGACCACCTTCCCGACAATGTACCTCTGGAGATGAATACATTGGGGTTCAACAAGAACACCTTGCAACCCAGGCTAAACATGATCGGCCCCTCACTATACTTTGAGAGTACCGAATATATCATTACCATGGTTGGGGGCTAGCCAACCGAACCGGTAGCATACATACAGAAATAAAAAGGGACAACCGTGGGCATTTATTTTCACTAGATCAGGTAATGATATACCCTTTTGATGGCTACGACCCACATAGCCATGCGACCTACCTGATTTTATGCCATTTATTGGTTGATGAAGCTTGAGGTCATAATTTATTAGTTAATTAATTAATTAATTTTATTTACTTTTTCCTTTTAGAACATCTGGCAACCATTCACTTTGAATGCCACATCGTTAGATCTATCAAATCACTAATTGACATCCACAAATATACTTTGGGTATAAAAGAAGTACCCCTCTTTGCCATCGATTCGGTATATTTGTAAAAATCAACGTACGTGGTTTTTGGGAAATACTCTGTCAGACATTCATCCATACAAACCATTCAGGAATAGGATATACCGAAGGCACCCTCCTACCACAACCAATATAGGAATCACCCCATGGATCAGTAGCAAGTAGTCCTTGCAAATCCGAAGATTTCAATTACGACAGAATCACAAGTCATTATAACTCTGGTGGACCACACCAAAGAGATTCAACAAGTAACTCTTCCGCTCATGAAGATCAACGGTCTTCAATTGCTCCATCTTCAATTAGCAACTTAAATGCATTTGTTGGTCGGAATGGTTTTCGAATATAAATTCGATTCCGGTCTTTCCACTCCAACAAGCGTATAGGCCATATGTGATAGTCGGTTATTTAACTATCAAATGAATAATAATTCAACCACAAAAATAAATGAATTCACTGATTCAGTACCCAACATCATTTAGCCTCTTTAATTAACCATCTGTTAATTAAATTCTTAATATCCTTCAATATTTGGATTATCACATTTATTTCTTCTACCGACTATGAATATTCTTAAATCATTCATTTAGCTTATAAACTTTCTAATACAGTTTATAAAATCATTCGCAAAAATCATATCTTATATTTCCATCAACTCCTCTTGTTTATAAGCTAATACCATCTTTAGATAATCATGAAATTGTTCAAGTTGGGCTATTCTATATACCTCTCAGACCTTGTCTAACAACATTCATATCTTCAGAATAGATAGAAGTTTATTAACACCTTCGTTTCCTTTTAAAAACTCTATTCAAAATCTCAACACGTTTACTTAATTGATTAAGTAAACTTTTATTTATAATTCTCTTTATTACTTTAAAAATTCTTTAAAATATAATACACGAGTCTCGATTCAATTATAATTCGAATCGTTTATAAATTTCTTCAATATCTCTTTATAATATATTTACCAACATTCGCAATAATTAGTATTTATTTATTAAAATTATAAATAACATTCTTTACATATCTTATATAACTATCTTCAAAATCTTATATGAACACTTTCCAAATCTTAATTTGCGTTCTTCTATTTTAATAATCAAATAAGTTATCTTAACTTCTGTATCAACGTTACAAATTATAATTCCAAATCATTTACTGCCATTTATCAATTGTTGTCATTTCATTCCCAACAACTTATTTGTTATCTAAAATCGTATAACGATTCTTTAATAAGATCTTCAATTTATTAATCAAATAGTTTAATTTATCGTTTGTAACAAGTATAACAAATCTCATTTCCAAAACTTAACTTCATTTACAAACTCCATTTGCAATTCGTTAGCGATAACTTATAATTCAATTTTATTTGCCACTCTCATCTTCGGTTAACATTCCGAACTTCGGAATAATCCTCCACTCAATAAACACTCCGAACTTATCACATTCCGAACTTCGAAATAAAAATCATCTTAGCCAATTTTCATCGTTTCCCACTTCTCAAATTATACTTATCCAATTCCGTTATATTTGTAATTTATTCACCACTTTTTCACATATAAATCAACTCAAATTCGTATATCTAGTTATACCATATTTCAAAAAAACTTGATTGAACAATCTATTCTAGCTATCGTGTTTACATTCAGTTATAAATCTCTATTTATCATTTCAACTCGAATTCTATTTATAAATCTGTATTTATATTTTCAACACCGAATTCACTTAAAATCCTGAAATCCCATTTCCAATTCTATACTCATTTCCATTTCCATTGATTCGTTAATCTTATTCACGAAATGTTATTCAATTACATTTCGTATATTTAAAACAATGTTTGTTTAAAGCAATCATTTAGTACAAAATATCATTTCTTAATCTCTTTAACATATTCTCGTAAATCCATGATTAAATTATTCCATTTCAATAATTTGAAATCAATTTAAACTTCCTTTATGGTCGTTAACGCCTTTACAAACAATTTACGTTCTAATAACAATTTACGATATGTTTATACCGTTTACTATTCATTTAATAATATCTTATAACTCTACAAATTTAAATAATTGTAAAACCAGTATATTAAACTTTAATATTTATTTTTATAATCAAACTATATTTCAAATATATATAAATATAACTTTGAAAACATTTCACAATCGATTTAATATCGATTTAAAAATCTTTTCTTTTACCGACGGTACTAAAGAGGCAAATATCCACTGAAGTGCCAAACTGTGAAATATAATCTATTTCACATCAGATGAACACAACGAATCATATCGATAAACATTATCAATATCAGTGAGGAATCCTATTGGATTCCTCCAACCTGTTATTTCCTGCAAAACAATGGGTTATCTCAATTTGAATCACTCAGTTCAGTATGGCTAATAAATATTCATTTTCCATCTAGATAGGTGAAATGAATAGTTTAATAGTAACAGTCGATAATGGACTTTATCAGTCAATAATAGGCCAATAACAGCAATTCAAACATCGAATTATTTATTTATAACGTTTATATCATTATAAACGTAACCACTGAGGTAAATTATCTCAATTGGATTCAATCTTTAGAAATAACGATTTTAATTTAATTAAGTTAAACGAACATTTAACTTAACTATTCAGTCAATATAAGAATATATATAATTCAGCAACCATTTAATAAAAATCATCCATAACACACAAACAAATATACCCAACTTATATAAAATATAAGTGGGAAGAACTGAGTGAGTAACTCACCTTCAGTTGATACCGTGATTTAAACGGTCGGTTTTAATTAAATTAAATAGGTGTTTAATTTAATTAAAAATCCCGGTTGATTACAATTGCGTCCATTTTTGTTCCATGGTGTAGGGTTTGTTGAGACGAGTCCAACGTAGCTTATTTGGTCAAGTTCTGATAACATGCGCATGAATTATCACCAATATAATTATATGATTTAATTTAAAAACTAATTAACTTTTAATTTACTAATTATTATATAAACTAATTACAATGTTTAATATGTCAACGGGTTTACTTCTTTCCAGGTAATCAAATATGCCTCCAATTTCGCAATTCTAGTCCAGTTGCTTAATCCCTATCACCAAATAATCATTAGAAAATGATTAATTAACTATTTAATTAAATTAATTATTTCCTTAATTAGTTAGTTAAACTTATAACATGCTAAAGAATATACGGCTGATTGATATTTGGTTAGGGAAATTACGCATTTTGATCAAAGCATTAGCTCTGAACCAGTATGCCCTTTCTGTTATCTGCTCCTCATCTTCGCATGTCAGTTAAAATTCATGCTCATGTCCCATTAACTGTTTCTGTTTTCACGCGGAGACTGTTTTTCGATCCACTTGCAATTTAAATTTAAGCACACAGTTTGTTTTCCAGAAATCAGATTGCCCCTTCGTTCCTTCCTGTTGACTTCGTTTTGTTCCCAAAATACATAAATCTATGAATATCGGCCCAAAGTAGTTCAGTGCTTCAGGAAAAACAAGACCGGTTTCCTCCTACACCAATACGTTGCTTCGAACATGAGTACACCGCTCCCAAATACGGGATCTAATACACCTTTACTTCTCTCTCATCCACCGCATTTTGCTTCACATTCCAACAGTCGTTCTGCCCTTGGTTGCTTCTCTCGCAACATGCGTTTAGTGATAATCAGACAGGCCGAGTTGAACAGGTATTATTTCGTTCACGAGTAAACCCCCTGCTCTAGTAACTTCCATGCATGAGAACCGCGTCCGCTTCCTCAAATACGTTTGCAGTTACCCTATTTTGCTTTAGCGAAAAACACCCGACCGAACTCTCATTGTTACGCCGGCCCACAGTCCATCGGTGATCCCTCACCGCCGCCAGAAGTGGGCCATCCCAATCCTCCGTCGCCTTGAGTATCGTGCCCCTCGACACAACCGTTCACCAGAAATAACCCCCCAACCGCCACTACCTTTCGTTCAAATTCCGACCTCACCAGCGAAGAAGAATCCATCTTGACCGGTCAATTTATTGCCCTTGATGAGCTGATGAAGTTCGTAGTTGGTGGGTTTCAAAATGGTTGAGTGGATTGATTATAAAAAGAGGAGAAAGGATCGAATATAGTTGTCGTTCATTTTTTCCAGAGGCGTTTGCATTTGGGTTGACTACGGCTTGAACAATTTTAGGATTTGACCCTGTTTCCAACGTGGATTTATATAATAGGGTTGAACAAAATAATATTTTATTGTTTTATAAACTTCATAGTGAAATATCCCATTAAACAAAGCCATACGATTTCCATTTTTGACAAAATAAGGGTAATCCTAGCATAAAAAAATATTCCGGTCCTGATGGGACAGGTTTCGTCGAATTCCAAGGTCGTTTGTGAGAAGTCCTTTATAAATATCGATGAAAAATCAAGCGTTTAAAATTCCTACAATTGCAAAAAATCCAATAAATATGAGTCCTTAACATTTCACTAGACCTCTTCCTAACGGATCCAATGAATCTTGTTTCGTTAAATTTGGAGTTTGTTTGGCTAGTCATATATTCGTTAAAAGTTACCCCTCTCTAAATAATCCAAATAATTAAATAGAAACAGAGACATTTTTTGCCACCGAAACCACATACGATATCGGTTTGCCATGAAATTTGATTTTTTGACAATAATTAACTATACGGTTCCAATGAAACTAATTTCATCAAAAACCGAGACCATGCATTTGCAAAAATATCTATTTTTAACGCTTATATAATATTAATAAAATATTAATTAAATTTCCAAATAATCAAATAAAATAATAATTAATTATTTTCATCATATATATCCATACAGAATATATATATATATACAACTTCAAATATAAGTTATAAAATTTGATATCATCATTTTCGAGTTAACCATTATTCAAATTATATTAAAATCCTATATAATTTATAAGAAAAACGTTATATTTTAATAACCATTTCCATATCGACTACTTTAAAATTTAATTTGGACATAACTAACAATTTGTAACACGAAATCTGGATTTTTCTCTTCTATATGAAAATTAAAATCAACTAGATTCAAACGTTTCTTGTTTCATAGAAATCCGACTTATATCGGATCCTGTACATCTAGCTAAAGTTCAAAATTCAATATTACGAACTGCAGCGCCATTTCGAGCTCGATTTATATTAAATATAAATTTAACTTTCAGTCATCGTTAAATAACGAATTCTATAATATAAATCCATTTATTAATTCTAATTAAATATTTAAATGAAAAAATTTATTAATATTGACTACCGAAAATACGGGATATTACAGTGATGTGCTGGGTGTATTCGCTCCACACCTTTAGGGATAGGGATTATACATGATTCCCAGATGGATGGACAAAGCCCTGGACGTAAGCATTGGTGATACTCGATATCCTGGATATAGTGCGGACGTGCATTATGGTGTTTTACAAAGCCCTGGACGTAAGCCGTGGAGTATTGCACTACGTGATCGATCTTTCGAATCAGTAGCCATCATGATGGAAATCCAACTTTCCAATACGAGCTCTGCGGTTTTAGTTGTATACCTATATGGTGACATAATAGGATGGGGTATTATGTCGTCTAGGATTGACACATTTACTTTTGAGATTGATTTCTACACTATGCACTTTTAGTAATAAAAGGTAAATTTCGCGTATCAAGCATATTTGGCTATTATAAGATAAAACTCTATCCATTGGCTTGCGTTACATTGTGTGATGGGACTTGAGTCTTATAATAGCTTCATTGTTCTTTTATTTAGCATTGCGAGTTTTGTTTAATGGTATTCATGGTAGGAAACTCGTTCCGTGTTATACGACGTGGTCCCTTGATTTACCCAACATAAAAATAAGGTTAATAACTGTTTTAGTTCTCACACTAGTCCCATGACTGACTCGAAGTTTATTTTTCCACATAAACTCTGGGTGCCCATATTTTCCATACGGGAAGCTAGTAGCTTGGTTTTGCAAATATTTATTTTCACAGGATCCTGAATTGTGACTGGAGCTATATTCAGAATGCTCTGTATCTATGTATCTCTTTCAGTTGGGGTAGTTGATGTTTTCTGCAGCACATTTTATTCATGTATTATATTTTCCACTATTTTGTAATTTAAATCTCTAATATTTCTCGCTGTATATTATTTCTGTTGTTTGTGTTCAGATGCGTTGTGTTCTCATTACAATCTTCGTTCTTCCGTCTCTTCAGAGGCCAGGCAAATTTGTGAGTAGCATCCATTGAGTGAACTTTAGGAATGGTCCTAGTCCTAACTACTTAATACCCAAACTAGGTAGGTCGACCACTTAAAACCTTCCTCGAGGCAGGCCTAATACACACAAATATACACACACACGCACACACACACACACGCACACACACACACGCACACACACACGCATACAAAAGACATCTCACATTAACCCGATCACTTGTAGATGCTGGATATGTCGAGCGGTACCGAGCGGGCTTCTACTACAAGTTGGGCTTAACTTCGTGCCTTTATGTAATAATTATAATGGCCCATGAACCTAGATCTCTCACATTAACCATTTTACTTGTAGATGTTGGATATGCCCGTCGGTTCCGGGCAAGCTTCTACTACAAGTAATGGTTAACCTCTTGTTTGTGTGCCATTAACTAATTAAGCCATCAACTCACACATAATCAAATTTCTATGGGGACATGTAATTTCTACTTTTCCATTTTATGAGTTTAATATGCTATACTAATGTAATACACATTAATAATACGTTAATAAATAGTAGTAAATCAATGTAAACTGAGCGCACGAGAATAAGCATCCTAAACTGTTTGAAATGTCAATCCTAACAACATAATCATGGTATATAAGTTTATTTCCCTACTTCATCACATGGCATAAATATGCATATTCTCATTCAATAAATGAATGGAAAATAGCAACATAGACATAAAACTTGTAACCAGGATTTGAATAATTTCTTGATGACAAAAGACGGACAAGGCGCAATAATCCAATTACATATGCAAAACTTCCTTTTTGGTATCGTTTCACTTTTATATATTTCTATATACAAAACTTAAGACTTCAGTAATTTTGTGAATAATACATTTAAACGATCTATTTTAAAAATAAACGCTGAAACCTAATTAAATCTACCAAAACTCTAGTTTTATGCTTTATTACATACAAATTTAAATATCTTTAATTTACAAACAAGTGAATTAGAAAAATTTCAAAAATTATACAACACCCAACATTTATCTTTCATTACTTCAATAACAACAAATTCCAAAACACACAATTTTATTGACAATTTCTGCAAACCATAAAAATAAGAAATTTGGATGATATGTATTATTTTGTTTTTGTTCAAATCCCACTTCCTTTAGGCATAGTAATATAAATATACTAATAAGATATATGAAATAGCAAACTCATACAATTTCCACTCATAGAGATAGGAAAGGGAAGAAGAGTAATTTTTCCTAAAGTGCACATATATATATACAAGAATCAGATTTAGAATCTCATATATACATACATATTAATTCCAAAATATACATATATGGATTTAGATTAGATAGGATATAGATCAGAGAGAGAAGAAGCCTAAGCTTTCTTCTGGAATTAAGAAATATTGAAAAGACAAGATGGAGGCGCATAACAGAATAAACTACAAGGTTTGGGAGGAGGCGAGGGAATCTATTTATAGTTTCTAGTATGTATATGGGCCATTTGTATAGTTTGATATGATTTAGACAGTCCATTTAAAGCAAAACTATAAATAAATCCAAAAAAAAACAAGCCTTCACCATACTACCCTTGAGGTCAATCGACCCCCGATATAGAAGGAAGGTCGACCCTAGGCTGACCCCCCTTTTGGGGGTCGATCCAAGGAATTTATTTTCACTATAATGTTGCTTTATGTTAATTATTTTATTTAAAACACTTAATTGTTTCCGTTTCTTGTTTATTCTTGTCCTCTATGTGTATATATACACACATAATTTCAAATCTTTGAGGAATATTCTGTTGTACCAATAATATTCATTTATATTCCAAATTTATATTTTAATTGTTTCAATTTCAAACCTTGTGCATATATATTTTACGTACAACTTGTTTTATTAATAACTTTTTCATACGGACTCCGTTTTCGATAAATAAAATATGAATACAGATTAGAATCTCATCAAGTATACAATAATAACACTTTCGTGGCCAAATAGTTGATTATCCAAAATTCATATTTTTAGCATATTAATCTATTATTGTTTATATTTAATTTAGTTACCTATGTCTATTTAGGGTATATTTTAATAGGGTGTTACAATTATGACCCAAGCTCTTGCATTAACAAAAATCTTAGTACCATATAATTGCTTGCAATCGAATCTAGAAAAGTCCTTGCTTAGCTTAACAACATCATGAGTGAAGCGTGGGTAGGCATGAGCCTTACCCGTCACCACCTACGCACTTTTGCAAGCTCATTAATGATGAAAACAAGCATGCATGTTCACGCTAGGAATGTCAAGATGTCAGTAGAGCCAGATCCTATGAGATCAACCATCTCTATTTGCAAATAGTTAAGATTTAATTAGATACTCCCATAGATATATCAAAACAAGAGAAAAGAACGAACGATAACTCATGCAAGAATTGAAATAAGCACATGCAGGAAACTGATGTATTCTTGACAATTTTATTTATATAAATCACTATACTTTGAAACCTCAATTTGAACACAGTTTCAGAAGCCATTTTCCTTTTCAAAATTATATATATATACACACACACACACACATTCTTAAGTCAAGTACAATCCTAATCCCTGGAATATTCAACTTAAGATCTAATACTATACGTGACAACCTACATCCCTTGACATGCCCTAAATCTGACACATCAAGAAATATAGATCATCCATTTAGGATAAAATGTAGAACCATAGAGACTAAGACATCAAAAGTAAGGCAATATATCAAATCCTGATTTCATCATAACGGTGACATAATATTGTATATAAGAATAACCATAAAACATAGTAAAATAAATCTCAAACATCAAAACATCGATGTAATGTCCTGTATTTTTACAGTATAATAATTAATTAATTTAATTATTTAAATATTGGTTTGGTAATTTAAAACGAGTAGAATTTAAATGTTTAGATTTATTTAATTAAAATAAATAATTGAGTAACATATTTAATTCCACAATAATCGGAAATAACAGAATTCACAGTATAGTGTGAATCGGGTAATTTAAAATATATAATTCAGTTTGGAATTGAATTTGAATAACGAATATATTATTTAAACAAAGTTTGAACGTATAATTATAATATAATTATAATCGAGCTCGAAATGGCGCGACAGTTCGTAATTTGGCGATTCGAACTTCAACTGAATGTACAAAATCCGTTTTAAGCCGGAATTCTGTGAAACAAGAAACGTTCGGAGCTGGTGAAGTATATTTTTCTAGTGGAAGAGAAAAATCGGGATTTCGTTGTATAGATTTTGAGTTATGTTCAAATCAAATTTTCAAATAGTCACTATGGAATTCATATATAATTTATAACGATATATAATAGGAATTTCATTATAAATCGAATATCGATTTAATCGGGGTTTGAAATATCGAGTTAGAAATTCATATAGGATTATTCTGGAGCTGTATGATATTCTATTGTGAATATATATGATAATATAAATTTATTTATATTAAATTTAGTTATTTTTAAATATATAAATATTTAAAAAGGGTTTATTTAGAGCTTTAAAAGTAGCCAGTTTTGCAAACGAACTCCGTTTTCGATGAAACTAATTTTTGTTGGATCTGTAATGTCAAATTATTGTTAGATTTCAAGTTTCATGATTTGAAGTCAGTATGTGGCCGTTCCGAATTTTGATGTGAAAAAAAGTCAATAAACGAAACCAGTTTCGTTGGGTCTGTAATGTCGAACTATAACTGCATGTCCATTTTTATCAAAATTGGGTATCATATATGATCATACGGGATTTTAAAAGGGAAAATACAAATAGCGGTAACTATATAAATTAATATAAAAATTTGATGAAGCTTCTAATGGAAGCCAAAACTACCCTATAAATACGCCATCCCATTTTCTAACCCTAAACTATGTTTACTTCTTTGGTCAATGGCAGAATAAGCCACCATCTTCCATCATTAAAACGCGAGCTTGAAAAATCCATAACATATCAAAATCAGTTTTTATAAATTCCAAAATCTGTATGTTTGATTTCGTTTCTAAGAGAGCTTCACTACGATATTTTTGTTTCTGGTTTTCGGGTGAATATGGGTTCGTTGTACCCCCACATCGTGAGCTTAGGGCTTGAATTTTCGACCGATCTAAGGGGTTTTGCTTCATCTGGATGTTAGTTGTGAATGTAGTAGAAAGTTGTAGTATTAGTGAAGAAATTATGGTGGAAATTGGGATCAAGAAAATTCGCGAGTTTACTGTAGAGGGTGGTTTAAGGTTCATGACGGATTCCGATGTGGGGGTGCGGTTTTATCCTGAATGGTATGGGGAGGAAGAGGACGTGAAGTGAAAATTTTTGGTGATTTTTGTTTGATTTTAAATGGTAGAGGGAAGGTGCGGTTTAGGACGGAAGTTGGGAGATGGCTTTCGATTTTTAGAGCAGCTTATTTCGCCTGAGGGAGGAAGATGATTGTGCGGTGTCAAGGTTGAAGGCGGGTTGGATTTTTAATGTGAGGATGGGCCAAGTGTATTTGGTAAAGCCCGAGATAAATAATATTTTTTGTTTAATTTAAAATTAAATAGAATAGAAATTTGTATAAATCATATCTCAATCATATTGTATCAGAATTTCAAACGATCAATCACATTGGATCGTATGGACGGACATTACACGGGAACTGACTGGAAGTGAATGGGAGCTCGATACAATTTATTGCAAAACAAAACGTCCGTTTGAATCGAAGATAGTTAATTGTTATTTAACGATAACTGTCCAATGTGAATAAAACTCACCAACTCTATCAGTTCATATTTTTATAACGTATATTTAGAATTGGTAAATGATGATTGATATCTGTGTGTTGATTTCTTGATTGAATTGCTGATTGATTGGTTGAAATTATAAATATAATTATATATATAAATTGTTGATCAAATATTGATTCTATTTATCAGAATATTTCATATTGAAATGAAATTGATGTTATTTATATTGTTTAACATCTGTGATGTAGGTAAACAGGTTGGAGGGATCCAACTGGATTCCTCAATATTTATAATGTTGTTCTTTTTATATATTGTAATATATGATGTAATATATAATTTGTTGTTGATTATATGTGTTGGAATGATATCGATCATTGTTATTTGGTATTTTAAATACCGTAAGAATACTGCGATGTAGAAAGGGAATTTTCAAAGCGTATATTAAAAATAAACGAAGTATTTATTTAGGAAACAAATAGAATTGAAGAGAAATATTTATTTGTTAAATAAACAGAATTGAAAACGAAATATTTATTTGTTAAATAAATAGGATTAAAAAGAAAATATTTGTTGAATAAATAGAAAGATAAAAGGAATATTTATTTGGGAAATAAATAGAATTATAAAAGGAATTATTTATAAAATAAATAAGATTTTATAAAAGGAACATTTGGAAATTGAATAGAATTATTAAAAAGAATATTTCAAATTATAAAAGAAAATTTGAGATGATTTATTTAAATTAGATATTAAATAAAAATATGTTTTAACACATGAATTGAGAGGAACAATTTATAAATAATATTTTATAAGTTAAGGAAAATATTTATTATTTGATAAATAAAGATGTATAAGTATGAACTTATATAAAGAAGTAAACAGATAAATGGAGCAGATTAATTTATAAATAATATTTTATAAATTAAGTAAAATATTTCTCATTGGATAAATGGAATATATAAGTCAGGACTTATATAGAGAAGTAAGAATCAATTTCAACATCGATATTTGAAACTAAATATGGACGAAGAGTGAATCGAATATTACTTATTTGCAAAGGAGTAAATCAAAAGGAGTTAATCAAAAGGAGTTAGTCGAAATGAGTTAATCGAATATAGTTATTCGAATAGAGTTAAAGAAGCTAATCGAATATAGTTATTCGAATAGTGTTAAAGGAGTTAATCGAATATAGTTTATTCGAATAGAGTTAATCAAGATAGAGTTAATCGAATATAGTTAAAGGAGTTAATCGAATATAGTTTATTCGAATAGAGTTAATCAAGATAGAGTTAATCGAATATTAGTTAGTCGAATAGATTTATTCGAATAAGAGTTAATCAAGTTAGAGTTAGTCGAGTGTTAGTTAATCGAGTTAGAGTTAGTCGAGTGTTAGTTAATCAAATAGGGTTCGTCGAGTATTGATTAATCGAAGATAAGAATTTATCAAATATAGTTTATTCGAAAGGAGTTATCGAATATAGTTTATTCGAAAAGAGTTATCGAATATTAGTTATTCGGAAGGAGTTATCGAATATAGTTTATTCGAAAAAAGTTATCGAATATTAGTTATCGAATATAGTTTATTCGAAAGGAGTTATCGATTATTAGTTATTCGAAAGGAGTTATCGAAAATAGTTTATTCGAAAGGAGTTGTCGAATATTAGTTATTCGAAAAAAGTTATCGAATATAGTTTATTCAAAAGGAGTTAATCGAATATTGTTTATTCGAAAGGAGTTAATCGAATATAGTTTATTCGAAAGTAGTTAACTGATAAGAGTTAATTGATCAGAGTTAATCAAATAGAGTTAATTAATTAGAGTTAATAAAATAGAGTTAATCAAATAGAGTTAATCAAATAGAGTTAATCAAATAGAGCTAATTGATAAAAGTTAATCGATTAGAGTGAATCGAATAGAGTTAATTGAGTAGAGTTAATCGAATATAGCTATTCGAAGAGATGTTATTGAATATAGTTTATTCGAAGGAAAGAGTTACCGAATAGAGATTTATTCTAAAGAGAGTTACGTAAGGAAGTTTGTTAAAGGTTTAAAAGGTGAACCTTGCCTGTTTTGAAGTTAGAAATGTTGTTCAATTAAGGTCTGAGAAGTAGTTATACCCCAACTTGATTGGCTTCGTTTTCAACTAAGGGATGGTTAAGGTTCGGTAGTGAAGGTTCGTTAAGGAAATTTAGTTAATAAGTGTAATAAGTTGAGTTAGCATAGCGATGTTTTATTTAAACATCTGTTTAAATCCAATGAAGGAGCTTTGGAAAAGTTTTCCAAATAAGAATTCAGAAATGTTTTCTAATATAGAAACTAAGAAATAAGAGTAAATAGGGAAATGTTTTCCAATGAGTAATAACGTATATTTTCTAAATTTAGAAAATAAGAATTTACGAATGTATGGAAAAGGGAATAGGGAAATGGATAATTGGATGACAAATTAAATTAAAGAGACTCAGTGTTGATTAATGATTTGCACGGTAAGATTTTCATTTGGAAATACGACCATTGTTTGCATATGTGTTTTTCTTCGATAGTTAACTCATCGACTATCGTAGTTTTTAACCATTTTTTCATTGTCAATACGGAGAGACGGGGATCAGATTCATTATCTGAAAACCACTCTGTATGGGCGTTAGCGTTGTGATCAAATATGATGAAGAAAATTGAAGATGGAGTTATGCAAGGGCTGTTCTGTTTACAGAATAGTGCCTTCGGTTTGTCCAGTCTCAGAACAACCTGTATGGAAGAATGTCTGACAGAGTATATTTAATGGATCACGTAAGTTGATCTCTTCAAACATATGTACATTTGGTGGCGGAGGAATTCGTTTCTCTTAGCTATATACCCATTGTACTTTTGGGGAAATCAATTTGTGATTTGGCCGGTATGACGATGTGACATTCAAAGTGAATAATTGTGTGATCTGTCAGAGATAAGCGTGGCCTCTAGCCTCACAACCGGAAAATGACAAAAATCGGGCAGGCAGCATGGCTAAGTGGGTTGCTGTAATGACCCGGATATTTGACGGTGTAATAATTAACTTATTTAATTATTTAAATAACAAATATATTATTTAATCGACGACGTTAGAACGTATAATTATATTATAATTAAAATCGAGCTTGAAATGGCGCTGCAGTTCGTAATTTGGCGATTCGAACTTTAACTGAGTGTACATGACTCGTTTTAAATCAGATTTCTGTGAAACAAGAAACGTGGGGAGCTGGTGGAGTATATCTTTCTAGTGGAAGAGAAAAATCAGGATTTCGTCGTGTAGATTTTGATTCACGTCTAAATCAAATTTTGAAATAGTCGTTCTAGAATCGTTTATCGACCGTATCGGTTTATTCGAAATAACTAGAGATCGGGTTTGAATTTAGAGAAGGTTCTTTTGGGAAATAGCGATAATTTAATTTTTAGAATTTTACTGTAATTTTTAATTAATTAAATTAGCAACTTTTTATTTGGAGTATTTTGCACCCTGTAATCAACATTTTGAGGTTTCAAAATACGAGTCCAACTACCGATATTATTATATTTCTGGGATCGTGGCGCTTTACTGAATACAACGGTATTCTTATTCCTGTCCGTACGTAAGTGGAATTTCATGAAAAAGGGGCACGTCATCATTTAGTTTTAATATAAAAATATATATGAATCATGTCTCCCTTAAACTTCATCAGAACATTTCTATGATTAAATTCATGACCACGCAACCCTTGTCTCAACCACACATTCTTTCTGGGTAAAAATACAAGCCACGAAGTATCGGTTAATAAAATAATATAAAAGCTTTACCTATATAATACATTTTTCTCAGCAGCTTAACCTAAAAACACTTTCCCACTTTCACAGAAACAAATCGAGCCGCCACAAAACATAGAAAACGAGCGAAACACTCGTTGGAAATTCATGCGAAAACCAAACAAAAATTGAATTAAAAACAAAAGGGGATTGGCTGTTGATCTTCAACGAGGAGTTTCGGTGAGGGGGTCTTCTTATTCGAAGCTGAAAAGGGGACGTTCGTGTTTGAATGGAGGGACGTTGCAGAGTTGAAGACAGTGGGCAGGTGGTTGCGCCACGACTGATGGCGTCAGGGGAAGTCAGTGTTCGGAGTTGCGAATCAGTGGAGGTTTGTAGAAAAGGGTGAGAACAAAACTGTGCCTACGAGAAGGGTTGATAGCTTTGTTGGGTTCAGTTTAGTGGTCAGTGAAGGCATGGTGCGACTGGAAGCATGCATGCGGATTTGTGTGTATATAGAAGGGACGGGCTGTGTATAATATTGTATGCGGAGAAAGATGAAAAAGCTAAAGGGGGCATGCGGGTCTAAGATAATACCATGGGCCGTGAGCCAATATAAAGGAAGGAGGCCCAGGTTTGTAAAAGAGGAAAGGAAAAAAAAAGGGCTGTGTTGAAATGCCGGTTGGTTTAAAGGAAGAAAGCTGGCGTAAATTTTTTGTTAAGGAGCGTATGTGTTTAAGTTTTATTATCAGTACAAGAAAAGAAAAGAAAAATATCATACGCAAGTATTATCACGAAGAAATGGCAAGACGCTGTTAATTTTTCATGGAGAAGATGACAATGACCGGTTTAAAGATGTGGAGGAGGATACGGATATTATTTTTCTTTTTGATGAAAAAAGAAAAGGATCGTCGAGGCGCGCGTTACGCGATGAAGCTGTTCTGAAGCAGATGGGCGCTCGTTGAATTATTAGCAAAATAAAACACTGGATTCGGATCTATCAACTAACGCAAATCGTTATTTAACGGTTAATGCGCCAATGTGAGTAAAACTCACTAACTCTCCTCAATTTATATTTTTATATAAATTGTACTTTATTTATTGACCGCTGTATATTGATTGTTAAACTGGACTGTTAAATAGATTTGACTGAAAACGTAGTTATAGTTAATCTATGTACTGTTAATCAAATATGGTTCTGTACAGCAGGATATTTCATTTCAAAATGAAATATGATATATTGTGTAACATCTGTGGATGCAGGGAGACAGGTTGGAGGAATCCGACTGGGTTCCTCAACAATTATTTTACTGTTTTCATATATTGTGATATATGTTGTGATTTATAATCTGTTATTGATTATGGATGTTAGAACGATATTGATCATCGTTGTTTGATATTTTGAATATCATAAGAAACCCTGGGATGGAAAAAGGAATATTTCAATGTATTTTGAAATAAAGGAATTTTATAAAATCAACCGATTTTATAAAAGGAAACAATTTGAAAATAGAGTATTTATAAAACGAACACGGTTTTATAAAAGGAAGTATTTATAAAACAAATAGAGTTTTATAAAAGGGGTATTTATTTAGAAAATAAATAGAATTGAAAAGGAGAATATTTATTTGGAAAATAAATAGGAATAAGGAATATTTATTTAGAAGACAAATAAACCGTTGTAAATAGGAAATATTTGTAACGGTAAATAGAAGTTGTAAATAGGAAATATTTGTAACGGTAAATAGAAGTTGTAAATAGGAAATATTTGTAACGGTAAATAGAAGTTGTAAATAGGAAATATTTGTAACGGTAAATAGAAGTTGTAAATAGGAAATATTTGTAACGGTAAATAGAAGTTGTAAATAGGAAATATTTGTAACGGTAAATAGAAGTTGTAAATAGGAAATATTTGTAACGGTAAATAGAAGTTGTAAATAGGAAATATTTGTAACGGTAAATAGAAGTTGTAAATAGGAAATATTTGTAACGGTAAATAGAAGTTGTAAATAGGAAATATTTGTAATGGTAAATAGAAGTTGTAAAAAGGAAATAGTTGTAACGGAAAACGTAGTTTATCAAAAGGAGTTAATCAAACGTAGTTAATCAACTAGGAGTTAATCAAACGTAGTTTATCAAAAGGGGTTAATCGAATATAGAAATTTAGAAGTGAAGTTAAACAAAAATTAGAAACTGACTAGAGATTAGTAAGTTGAATAGTTTTCTGAGTATCGATCTGATGTTGGTTTCGGCCTTCGGGGTTTATACTTAGAGAATTGTTCTCTTACTAGTTTACAGTTAGGGACTAATAGTTGTGGAATGATAGTGATGCGTAAATGAGGATTGGAAATGTTTTCCAATGTTGAAAATGTATATTTTCTAGTTTTAGAAAATAAGGAAATATGAATATATATGTATATATATATGATTGATGATTGGATCGATAATTCCATTTGGAATTAAGATCGTTGTTTGTACACCGACATATTTTCATTTGATAGTTAAATCACAGACTATCAAAGTTTTGACCATTTTACGTTGTTAATATGGAGAGACCGGTTGGATTATTATCCGAAGAACCACTCCGTATCGACATAAGCGTTGTGATCAAATACGATGAAGAAATTGAAGATGGAGTAAAGTGCAAGGGCTGTCCTGTTTACAGAATAGTGCCTTCGGTTTCGTTCAGTCCCAGAACGAACGTATATGGACGAATGTCTGACAGAGTATTTCCAATGATCGAATGGGTTGGACTGTACAAATATATATGGTGGCCAACGGATTTATTCCCTTCGCATAATATCCAGAATCTATTTGTGCAGATCCAACTAAATGATTAACGGATCTGATAATGTGGCATTCAAAGTGATCGTGTTATAAATGAATGGAAAGTAAGCATAGCTTCTAGCCTCACATCCGGTAAATGACAGAAATCGGGCAGGCAGCATGGCTATGTAGGTCGCACCTATTAGGGTGCATAATCACCTATCTAGAGAATATTCATTTGCTTCTTAAATCTATCAATGCTGTCCCATATATATATACGGGAACGGTTGCTGATCCCAACCGTTGGTGATGTACATTCGATACACTCAAGCGAAATGAGTGGTCGGTCATGTGTGGCTGAGTTGCAAGATGTTCTTGTTGAACTCCAGTGTATCGTTCCTAGAGTACACTGATTGGAAGGTGGTTCCATACCTTGTCATAGTTGGAAACCCAATCATCCAATACGCACCTGCGGTTTTGATTGTATACTATATATGTAGAACGTGAGATGCAAGCGTTTCTACTAGACTGATATCTATTTGTATTTAGACATTATCATAATATCAGAATGATATTGCTTTTCAAAGATGTTTGGATTCTCATAAGGGAAAAACCCGTTCCGTATTCACGGCGTGGTCTTATGAGATATCATATACCTGTTTAAATGATTTGAGTTTACTCACACCAGTCACATGACTGACCCGGAGTTTATTTGTTTTGTTTTCCCTAAACTCTTGGGTGCCTAAATTTGTACGGGCAGTCAAGTAGTCGGGATTTACAGATGCACTTGGAGAGCTTGGAGCAGGAGGCTTCAGCAGTCGATAGCTATTATTTATTCTGATGTGATGTTATATGTTGTACTCTGAAAATGGTATGTATAAACAGTTATAACTTTGTATTTCAAAAGTTATGTTATATTTTATTCGTTCCGCTGTGAGATTCGTGTTACTCTAATGATGATGTTCTTCTTCTTCTTCTATTCTACTAGTTCTATCTTATCTATCCTCACCCTCTATCTTCTTTCTATTAGTTTCTTGAATTTCTAGTGCAATTTGGGGTTGGACTTGTGTTATTTAGTCAGCTCAAATTGGTCTGGATTTTTGGGTCACTACAGTTGGTATCAGAGCTTAAGTTAAGTATTACCTTGGCTCTGTGGCGTGACTCAGTAGAGATGGGGTTAGTAATACCCTAGACTGAGATTGAGTGTATATATACGAGTGAACGTATTTGTTATTTGATATAAAAATTTGTTTTATATTGTGGAGATTTATTGGTCGTGTAGTTTATGAATTCTGGTCGATACAGTAATGTAAACTGTGTTGATAGGAGTTACTAAACACTTGAATACGATGAACCGACATGGTATGTTTTGAAAAGAGGGTAAATGAAATAATTTTACCCAAGTATATATATTGGAAATATTAATGTGTTGGTTGTTATTAAAAATCGAATAAGATTATAAAGGTGAAATGGTTATAAATAACTAAACAGAATTCATATAAGTAAAGTATATGAAATAAGATGAATTAAATCTGAAATTGAAGTCAGAATTGAAATTTAAAACTGGAAATTCAGGCCAGTGTCTGTAATTGAATTTGGATTAAGTATACGTGAATTTTAAAATCCTGGGAGGTTTTAAATTTGTTTTGATAAGGATATCTGGGATTGATTTCAAAATGGGAAGTGTTTAAAGGTGGTTTTGAAAGGAATATAGTATTGAACTCACTTTGATCGCTGGGAAATAATTCCGAGGATGGATCGATACATCATCGGTGTACTTTTCGAGTTGCTAAGTGACGGATTACTACCAAAGATTTTGTTTTGAAATTGTTTTGCAAAAACAAGTTATTCAGGAATTCAAAGGATTTTGAATTTGTTATTATGACTTCAAGTGATTTGAATAAACCCAGGAATTTAAATTCGGAAATTAAATTAACTTATGAGTTAAATAGATGAACTGGTAAAAGTGATTTATAAATTGGAATTTAACTTGAAATAAGTGAATATGAAATTGAGTTGGTAAGTTGTGAGATTGAAATTTGAGACTACAGTTTGAATGGAATTTTACTTGGGTACAAGCCAATAATTGTGTTGAGAATAAAGACAGATTGGAGTTTGATTTGGATGGCATGATATATGCAAAATTGATAGCAGATGGTAGGGATATAGTGATATGCCCGGCAAAAAGGTACAAGTTTATTTTATATATGAGTTTGGATTTTATGAGCCGAATTGGCAAGCCGCTTGGCTGTTTGATTTTTCTTTTGGTTGGAGATGGCCTAGAGAGGCGAGTTGTGGTTTTATAGATAGGGCTGTACAAAGGAGGTTATGGCAAAATTTTCCGAAAATTTAAAGTGTTAGAAAATTTTCAAAATTTTTGAAAATTTAGTAAGTCGGAATGAATTAATATTTTAATCGGAATTTAAGTGGTTTAGTTGAAATCAGAAATAAGGGGTAAACAAATCTTAGGAATTCCAATAGATAGGGTCGTCCACTACCTTAGCAATTTCGAGGACGAAATTATTTTAAGTGGGGAAGAATGTAATGACCCGGATATTTGACGGTGTAATAATTAACTTATTTAATTATTTAAATAACAAATATATTATTTAATCGACGACGTTAGAACATATAATTATATTATAATTAAAATCGAGCTTGAAATGGCGCTGCAGTTCGTAATTTGGCGATTCGAACTTTAACTGAGTGTACAGGACTCGTTTTAAATCGGATTTCTGTGAAACAAGAAACGTGTGGAGCTGGTGGAGTATATCTTTCTAGTGGAAGAGAAAAATCAGGATTTCGTCGTGTAGATTTTGATTCACGTCCAAATCAAATTTTGAAATAGTCGTTGTAGAATCGTTTATCGACCGTATCGGTTTATTCGAAATAACTAGAGATCGGGTTTGAATTTAGAGAAGGTTCTTTTGGGAAATAGCGATAATTTAATTTTTAGAATTTTACTGTAATTTTTAATTAATTAAATTAGCAACTTTTTATTTGGAGTATTTTGCACCATGTAATCAACATTTTGAGGTTTCAAAATACGAGTCCAACTACCGATATTATTATATTTCTGGGATCGTGGCGCTTTACTGAATACAACGGTATTCTTATTCCTGTCCGTACGTAAGTGGAATTTCATGAAAAAGGGGCACGTCATCATTTAGTTTTAATATAAAAATATATATGAATCATGTCTCCCTTAAACTTCATCGGAACATTTCTATGATTAAATTCATGACCACGCAACCCTTGTCTCAACCACACATTCTTTCTGGGTAAAAATACAAGCCACGAAGTATCGGTTAATAAAATAATATAAAAGCTTTACCTATATAATACATTTTTCTCAGCAGCTTAACCTAAAAACACTTTCCCACTTTCATAGAAACAAATCGAGCCGCCACAAAACATAGAAAACGAGCGAAACACTCGTTGGAAATTCATGCGAAAACCAAACAAAAATTGAATTAAAAACAAAAGGGGATTGGCTGTTGATCTTCAACGAGGAGTTTCGGTGAGGGAGTCTTCTTGTTCGAAGCTGAAAAGGGGACGTTCGTGTTTGAATGGAGGGACGTTGCGGAGTTGAAGACAGTGGGCAGGTGGTTGCGCCACGACTGATGGCGTCAGGGGGAAGTCAGTGTTCGGAGTTGCGAATCAGTGGAGGTTTGTAGAAAAGGGTGAGAACAAAACTGTGTCTGCGAGAAGGGTTGATAGCTTTGTTGGGTTCAGTTTAGTGGTCAGTGAAGGCATGGTGCGACTGGAAGCATGCATGCGGATTTGTGTGTATATAGAAGGGACGGGCTGTGTATAATATTGTATGCGGAGAAAGATGAAAAAGCTAAAGGGGGCATGCGGGTCTGAGATAATACCATGGGCCGTGAGCCAATATAAAGGAAGGAGGCCCAGGTTTGTAAAAGAGGAAAGGAAAAAAAAAGGGCTGTGTTGAAATGCCGGTTGGTTTAAAGGAAGAAAGCTGGCGTAAATTTTTTGTTAAGGAGCGTATGTGTTTAAGTTTTATTATCAGTACAAGAAAAGAAAAGAAAAATATCATACGCAAGTATTATCACGAAGAAATGGCAAGACGCTGTTAATTTTTCATGGAGAAGATGACAATGACCGGTTTAAAGATGTGGAGGAGGATACGGATATTATTTTTCTTTTTGATGAAAAAAGAAAAGGATCGTCGAGGCGCGCGTTACGCGATGAAGCTGTTCTGAAGCAGATGGGCGCTCGTTGAATTATTAGCAAAATAAAACACTGGATTCGGATCTATCAACTAACGCAAATCGTTATTTAACGGTTAATGCGCCAATGTGAGTAAAACTCACTAACTCTCCTCAATTTATATTTTTATATAAATTGTTCTTTATTTATTGACCGCTGTATATTGATTGTTAAACTGGACTGTTAAATAGATTTGATTGAAAACGTAGTTATAGTTAATCTATGTACTGTTAATCAAATATGGTTCTGTACAGCAGGATATTTCATTTCAAAATGAAATATGATATATTGTGTAACATCTGTGGATGCAGGGAGACAGGTTGGAGGAATCCGACTGGGTTCCTCAACAATTATTTTACTGTTTTCATATATTGTGATATATGTTGTGATTTATAATCTGTTATTGATTATGGATGTTAGAACGATATTGATCATCGTTGTTTGATATTTTGAATATCATAAGAAACCCTGGGATGGAAAAAGGAATATTTCAATGTATTTTGAAATAAAGGAATTTTATAAAATCAACCGATTTTATAAAAGGAAACAATTTGAAAATAGAGTATTTATAAAACGAACACGGTTTTATAAAAGGAAGTATTTATAAAACAAATAGAGTTTTATAAAAGGGGTATTTATTTAGAAAATAAATAGAATTGAAAAGGAGAATATTTATTTAGAAAATAAATAGGAATAAGGAATATTTATTTAGAAGACAAATAAACCGTTGTAAATAGGAAATATTTGTAACGGTAAATAGAAGTTGTAAATAGGAAATATTTGTAACGGTAAATAGAAGTTGTAAATAGGAAATATTTGTAACGGTAAATAGAAGTTGTAAATAGGAAATATTTGTAACGGTAAATAGAAGTTGTAAATAGGAAATATTTGTAACGGTAAATAGAAGTTGTAAATAGGAAATATTTGTAATGGTAAATAGAAGTTGTAAAAAGGAAATAGTTGTAACGGAAAACGTAGTTTATCAAAAGGAGTTAATCAAACGTAGTTAATCAACTAGGAGTTAATCAAACGTAGTTTATCAAAAGGGGTTAATCGAATATAGAAATTTAGAAGTGAAGTTAAACAAAAATTAGAAACTGACTAGAGATTAGTAAGTTGAATAGTTTTCTGAGTATCGATCTGATGTTGGTTTCGGCCTTCGGGGTTTATACTTAGAGAATTGTTCTCTTACTAGTTTACAGTTAGGGACTAATAGTTGTGGAATGATAGTGATGCGTAAATGAGGATTGGAAATGTTTTCCAATGTTGAAAATGTATATTTTCTAGTTTTAGAAAATAAGGAAATATGAATATATATGTATATATATATGATTGATGATTGGATCGATAATTCCATTTGGAATTAAGATCGTTGTTTGTACACCGACATATTTTCATTTGATAGTTAAATCACAGACTATCAAAGTTTTGACCATTTTACGTTGTTAATATGGAGAGACCGGTTGGATTATTATCCGAAGAACCACTCCGTATCGACATAAGCGTTGTGATCAAATACGATGAAGAAATTGAAGACGGAGTAAAGTGCAAGGGCTGTCCTGTTTACAGAATAGTGCCTTCGGTTTCGTTCAGTCCCAGAACGAACGTATATGGACGAATGTCTGACAGAGTATTTCCAATGATCGAATGGGTTGGACTGTACAAATATATATGGTGGCCAACGGATTTATTCCCTTCGCATAATATCCAGAATCTATTTGTGCAGATCCAACTAAATGATTAACGGATCTGATAATGTGGCATTCAAAGTGATCGTGTTATAAATGAATGGAAAGTAAGCATAGCTTCTAGCCTCACATCCGGTAAATGACAGAAATCGGGCAGGCAGCATGGCTATGTAGGTCGCACCTATTAGGGTGTATAATCACCTATCTAGAGAATATTCATTTGCTTCTTAAATCTATCAATGCTGTCCCATATATATATACGGGAACGGTTGCTGATCCCAAACGTTGGTGATGTACATTCGATATACTCAAGCGAAATGAGTGGTCAGTCATGTGTGGCTGAGTTGCAAGATGTTCTTGTTGAACTCCAGTGTATCGTTCCTAGAGTACACTGATTGGAAGGTGGTTCCATACCTTGTCATAGTTGGAAACCCAATCATCCAATACGCACCTGCGGTTTTGATTGTATACTATATATGTAGAACGTGAGATGTAAGCGTTTCTACTAGACTGATATCTATTTGTATTTAGACATTATCATAATATCAGAATGATATTGCTTTTCAAAGATGTTTGGATTCTCATAAGGGAAAAACCCGTTCCGTATTCACGGCGTGGTCTTATGAGATATCATATACCTGTTTAAATGATTTGAGTTTACTCACACCAGTCACATGACTGACCCGGAGTTTATTTGTTTTGTTTTCCCTAAACTCTTGGGTGCATAAATTTGTACGGGCAGTCAAGTAGTCAGGATTTACAGATGCACTTGGAGAGCTTGGAGCAGGAGGCTTCAGCAGTCGATAGCTATTATTTATTCTGCTGTGATGTTATATGTTGTACTCTGAAAATGGTATGTATAAACAGTTATAACTTTGTATTTCAAAAGTTATGTTATATTTTATTCGTTCCGCTGTGAGATTCGTGTTACTCTAATGATGATGTTCTTCTTCTTCTTCTATTCTACTAGTTCTATCTTATCTATCCTCACCCTCTATCTTCTTTCTATTAGTTTCTTGAATTTCTAGTGCAATTTGGGGTTGGACTTGTGTTATTTAGTCAGCTCAAATTGGTCTGGATTTTCGGGTCACTACAGTTGCTTCCAATTAGGGTGTATTGTCACCTGATCTAGAGTTTCATTTACTTCTTTAATCTATTCGATGCTGTCCCATTCGGGAAACAATTTCTGATCCCAATCGTTGGTGATATACATTCGATACACTCAAGCGAAATGAGTGGTCGGTCATGTGTGGCCGGGTTGCAAGATGTTCTTATTGAACCCAGTGTATTCCTATCTAGAGGTACACTATCGAAAGGTGGTTCCGTACCTTGTCATAGTTGGTAATCCATTATCCAATAAGTGCTCATGGTTTTGATTGTATACTATGTATGCTGAACGTGAGATGAAAGCATTTCTGCTAGATGATTATTATATTGTTGTTGATAGACACTATTATAATATCAATGAGTTATGATATAAATATTATCGTTTCTTTCAAAATGATTTGAAAGTTAAATCAAATTGATTTGGATTCTCATAAGGGAAAAACCTGTTCCGCTATGCAGAGTGGTCTTATGAGATATCGTTTAATTGCTCAAACTGCTTTTAAATTATTTTACTCATACCAGTCCCATGACTGACCCAGAGTTTATTTTGTTTCGTTTTCCCTAAGCTCTTGGGTGCCCAAATTTGTATGGGCAGTCAAGTAGTCATGATTTTACAGATATACTTAGAGAGCTTGGAGCAGGAGGCTTCAACATTTTTATAGCTATTGTTTATTTCCGCTGTGTTGTAAGTGTTATACTCTGATAATGTTACTGTATACATATACTGATTTTATTTCAAAGTTATGTATCTATTATATATTGTTCGCTCCGCTGTGAGATTCGTGTTTACTCTGATTTTGTATGTTCTTCTTCTTATATTCTAAGTTTCTATGTTACCTATTCTCACCCTCTAATTTCTTTCATGGGCTATATGGTATTTCTGATGCTTGATAGTTGACATTAGGTTATATGTCGATTACTCAGGATCGCGAAAATCCGGGTCGTTACAGCGGTATCAGAGCTTAAGGTTAAGTAATTACCTTGGCTCTGTGGCGTGACTCAATAGAGATAGGGTTAGCAATACCCTAGATTGAGTTTGAGTGTATATAAATGATTTTATATTGTGGAGGTTTATTGATCGAGTTGTTTATGGGTTCTGGTTGATCAGTTTGATCTACTGTATCAGTAGGGGTTTATAAACACTTGAATACGATGAACCGACATGGTATGTTTTGGAAGGAGGGTAAATGAAACAATTTTACCCAAAATATATTTTGTTATAAAAGGAATCTATATATTGGAATTATTATAATATATCAGATGTGTTGGTTGTTATTGTAATCGAATGAGATTATAAAATTGAAATGGTTATATAAATAACCGATCAGAAATCATATAAGAGAAACATATGAAATCAGATAAATTAAATCTGAATTTAAATCAGAATTGGAATTAAAATTCGGAAAACATGAGAAGTGTTTGCAAATGGATTTGAATTAAGTATATAAGAATTTTAAAATCCTGGGAGATTTTAAATTGTTTTACAAGCACTGTAAATGGTATTTTGAAATGTATTTCAAAATAGAAGTGTTTAGAAATGGTTTTGAAAGTGATATAGTATTGAACTCACTTCGATAGCTGGGAAATAACCTTGATGATGAATCGCGACATCATAAGTGTTCATTTTCGAGTTGCTAATTGACAGATTACTACCAAAGATTTGTTTTGTGAAAAGCAAGTTGTTTTGAATCCTAAAAAAGATTGTTTGGTTTTTAAGAAAAACAAAGCTGTTTAAAACTCTCAGGAGGTGACTGTTTGAATTAAAACCAAATTAAGCAGAAATTTAGGAAAGCAAATTGAATTAAATCCAGTTAAGTGCAAATTGAATTGAAATAGAATGATATCCAGAAAAATTGTATTCTTGGATAAAATTGGACCCATGTGAATTGAGTTGATTTTTGAAATAAAAATCAGAATTGAATTATGTGATAAAGATAAATGATTAGAGAAATTAACCAGTTAATGAAATATGTGGGTGTAACTTAATGAGGTTAAGTATATTGGGTTGGTTAAGAGTTTGAAACTGAGAATGGAACTCGAGTTTGAAATAAAATTCGACTTGGATATAAGCCAATAGCTGTGTTGAACAGATATTGATTGGAAATTGGTTGAGATGACATTGGTATATGTTGAATTGATAGCAAGTGAAAGTGATAAACTTGATATGCCCAACAAAAAGGTACAAGTTTATATTTGGTATAAGCATGAGATTTATGAGCCTGTGTGGCAAGCCGCTTGGCTGTTTGATTTTCTTTTGGGTTGGAGATGGACTAGAGAAGCGAGTCGTAGTTGTACCGATTGAGTCGTACAAAGGAGGTGCTGGCAAAAAAATTCGAAAATTTCGGGTGTTAGAAAATTTTCGTAAATAGAAATGAATAAATATTTTAATTGAAATTAATTGATTCAGTTAAAAATGGAGTTAATAAGTAAACAAATAAATTTTTACCAGTCAATAGGGTTTGTTTTCTACCCTAGCAATTTCGAGGAAAAAATTATTTAAGGGGGGAAGAATGTAATGTCCCGTATTTTTACGGTATAATAATTAATTTATTTAGTTATTTGAATATTGGTTTGGTAATTTAAAATGAGTAGAATTTAAATATTTAGATTTATTTAATTAAAATAAATAATTGAGTAACATATTTAATTCCACAATAATCGGAAATAACAAAATTAACAGTATTGTGTGAATTGGGCAATTTAAAATATATAATTCAGTTTGGAATTGAATTTGAATAACGAATATATTATTTAAACGAAGTTTGAACGTAGAATTATAATATAATTATAATCGAGCTCGAAATGGCGCGGCAGTTCGTAATTTGGCGATTCGAACTTCAACTGAATATACAGAATCCGTTTGAAGCCAGAATTCTGTGAAATAAGAAACGTTCAGAGCTGGTGAGGTATATTTTTCTAGTGGAAGAGAAAAATCGGGATTTCGTCGTGTAGATTTTGAGTTATGTTCAAATCAAATTTTCAAATAGTCGCTATGGAATTCATATATAATTTATAACGATATATAAAAGGAATTTCATTATAAATCGAATATCGATTTAATCGGGGTTTGAAATATCGAGTTAGAAATTCATATAGGATTATTCTAGAGCTGTATGATATCCTATTGTGAATATAAACGATAATATAAATTTATTTATATTAAATTTAATTATTTTTAAATATATAAATATTTAAAAAGGGTTTATTTAGAGCTTTAAAAATAGCCAGTTTTGCAAACGAACTCCGTTTTCGATGAAACTAATTTTTATTGGATCTGTAATGTCAAATTATTGTTAGATTTCAAGTTTCGTGATTTTTGAAGTCAGTATGTCGCTGTACCGAATTTTAATGTGAAAAACAGTCGATATTTTCACGGTTAAAAATGCGTTGTGTGAGCAAACGGAGTCAGAATTTGATGAAACCGGTTTCGTTGGGTCTGTAATGTCGAACTGTATCTGCATGTCCATTTTTATCAAAATTGGGTATTGTATGTGATCATACGAGATTTTAAAAGGGCAAATGCAAATAGCAGTAACTATGTAAATTAATATAAAAATTTGATAAAGCCTCTAATGGAAGCCAAAACTACCCTTTAAATACACCATCCCATTTTCTAACTCTAAACCATTTTTTTACTTCTTTGGTCAATGGCAGAATAAGCCGCCATCTTCCATCATTAAAACGCGAGCTTGAAAAATCCATAACATATCAAAATCAGTTCTTATAAATTCCAAAATCTATATGTTTGAGTTCATTTCTGATAGAGCTTCACTTTCTGTTTCTGGTTTTCATGGGAATATGGGTTCGTTGTACCCCCACATCGTGAGCCTAGGGCTTTAATTTTTGACCGATCTAAGGGGTTTTGCTTCATTTGGATGTTCTAGTTGTGAATGTAGTAGAAAGTTGTAGAATTTGTGAAATTATGGTGGAAATTAGGGTCAAAATAGTTCACGAGTTTACTGTAGAGAGTGGTTTAGGGTTCACGACGGATTCCGATGTGGGGGTGCGGTTTTATCCTGAATGGTATGGGGAGGAAGAGGACGTGAATAGAGAATTTTTGGTGATTTTTGTTTGATTTTAAATGGTAGAGGGAAGGTGGGGTTTGGGACGGAAGTTGGGAAATGGCTTTTGATTTTTGGAGCAACTTATTTCTCTGAGGGAGGAAGATGATTGCGCGGTGTCCAGGTTGAAGCCGGGTTGGATTTTTATCATGAGGATGGGCCAAGTCTATATGATAAAGCCAAGATAACTAATAATTTTGGTTTAATTTAAAATTAAACAGTATAGAAATTTGTATAAATCATATCTCGATCATATTGTATCAGAATTTCGAACAGTCAGTCACATTGGTATCGTATGGACGGACACTACATACGGGAACTGACTGGAAGTGAATGGGAGCTCGATACAATTTATTGCAAAATAAAACATCCGTTTGAATCGAAGATAGTTAATCGTTATTCAACGATAACTGTCCAATGTGAGTAAAACTCACCAACTCTATCAGTTCATATTTTTATAACTTATATTTAGAATTGGTAAATGATGATTGATATATTTGTGTTGATTTCTTGATTGAATTGCTGATTGATTGGTTGAAAATATAAATATAATTATATATATAAATCATTGATCAAATATTGATTCTGTTTATCATAATATTTCATATTGAAATGAAATTAATGTTATTTATACCGTTTAACATTTGAGATGTGGGGAAACAGGTTGGAGGGATCCAACTGGATTCCTCAATATTTATAATGCTGTTCTTTTCATATATTGTAATATATGATGTGATATATAATTTGTTGTTAATTACATGTGTTGGAATGATATCGATCATTGTTATTTGGTATTTTAAATACCGTAAGAATACTGGGATGTAGAAAGGGAATTTTCAAAGCGTATATTGAAAATAAAAGAAATATTTATTTAGAAAACAAATAGAATTGAAGAGAAATATTTATTTGTTAAATAAATAGAATTGAAAAAGAAATATTTATTTGTTAAATAAATAGGATTGAAAAGGAAATATTTGTTGAATAAATAGAAAGATAAAAGGAATTTATCAAATATAGTTTATTCGAAAGGAGTTATCGAATATAGTTTATTCGAAAGGAGTTATCGAATATTAGTTATTCGAAAGGAGTTATCAAATATAATTTGTTCGAAAGGAGTTATCGAATATTAATTATTCGAAAGAAGTTAACGAATATAGTTTATTAGAATAGAGTTATCGTATATTAGTTATTCAAAATGAGTTATCGATATAGTTTATTCGAAAGGAGTTATCGAATATTAGTTATTCGAAAGGTGTTATCGAATATAGTTTATTCGAAAGGAGTTATCGAATATATTTCATTCGAAAGGAGTTAATCGAATATAGTTTATTCGAAATGAGTTAATCGAATATAGTTTATTCGAAAGGAGTTAACTGATAAGAGTTAATTGATTAGAGTTAATCAAATAGAGTAAATTAATTAGAGTTAATCAAGTAGAGTTAATCCAATAGAGTTAATCAAATAGAGTTAATAAAATAGAGTTAATCAAATAGAGCCAATTGATAAAAGTTAATCGATTAGAGTTAATCGAATAGAGTTAATTGAATAGAGTTAATCGAATATTGCTATTCAAAGAGAGATTATCGAATATAGTTTATTCGAAGGAAAGAGTTATCAAATAGAGATTTATTCAAAAGAGAGTTACGCAAGGAAGTTTATTAAAGGTTTAAAAGGTGAACCTTTTCTGTTTCGAAGTTAGAAATGTTGTTCAGTTAAGGTCTGAGAGGTAGTTATACCCCAACTTGATTGGCTTCTTTTTAACTAAGGGATGGTTAAGGTTCGGTAGTGAAGGTTGGTTAAGGAAATTTAGTTAATAAGTGTAATAAGTTGAGTTAGCATAGCGATGTTTTATTTAAACATCTGTTTAAATCCCATGAAGGAACTTTGGAAAAGTTTTCCAAATAAGAAATCAGAAATGTTTTCTAATATAGAAACAAAGAAATAAGAGTGAATAGGGAAATGTTTTCCAATGAGTAATAACATATATATTCTAAATTTAGAAAATAAGAATTTACGAATATATGGAAACAGGAATAGGGAAATGGATAATTGGATGACAAATTAAATTAAAGAGACTCGGTGTTGATTGATGATTTGCTCGGTAAGATTTCCATTTGGAAATACGACCATTGTTTGCACATATGTTTTTCTTCGTTAGTTAACTCACCGACTACGTAGTTTTGACCATTTTTCCGTTGTCAATACAGAGAGACCGGGATCAGATTCATTATCTGAAAACCATTCTGTATGGGGTTAGCGTTGCGATCAAATATGATGAAGAAAATCGAAGACGGAGTTATGCAAGGGTTGTTTTGTTTACAGAATAGTGCCTTCGGTTTGTCTAGTCCTAGGACAACCTGTATGGAAGAATGTATGACATAGTATATTTAATGGATCACATAAGTTGTTCTCTTCAAATGTATGTACGTTTGGTGGGGAGGAATTTGTTCCTCTTAGCTGTATACCCGTTGTACTTTTGGGGAAATCAATTTGTGATTTGGCGGGTATGACGATGTGACATTCAAAGCGAATAATTATGTGATCCGTCAGAGATAAGCGTGGCCTCTAGCCTCACAACTGGGAAATGACAAAAATCGGGCAGGCATCATGGCTAAGTGGGTACTTTCCAATTAGGGTGTATTGTCACCTGATCTAGAGTTTCATTTACTTCTTTAATCTATTCAATGTTGTTCCATTCGGGAAACGGTTGTTGATCCCAACCGTTGGTGATACACATTCAATACACTCAAGCGAAATGAGTGGTCGGTTATGTGTGGCCGGGTTGCAAGATGTTCTTGTTGAACCCAGTGTATTCCTATCTAGAGGTACACTATCATAAGGTGGTTCCATACCTTGTCATAGTTGGTAATCCATTATCCAATAAGTGCTCGTGGTTTTGATTGTATACTATGTATGTAGAACGTGAGATGAAAGCGTTTCTGCTAGATGATTATTATATTGTGGTTGATAGACACTATTATAATATTAATGAGTTTTGATATAAAGATTATTGTTTCTTTCAAAATGATTTGAAAGTTAAATCAAATTGATTTGTATTCTCATAAGGGAAAAACTCGTTTCGTTATACGGCGTGGTCTTATGAGATATCGTTTAATTGCTCAAACTGTTTTTAAATTGTTTTACTCACACCAGTCCCATGACTGACCCAGAGTTTATTTTGTTTTGTTTTCCCTAAACTCTTGGGTGCCCAAATTTGCAGTCAAGTAGTCAGGATTTTACAAATATACTTGGAGAGCTTGGAGCAGGAGGCTTCTGCATTTATATAGCTATTGTTTATTTCCGCTGTGTTGTAAGTGTTATACTCTGATAATGTTACTGTATACATATACTGATTTTATTTCAAAGTTATGTATCTATTATATATTGTTCGTTCCGCTGTGAGATTCGTGTTTACTCTGATGTTGTATGTTCTTCTTCTTCTATTCTAAGTTTCTATCTTATCTATTCTCACCCTCTAATTTCTTTCATGGACTATCCGGTATTTCCGATGCTTGATAGTCGACATTGGGTTATATGTCGATTACTCAGGATCGCGAAAACCCGGGTCATTACAATCGATGTCCCAAAATAATCATAATACCGTTCCAAACATAGTTAGTACATATAAAAATATCAAAGTACCATAATCTCTCATAGCCAAAGTACCAAAAGAGCAAAAAGTATTGATAGGAAATACATGATAAAAGATAGAATGAGACTAAAATCCAACCACAATAGTCCAAAAGTAGCAACATACCAGTTTACATCTACTCTATCCACCTATTATGGGGAAAGTGAATGGGTCAGACGTATGTCTGGTAAATAAAAGCAAGGATAACAAGGAAATTAAATGCAATTGACAATATAGAGCGTACTTAGTATCTATGCACCTAAGATCACATGTCTAGGTCAACTTTATTATCTTGCATAGATCTTAGACCGATGACAAAAATGTCAATGGACTGACGACAAGAATGTCAATGGAATGACGACAAAAATGTCCAAAGACTAAGATATTAACAACAAGAATGTCCATAGACTAACAAGTAATGATAAGCATGACCACAGACAAGTCGTCTAGACTTTGGTATCTCTTGTACTATTTTAGCTCACTCTAGGCATAGAAATGAAGAACATGTATGTAAACTAGCACAGTGACTCATTATATGCACTTGTACTCCATATTTCCATCCTGATGGAAAACACATCTTACGGATCCAATGGAGCCACAGTCTTAACTCTTGCCGATAGTAAGCAACGCCTTGTTTTCAAAATATGTCGTTCGACTATACGGTCCCGTCCTTACAGGCTCATGGAAATGCCTAGGATAAGCAAACTTTCCGATTTTGACACCTGAAAAAAAACCGGTGACTCGATCTTGTGCACACTTTTAGCAACGAAAGTTGCCTACCTTAAAGCTCTCTGCATCCAACGTATGATACAGAAAGCAAACTAAATTCCCTGTCTCGGATTAAATCAAATATATATATATTAATGCTTAATTTTCAATATATATATATATATATATTAATGCTTGTTTGCCTCATCTAAAAGAACACAAACACAAGGTTTCTACATCTATGGCTCAATGCCTTAAACATTCTACTAAGTCACAATATTTTTTGTCAATCTATCTATGGTAATCTTAAGGTCAATTGCCTACAATCTAGATTTTTTGTGTTTTACGTGATTTATAACTGAATTTCATTTAATTCTTTTTTTGGCAAGACCAATCAGTTTTTATAGTGGACCGTCAACTTTTCATCACAATAAGTAGTTGATACAGTAAGAGAGAGGATATAGGTTGATTGTCTATCTATGGAAAAACGGTTTTGAAAGTAGGACGACCACTTAACCTCCAGCATCCCACATAGGGTGAAAAGATCATACGGGAAAGCTCACTTACTGTCTCACATAAAAACCACAGAGGTGCATATCAGTTGCACTCAATAAACCCAAATCAAAAGGGTTGCCAAAGACAATCCCAATTAATCCTAAAATACAAAAAATAACACCTGAATTACATGGAAAAACAACCAAAAAGGGTGCATAGTAAAATGATAGAATCAGAACACCCTTTGCTAAACCCAAAGCCAAAAATTGCACAATGATCAATATCCAAAGCCTAAAATTCCAAATTTAGCAAAGAGTTGCACCGCCCAGACTAGAGAGACGACTGATTGGATCAAACCTCTGTCGATAGGCAATCACTGAGGTTAGGAAGCAAGGTTGAGAAAGCTTCTAAAGGAGTAACAATAGAAACAAGTCCAGGAAAACAAGTGGATATCACTTTAGAAACTCAAGAGCAAATTAACTCACTACACAGAACTCTTACTGCAAAATAGCATAGTAGTAACAACAACAAGATTATAAGGAAGCATGCTATTGGAGCAACGTTCGCATTAACCTAAAATAAACACCCAAGCAACCCAAAAATGACCTAAAATAAATTGCAAGCTTTCGAGCAGAACTCGTACCAAAAGATACTCCAAAACTCAATAATTTTTTGTGATGTAGTGTAGATAGAGGGATAAGGAAGGAAACATCAGGTGGTTACAGAGAAGCTCGACAGCCAAACCCTAAATACATTGTTTGATCTAGAAAAGTAGATTTGAAACTAAGAAGTGTCGGATAAAAGGAAGGGTGCAAGCAGGGGATAGAGACAATAATAGGAAAAGCTAGGTTTGGGAGAAAGAAGAGATGAAATGAATTTCAAGAAGTAGTCGAGGATGATGAAAAATGGGAAGAGAAAGGCAGCAACAAGAAAACCTAGTCTCCGTTAATGCCTCCAGGCATTGTGTCACATTTAATTCTTTTTACTGGGAAAATTTATTTAGACACAAAATTTAGACATAATTAATGACACAAGTGATCTCTACCATTAGATCTACCCCTGAATTTCACCTCTCCATATAAGGACAAAAAGATCCAACAGTTGGGGCTTTGTGTCTCTCAATTTGTGTCTAATTTTGTGTTCAAATAGCTGCCTCTTTTTATTTGTTAAAAGATATTATAGTCAATTGTTACAAAATTAATCACTATGCTTTAACAAAAATGATATTTAATTATTACGCAGTCTAATCATCATATTTTACAACATCAGATTTTATCATTTCGCAATATAATCATTACACAATCTAGTCATTACATTTCTACAATATTAGATCTAATCATTACATCGTCAATTCTTTCCATTTTCATAATAATAAAACTAATCATTTCATTGTCCCAATGCTTAGGTTTCAGCGTTAAATCAAATTCTAACATGCCAATCTAAGGATTTATAACTTGTGTATGTTAAATGTAATTAGAATAAAAGATCTAGTATTTCAAAATTGGAATCTATAAATTTGACAAGGTAAATCCATGATTTATAGTCTAATCAGAGAGAGTAGAGCTAAATCAATTTAATGTAATTAACATGTTAAATCTGTGCTCACTCACCTCAATTGTAAAAGCTCAACTCTTGCGACGTGTAAATAAATGAACCTTATTACAATAAGAGAGCTTGAATTTGAATAATTTTTTTGAAGTAAATTTCAAAATGATTATATTTCATATGAAAAAGATTTCGCCATAACAAACGAAATTAATAAATTCATTCTAAGCGATTTATTAGAGCTGAATAAATAATTTTAATTCAATACGAATTATTCTTAGTATGCATAATATCAAATATGTGTAGTAGAGGGAAAATTTTAATTTATCATATAGAGAACGATGAATTATTATTTTAAATTTTTTAATTAATTTGTTGTAATTTGCAAAATGGGATATGAATCAATTTTGTACTAAATTGAAAATCCGAGAACTAAAAGTTCAAAGATGACCACATTAGAAATTAGCAAAAGTTAAATTAAGTTGAGTTCATAACTACTTCAGGGCCCTTGTGGCAAACAAAAGCAAAAGGGCTTTTGCTTATTTTAAAGTCCTTTTGCTTTAAGAAAGAAAAAAAAGTATATTTGGTAAGCTTTTGACTTACAAGTCAAAATTGAAAAAAAAAGTTTCAAAAGTTCAAATCTGAAATTTTAAAAAATTAAATTATAAAAATACGAATTTGAAATTTTAAAGATTAAAATTTTCAGATTTGAAATTTTAAAGCTCAAATTTTGGAAATTTACAATTTAACACTTAAAATTTTAAATTTTAACTTTGAATCTTGAAATTTAAATATTGAACTTTGAATTTTTTTGAAAAGTTGTAATATTAAAATATGAAATTTTGGAACTTTAAATTTTGAAAATTTGACGTTTGAAATTTTAAATTTAATATGAAAATTCTGCAATCTTGTAAATTTTGAATATTTAAAATTTGAAATTTTCAAGTTCTAATTTTGAAATTTGTAATTTGATTTTTTTTTTTGGCATTTTTTCACATAAAAAAGCGACTTGTGTAAGTCAAAAAGCAAAAAAATGCTTTCAAAATAAGTTGAAAAGTGACTTTTAAAAGTTGGTATATTTTTGTTATCCATGTTGGCTTTTTACTTTTTTTGTAAGCAAAAAAGTAATTTATTTATTATCATCCAAATGGCCTCTCAGTTCTAAACCTATAATTACTCTCCATGCCTTTGAAAACTTCGCTCTCCTTCACGACTTAAGCCCAAAGCCTATTTTCTTTTTTGCATGTTCAAGAATTTATCAGTCCTTAACAAAATCTGAACCTACATCTTAACCATATCCCTTCTTTCAAAATCACAAACACGAGATTAATGTTTTTTGAAGCATGTCGTTGCTTCTTAGTTTTTAGAAGGGTGATATCGTCGACTATGTTGTCGGCTGCTCATTTGCGGGTGTCTAGCACCGTCGGATGTCAGCCGGTGAGAGAGCTATGATGGATGAAGTAGGGCTAAGGAAAAATCGTGCTTTTTTGGATGCTTAGGACTTGTTCACATTTATTTATGTCTCGGCTGCAACTACTGGTGGATTATAGAGGGTGGCGCTGGGTTGTGATGTTGGCTTATGAGATGGTGCAACCTTGTGGTTGAGCTAAGCTAGGGCTCTGCTGTGCTGAAGAGGACACAGTGACAGAATTGTTAGTTTGGTCTATGATAGGTGCAAGCACAATCATGGTTCGAGCGAATGGCTAGCAATAGTGAACATCAGATAGAGGAGGCATTGATGAAGATTAGAGGTGGAAATTAGACCCGACCCAATGGACCCGGACCCAACCCGACCGTTCTCGGTTCTAGGTGGATCGGGTTTTGTCGGGTCTAAAGTATACATTTCAAAATTCTAGACCCGACTCGACCCGATCTTCGGTTCAGGTCGGGTCGATTCGTGTTCGGTTGAATAATAACATTAAAAATACATTGAAATTTTTGGTCAGGTCTTTTGGGTCAGGTCTATGGCGGTCGGGTTTGATCGGGTCTTGATTGTATTTTTCATCACCTAGATCCGACCCAAGACCCATCGGGTTCGGGTCTTTTCGGATCGGGTCAGGTTTTTGGTTCTCGGTTGTAATTGCCAACCCTAATGAAGTTGAGGCAGTTTGAATGAGTGGTGGGATTTGCATACTAACCTACTTAAAGCCTTTAAAAAAAAACTAGAGGTAAACATGAAATACATAAACCAAAGTAAGAAACAGAATTAAAATAACTAATGATATAAGCAAGCCACAAGATGAGATCTGTTTTAGCCCAACCCCACAATTTCATGCATAATCCCTACATGGCATCAGACAACTAACAAGCCAATCATCTTTAGCATAACACCCCATGATCTTGAATTAGTGGAACCATGAATCAATATAGTTAATTCCATGTAACAATTTTTTTTCCAATAGAATCATCCGATATCAAGAACACGTATTCAACCATAACTTCTTCTAGTTTGTAAATTCCATGAAAACTAATTCTCTACCATTAAACTTACTGGCTCTTCCGGTACTAGTTAGAACTATGTCTGAATACTGATTACACGAAATCAATAAGCCTTATTTACACATTTTTCCAATCCTTCTTCACAAAATCATAAACTGGGTACACATGACTTTGATCACCGGTTAGATAATGTACGGTGGTATAATTGGAATTCTTCGTCTAACAATTGAATAGAAGATGATTTGAATAATGAACCCTTTTTTCTGTCTGAAATTAATCCCGAAAAATCGAACTTGAAGTTTTATGGGACATCCAATAAAATAATCCCCAAGTCATAAATATTCAGAACTAGAAATTGAGATTATGTCTCGTTGTAAATCGAATTAGAGGCCGCTTCATTTTTGCAAATCGAGATTCACATGATCAGTTTGAGAAGATGGGAAAAATTCAGCTTTGAGATATAGTAAATTAGAATCAATTATGCCAAATCACCAAGTCACCCGATGTCCTTATCTATAATCCATAATACGAGCAAAACGAATGAAATTCTTGCTGAGATTTAGCAAAGGCTGTTGTTGGGATGGACGGAAATCAGATGTGAACTGAGAAGCCATACCCCTATTTTCCCTTAGATCTCGAACATCGATTGAGAATGATTTTAAAGTCTACTAGAATTTGATAATTAAGAAAACGTAAATGGATGTTGATGACCCTGGTTAATTGTGACAAACAGGCCGCTTGGTAGGCGTCTCTTCCCAAGAGAGAGAAACCACCTCTTACACACTCTCTCTATTTATACGTATACATACATACATACATACATATAAATATATAGCAGTGTTCAACAACACTCTAAACAGTGAAACATCTCGTTATCACCTTGATTTTAACCACACATTAAATTTTAATAAGTTAGTGGGGATGAGAATAATTAGGGAAAGGAGAGAGAAGATAAATGGGTGATTGAAATCATAGGGCTAATGGGGTGCTGCACTGTTTGGAGTGGTATTAAACACTGGTTATATATATATATATATATAAGGAGTGTTCAATGGCACCCTAACTAGTGAGCACCCCATTTGCCCCTATATAAACCAATCATTTATATTAGAATAAGTGAGTGGGAGGTGAGAGAATGAGTGGAGGGAGAGAAAAACAGAATATGTGGTGGAAATCAGGGGGCATTTAGAGGTGATGCACTATTTGGGGTGCCATTGAATGCTTCAATGGCACCCCCAAATAGTGAATACCCATTTGCCCCCATATAAACCAAGCATTTATATTAGAATAACTGAGTGGAAGGTGAGAGAATGAGTGGAGGGAGAGAGAAACGGGATATGTGGTGGAAATCAGAGGGCATTTAGCGGTGTTTCACTATTTGGGGTGCCATTGAACGCTCGCCTACGCACACAGAGAGAGAGAGAGAGGTTACATGGCACCTATGTTTCCTGGCACCCCTTTTGCATTCGATTAATAGTCACTCATTTATAATTAAATAAGTTAGCCGGGAGGGGGGGGGGAGTTAGTGGGAAGAGAGATAAACGAGAGTATGTGATGGAAATTAATAAGGGTGCTCCACTATTTCGGTGCTCTTGATCATATGTATATATCATATTGATTATCATCGTATTTCTTGGTTGATTGGGTTATTTAGAATTAGATTGCTTACACAAATATGATTGACTATTATAATACATTATTTAATCAGAATATTTTTTTGTTAATTGAGACATGAAATATTAATTGCTATTTAGAATGAAAAATTGAGTTTATTAGACGTTAAAAATATATAAAAGATGTTTTTTATTTTTATTTCTAAATAACATAACTTGTTTTAAATTATTTCATTTACTTTATAATGCAAATTATTAATTTTGGATTTTTGATGGATTTTATTATCTTACAAATTGTTATGATATTTTACAATATAAATTATAGTGTATTTACGTATTTATAAGTTTTGGTTGTAGTTTAAATTATAAATAGGTTGAACCTAAATAGTATATTTTAAGTAAATATTAGCGTTTTAATTTATATTTTGGATGATCATATAAATAAGATCAATTAATTTGATTATAAAGATTTCATAAAGGGAATGTCTATACAGACATAGAAGTTTGACACAAATTAGCGTCTCAACCATTGGATTGCCCCTTGATTTCCACCCTTCATATAAGGATAAATTAATCATGTGACTGAGATTTTGTGTCCAATTTTTGTGTTCAAATAGCTACTCCCTTCATTAAATTTATTTGTTTAAATAAATCATTCATTTGAGAAGTTTATATTTTATTATAGTATGAAATATTTTCTATACAATACCTTGTTTGTTTTTATGTAAGGTTTTATTAATATTATGGCTCTTTTGGATTTGTGAAAGTATGTTATGAATGTTTATATATTTTAAATTTTGAATTATTCTTTAAGGAAGACTTAAAAATATATCGTTTCATTATTATTACACTTTAGAATCGTACTAGAAATTTATATACGATTTCTATATTTTTCGATTATTTAATTCCTATGTGAATTTTGAAATTGTTGATGATTCACTGTTGATATAACTTCGATCAATGATTTAGATATGACACGATGATGATATCTTTTATTAAATTTTAAAGTATTTATATTATATGTAATGAGGAATCTAAACGAATGATTTAGTGATACCGTTTGTTTTGAGACTTTTGGTAATACTTTCTTAACCATCCTTTGGACTACTTATATAGAATACTGAAGATTGAGTGTGCTATATGTAATAACCCGGAAATTCGAACCAATTTAAAAATTTTATTTTGGAAATTTTAATGAATTTCGAATATTTTAAATGAATTTATTTTAAATAATAATGACGAGAAATTTATTTTGAATAGAATTAGAACGTATATATTTATTTGAATCGACGTTAGAATATAAATATTTATTTTTAATTATAAAAGGAATAAGAAATGACGCGGTAGTTCGAAAATTCGATTTCAAATGAATGTGCAGGATTCAAAATAAACCGGATTTTAGCGAAACTAAAAATATTTGAATCTATTTGAGAATATCTTTCCAACAAATTCGAAAAATTGAAATTTCATAGCGGGAATAAAAAGTTATGCACATTTGAAAATTCAGAATAGTCGTTATGGAAAATATAACCCTTAAAAATGGAAATTTTGCAAACAACCTTCGTTTTCGACGAAATATATATAATATATTATATATATAATGGCCTGAATAGAACGCGCCACGCTGCGGCAGTTCGCGAATTTCGACCACTGACTTCGAACGGACATTACACGAGATCCGACCGTCGAATTCTCCAAAAACTGGAACCGTTGAGTTCGTATCGAAAAGAGCTTTCTAAGAATACAAGAGATTTGAATTCTAACGGTTGGATTTGGAATTATGTACAAATAAATTGGAAAAGGTCGCTGTAAGTGCAGTTTGATGGCCGTTTATGGAAATCGACTATACAGGCCTTGATAAAATTATTAAAAATATCAATAATTTGTGAAAAATCATAATAAATGATTTGGAAAGAATTGGGATGAAAAATTCCATATTTGAAAAGATAAAAATAGATTTTTATCGAAATGAACTAGTTTTGAATTAGAATAATAAATCCAATATTTTTAAAATAAACAAATTGGATTTGAAATGGTTTTAAAAATAACCAGGATTTCCAATATATGGATTGGAATGGATTTGAATCGAAATTGTCTTCGGAATATTTCGATGTTGGTTTTCGTGACTATACCAATATTGTTATGGAAATTTGAAAGATATATTTATATCATTATTTCCAATACGATATTTGTTGGTTGTAGTATTTGATATTGAATATAAGGCGATATATTTTCTCTTTAGAGCCTTGTATTTAATATCAAATGGGACTTGGGTTTGTCGTGAATGGTGTCTTCATTAACACTGTTTTTAAACCCAGTTGAGAAAAAGATTAAATCTTTTTTATTTAGATTTAATGAAGTATACCAATCAAATAATATTTAATTGGAATTGAATTGGAATTGATTTTTGGGTTTATCGTGAACGGTGTTTTAAATAACACTTGTTCTTTAACCCGATAATTAATGGAATGCGAATTGGGTTTATCGTGAACTGTGTTTTAACGACATTCGTTCTTTAACCCTATTTACAGTGAAATGAGATTTGGAATTTATAAATCTTTTATTATGATTTAAAGAGGAATTTCCAAAGTAAAGTTTTCTAATTTAACATATTAAATTGGAATTGAATGGAATTCGATTTGGCGATAATCGAAGTAAGCTTCTGTAGAGGAAGACGGTTAATATATATGGAATTTAAAAGGCCTAGTCGTTATTCCATTTATATTATCGGTTGGATATGGAAGTTTGTATCGATTATATATATCGATTTGTTTTCCATGAAGATTCCAGTGTCAATGGAATGTGATTTTGGGTTGTCGTGAATGGTATCTTTAATAATACTGTTCTTAGACCCAATGGAGTTAAGAAAATCAGAAACTAACTAGATAGTAGTTAAATTGAATGGTTTTCTAGGTATTGATCTGATGTTGGTTTCGGCCTCCGGGGTTAATACTTAGGTAATTGTTCACTTGCTAATTTACGGTTAAGGGCTGATATAATGGAATGTGATTTTGGGGTTTATCGTGACCGTGTTTAAATGACATTGGTTCTTTAACCTAGCTAAAAGACAGGTTATGATTTCCCAAGTTAAATAAACATTAATATTGATTTTGGGAAGATTAAAACCAAGTGGAGTTTTAATGAATCTTTAATTAGATTGAAATGATCGAGAATGGAGTATCACCAGTTTTGCTCCAGGCGATAGTTAAATCTTTAATTAGATTTGAACGTGAAATGGTAATTGAATTTGCCAATAACACCATGGTGTTAGATATGAAGTATTACTGGTTTTTCTTCATAAGATGAATAGGTTGGGATTGGGAAATTTAAAACAATTGATGACTTCGGTAAGGTTCGTTAATCCCGATTAGTTTGGATAAACCATAATTTGGTTTGAATTGATATTCAAAGGAAGATTAAAGAAAAAATTTAAAGAATTTTTCTTTGATAAAATTAATGGGAACCTTTCCCAAAGAATAAGAATATTTGAATTAAGGAATATTCTGGATTGGAATGAGGCGTATGTTGTGTTTTTATTGTACTTGTTTATTAGATACACGAGTTATTCAGAAAGACTGGTTTATCCCGTTTTGAATAACTGAATCGACGATGAGTCGACGATGAAGACGGTGGTAGAAGACCGGAGGTCTTCACATCGTTTGGATAATTATTGATGATCTTGATTGGGCTGTACACCCAAGAGGAGGGAATCAGTTGGTGATCGTCCAGACGTACTTGGAGATCGATGGATATGCGAGGAATAAGGTTCCTCCGGTTTCGTTCAGACCCAGAACGGACTTGTAAATGGATGTATGTCTGACATTGGATTTCATTCTGTGTGATTGATATACATCAGTTGCATAGCGTGAATTGCCTGTGTGGCATGCTGAGTTGCAAATGATCATGGCTTCTACTGAAAAGCAGAGTCTTGTGGTTGATGATCAAAGCACGACCTTTTTGGCGTAGCTTTGTGTAGCGTTAATTCGCGAGCCTCACACCCCGGTGAGAACCAGAAACAGGAGAGGACCTCAGGAAGGGCATGCTTTTCCTTCTAGCTAGGAGTGGTGTCAGCGTTTTACACGCCCTGGCATTTTACTTATGTGGATGAAGGATAGGAGGCGCCTCGGTTATATTGGTCGATCCGGGACCGATGGAGTCATTAGGCTCATTTACGCCCCATAGGGCGGGGAACGCAGTGTTCTGGCATTATAATCCACATCGGGTGGACCAACCCTGACGATCCATAGGGAAATTGCGGCTGTCCTGAGACATGGGCTAGATTGTCTCGAAGCGGTAAGGACGATCCCTTGCCTTGGTTCACAGATGTAAATCCAACTTCCAATACGTGACAATTGCTGTTTTGATTGTAGAGCCTAGTATTGGCGGCATGATATATGGTACCCATGCCATCTTGGATTGATACATTTATATTTGAAGTTGTTTATACACTATGCACTTATAATAGTATCAAATGATTTGTTTTAACGTACCAAGCATGTTTGGCTATTATAAGGAAAACCCTATTCCCCGGCTTGCGTTGCATTGTGTGATAGGACCTGGGTCTTATAATAGCTTCATTTTTCCAAAAAGCATTGCGCTTTTTTGTTATATGCACTGGTATTCTTAGGAGGAAACCCGTTCTGTGTTATACGGCGTGGTCCCTTGATATAGCTTATTTAAAGTAAAGCTTTAAATAACTGTTTTAGTTCTCACACCGGTCACATGACTGACCTGGAGTTTATTGTTTTAACCTAAACTCTGGGTGCCCCTATTTTCGACACGGGCAGCTAGTAGTTTTGGTTTTGCAGATTTATATTCACAGGATCTTGGTTTACAGCTGGAATGATATTCGGAAAGCTCTGTATCCGTATATTATTTTCAGTTGTGTTTTGTATTATTTTTCCGCTGCAGTAATGTAATTTAAATCTCTGATATTTATCGAATGTGTAATATTTATTCATACTCTGTAATATTCTTGTATTCTGATGGAATTGTTGTAATAAGCAATGGAATGTTCTTTTGTTTATGTTTTGATTCGTCTTGTTCTCAAAGCAATCCAGTTCCTTCACGGGGAAGTTCGCGTCATTTCAATGTGGTATCAGAGCTTTGGTTTACAAAGCTCGGAGAACAAGGCACATTAGAACCATACGAAAGAATTCATCAGAGATTGGATTAGTAATATCCAATAAGAATGACTCGTTAGAGATGGGATCAATAGTATCCTAGAATGAGTGTGAAGAGTATATTTTTAAAATGAAAACGAATTTTGTTTTCAAAATTTACACCTTATTCAACGTATTTGAATATTTATTTGTACTGAATTTGGACAATCCAATATATAAAGTTTTGCATATACGTCTGATCCACGAATATTCGAAGTTTTAATATACTGGATAGATATCGAATCACACTCTAGTCGCCCGGAGATGACATTGATGATAGCAGCTGCATCATCAGTGGATATATGTTCGAGTTTCGAAAGTGGGATTTTTATATGATTTCAATTGACTGGTGTGAGAACCAAAATATAATTAGAATATATTGTTGTGATTTGGCATCAAAAATCTGATTTTTGGACTATGTATCAAAGTTACGAATTTGAAAAGCTAATCAACTGATTGATTGATAGTTGTGTTGTATGATTATTCATTTAAACCAACATGTGAATGAAAGGTGAATTAGGCCAAATTGAATCAAATGTTGAGGTGAATTGAAAATTGTTTGAAATTGCATGCATATACATGTGTATCCATTGAACAGGTCATAGCAGGGATGCTAAGCAGAGGAATAAAATTGTTTGCCCGACAAATAGGTACATGTTTATTGTATTTCTTGGGTTTTGGATGATTCTATGAGCCGATTGGCTAGACGTTTGGCTGTTTCTTTTTCTTTTTGGATTGGAGAGGCCTGTATGGCAATTTCGGGATTTTCCCAGTGCTCCCGTGCAGAAGAAGTTATGGCGAAATTTTTCGAAAATTTAGGGTGTTAGCCATATTTTTGAAGAATTTGAAAAGCTCTTAGAAACTGCAAAGTTGAAGAATTTAAGCCATAATGAAAATAATGAAAGTTGAGTTGATTGTAAAACAACTTTCAGCTTCGTTTCTTTTTGGGGACGAAAAGTTTTAAGTGAGGGAGATTGTAATAACCTGGAAATTCGAACCAATTTAAATTTTTTATTTTGGCAATTTTATTGAATTTTGAATATTTAAAATGAATTTACTTTAAATAATAACGACAAGAAATTTATTTTGAATAGAATTAGAACGTATATATTTATTTGAATTGACGTTAGAATATAAATATTTATTTTTAATTATAAAAGAATTGGAAATGGCACGGTAGTTCGAAAATTCGATTTGAAATATCAAATGAATGTACAGGATTCAAAATAAACTGGATTTTAGCAAAACCAAAAATATTGGAATTTACTTGAGAATATCTTTCCAACGAATCCGAAAAATTAAAATTTCATAGCAGGAATAAAAAGTTATGCCCAGTTGAAAATTGAAAATAGTCGCTATGGAAAATATAGCCCTTAAAAATGGAAATTTTGCAAACGAACTTCGTTTTCGACAAAATATATTATAATATATACATATATATATAATGGCCTGAAGAGTACGCGCCGCACTGCGGCAGTTCCCGAATTTCGACCATTGACTTCGAACGAACATTACGGGAGATTCGACCATCGGATTCTCCTAAAACTGGAACCGTTGGATTCATATCGAAAAGAGCATTCTAACAAATACAAGAGATTTGAAATCTAACGTTTGTATTTGGAATTATGTCCAAATAAAATTTGGAAAAGGTCGCTGTAAGTGCAGTTCGATGGCCGTTTATGGAAATCGACTGTACAGGCCTTGATAAAATTATTAAAAATATCAATAATTTGTGAAAAATCATAATAAATGATTTGTAAAGAATTAGGATGAAAAATTCCATATTTGAAAAGATAAAAATAGATTTTTATCGAAATGAACTAGTTTTGAATTAGAATAATAAATCCAATATTTTTAAAATAAATAAATTGAATTTGAAATGGTTTTAAAAATAACCAGGATTTCCAATATATGGATTGGAATGAATTTGAATTGAAACTGTCTTCGGAATATTTCGATGTTGGATTTCGTGACTATACCGATATTTTTATGGAATTTTGAAAGATATATTTATATCGTTATTTCCAATACGATATTTGTTGGTTGTAGTATTTGATATTGAATATAAGCTGATATATTTTCTATTCAGAGCCTTGTATTTAATATCAAATAGGATTATGGTTTGTCGTGAATGGTGTCTTCATTAACACTGTTTTTAAACCCAGTTGAGAAAAAGATTAAATCTTTTTATTTGGATTTAATGAAGTATACCAATTAAATAATATTTAATTGGAATTGATTTTTGGGTTTATTGTGAACGGTGTTTTAAATATCACTTGTTCTTTAACCCGATAATTAATGGAATGTGAATTGGGCTTATCGTGAACTGTGTTTTAACGACATTCGTTCTTTAACCCGATTTATAGTGAAATGAGATTTGGAATTTATAAATCTTTTGTTAAGATATAAAGAAGATTTTCGAAAGTAAAGTTTTCTAATTTAACATATTAAATTGGAATTGAATGGAATTCGATTTGGCGATAATCGAAGTAAGCTTCTGTAGAGGAAGACGGTCAATATATATGAAATTTAAATGGCCTAGTCGTTATTCCATTTATATTATCGATTGGATATGGAAGTTTGTATCGATTATATTTATCGATTTGTTTTCCATGAAGATTCCAGTGTCAATGGAATGTGATTTTGGGTTGTCGTGAATGGTATCTTTAATAATACTGTTCTTAGACCCAACGGAGTTAAGAGAATCAGAAACTAACTAGAGATTACTTAAGTTGAATGGTTTTTTGGGTATTGATCTGATGTTGGTTTCGGCCTTCGGGGTTAATACTTAGGGAATTGTTCACTTGCTAATTTACGGTTAAGGGCTGATAGAATGGAATGTGAGTTTGGGGTTTATCGTGAACCGTTTTTAAATGACATTGGTTCTTTAACCCTGTTAAAAGACAGGTTATGATTTCCCAAGTTAAATAATCATAAATATTGATTTTGGGAAGATTAAAACCAAGTGGGGTTTTAATGAATCTTTAATTACATTGAAATGATGGAGAATGGAGTATCACCAGTTTTGCTCCATGCGACAGTTAAATCTTTAGTTAGATCTGAACGTGAAATGGTAATTGAATTTGTGGATAACACCGTGGTGTTAGATATGAAGTATTACCAGTTTTGCTTCATGGGATGAATAGGTTGGGATTGGGAAATTTAAAACAATTGATTACTTCGGTAAGGTTCGTTAATCCCGACTAGTTTGGATAAACCATAATTTGGTTTGAATTGATATTTAAAGGAAGATTAAAGAATAAATTTAAAGAATTTTTCTTTGATAAAATTAATGGGAACCTTTCCCAAAGAATAAGAATATTTGAATAAAGGAATATTCTGGATTGGAATGAGGCATATGTTGTGCTTTTATAGCACTTGTTTATTATATACGCGAGTTATTCAGAAAGACCGGGTTTATCCCCTTTTGAATAACTGAATCGACGATGAGTCGGCGATGAAGACGGTGATTGTGACGGCCCGCCCCGCACCAACCGACATTTACTCCTAAGGTGCGCTATACACATGTCCAGTTAGCACGGAACGGGTCGCCAGAAGGGAAAAAGGAAGAAGGAAATGAACATACAAAGAACCTGTAGAATGTCTCACAGCGCATAGAACAAAATATAATAGTAACATACTTGACATAAAACAGGAGAGACAGTGCATAAGCTGAAAATCAGAACTAAACATCATAACAGCGGAAATTCAGAATACAGCTTATTACAACATTCAAACTGTCTCAAAGCAAAACAAGATGAAGGAGGTACACTACTAATGCCCAAGTAGCGACCACCAACGACACAGGGAGAATGTGTATATATATATAATACGTGGAAGCCTCCTGCCCGCCTCCGAATCAGCTACTCGCGCACCACCAGCTAACCTGTCTCTAGTCTGCTCGTGTGAGCACCCAGAGTAATAAGAGGAGACATAAAACTCTGGGTCAGACATAAAGCCTGGTATGAGCGATAAGCATCTAAAGTGAGTAATAACAGGTAGACTAAAACATACCTGAACCTGGACCTGCAACCAAAGAGTTAGCACTACATACTGTACAACACTCTAAGGTATCACATCAATCAATATAAAGATACGGAGGTGGGGGAGGTGTGCATGTCATATTGATGGCAAACAATCAAACATAGCATCCATCCTCACATCTCTCACTCAGTGCGTAAAGTATACGATATTCACCACTTCGATCACCCAACATACCTTGCTATGATCACTTTGCCCCATGAAGTCATAAATGACTTCACTGCACTGATAACATAGCCACAAATCCTTCGCTATGTCCACTTTGCCCCATGGAGTCTCAAGAACCCCACTGTACTGGCTCATAGCCTTACTAATCCTTACTATGTCCACTTGCCCCATGGAGTTATTCACCCCATCTGCGCTGGCTCATAGTCTTATTACGCATCACCTTGCCCCTCAGGTCATAATGACCCTACTGCACTGATAACGTAGTCTTGCTACCATCACTTTGCCCCTCAGGTCATAATGACCCTACTGCACTGATAAGTAGCCCATCATTCTTAGTGGTGAATCGAAGTTATGAACGTCGACAACTCCTTAGCACACGTCCCGCAGCAAAGTCCAACCGTGAAGTGAACTCATTGGTTCCCAACTGGTTTCGGGATCCTGAGCTCTAACTTCCATTTGGACTACCTTTGCATCTCGGGTTATTGGTCATCCCCAGATCGGATCGGATCGGGTCGCCTTCAGCATTCATCATTGGATCGGGTCGCGCCTCCTACGTCGGATCGGGTCGCACTCCCCATCGTCTCGTGAATGCAGTCTCCATCGAATCGGGTCTCCACTTCTGGTCGGATCGTGAATACCCCATATGGATCGGATCGCGCTCCTCCGTCGTCTCGTTGTGCATCGGATCGTGGATGTTGCCTTCCTCTTAGTCGGATCGTGATACGAAGCACGAGTGGATCGGATCGGGTCATAATGCTCATTGGCGATCTGGGTCGGAGTACTTCAATTTGGGCACGGTGCTGCATCGATTCGCTTCGTGGGCCTTGCGCAGTCGGTTCGGTTCGGAGGAGGTGACTCGACTCGTGGTGATGTCCCACGATCCCCTAGGGCGATCCGATCGTCCCTCAACCCCCTATGCGATCCGAACCCCTGCACCTTGTCCAGCGAGCTGTTTACGCCCCTCGACGGCGTTTTCGACCATTCCAACTATTCTAAACAGTCACAAAGCATTTCATACAGTCATAGCAACATACATAATCAATCACCAACATCAAAACATCAATATGATAGGTAAAAAGGGATCAAACATACCCAAAATCCCAAACTTCCCCTTAAGCATATTTAGGTGAAACTAATGATAAGATTATCAAAACTTAACCAAACGGAACCAAATTTCTAACAGAGGTTTAAAATATCATCCCGAATTTTATAAACATTTTTCCAGAATTTTATCATGTTTAAATTCGCTAATTAACACTAATCAACCCTAATTAGCCATAATTAGTGCAAAACTAAGCAAATCACTCACCTTAGCCACAAAATAAACTAAGATCTGAAATAATCCTCTGATTTGATGCGAATTTCAATACCAAACAGCAGCTCCTTTGTTGATTTGGTGAAGATCCTCCTTGATTAGGGGTTGCTAAGCCAAATCCTTAACCTAAAGGTGATTTGGAGGTGATTTAGAGGTTGGAGGCCATTTTTAGGGTTCCTTGGTGATAAGTGGAGGCTAGAAAACTGAAGTGGAATGATTCTCCATCTCATTTCAGCCCTCCCATAACCCTAATCCCGAAATGGGTTATGGGCCTACTCACTAATCACCCGATTTGGCCCGGTTAAGCAGTTTTTCACCCTCCAAACCTTGTTTCAGCCATATCTCCCAAACGGTAAGTCCGTTTGGCTAATGCGACCACTCTACGGAAAGAGAAACCATCAAAAGAATCAAATGGAAGTGGTTTCAGGTCAAAATTCCTTTCCTACCAAAAGTTATGGCCAAAACAGTACCAACTAGGGGCAAAATGGTCATTTAAAAATCGACAAAAATCATAAGCATGGGAAATGACTCTGATAGATGTTTTCCCAAAGTTACATGACCATACGACTTCACATGGGAAAGAAATAAATATTCTACAATCCTATGATGTGTAGAATACGGGTCATTACACTCTCCCCCCCTTAAGAAATTTCGCCCCCGAAATTCCCTAATCCAAACATACACACAGATTCCCGCATGCCTATCAATCATAAAGCAACAATCAAACATGCAAACAAGCAAAGCAAGTCTATCCTAGCATGCGGAAGACTAAATTGCAAAGTAAATCTTACCAGGCAAAGAGTTCTGGATAAGCCTTCCTAATGCTCTCCTCTGTCTCCCAAGTACAATCATTCTCGTCCTCGCCCCACTGAACCTTGACTAGCTTCACCGACTTCCTTCGAAGTTGCTTCGTATCGTGCCCCACAATACGAATCGGCTTGCGGTCCCCAACCGCCTCGGGTTCTACCTCGAAGTCCTCTAACTGATCAGGTGAAATAGTCACATCTGAGTCGTGAACGAACTTTCTCAGTTGGGAAACATGAAATACATCGTGAACTCCCGCCATCTTCTCCGGTAAGCCAACTCTATATGCCAAATTCCCGACTAATTCAAGAACAGGGAATGGGCCAACAAATCTTGGTGCTAACTTGCCTCTCCTGCCAAATCGAATCACGCTCTTCAACGGAGAGATCTTGACAAACACCAAGTCACCAACGGAGAATTTCAAATCTCTTCTCCTCTTATCAGCATAACTCTTCTGCCTATCTTGGGCAGCTTTCATTCGTTGCTGAATGATCTTGATCTTGTCCGAAGTTTCTCTCACCACATCTGGTCCAAGCACAAACTTCTCGCCAGTCTCTATCCAACATGATGGTGAGTTGCACGGTCTTCCGTACAAAGCTTCATATGGAGCCATACCGATACTGGATTGGTAGCTATTATTATATGCAAACTCTACTAGATGCAAATGATCATCCCATGATCCACTAAAATCCAATATACAAGCTCTCAAGAGATCTTCCAATATACGATTCACCCTCTCCGTCTGACCGTCAGTCTGAGGATGATATGCGGTACTGAGATGTAATCTTGACCCTAGAGCCTCTTGTAAGCTCTTCCAAAACCCACTAGTGAACAACGGGTCTCGGTCACTCACAATGCTTTTGGGTACTCCATGAAATCTCACTACCCACTTCATATACAATTCTGCCAACTTGGCTGCCGTCCTGGTCGATTTGACTGGTATAAATCTTGCGCTCTTAGTCAATCGATCCACAATTACCCAAATGCTATCATATCCCGATCTAGTCCTTGGTAAGCCATCTATGAAATCCATCGAAACTTGCTCCCATTTCCATTCGGGAATTTCTAATGGTTGTAACAACCCACTAGGCTTCTTTTGCTCGGCTTTAACTAGCTGGCAATTCATGCATTTTGATATAAACTTCCCAACGTCTCTTTTCATCCCTTCCCAGTAGTAAGTCTGTCTCATGTCTCGATACATCTTATTACCACCAGGATGTATAGTCAGTTTTGAGTGATGACATTCTCTAAGCACTTCATCCCTCAAACCATTTACGTTGGGCACAACTAGTCTCCCATTCTTTCGAAGCCATCCATCCCGATCAAGCCCATACACATTCATCTCCTCATCGATACCCATCTCTAACTTGGAGATGATTTCCAATAGGTTAGGATCGTCCCTCTGATTAGAACCAATCCGCTCTATCAAAGTGGGTCTGATCGTCAAACTAGCTAGTATAACTGGATCCAATTCGCACCTTGGTCTGAAATCAAAACCCGCAATATACTCCAGTTGCTTCCATTCAAGAAACATTGCCTCTAAGCTGGCATGTCTCCTACTCAAGGCATCGGCTACCGCATTACCCTTCCCAGGTGTGTATGCGATATCAAAATCATACGAAGCCAAGAACTCTAACCATCTCTGCTGACGGAGATTCAGATCTTTCTGAGAGAAGAGATACTTTAACGATTTGTGATCGGTAAACATCTCAAATCTTTCTCCCAAGAGATAGTGTCTCCACATCTTCAGCGCAAATACAATCGCTGCCAATTCCAAATCATGGGCAGGGTACTTCTTCTCATGCGGCTTTAGCTGTCGACTAGCATAAGCTACAACCCTACCTCCTTGCATCAATACAGCACCCAGTCCGGTACCACAAGCATCCGTGTATACCGTCATCTCTTCATTCCCCTTAGGAATGACTAGCACTGGCGCACGCGTCAACCTCTCCTTTAGACTTTTGAAGGCATCCTCACACACTCCGTCCAAGACGAAGGACTGATTCTTCTTAGTCAACTGAGTCAACGGTGCTGCAATCTTGGAGAAGTCCTGGATAAACTTACGGTAATATCCGGCTAATCCCAAGAAACTTCTTACATCTGTAGCATTCTTGGGCGTAGGCCAATCCTGTACCGTAGCCACCTTCGCAGGGTCCACGGCAATACCACACTCTGAAACAACATGACCCAAGAATCTCACTTCCCTTCTCCAAAAATGACACTTAGAGAATTTCGCTTTCAATTGGTGTTTCCTCAATACCTCCATCACTATCCTCAAGTGCCCCTTGTGTTCCTCCTCTGTCCTTGAATATACAAGGATATCATCCACGAACACAAGAACAAACTTATTCAACTGATCTCTGAATACTCGATTCATAAGATCCACAAAATAGGCTGGTGCATTGGTCAACCCAAACGGCATGACCAACCACTCATAAAATCCAGACGGCGTCCTAAATGCCGTTTTCGGAACACTCTCATCCGCTACTCGAAGCTGATGAAATCCTGTCGCGAGGTCCAACTGGGAGAACACTGTTGCTCCTTCCAGCTGATCAAACAAATCATCTATCCGCGGTAGAGGATACTTATTCTTCCTCGTCACCTTATTCAACTCGCGATAGTCCACACACAAACGAAGGGAACCATCTGCCTTAGTGGCAAATACAACTGGTGCTCTCCACTCGGAGACACTCCTTCTAATCAATCCCTTCTTCAAAAGATTGCTGACTTGCACCCCGAGCTCTCGCTGCTCCCTTGGTGCCATACGACGAAGTGGCATCACTATAGGTCTGGCATCTTTCACTAAATCAATACGGAACTCAATCTCTCGGTGTGGTGGAAGCCCGGTCACCTCCTCGAAGACGTCCGGATACTGGCCAACCACGGGCACATCTGACAACTCATCCTGCGGGATGTCGAGGGAATTTACAAAACTAGCCATAACCCCATCACTAGGTAGGCTACCAAACACTACCCTCCGCCCATCATCCGCCCTCACTGTCACCAAAAAGCCCTCACAGTCTACCACCACCCCGTATCTTTGGAGCCAATCGACTCCCAATATAATGCCATACCCAGTAAAGCCCAAAACAAAGCAATCACATACAAACATACATCCATGACTCGATAAGACCAAATTCCTGCAAATCATACTAAGGCTGGTCGAACCACCAATCGGGTTCGTCACAACTAATGGTCTATCGACTATCTCGGGTTCCAGTCCCAACCTATCTACCAGGTCACTAGATATGAAGGAACGGGAAGCCCCAGTATCAAACAAAACTCGAACTGGTATATCATAAATAGAAAGCATACCTTGAATAACAACATTCTTTCCTTTCTCCGCCGCAGTTGGGGCATTCGACGAAGAAGGAATAGCATCAAGAGCATATGCTTTCACAATCTGCTTCTCCTTAAGAGGTTGCGGACACTTATCTTTCTGATGTCCCACTTGACCACAGTTGTAGCACTTCCTTTCCGCTGGCTTGGCCCGACATTCTTTAGCGTAATGGCCTTTCTTTCCACAGCTGAAGCACTCAACATCCTTCTTGCTCTTTTTCTGGCCACCTTTAGATTGGTCCTGCTTCCTCTTATTCTGAGGGCTATTCTTGCCTCCACCGCCCGCTTGCGACTTTGGCCCTTCTGCAGATGCAGCCTCAGTCTTTGACTTAGGGTAAAGGCTCTCTGATCTCAAAGCTTTCCCCATGATCGATTCAAAAGTCTCATCGATGTGGTTAATGAGCCTCTCCCCCAAGTACCCATCCAAACCAGTAATGAACTTCTCATTCTTCTTCTCAGGAGTGTCGATAAGAGACAGTCCATACTTCGACAAAGTGTCGAACTCAGCAATATAATCAGAAACTGCCCTTCCGTTCTGCTTGAGTTCCAAGAACCTCTTAAACAACACCGATTTCTGGGCAGCTGGGATAAACTTCTCGCTAAAGCGAGCCTTGAACTGAACCCAAGTAACTTGGTCCTCTGGAGTAGCTGTTCTGATAGCATTCCACCAATTCATTGCTCGTCCTTGCAGTTGGCGAGACGCTAGCCTTCTCGTCATCGCATCCTCAAGACCCAAGTCATCAAAGATACGGTCGCAGTTATCCATCCAATCTTGAACATCTGTGGCCGACTCCGTTCCGTGGAACGGCTTTCCACCAAGATTAGTGTAATCTTTGCACAACTTGGCAAAATCGACCCTAGGCGCCTGCACTACTGGGCCAACACCAGCTCCGGGATTGGGAACTGCCCCTTGCACTTCTCTAAGCATGTCTCTCATGAGGTTGGTAAACATCGCCCTCATGTCAGCGGCATTCCCATTATTGGCCCCTCTACCGGTACCTCTAACATGTCGGCTCATCGTCAATCTGAAAAAGAAAAACGATTAACGACCCCATAGTGGTACTAGTGCAGTGCAACTTCATTCTTATACTACTACTAATAGTATATATATACATAGCTTTTGAAAATCAAAGTAATCACAAATACGCGCTCTCATACACGTACTAACTCTCCCTAGTGTCTTTCCCTAGGTTAACTACGCAACCTAGAGCTCTGATACGAAGTGTGACGGCCCGCCCTGCACCAACCGACATTTACTCCTAAGGTGCGCTATACACATGTCCAGTTAGCACGGAACGGGTCGCCAGAAGGGAAAAAGGAAGAAGGAAATGAACATACAAAGAACCTGTAGAATGTCTCACAGCGCATAGAACAAAATATAATAGTAACATACTTGACATAAAACAGGAGAGACAGTGCATAAGCTGAAAATCAGAACTAAACATCATAACAGCGGAAATTCAGAATACAGCTTATTACAACATTCAAACTGTCTCAAAGCAAAACAAGATGAAGGAGGTACACTACTAATGCCCAAGTAGCGACCACCAACGACACAGGGAGAATGTGTATATATATATAATATGTGGAAGCCTCCTGCCCGCCTCCGAATCAGCTACTCGCGCACCACCAGCTAACCTGTCTCTAGTCTGCTCGTGTGAGCACCCAGAGTAATAAGAGGAGACATAAAACTCTGGGTCAGACATAAAGCCTGGTATGAGCGATAAGCATCTAAAGTGAGTAATAACAGGTAGACTAAAACAAACCTGAACCTGGACCTGCAACCAAAGAGTTAGCACTACATACTGTACAACACTCTAAGGTATCACATCAATCAATATAAAGATACGGAGGTGGGGGAGGTGTGCATGTCATATTGATGGCAAACAATCAAACATAGCATCCATCCTCACATCTCTCACTCAGTGCGTAAAGTATATGATATTCACCACTTCGATCACCCAACATACCTTGCTATGATCACTTTGCCCCATGAAGTCATAAATGACTTCACTGCACTGATAACATAGCCACAAATCCTTCGCTATGTCCACTTTGCCCCATGGAGTCTCAAGAACCCCACTGCACTGGCTCATAGCCTTACTAATCCTTACTATGTCCACTTGCCCCATGGAGTTATTCACCCCATCTGCGCTGGCTCATAGTCTTATTACGCATCACCTTGCCCCTCAGGTCATAATGACCCTACTGCACTGATAACGTAGTCTTGCTACCATCACTTTGCCCCTCAGGTCATAATGACCCTACTGCACTGATAAGTAGCCCATCATTCTTAGTGGTGAATCGAAGTTATGAACGTCGACAACTCCTTAGCACACGTCCCGCAGCAAAGTCCAACCGTGAAGTGAACTCATTGGTTCCCAACTGGTTCTGGGATCCTGAGCTCTAACTTCCATTTGGACTACCTTTGCATCTCGGGTTATTGGTCATCCCCAGATCGGATCGGATCGGGTCGCCTTCAGCATTCATCATTGGATCGGGTCGCGCCTCCTACGTCGGATCGGGTCGCACTCCCCATCGTCTCGTGAATGCAGTCTCCATCGAATCGGGTCTCCACTTCTGGTCGGATCGTGAATACCCCATATGGATCGGATCGCGCTCCTCCGTCGTCTCGTTGTGCATCGGATCGTGGATGTTGCCTTCCTCTTAGTCGGATCGTGATACGAAGCACGAGTGGATCGGATCGGGTCGTAATGCTCATTGGCGATCCGGGTCGGAGTACTTCAATTTGGGCACGGTGCTGCATCGATTCGCTTCGTGGGCCTTGCGCAGTCGGTTCGGTTCGGAGGAGGTGACTCGACTCGTGGTGATGTCCCACGATCCCCTAGGGCGATCCGACCGTCCCTCAACCCCCTATGCGATCCGAACCCCTGCACCTTGTCCAGCGAGCTGTTTACGCCCCTCGACGGCGTTTTCGACCATTCCAACTATTCTAAACAGTCACAAAGCATTTCATACAGTCATAGCAACATACATAATCAACCACCAACATCAAAACATCAATATGATAGGTAAAAAGGGATCAAACATACCCAAAATCCCAAACTTCCCCTTAAGCATATTTAGGTGAAACTAATGATAAGATTATCAAAACTTAACCAAACGGAACCAAATTTCTAACAGAGGTTTAAAATATCATCCCGAATTTTATAAACATTTTTCCAGAATTTTATCATGTTTAAATTCGCTAATTAACACTAATCAACCCTAATTAGCCATAATTAGTGCAAAACTAAGCAAATCACTCACCTTAGCCACAAAATAAACTAAGATCTGAAATAATCCTCTGATTTGATGCGAATTTCAATACCAAACAGCAGCTCCTTTGTTGATTTGGTGAAGATCCTCCTTGATTAGGGGTTGCTAAGCCAAATCCTTAACCTAAAGGTGATCTGGAGGTGATTTAGAGGTTGGAGGCCATTTTTAGGGTTCCTTGGTGATAAGTGGAGGCTAGAAAACTGAAGTGGAATGATTCTCCATCTCATTTCAGCCCTCCCATAACCCTAATCCCGAAATGGGTTATGGGCCTACTCACTAATCACCCGATTTGGCCCGGTTAAGCAGTTTTTCACCCTCCAAACCTTGTTTCAGCCATATCTCCCAAACGGTAAGTCCGTTTGGCTAATGCGATCACTCTACGGAAAGAGAAACCATCAAACGAATCAAATGGAAGTGGTTTCAGGTCAAAATTCCTTTCCTACCAAAAGTTATGGCCAAAACAGTACCAACTAGGGGCAAAATGGTCATTTAAAAATCGACAAAAATCATAAGCATGGGAAATGACTCTGATAGATGTTTTCCCAAAGTTACATGACCATACGACTTCACATGGGAAAGAAATAAATATTCTACAATCCTATGATGTGTAGAATACGGGTCATTACAGTGATAGACTACCGGAGGTTTTCACATCGCTTGGATAATTACTGATGATCTTGATTGGGCTGTACACCCAAGAGGAGGGAAGCAGTTGGTGATCGTCCATACGTACTTGGAGATCGATGGATATGCGAGGAATAAGGTTCCTCCGGTTTCGTTTAGACCCAGAACGAACTTGTAAATGGATGTGTGTCTGACATTGGATTTCATTCTGTGTGACTGATATGCATCGATTGCATAGCGCGAATTGCCTGTGTGGCATGCTGAGATGCAAATGATCAAGGCTTCTGTTGAAAAGCAGAGTCTTGTGGTTGATGATCAAAGCACGACCTTTGTGGCGTAGCTTTGTGTAGCGTTAATTCTCGAGCCTCACACCCCGATGTGAACCAGAAACGGGAAAGGACCTCAGGGAGGGCATGCGTTTCCTTCTAGCTAGGAGTGGTGTCAGCGTTTTACACGCCTTGGCATTTTACTTATGTGGATGATGGATAGGAGGCACCTCGGTTATATTGGTCGATCCGGGACCGATGGAGTCATTTGGCTCATTTACGCCCCATAGGGCAGGGAAACGCAGTGTTCAGGCATTATAATCCACATCGGGTGGAACGACCCTGACGATCCATGAGGCAGTTGCGACTGTTCCAGGGACATGGGCTAGATTGTCTCGAAGCGGTAAGGACGATCCCTTGCCTTGGTTCACAGATGGGAATCCAACTTCCAATACGTGACAATTGAGGTTTTGATTGTAGAGCCTAGTATTGGCGACATGATATATGGTACCCATGCCGTCTAGGATTGATACATTTATATTTGAAGTTGTTTATACACAATGCACTTATAATAGTATCAAATGATTTGTTTTAACGTACCAAGCATGTTTGGCTATTATAAGGGAAAACCCTTTCCCCCGGCTTGCTTTGCATTGTGTGATAGGACCTGGGTCTTATAATAGCTTCATTTTTCCAAAAAGCATTGCATGTTTTGTTATATACACTAGTATTCTTGGGAGGAAACTCGTTCCGTGTTATACGGTGTGGTCCCTTGATATATCAAATTTAAAGTAAAGTTTTAAATAACTGTTTTAGTTCTCACACCAGTCACATGACTGACCTGGAGTTTATTGTTTTAACCTAAACTCTGGGTGCCCCTATTTTCGACACGGGCAGCTAGTAGTTTTGGTTTTGCAGATTTATATTCACATGATCCTGGTTTACAGCTGGAATGATATTCGAAAAGCTCTGTATCTGTATATTCTTTTTCTTTTCAGTTGTGTTTTGTATTATTTTTCCGCTGTAGTAATATAACTTAAAACTCTGATATTTATCGAATGTGTAATATTTATTCATACTCTGTAATATTCTTGTATTCTGATGGAATTGTTGTAATAAGCAATGAAATGTTCTTTTGTTTGTGTTTTGATTCGTCTTGTTCTCAAAGCAATCCGGACTTTCCTTCATGGGGAATTTCGGGTCGTTTCACTATATGAGCACTAAATAAATGGAATAGTAACATGTAGTGGCATGGGTCACCGACGTGTTATTAATTCTGTTATTTGTTGCTCATAGTTTATACTTAATATGAGGATAGCGACAACAATATTCACTGTAGTGAATATATATAGTAGTCATTTATCTATTATATTATATGAAAGGACAATCTTCGTCTAGAGACCTTTCAATTTCATTTCTATTAAAAACACAATATGTGGACATGTGTTAACAGAAATAGATCCAAGGTGGAAAAGTGAGTTTAAACATGCACGCCTCTTGGTTTTCTACAGTAACTTGTCTTCCATCAACCACTATAGACATCCACAATCGGAAAACTCCTCAACTAATGTTAAAAAGTTATAACTCCAAGTATGTGACCATTTCCATCCTTACTCCTCATTCAGAATGTTCTTCTTTCCTTAATTTAAGGGAGAATTTTCATATAAACCCTTTAATTTATTTACCATTTCAAACTCAAAAATAAATTAAGGTTATAAATATATTAATTATTGTAACAATATGGCTTTTCATTTTCTATTTTGCATACTCAAAAATATCTTACACCATCATTTTTCGATTTTATTTTCCAATCTTACCTTCACTTCTCTAACTTCCATTTCTAATTTCTTCAGCTCATTAGCATCCTCCATTTTCAATTCTTCCTTTTCTTCCATTTTCTCATATTTTACTTATCAATTCTCTTTTCCTTTAAATACAAATGAAAAGTCCACTGCATTCATTGATTGAGATTCTTCTAGCTATGGTTATAGAGGTAGAATTTCCTCTTCCTCCATTCAAAGCATCCACCATGGTTTGCAATGATCTATGCCAATTCATCTTATAAGAATTAGTTATACTTATTATGAAAATTACTACATAAACTAAAAGTACATTTAGCCTTCGATAACTTATCAGTTTCATAGAATCATCATAAAAATAATCAAGTTGTAAGAAAGGTTTTATTCAAAATTTTAATATGTTTCATTTCTGATTGTGAATGTAGGTAATTTGTTCATTGAAAAGCCAAAATAAAGAAACTTGAAGAAATTTTATCTTATTTTGGAATTTTTAACAATTAGGTTAAAGGGCTTCTTTTTGTAGGTTAATTAGTTTTAAGGACGACACTTCTTAATAATAAGTTTTAAGGACAATTTTGCACGAAAAAGATAAAAGCGATTATCTTTCTAAGTTATGCAATAAAAAAATAAAAGCGGTTATCTTTCTAAATTATACCGTAAAAAGATAAAAGCGGTTATCTTTATTTCTGTATAACGTAAAAGGATAACTGCTTTTATTTTTTTGCAAAATTTTCCTTAAAACTAATTCCTCATTTCAAACATTTTTGATATACACAAACCCTTAGGTTTTCCCAAATGCATATGTTTTCTCTCTACGTTTATCTTTCAAAGTTTTATTCCAATATCATGAAATCCTAGCCGCTCTTTTCTATCCGTTCTATTAGAAAAAAATTATACATTTAATTCTGGTATTAAATTTTCTTTAATCACTCTCGCCTCATATCTTTGATTCTCTCTGATCTACATGTGATATTTTCATTTAACCTTTCATGTTCCTTTTAATTTATCTCTAAAAGATAAAAGAACTTAATTACAAAAATTGACGATGAAATATGCATTTGTTTTGTAGTCTCTGTTTTTTCTTCATTTATTATTTCATTTAATAGTGTATTATCTATGACAAGCTACTAAAAGGTTATTCAAGTATTCGTTTAATTTTTAATCACATTTTTTCCTTCTTTTGTAGTACAATTATTTTTGTTCATCATTTCAAGCATGTTCTTCAAGAAAAATAATGGATCATAAAGATAAATGTTTACTATTTCAGGCGATGTAGAACGCAGAAAGCTAAGTTGTGCCCTAATTTGTTATATTATTATTTTAATATTCATTGATAAATCTTCAAGTATTTTTTATGTATATATTTCTGAAATTTTGATGTATTCCATGTGGTTTTGTTGTTATAGGTCTGGAACATTCTCGGTGGGTTTTTTTCAATGCTTTCTGGTCCATTTTACTACCTATTTTTTTTGGTAAATGTTTATTTGATAATTGGATTAGAATTTGATACGTCTAAATATGCACTTCTTTATATAGCTGTGATATTAATTTATTTTATTGATAGATCAATGGCAATAAATATTTGTAACAACAATTAAGAACACTAATTTGTATTTATTCCACGTTACAAAGAAAATTCATAACTTATACCAAAGATAGATTTAGTTCAGAATTTGCTTTTTTTTTGCAACAAAATTTTGATTGTTTAGAATATTAAAATTTTACTTAACTAAATTTTTTCCTCATTCATTCTTAGCTCATATCAGTAGTTCTCTTTGATATAGAATTGTTATTTTGATTTAATCCCTGATGTTTCTTTTGTTTTTTCTAAAATTCTAAAGAGTTTAATTACAAAATTTAATGGTTGAAACATGCTTGGGAAACATTAGAAGCCAGGCTAATTATTTCACCTAATGTGTTATATTCTATATAAAATAACGAGCGTCACGGCTCACGCTTCACGCGTGATGAAGGCATGCGCGGAGCGCGTGATAACGGCACGTGCTCCGCGCATGGACTGTTATTGACTCATTATTCAACGGTCAACGCATACAAAAATAAAGTTTTAAAAAGAAAAAAATCTAAGATCAATGATATAAATCTAAGATCAATGCAAGTTCAATTTATGCTCAGAGTTTGTGAGTAATCTTAACATTCGTCATCATGAAACAGTAAGAAAAACATATAATTAGAGTGTCAAATGTTCAGAATCTCAATTGCTTCTTTTGGACAAATGTGGCTTTTAGTCCTCAATGACAACCAATCCAGAGGAGTATTTCTTAGTCCTCAAAGATATCAATATATTGGAACCAATTCCAATTAAAGAAAAAAGATATGAAGAAATCTTTCTGTGAGCCAGTAGAAGAAGATACTACAGCTCCAGCCATCCTTTTTGACTCCTTAAGTGAGTAGATGAAAGTATTTGCTGCTTTCGACCTAGTCCATCGCTGATTTTGAACTCTGCAAAATTAAATGTCCGACGTAGAAGGAAAGAGAAGCGCCAAAAAATTTTGCTGGAAAAAAACAAAGAGAACACCAGGCAAAAATCCAAACAACAATGAAGCTTCAGTGTTAAAAAACACGGCGTAAGACAAACATATCTTAACAGTATAAAGTATATCATCAAGGTATGAAAAGTACCTGAGTTATGGTGGTAGGTGCTGCAGTACTAATTTGAATAAGAAAAATATTTGTAAATAAGACACTACATATGTTTATATATAATAACTTACCAAAAGAAAAGTTTTTATGACGTACGCAATCTAACCTGAAGCTTGAAACCATAACAGTAATGGCCAAGAGAAGTGAACAATAAAGATTAGCGAAAATGAAGAGAGAAGTGGGGATTACAATTGGTTTTTGAAGGGTGATAAGATAGTCTATTGTGCTATTTTTATGGAGATTTGAGTAACCGAGAAAGAAAAAGTCAAAAAATAAATACTTCCTTATTTTTATAGGGATTCAGCCAACCTTCCTTTATTAGCATATTTAGAGGATTTTGTTTAATTTGGCTGAATTTCCTTTATTTTTGTTGAGAACATGGAAATGGACAATGAAGGAAATTAAATGCTTTCCATTTTAATTTCACAATGTTAATACATCAAATCCCAAATACAATTTAATAATTATCCATATACGTTTTATAAGGTATTAAATCTGATTTGATTAATAAACAACAAAACCTAGCATGTATTTCAAATCTTTAATTCAAGTAAACTGAATAAATGGAAAATTTTCTTAATTTATTGCGAGAAAAAATAATAAATATATTGAGCTAAAGGGCATATTTGAAAATGCTTATTTAAAATCAGCATATAAATCAATTTCCTTTATTTTTGTGGATAATGTGGAAATGGATGATGAAGGAAATTAAACGCTTTCCATTTTAATTTGAAAATGCTAATACATCAAATCCTAAATACAATTTAATAATTGTCCATATACATTTTATAAGGTATTAAATCAGATTTGATTAATATAAAAATGTATAACAAAACTAGCATGTATTTCAAATCTTTGATTCAAGTAAACTGAATAAATGGTTTTTTTTTTCAATTTATTGCGAGGAAAAAATTAGGAAATCGATTGAGATAAAGGGCATATTTGAAAATGCTTAATTAAAATCAACGTATACGTCAAATCCTAAATACAAATAGCTCGGCATATACAATTTAATGATTGTCCATATATGTTTTATGAGGTATCAAATCTGATTTGATTAATAACAAAATGTACAACAAAACCCAGTATGTATTTCATATCTTTAATTCAGGTAAACTGAATAGATGGAAATTTTTCTTAATTTATTGCGAGAAAAATTAGGAAATAGATTGAGATAAAGGGCATATTTGAAAAAACTTATTTAAAACCATAATATACATCAAATCCTAAATACAAATAACTCGGTGTATAAATAATTGTCCATATATGTTTTATAATTAAATCTGATTTGATTAATAAAAAAAGCATTACAAAAACCAACATGTATTTCAAATCTTTAATTCAAGTAAATTGAATAAATGCAAACTTTTCTTAATTTATTGCAAGAAAAATAGGGAATAGCAATTTAAATGAGAAGCGATTAAAATTTGCAATTAAAGCCTATTTAGAGATCCTCTTTTTGAGCGATATTAAAGAGCCAATTTGAATTTGTTAAAAAGGTTTATTAAATCCTAATTTAAGTAACATTAAATGCCTAATTTATTGGGGATATTAGGTTAAATAATAATTTTGTATATTTAAAAGCTTATATGTAAGGGCATTCTGGGACGTTCACGATCGGACCAAAACTTTGTGCTCCCAATAGAATTATTAATAAAGAAGATATATTTGACTGTTAACATTCTTATTCATCGTTTTTTTTTCAACTCACATCCTTAATTCTCCTTAATTTAGAGGTGTTATATTCATTCAAGCCTTTATATTCCCTTTTTATTATAAAGTCAATAGCATTAAACTGCAAAATTTAATGAATGAAATATGCGTTGGTTTTGTAGTCTACTGTTATAATCAGTTTATTATTTCATTTAATAGCATATATGTAAATATATTATCTATCTATTGTATTATACATAAAGTTGACTATTGGACTTTCTAACTCATCTCTTTAAATTTATTCCCACATCAAATGACCTCCCACAACAATTTGAGTTACAGTTTCACAATTGAAACCTTTTATAATTTCACATTTAAAAATTAAGTTCATATTCAAGAAACAATTAATGTTGTTAAATATTATCGGTTGCATGAAAGTGGTCTATTCTTAATAAATTCTATTTATTTATTGTTGTTAAATAGAAGTTCCTCATAGCTTTATTTACATATTTATTTATGAAATCCAAATATGGACCTTTTAGCTTCTCTTTCTACACTCATCAAACAAAGCTTCCTGAGAAATTTGATGTTAAAATTTCGATTTGACACATTTCACGGTTTCGATTTCAAAAATTAAGTTCATATTTGTAACTAGGATTAATGGTTGTTAAATTGGATTTATGAAAATGATATGTTAGATTATCACTCTGTTAATCTCTGATTCTCTCTTATTCAAAATGGCAAATTCTATTTGAACACCTAATTTTGCCTTCCATACACCAAAAGTTAAACTGAAAATTTATACATCATTTTTTACTTTTCCTACACCAAGTATCTTCCCATTATACCCCTGCCTACCAAAATCCTTTATCCCGTTTAATCTTTCTCTCTGAAATCATAGAAACCCTAGTCCCTTTTGTATCAGCCAAAAACTCAATTTGAAATGCCTGTTCAACAATCAAAGCGGAAGCCAGTGGCCAGGCGTGCGTCCACCGTAGGTGGTCCATCATCGTCGGGTAATAATTTTCAGTTCGTAGCTTAATGATTTCCGGTTGTTAGAGGATTTCTTTGTGGTTTCGATTTAGACTGTATGCGTTTGTTGTCTTCCTCTTCCGCTCTATTTTTTTCTTTTTTCTAGAAGTTTATACTTTTACTGACCTTCATAAAGATAGAAGAACGCAAAACTCAGTGACGTTGAATCCTTCAGTGGAGACTACAGTAACACACTAATGTACTTAACTTTTGATGTATAATTACACAAGCTGGGGAGTGAAGATGAATTTTATGGTCAATGTCGTATTTTCCAGCACCTCCATGTCAATGTAATAGTATAATAATAGAACAAACATTGTTTGCCTTGATTTTTTTGGTTTAAAATATTGGATGTTTTGATGTTGCGTTACAAAACAACTATATATGATTACGGTTAGCGAAACCAGCAGGAATTTAAATGCAATCTCCTTCTGCATCCTGTTTGGCTCATCCATCAAGCTTTTAGGACGTTGTTGCATTACAAGAATGATGATGTTTGTCTTTCCTGTTTGGCTCATCCAAAAGCTGTATGGCGGAAGATGCTAAAACAAATTCACACGCTTTCTTATCTTTACCAAAGCTATATTCAAGAAAAAGGAATGACAAAGATTGAAATCTTTTGTTTGCCAGCGTGCTAATAAAAGAACATCTACAGCGAATATGAGTATTTTGCAACAGAAAAATTAAGTTTCCTTATTGTGTAACCAAAGCCTAATTTGCACCATCCTTCCTGGACTGGTTTGAATAAAATGAGAATGATGAGAAATTTTTATTTATATCTAATAAACAAAACTGAAACATGGATTATTCTTAGGATATGCATATGTATTTCATCATGCTTTTTTCTTTTGAAAATTACGAATGAAAAAATGAGTATATATAATAAAGATGAGCATCACAATGCAAGACCTGCTCATATATGTATCTTTGTGTTTTTTGGAACATCGTTTGACCCATGTTATACTGCCTTCCGTTCAGATGTTCATTGTTACATGTATTAGTGGAATGTGTCAAACTATTGCACTTTTTACATTATTTCAGTTCTAATTGCTTCAAATTCAGTAGCAGTTTTGGAGTTTGCTAAGAAAAATGTGGCAATATGACCTTCCCCTACCCATTTGGCATAAAAAAATGCTATTCATTTATTCTTTTAATAAATATTTTTACCCATACTAAACATCCGTACTTTTCATATTTATAAAGAAAACTGAAACATGTTTAATTCGTACTGTTGCTTTTCAAGAAAACTTTAAAACTCTGTAAATCGTTGACCTCCTAATATTTATAAAGAAAACTCATAACAATTACGTAATGAAAACTGGAACATAGGCAATTAAGAAGTAATCGTTAATTTGTATTATTGCTTAATTTTCAAGTGTTATTTTATAATTTGTATTTTCACTTTTAAGGTATGCATGGAGGCCTTGTGCGAAGGTTGCCCGCATCAATAAGAAGTAGTCGAGGAAAAGGTAGAACAACTTTGGAGAAAGAAATAAAATTTAAAGCTCAAAAGGTCAGTAAAGGTGATGAGGTAGATGACAACAATGAAACAGACAAAGAGATCAAGATTAATGAATACAATGAGACCAATGATGAACAAGATGAAACAGATAAGGATGTGGTTAATTTAAAACTCCAAAGGTCTGTATTATTCTCAGCCGACATATGATCAACTGTAAGCATACGTTCATGCTAACTCACCATTGCGAAATACTATTGAATTGATTAGAAATGAAAGCGGTCGATTCATACAAAGGATGGACTAGCTTAGTTGTTGATGGTTGGATCTTGCAGTTGATTATGCCACTTGTTATAAACTTTTTGGTTTGAAGTTGTCAAAGTATATATGTTGGAGCAATGTAGTGGCGACCACTCAAGCAACTAATGGTCTATGTTGAATGATCTATGTTGATGTATAATTAAATCTATGTTGAATCAGCGTTGATGTATAATTTATGTATTGATCAAACCTATGTTGATGTATAATTAAGAGTTGTCAATCCATGTTGAATGTATTTTGCTAGTGTAGTTATCTATTATTTTGTAGTAGTGTATTTGCATATTCCAGCTTGAATTGGAGAATATGGCTTCATGCAACTGATTTTCTTTTCTGTACTGCATTCGCTAAACATTAGTTTTTAGCTGTGTATCATTTTAAGGGTTGTGTAGAATGGACATTTCTTGTCTTACTTTTTTATCTGTGAACCGATGGTTGCAGTCATTGCAGTGTTTTGATACACAACACTGGAAAAACCCATGTAACTAGTGCATTTAGTACACAGTAAGATAAATAACTAAATTACAACAGAGACTCTTGCATTATCATGAGCCAATTCCAAGATCTTGGTACTCTTTTGATTGTAGCAGAATAATTTTATTTCCATACGTTTATCATTATTTGCTTCAAATTTCCATCTTGTCTCAAAGGGTTAAACTAATTGCACCAAGACTTGACTGGCCTTTGAAAATTTCCTACTAAAGAAACTTGAACGCTGGATGATTCTTCTCACCGTGACCATATTTTCCTAGTGAAGAAAATTTCCTACATTTTCCTAATGAAGAAAATTTCTTATATTTTCCTGGATATAACTTGTTAATTTGCAGGCTAAAGAAATAAAACTCGATGGCTAGACACAACTCCAAAGAACAAAAGAACAACAAGCAAAAATAGCTCTGCAACTTATAAGATTCAAGCAAGAATATCACCCACTGACCAGAAATAATCACCATACCACTGAAAAACCAAACAAGTACACCATGCAAACTGAAGTAAGCCTGTTTCTAGAGTTTCTGTTTAAAAAAAATGCAGAATACTATATATAAAAAAACTACATGCTTTTCTACGCTCTAATTTTTTTAGCTAGCAATTTTTTTTTATTTCCAACTAGCAAAATTTGAGAAGTTATCCCATGCTTTTCTACGCTTAGCAAGTATGTTTTGCCAACCAACCGCTTCTGCCTTATGACAAACAATCTACTTTGCAATCATTGGAGGAATAGGATGGTTCGGTTCCAATTTCACCTAAAACAAAAAATTATCAAAACTTATTTTAACTTCAAAAAAATAAAAATAAAAATTAGTACTTGTACAAAATGAGCATTATGGACAAAAGCGATTCCTATTTCCAATCTTTGAGCAGGTGGAGGAACTTGTCCGGTTAATGGCAGTGTAGTCAACAATAGCATTGAACTTATATTAAAAACAACCACTTGATATCGAGTTGCTACAACATAACCAATGTCTGGCATACACATCCACTTCGATGAGGGTGAATCACTCTTACCATCAAAATTAAGTGAATTTAGTATATCGTCCACTCAGCCATTTTCAACAAATACTCGATCGTATAATTCTTTATTTTTTCAAGTTATTCGATCAATTCTTTCCGCACTTGAGACCAACATGATTCACCTAGGCCAAGCAAGGCAGCGAGACAACGAAAACCGCAGTTTCCATCCCACTGTAAATCACGAATTTCTGTAACATATGGTTTCCACTGCTTGGGAATGTGATCAGTATATAGTCTCATATCAGTTGTTAATTATTCTACCTACAAAACTATAAATAATAAGATACAATCATCGTATTAAATTTTTTTCCTTTTTTTTAACCTTCTTTTGTCTTTTTATCGATAGCTTTTCTACCTTTGCTTTCTTCATATTACCACTTACTTGCGTGGATAATTGTTTAGAAGATATGATGTCCACTAACTCAAAAGTGAAAGGCATTCTTTTTGTTGATGTCGTATCTTCTTTTTTTTCCTTCTCTTCCTCGACTTTTAGTTTTACTTTGTGGAGGTGCAAGAGAAGACGTTTGAGGTACAATGACTTCCATCATTTTTTTATACAATTGCAATTGATACAGAACATCCATTTTTTTAACTTCCATTAATAGAACTTCCATCTTTTCCACTATGCACACGTCCTCTTTTTTTTCCTCTTTGAACAAGATGAAGCCTTGTCCAATGTGTATCAATTAATTTGAGTGGTATTTCTATATGTGAACCAAGACGGGCTAGTTCATGAAAGTAAGGGGGACCATGAGTTTTTCGAAGTGTACATCCACAACTCTGTTTGTTTGCACCGATATCTCTCACACGTAGAAGCTCTGAATGAAGTAACTCTAATGCAATCATGGAGATTACACCTCATAGGTTTCTGAACTCTTTTATATGATAAACATGAACAACTTTTGTTAACTTATTTCAAATGAAGCATTTAGCTCTGTGAATGAGAGTTCTAACAATGAATGCATCTTCGACCAAGCTTGTTCAAAGTTACAATGACAAGCTGCTAAATGATTTTTCAACTTCGAATGTGCTGCTTCAGCCCTACAATAATAATGAATTATAAATAAACCAATATATCTAAGTATTAAATTAACGTAAAGTAATTTAGTATAAAAAATCATTACCTATTTAAAGTGTAATTACCAAAATGCATATGCTCATCAGTTGTAACACCATGTATTTTCTGTGAATATAAATGAATACTTAATTTAAAAGTGGGAATTAAGGGAAATGGGTGGCACCATTGCGTTCGTCTTGGAATTCTGCTTGAGATAGAGTCCAAGTTTGCATGAATCGGATTCCGTATGAAGAAGTTATGGAGTTCATAAGATTTCTAGTTTAATCAGAAAATTAAATATAAATAATAATTAATTTAGAAAGTAGTTCGAATTTCAAAATTTCGGGAATCAGATGGACAGGAAAATTTCCGCCCATAGGGGTTGACTCCCCCCGGGGGGTCGACATAGGTGTCGACCCCCAAGAGGGGTGTCGACTAGGGTGTCGACCCCCTTGTAAGGGTCGACCCCCCCAGCCAGATCTGAACAGTGACGATTTCTGACTTGTTGCTGAGTCACTAGGGCATAGGTGGCGGCTTCTGGATAGCTCTAATTGGTCTGGATGGTTCCGATTTCTCCTAAGTTGATCTAACGGCTTACATTAATTTAAACTTCTATATAAACAACCCCAACCCTCAACCTTAAACCACACAATTTCATTTCAAGGAGCTGTCATGCTGTCCATAGCCAAACTAGTATAGCCTCCAGTCTTCCCTAAAACTAGAAAACAAGTTAGAAGCTACGAATCAAATCTAAATTAGAGATTCAATAGTCTACATCAAATGATAACTTCTGTTTCAGAAAATAGATCCCAGAAAATAAGATTTGTCCTTTGTTTCGTAAGTTCAAGTTACTTTCAGATGTGAATTCTTAATTGAAATTCTTGGCATGTAATAATATGAATCCAAGCTATACCTGATTATGAGATAATCCTTTCAGATCACTATAACAAAAACACCATATTACAACTTTAATTTTACAACTGTGCGAAAAGCACAGTTGTAATAAATGCTTTTTTACAACCGTGCAAAATGCACTGTTATAATAAATGTTTTTTACAACTGTGAAAAAATCACCGTTGTAATAAACATATATATCACAACTTTTCTTTTTTGTCTGTTGTAATAACTAATATCTAATAATTAATTTCTGATAATTAATAGTTAAATTAGAAAGTTGTTTAAACTTATTTTTAGTAACTCTTTTTTCTATTTCTTGTATTAGAGACCTATTAAATATTAATAACAACTTATATTTAATAATTAGTAATATTAACATTTAAGAATAATTCATATTCAATAATAAATTTACAAATTAATACCAATTACTATTAATTACTATTAGATTAGATAAAAACTGCTTAATTGATGATTAATAAATAATAGTTACTTTTGATAATTAACAATTATAATTTGTTTATTCGAAAGTTGTCTAAACTTATTTTCATTGGCTCTTTTTTTAAGTTGTATTAGAGGCCTATTAAATAATAATATTAAGTAATATTTTACTATTGATATTTAATAATCGATCATTAATAATATTAACATTTAAGAATAACTAATAATTTATATTTAATAATAACCTTACAAATTAAAAATAATCAATAAATAATATTTGATTACCAATACTATTATATATTTAATAATCAGTAATTTGTAGTATATATACATAATAGTTATAATTAACTTTTAATAGTAAATATGCGGTTATAACTAAGAAGAAGTAATAAGAAATTATTAATAAAAATTAAGAAGTAAAATTAGATTTTTTTTATTAAAAAAACAGTTTTCTAGAAATTCATATCATTTTTGGTATAAATTTTCACTTATTATTTCTAACTTATAACATGTATGTTTACAAGTTCTGGTATATGGTCCATTAAAAATTGGCGACATGGCACAAAACGTTAATGCACAATCATGAAATTTAGGCGGGAATGGTGAAAATTTAGCTCCAAAGCAACTCACGTGAGATAATTTTGCTCACTCACACAGCCGTCCATTCATTTTCCCTCACTGAAATAAAATTGATCCTCTTTCTCCCCTTAAATTCCTTCTCAAAAAACTTGAACCGCCTACTACTGAAATATAGAACTTTTGATTGTTGCGATGTTAATGATGATGGAGCCGATTCGAAATCTGGTTTGCGTATGCCTACCGTTCAATTCCACTTATTGAGCTGCCACCATTCGTGTCATCTTAGTGCTGCGAGCAGTTGGCAACCAGATCGGAGCTATGTTCTGGGAAGTGGTGTGCGCCGAGCATGGAATCGATTCAACTGGAAATATGACGGCAATTCAGATCTGCATCTTGAAAGAGTCAATGTTTACTACGACGAAGCTGGCTCAAGCGGGTACGAACTGAGATTGTACAAAAGGAGCAGAACTGATTGATTCAGTTTTGTATGTTGTTAGGAAAGAGGCTGAGAATTGTGATTGTTTGCAAGGTATAATACTTTTGCTAGTAGTTTTAATGTCAGATCTGTTTATTTTAGACCATTCTAAGTAGATCTGGTGCAAATTACAACAAATTATATTTCATAATTTGTTAAATCTGTTATTTGGGTTGTTTAGCGAGAAATTAGTTTTGTTAATAACGAGAATATAATAATTAAGTAGGAAGTTTATGTTGCTATTCCCGTATGAGACCTTAATATCCTGTTTTCTGCGGTCAGTTTATTTTTTTGGTCCGAGTTGCTGCTAAGATGACTAAACTTAGTCTGTAAAGACTTGTACCCATTTTGATTTTGGCTACATATTACATCTGTATAAGACTGCAATTGAAATAGCAATTGAAATAACAATTGGAACTTCTAGATCTATTATAAAACATTCAATTGTTTTGTTCTTGTCAAATGTTCCTGACTGCAATTGAAATAGCAAGTTTAACCATGTCTCTATCAGCTTTTAGTGTTAATGTTAGATATGAAATGTTGAACCTTTTCTGCTAAATCATACAACGGGCTTTGATATTGTATTTACTTTAGTCTACACCAACTCCATGCATAATTTGTAAAATCACAATTGAAATATAAGTGTGATACTGATTCGGTACCGTTGCTAAGCATACAATTGTAATTATCAAATATTATTCATTTTTAACGGAGACGGTGTTTAGTAGAAGGTTTATTTGTCAAAGCCTTGAAATTAGAAACCATGAATGTTGTTGTCCTAAAAATAAAACTGGTTAAAATTGGGCTTAGTTGTTATGATTGTTAGCCCACTTTGTGAACTGGGCAACACAAAGTCAAGATGTGAAATATTGAAGAACTTGAAAAACACTGAAGCGGGTCGGATCGGAGCAGGGTAGCGGTTCGGATAGGGTAAAGTCTGCTGTTCGGATCGGTGAACTATTGCTATTGGAATTAGAGAGAGACGGCTATTCGGATCGGAAGGCAATCTACTTCCAGTCGGATCGGAAAGCCACCCAATTGCTACAGAGATAGATCGGAGCGGAGCGGAGCAGAGTAAAAAGAAGAGAGAATTGGTCCTCAGTAATCCTGGTCGGATCGGAGGTGCCGATCCGAACCCCTTGAGCCCACTCTTCCGATCCGAACCCATTTTTCACGTCATTCCCCTGCATGAGCGCCTGGTTATTCGGATCGGCTATGACCAGTTCCTGCCCACAACGTCCATTACTCTGATGCGTTGTCAATATAGAAATCCATCTGAACCCGAGGCTGATGGGATGGATGACACGTGGCTCCGATCCGGATCGGGTTCTGAGCAAATTCACACCTATAAATACCCCGTCTGGAGACAAAGAAATGGATCCTTTTTCTGACACTTTGAGAGTTCAACCACCTTCATTACCCGAATTCCAGCACTCCCGGAAAATCCAAATCTTCTTTCATTATTTGTTTTTAGACAATTGAGTGATTGTAAGTGAGTTGTGAGAGAAATCAAGTGAATATTTCATTGTATTTGTAACTGAATCATTGAGAATAGTGAAAAACAAGTGGACGTAGGCATTTCTTCGCCGAACCACTATAAATCCTATGTGTTCATTTTTATTATTGATTTCATTTCATTTTGCTCTTAATCAATTTGGGTGTTAGAACCACTTTTTGGTCTAACATTTTGGTGCTTTCACTGAGAATTCATCTGAATTCTTTGTTTTTCGGGATTATCGTTCTACTTATTGGACCATTGAGTTCAAAGAAGTTAATCCTCAAGTTTCAACACCCTTGGATATTTGTTGAAGTGATTGTCGAAGAACCATGGCCAAAGGAAAAGGCAAAGAAGTTCAATCTGGTCGAGGAAACGGAGCTGGCGAAGATCAGCAAAATGCGGTTGTGACAAGGTCTCGTGGGCAGAGTTCAGCAGCAGGACGAACCGATGCAGGAAATCCGAACCGCCTCCAGGGGGAGAGCTCCGATCCGATCCGGGTAAGAGATTCTGAAGCAGTGCATTCCCCCAATCTGAACCGACCCGAGCAGCTTGCCATGAACCGACCCGAACAGGCTCCCCAGCTCCGAACCGACCCGATCTCCCATCTCTGATCCGGTCCGACTCTTGGTGATGTTGGAACCTCTACTCGAGTCCCTACAAATGCTCCGATCCCAGCCACCAGGGTCAGTGACCAGGTCAATCCATCTGCGCCCATTACTCAAGGAGATTTCTCGCGCTTACTTAACATGCTTGAGAGTACTAGGGAGGCTATGAAAGTCCACGAGCGCACTAATCTCATGATGCAGGAAAATATGAGGCTCATGAGCAGGGAGATTAGCGAACTCCGTCGACAGAGAACCCCATCACCGGTTCGTCACACACCAGTGGATCAGTCTTCATCTTCCGAGGAAGAGCGGCCCCGTGAACGAAGGCCGCTCGAACGACCTCAGAATGTGGAGCAGCTGACATTCGGATCTTTGGGGTCTCGCGAGGATATTGCACGAGCACTAGGAAACAATGACCCCACTCGGGGGCAAAGGCTCCAGTCCCCTCCTCCCGAGATCGACCGGGAGCGTAGGGAACGGAATAGAGCAGAAGCAGCTCGAAGAAGAAGGGCATCTCCTGAACAAGAGCCCATAAGGAACCCGGATACTAGGGCCAGGGAACCTGAACGGCCCCTAACTAATGCTGATGTACAGGCAATGGTGCGCCAGATCATGTCCGAGAGTCGGAACTATACAAATGAAGATTATGGCATTGAGCGAAGCCATACTCCTTTCACCGACGATATCCTCGACTTCCAGTTTCCCCGGCGTTTTAACCTGCCATAGATGGACAAGTACAACGGGAGAACTGATCCGGGACAGCATTTGATGCGATACTCGTGGCTCATGAATGCTGCTGCTGCCCCTGATGAAGTGAAGTGTAAAGCATTCCCGATCTATTTAGAAGATGTGGCACTGTTCTGGTTTACCCGACTTCCCCCTCGTTCAGTTTCGAATTACAGGGAACTGAGCGAACGTTTTATGAATCAGTTCCGACTCCATTCCCGAAAGTCCAAAAGTGTTATTGAATTATCAAGAATTAAGCAGGCGCTAGGAGAGTCTTTGAGGTCGTATCTTGACCGTTTTAACTTAGTTGTGACTGAAGTTAGTGACCCTCATGAGCCCACCATTCTGATGGCATTAAAAGAAGGAGTCGACCCTGAATCCGAGTTCGGGGACTACCTTTCTGGGAAGACACCCTCCACAAGAGAGATATTCTATGAAAAAGCCGATATTTATTTAAGACGAGAGGAGGCCAGGGCAAACCGAAAGAGAAAGTCTGAAGCGGCTTCAAAAGAAAATGTTCAGAGTAACGTCGCCGTGAAGCAGTCTGGGGAAAGTTCCGGAAAAGTTGAAGTAAATGTGGGAAACAAGGGTGGCAACAACAATTCTGGAAACGGGGGCAACAACAATAACCGTAATGCGAACGATAACAGGAGAAATAGAAATAGGGGAAGTGATCCTAACAAAAGACCCCGATTCCAAACTTATGAGGATTATACACCATTGAACGATACTCTGGAGAACATTTACCTGGATACGTACAATGTGTTGCAATATAAAAGACCGCCACCTCGTGACTCGACAGAGAAAGAAATGGCAACTGGGAAGTTTTGTTTGTTTCATGGAACTCATGGGCATTCAACCAATGAATGTCGGCATTTGAGAGATGTGATTGAGAAGCTGCTGCGTGAAGGGAAACTGGATGAATATAAAGTTGCCCCGAGGGACAGGGGGCAAGGAGAGCAGGCTCCAAAACAGATTCTACCGGCTCCCAAGCCTACAGCGCAGCAGAAAGGCAAGGGAATTGTTATCAACTCCATAGTGGGTGGACCTCACCCGGCAATCCGTATCTTTAGAGCAATGGATCAATATGTAAATGCTGCCAAACACGTAGATGTGAATGAAGGTGATGATTTGGAAGATATCGCCCCCATAAAACAACAGAAGACAATGTTTGACGACGTGGTATTCCGCAGCAGAGATAATACTGGGATTCAATCACCCACTGATGATCCGTTGGTCATTACTACCACCATTGGGCCGGCCTTGGTTCATAAGGTGTTAGTAGACAACGGAAGTTCCGTCAATATTTTGTTTAAAAAGTCTTTCGATCAGATGAAGCTTGAATCTGAAGATTTGAAGCCATGTGAAGGATGGATCAGAGGCTTCAACGGGGCGTCAACAGCTCCCATGGGATACATAGAATTGCCCGTGACCTTGGGGCAAGGAGAACGCAGAAGAGTGCGGATGCTTCAGTTCGTAGTGTTGGACGTAGATTCGCCCTATAATGCATTTTTAGGGAGGCCTGCCCTTGCTGAGTTCAGAGCTTGTATCGCCCCTTGGTGTTTATTGCTTAAGTTCCCAACCGAAGCCGGAACTGGAGTAATGAGAGGGGATCAAGTTTCCGGACGGGCCTGCTATGTTGCCGAATTAAAGACGTTGATGAAATGACTTGACATCGAGAGTAAAGATGCCTCGCATCCCCCAAAGGGGGGCTCGGCGTAGCAATTAGAGAAATCGACCCCGAAGGAGTTGCCCAAAGGAACGCCTGAAGACCTGGATCCCAGAAAAGACGAGGAACCAGAGACTAGAAATGCAACTCCTAACGAAGCGACAGTGGAAATTCCCATTGATGAAGCTGATCCGACAAAAGTTTTGAAGATTGGTTCTCAATTGGATCCACGTCGAGCCAAAGAACTAACGGACTTCTTGAAGGCAAACTTGGACGTGTTTGCCTGGACCCACGCTGACATGTGTGGGATATCACCATCCATTATAAGTCACAAATTAAATGTAAATCCGAAACATCCTCCTGTGAAGCAAAAGAGACGTATGCTAGGCCCAGAGAGGTCGGCTGCTCTCAAAGAGGAAGTGGAGAAGCTGAAGCAGAACGGATTTATTCGAGATTCGACATATCCCGACTGGATATCGAATCCCGTCTTGGTAAAGAAGCCGAATGGAAAGTGGCGGACTTGCATTGATTTTTCAGATTTGAACAAAGCTTGCCCAAAAGATAGTTTCCCACTTCCCAGGATTGACCAGCTTGTAGATTCGACAGCAGGTCATGAACTTCTCTCTTTCATGGACGCATATTCTGGGTACAACCAAATTCCTATGCACGTGCCAGACCAAGAACATACGAGCTTCATTACGAATTTGGGATTATATTGTTATGTCGTAATGCCATTCGGATTGAAAAACGCCAGAGCCACTTATCAGCGCTTGGTGAACAGAATGTTTTATAATCAAATAGGGAAGACTATGGACGTTTATGTGGATGAAATGCTTGTCAAATCGAAACAGTCCTCCAGCCATACGCAAGACTTGGCGGAAATGTTTGGTATCCTGCGAAATTATCGGATGAAATTGAATCCTCTGAAATGCTCATTTGGAGTGGCATCGGGAAAGTTCCTAGGCTTCATTGTGAGCTCCCGAGGAATTGAAATCAATCCTAGCCAGATAGCAGCGATTAGAAACATTGAAGAGCCGAGGAGAATTAAAGACGTCCAAAGTCTTGCAGGGAAAGTAGCGGCGCTGAGTAGATTCATCTCCAAAGCCACAGACAAATGCGTTCCGTTTTTTGATTTGATTAAAAGAGGAAAGAAGAACTTCGAGTGGACTCCGGACTGTGTTGAGGCCTTTCGAAATTTATTGGAACTGCTAGAGAAACCACCGATTTTGTCAAAGCCAGTGGATGACGAAGAATTGTTTGTTTACTTGGCAGTCTCGGCTCACGCCGTTAGCACAGCCCTGGTTCGAGAAGAAGACAAAGTACAAAGGCTAGTGTATTATGTAAGCAAGAAATTAGCAGCGGCAGAGCGCAACTACCCAAAGATTGAGAAGCTCGCTTACAGCCTCCTAATCGCATCCCGAAAACTTCGTCACTATTTCCAAGCTCATCCAATAACCATATACATCGACCAGCCCTTGAGGCAGGTATTGCAGAGACCCGAAGCATCGGGAAGGTTGATCAAATGGAATATAGAATTAAGCCAATTTGATTTAAATTTTCAACCACGAAAGTCGGTCAGGGGGCAAGCTCCGGCGGACTTTATAGCGGAGTTCACCATCCCATAGGAGGAAGTAATCGATGACAAAGTGGTTAGGTCCGAGGATGAGTTAAAGATAGATCCGTGGAAACTATACACAGATGGAGCCAAGAACGACCGAAGGTCCGGAGCTGGAATCGTCTTAGTTACTCCTGAAGGACGGTCGTTATATTACGCTCTACGATTAGAATTTTCGGCGACTAACAACGACTCTGAATGCGAAGCCCTGATTGCCGGGCTGAAGCTTGCTAAAGACCTCAGAATAAAAATGTTGGACATATTCTGTGACTCTAAAATCGTTGTTTGCCAAGTGCGAGAGGAATTTGTGGCTCAGGGACCTCGACTTATTGCCTATCTCAGGAAAGTGAGAGAGCTACTGAGTAGCTTGGAGCGGTACAATATAACACACATCCCAAGAGCCGAAAACCAAAAGGCGGATAGGCTAGCAAAGCTGGCTAGTTCCGACAATCCAGAAGAGACTGAAATAATTCCAATTGAAACGTTGGAATCGCCAAGCTTTGAGTCGATGGAAGTTGAGTTCGCTTTCGAAGCGGAACCGGAGAAGGAGTCGTGGATGACCCCAATTAAGAACTTCCTTAAGAATGGGACACTCCCATCAAAGAAGAGTGAGAAAAGGGTTGTGGTTCGCAAGGCTACCAGATATGTCATGCAAGATGATAGTCTTTATAGGCAAGGATTTTCTATGCCCCTGTTACGATGTATAGCACACGACGACATCAAGCGTGTACTAAGAGAAGTGCACGAAGGTGAGTGTGGAGATCATACAGGAGGCCAGACTTTAGCGAAAAAGATATTGCGATACGGATACTTCTGGCCCACAATTAATAAAGATGCAGCTGATTATTCACGACGCTGCGATAAGTGCCAGAGATTCGCCAAAATCCCCAGAGCACCGTCGACCCAACTTAAATCAATGGTGAGTCCTTGGCCATTTGCCACATGGGGAATTGATATCATTGGAGTTCTACCGATTGCTAAAGGAGGAGCGAAATATGCAATAGTGGCCGTGGACTATTTTACGAAGTGGGTGGAAGCTGAGCCCTTGACCAAAATCACGGCAAGAAAGGTGATAAGTTTCGTGGTCAGAAATATTATATGCCGATTCGGGATCCCAAGGACGATTATAACTGACAACGGAACCCAATTTGATAGTACTGAATTCAGAAATTTCTGCCAGAAGTATAAGATTGACAAGCGATACACTGCGGTTGCTTATCCGCAGTCGAATGGGCAAGTTGAGGCAATAAACAAAGTAATAAAATCCATCCTCAAGAAACGGTTAGAGCGCGCAAAGGCAAAATGGGTTGACGAATTGCCCCTAGCTTTGTGGGCATATCGGACAATATTTAAGACGGCTACTGGTCATACCCCTTTCTCTCTCTCCTTTGGCTCAGAAGCAGTAATTCCAGTTGAGCTGGAAGTTCCTTCCCACAGGGTGACGTATTATGACCCGATGACGAATCGGGCACTCTTACTTGAGTCTCTTGATGAAGTCGAAGAAAAAAGGGACGAAGCAGATTTGCGTGCGGCAAGACATCGACGTCAAATGGCACGCTATTACGACAAAAAAGTTCACCTCAGGACTTTTGAACCAGGAGATTTGGTGCTAAAGAGAGTCTTTCCATCCCTTCCTCACCTCGGTCCAAAGTGGGAAGGACCCTTTGTCATCCAACGGAAACTTGAAAAAGGAACCTTCAAGTTAACGACCGTAGATGGCGAAGAAGTCCCTAGAGCATGGAATGCCCAACACTTAATGCGATATTTGGATTAGAAATGTTGTACTCTTTGTTATTTTTCTTATGAACTCTGTAATAAGGCACAACTTGCCTTGGAAAAATCTGACGATATGAATAAAGGACTATAAAGTGGATGTAGGCTACGACTTAGCCGAACCACTATAAAAATATTGTGTGTTATTTACTTTTATGCATTATATATATACATTCATCGATTATTCTGTTGTGATTATGGAATACAGGATGATTCAAAACCAGAAAAGGTTGAAGACAGTTTAAACATAAGAAAAAGCACAACGACTATTTGTGCGACAAGACATAAAAGAATGAGAAAACGACATTCTTAACTCTAACTCTCCAGAGAGAGAGAGAGAGTATAAAAGCGTCTCCGACTGAGCATTGAAAAATAAATTCTTCCTCAAACTCTAACTCTCCAGAGAGAGAGAGAGTATAAAAGCGTCTCCGACTGAGCGCTGAGAAAGAGATCTTTCCCCGCTGAAAGACCGGGGAATGAATAGATTGCTGAGCTCGAACTCTAACTCTCCAGAAAGAGAGAGAGAGTATAAAAGAAATGCCAGAAAAAACGACAGGCACTGACAACACAGGAAATGCTATCCCGTCAGAAAATCGGGATCATTCAGATTGTTTGATTAAGCATTAAATAATTTGTGAGAATTAACTGGGGGCATATATGTTTACGCATATTTCCTCCCTCCGTAACTTCATTTTATAACTATAGTAAGACATGCATTTTTACATAAGTGCAGAACTACTGACAAACAGACATTGCAGAAAATGAATTATTTTTTATTTATTTATGAATGAATGAATTTGTACAGGAGAGTAGCTAAAAAAGAAGGTGCAAGAGCCGCTCTTGTAGCAGCAATTGTTGGTTCACCAAATGCTAAAACGACACAAGGCAATCCACTATTTAGATTTTGAGTGAGCCTTGGACTTCTTGGCGGCTTTCTCCGCCTCCTTTGCTTCTTTCTCGGCCTCTGTCAAGATTCGTTTTGATTTCTTCTTTCCTGAAGATGCGGTGCTGGAACCGGTAGACTTCTTCCCGGAGGGCGGAGCGCTGGAATCAAGAGAAGATTTTTTAGCGAGTTCCTCTGTAATAGATCTAGTTGAGAGCTTAACAACTAACCTTGATCCCGCATCCACAACTGCGAGGGGCTTGAGGGCTTCAGGGTCTAGTTCTTCGGCTTTTAATTGCAAGCGTTTGTCTTGATCAGCTTTCATTGCAGCCAAAGTAACATCATCAGCATTTTTTGACTCCCCGACTATTGCAACTTCTGGTTCCTCCTCATGACCTCCGTCACCGCCATCATCCTTTAAAGCTGCTATCATTTCTTCATCATGGGGAGTGTCGGCCTTAGTCGGCTCACTTCCTTCTCCCAAGTCTATAGGAGCAGCCTTGTCCTCCCCTCCTTTTGCCTTTTCTGTAGGCTCTGTCCCGGCGGTGGCTCCCTGAGTCACACCTGTCTTTTCGGATGGCTCAATACCTATAGAATGAGAAGCAACAGTTATCAACTCAGGCGAAAACAATGGGTTTTCTATCGATTGCTCAATCACGTGGCGAAAGGTAGAAATAGCCTTGACAAATTGAGGAGAAAAGGTAGGGATACCTTCCGAAGACTTCTCAGCGGGGGTAACTCCTGTCTCCGATGCCATTTCAGGGATTCGAGATAGCAGAGTTGTTCGGGGGATTCCCGGATTTTCAGGGTCATACCCCTCTACTTCCGAAGTCGCGGGGGCAGTAGAAGAGGAACCAGTCTCGGGAATGTTTTTCTGTTTAATCCTCCGCCTCTCTTCTTCCATAGCCTCAGCGATGAGGCGGCGCCCCTCAGCTAGGCGTTCTGGCTCATCATCCCTCAAGTATTTTTCCATTAGCTTATCCTCATCGATGGAATCGACTTTGAGCTCCTCTTTTTCCCACTCAACGATCTGATTCCATACTTGAACTAGAGTGGATGGGTAATCTTCGATCCAAGAAATGTTTCGGCGACGGATGATATGTGCGAAGAATTCAATCATTAATTCGCCAAAACCCTGAATATCAGCCTCCGCCTCTGACAATTGTTTGCGGGCTTCCTCCGCAGATTTGATAGCACACTCAACATTGCCCTCCGCCAGGGCAGCTCTGTTCTCTGCCTCCAATAGCTTTGAAGCCAAGTCAGCATTCTTCTTTTCTAGCTCAGCATTCCTCTTTGCTAACTCGGCATTTTTCCGTTCGAGGTCAGTATAAGCAAGGCGCGTCTTAGTAGCCTCTGACTTAGCATCATCAGCTTGCTTTTTTAACTCAGAACGCTCTTGAGTGTGAGATTCAAGCAAGTCATGATAGTGTTTTTGCATATCCTCAAATTGTTGTTTGAAGTTGGTAGCGTCCCTCTGAGCAATAGCAAGCTAGGCCTGTGTGTCCTCCAAATCTTTACCTAGGTTCTTTAAGGCCTTTGCATCTTCTTCCGCAGTTTTTTGCATTGAATCAGCATTCGTAATTAGAGTACGGATAATTCTGGAAAGGTTGCGTGAATATTTGAACATTTCGGAATACTGTTTTTCAACTGCGTCTATCTTTGCTTTGGCCTCGTCTGCCCACCTGGAAGAAATAGGTTCGAGGGCAGGTAAAAAAGTCAAAGTCTCGAAGTAATGTTCGGGAAATTGCTCCTTCAAATACGCCCGCTTGATTGCAGCTTCCGCATCTAGTGGTGGAGGAGCGGGGATCGTCAATTCAGTGTCCCTGTGTGTGGAGGATTCAATAGTTTCTTTATCTGTCCTAGGCCGTTTGGTAGCAGGGACCTTATGTTTACTTCGAGACCCAGTATCTTTTGGAGGACTTCTCTCTCTGCTGCGCTTTTCGAGGGAAGAGGTGGAGTCTTTCGATTGTGACCTGTCCTCTTCCCTACGACTTTGATAACCTTTATGTTTCTCTTGGTCCGACCGAACGGGAGAGCGAGAGCGTGAGGGTCGAGAGCGATAGGGTTCATAAGGCCTTCTCTCCTCCCTACCGCGATCATCGCGGCGATCATACTCGATATCCTGAGGTGGATTAGACATGCTGCGGCGAAGCTTCCTGATATCATAGTAAGATCGAGACATTGTGCCTACACAATAAGAAAAACGAAATTCAGAATCAATGGATTCACAGAGAAAGAGGTGCAATGAATGCTAATGTTGTTGTATAAAGTGTGACCTAAGTGGTGTGTTTCCCCCCAACCAACCCGAGTCTGAAGCTAGACTAGTACGGGCAGGCTCTTTGGCCTTAGCAGGAGTGGTCTCTTCAGAAGAGGTGAAAACTAAAGGATCCCTCCTAAAATCCTCTGAAGTGTATATAGTTTCAGGTAAGGGGAGATCCCCCCAAACCCTGAAATATTTGGTCATCAGTACTAGGGACATCCCCCTCGGAAGCATTAAGTGGCGACTCTTGGGAGGATGTTGACTTTTCCAGAGAAGTAGCCTCCTCGGGGGCAGTATATCCTTCACGATGCTTTTCGGCCAGGTTAGCCAATTCGTCATCTTGAGTAGAAGATGGAGAAGGTGAAGTTTGAAGAGGCACTGTAGGAACTCCCGAGCCTTCTTCTGTCTCTGGGACTACATCCACTGGAGGAATATATACGTATGGAGCCGTCCCATGACCAATACTACGAAAAACGGATAACAGCCCATGAAAGTGAAGATATTCGTCCTTAAGGACTTCATCGATAGTCAAGAATTTTTGATCGCCATTAAGAAGTTGGTGCATCCGGTCAAAGAACACCTGATCTGAAATTTGTTTTGGATTGTCGACTGCAAACAAAAAGGAAAACAAGTTAAGGTGATGACTCGAGTGTATAGAGCCCGGATTTAGAAAATCAGTGCTTTACTTGATTTCGTCCACCTCCTGGCACATCCAGGCTGTCGCTTCACATAGAACCATTCCAGTCTGGAATCTCCAGCTTTACTGCTGAATGGCGCCGAGATTATCTTCCTCTTAGGAACAGACTCAAAATAGCAGAAAGATGGAGTCTCTCGAGTCCGATGCTTGAAGTTATAGAAGAAATGAACGTCATCGAACGTGAGCTCTATGCCTAAGATCTCACGGTATGCTATGTACAAAGTGTGCAAGTAGGCATAAGAATTGGGATGCAGCTGCATGGGGGCAATCCGCATTTGTCTTAGAAAGTCAACGATGAAGGGAGAAAATGGAGGGATAGCGCCGACCATACACATCAATCGAGTGACTGCCATATATCCTTCTGGAGGGTTGTGGGGACGGTCAGAGCTTGAAGGCACTAGAGTGTCCCTTTTCATTATCCCATATTTCAAACAAATTCGGATAAGTCGATCATTGTCGATTGTTGATTCAACGGAATCTGGAGGTGATTCCAATATGACAGCCGATTCAAACTCATCAGGAGCCCGGTCGTCGCCAACCCCTCCTTCCTCTTCAAAGCCTAAAGAAACTTCATTCTCTGAAGACGCTTCGTCACTTTTACGATTTCCGACGTCGTAGTCCGAACCCTCATTATCCCATTCTGGATCCAACGGAGAAGATATGTCCTCGAGAGTAATCTTGTTAGAGGTTTTCGGGGCTTCTTTCCTCTCAGCTAATCTGGAAGAGCGTCTGGGTCTCATGGTCATAAAACTATTGAAGAAGCAATAGCACAAATTAGAGTAAATTAGCCCGTATCCCCCCGTGCATGTGTGCAAACTAAAGTGTAAACAGTGTATATGGAAAGTGCAAAGTAAATGTTTAAAAGCGCGACAAAAAAGTTTGGCAAAATATAAAGAGTTGAAGTAGTTCTTGATGTCCAGTTACGTTCGCAAGGCACTATCCTAACTGTCCATTAAATTGAAGATTATGCCGAAAGTTGATTGGGCCAGTTAGACGAGTTTTTATGCGTTAAGGTAGACTGTGCTTCGGTTCGGTTCGGGTGCATTCATTGGGGTCGGATCGGGGGCGTGGCCTTAGGCTTGGATATCTCATCGAAACTCAGAAATCAAAATCGGATCGGATCGGAGGCAGAGTCCCCTAACGGTTCGGATCGGATCACGTAGTTATACTTCTCCTCCATCATCTTACGATCCGACCCGATCCGGTTAGGTAGGCTCCTTTCCCCCTTCCTTAAATACTTGCTCCGACCCGATCCGATCTCCTGGATTTCTTTTCTTTTTTCTTTCTTTGCTTGCCCCGACCCGGTCCGACCTCCTGGATTTCCTTCCTTCTTCCTTTGTTTTTTCACCTTTCATATCCTTCCGAACCGAACCGATTCCCTATTATCTTCTTCTTCTCCTTCACCCTCTTTCTTCCCTAACCGACGCCAAGGCCAATCTCGTGCCAGTCACTCAAACCAAAGCCAAGCAATTCTACGCTGGCGCACTTAACAACGGATTATAATCTCCTCCGTTCCAATCTCGAGACGACGAGTTTATTGGTGATGATGACGAGGGGGGGAGTCACGGTGGCGAAGTTGTCCAATTTTCATACTCAAATCGTCCAAATAGCCTACGAATCCGAATCGAGAGTAATTAAAGAAGGGATTGTTCAAAGTTTTATGACCTACCAGTGTGATTACTTCGAGAATTAAGAAGAATTTTGAGGTTTCACGAATTGAATTCTTTCTCGTTTTGCAGAACTCGAGCGGTAAAATAGTAAAAATGAATGAAGGAAGGAGGCAGTGTTTATATAGAAAAGGAATGTGACTATTCGTCTCCCCATTCGGATCGGACCGATAGCCCAATAGCAGAACCCCCGTTCGGATCGAATAGGCAGTCCAGAAGTAAAGCTTGGCCCAATAGTCCAGTGGAAAATAGAAAGGAGAAGGGGTCTGTTCGGATCGGAATCCGAACCGAACCGAGTTCTTTAGCTCAGCAATAAACTGAATTGAAATTTGAAGAAAAAGATGAAAACACAAGGAAAATCAAAAGAGAAATTACCTTGAAGAGCGCTATGCATTGATAGTCAAAGCATGCTCCGTCTCTAACAGAAGCATCCTTTGAGGGGGCAAAATGTTAGCCCACTTTGTGAACTGGGCAACACAAAGTCAAGATGTGAAATATTGAAGAACTTGAAAAACACTGAAGCGGGTCGGATCGGAGTAGGGTAGCGGTTCGGATAGGGTAAAGTCTGCTGTTCGGATCGGTGAACTATTGCTATTGGAATTAGAGAGAGACGGCTATTCGGATCGGAGGGCAATCTACTTCCAGTCGGATCGGAAAGCCACCCAATTGCTACAGAGATAGATCGGAGCGGAGCGGAGCAGAGTAAAAAGAAGAGAGAATTGGTCCTCAGTAATCCTAGTCGGATCGGAGGTGCCGATCCGAACCCCTTGAGCCCACTCTTCCGATCCAAACCCATTTTTCACGTCATTCCCCTGCATGAGCGCCTGGTTATTCGGATCGGCTATGACCAGTTCCTGCCCACAACGTCCATTACTCTGATGCGTTGTCAATATAGAAATCCATCCGAACCCGAGGCTGATGGGATGGATGACACGTGGCTCCGATCCGGATCGGGTTCTGAGCAAATTCACACCTATAAATACCCCGTCTGGAGACAAAGAAAAGGATCCTTTTTCTGACACTTTGAGAGTTCAACCACCTTCATTACCCGAATTCCAGCACTCCCAGAAAATCCAAATCTTCTTTCATTATTTGTTTTTAGACAATTGAGTGATTGTAAGTGAGTTGTGAGAGAAATCAAGTGAATATTTCATTGTATTTGCAACTGAATCATTGAGAATAGTGAAAAACAAGTGGACGTAGGCATTTCTTCGCCGAACCACTATAAATCCTGTGTGTTCATTTTTATTATTGATTTCATTTCATTTTGCTCTTAATCAATTTGGGTGTTAGAACCACTTTTTGGTCTAACAATGATCATACTATTACACGGATAATCCGACTCAGCTTGAATTGAAATTGGTCTTCTGTAGATTTTTAATGAAAATGGCACTATTTGCTGAGTATTGGATTTTTGCTGACTTGTTTTATAAACCAGATTACTGTTACTAGTATTATTTGTTTGCAGTTTGTTTGTTAATGCAGCAGATCAAATCTTAACTTGAATAAAGTTTTCTTTATGATTATTTTTAATGTGATACATAATTTGTTTTGTGGATTGTTGGTGTCTGTGGATTTTAGTCATATTAACCATCTAACTTTAGACTTTCCATATGCTAAAAAAAAACTTTAGACTTTCGAGAACCCCGAAATTTTATGCTTTCTTCCACTCCAGAAAAGTTAACACATAAGCATTCAATCTTGTTCACCATACATGACCATGAGTAATATATTAGTACCCAGTATAAAACTGTCAGAGCCTCTTTAACACATAAGCATTCAATCTTACTTTGGACCTAGACATTTAGCATCATGAATGGATGTTAACTGTAACGACCCGGAAAATCTGAACCAATTTTTTTTTTTAAATTGGCTAAAATAGTGGATTTTAAATATTTTAAATAATAGCAATGAAAAGTGAGTTTGAATCAACGTTTGAAAACGAATATAATTAATTCTGATTATAACCAAGGCCTGAAATGGCGCGGTAGTTTCAAAATTTGAATTCAAACTTTGACTGACTGTACCGGGTGCAAAACAAAATGGATTTGAGTGAAACTAGAAATATTTAAATCTGTTAGTGAATACCTTTCTAACGAATCTAAAAAATCGAAGTTTCATAGCGGGAAGCAAAAGTTATGGCCAAATGAATTTTCAGAAAGGTCGCCATGGAATTTATATAGCCCGTAAAATTGGCCATTTTGCAAACGACCTCGGAATTCGACGAAACCACTTTTTTTGGATCCGGGATGTGAAGTTATTGCTAGATTTCAAATTTCATAATTTTTGAAGCTAGTATGTGAGCGTGGCAAAGGAAAACGTGTTTTGGTCAATTATAGTTAAATTGGATCGACCAGAAATGGGCCTTTTTGCAAACGGTCTCAGAATTCGACGAAATTAGTTTTGTTGGGACTGTATCATCAAAACATAGTTGGATTTATTTTTCTGGAATTTTTCGAATCAGTTTGTGGCCCCGGCAAATTGAAATGTACGTTCAAATCGAATATTGAATGTTATACATTTTAAATTGAAGGAAAACTGACTGAAACAGTCGAATGGGCCTACGAAACATATCCCATTGTGTTCGGAATGGGGGTAAAATGCCATGGACAACAGTCGTTGGGTTTGAAAAGGAGTTCATTTGTGAAAACCCTAATTTTTTGAAATATATATATTCCGGCCAATCAGAATTTATAAAAAAAATCCTCAGAACCCCCCGATAAACGACGGAAGTAGCTCGAAACTTCCCGGGCTTTTTGCCGCCGCCACGTTCATCTTCAGGCCAGGCTCCAGTTGGGTTTTTTGAAGATATCCTCTCCCTCTTCAAATCAAAACAAACCACATCACCTATCATCGCCCCAGCTTCGAGAACGAGGTCCATGAAGTCTCGCCGTTCGCGCCTCGATTCCGCCGCCCAGAGACCACCAAGTTCGACCCCCTCCTTGGCGCACGTGCGCCTCTGCTAGCCCGTCAAGGTGGCGCTGGCTGATCGAAGCAACGGTCAACGGATTTGAAGATAATTTGAAACCTAGTTTTGAAGATTCAAACGAGGTATACGGCTATGATAATCAACTGTTTTAACACCTTTAAACCGTTGCAAACTTTGAAAAATCATATCTTTTTCGTTTCTTGTCGAAATCCAGTGAAACAAGAGACAGTGGACTCGTGTGGGCGTCTTCGACCTTTTAGAAGAGACCGCATATTTTTCTGAGCCTTCTGCTATTTTTGGTGGAGTGGAACCCAATGTGAGATTTCTAAATTATAAACGACAGGGAAAACGACGATGTATAAATTATATAGTCGATGTATGAGTTATATAAGCGTTGTACACCTCTTGTATAAGCGTTGTATAAGTTGTACGTTCGATGTATAAGATATATATGCGTTGTAAAAATTATATATGTGTTGAAATAGAAGTGAAATACTATATATATATATATACACGCCCCTCGTCCACAAACCATGGACGATGTTTATTGGTTGTGATTGGTGTGAAAGTTGATTGATAGCAAATGGTTGATTGAAATTGTTTGTGGTTGAAATTGATTGATTGTGGTTGAAAAATACCCGTTTGTGGTTGAGAAATATTTGGTTGAAACCACATAGGATTAGCTTGTGGAAATGAAAAAAAATATACATGCCGCCTGCATGCGAACTAGATGCATGATTCCCCATTGTCAAAAGTTGCGAGGCTTTAAGGTAGAGCGAGGAGCCGTACTAGGGACGGTCCCGGTTTTAACTACCCTGCCGTTATGCTGCCGAAATTTTGAATGATATTCACGTGTTAGAATTATTTTCCTGTATTGAAACTATATTCGTCTATTGAATAGAAAACCTTCATGAGTTGAATTGAAATTCATTCGTTGAATAGAATTCATGTGTTGAATGGTATTCGCGTTTTTAAATATAAAAATCACCTTTTTATTTATTTATATAAACTATAGAAAACCTTCATGCGTTGAATTGAAATTCATTCGTTGAATAGAATTCATGTGTTGAATGGTATTCGTGTTTTTAAATATAAAAATCACCTTTTTATCTATTTATGTAAACTATAGAAAACCTTCATGTGTTGAATTGAAATTCATTCGTTGAATAGAATTCATGTGTTGAATGGTATTCATATTTTGAAAGAAATTGTTTTATAATAAAAATCTTATTTTTATCATCAATATGAACTATATAAAATAATCTTGTTTTCAAAATAAATTGTTTTATAATAAAAATCCTATTTTTATCACCTATATTAACTATATAAAATAGTCGAGTTTTGAAATAAATTGTTTTACATTAAAAATCACACTTTTATTATATACATGAATTGTTAAAAATAGTGAAGTGTTGAAGTAGAAGACAGTTAGATAAAAACATCATTTTTATCAAACGTATGAAAATCATATAGTTTTGAAATCGAAGAGTCGATATATATATGTATATAGAATTGAAATATATTGAATAATGAAGCTGTAGTTCGTATTTTGAAACCGTGATTTCAAACGATTAGTGCGGGAGATCCGACCATCGGATTTTCCCGAAACCGCAACCGTTGGGTTCGCTTTGGAAATATCTTTCCAACGGCACCAACTTTGTAAAAATCCAACGGTTCGATTGTCTGGAATGTTTAATTCAAATATGAAGAAAAACAGCGCCAGAATCGATTATATTTATATATATATAAATATAATTATATTAAATCGAATAACGACGCTACAGTTTGTATTTTGAAATCGAAACTTCGAACGATTATACCGGGAGATCCGACCGTCGGATTTTCCCGAAACTGGAACCTTTGGATTCGTTTTGAAAAGATCTTTCTAATGATGTATATTTTGTGAAGATCCAACGGTTAGATTTTCAGATATGTGTAAATCAAATCTGAAGAAAAACAGCGCCACGGCCGCGTTATGGCCCGAAGCGTCGTTTGAATAAATTGGTTATTTTAAAATAAATAAAAATAGCGATAAATCGTTATAAAATATTATAAACGATATGGATGTGTGATTTAGAAATTAACTGAAGGTTAGCTAAGTCGAATGGTTTCCTGGATCTGATGTTGGTTTCGGCCTTCGGGGTTAATATTTGGGAAATCGTTCTCTTACTGATTGACGGTTAGTGACTAATGAATTGAAATGATGCGTATGTAGTGTTTATGTAGCACGTGTTTATTATATACGCGAGTTGCTCAGAAAGACCGGGTTTATCCCATTCTGAATAACTGAATCGACGATAAGAAATCGAAGATGAAGACGATGGTCGAAGACCGGAGATCTTTACCTCATTTGGATGGTAACCGAGGTCCTGATTGGGAGGCATCCCGAAATATGGATAATGAGTGGTGATCGTCCAGACACGCGTGGTGATCGATGGGTTTGCGAGGTATATAGTGCCTCTGGTTTCGTTCAGACCCAGAACGGACTTGCAAATGGACAGTGTGTCTGATATTGGAATTTATTCTATGTGATTGATAGCCATCAGTTGCACGGTATGAATTGCCTATGTGGCATGCAAAGATGTAGTGATCAGGGCTTCTGTTGAAAAGCAAAGTCTTGTAGTGATGATCAAAGCACCGCCTGTGTGGCATAGCCTTGTGTGTAACGTGAATTCGCGAGCCTCACACCCCGGTATGAACCAGAAACGGGATTAGGACCTCAGGGAAGGAATGCGTTTCTTTCTAGCTAGGAGTTGTGTCGGTGTTTTTACACGGCCTGACATTTTACTTATGTGGATGATGGATAGCGAGGCGCCTCGGATAGATCAGTCGATCCAGGACCGATGGAGTCATTCGTTGGCTCATTTACGCCCCATAGGGCGGGGAAATGCAGTGTTCAGGAATTTTAATCCACATCGGTGGACCGGCCCTGACGATCCAAGGGTCGATGCGCTCTGACCCTGAGACATGGGCTAGATTGTCTCGAAGTCGGTAAGGACTATCTCTTGCCTTGGTTCATGACGGAAATCCAATTTCCAAATACGTGTCTGTGCGGTTTTGATTGTATATATATATATGGCGACATGATATATGGTAACAATGCCGCCTATGATTGATAGTTATGATTCAAATTGTTTTTGAAACATATAAACACTAGTAATAATATCAAATGCTTTTGTTTTATTCGTATCAATCATATTTTGGCCATTATAAGGTAAAACTCTATCCTCCGGTTTGCGTGCATTGTGTGATGGGAACTGAGTCTTATAATGGCTTCATTTTTATAAAAAGCATTGCGATATTTAAAAGAATGATTTGTTTTAAAGCACTGGCAATCCAATGGAGTAAACCCGTTCCACGAAAGTGGCGTGGTCCTGTGATTAGCCATATTAAAAATGTGTTGAGTAGATTTCTCATACCAGTCCCATAATTGACTCGTAGTTTGTTTCACTTTCAAACTCGGGTGCCCCTTTTTCTACACGGGCAGCCTTGTATTCAGGTTTAGCTGGCTCTTTCTGGATAGCTGGAGCTGAAGATGGATTCTATCATTTATCTCTTTTTATGCTGTTCAGCTCCTATTGTACATTATGTTTGTTTTCCGCTGTAGACATATATGTATAGCTGAACTGTATTTGTACTAAGTATGATCCTGTATACTGTGTAACTCTGATGTTTATGTTTATCCAGTGCATTATTTGTGCATTATCTGGTGTATTTATTTAATTTTGTTCTACTGTTATCTGTTTATGTGTTATATTCCAAGGATTACCCTTGCCACCGTCAGCACGGGGTTGGGGGTTGTCTCATTTGGTATCAGAACTTTGGTTAAGCTTAGTTCTGGAATATAACATACTAACGAACTCGTCAGAAATAGAACTACTAGTGTTCTAGGACGAGTAACTCATTACAGATAGGATCAGTAATATCCTAGTATGAGTAAAGCAGTATGAAATACACCCCAATAGACACATTTACATTTGGAGTGTATGTTTCTATGTTTTAAAATATCTTTTCTGTGACCTGACACTTGATCTGCCATTTGCAGAAGTACTAGAAAATGAGTGTCAGAAACAGAAGGAATGCAGAACTGGATATTGAGGCCCTATTAATCAAGTATCGAAATATGGGTGGAATATCGTTCTCTAGTGAAGAATCTATTATGAAGACACAGGCTTGGATTCGTTCTGCTGAGAAAATCTTTGATGGTTTAAAGTTGAGGGATGACCAGAAAAGATTACTGGCATCCTGGGCACTCAAAGATGAAGCTTTGTTCTGGTGGGATTCGGTTATTGAGAATAATCCAGAAGGTGATATCACCTGGGACAGATTCAAAGTGATTTTCCTGGAAAGATTTACTCCTCCCGAAGCGACTGAGCGATTATGTGATGAATTTTCTTATCTGATACAAGGAGATATGACCGTTCCAGAATATCATAAGAAATTCACCGAACTTTCTCACTTTGCTCCCCATCTAATTCAAAATACGAGGAGAAAGAATCTGAGATTTATTAATGGGCTTCAAAGGATATACCAAAATAAAGTAATAGGGCATGTAAATCTTCCTTTTTCAGAAATGATTTATATGGCTTATCAGTATGAAGATCTCCATAAGAAAGGCATGTTGTGCGATGAAGAGGAAGTCAGTTCTAGCAATAAGGTTGAATTAGAAACTGATCGTCCTGAGGCCAGTACGATGTCTGAGATCAGTAAGAAGCCCAGTGCTAAGAGAAAAAGGGCTAAATCCGAGAAGGAACCAGTAACGACCGCCGTATGCAATAACTGCCATAAGCAAGGGCATTTGCAAGGGAATTGTAGATCTTTAAAGAAACAAAGAAAGGATGGATATAGAGCAAATAGAAAGCAAAAGAAGAAGAGGTTTAGAACTGATGGAGAGTTTCAAGAGGATAGGGAGTGTAAGCAATGCCATAAGGCTGGTCACCTTGCAAAGGATTGCCCGCTCTTAAACAAGCCCGAAGTAGTTCAAGTGAATGAAGTGGAAGAAACTCCATCACCTTCAGCTAGTCAGGAAAGGCCAGATGTTTTAGAAGGCACGCTTACTGCCAAAGATATTCCAGTTAAAGTACTGTTTGACACCGGCGCGTCTCGAAGCTTTGTTGCAAAGAATGCAGCTAAGAAGCTGATTTGAATTTGAAGAAGCTCAAGGAACCAATGACTGTCCAGAATCCGGTTGGGGGTTCCATTGATCTTAGTTGGGTTTGTGGAGTGTCGGTTTCCTTTTCTCGTTATCGGTTCCCTACCATCGCGGTCGTCATGAATTTTACAGAGTTTGATCTTATCTTGGGGTTAGACTGGTTGACCAAGTATGAAGCTGAAGTTAAATGCGCCGACAGAGTCGTAAAGGCGAAGATTAAATCAAGTGATTATATAACCATTCCCTGTGAAGGTCAGAATGCTAATAGAAAAGACTTCTGGGCAACTTTGGATGTTTCTCCTGTTCAAATAGAAAATATCCCTGAAGTCACAGAGAATATTCCTGACCTCATCAAAGATATTCCAGTCGTAAAGAATTATGCGGATGTGTTTGAAGAAGTTGTTCGCTTACCTCCGCAGAGAGAAATCGATTTCAAGATCGCTTTGATTCCGAATGCAAGGCCGGTAGTTCACGCTATTCGAAGAATGTCCTTGAAAGAGAAAGAGGAACTTGACAATCAAACACGACAGCTAGTATGGAAGGGTCTGATCAGGCCTAGTTTCTCTGATTGGGGAGCAGCAGTGGTATTTGTCCCAAAATCTGACGGTACTCTACGACTATGTGTGGATTATCGGGATTTGAACAAGCAGACAATAAAGAACAAATATCCATTGCCGCGAATCGAGGATTTATTGGATCATCTAAATGGAGCACAAGTATTCTCAAGGATGGACCTAGCTACAGGCTTCCATCAACTTTGAATTGCTGAAGAGTGTGTTCATATGACAACATTCAGAGGTCCAGACTTATTCTATGAGTGGTTAGTAATGCCCTTCGGCTTATGTAACGCTCCAGCTTACTTCGTCGATCTGATGAATAGAGTGTTCAGAGCGGTTTTGAATAAATTTGTTCTGGTTTTTATTGACGATATTCTAATCTTCTCTAAATCAAAGGCCGAACATGAAAAACATTTGGAGCAGGTTCTGGAAATCCTCAAAAGGAATGTATTAAAAGCCAAACTATCCAAATGTATATTCTGGAAAGATGAAGTGAAATTTCTATGCCACGTCGTATCGAAAGAAGGAATTGCTGTGGATTCAAGTAAAATCACAGCTATTTAAAACTGGAAATAGCCTAGTACTCCTACAGAGGTTCGCAGTTTTCTTGGATTGTCTAGTTATTACCGGAAGTTCGTTAAAAACTTTTCGAAGATATCTGGTCACTTAACGAAGCTTACAAAGAAGTACTCTAAATTCAAATGGACTCCAGAAAGTGAAGAGGCTTTTGAAGAGCTAAAGTTAAGATTAACGACAGCTCCAGTGTTAACCATCATCGATGGCAATCAGGATTTGAAAGTCTGGACAGATGCTTCTAGAGAAGGCCTTGGCGCAGTGTTAATGCAAAGAGGTCAAGTGATTGCTTATGCTAGCCGTCAGCTGAAGCCGCATGAGAAAAACTACGTCACTCATGATCTTGAGATATTGGCTATTGTGTTCGCTTTGAAAATCTGGAGACATTTTCTTCTGGGTGAGAGATTTGAACTGTTTACAGATCACCAGTCGCTAAAGTATATGATCACCCAGAAGGACTTGAATCTGAGGCAGCAACGTTGGCTGGAGTTCCTTGTAGCATACGATTTTGAGATTATATACACTCCAGGGAAAGCCAATGTCGTGGCCGATGCGTTAAGCCGAAAGAATGAAATGATCGCCGGTTTTATTATCACGACTTCATTGATAAATAAAATATCTGCTCTTCAGAAGGATGATCACTTCATTCAGAAGATCAGGGAGATAATTCAAATGGGCAAACCCTCGAGTTTCCAAGTTGATAATGAGGGGATTCTAAGGCTGAAAGGTCGAATTTGTGTTCCTAACATTCCTGAGCTCCGAAAGGAAGTACTGGATGAATGCCACAAGTCAAAACTTAGTATCCATCGGGAGTAAGCAAAATGTATAATGACATCAAATGCACTTTCTAGTGGAAGTCAATGAAGAGGGACATTTCTTTATATGTTAGCTGATGCCCTACTTGCCAGCTAGTCAAAAGCGACCAACAGAAACTGGCTGGATTATTGCAACCGCTAGACGTTCCTGGTTGAAAGTGGGAACATATTTCCACGGACTTCATAGATGGTCTACCTAGAACCAGAAAAGGGAATGACAGTATTTGGGTGATCGTAGATCGCTTCACGAAGACCGCCCATTTCATACCTGTCAGATCAAACAGAACTGCTCAGAGTCTGGCGCAAATATATTTCAAGGAAATTGTTAGACTACACGGAGTGCCGATCAGTATAGTGAGTGATAGAGATCCAATATTCACTAGCAAGTTCTGGGAGGCATTTCAAGTAGAGCAGGGAACAAAGCTGAACCTAAGCACCGCCTATCATCCTCAGACAGATGGTCAAACTGAGAGGGTGAATCGTATACTAGAAGATCTATTGCGGGCTTGTGTTCTAGATTTTGGTGGATCATGGGAAGACCATCTGCATTTGGCTGAATTCTCATATAACAACAGCTACCAGGCGAGCCTGACAATGTCACCATTCGAAGCGTTGTATGGTAGACCGTGTCAATCTCCTGCTTGTTGGGTCGAACCAGGTAATAGACTTGTGTTGGGGCCAGATATGATCCGAGAAGCTGCCGACAAAGTCGACTTTATTAAGAAGCGATTACTCGCCGCTCAAAGCTGACAAAAGAGCTATGCCGATAGGAGAAGAAGAGATATATCATTTGCTGTGGGCGACTATGTATATCTGAAAGTATCGCCGATGAGAGGAGTTATCCGGTTCGGTAAAACTGTGAAGTTGGCACCCAAATTCATTAGCCCATTCCCTATATTAGAACGGATTGGAACTCTCGCATATAGGGTTAAATTGCCTGATTGGTTGCCGGGAGTACATGATGTATTTCACATTTCTCAACTTCGAAAGCACGTTCATGATCCAGACTTGATCATGGAAGAAGTAGCTCAACAGGATATTAAAATTACTCCAGAATTAGCTGTGAGAAGGGAGCCGCTAAAGATTATCGGCAAAGAAACCAAAGAGCTGAGGAACAAGAAGGTTCACTTAGTCAAAGTGCAATGGAGTGGAGATCCACGAGAGTGTACTTGGGAAACTAAGGAGAGCATTCAGAAAGCCTATCCTAGATGCCAAGTGGATATCTCTGGTTGACTCCGGTGCAAGGTACAATTACCATACTTTGCATTACCAATTAGTTCTCTACTCTGTTGTAATTTTCTTTCCATGGATGTGCACTTTTAATTCTATAGTCTGAATGATTTTAAAAGAATATAGAAATTGATTAGTATATTTTTGAAAAGTTAAAAACAATTTGATTGTTGTTTGTGTTGTGTGATAGTAGATTTGATTAATTAAATTATTAAAACGATAGTTAATTTAATCAATAATGGAATGAATAGTAGAATTTATTCGATTAAATCACACACTGAACTGATTAGAAAATAGATAGAGATATATACTTGTGCATTATATATGTTTGAACAGGAAAATGGATAGCTGTTGAGTAAAGATTTTATTTGCGTGCCCGACAAATAGGTAAATCTTAATGAGTTGGATGCGAAATATTATTATATCAACTCCTGTGAATGTCATTGGATGCGGAGTGCTGGTTGTTCTGTGTGAAATAATAAACATCGCCATAGGATAGTAACAATTAATTTTGAACTACACTACATGGCATACTTCTGGAAGATAGGCATACTTCATCATATAACACATAAGCATTTGGAGCTTGTGTGACAAGGTGGAAGATTTACCATACGAGCGAGAGGCTTGTATGGCGATGACTTTATTTTACAGGTTGAACCGATGACTAATATGACCATATAAATTGTAACGATGAAATTGCCAGATTAATAAAAACCCCACACGGGTCTGGAGTTGTGTAATAACCCGGAAATCCGAGCCAATTAAAAAATTTTATTTTGGCAATTTTAGCGAATTTTGATTATTTAAAATGAATTATTTTAAATAATAACGACGAGAAATTTATATTGAATAGGATTAGAACGTATATATTTATATACGTCGTCGTTAGATTATAAATATTTATTTATATATTATAAAAGGAATTGAAAATGGCGCGGTAGTTCGATAATTCGATTTCAAACTTCAATTGAACATACCGGGTGCAAAATAAACCGGATTTTAGTGAAACCAAAAATAATAGAATCTAATTGGGAATATCTTTCCAACGAATCCGAGAAATAAAAATTTCATAGCGGGGATCAAAAGATATGTCCAGTTGAAAATTCAGAATAGTTGCTATGGAATTCTGGCCCTCGAAAATAGCCATTTTGCAAACGACCTCGGATTTCGATGAAACCACTTTTGTTGGATCCGTGATGTCAAGTTATTGTTAGGTTTCAAATTTCATAATTTTCCGATTCAATATGTGAGCGTGGCAAAGGAAAACGCGTTTGACCAGTTTCAGTTGATTTTAATCGACTGGAAAATGACCATTTTTCAAACGGTCTCAGAATTTGACGAAATTAGTTTTTTAGGACCGTACCGTCAATACGAAGCTAGAAGTAATTTTTCGGGAATTTTTAGAGACTGTATGTGGCCCCAGTAAATTTAAATGTGCATTCAAGTTGAATATATATATATATATATATATATATACTTTTAAATTTTGATGGAAACTAATCGTAACGGCCGAATCAGCTTGCGATACATATCCCATTGTGTTCGGAATGGGGGTAATTAGTTGGGGACGACAGTCGGTAAGCTTGATTTCGAGTTCAAAATAAAAAGTTACTTTTTGGATTTTAAAATTAAAATAATATATATTTATTCCTAGTCAACCCTTTCCCTTTATACACTCTCTCCTTCCCCGTTATCCACTCAGAACAAAAGAAATTAAAATAAAAAAAATTATCGTGCCCTAGCCCTTCAGCTCCGCCCGCCGACCTGGCGCTCCGGCCACCAAGCATCGGTCGCGCTTCCCCCCTGCCTCTCTCTTCCGCCTCGTTCGCCACCTCCTGCTTCTCCTTCCTCTCCTCTTCTGAAAAGAACCCACACTCTCTTCTCCGCCCACTGTCCTCGCCCCCCTCTAGGAAGTGGCGCGCCGCCTGCCTTGGTCGCCTCCCCAGTCGCCACCACCCCCCTCACGCTCCTATCTCCCCCTTCGTAAATCCGAATCTCCAATCCTCGAGTCACTCAAATCCACCGCTGTGGCGCTTCCTGTGGCGGAAGGGGATCCTCCTCCGAGCAACGAAGAGGAGTGGTGATGATGAACCGTGGAGAGTGAAGCCGAGTTCAGTTTTACAGCGACAAGATGAATATACAGTAAGTTCTTTATTTCACTAAACTTAATTAAATTTGGTCTTTGTGAATATCCCTTATGATAAGAAGAAAATATACGATTTGTAATGTATATATCGCTATAAAGGAGAGATCTTTTCTTCGTGAAAGTTATGGTTCTTACTTCATAAAAGATCAAGTTTTTAATTCATAAAAGATCTGATTTTTAGTTGTGTAAAGAAGCGATTTTGATTGCATATATAAAAATATAATTTTTATAATATAGAAAGGTTAAAAATATTTTTTTTATAATATAGAAAGGTTAAAAATATAATTTTTATAATATAGAAAGGTTAAAAATATAATTTTTATAATATAGAAAGGTTAAAAATATAATCTTTAGGGAAAAGAAATCGTTTTACAAATATGAAGTTAGCGATAAAAATTAGATTTTTACATATGAAGTGAAAATAAAAATTCGATTTTTATATATATGAAGTGAAGATAAAAATTCAATTTTTATATATATGAAGTGAGGATAAAAATTCGATTATATATATATATATATATAGAGTGAAGATAAAATTCGATTTTTATATATATGAAGTGATAATAAAAATGTGATTTTTAATGTGAACAGCGTGACAAAGATTATGTTGGAGGTACGGGCAAATCCATATGTTTAGAAATTCAGAAATAAACTGGAGGAGTGGAACCCTCGGTGAGAACTCCTCACCTTTTATTTTGTTTTCTAGTTAATAATATATACTAGGATGTAGACGGTGTTTAGTAGCACCCGACACCCGTCGTCCACAGACCATGGACGGTTGTATGCTTGTTTGTTGGATTTTGATGTGTAGTTGATTGTGTGCTGTGATGTGAAATGAAATAAAATATTTATATAGTTAAAAATATTTTATAGTTAAAAATGGAATTTTTAACGTGTATATGAAAGGAAATAAAAAAATTAAACAAATCGGACGATTTGTTTATATACACACATTTGACTGATATTGATGGGGACGATAAATTTTACACATCGCCCAACTGCACAAATAAAATCTGTGTTTGATTGTTTGAAACCCCACACGGGTATTGGGATGATATTTGACGTACACTAATCCCGATTGTTTAGTTGTATGTCGATCGATTGATTGATAGGCTGTTTTAAGCGTTGAATATTTATATTTGATGCTTATACAGTGTAGAATGCACTTTGGATGATGGTTAATTATCCATCGTTGTTATTGTATACATGTGTTGTAGAAAATCCATATAATTAACATTATATGGTAACTGATTGGGCCTCATTCCATATTTGAAAAAGAAATATTTGAAAAAGAAATATTTGAAATAGAAATATTTGAAATAGAATATTTGGAGGTAGAAATATATGAAGCCGTGTTGATTAGATTGACGCCATTTTGACGTGAATGATATTTATATTGATTTTATTCATTTTATAATGAATATCAAAAGTGATTTCAAAATCTGATATTTTGAAAAGAATTGAAATTCGAACTGAAACTGAATAGAAATGAATTTGAATTGAAATTGAATAGGAAGGAATTCGAATTGAAATTGAATTGAAAACGAACTGAAATTGAAATAAAAATTGATTTGAATTAAAATCAATTTGAAATGAATTTAAAACGAATTTATTAGGAGAAATTCAATTTTGATTTGAATTTGAAGTGAAGTGGAAATCGTTTTGACAACGAATTTAAAAACGATTTATAAAATGCGTTTTAAAAGGAAATCGACAAAGTATATATTATATATATTATATATATTATATAATGGCCTGAATAGAACGCACTGCGCCATGGCAATTCGTGAATTTCGACCATTGACTTCGAACGGATATTACGGGAGATCCGACCGTCGGATTCTCCAAAAACCGGAACCGTTGGGTTCGTATCGAAAAGAGCTTTCTAACGAATATTAGAAATTAGAAATCTAACTGTTGGATTTGGAATTATGTCCAAATCAAATTTGGAAAAGGTCGCTGTAAGTGCAGTTCGATGGCCGTTGATGGAAATCGACTGTACGGGCCTTGATAAAATTATTAAAAATAGTAATAATTTGTGTAAAATCATAAGAAATGATTTGGGAAGAATTGGGATGAAAAACTCCGAATTTGAAGAGATAAAAATAGATTTTTATCGAAATGAACTAGTTTTAAACTAGAATAATAATTTGTTTATTTTTAAAATAAATAAATTGGATTAGAAATGGTTTTGAAAATAACCAGGATTTCCAATAATTGAATTGGAATGGATTTGAATCAAAATCATCTTCGGAATAGTTCGATGTTGGATTTCGTGATTATACAAATGTTGTTATGGAAATTTGAAAGATATATATATATATATATATCGTTATTTCCAATACGATATTTGTTGGTCGTAGAATTTGATATTGTATATAAGCCGATATATTTTCTATTCAGAGCCTTGTATTTAATATCAAATGTGATTTGGGTTTGTCGTGAAGGGTGTCTTCATTAACACTGTTCTTAAGCCCAGTTGAGAAAAGATTAAATCTTTTTATTTAGATTTAATGAAGTGTACCAATTAAATAATATTTAATTGGAATTGAATTGGTATTGATTTTTGGGTTTATCGTGAACAGTGTTTTAAATAACACTTGTTCTTTAACCCGATAATTACTGGAATGTGATTTTGGGTTGTCGTGAATGGTATCTTCAATAATACTGTTCTTAGACCCAAAAAGGAGTTAAGAAAATCAGAAACTAACTGGAGATTAGTTAAGTTGAATGGTTTCTGGGGTATTGATCTGATGTTGGTTTCGGCCTTCGGGGTTAATACTTAGGGAATTGCCTACTTGCTAATTTACGGTTAGGGACTGATTGAAATGTGATGTGATTTTGGGTTTATAATGAACCGTGTTTTAAATGACACTGATTCTTTAACCCAGTCACAGATTAAAACTAAATGGAGTTTTAATGAATCTTTAATTAGATTGAAATGATCGAGAATGGAGTATCACCAGTTTTGCTCCAGGCGATAGTTAAATCTTTAATTAGATTTAAACGTGAAATGGTAATTAAATTTACCGATAACACTGTGGTGTTAGATATGAAGTAAGACCCGTTTTACTTCATGGGATGAATAGGTTGGGATTGGGAAATTAAAACAAACGATTACTTCGGTAAAGTTCGTTAATCCCGACTAGTTTGAATTGATATTCAAAAGTAGATTAAAGAATAAATTAAAGAATTTATCTTTGATAAAATTAATGGGAACCTTTCCCTAAGAATGTGAAATTTAGAAACTAGCTGTAGATTGGCTAAGCAGAGTGATTTCCTGGGTATTGATCTGATGTTGGTTTCGGCCTTCGGGGTTAATATTTAGGGGATTATTCTCTTGATTAATTTACGGTTAGTCACTGATGAATTGGAATGAGGCGTATGTTGTGTTTTTGTAACACTTGTTTATAATATACGCGAGTTATTCGGAAAGACCGGGTTTATCCCATTCTGAATAACTGATACGACGATAAGTCCAAGATGAAGACGGTGGTCGAAGACTGGAGGTCTTCAAGTCGTTTGGGTGATTATTGATGATCTTGATTGGGATGTACACCCAAGAAGATGGAAACAGTTGGTGATCGTCCAGACGTACTTGGAGATCGATGGATATGCGGGGTACTAGGTGCCTCCGGTTTCGTTCAGACCCAGAACGGACTAGTAAATGGACTGTGTGTCTGACATCGGATTTCATTCTATGTGACTGATGTCGGTTGCATAGAGTGGTTTGCCTGTGTGGCATGCTAAGATGCAAATGATCAAGGCTTCTGTTGAAAAGCAGAGTCTTGTGGTTGATGATCAAAGCACAGCCTTTGTGGCGTAGCTTTGTGTAACATTGAATCGCGAGCCTCACACCCCGGTGGTGAACCAAAAACGGGAGAAGGACCTCAGGGAGGACCTGCGTTTCTTTCTAGCTAGAAGTGGTCTCGGTGGTTTTACACGCCCTGACGAGTTTGACTTATGTGGTTGTTGCTGTTGCGAGGCGCCTCGGATATAGCGGTGACTATGTGAAGCCGATGGAGTCATTTGTTGGCTCATTTGCGTCCCATAGGGCGGGGAGACGCAGTGTTCAGGATTTCGTCTAATCCACATCAGTGGACCGGCCCTATCGCTCCAAGGGTCGATGCGTTCTGATCCTGAGACATGGTAGGCTAGATTGTCTCGAATAAGGTGAGGACTATCTTTTGCCTCGGTTCACAGATGGAAATCCAACTTCCAAATACGTGATTCTGCGGTTTTAATTGTAGAACTAGTATGGCGACATGATATATGGTACCCATGCCGTCTATGATTGATACTTATGATTTGAAGTTGTTTTATACACTCTGCACTTATTATAGTATCAAACGATTTGTTTTAAACGTACTAAGCATGTTTGGCTATTATAAGGGAAAACCCTATCCCCCGGCTTGCGTTACATTGTCTGATAGGACCTGGGTCTTATAATATCTTCATTTTTTCAAAAAGCATTTCGTTGTTTTGTTATATGCAGTGGTATTCTTAGGAGGAAACCCGTTCCGTGTTATACGGCGTGGTCCCTTGATATATCTGATTTAAAGTAAAGTTTTAAATAACTGTTTTAGTTCTCACACCAGTCCCATGACTGACCTGGAGTTTATTGTTCTAACCTAAACTCTGGGTGCCCCTATTTTGATACGGGTAGCTAGTAGTTTTGGTTTTGCAGATTTATATTCACAGGATCCTGGTTTACAGCTGGAATGGTATCCGGAAAGCTTTGTATCTGTATATCTCCTTCAGTTGTGTATTGTATTATTTTCCGCTGCTATGTAATTTATTGTAATCTCTGATATTTGGTAAATTGTGTAATATTAATTTATACTATGTATATTCTTGTATTCTGATGGAATTGTAATTAACAATGAAATGTCCTTCCGTCTGCGTTCTGTTGTGGCTTGTTCTCGAACTATCCGCGCTTTCCTCACCAGGAAAGTTACGGGTCTTTACAGGTGGTATCAGAGCTTTGGTTTACAAAGCTCAGAGAACAAGACACATTAGAACCATACAAAAGGATTCATCAGAAATTGGATTAGTAAAATCCAATGAGAATGACTCGTTAGAGATGGGATCAGTAGTATCCTAGAACGAGTGCGAAGAGTATATTTTTAAAATGAAAACGATTTTTGTTTTGAAAATTTAAATCAATTATTCGTATTTGATTATTTATTTATATGAATTTGGACAATCCAATATATAAAGATTTTGCATATATGTCTTGCAAACGTGTATTCGAAGTTTTAATGTACTGGATAGTTATAGAATTGCACTCTAGTGCCCGAGGATAATTCTGGTGACGGGGCACCATCACAAGTATTTATTTTCGAGTTTCGAAAGGGAGATTTCTATATATTTCCAATTGACTGGTGTGAGAACCGAAACTGGATAGGGCTTATTGTTATGATTTGGCATCAAAAATCTGATTTTTGACTATGTATCAAAGTTATGAATTTCAAAAGCAAATCAACTAATTGATTGATGGTTGTGTGGTTGATTATTAGTTGATTAATTAAAATTTGTACCATATAGCCAAATTGAATCAAATAGTGAACTGTATTTAAAATTGCTTGAAATTTGCATGCATATACATGTATATCTTCTGAACAGGTCATAGCAAGGAGGCTAGAGCAGAGAATAAAATTTGTTTGCCCGACAAATAGGTACATGTTTATCATAATTTACTGTTTTGTTTGGGTGATGATGATTTTATGAGCTGATTGGCTAGCCGCTTGGCCTTTTCTTTTTCTTTTTGAGATCAGAGGGCCTGTATGGCAATTTCGGGATTTTCCCGGTGCTCCCGGTGCAGGGGAGGTTATGGCGAAATTTTTCAAAAATTTAGGGTGTTAGCCAAATTTTTGAAAAATTTGAAAAGTTCTTAGAAACTGAAAAGTTGAAGAACTTAAGCCGTAATGAAAATACTAGAAGTTGAGTTGATTTGTGAAAAAACTTTCGGTTTCGTTCCTTTTCAGGGACGAAAAGTTTTAAGTAGGGGAGATTATAATAACCCGGAAATCCGAGCCAATTTAAAATTTTTATTTTGGCAATTTAACGAATTTTGGTTATTTAAAATGAATTATTTTAAATAATAACGACGAGAAATTTATTTTGAATAGGATTAGAACATATATATTTATATACGTCGTCGTTAGATTATAAATATTTATTTATATATTATAACAGGAATTGAAAATGGCACGGTAGTTCGATAATTCGATTTCAAACTTCAATTGAACATAGCGGGTGCAAAATAAACCGGATTTTAGTGAAACCAAAAATAATAGAATCTAATTGGGAATATCTTTTCAACGAATCCGAGAAATCAAAATTTCATAGCGGGGATCAAAAGATATGTCCAGTTGAAAATTCAGAATAGTCGCTATGGAATTCTGGCCCTCGAAAATAGCCATTTTGCAAACGACCTCGGATTTCGATGAAACCACTATTGTTGGATCCGTGATGTCAAGTTATTACTAGGTTTCAAATTTCATAATTTTCTGATTCAATATGTGAGCGTGGCAAAGGAAAACGCGTTTGACCAGTTTCAGTTGATTTTAATCGACTGGAAAATGGCCATTTTTCAAACGGTCTCAGAATTTGACAAAATTAGTTTTGTTAGGACCGTACCGTCAATACGAAGCTAGAAGTAATTTTCGGGAATTTTTAGAGACTGTATGTGGTCCCGGTAAATTTAAATGTGCGTTCAAGTTGAATATATATAGATTTATATTTTAATTTTGATGGAAACTGATCGTAACGGCCGAATCAGCTTGCGATACATATCCCATTGTGTTCGGAACGGGGGTAATTAGCTGGGGACGACAGTCGGTGGGCTTGATTTCGAGTTCAAAATAAAAAGTTACTTTTTGATTTTAAAATTAAAATAAAATAATATATATTTATTCCTAGTCAACCCTTTCCCTTTATACACTCTCTCCCTCCCCGTTATCCACTCAGAACAAAAGAAATTTAAAAAAAAAATATCGCGCCCTAGCTCTTCAGCTCTGCCCGCCAACCTGGCGCTCCGGCCACCAAGCATCGGTCGCGCTTCCCCCCCCCCCCCCTCTGCCTCTCTCCTCCGCCTCGTTCGCCACCTCCTGCTTCTCCTTCCTCTCCTCTTCTGAAAAGAACCCAAACCCTCTTCTCCGCCCAATGTCGTCGCCCCCCTCTAGGCAGTGGCGCGCCACCTGCCTTGGCCGCCTCCCCAGTCGCCACCACCCCCCTCACGCTCCTCTCTCCCCCTTCGTAAATCCGAAGCTCCAATCCCCGAGTCACTCCAATCCACCGCTGTGGCGCTTCCTGTAGCGGAAGGGGATCCTCCTCCGAGCAACGAAGAGGAGTGGAGATGATGAACCGTGGAGAGTGAAGCCGAGTTCAGTTTTACAGCGACAAGATGAATATACAGTAAGTTATTTATTTCACTTAGCTTAATTAAATTTGGTCTTTGTGAATATCCCTTGTCATAAGAAGAAAATATACGATTTTTAATGTATATATCGCTATAAAGGAGAGATCTTTCTTCGTGAAAGTTATGGTTCTTACTTCATAAAAGATCAAGTTTTTAATTCATAAAAGATCTGATTTTTAGTTGTGTAAAGAAGCGATTTTGATTGCATATATAAAAATATAATTTTTATAATATAGAAAGGTTAAAAATATAATTTTTATAATATAGAAAGGTTAAAAATATAATTTTTATAATATAGAAAGGTTAAAAATATAATCTTTAGGGAAAAGAAATCGTTTTACAAATATGAAGTTAGCGATAAAAATTAGATTTTTACATATGAAGTGAAAATAAAAATTCGATTTTTATATATATGAAGTGAAGATAAAAATTCGATTTTTATATATATGAAGTGAGGATAAAAATTCGATTTTTTATATATATAGAGTGAAGATAAAATTCAATTTTTATATATATGAAGTGATAATAAAAATGTGATTTTTAATGTGAACAGCGTGACAAAGATTATGTTGGAGGTACGGGCAAATCCAGATGTTCAGAAATTCAGAAATAAAACTGGAGGAGTGGAACCCTCGGTGAGAACTCCTCACCTTTTATTTTGTTTTCTAGTTAATAATATATACTAGGATGCAGACGGTGTTTAGTGGCACTCGACACCCGTCGTCCACAGACCATGGACGGCTTGTACGCTTGTTTGTTGAATTTTGATGTGTAGTTGATTGTGTGTTGTGATGTGAAATGAAATAAAATATTTATATAGTTAAAAATATTTTATAGTTAAAAATGGAATTTTTAATGTGTGTATGAAAGGAAATAAAAAAAATAAACAAATCGGACGATTTGTTTATATACACACATTTGACTGATATTGATGGGGACGATAAATTTTACACATCGCCCAACTACACAAATAAAATCTGTGTTTGATTGTTTGAAACCCCACACGGGTATTGGGATGATATTTGACGTACACTAATCCCGATTGTTTAGTTGTATGTCGATCGATTGATTGACAGGCTGTTATAAGCGTTGAATATTTTATATTTGATGCTTATACAGTGCAGAATGCACTTTGGATGATGGTTGATTATTCGTCGTTGTTATTGTACACATGTGTTGTAGAAAATCCATATAATTAACATTATATGGTAATTGATTGGGCCTCATTTCATATTTGAAAAAGAAATATTTGAAAAAGAAATATTTGAAATAGAAATATTTGAAATAGAATATATGGAAATAGAAATATATGAAGCCGTGTTAATTAGATTGACGCCATTTTGACGTGAACGATATTTATATCGATTTTATTCATTTTATAATGAATATCAAAAGTGATTTCAAAATCTGATATTTTGAAAAGAATTGAAATTCGAACTGAAACTGAATAGAAATGAATTCGAATTGAAATTGAATAGGAAGGAATTCGAATTGAAATTGAATTGAAAACGAACTGAAATTGAAATAAAAATCGATTAGAATTGAAATCAATTTGAAATGAATTTAAAACGAATTTATCAGGAGAAATTCAATTTTGATTTGAATTTGAAGTGAAGTGGAAATCGTTTTGAAAACGAATTTAAAAACGATTTATAAAATACGTTTTAAAAGGAAATCGACGAAGTATATATTATATATATTATATATATAATATAATGGCCTGAATAGAACGCGCCGCGCCGCGGCAGTTCGTGAATTTCGACCATTGATTTCGAACGGATATTACGGGAGATTCGACCGTCGGATTCTCCTAAAACCGGAACCGTTGGGTTCGTATCGAAAAGAGCTTTCTAAAGAATATTAGAAATTAGAAATCTAACGGTTGGATTTGGAATTATGTCCAAATCAAATTTGGAAAAGGTCGCTGTAAGTGCAGTTTGATGGCCGTTGATGGAAATCGACTGTACGGGCCTTGATAAAATTATTAAAAATAGTAATAATTTGTGTAAAATCATAAGAAATGATTTGGGAAGAATTGGGATGAAAAACTCCAAATTTGAAAAGATAAAAATAGATTTTTATCGAAATGAACTAGTTCTAATCTAGAATAATAATAGTTTTTTTATTTTTAAAATAAATAAATTGGATTAGAAATGGTTTTGAAAATAATCAGGATTTCCAATAATTGAACTGGAATGGATTTGAATTGAAATCATCTTCGGAATAGTTCGATGTTGGATTTCGTGATTATACATATGTTGTTATAGAAATTTGAAAGATATATATATCGTTATTTCCAATACGATATTTTTTGGTCGTAGAATTTGATATTGAATATAAGCTGATATATTTTCTATTCAGAGCCTTGTATTTAATATCAAATGTGATTTGGGTTTGTCGTGAACGGTGTCTTCATTAACACTATTCTTAAGCCTAGTTGAGAAAAGATTAAATCTTTTTATTTAGATTTAAAGAAGTGTACCAATTAAATAATATTTAATTGGAGTTGAATTGGTATTGATTTTTGGGTTTATCGTGAACAGTGTTTTAAATAACACTTGTTCTTTAACCCAATAATTAATGGAATGTGATTTTGGGTTATCGTGAACGGTATCTTCAATAATACTGTTCTTAGACCCAAAAAGGAGTTAAGAAAATCAGAAACTAACTGGAGATTAGTTAAGTTGAATGGTTTCTGGGGTATTGATCTGATGTTGGTTTCGGCCTTCGGGGTTAATACTTAGGGAATTGCCCACTTGCTAATTTATGGTTAGGGACTGATTGAAATGTGATGTGATTTTGGGTTTATAGTGAACCGTGTTTTGAATGACACTGATTCTTTAACCCAGTCACAGATTAAAACTAAGTGGAGTTTTAATGAATCTTTAATTAGATTGAAATGATCGAGAATGGAGTATCACCAGTTTTGCTCTAGGCGATAGTTAAATCTTTAATTAGATTTAAACGTGAAATGGTAATTAAATTTACCGATAACACCGTGGTGTTAGATATGAAGTAAGACCCGTTTTACTTCATGGGATGAATAGGTTGGGATTGGGAAATTAAAACAAACGATTACTTCGGTAAAGTTCGTTAATCCCGACTAGTTTGAATTGATATTCAAAAGTAGATTAAAGAATAAATTAAAGAATTTATCTTTGATAAAATTAATGGGAACCTTTCCCTAAGAATGTGAAATTTAGAAACTAGTTGTAGATTGGCTAAGCAGAGTGATTTCTTGGGTATTGATCTGATGTTGGTTTCGGCCTTCGGGGTTAATATTTGGGGGATTATTCTCTTGATTAATTTACGGTTAGTGACTGATGAATTGGAATGAGGCGTATGTTGTGTTTGTGTAACACTTGTTTATAATATACGCGAGTTATTCGGAAAGACTGGGTTTATCCCATTCTAAATAACTGATACGACGATAAGTCGAAGATGAAGATGGTAGTCGAAGACCGGAGGTCTTCACGTCGTTTGGGTGATTACTGATGATCTTGATTGGGATGTACACCCAAGAAGATGGAAACAGTTGGTGATCGTCCAGACGTACTTGGAGATCGATGGATATGCGGGGCACTAGGTGCCTCCGGTTTCGTTCAGACCCAGAACGAACTAGTAAATGGACTGTGTGTCTGACATCGGATTTCATTCTGTGTGACTGATATCGGTTGCATAGAGTGGTTTGCCTGTGTAGCATGCTAAGATGAAAATGATCAAGGCTTCTGTTGAAAAGAAGAGTCTTGTGGTTGAAGATCAAAGCACGGCCTTTGTGGCGTAGCTTTGTGTAACGTTGAATCGCGAGCTTCACACCCCGGTGGTGGACCAAAAACGGGAGAAGGACCTCAGGGAGGACCGGCGTTTCTTTCTAGCTAGAAGTGGCGTTAGTGGTTTTACACGCCCTGACGAGTTTGACTTATGTGGTTGTTGCAGTTGCGAGGCGCCTCAGATATATCGGTGACTATGTGAAGCCGATGGAGTCATTTATTGGCTCATTTGCGCCCCATAGGGCGGGGAGACGCAGTGTTCAGGATTTCGTTTAATCCACATCGGTGGACCAGCCCTGTCGCTCCAAGGGTCGATGCGTTCTGATCCTGAGACATGGTAGGCTAGATTGTCTCGAATTCGGTGAGGACTATCTTTTGCCTCGGTTCACAGATGGAAATCCAACTTCCAAATACGTGATTCTGTGGTTTTAATTGTAGAATTAGTATGGCGACATGATATATGGTACCCATGTCGTCTATGATTGATACTTATGATTTGAAGTTGTTTTATACACTATGAACTTATTATAGTATCAAATGATTTGTTTTAAACGTACTAAGCATGTTTGGCTATTATAAGGGAAAACCCTATCCACCGGCTTGCGTTGCATTGTGTGATAGGACCTGGGTCTTATAATAGCTTCATTTTTCCAAAAAGCATTTCGCTGTTTTGTTATATGCACTAGTATTCTTGGGAGGAAACCCGTTCCGTGTTATACGGCGTGGTCCCTTGATATATCTGATTTAAAGTAAAGTTTTAAATAACTGTTTTAGTTCTCACACCAGTCCTATGACTGACCTGGAGTTTATTGTTTTAACCTAAACTCTAGGTGCCCCTATTTTGACACGGGCAGCTAGTAGTTTTGGTTTTGCAGATTTATATTCATAGGATCCTGGTTTACAGCTGGAATGGTATCCGGAAAGCTTTGTATCCGTATATCTCCTTCAGTTGTGTATTGTATTATTTTCTGCTGCTATGTAATTTATTGTAATATCTGATATTTGGTAAATTGTGTAATATTGATTTATACTCTGTATATTCTTGTATTCTGATGGAATTGTAATTAACAATGAAATGCCCTTCCGTCTGCGTTCTGTTGTGGCTTGTTCTCGAACTATCCGCGCTTTCCTCACCGGGCAAGTTACGGGTATTTACAAGTTGACAATAATCATGTCTCTCTAGTTATTAGATACGGCACATGGATTATTTATTTCCCACACGGGACGAGGTGACGAGGATTTATCCTCTGGAGCAATTAAAATACACACTCCCTCAGGCTTTGACAGGGTGACGAGAATTTATTCTCTGGAGTTATTATCAATACACGCTCCCCTGTAAACACCAGAATATATCACTATAAATATGTGTATGCTTTATAGGATTTATTGGGTACCTAATACGGCCCAATAAATTTCCAAGCCTCTCCCCGTACAAAGGAGGTTATGCCGAAAATTTTCGAAAATTCCGGGTGTTAGCCAAATTTTTGAAGAATTTGAAAATTCTCTGAAACTGAAAAGTTGGAGAATGGAAGCCAGATCGAACGTAGAGTTGATTAATCAAACCACTTTCGACTTTGTTCCTTTTCGGAGACGAAAAGTTTTAAGTGGGGGAGATTGTAACGACCCGGAAAATCTGAACCAATTTTAATTTTTTTAAATTGGCTAAAACAGTGGATTTTAAATATTTAAAATAAATATTTTAAATATTTAAAATAAATATTTTAAATAATAGCAATGAAAAGTGAGTTTGAATCGACGTTTGAAAACGAATATAGTTAATTCTAATTATAAACAAGGCCTGAAATGGCGCGGTAGTTTCAAAATTTGAATTCAAACTTTGACTGACTGTATCGGGTGCAAAACAAAACGGATTTGAGTGAAACCAGAAATATTTAAATCTGTTAGTGAATACCTTTCTAATGAATCTGAAAAATCGAAGTTTCATAGCAGGAAGCAAAAGTTATGGCCAAATGAATTTTCAGAAAGGTCGCTATGGAATTTATATAGCCCGTAAAATTGGCCATTTTGCAAACGACCTCAGAATTCGACGAAACCACTTTTGTTGGATTCGGGATGTGAAGTTATTGCTAGGTATCAAATTTCATAATTTTTGAAGCTAGTATGTGAGCGTGGCAAAGGAAAATGTGTTTTGGTCAATTATAGTTAAATTGGATCGACCAGAAATGGGCCTTTTTGCAAACGGTCTCAGAATTCGACGAAACTAGTTTTGTTGGGACCGTATAGTCAAAACATAGCTGGATTTATTTTTCTGGAATTTTTCGAATCAGTTTGTGGTCCCGGCAAATTGAAATGTACGTTCAAATCGAATATTGAATGTTATACATTTTAAATTGAAGAAAACTGACTGAAATAGTCGAATGGGCCTACGAAACATATCCCATTGTGTTCGGAATGGGGGTAAAACGCTAGGGACGACAGTCGTTAGGTTTAAAAAGGAGTTCGTTTGTGAAAACCCTAATTTTTTGAAATATATATTCCGGCCAATCAGAATTTATATAAAAAAAATCCTCAGAACCCCCCCGATAAACGACGGAAGTAGCTCAAAACTTCCCGGGCTTTTTGCCGCCGCCACGTTCATCTTCAGGCCAGGCTCTAGTGGGGGTTTTTGAAGATCTCCTCTCCCTCTTCAAATCAAAACAAACCGCATCACCTATCGTCGCCCCAGCTTCGAGAACGAGGTCCACGAAGTCTCGCCGTTCGCGCCTCGATTCCGCCGCCCAGAGACCACCGAGTTCGACCCCCTCCCTGGCGCACGTGCGCCTCTCCTAGCCCGTCAAGGTAGCGCTGGCTGATCGAAGAAACGATCAACGGATTTGAAGATAATTTGAAACCTAGTTTTGAAGATTCAAACGAGGTATACGGCTATGATAATTTTCAACTGTTTTAACACCTTTAAACCGTTGCAAACTTTGAAAAATCATATCTTTTTCGTTTCTTGTCGAAATCCAGTGAAACAAGAGACAGTGGACTCGTGTGGACGTCTTCTACCTTCTAGAAGAGACCGCATATTTTTCTGAGCCTTTTTCTATTTTTGGTTGAGTGGAACCCAATGTGAGATTTCTGAATTATAAACGATATGGAAAACGACGATGTATAAATTATATAGTCGATGTATGAGTTATATAAGCGTTGTACACCTCTTGTATAAGCGTTGTATAAGTTGTACTTTCGATGTATAAGATATATATGCGTTGTAAAAATTATATATGTGTTGAAATAGAAGTGAAATGCTATATAAATATATATATATATATGCCCCTTGTCCACAAACCATGGATGATATTTATTGGTTGTGATTGGTGTGAAAATTGATTGATAGCGAATGGTTGATTGAAATTGTTTGTGGTTAAAATTGATTGATTGTGGTTAAAAATACCCGTTTGTGGTTGAGAAATATTTGGTTGTAACCACATAGGATTACTTTGTGGAAATGAAAAAAAAATATACATGCCGCCTGCGTGCGAAATAGATGCATGATTCCCCATTGTCAAAAGCTGCGAGGCTTTAAGGTAGAGCGAGGAGCCGTACTAGGGACGGTCCCGGTTTTAACTACCCTGCCATTATGCTGCCGAAATTTTGAATGATATTCATGTGTTAGAATTATTTTCCTGTATTGAAACTATATTCGTCTGTTGAATAGAAAACCTTCATGAGTTGAATTGAAATTCAATCGTTGAATAGAATTCATGTGTTGAATGGTATTCGTGTTTTTAAATATAAAAATCACCTTTTTATATAAACTATAGAAAACCTTCTAGTGTTGAATTGAAATTCATTCGTTGAATAGAATTCATGTGTTGAATGGTATTCGTGTTTTTAAATATAAAAATCACCTTTTTATCTATTTATGTAAACTATAGAAAACCTTCATGTGTTGAATTGAAATTCATTCGTTGAATAGAATTCATGTGTTGAATGGTATTCATATTTTGAAAGAAATTGTTTTATAATAAAAATCCTATTTTTATCATAAATATGAACTATATAAAATAATCTTGTTTTGAAATAAATTGTTTTATAATAAAAATCCTATTTTTATCACCTATATTAACTATATAAAATAGTCGAGTTTTGAAATAAATTGTTTTACATTAAAAATCACACTTTTATTATATGCATGAATTGTTAAAAATAGTGAAGTGTTGAAATAGAAGACAGTTAGATAAAAACATCATTTTTATCAAATGTATGAAAATCATATTGTTTTGAAATCGAAGAGTCGATATATATATATATATAGGATTGAAATATATCGAATAACGAAGCTGCAATTCGTATTTTGAAACCGTGATTTCAAACGATTAGTGTGGGAGATCCGACCATCGGATTTTCCCGAAACCGCAACCGTTGGGTTCGCTTTGGAAATATCTTTCCAACGGCAACAACTTTGTAAAAATCCAATGGTTGGATTGTCTGGAATGTTTAATTCAAATCTGAAGGAAAACAGCGCCAGAATCGATTATATATATATATATATAATTATATTAAAACGAATAACGACGTTGTAGTTCGTATTTTGAAATCGAAACTTCGAACGATTATACCGGGAGATCCGACCGTCGGATTTTCCCGAAACTGGAACCGTTGGATTCGTTTTGAAAAGATCTTTCTAATGATGTAAATTTTACGAAGATCCAACGGTTTGATTTTCAGATATGTGTAAATCAAATCTGAAGAAAAATAGCGCCACGGCCGCGTTATGGCCCGAAGCGTCGTTTGAATAAATTGGCTATTTTAAAATAAATAAAAATAGCGATAAATCATTATAAAATATTATAAACGATATGGATGTGTGATTTAGAAATTAACTAAAGGTTAGCTAAGTCGAATGGTTTCCTGGATTTTGATCTGATGTTGGTTTCGGCCTTCGGGGTTAATATTTGGGAAATCGTTCTCTTACTGATTGACGGTTAGTGACTAATGAATTGAAATAATGCGTATGTAGTGTTTATGTAGCACGTGTTTATTATATACGCGAGTTGCTCAGAAAGACCGGGTTTATCCCATTCTGAATAACTGAATCGACGATAAGAAATCGAAGATGAAGACGGTGGTTGAAGACCGGAGATCTTCACCTCGTTTGGATGGTAACCGAGGTCCTGATTGGGAGGCATCCCGAAATATGGATAATGAGTGGTGATCGTCCAGACGTGCGTGGGGATCGATGGGTTTGCGAGGTATATAGTGCCTCCGGTTTCGTTCAGACCCAGAACGGACTTGCAAATGGACAGTGTGTCTGACATTGGAATTTATTCTGTGTGAATGATAGCCATCAGTTGCACGGTGTGAATTGCCTGTGTGGCATGCTAAGATGTAGTGATCAGGGCTTCTGTTGAAAAGCAAAGTCTGGTGGTGATGATCAAAGCACTGCCTGTGTGGCGTTGCCATGTGTAAAGTGAATTCGCGAGCCTCACGCCCCGGTATGAACCAAAAACGGGAGAAGGACCTCAGGGAGGGTATGCGTTTCTTTCTAGCTAGGAGTTGTGTCGGTGTTTTTACACGGCCTGACATTTTACTTATGTGGATGATGGATAGCGAGGCGCCTCGGATAGATCAGTCGATCCAGGACCGATGGAGTCATTCGTTGGTTCATTTACGCCCCATAGGGCGGGGAAACGCAATGTTCAGGAATTTTAATCCACATCGGTGGACCGGCCCTGACGATCCAAGGGTCGATGCGCTCTGACCCTGAGACATGGGCTAGATTGTCTCGAAGTCGGTAAGGACTATCTCTTGCCTTGGTCATGACGGAAATCCAATTTCCAAATACGTGTCTGTGCGATTTTGATTGTATATATATATATATGGCGACATGATATATGGTACCCATGCCGCCTATGATTGATAGTTATGATTCAAATTGTTTTTGAAACATATAAACACTAGTAATAATATCAAATGCTTTTGTTTTATTCGTATCAATCATATTTTGGCCATTATAAGGTAAAACTCTATCCTCCGGTTTGCGTGCATTGTGTGATGGGAACAGAGTCTTATAATGGCTTCATTTTTATAAAAAGCATTGCGATATTTAAAAGAATGATTTGTTTTAAAGCACTGGCAATCCAATGGAGTAAACCCGTTCCACGAAAGTGGCGTGGTCCTGTGATTAGCCATATTAAAAATGTGTTGAGTAGATTTCTCATACCAGTCCCATGACTGACTCGTAGTTTGTTTCACTTTCAAACTCGGGTGCCCCTTTTTCTACACGGGCAACCTTGTATTCAGGTTTAGCTGGCTCTTTCTGGATAGCTGGAGCTGAAGATGGATTCTATCATTTATCTCTTTTTATGCTGTTCAACTCCTATTGTACATAATGTTTGTTTTCCGCTGTAGACATATATGTATAGCTGAACTGTATTTGTACTAAGTATGATCCTGTATACTGTGTAACTCTAATGTTTATGTTTATCCAGTGTATTATTTGTGCATTATCTGGTGTATTTATTTAATTCTGTTCTGTTGTTATCTGTTTATGTGTTATATTTCAAGGATTACCCTTGCCACCGTTAGCACGGGGTTGGGGGTCATCTCATTAACTCCATCATGTTGGACTACAACAGATAAGTATTTTTTTCCCCTCTTGGTTTATAATTATCTGTGGTTCTATTAGTGGAAAGTTTGCTTCACAATTGCTATTATATAATGATGCAAAATAGCACAAAGATTCCTACATTATTTGTTCATCGTCGTACGTGTATTCTCCATTAACAGTAAGAAGTGTCTGAATATTGTTATTGTGCTTCCTCTTTGACATTTTAGTGAATTTTTAATTGGCATCACCTTCAGATAACCACAGGCCTTTACTTTTCTGCATCGAAGTAACAAATTGGATCTGATTTCCCTTTTTGACTTCCGTATTTTATAGAAGTAACTAATCATATAACTGAATGTCTTCATGATGTCGATCGATCTGCATAAAAATATGATCATTCCCTAATTAATATGAATATATAGTTTATGCACCCCCTCTTTAGTGCACCATGTGATATTATTTATCAGTCTTCATTTTCACAATATGATATCTTTGTATTGTTGGGTTCTGATTTAAATTAAATTCTAGTTCTCAATCCCGATAAATTCTAGTTCTCAATCCCGGTTGAAAATTTCATCAAATCAAGTGACTTTTTGGTCAGATTTTTAATGGTGGTGTGACACATTTCTTTTATGTTTTAGTTTTGCCTTATGGGTGGTTGCTCATCTGATTTAAACTTGTGCACTGTAGGCTTCCAAGTATGCCACTCTCTTTGTGGTGGAACAGGATCAGGCATAGGAACGCTTCTCATTCAAAAATTGGAGAGGAGTACCCAAGTAGAATGATGCTTACATTTTCGAAACTTTCTTGCTATCCTTCAATAAATCCCTAAAGTCCAAACGATATCAGAATAGCACCTTACATCCGTTCTTGGTAAACCACACTTTTCATTTTGCTGTGGCCGATATGAGTCAGAGACTACAGAAACAACTACAACGACAAGATTTAATGCAACAAGTACTGCTGCTGTAGCAACAGCTGTATCAATCTGGAGTCATTATTGCTGCCATGTCTCAGATGGAACTAATTCCAAGTGGCAACCTTCACCATGGCTTTGATCCATCTACCTGTCGTAGTGTGTATGTGGGTAACATGCATCGAAATGTCACTGACAACGTTCTTGCAGGGATTTTCCAAAGTGTATGTCCGCTTGAATGATGCTAGCTCATTCATAAAGAACAGTCACCCTTTGGATTTGTTGATTACCATGATCAAAGGTTTGCTTCTCTTGCAATATCGAATTTGCATGGGCGTATAATATATGGGCAGACAATCAAGGTGAACTAGGCCTATGCAAGTGGTCAAAGAGAAGGAACTTCTATGCAAGTAGTTATGTTTTTTGTGTAACGGTTTAGTTGGCGATGTGAATGACTATGATTATTTTGTTGGGTATGTATTGTTGGGTATGTATTGTATTTTGATCGAGTACTATGAACATTAATGTATATGGATGAATCCGATTTAATTGTATTTGTTGCAATGATATATGAGTTGTATTATTATTAATAAATGAATTCTATTATTATTAATATGTGAATAATTTATGTATATAAACAATTCATATGAATTCTTTATATTAGTAAGGTGTATATAAGTTACAACAGCAAAAAAAAGTTGTAATAAATCATTTTACAACAGTGTACAAAAGTTGTAATATTCTGGAAGTCACAACGGTAATCACCAGTTGTCATACTTATAATCTTACGATATTTAAATGTTTACAACAACGGGGAATAAAAGTTGTAATAAAATTTAATACAACGGTGAGTAAAAGTTGTTAAATACCCTATTTCACAATGGTGTTGCAACGGTGCAGAAACGTTGTAAAAGATATAAGTATATTACAACTTCTTTATACACGACGGTGGCTCCACCATTGTAAAAACTTTTTACAACGTTTTTGCACTGTTGTAATATGGTATATTTGTTGCAGTGGATTTATCCTATCTATTTTATCAGATCTGTGCCTGCGATGTTATTCAAATCTATTTTACCAGATTTGTGCCTGCGATGTTATTCAAATCTAATCTATCAGATTTATTCCTGCGATGTAATTTTATTTAGATCTATACTTCTTTTATGTCCCTGATATTGCTATTATCAAATCTATTATCGTATGGCTATTTTATGCCTAATCTTTTATGTTTACTCTTCTTCCCCTTTTATTATGGATCTAGGTTGTCTCGAACCTAGACGAAAGCTTGTTATATATATATATATATATATACGATTGGAATATGGGGGAATTGGGCCTTATCTATTTTTTATTACTATTGGGCGTAACTTGTAATTGAGGTTTGGGCATAACTTGTAATTGAGATTTGGGCATAACTTGTAACTGAGATTTGGGTATAACTTGTAATTGATATTGGGCATTATTATCGTTATAACTGCAAGATGGGTTAATTTGCATATAAATCAAGTTTTGGGCATGATTGTTATTGTTCCGAATTTGGGGTAACTTGAAACATTAAACCTAGATTGGGGGGGGGGAATGTAAATTAGAATATTAAATCTAGAATGGGCCTAACTATTGGCTGGGACGCCAAGTATAATGAATATAGTAATTTTGGAGCATGATTATTATTGCAAATTTGGGAAGATTGGGTCTAACCTACTCTGAGTTATAACTTGTAATTAAATTTGTGGGGCATAACTTGCAATTAGCTTTGTTGGGTATAACTTGAGAATTGGAACATGACTAGTTTTGTGAATTTGGGATAATTAGCATATAAAATCTAGACTTGGATTATGACGTAAAATTGCCCGGAACCGCCCGACACATCCAGTAACTGCAACAATGTGAGAGGTTAGCGCATTTATCCCGAAACCCCGAGGTTAGAATGAGTTTACGGTAGAAGTTTGCCCGGAACCGCCCGGCACATCCAGCAAGCGCAAGCAACAGTTCTAATGTGAGAGGTTAAGGCATTAATGAATGAATTAATGCTAATAAACAGGACAGGCTAATATAACATGATGTGTGGTAGGGTTAAGTTAAAACAAGAGAGCAACACTTAACCAATACAACACGACGAATGGGAAAGGTTAAGTTAACACAAGAGGACAACACTTAACCGATATAACATTGATGAATGAGTAGGGTTAAGTTAACACAAGAAGGCAACACTCAACCAATATAACATGATGTGTGGTAGGGTTAAGTTAAACACGAGAGCAACACTTAACCAGTATAACATGATGAATGGGAAGGGTTAAGTTAACACGAGAGGACAACACTTAACCAATATAACATGATTTGTGGTAGGGTTAAGTTAACACAAGAAGGCAACACTTAACCAGCGTAACATGACAAGTGGGTAGGTTAAGTTAACTTGAATTTGATTGATGACACTTAACTAATGCAACATGATGAATGCGTGGGGTTAAGTTAATAAGAGATACTTAACCAATATAACTTGATGAACGAATAGGGTTAAGTTAATGGGAAATACTTAACCAATATAACATGATGAAAGAACAGGGTTAAGTTAATAGGAAACACTTAACCAATCCAACATGATGAGTGAGAAGGGTTAAGTTAATAAGAAACACTTAACCAACATGACATGATGAGTGGGTGGGTTAAGTTAACATGAATGGACATCACTCAACCAATATAGCATAATGTGTGAGAGAGTTAAGTACATATTGGGTTAGTGGGTAATATTAGTAAATATAGGCCCACAAACTTAACCATTAAATAAACATGCTTGAATCAGTGGGAGGGTTAAGAACATATCGGGTTGGTGGGTAATATTAATATATATAGACCCACAAATTTAACCGTTAAATAAACATGTTTGAATCAGTGGGAGGGTTAAGTACATCTCGTGTACGTGGGTAATATTTGAATATATAGGCCAACAAACTTAACCAGTAGGAAACCCTAGTAACGAGGACCCATTTCTGCAGTAACCCACATAGATGTATCATGGTGCCCTAAACTAGGCAGGGTGTGGCACAATTACTAGGCTGATTATAAGCGGTCAAAATAGCGGTAAGGGGTACGTCAATGTAGGTTCCGGCGGATTACGGGCGTGCACGTACTCCGGAGTGGGAAAAAGTAGGCACTAGGTACCAGTAGTTATACACTGTGTATTTTGAATTGTGTCTGGTTGCTATCATAAGAATTGATACACCTTATGGTGGGACCTGCATAGGGTATCTACATGCAAGAGAGGGCCGATTGACACAGACACAAGGAAAATTAATATAAATACGGAGCCGATCGATAGGGTAGTAAGGGTACATCTAGCATCTTCATGGCAATTAGGCTGATTGACGTAAGATCCTCATACTAGATGTACACTTGAAGGCTACCATAATTGTGGGGATTGGGATCACGTTGTAATATTATCACTTTACACAGATTACTAGTTGGGACACTAGTTCGGCAGTGCAGAGATATAAAAATCAGAATAACAAGGTAGTAGCAAAGCAGAGAAAGAGTAGAAGCGCATTCAGTTTATCTTACCTTATCATATCATATGCTAATCTTACGTTATCTTGATATCCCAGTTATCACGATATTGTCTTATATTTAGTTTATTCATGTTATGTTACTTTTACCTATTTACATACTGAAAGTCACTGGACTTATCAGACTTATGTCTGACCTAGTTTGTTTCACCTCTTTTCTTCCATTCCCCCCCCCCCCCCGCCCCCCCAGGTTCACAGGGAGGAAATGTTACCACTTAGCTCAATTTTCTTTCCAAGCATGGAGATAGTCGATAAATTGCTTTGGAATCTTTCTTCCACTGTTATGGCTAGTTCATGCTTTATTGGGGAATGTCATTGTTATTTTTATGCTTCTTTTATACTTGGAAGTTTTTAAGTCAAGACAGAAGTTCTATGTATTACTTTTAAGTATGATTGAGATAATTGTTGTAAAAGCTTGACTGAACCACATTGTTTATAAAATGACTTTATTTTCTGCTGCATTATTTGTCTGTCTTGTAATTTTTCTGCATCTTTTACCTATAGCGCTCCACCGAAGTGATGGCATTCCCTTTGTGAGTGACCTTAACGGAGGTGGGGTGTTTCACTTGGTATTAGAGCTGAAGGTTACCGGATCAGATAAAAGATTTGAAAAATTATTTTCAAAACGGTTTTAAAAGAAGCATTTTCAAAAGAAAGGTTTTTTTTAAAGGCATATTCCTCAAAGCCATATGCACTATCTTTTGATCCTCTGTTTGAATCCTTGTTTCCTTCTTTCCTGAGTCTCCGAGGCTCCTGGCTTTCAGGGAGGTAACCTCATCGCAGCATGGTTCCATAGGCTTGATGAGACTACGACGCCTATCAAAGGGTGAAGAAGTGCCCAACCTCCATTCATAGTCGTAGTAGTTTCACCTACGGCTAATTCTCTTCCAAGCTTTGTAGGGTTTTCCGTGCGATAGAGGCAACGTTCGAGAAACTTGTCAACATGGTTCACAAAGGAGGTAAAAAGAAAGAGGCCAAAGTGGAAGAATCACAAACAAGGGATTGGAATATAAGAAGGGTGGAAAAAATAATAGATCCCACGACAAGAGGAAGTGTCTTTTTTGTGGTATAGCGGGTCATTTAATTTTAGGAAGAAAAAGACAAATGGTTGTTTTCCGTGTAATGAAGCAGGGCATCTTATCAAGGATTGCCTGAAGGACAAGGACAAGGGCAAAGAACGTAATCTTCTAAAGGGCAATTGCATGCTCTCGCTGCTAGTGAACCTAAGAGAGGTAGGAATGTTTCTGTTGAAAGTTTAGTTTTTCTTTTCAATCATCCCGTTAGAACTTTATTTGATTCTGGTGCTTCACATTCGTTTATATCTGCTTCCATAGTTGAGTCTCTGCACCTTAGTACTTGTATAGTAGAAGATCCAATTATTGTCTCAAATCCAATTGGTGGTTCAGCTCATTTATCTTTGGTTTGTAAGGATTTGAGAATAGCTATGTTAAGTATTGAGTTTAAGTGTAATGCTTATGTTTTCGGGTTTCATGAGCTATGGGTTGATTCTAGCCATGGATTGGTTAGCTAGTAATTGTGAAAGGAGGGTAGTTAGACTTTCGACTTGCCTCAGGAATACCCTCGAGATTTCGTGCAATCCTCAGGGATCAGTTTGTCTTGGCTACCTAGAATCACTTGATGCATCTATCGACGATTTGCGATCCGTTGGAGTAGTCCATGAATACGCAGATGTTTTTGATTAGGTTAGGGGCTTTTCCCCTAAAATGCGAGATAGACTTCCGCATATATCTAGTTGACGATGCAAAACCAGTTGCATTACCTGTATGACACATGAATCCAAGGGAAAGGAAGGGCTCAGTAAAAGAGTTACTTGAAAAAGGGTTCATAAGGCGAAGTATTTCTGAATGGGGTGCTCCAGTCTTTTTCGTTACAAAGGCGGATGATTCACTTCGCTTGTGCATAGATGATATTTTGGTTTCCCCTAAGAATGGGGAAGAACATGCTTTGTATCTAAGGGAAGTCTCGAATACCCTCCAAGCGCATCAGCTTAAGGCTAAGTTCACCAAATGGCATTTTTGGAGGAATACATGGTCTCTAAGGAAGGGATAGCAGTGGATCCTGCAAAAGGTAGTGGCAATCCAAGGTTGGAAGGTTTCTAGAAAAGCAACGGAAGTAAGAAGTTTTCTAGGGTTGGCAGGCTGCTATAGGAGGTTCGTTAAGGACTTTGCGAAGATATCAGCCCCAGTCTTGACTTTGCTAGATGGGAGCAAACCGTTCATAGTATATACCGGTGCTTGCGGAACCGGGCTTGGAGAAGTTCTCAATGCAAGAAGGAAAAGTGATATGAAAAAGGTGGTAGGTATGCAGTTATGTTAAGCACCGCTTGTCATCCTCTGACAGGAAGGGTGAATAGGATTTTGGAAAACCTTTTGAGGAAATGTTAGCATGACACAGCAGAAGTGGTAGTGTCAAGTATACTAGAAGGAGAAGAGGTGGAACGAGAGGCGATAGTGAAATGAGTTCCAACTCATATTTTGGAAATGGAAATTAAGAAGCTACGCAATCGTGAAGTTAAGATAGTCAGGGCATAATGGAGTGAAGCTCAAGAAGATGCGACTTCAAAGACTGAAAATTAGATACATGCATCATACCCTTTTTGAGGGTATAACCTTGATTCCTCTTTTTCTGTAAAGTTTATTTGCATGCTAGTCTTTATCTTTTAAGTATATCCTCTCGGTCTTATCCTCAATCCTTAGGTAGAAGCCAATGGATGTAAACATGTATTTGAGACATGTTATGATTGATGGTTGCAAGTTGTTGCTAGTGGTTGCTCGTGGATACATACACACACACATTAGGTACTAGATCAGCTCAATTACTTTTATATTGCATATGCATATATGTATTTGTATATGGATTGAAACTTGATGTGTTAACATATGGATGTCGCATTTGTATGAATGATCGTGCACTCATGTGGAGGTATGATCAGGAATGATCGCATACATAATGGACTCATGGCACTGACATAATTCGCATTAAGGAGGTCAACTGAATCAGTAGACCATCTGATTTTGCATTAGATAAGGACATATACACACACTATGCATACAGTCATGAAAGAATTAGTGGTCTTTTTAAGGACAATAGATGCCTGTGTTTGATGGTTGAGTAGATAGACGATTGGATGGTAGGATATACATTCTTCTTGACTTCAAGATTACGGTGACGAAATCCTTTAAGGAGGGGAGAATGTAACACCCTGTATTTTCTATGAATATTAAAGAATACTTAATTTCAAATGTGGGAATTAAAGAAATGGGTTGCGTCATTGCGTTCATCTCGGAATTCTGCTTGAGATAGAGTCCGAATTTGCATGAATCAGACTCCGTATGAAGAAGTTATGGAGTTCAGAAGGTTTCTAGTTTAATCAGAAAATTAAATATAATTAATAATTAATTCAGAAAGTAGTTCCAATTTCGAAATTTCGATAATCAGCTTTGTGGGAAAATTCCCGCCCATAGGGGTCGACATAGGTGTCGACCCCCAAGAGGGGTGTCGACTAGGGTGTCGACCCCCCTTGTAGGGGTCGACGCCCTCAGCCAGATCCAAACAGTGACGATTTCTTATTTGTTACTGAGTCACTAGGGCATAGGTGAAGGTTTTTGGATAGCTCTAATTGGTCTGGATGGTTCCGATTTCTCCTAGTCGATCTAACGGCTTACATTAATTTAAACTTCTATATAAACAACCCCAACCCTCAGCCCTAAACCACACAATATCATTTCAAGGAGCCGTCATGTTGTCCATGGCCAAACTAGTGTAGCCTCCAGTCTTCCCTAAAACTAGAAAACAAGTTAGAAGCTACAAATCAAATCTAAATTACAGAATCGATAGTCTACATCAAAGGATAGCTTTTCAGTTTCAGAAAACAGATCCCACAAAGCAAGATTTGTCCTTTGTTTCGTAAGTTCAAGTTATTTCAGATGCGAATTCTTAATTGAAATTCTTGGCATGTAATAATATGAATCCAAGCTATACCGATGATGAGATAATCCTTTCAGATTTATCCTATCTGTTTTATCAGATATGTGCCTGTGATGTTATTCAAATCTATTTTATCAGATTTGTGCCTGCGATGTTATTCAAATCTAATCTATCAGATTTATGTCTGCGATGTAATTTTATTCAGATCTATACTTCTATTATGTCCCTGATATTGCTATTATCAAATCTAGCGTCGTATGGCTATTTTATGCCTAATCTTTTATGTTTCCTCTTCTTCCCCTTTTATTATGGATCTAGGTTTTCTCGAACCTAGACGAAAGCTTGTTATATATATATATATACGATTGGAATACGGGGGAATTGGACCTAATCTATTTTTTTGTACTATTGGGCGTAACTTGTAATTGAGGTTTGGGCATAACTTGTAATTGAGATTTGGGCATAACTTGTAACTAAGATTTGGGTATAACTTGTACTTGATATTAGGCATTATTATCGTTATAACTACAAGATGGGTTAATTTGCTTATAAATCAAGTTTTGGGCATGATTGTTATTGTTCCGATTTGGGGTAACTTGAAACATTAAACCTAGATTGGGGGGAAAATGTAAATTGGAATATTAAATCTAGATTGGGACTAGCTATTGGCTGGGATGCCAAGTATAATGAATATTGTAATTTTGGGGCATGATTATTGTTGCAAACTTGCGAAGATTGGGTGTAACCTACTTTGAGTTATAACTTGTAATTAAATTTGTGGGGCATAACTTGCAATTAGCTTTGTTGGGTATAACTTGAGAATTGGAACATGACTAGTTTTGTGAATTTGGGATAATTAGCATATAAAATCTAGACTTAGACATGTATGGTAAATATGCTAAAAGATAAACATGCCTAACCCGAGGTTAGATTGAGTTGCGGTGTAAAATTGCCCGGAACCGCCCGACACATCCAGTAACTGCAACAAACACAGATCTAATGTGAGAGATTAGTGCATTTAGGCCGAAAACCCGAGGTTAGAATGAGTTTGCGATAGAAGTCTGCCCGGAACCTCCCGGCACATCCAGCAACCGCAAACAACAGTTCTAATGTGAGAGGTTAAGGCGTTAATGAATGAATTAATGCTAATAAACAAGACAAGCTAATATAACATAATGTGGGGTAGGGTTAAGTTAAAACAAGAGAGCAACTCTTAACCAATATAACATGACGAATGGGAAAGGTTAAGTTAACACGAGAGGACAACACTTAACCGATATAACATGATGAATGAGTAGGGTTAAGTTAACACATGAAGGCAACACTTAACCAATATAACATGATGTGCGGTAGGGTTAAGTTAAAACAAGAGAACAACACTTAACCAATATAACATGATGAATGGGAAGAGTTAATTTAACACGAGAGGACAACATTTAACCAAATATAACATGATTTGTGGTAGGGTTAAGTTAACACAAGAAGGCAACGCTTAACCAGCGTAACATGACAAGTGTGTGGGTTAAGTTAACTTGAATTTGATTGATGACACTTAACCAATGCAACATGATGAACGCGTGGGGTTAAGTTAATAAGAGATACTTCACCAATATAACTTGATGAACGAATAGGGTTAAGTTAATGGGAAATACTTAACCAATATAACATGATGAAAGAACAGGGTTAAGTTAATAGGAAACACTTAACCAATCCAACATGATGAGTGAGAAGGGTTAAGTTAATAAGAAACACTTAACCAACATGACATGATGAGTGGGTGGGTTAAGTTAACATGAATTGACAACACTTAACCAATATGGCATAATGTGTGAGAGGGTTAAGTACATATTGGGTTAGTGGGTAATATTAGTAAATATAGCCCCACAAACTTAACCATTAAATAAACATGCTTGAATCAGCGGGAGGGTTAAGTACATATCAGGTTAGTGGGTAATATTAGTATATATAGGCCCACAAACTTAACCGTTAAATAAACATGTTTGAATCAGTGGGAGGGTTAAGTACATCTTGTGTAGGTGGGTAATATTTGTATATATAGGCCCACAAACTTAACCAGTAGGAAATCCTAGTAACGGGGACCCATTTTAGCAGTAACCCACACAGATGTATCATGGTACCCTGAACTAGGCAGGGTGTGGCACAATTACTGGGCTGATTATAAGTGGTCAAAATAGAGGCAGGGGGTACGTTAGTGTAGGCTTCGACGGATTACAGGCGTGCACGTACTCCGGAGTGGGAAATAGCAGGCACTGGGTACTAGTAGTTATACAGTGTGCATTTTGAATCGTGTCGGGTTGCTATCATAAGGATTGATACACCTTATAGTGGGACCAGCATAGGGTATCTACACGCAAGAGAGGACCGATTGACACAGACACAAGGAAAATTAATATAAGTAGGGAGCCGATCGATAGGGTAGCAAGGGTACATCTAACATCTTCATTGCAATTAGGATGATTGAGGTAAGATCCTTATACTAGATGTACACCTGAAGGCTACCATAATTGTAACACCCCGTACTTCTTGTGAATATTAAAATAATGAGTTAAAGAATACTTAATTGTAAAAGAGATAATTAAGGGAAACGGGTTACGCCATTGCGATCGTCTCGGATTCTGCTTGATATAGAGTCCGAGTTTGCGTGAATCGGACTCCGTATGAAGAAGTTATGGAGTTCAGAAGATTTCACGTTTAAACAGAAAATTATATAATTAAATAATTAAATAAACAAAAGTTTTCGAATTTCAAAAATCACGTAGATCGGCTGGGTGGGAAAAATCCCGCCCATAGGGGTCGACTCCCCCCGGGGGGTCGACATTGGTGTCGACCCCCTAAGAGGGGTGTCGACCCCCCTATAGGGGTCGACCCCCTCGCCCAGACCCAAACAGCGACGATTTCTGAGTTGATGCTGAGTCACTAGGGAAAAGGTGGTAATTTCTGGATAGCTCTATCTTGTCTGGATGGTTGTGATTGCTCCTAGGTTGATCTAACGGTTCACATAAGTTTAAACCTCTATAAAAGCAACCCTAATCCTCAACCCTAAATCACACAATTTCATTCCAAGGAGCCACCATACTGACCATGGTCGACCTAGCCTAGCCACCATTTCTTCTTCAACTAGGAAGAAAACTAGAAAGCAAGTTAGAAGCTACAAATCAAAGCTAAATTAGAGAATTGATAGTCTACGTCAAGGGATAGCTAATCAAATTCAGAAATCAGATCCCAGAATTCAAGACCGTTTTTTAACTTGTAAGTTCATGTTACTTTCATAAGTAAAATTCAATTGTGATTCTGACATTGTAATAAATCTGAATCTGAGATTATGCCTATTTCTATCTGTCTTCTATATCCCTTGGATCTAGCTCATTTGATATTATTATGTCCATTCTTTGTCTCTACTTTCCTTCTTCCCTTTTTGTTTTTATAGCCAGGCTACTGCGAGCCTAAGCCAAATCTCATAAGAGATGAACGTACGTTCAAAATAAAATTGGGCATAATATATGATTTGAACATGACCAGCGCTAAAATTTGGGCATTATATATGATTTGGACATGACCAGTGCTAAAAATTGGTAAAAGTATTAAATTATGTATAATTGGGCATAACTGATTTGTAACTGATTTGAGGACATAACATACGTTGTATTTTAAAACATAAAGTGTATCGAACATATGACTTGAGATTTAAGATATAAAGTATATTGGACATATAACTTGGGATTTGGGGCGTAAATTGAACTGTAAACATGTAAGGCATAGTACATGTTGTGGTTTAAGACCTAAAAATTGGGGCATATTATATTTAATAGTTTATGACTTGGTAGAAGGAGATTATGCATGAAAACCTATAGTAAGATAGGGATAACTGTTAAATGTGAACACGCCTAAATTTGGATTTTGGGTAAATTGGCATGCACTGTAATTAATGGCTATAATTTGGCATAGTTTATACTATGAATCATGATTGGGGTTTTTTGGAGAATATTTTGTATGGTGCAATATGACTAAACCTTAGGGCATGTGTTGTATTATGGATTATGACCATAATTTTTGGGCATCTATGTTTATAGGCTTAATTTATTAGGCGAGATATGTTAATGGAACTTTAAGTGAGGTTTAATTTTTTAAACTGACTAATATGCTGAAATCTGTTGAAAGTGAATTTGTGGGGGCATAACTTGAAATTAGCTTTGTTGAGATATAACCTGAGAATTGGAACATGACTAGTTTTGTGAATTTGGGATAAATAGCATATAAGATCTAGACTTGGACATGTATGGTAAATATGCTTAAAGATAAACATGTCTACCCCGAGGTTAGATTGAGTTGCGGTGTAAACTGCCCGGAACCACCTAGCACTTCCAATAACCGCAATAACACCTATCTAATGTGAGAGGTTAGTGCATCATGCCCAAGAAAAAGTCGAGGTTAGATTGAGTTGTAGAGTAAAACTGCCTGGAACTGCCCGACACATCCAGTAACCGCAACAACATCGATCTAATGTGAGAGGTTGGTGCATTAATAAATCAATTAATGCTAATGAACAAGACATGTTAAGAATGGTAGGGTTAAGTAAACTAAGACATTACTTAACCATTATAACATGTTAATTAGACAAGAAGACGGGGTTAAGTAAATTTAAAACACTTAACCGTTACAACATGTTAATTAGACAAGAAGGTAGGGTAAAGTAAATTTAGAACACTTAACCGTTATAACATGTTAATTAGAAAAGTGGGAAGGGTTAAGTTAATAAGAAACACTTAACCAATATGACATGATGAATGGGTAGGGTTAAGTTAAAACAAGAGAGCAACACTTGGCCAATATAATAGGATGCATGGAAGGGTTAACACAAGAAGGCAAAACCTAACCAATGAACATGACAGGTGGGTGAGTTAAGTTAACTTGAATTGATTGATGACACTTAACCAATACAACATGATGAACGCGTGGGGTTAAGTTAATAAGTTACACTTAACCAATGTAACCTGATGAACGAATGGGGTTAAGTTAATGGGAAATACATAACCAATATAACATGATGAATGAATGGGGTTAAGTTAATAGGGAACACTTAACCAATCCAATATGACGAGTGAGAAGGGTTAATAAGAAACACTTAACCAACATGACATGATGAGTGGGTGGGTTAAGTTAACATGAATGGACAACACTTAACCAATATGACATAATGTGTGGGAGGATTAAGTACATATCGGGTTGGTGGGTAATATTAGTAAATATACGCCCACAAACTTAACCATTAAGTAAACATGTTTGAATCAGTGTGAGGGTTAAGTACATATCGGGTTAGTGGGTAATATTAGTAAATATAGGCCCACAAATTTAACCAGTAAGAAACCCTAGTAACGGGGACCCATTTCTGCAGTAACCCACATAGATGTATCAAGGTACCCTGAAACTAGGCATGGTGGGGCACGATTACTGGGCTGATTATAAGCAGTCAAAATAAACGGTAGGGGGTACGTCAGTGTAGGTTCCGACGGTTTACGGGCGTGCACGTATTCCGGAGTGGGAAAAAGCAGGCATTAGGTACCTGTAGTTATACACTGTGCATCTTGAATCATGTCGGGTTGCTATCATAAGGATTGATGCACCTTATGGTGGGACCAACACAGGGTATCTATACGCAAGAGAGGGCCGATTGACACAGACATATGGAACATTAATACAAGTAGGGAGCCGATCGATAGGGTAGTAAGGGTACATCTTACATTTTATGGCAATTAGGCAGATTGAGGTGGAATCCTCACAATAGATGTTCACCTAAAGGCTACCATAACTGCGGAGATTGGGATCACATTATCATATGAACATTTTATACAGATTACTAGTTGGGACACTAGCTAGGCGGTGCAGAGATATAAAATCAGAATAACAAGGTTGTAGCGAAGCAGAGAAAGAGTAGAAGCGCATTCAGTTTATCTTGCCTTATCATATCTATGTTATCTTGTTATCCTTGCTATCACGGTATTGTCTTATATTCAGTTTATTCATGTCATGATGTTTTTGCCTATTTACATGCTAAAAGTCACTGGACTTACTAGACTTATGTCTGACCTAGTTTGTTTCGCCTCTTTTCTTCCGTTCCCCCCCCCCTCTCAGGTTCACAGGGAGGAAATGTTACCACTTAGCTCAGTTTTCTTTCCAAGCTCGAAAATAGTCGATGTATTACTTTGGACTCTATCTTCAACTGCTATGGCTGGTTCATGCTTTATTGGGGTATATCATTTTTATTTTTATGCTTCTTTTATACTTGGAAGTTTTAAATCAAGATAGAAGTTCTATGTATTACCTTTAAGTATGATTGAGATAACTGTTGTAAAAGCTTGACTGAACCACATTTTTTATAAAATGACTTTATTTTCCGCTGCTTTATTTGTCTGTCTTTTAATTTATCTGCATCTTTTACCTACAGCGCTCCACCGAAGTTAAGGCATTCCCTTTGTGAGTGACCTTAACGGAGGTGGGGTGTTTCACTTGGTATCAGAGCTGAAGATTACCGGTTCAGATAAAAAATTTGAAAAATTATTTTCAAAACGGTTTTAAAAGAAGCATTTTCTAAAGAAAAGTTTTGTTTTGAAGGCATATTCCCCAAATCCATATGCATTATCTTTTAATCCTCTATTTGAATCCTAGTTGTCCTTCTTTACTGAGTCTCCGGGCTCCTGGCTTTCTGGGAGGTAACCTCATCGCGGCATGGTTCCGTAGGCATGATGAGACTACGACACCTGTCAAAGGGCGGAGAAGTGCCCAACTTCCATCTATAGCCACTATAGTTTCATATACGGCTAATTTTCTTTCAAGCTTTGTAGGGTTTTTCGTGCGATGGAGGCAGCTTTCAAGAGACTTGTCAACTAGTTACAAAAGGATAGAAAAGATGAGAATAAGGGAGTCTGGCTAAGGAGCACAACCCAAGGATGAGGAACTCATGGATATGGACTTGGTTCACAAAGGAGGTAAAATGAAAGAGGTGTAAGTAGAAGAATCACAGGACAAGAAGGGAAGGAAGAATAGGAAAATCTAAGACAAGAGGAAGTGTTGTTATTATGGTATAATGGGTCATACAATTAAGGACAAGGGCAAAAACAAAGGACATGATTTTCGGGAGGGCAAGTGCATACTCTTACCGCCAGCGTACCTAAGAGAGATGTAGTAAAGCTTCAGCTGAAAAAGTTTAGTTTTTTTTTTGATCATCCTATTAGTACTCTTTTGATTTTAGCGATTCACACTCGTTTATATATGTTTCCATAGTTGAGTCTTTGCACCCTAGAGCTTGTATAGTAGAGGATCCCATTATTGTCTCAAATCCAATTGGTGGTTCGGCTCCTTTGTCTTTGGTTTGTAAGGATTTGAGAATAGCTATGTTAAGTATTGAGTTTAAGTGTAATACTTATGTTTTTAGTTTCATGGGCTATGGGTTGATTCTAGGCATGGATTAGTTAGCTAGTAATTGTGAAAGGAGGGTAGTTAGACTTTCGACTTGCCTTGGGAATACCCTCGAGATTTCGTGCGATCTTAAGGGATCAGTTTGTCTTAGCTACCTAGAATCACTTGATGCATCTATCGACGATTTGCGATCCATTGGAGTAGTCCATGAGTACGCAGATGTTTTTGATTTGGTTAGGGTTTTATCCCCTAAAACGCGAGATAGACTTCCGCATATATTTAGTTGACAATGCAAAGCCAGTTGCATTACATGTACAACATATGACTCCAAGGGAAAGGAAAAGCTCAGTAAACAAGTAAAAGAGTTACTTGAGAAAGGGCTCATAAGGCAAAGTATTTCTGAATGGGGTACTCCAGTCGTTTTCGTTACAAAGTCGGATGGTTCACTTCGCTTGTGCATAGATGATATTTTGGAATGAAGAAGAACATGCTTTTCATATAAGGGAAGTCTCGGATGCCCTCCAAGCGCATCAACTTAAGGCGAAGTTCTCCAAAAATGTCATTTTTGGAGAGAAGAAGGTTTCTAGGACATGTAGCACCCAAAGAAGGGATAACAGTAAATCCCGCAAAAGTAGTTGCGGTGCAAAACTAGAAGATCCCAAGGAAAGCAACAGAAGTAAGAAGCTTTCTTGGACTAGCGGGCTAATGTAGGAAGTTAATTAAGGACTTTGCGAAGGTATCGGCCCCACTTACTAGATTGACGAAGAAGAATCTGATCATCTTAGTATATACACTTGGTAGCATGGTTAGCATCTATTTATTTTCAAGAGATAGTTCTAGAAATGTTAGCATGACACGGCAGAGGTTGTAGTGCCAAGTATACTATAAGAAGAAAAGGTGGAACGAGAGGCGACAGTGAAATGAGTTCCAACACATATTCTGGAAATAGAAATTAAGAAGCTACGCAAATCATGAAGTTAAGACAGCCAGAGAAATATGGAATGAAGCTCAAGAAGATGCAACTTAGAAGAACCGAAGACTAGATATACGCATTATATCCTTTTTTTAGGGTATATCCTTGATCTCTCTTTATCCGTAAAGTTAATTTACTAGTCTTTATCTTTTAAGTATATCCTCTCAATCTTATCCTCGATCCTTAGGTAGAAGCCAATGGATGTAAACATGTGTTTGAGACATGTTATGTTTGGTGGATGCAAGTGGATGTAAGTGTTTGCTAGTGGTTGCTCGTGGATGCATATACACACATTAGGCACTATATCGGCTCAGTCACTTTCGTATTGCATATGCATGAGTGATTTTTTATATAAATGAATTGAAACTTGATGTGTTATCATATGATGTTGCATTTGTATGAATGATTACGCACTCATATAGAAGTTATAAAGTACAATTAGGAATAACTGCATACATGATGGACTAATGGCACTGACATAATTCACATTAAGGAGGTCAACTGAATCAGTAGACCGCCTGATTTTGCATTAGATAAGGACATGTACACACACTATGCATATGATCACGAAAGCATTAGAAATCTTTTTAAGGAAAATGGACGCCTGTGATTGAATGGTTGAGTAGATGGATGTTGGATGTTAGGATACATTCTCCTTGACTTGGAGATTTCGGGGACAAAATCCTTTAAAGGAGGGGAGAATGTAACACCCCGTACTTCCTGTGAATATTAAAATAACGAATTAAAGAATACTTAATTACAAAAGCGAGAATTAAGGGAAACGGGTTATGACATTGCGATCGTCCCATAATTCTACTTGAGATAGAGTTCGAGTTTGCGTGAATCGGACTCTGTATGAAGAAGTTATGGAGTTCAGAAGATTTCATATTTAAATAGAAAATTATATAATTAAATAAACAAAAGTGCTCGAATTTCAAAAATCATGTAGATCAGCAGGGCGGGGAAAATCCCGCCCATAGGGGTCGACTCCCACCAGGGGGGTCGACATAGGTGTCGACCCCCCAAGATGGGTGTCGACTGGGGTGTCGACCCCTCTATAGGGGTCGATCCCCTCGCCCAGATCCAAACAGTGACGATTTCTAAGTTGGTACCGAGTCACTAGGGCAGAGGTGGCAATTTCTGGATAGCTCTATCTTGTCTGGATGGTTGCTCCTAGGTTGATCTAACGGTTCACATAAGTTTAAACCTCTATAAAAGCAACCCTAATCCTCAACCCTAAATCACACAATTTCATTCCAAGGAGCCACCATGCTGACCATGGTTGACCTAGCCTAGCCACCATTTCTTCTTCAACTAGGAAGCAAACTAGAAAGCAAGTTAGAAGCTACGAATCAAATCTAAATTAGAGAATCGATAGTCTACGTCAAGGAATAGCTAATCAATTTCAGAAATCAGATCCCAGAATTCAAGACCGTTCTATAACTTGTAAGTTCATGTTACTTTCAGAAGTAAAATTCAATTGTGATTCTGACATTGTAATAAATCTGAATCTGAGATTATGCCTATTTCTATCTGTCTTCTATATCCCTTGGATCTAGCTCATTTGATATTATTATGTCCATTCTTTGTCTCTACTTTCCTTCTTCCCTTTTTGTTTTTATATCCAGGCTAATGCGAGCCTGAGCTAAATCTCATAAGAGATGAACGTACGTTGGAATAAAATTGGGCATAATATATGATTTGAACATGACTAGCGCTAAAATTTGCGCATAATATATGATTTGGACATAACCAGTGCTAAAAATTGGGAAAAGTATTAAATTGTGTATAATCGGACATAACTAATTTTTAACTGATTTGAGGACATAACATACGTTGTATTTTAAAACATAAAGTGTATCGAACATATGACTTGAGATTTGAGGTATAAAGTATATTGGACATATGACTTGGGATTTGGGGCGTAAATTGAACTGTAAACATGTAAGGCATAGTACATGTTGTGGTTTAAGACCTAAAAATTGGGGCATATTATATATAATAGTTTATGACTTGGAAGAAGGAGATTATGCATGAAAACCTATAGTAAGATAGGGATTACTTTTGAATGTGAACACGTCTAAATTTGGATTTTGGGTAACTTGGCATGTACTGTAATTAAAGGCTATAATTTAGCATAGTTTATACTATGAATCATGATTGAGGGTTTTTGGAGAATATTTTGTATGGTGCAATATGACTAAACCTTAGGGCATGTGTTGTATTGTGGATTATGACCATGATTTTTGGGCATGTAAGTTTATAGGCTTAATTTATTAGGTGAGATATGTTAATGGAACTTTAAGTGAGGTTTAATTTGTTAAACTGACTAATATGCTGAAATCTGTTGAAAGTGAATTAGTGGGGGCATAACTTGAAATTAGCTTTGTTCAGGTACAACTTGAGAATTGGAACATGACCAGTTTTGTGAATTTGGGATAATTAACATATAAAATCTAGACTTGGACATGTATGGTAAATATGCTAAAAGATAAGCATGCCTAACCCGAGGTTAGATTGAGTTGCGGTGTAAAACTGTCCGGAACCGCCCGACACATCTAGTAACCGCAACAACACCTATCTAATGTGAGAGGTTAGTGCATCATGCCTAAAAAAACCCGAGGTTAGATTGAGTTGTGGTGTAAAACTGCCCGGAACCACCCGGCACATCCAGTAACCGCAACAACATCGATCTAATGTGAGAGGTTGGTGCATTAATAAATCAATTAATGCTAATGAACAAGACATGTTAAGAATGGTAGGGTTAAGTTAACTAAGGCAACACTTAACCATTATAACATGTTAATTAGACAAGAAGATAGGGTTAAATAAATTTAAAACACTTAACCATTTTAACATGTTAATTAGACAAGAAGATGGGGTTAAGTAAATTTAGAACACATAACCGTTATAACATGTTAATTAGAAAAGTGAGAAGGGTTAAGTTAATAAGAAACACTTAACCAATATGACATGATGAATGGGTAGGGTTAAGTTAAAACAAGGGAGCAACACTTAACCAATATAACAGGATGCGTGGAAGGGTCAAGTTAACACAAGAAGGCAACACCTAACCAATGAACACGACAAGTAGGTGGGTCAAGTTAACTTGAATTGATTGATGACACTTAACCAATACAGCATGATGAACGCGTGGGGTTAAGTTAATAAGATACACTTAACCAATGTAACCTGATGAGCGAATGGGGTTAAGTTAATGGGAAATACTTAACCAATATAACATGATGAATGAATGGGGTTAAGTTAATAGGGAACACTTAACCAATCCAACACGACGAGTGAGATGGGTTAATAAGAAACACTTAACCAACATGACATGATGAGTGGGTGGGTTAAGTTAACATGTATGGACAACACTTAACCAATATGACATAATGTGTGGGAGGGTTAAGTACATATCGGGTTGGTGGGTAATATTAGTAAATATAGGCCCACAAACTTAACCATTAAGTAAACATGTTTGAATCAGTGGGAGGGTTAAGTACATATCGGATTGGTGGGTAATATTAGTAAATATAGGCCCACAAACTTAACCAGTAAGAAACCCTAGTAACGGGGACGCATTTTAGCAGTAACCCACATAGATGTATCAAGGTACATTGAAACTAGGTCAGGTAGGGCCACGATTACTGGGCTGATTATAAGCGGTAAAAATAACGGCTAGGGGTACGTCAGTGTAGGTTCCGACGGTTTATGGGCGTGCATGTATTCCGGAGTGGGAAAAAGCAGGCACTGGGTACCAGTAATTATACACTGTGCATTTTGAATCGTGTCGGGTTGCTATCATAAGGATTGATACACCTTATGGTGGGACCAGCACAGGCTATCTACACACAAGAGAGGGCCGATTGACACAGACACATGGAACATTAATACAAGTAGGGAGTCGATCGATAGGGTAGTAAGGGTACATCTAACATTTCATGGCAATTAGGCAGATTGAGGTGGAATCCTCACAATAGATGTACACCTGAAGGCTACCACAATTGCGGGGATTGGGATCACATTATCATATGAACATTTTATACAGATTACTAGTTGGGACACTAGCTAGGCAGTGCAGAGATACAAAAATAAGAATAACAAGGTAGTAGCGAAGCAGAGAAAGAGTAGAAGCGCATTCAGTTTATCTTGCCTTATCATATCTATGTTATCTTGTTATCCTTGTTATCACGGTTTTGTCTTATATTCAGTTTATTCATGTCATGATGCTGTTGCCTATTTACATGGTGGAAGTCACTGGACTTACCAGACTTATGTCTGACCTAGTTTGTTTTGCCTCTTTTCTTCCGTCCCCCCCCCCCCCCCGGTTTAAGTTGGAGGAAATGTTACCACTTATCTCCGTTTTCTTTCCAAGCTAGAAGATAGTCGATGTATTGCTTTGGACTCTCTCTTTCACTGCTATGGCTGGTTCATGCTTTATTAGGGAATATCATTGTTATTTTTATGCTTCTTTTATACTTGGAAGTTTTTAAATCAAGACAGAAGTTCTATGTATTACCTTTAAGTATGATTGAGACAATTGTTGTAAAAGCTTGAATGAACCACATTTTTTATAAAATGACTTTATTTTCCGCTGCTTTATTTGTCTGTCTTGTAATTTATCAGCATCTTTTACCTATAGCGCTCCGCCGAAGTTAAGGCATTCCCTTTGTGAGTGACCTTGACGGAGGTGGGGTGTTTCAATAATTGCGGGGATTGGGATCACGTTGTAATATTATCACTTTACACAGAATACTAGTTGGGACACTAGTTAGGCGGTGCAAATATATAAAAATTAGATTAACAAGGTAGTAGCGAAGCAGAGAAAGAGTAGAAGCGCATTCAGTTTATCTTGCCTTATCATATCATATGCTAATCTTATGTTATCTTGATATCCCGGTTATCACGGTATTGTCTTATATTCAGTTTATTCATGTCATATTACTTTTACCTGTTTACATACTGAAAGTCACAGGACTTACCGGACTTATGTCTGACCTAGTTTGTTTTGCCTCTTTTCTTCCGTTCCCCTCCCCCCTCCAGGTTCACAGGGAGGAAATGTTACCACTTAACTCAGTTTTCTTTCCTAGCACGGAGATAGTCGATGAATTGCTTTGGACTCTCTCTTCCACTGCTATGGCTGGTTCATGCTTTATTGGGGAATATCATTGTTATTTTTATGCTTCTTTTATACTTGGAAGTTTTTAAATCAAGACAAGTTATATATATTACTTTTAAGTATGATTGAGACAATTGCTGTAAAAGCTTGACTGGACCACATTGTTTATAAAATGACTTTATTTTCCGCTGCTTTATTTGTATGTCTTGTAATTTATTTGCATCTTTTACCTATAGCGCTCCACCAAAGTTAAGGCATTCCCTTTGTGAGTGACCTTAACGGAGGTGGGGTGTCTCATCAGTCCTTGCGTGAACAAAACGTTCTTTCCATGGATTCAACAACCTCTCATGAATATAAATCATGAACTTCGTGTGAGTACCGTATTGCTCATGCAGTTCTTGTAAATTTTGGTTATAGAGTACAACATTTTCAGAATTTACAACCTCGTTCCAATCGTTTAAAAATGACTTTGTTTCTTGCAAATCCATTGCTTTTACTTTTTTTTAATGAACGCAAGAACATTGTTTTTAATATGCCACTTGCATAACATATGCGCAGATTGAGGAAATACTATTTGAATGGAGTTCAGTAACGCAATTTCTCTATTTGTAATAATAACACTAGGCATGTCTACTTGACAATCAATCATAATAGATTTTAAGCGCTCCAAGGCCCAAAGATAGTTTTCTTTACATTCTCCAACTAAATATGCGATGGCAATGCAAAAGGTATGATTTGTTGATGTCACACTAACAATTTCAAGCAACAGCATTCTACATCTATTTGTTTTGTACGTACAGTCCATAATAATAACATGAGGAAATATACATAAAAAGTATAAACTAGTCGGATGAGCCCAAAAAATATCTTTACTAATATCTGTACCATCAAAAGTTCTCCGATGTCATTCGAAATATCCAAACTCTTTCAGCTTGCATAGTAAATATTGAACTTGAGATCGTCCAGCCCTTTCAATCTTATTTCGAGCTTGTATGACATTGTAAATTGTCTTAATTGTTGTACAATTCGTCGGATCATTGGTTTTCAAAGTATGTAAAATTTGTTTTGGTTTAACTAAATTTTTATGCATATCAAGAACTAATTTAACCTCCTTCTTACTTAATTTTCCCGCATAAGAATGACCCTCTTTATTTCCAATCTCGGCATGGTTATGAACCCCATTCACCACCACTAGACTCCATTCATCAACAGTTGGAAATTTAATACCTTTCAGTTTAAATGGACAGTTGCATTTCTTAGTACTCGTAACTCTTGGAGTTGAATTAATATTCTTCGATTTGGCTCCCTTGTACACTCCATTGCGCTCACATCCAAAGAAAATTCGCAATTGAGATTGAGATCCAATAACATCAGAGCGTAACATAATGATCACAAAACCAAGCTGTTTTCCAGTATTTTGCACCCATTCCACTAACTTTTCTCTTCTCGGAAATATCTACACAAAATTATATTATAAGTTAAAGCCAATCTGATATAATCACATAAAATAAAAATGCAATCTTACGTACATCATATGTTGTAAATTCATTGGTGTACGCATTGAGTAACTCAGTGTGATCAACATCATCGGGACTATTATGATCAGAGTAAAGCTGCATAAGAAGAATAGTTAATCAACATAATCCTAGGAGAGAAAGTGCGAGGATAATTTGAAAACCTAGTAGATGGACTGCGGGGAAAAAATTATTCCATGCAGTCGTCGTGTGCGGCGAGCGAACAACCATGCAGTAGAGGTGTGCGGCCACCGCACGACCTCACACCGCCGGCGTGTCTGACGTCAATTTCGATCCTCCAACCTTCGTCACCTTTGAACAAAAAAATTTAACCTCTTTAGCACATTCTGCTCCAAAATCATGTTTTTTTCGGTTTCTACATTAAAATGAGTAGCATAAATAAAATCTAACCCTAATTTTGTCTCTTCTTCAACAATTTCCATTGTAAAACGTTTGAATTTTGGTTTTTACGTTAACATAATTAATTAGTATGTTAGGTTTTTTTTAAAAAATATTACAACGTATGGTATAAATGTGGGTATTTTTGTCCATATCTTTTTAAAAAAAAAACCAGTGTAAGAAAAGCAAAATTAGGTGTCTAAATAAAACTAACCATTCAAAATACTCATCTCTCATCCTATAAAGGTTAAAATTTATTTATCCGCCTAATAAATTAACAATTCTCCAATAGAAATAGTGTGGTGCTAAGGGCACCCCAATATGCTCTTCCTAATACCGCGACTAAAAAATACCGCAAAAATTAGTATTATACTCTTTTTAATACCACACTTAAAAAATAGGGGCTAACACATTACTTTATCTTATATTTATTTCGCCTGAAATTCGTTCGTCCTTATTTGTAAAACTAATCAACGAGCTAAGTTGTAGATCTATAACCGATCAATGAATTAGACGCCGCAATATACAAAAGCCGTGAAAAAGGTTTGAATTAAGCAAACTAGAAGAGGAAGTGAGATATTAGGGTTTTTAGATCACCAAACAATTGAGAGATTATCGTATGAATTTGAATTTTCTCGCGAGAGATGCGAAGAAGACATCGATTACGAGAGATCAGGGTATTTAAATTAGCTTAGTACGTGATTAGTTCGGCAAATAATGATTGAGTGAGAGATTAGAATGTAGAGGTAATGTGGTACTAGGAAGCATATAAAATTTAATGAGTTTTATTTTTTTTAATTGCGGTATTAGGAAGAACATATTGGGGTGCCCTTAGCACCACACTAGAAATAAATACATATTATATCCCTCACTTCATTATTCTTAAATGATCCAACTGACGTTCTCTTCCTCTTCTTCACATTGTCTACGGAGAAAATATTACTTCTTTCATTCTTCTACATCTTCACTTTCTTCTTTTTCATTTTTCCATCTATTCATCTTCATCGATTATTTATATTAAAAATTCAATTCTTGCAATTTTCTTCTTCTCTTTCTCCAATTTCATATTAACAAAAAACAATTGCCAATATTAAATAATTCAAAGTCTCTTTCTAAAAATATTTCATGTATCAACATTATAACCACCTTCACATGGGTATAATTTGATTGAATTCATTAATGGTTTTTTTACCTTTGTATACTGCATAACTAATTTTTATTTTATTCATGTTTCACAACATGGTCTTATTTATTTATTTCATCGATTTTACAAGATTTATTATTGCATACCCATGCAAAGTATTTGTTATTTATGAGCTTGAACTATTTTTTAATCTTTATATTTTATATCAAAATTTATTTTCATTTGATTTTTGGTCTTTGTTGAAGATTACGACTTTGGTTTCATTCAGTTATTTTGTAGAGAATAACCATGTTTATTAACCTATATTAATATATAAACACACACCCCATTTACTCTATATAACCGAATGTAAGTAAATATTTTCTTTTATTTTTGCACATAATTACATCAGATACAATTAGAAGTATATAAAAAATAGTTTCTTATAGAGTAGCCTATTAGAAAAATATAAATTACAAACTTAGTTGGCAACTTCAATGTTTTACATTTTTTGTGTTTTTTTAGCTGGCAACTTTAAAGTTTTGTACGAAGTTAGTTATAGCTACATATATTACAAACTTAGTTTTTTCATATTCCTTTTATAGTCTTAGCTATTAATTTTACCCTTTGTATATACGTGTATTATTGTTTTTAACCATGATATTTATGTTTTTTTTACTGTTTGTTTAATGTATCGTGAAATATTTAGATGAACTCACATTTATTACTTCCCCTTTATTATTACTGATATTTGGGAACTATGAAGAAAATATCTATGATTTTTATTAAGTTTATTTTATGTCATAATGTCTCTAACTTTAACGCTGATGGAAATGTTCATTCATAACTAATAGGTAAGATGTAACTATTTATAATCAAACTATTTTAAGAAGTTAAGATTTTAAAAACAATACTACCATGTGACTTTCACAAAAAATATCCATGATTTTTTTTGGTTTATTTTATATTACTGTATTTTTAATTTTAACGATGATGGAAATATTCACTCATAACTAATTGGTAAGATGCAATTATTTATAATTGAATTATTTTTAGCAGTTTAGATTTTCAAAAATATTGTTACCATGTGACTTTCACGAAAAGAATATTAATACCATGCAATAATTAAAAAATATTAGCTTCTTTTGATTTGACCACGTGGAACTCAAAGTAATTAAAAAACCAATTATAATTCATTCTATTTGATTTGTAATTCAGTAAGTTGGACAAGTTAGTTACATATTATTCTATTGGTTATTTTTATTCTAATCCACCATATTAGTAAGTTAATCCACCCAATTTAATTGGATCTTTGACTTTTACTGAAATTTAAATTTAAATTTTAATCAGTACATCCACCAAAAAAAGAAAATCATACGTATTCCCCTCTTCTTAATCTTCTATGTTTTCTTCTTTTGTGCGTTTTCTTCTTCCATGTGTTTTCTTCTTCCTTGCTTTTTCCGTCGTCTTCTCGGTTCTGGAATCCTAGTATCTAAATCCAAGCTTAAGCGATAAGCGGAGCAATTCAACATAATAGTAATTAGTTTGTTTATTATTATTATTATTTTTGAAGTTGATTAATTGTATACAAAACTGTATTTTTTTTAATATCACCATTATCAAATATAATTGTAGTTAGTTATTTTCTGAATCTTGAAAAATTGATAGAAATATGTCTGAGAAGAGAAGTCGTTTACATCTTGATGAGGGAGACGGTTGTTATAGTACTAAGGAAATTGCAAGAAATCAAGCGTTTTATTCAAGACTGATAAATAACGATGATGATGACGAATGGCTAGTTGAAGCCATGAAAAAAGAAAACAGAAACATGATAGATGATTTAGAACAACCTTCGTACAATCCTGAAAAATCAAATTTTGATATGGTAATCATAATATTATATGCGGTTATTAGACTTGTTACATAACTTAGTTTTATATTTAATACCGTGCTACTATTCAGAATAGTGATATGCTCCAATTAGAAGATCCAATACTTAAATCGGATTGTACACCCACATTCCGAAATAATAAGGTACAATTTTCAATTTTTTCCCTCTATAAATAATACATGTCTATGTGAGACTGACAAGCAATTACATTGTATATAATGATTTAGGTATTTAATTCCCGTGACGAACTTACAGAATGGTGCAAAACAATTGGAAAATCTTGCGGGGTTGTTGTAACTATCAAACAAAGTGAAAATGCAAAAAATGGTCGCAAAGGTCGAATATCATATTGGTGTGAAAGAAGTAGTTTTTATGCTGAGAAGAAGGAAATAAAGCCACCAACGTTCATACAAAGGCTAAAAAGACGGGAACTAAAAAATGTGGACGTCCATTCTTGCTGAAAGGGGTTAAACTACCCATGTTGGATCAATGGAAGGTGGAATGTAACAACCCGGAAAATCTGAACCAATTTAAAAATTTTAAATTGGCTAAATAATGGATTTTAAATATTTAAAATAAATATTTTAAATAATAACGATGAAAACTGAGTTTGAATCGAAACAGGAATATAATTAATTTTAATTATAAACAAGGCCTGAAATGGCGCGGTAGTTTCAAAATTTGAATTCAAACTTCGACTGACTGTACCGGGTTCAAAACAAAACGGATTTGAGTGAAACCAAAAATATTTAAATCTGTTAGTGAATACCTTTCTAACGAATCTGAAAAATTGAAGTTTCATAGCGGAAAGCAAAAGTTATGGCCAAATGAATTTTCAGAAAGGTCGCTATGGAATTTATATAGCCCATGAAATTGGCCATTTTGCAAACGACATCGGAATTCGACGAAACCACTTTTGTTGGATCCGGGATGTGAAGTTATTGCTAGGTTTCAAATTTCATAATTTTTGAAGCTAGTATGTGAGCGTGGCAAAGGAAAATGTGTTTTGGTCAATTACAGTTAAATTGGATCGACCAGAAATGGGCCATTTTTCAAACGGTCTCAGAATTCGACGAAACTAGTTTTGTTGGGACCATATCGTCAAAACATAGCCAGATTTATTTTTCTGGAATTTTTCGAATCAGATTGTGGCCTTGGCAAATTGAAATGTACATTCAAATTAAATATTGAATGTTTTATATTTTAGTTTGAAGGAAAACTGACTGAAACATTCGAATGGGCCTTCGAAACATATCCCATTGTGTTCGGAATGGGGGTAATTAGCTAGGGGCGACAGTCGTTGGGTTTGAATTGGTGTACGTTTGGAGGAAGGGGTATTTTCGGATTTAAATAAATTAAGAACAAATATAAAAATCGAGGGCCAATCATATTCTTTATTCCTCATCGCACTGGCCCGCTTCTCCCCCAAATCGACGGTGACTTCCCCTTCTTCCTTCTCTCCTCTTTTCCTCTTCCATCTCGCAACAAAACACCTCGCTCCTGTTGGGGAATTTATAGATCTTCTTCCGAGCTTTAAATCCATACTGGTTGGAGCATCTATCGTTGAGTATATCCTTCGAATCACCTCTCCAATCCCGAGAAGTTCGAAGGCCCGACGGAGCACCATCTCGTCGTCGCACCTGATGGGACCACCAGCGCCTGGAGCGCACTTCCGAGCCCTTTCACATGGCGCCGCCCGATCGTCACCTCGTGCTACGGATAATGTGAAAAACTGAAACCTAGTTTCGAACCCCACTGAAAGGTAATGGCTTTGAAGTTTTTGAACTGATTTTAACACTTTTAAGTGTTGCAAACTTTGAAAAATCGTATCTTTTTGCTACGTTAACGAAATTCGATGAAACAGGAAACATCGTGACCGTGAGGACGTATTCTACATTTTAGAAGAGACCGCATATTTTTCTGAGCCTTCTACTATTTTTGGTGGAGTGGAACCCAATGTGACATTTCTAAATTATAAACGATGGAAAACGACGATGTATAAATTATATAATCGATGTATTAGTTATATAAGCGTTGTACACCTCTTGTATAAGCGTTGTATAAGTTGTACGTTCGATGTATAAGTTGTATATGCGTTGTAAAAATTATATATGTGTTGAAATAGAAGTGAAATGCTATATATAAATAAATAAATAAATATATATATATATATATATATATACGCCCCTCGTCCACAAACCATGGACGATATTTATTGGTTGTGATTGGTGTGAAAATTGATTGATAGCGAATGGTTGATTGGAATTGTTTGTGGTTGAAATTGATTGATTGTGGTTGAAAAATACCCGTTTGTGGTTGAGAAATATTTGGTTGAAACCACGTAGGATTAGTTTGTGGAAATGAAAAAATATACATGCCACCTGCGTGCGAACTAGATGCATGATTCCCCATTGTCAAAAGCTACGAGGCTTTAAGGTAGAGCGAGGAGCCGTACTAGGGACGGTCCCGGTTTTAACTACCCTGCCGTTGTGCTACCGAAATTTTGAATAATATTCATGTGTTAGAATTATTTTCTTGTGTTGAAACTATATTCGTCTGTTGAATAGAAAACCTTCATGTGTTGAATAGAACTTCATTCGTTGAATTAGAATTCACGTGTTGAATGGTATTCGTCTTTTAAATATAAAAATCACCTTTTATATATATATACAAACTATAGAAAACCTTCATGTGTTGAATCGAAATTCATTCGTTGAATAGAAATTCATGTGTTGAATGGTGTTCGTGTTTTAAATATAAAAATCACCTTTTTATATATATATACAAACTATAGAAAACCTTCATGTGTTGAATCGAAATTTATTCGTTGAATAGAAATTCATGTGTTGAATGGTATTCGTGTTTTAAATATAAAAATCACCTTTTTATCTATATATATAAACTATAGAAAACCTTCATGTGTTGAATCGATATTCATTCGTTGAATTGAAATTCACGTATTGAATGGTATTCATATTTTGAATGATATTGTTTAATAATAAAAATCCTATTTTTATCATCAATATGAACTATATAAAATAATCTTGTTTTGAAATAAATTGTTTTACAATAAAAATCCTATTTTTATCACCTATATTAACTATATAAAATAGTCGAGTTTTGAAATAAATTGTTTTACATTAAAAATCATATTTTTATTATATACATGGATTGTTAAAAATAGTGAAGTGTTAAAATAGAAAACAGTTGGATAAAAATAACATTTTTATCAAATATATGAAAATCATATAGTTTTGAAATCGAAGAATCGATATATATATATATATAAATAGAATTGAAATATATCGAATAACGAAGCTGCAGTTCGTATTTTGAAACCGTGATTTCAAACGATTAGTGCGGGAGATCCGACCATCGGATTTTCCCGAAACCGCAACCGTTGGGTTCGCTTTAGAAATATCTTTCCAACGGCACCAATTGTGTAAAAATCCAACGGTTGGATTGTCTGGAATGTTTAATTCAAATCTGAAGAAAAACAGTGCCAGAATCGATTATATTTATATATATATATATATATAATTATATTTAATCGAATAACGACGCTGCAGTTCATATTTTGAAATCGAAATTTCAAACGATTATACCGGGAGATCCGACCGTCGGATTTTCCAGAAACTGGAACCATTGGATTCGTTTTGAAAAGATCTTTCCAATGATGTAAATTTTACGAAGATCCAACGGTTAGATTTGCAGATATGTGTAAATCAAATCTGAATAAAAACAGCGCCACGGCCGCGTTATGGCCCGAAGCGCCGTTTTGAATAAATTGGCTATTTTAAAATAAATAAAAATAGCGGTAAATCGTTATAAAATATTATAAATGATATGATTGTGAAATTTAGAAATTAACTGAAGGTTAGCAAAGCCGAATGGTTTCCTGGATTTTGATCTGATGTTGGTTTCGGCCTTCGGGGTTAATATTTGGGAAATCGTTCTCTTACTGATTGACATTTAGTGACTAATGAATCGAAATGATGCATAGTAGTGTTTGTGTAGAACTTGTTCATTATATACGCGAGTTGCTCAGAAAGACCGGGTTTATCCCATTCTGAATAACTGAATCGACGATAAGAAATCGAAGATGAAGACGGTGGTCGAAGACCGGAGATCTTCACCTCGTTTGGATGGTAACTGAGGTCCTGATTGGGAGGCATCCCGAAATATGGATAATGAGTGGTGATCGTCCAGACATACGTGGAGGTCGATGGGTTTGCGAGGTATATAGTTCCTCCGGTTTCGTTCAGACCCAGAACGGACTTGCAAATGGACAGTGTGTCTGACATTGGAATTTATTCTGTGTGATTGATAGCCATCAGTTGCACGGTGTGAATTGCCTGTGTGGCATGCTAAGATGCAGTGATCAGGGCTTCTGTTGAAAAGCAAAGTCTTGTGGTGATGATCAAAGCCCCGCCTGTGTGGCGTAGCTTTGTGTATAACGTGAATTCACGAATCTCGCACCCCGGTATGAACCAGAAACGGGAGAGGACCTCAGGGAGGACATGCGTTTCTTTCTAGCTAGAAGTGACGTCAGTGGTTTTACACGCCTTGACGAGTTTGACTTATGTGTTTGTTACTGTTGCGAGGCGCCTCGGTTATATCAGACGATCAGGGTCCGATGGAGTCATTCGTTGGCTCATTTACGCCCCAAAGGGCGGGGAAACGCAGTGTTCAGGAATTTTAATCCACATCGGTGGGCCGGCCCTGATGATCCAAGGGTCGATGCGCTCTGACCCTGAGGCTCGGGCTAGAGAGTCTCGAAGTCGGTAAGGACTATCTTTTGCCTTGGTTCATGATGGAAATCCAATTTCCAAATACGATATCGTGCGGTTTTGATTGTATATATATATATATATATATGGCGACATGATATATGGTACCCATGCCGTCTATGATTGATAGTTATGAGTCGAAATTGTTTTTTTGAAACATGTAAACACTAGTAATAATATCAAATGCTTTTGTTTTATTCGTATCAAGCATATTTTGGCTATTATAAGGTAAAACTCTATCCTCCGGTTTGCGTTGCATTGTGTGATGGGAACTGAGTCTTATAATGGCTTCATTTTTATAAAAAACATTGTGATGTTTAAAAGAATTGTTTGTTTTTAAAGCACTGGCAATCCAATGGAGTAAACCCGTTCCACGAAAGTGGCATGGTCCTGTGATTAGCCACATTTTGAATGTGTTGAGTAGATTTCTCATACTAGTCCATGACTGACTCGTAGTTTGTTTCACTTTCAAACTCGGGTGCCCCTTTTTCCACACGGGCAGCCTTGTATTCAGGTTTAGCTGCCTTTCTCTGGATAGCTGGAGCTGAAGATGGATTCTATCATTTAACTCTTTTTACGCTGTTTAGCTCCTATTGTACTTATTATGTTTGTTTCTGCTGTAGACATTTATGTATAGCTGAACTGTATTTGTTCTAAGTATGATCCTGTATACTCTGTAACTCTGATGATTACGTTTATCCAGTGTACTATTTGTTCATTATCTGGTGCATTTATGTAACACCCCACGTCCATTAATGTCAATCACAAAGGGAATGCATTAACTTCCATGGAGGTTTTAAGTGAATATAGAACAGAAAAATTACAACAAGACAGATAATAAGTAGTACTAGAAAAAAATCTAAAACTTCATTTTATTGCAGCGGAAATTAAACATGTTTATTACATCAGAAAAACCATTAATCAGAGTCAAGTACATTATCCATCTTCATAAAAAACAAAATACATAATCCCATTACACAAATAGCCATTAAAGAAGATAACAAGCTGGACTTTACTTCAAGGGTCCAAGCTTTCTAAAGAGATGAAGCAATCCAATCACACTCCACTAGAGCTGGGCCCAACCTGAGGACCTGGAGGGGGAAAAAGGATAGAAATGGAGGGGGTCAGACATAAAGTCTGGCGAGTATGACAATTCTAACAATACTATTATCAAAATAACTAGACTAAGACATAAGCTGGAAGACAAGTAAATGTCTATGAACTATTAGGTATGGAATGAACAGATAAAGATAACGTGAAGGATAACGTTAAAGGCATACCTAATTACTATCGAATAATTACTACACTGCACCGCACCAGTCACCCTAAAGGTTGATCCCACTTGCTTCACACAAAAACTATAGCCTTGCGTACCCCTAGCTGACTACATAGGTGCCGTCTGCCCCTACCTCCACTAGGTGTACCCCACTACCCACTTTCGATCGGCTCCCTACTCATAGATACCCGTGCTGGCCCCACAGTAGGGTGTATCACTCCCCTAAAGTGGCAACCCGATACAACTGAGAATGCACGGCTTATACCTACACGATGCAACAACGTCTTATCTACCAGCCTGGGTCCACACACACATATGAAACCCGTTGGACTTGCATTGCCACCGCTCCCCGTTTTGGCCTCTTATAGTCAAGCCCAGTATGCGTGTCCCGTCCTCGACTTGGGTCGAGCCCACAAAGATACGTTTGGGTTACTGGTTGAAATGGGCCCCCACAAGCTACCCACCTAAGCTTGTCAACAATAGTATATCCCACTTAACCCTCTTAGTCGTGTTCATTTACATGTGTGTTTGGTTAAGTCTTACTAATCGTATTTCTCATGCCACTAAGGGCACCCACTAGATTCCTCATGCCACCCAAGGCACCTACTTAACCCCCATGTCCCACCTTACATGTTTATCTAGTTAAGTATTTCTTAATTCATTCAGGCCATAACCTCGTAAAGACCTCTCAAATTAGACTGGCATTTATGGCAGTTGGATTTGTCGGGCGGGTCCGGGCAGTCTTACACCATAAAAGAATCTAACCTCGTGTCTTTACAACTGTTATGCTTTAGTTTAGGCCTAGGACCTCTCACATTGGGCTGACATTTGTGACCACTGGATTTGCCGGGCGGGTCCGGGCAGGTTTACGTCACAAACGAGTCCAACCTCGTGTCCTAAGCATTGATTATCACTTATAATCTTTTACCCCAGTTTTAATAATTCCCTATCCAAATTATTAATTAAGTCCACTTTTATTGATGTCCATAATTAACTCAATTATGGTCATCCACTCATGGTATGCAAAATCATATCAATTGCACCCCAACATCTTATTATTAAATCCTTAATATTACCCCTACCCCACGTTTATACGTTCGCTTATTCAACGCATAATATAGGCTATACTTGAATAGTCTAACACATAGCACAAGGATAAATTATCACAACATATAGACAATTAAAATAAATCTAATCATAATAGGGGTGAAACTTGCATAAACTACGCATGTTAAGGATCAAAAGGTGTCAACTTGTTAAATGTCACAATTTACATGATATGATCATAGCCCAAATCTATACATAAACTTGCATATGGGGTTTTTTAGGCAACATAATGATGGTGTGAACTAGCATAGGGTATCACATATGTAATAGCATAATCCTAGATGTCATAATAGATGTCATGGCATATGTTCATAACTTTTCTAATCAATCTAACTTGCATATGTAACTTGTCATATAGATCAACATAGCCCAAACATGATGATTTAATTAATATGAACTAACTAGCATAGATGGCTTTTTAACATGTATGATTCATCACAACTTAGCCTAGAAACTTTCAACATACATAACATCATCATAGCATGATTTACAACATATAGGATATCATCGCCACATAGCATAGGATTAATAACATACATGATAACATATACGACAATTCACATCATCTACTCATAATCCATTCATGGCTTAACCTAATTAAAATGATAATAATCTTGTTAAGACTATCATACTCACAATTTAGAGAAGAAGAGAGAGTTTTGCTTTGCTTTAGGGTTGAGAGAATCAGAATTGAATTAGCTTTTCTTCCTTCTTAGTTAGCGGCGGCTCCATTGATTTTCATGGCGACGGTATGACGGTAACTATTCTATTTTTCTTATGAATTAGGGTGAGAGACTACCTAGGTATTTATAGAGTTAGGATTTATTTTAGACCGTCAGATCAACTCAGAACTAATCCCAGCCAACCAGATTAGGTCAGAAACCCTAATGGGTCATTACTCAATTAAAAACAGGTCAGCCAGAAACCCTAGCCGCCAGACCAGGTCGACACCCAGGTCGACACTACAGTCGACCTGGGGGGGGGGGGGTAAGTCGACATGGCAGTCGACTGGGGGAGGGGGGGGGAGGACGACACTAGTGTTGACTCCCCAGTCGACCTGCCTGGGCGGGAATTTTCCCGCCTAGCCCGCTTCTGCACTTTCCGTTTGAATTTTGAATTTTCTGCGAGCTGTTTTGAATTTTCTGAAACTTCCGATGGCCATAACTTCTTCATACGAAGTCCAATTCACGCAAACTCTGACTCTATTTCAACCAGAATTCCGAGACGAACACAATGGCGCAACCCGTTTCCCACAATTCTCATGTCTGAGATTAGTTATTCTTTAATTTGTGAATATTAATATTAACAGAATTACGAGGTGTTACATTCTCCCCTCCTTAAAGGATTTCGTCCCCGAAATCTTTAAGTCAAGAAGAATGTATATCCTAACATCCAAACAACCATCTACTCAACCATCAAACACAGGCATCCATTGTCCTTATAGACTTCTAATGCTTTCATGTTTAAATGCACAGTGTGTGTATATGTCCCTTTCTAATGCAAAATCGGGCGGTCCACTGATTCAGTTGACCTCCTTAATGCAAACCATGATAGTGCCATGCATCCATTATGTGTGAAAAAGTTCCTTAATGCTACATATTATCTCTATATGCGTGCATAATCATCATCTGAATGCAGCATCCATATGATTAAACAATCATCATACATCCATTTTACTAAATACAGCCATTTATATGCAATATGCAGTATGAAGTGACTGAGCCGATCTAGTGCCTAATAGTGTGTGTATATGCGTCCACGAGCAACCACTAGCAACCACTTGCATCCACTTTGCATCCATCATACATAACATGTCTGAAACACATGTTTCAACCATAGGATTATCCTAACTAAAGGTCAAAGATACTAGCGAGAGGATACGCTAAAGGTAAGATAAGCGATAAAGGAGAAATTAAAGGACATACCCTCGAAAAGAAAAGGGTATCGTGAATGCATCTTCTCTTCTGTCTCCCAAGTAGCGTTGCTCTCATCATCTCCCCATTGTACTTTGACTAGCCTGACCTCTCGATTTCTCAGCTTCTTAATCTCCGACCCAAGAATGCATGTAGGAGCTCGTCGAATCGTTGCATCACGCTCTATCTCCACCTCTCTAAGCAAACTCGGCTCTACCACCTCCGCAGTCTCGTGCAAGCACTTCCTCAAATGTGATACATGGAATACGTCGTGTACACCACTAAGTCTCTCCGGCAACTCCACTTTATACGCCATTAGTCCAATCTTCTCCTTAATAGGAAACGGCCCTACAAACCTTGGTGCTAACTTCCCAACGGACCCAAAGCGAATAACGTTCCGTAATGGATACACTTTGATAAAGACCATGTCCCCAACCTCAAATTCAAGATTCGTCCTCCTCTTATCCGCATATGATTTCTGCCTATCTTGCGCTGCTTTCATCCTCCTTCGAATCAAGTCGATCTTCTCCGAAGTCTCTCTAATCATATCGGGCCCAAGTAAGATCTTATCTGTAGATTCCCACCAACATGTAGGTGAACGACAAGGTCGTCCATAAAGAGCTTCAAAAGGTGTCATGCCAATGCTAGACTGAAAGCTGTTATTATATGCGAACTCCACTAACGGAAGATGCTCTTCCCATGTACCCCCGAAGTCTAGGATACATAGCCTCAAAAGGTCCTCTAGGATGCGATTCACCCTCTCGGTCTGGCCGTCCGTCTGAGGATGATATGCGGTGCTCAAACATAACTGAGTCCCTACCGCCTCTTGCAAGCTTCTCCAAAATTCGCTAGTGAAAATAGGATCGCGGTCGCTCACTATGCTAGAAGGAACACCGTGCAAACGAACTATCTCTCGGACGTATACAGAAGCTAACCATGGAGCAGTCCTCTTACTCTTCACGGGAATGAAATGGGCACTCTTAGCAAGTCTATCTACTATAACCCAAATCCCCGTATTACCCTTCCTCGATCTCGGTAATCCATCAATAAAGTCCATCGAGACACTTTCCCACTTCCATAGTGGAACCTTCAATGGGTGAAGTAACCCACCGGGTTTCTTTTGCTCCGCTTTTATATGTTGGCACACCAAGCATCTAGCGACATACTCGGCCACGTCCCTCTTCATACCGGCCCAAAACAAAACTCGCTTCATGTCTTTGTACATCTTGTCCCCACCGGGATGAATGGTCATCTTCGAACGATGTGCATCGTCAAGAATAGTCTTCCTTAGGTCATCGTCTTTTGGTACACAAAGTCTACCGTCCCTACGTAACCAACCCTTATCATCTAGGGTATACCTACGGAGATGGCTTGATGACTCCCCTCCTTTGAGCTTTTCTACTAACTCAACCAACTGTGGGTCATCTCGCTGTGCCTCGCCAATCCGTCCCAAAAGCGTAGGTCTGACCTCCAAGGATGCTAGCAGACCGGGTACAAAGTCAACGGAAGGTCTAAAGTCAAACATCGAAATGAATTCTAAACTTCGCCGCTCAACAAACAAAGGACTTAAGGATAATCTTTTTCTACTTAAGGCATCGGCCACTACGTTACCTTTGCCAGGGGTATATGCTATTTCGAAGTCGTAGGATGCTAAGAACTCCATCCACCTTTGCTGCCTTAAGTTCAAGTCCTTCTGAGAGAACAAGTATTTTAAAGATTTGTGGTCAGTGAATAATTCGAATCTCTCGCCAAGAAGATAATGACGCCAAGACTTAAGCACGAAAACAATAGCGGCCAACTCTAGGTCATGTGTAGGATAATTTTTCTCATGCGCTCTCAACTGCCTTCCACCATAGGCTATTACCCTACCCTCTTGCATTAAGACTGCGCCTAGTCCCGTCCCACAAGCGTCAGTATAAACAGTAAATGGCTTACTCCCGTCTGGCAGTACTAAGACTGGGGCTGAGGTCAAAGCTCTCTTCAAACGTTGGAACGCATCATCACAATGTACGTCCCATGTGAAAACTAGGTTCTTCTTCGTCAACCGTGTTAATGGAGCTGATATCTTTGCGAAGTCTTTGATAAACTTCCTATAGTAGCCAGCCAACCCCAAGAAACTTCTCACTTCGGTAGCATTTTTAGGAACCTTCCAATCTTGGATGGCCACCACCTTCGCGGGATCCACAGCTATCCCTTCCTTGGAAACCACGTGCCCTAAGAATCGTACTTCCTTCCTCCAGAAGTGACACTTAGAAAATTTTGCTTTAAGGCTGTGCGCTCGTAGGGTCTCCAACACTTCCATAAGATGTAGGGCATGCTCTTCTTCATCCTTAGAAAAGATCAAGATGTCGTCTACAAAGACTACCACGAATTTGTTAAGGTACTCCCTAAACACCCTACTCATCAGATCAACAAAGTATGCGGGGGCGTTTGTCAAACCGAATGGCATCACTAGCCATTCATAGAAACCGTCCGGAGTCCTAAAGGCAGTCTTGTCTATGCTATCCTCAGCCACTCTCAACTGATGGAAACCAGTGGCTAGTCCAACTGCGAAAACATTGAGGCGCCAACTAACTGATTGAAGAGATCGTCAATCCTCGGTAGTGGGTGTCTGTTCTTCTTAGTAAGTTTATTAAGTTCTCTATAGTCCACACAAAGTCTAAGGGACCCATCCGCCTTCGTGGCAAATACTACTGGAGCACCCCACTCCGATATACTTCGTCTTATGAACCCCTTCTCAAGTAACTCCTTCACTTGCTTATCGAGTTCCCTCCTTTCACGAGGAGCCATGTGGCGTACCGACAAAGATACTGGTTTCGCATTATCCACAAGATATATTCGAAAATCTATCTCTCGCTTCGGAGGTAAGCCCTTCACCTCCTCAAACACATCCGAATACTCTCGGACCACTCTAACAGATCGTAGATTTTCCTCAGACGCGTCAACCGATTCTAAATAACTTAGCATAATGGAATTTATGGGATTACAAAAGATTTCGAGAGTGTTGCCAAGGCGAGTCACGAGCCTAACTACTCTCCTTTCACAATCAAGAATGGCCCCATTTCTGGATAACCAATCCATTCCTAAAATTAGCCCATAGTCCGTGAAGCCCAACACATAAGCATCACATCGAAACTCAACGCTAAGTATAGAAATTTTCAAATCCAAACACATCATGGACAAATGAGCTGAGCCCCCAATTGGATTCGAAACAACTAAGGGATCCTCTACTAAACTGGTGTTTAAGTGCAGTGATTCAACTAATGATGTAGAGATAAACGAATGCGATGCGCCCGAATCAAATAAGGTACAGATAGGATGATCAAACAGAAAAACTAAGCTTTCAACAGAAATGGTTCTACCTCGTTCTTGCAGCGGTGGGACCGCGAGAGCCTGAACTTGTCCCCTTGCCTGCCCTGGTGCTATAAGAGCCTGCACCTGTCCTCCCGAGGTAGCCCCTGCCCTCTGCCCCTTCCTTGGGCAGTCCTTCAGTAAATGTCCCGCATCGCCACAATGAAAACAACCAGTCTTCTTTTTCTTTCGGCAGTCCTTGCTAAGATGGCCTGGGGTCCCACAGTTAAAACATTTCTTCTTTCCCTTGCCATTATTATCTTTACCACCCTTCTTGTTTTGCTGTTGGGGTTTCTTCTGATCCCCTTTCTTCTCGGGTGCCTTATCAGCTTTAGCCCTTTTCTCCTCGTGCATGAGCGCCATTTCTACTAGCTTCTCAAAGGTGGCCCCCATAGGGATGTGGGTCATGGCCAACCCTTGCAACGGTTCATTCAAGCCATTCACAAACCTTAGAGCCTTCTTCTCCAGCGTGTTCACTAAGTCCAAACCAAACCTTGCTAGCTGATTAAATTTGTTGACATATTCTTTCACTGATGAGCTTCCTTGCTTCAATGACAAGAACCTTTCCATATATAGATTTTCTTCTGCCCTAGAGAGAAACTTCGCCTCGAACCTACGTCTAAAATCCACCCAAGAGTCAACAGGACGCTCCCCATTAGTGACCTCCCACCAAAACGAGGCCTCTCCCTTCATTAGCCAAGCTGCTAATCTAACTCTCCTCCCTTCTTCCACTTCAAAGATTTCTAGCAATTCTTCCACCTCCTTAAGCCAATCTCTAGCTTCCACAAACGTTTCTGACCCTTGAAAGGGTTTTCCACCCATAGCTTTAAATTCCTTGCACGTCTTTGCAAAAGTATCTACGCGAGGAGGAGGAGGAGGAGGAGGAACGGGTGCAACTGGTGGTAGAGGAACATTGGCTGGACCAACAGCGGCCCTAGCCTCTAACAACCTCCTATACCATCCTGGTATCGCTACACCGTCAGGTAGGTTAAGATCTTCAGCCATGCTGAAACGAAAAAGGAAAGATTCAAAATGGAGAATTCAAAAGATAAAGATATATGGCTATTTGGGGATTATGTTTTTCATAAAAACTTCCTCTTTAAATTTCTCATTAAAACATGTTTTTGAAAACATTTCTTCCAAAAATAACTATTTTTCTAAAAAAATTATCTGTTCTGGTAACCTAAAGCTCTGATACCACGTGTAACACCCCACATCCAATAATGTCACTCACAAAGGGAATGCATTAACTTCCATGGAGGTTTTAAGTGAATATAGAACAGAAAAATTACAACAAGACAGATAATAAGTAGTACTTGAAAAAAATCTAAAACTTCATTTTATTGCAGCGGAAATTAAACATGTTTATTACATCACAAAACCATTAATCAGAGTCAAGTACATTATCCATCTTCATAAAAAACAAAATACATAATCCCATTACACAAATAGCCATTAAAGAAGATAACAAGCTGGACTTTACTTCAAGGGTCCAAGCTTTCTAAAGAGATGAAGCAATCCAATCACACTCCACTAGAGCTGGGCCCAACCTGAGGACCTGGAGGGGGAAAAAGGATAGAAATGGAGGGGGTCAGACATAAAGTCTGGCGAGTATGACAGTTCTAACAATACTATTATAAAAATAACTAGACTAAGACATAAGCTGGAAGACAAGTAAATGTCTATGAACTATTAGGTATGGAATGAACAGATAAAGATAACGTGAAGGATAACGTTAAAGGCATACCTAATTACTATCGAATAATTACTACACTGCACCGCACCGGTCACCCTAAAGGTTGATCCCACTTGCTTCACACAGAAACTATAGACTTGCGTACCCCTAGCTGACTACATAGGTGCCGTCTGCCCCTACCTCCACTAGGTGTACCCCACTACCCACTTTCGATCGGTTCCCTACTCGTAGATACCCGTGCTGGCCCCACAGTAGGGTGTATCACTCCCCTAAAGTGGCAACCCGATACAACTGAGAATGCACGGCTTATACCTACACGATGCAACAACGTCTTATCTACCAGCCCGGGTCCACGCATGCATATGAAACCCGTTGGACTTGCGTTGCCACCGCTCCCCGTTTTGGCCTCTTATAGTCAAGCCCAGTATGCGTGTCCCGTCCTCGACTTGGGTCGAGCCCACAAAGATACGTTTGGGTTACTGGTTGAAATGGGCCCCCACAAGTTACCCACCTAAGCTTGTCAACAATAGTATATCCCACTTAACCCTCTTAGTCATGTTCATTTACATGTGTGTTTGGTTAAGTCTTACTAATCGTATTTCTCATGCCACTAAGGGCACCCACTAGATTCCTCATGCCACCCAAGGCACCTACTTAACCCCCATGTCCCACCTTACATGTTTATCTGGTTAAGTATTTCTTAATTCATTCAGGCCATAACCTCGTAAAGACCTCTCACATTAGACTGGCATTTATGGCAGCTGGATTTGCCAGGCGGGTCCGGGCAGTCTTACACCATAAAAGAATCTAACCTCGTGTCTTTACAACTGTTATGCTTTAGTTTAGGCCTAGGACCTCTCACATTGGGCTGACATTTTTGACCACTGGATTTGCCGGGCGGGTCCGGGCAAGTTTACGTCACAAACGAGTCCAACCTCGTGTCCTAAGCATTGATTATCACTTATAATCTTTTACCCCAGTTTTAATAATTCCCTATCCAAATTATTAATTAAGTCCACTTTTATTGATGTCCATAATTGACTCAATTATGGTCATCCACTCATGGTATGCAAAATCATATCAATTGCACCCCAACATCTTATTATTAAATCCTTAATATTACCCCTACCCCACGTTTATACGTTCGCTTATTCAACGCATAATATAGGCTAGACTTGAATAGTCTAACACATAGCACAAAGATAAATTATCACAACATATAGACAATTAAAATAAATCTAATCATAATAGGGGTGAAACTTGCATAAACTACGCATGTTAAGGATCAAAAGGTGTCAACTTGTTAAATGTCACAATTTACATGATATGATCATAGCCCAAATCTATACATAAACTTGCATATGGGGTTTTTTAGGCAACATAATGATGGTGTGAACTAGCATAGGGTATCACATATGTAATAGCATAATCCTAGATGTCATAATAGATGTCATGGCATATGTTCATAACTTTTCTAATCAATCTAACTTGCATATGTAACTTGTCATATAGATCAACATAGCCCAAACATGATGATTTAATAAATATGAACTAACTAGCATAGATGGCTTTTTAACATGTATGATTCATCACAACTTAGCCTAGAAACTTTCAACATACATAACATCATCATAGCATGATTTACAACATATAGGATATCATCGCCACATAGCATAGGATTAATAACATACATGATAACATATACGACAATTCACATCATCTACTCATAATCCATTCATGGCTTAACCAAATTAAAATGATAATAATCTTGTTAAGACTATCATACTCACAATTTAGAGAAGAAGAGAGAGTTTTGCTTTGCTTTAGGGTTGAGAGAATTAGAATTGAATTAGCTTTTCTTCCTTCTTAGTTGGCGGCGGCTCCATTGATTTTCATGGCGACGGTATGACGGTAACTATTCTATTTTTCTTATGAATTAGGGTGAGAGACTACCTAGGTATTTATAGAGTTAGGATTTATTTTAGACCGTCAGATCAACTCAGAACTAATCCCAGCCAACCAGATTAGGTCAGAAACCCTAATGGGTCATTACTCAATTAAAAACAGGTCAGCCAGAAACCCTAGCCGCCAGACTAGGTCGACACACAGGTCGACACTACAGTCGACCGGGGGGGGGGGGGGGAAGTCGACATGGCAGTCGACTGGGGGGGGGGGAGGTCGACACTAGTGTCGACTCCCCAGTCGGCCTGCCTAGGCGGGAATTTTCCCGCCCAGCCCGCTTCTGCACTTTCCGTTTGAATTTTAAATTTTCTGCGAGCTGTTTTGAATTTTCTGAAACTTCCGATGGCCATAACTTCTTCATACGAAGTCCAATTCACGCAAACTCGGACTCTATTTCAACCAGAATTCCGAGACGAACACAATAACGCAACCGGTTTCCCACAATTCTCACGTCTGAGATTAGTTATTCTTTAATTTGTGAATATTAATATTAACAGAATTACGGGGTGTTACAATTTATTTAATTCTGCTCTGCTGTTATCTGTTTCTGTGTTATATTCCAAGGATTACCCTTGCCTTTGTCAGTACGGGGTTTGGGGTCGTCACAGCGTGGTATCAGAGCTTTGGTTAAGCTTAGCTCTGGAATATAACATATTAACGAACTCGTCAGAGATATAACCAGTAATGTTCTCGGACGGGTAACTCGATACAGATAGGATCAGTAATATCCTAGTATAAGTAAAGCAGAATAAGAACAACTCGTTAGAGATGGGGTCAGAAGTGCCCCAGAACGAGTCGAGAGTAATATGTTGTAAATAACATATTTTTGATTATATATATAGTCTGGTTTTAGAAATATAATTTTTGAATATATAAAAGATATATATTTGAAGAGTATAGAAATTGATTAGTATATTTTTGAAAAGTTAAAAACAAATTACTTGTTGTTTGCATTGTGTGATAGTAAATTAGATTAATTAAAATTATTGAAACGATAGTCAATTTAATCAATAATAGAATGAATGGTAGGATTTATTCGATTAACTCACACATTGAAATGATTTAAAAATAGATAGAAATATATACTTGTGCATTTTATATGTTTGAACGGGTAATTGGATAGCTGTTGAGTAAAGATTTTATTTGCGTGCCCGACAAATAGATAAACCTTAATGAGTTTTATGCGAAATATTATTATATCAACTCCTGTGAATGCCATTGGATGCGGAGTGCTAGTTGTTCTGTGTGAAATAATAAACATCGCCATAGGATAGTAACAATTAATTTTGAACTACATTACATGGCATACTTCTGGAAGATAGGCATACTTCATCATATACCACATAAGTATTTGGAGCTTGTGTGACGAGGTGGAAGATTTACCATACGAGCGAGAGGCTTGTATGGCGATGACTATATTTTATAGGTTGAACTGATGACTGATATGACCATATAAAATTGTAACGATAAAATTGCCAGATTAATAAAAAAAACCACACGGGTCTGGAGTTGACAATAATCACGTCTCTCTAGTCATTAGATACGGCACATGGACTATTTATTTCCCACACGCGACAAGGTGACGAGGATTTATCCTCTGGAGCAATTAAAATACACACTCCCTCAGGCTTTGACAGGGTGACGAGAATTTATTCTCTGGAGTTATTATCTATACATGCTCCCCTGTAAACACCAGAATATATCACTATAAATATGTGTATGCTTATTAGGATTTATTGGGTATCTAATACGGCCCAATAAATTTCCAAACCTCTCCCGTACAAAGGAGGTTATGGCGAAATTTTTCGAAAATTCCGGGTGTTAGCCAAATTTTTGAAGAATTTGAAAATTCTCAGAAATTGAAAAGTTGGAGAATGGAAGCCAGATTGAAGTAGAGTTGATTAATCATACCACTTTCGACTTTGTTCCTTTTCGGGACGAAAAGTTTTAAGTGGGGGAGATTGTAACGACCCGGAAAATCTGAACCAATTTAAAAATTTTAAATTGGCTAAGATAATGGATTTTAAATATTTAAAATAAATATTTTAAATAATAACGATGAAAACTAAGTTTGAATCGACAATTGAAAAGGAATATAATTAATTCTAATTATAAACAAGGCCTGAAATGGCGCGGTAGTTTCAAAATTTGAATTCAAACTTCGACTGACTATACCGGGTGCAAAACAAAACGGATTTGAGTGAAACCAAAAATATTTAAATCTGTTAGTGAATACATTTCTAACGAATCTGAAAAATCGAAGTTTCATAGCGGAAAGCAAAAGTTATGGCCAAATGAATTTTCAGAAAGGTCGCTATGGAATTTATATAGCCCGTGAAATTGGCCATTTTGCAAACGACCTCGGAATTCGACGAAACAACTTTTGTTGGATCTGGGATGTGAAGTCATTGCTAGGTTTCAAATTTCATAATTTTTGAAGCTAGTATTTGAGCGTGGCAAAGGAAAATGTGTTTTGGTCAATTATAGTTAAATTGGATCGACCAGAAATGGGCCATTTTTCAAACGGTCTCAGAATTCGACGAAACTAGTTTTGTTGGGACTGTATCGTCAAAACATAGCCAAATTTATTTTTCTGGAATTTTTCGAATCAGTTTGTGGCCCTGGCAAATTGAAATGTACGTTCAAATTAAATATTGAATGTTTTATATTTTATTTTGAAGGAAAACTGACTGAAATATTCGAATGGGCCTTCGAAACATATCCCGTTGTGTTCGGAATGGTGGTAATTAGCCAGGGGCGACAGTCGTTGGGTTTGAATTGGTGTACGTTTGGAGGAAGGGGTATTTTCGGATTTAAATAAATTAAAAATAAATAAAAAAATCGAGGGCCAATCATATTCTTTCTTCCTCATCGCACAGGCCCGCTTCTCCCCCAAATCGACGACGACTTCCCCTTCTTCCTTCTCTCCTCTTTTCCTCTTCCATCTCGCAACAAAACACCTCGCTCCTGTTGGGGAATTTATAGATCTTCTTCCGAGCTTTAAATTCATACTGGTTGGAGCATCTATCGTTGAGTATATCCTTCGAATCACCTCTCCAATCCCGAGCAGTTCGAAGGCCCGCCGGAGCACCTTCTCGCCGTCGCACCTGATGGGACCACCAGCGCCTGGAGCGCACTTCCGAGCCCTTTCACATGGCGCCGCCCGATCTTCACCTTGTGCTATGGATAATGTGAAAAACTGAAACCTAGTTTCGAACCCCACTGAAAGGTAACGGCTTTGAAGTTTTTGAAATGATTTTAACACTTTTAAGTGTTACAAACTTTGAAAAATCGTATCTTTTTGCTACGTTAACGAAATTCGATGAAACAGGAAACATCGTGACCGCGAGGACGTATTCTATATTTTAGAAGAGACCGCATATTTTTTTGAGCCTTCTGCTATTTTTTGTGGAGTGGAACCCAATGTGAGATTTCTAAATTATAAACGATGGAAAACGACGATGTATAAATTATATAATCGATGTATGAGTTATATAAGCGTTGTACACCTCTTGTATAAGCGTTGTATAAGTTGTACGTTAGATGTATAAGTTGTATATGCGTTGTAAAAATTATATATTTGTTGAAATAGAAGTGAAATGCTATATATATATATATATATGCCCCTCGTCCACAAACCATGGACGATATTTATTGGTTGTGATTGTTGTGAAAATTGATTGATAGCGAATGGTTGATTGGAATTGTTTGTGGTTGAAATTGATTGATTGTGGTTGAAAAATACCCATTTGTGGTTGAGAAATATTTGGTTGAAACCGCATAGGATTAGTTTATGGAAATGAAAAAAAATATACGTGCCGCCTGCGTGCGAACTATATGCATGATTCCCCATTGTCAAAAGCTGCGAGGCTTTAAGGTAGAGCGAGGAGCCGTACTAGGGACGGTCCCGGTTTTAACTACCCTGCCGTTATGCTGCCGAAATTTTGAATAATATTCATGTGTTAGAATTATTTTCCTGTGTTGAAACTATATTCGTCTGTTGAATAGAAAACCTTCATGTGTTGAATAGAACTTCATTCGTTGAATTAGAATTCATGTGTTGAATGGTATTCGTGTTTTAAATATAAAAATCACCTTTTTATATATATATACAAACTATAGAAAACCTTCATGTGTTGAATCGAAATTCATTCGTTGAATAGAAATTCATGTGTTGAATGGTATTCGTGTTTTAAATATAAAAATCACCTTTATATATATATACAAACTATAGAAAGACTTCATGTGTTGAATCGAAATTCATTCGTTGAATAGAAATTCATGTGTTGAATAGAAATTCATGTGTTGAATGGTATTCGTGTTTTAAATATAAAAATCACCTTTTTATCTATATATATATAAACTATATAAAACCTTCATGTGTTGAATCGATATTCATTCGTTGAATTGAAATTCATGTGTTGAATGGTATTCATATTTTGAAAGAAATTGTTTTATAATAAAAATCCTATTTTTATCATCAATATGAACTATATAAAATAATCTTGTTTTGAAATAAATTGTTTTACAATAAAAATCCTATTTTTATCACCTATATTAACCATATAAAATAGTCGAGTTTTGAAATAAATTGTTTTACATTAAAAATCACATTTTTATTATATACATGGATTGTTAAAAATAGTGAAGTGTTGAAATAGAAAACAGTTGGATAAAAATATCATTTTTACCAAATGTATGAAAATCATATAGTTTTGAAATCGAAGAATCGATATATATATATATATATATATATAGAATTGAAATATATCGAATAACGAAGCTGCAGTTCGTATTTTGAAACCGTGTTTTCAAACGATTAGTGTGGGAGATCCGACCATCGGATTTTCCCGAAACCGCAACCTTTGGGTTCGCTTTAGAAATATCTTTCCAACGGCACCAACTTTGTAAAAATCCAACGGTTGGATTGTCTGGAATGTTTAATTCAAATCTAAAGAAAAACAGCGCCAGAATCGATTATATTTATATATATATAAATATAATTATATTTAATCGAATAACGACGCTACAGTTCGTATTTTGAAATCGAAACTTCAAACGATTATACCGGGAGATCCAACCGTCGGATTTTCTCGAAACTGGAACCGTTGGATTCGTTTTGAAAAGGTCTTTCTAATGATGTAAATTTTACGAAGATCCAACGGTTAGATTTTCAGATATGTGTAAATCAAATCTGAAGAAAAACAGTGCCACGGCCGCGTTATGGCCCGAAGGGTCGTTTTGAATAAATTGGCTATTTTAAAATAAATAAAAATAGCGATATTTCGTTATAAAATATTATAAACGATATGGTTGTGAAATTTAGAAATTAACTGAAGGTTAGCTAAGCCGAATGGTTTCCTGGATTTTGATCTGATGTTGGTTTCGGCCTTCGGGGTTAATATTTGGGAAATCGTTCTCTTACTGATTGACGGTTAGTGACTAATGAATCGAAATGATGCGTAGTAGTGTTTGTGTAGCACTATTTCATTATATACGCGAGTTGCTCAGAAAGACTGGGGTTATCCCATTCTGAATAACTGAATCGACGATAAGAAATCGAAGATGAAGACGGTTGTAACAACCCGAAAATCTGGGCCAGTTTAAAATTTTTATTTTGGCAATTTTAGCGAATTTTGATTATTTAAAATGAATTATTTTAAATAATAACGACGAGAAATTTATTTTGAATAGAATTCGAACGAATATATTTATATAGATCGACGATAGAATATAAATATTTATTTATATTTATAAAAGGAATTGAAAATGGCGCGGTAGTTCGATAATTCGATTTCAAACTTCAATTGAATGTACCGGGTGCAAAACAATCCGGATTTTAGTGAAACCAAAAATAGTAGAACCTATTTGATGATATCTTTCCAACGAATCCGAAAAATCAAAATTTCATAGCGGGGATAAAAAGATATGTCCAGTTGAAAATTCAGAATAGTCGCTATGGAATTCAGGCCCTTAAAAATGGAGATTTTGCAAACGACCTCGGATTTCGACGAAACCACTTTTGTTGGATCCGTGATGTAAAGTTATTGCTAGGTTTCAAATTTCATAATTTCATAATTTTTCGAATCAATATGTGAGCGTGGCAAAGGAAAACGCGTTTGACCAGTTTCAGTTGATTTTAATCGACTGGAAATTGGCCATTTTTCAAACGGTCTCAGAATTCGACGAAACTAGTTTTGTTAGGACCGTATCGTCTATACGAAGCTAGAAATAATTTTTCGAGAATTTTTAGAGATCGTATGTGGGCCCGGTAAATTGAAATGCGCGTCTAAATTCAATATATAGAGTTATATGTTGATTTCGACGGAAACAGATCGAAACGATCGGATCAGCTTACGACACATATCCCATTGTGTTCGGAATGGGGGTAAAACGCTATGGACGACAGGCGGTGGGCCTCGTTTAGAGGTCATATGTTAAATTCAACTTTTTTGGAATAAAAATAATAATTAAATATATATATATTATAATTCCTCCTCCCCCCCCCCCCCCTTTCATTCGTTCAGAAGAAATCAGAAGAAAAAAAAACATAACTAATCGCGCCCGCCACAACCACGCCGCCGCCCATCGCACCACCCACGTCCGCCCTCCTCTGCCATCATCGAGCCCCTCCCCACCTTCCTCTTCCCTCCAGCCTCCCTCTCTCCTTGTCCTCTCGTCGTTCGACGAACCCCGAGACCCCCCCTTCGAATCCCCCAAACCGAAATCCCCCCTGACACGAAAACGGCCGCCGCCATGGCCAAACACCACCCCCTCCGACTGCCGCACCCCCCAGCACCCTTTCCCGACCCTGTGCGCCACCTGACCCCGACGTGGACCCCCCCTGCAGCCACAACTTCGATTTCGATCACCAAATGGCTACGGGCAACGAAAGTGACAAAAGGCGAGAACGGTGAAGATTTCTACATATGAAGAGTCGTGGCGTTGGATTAGCAAATCTGTGAGAATTTCTCACTCTTTGATTTAATTTTCTAGTTATATATATACTAGGATGCAGACGGTGTTTAGTAGCACCCGACACCCGTCATCCACAGACCATGGACGGCTTGTATGCTTGTTTGTTTGATTTTGCTGTGTAGTTGATTGTGTGTTGTGATGTGAAATAAAATAAAATATTTTATATAGTTAAATATATTTTATAGTTAAAAATAGGATTTTTAACGTGTATATGAAATGAAATAAAAATAAACAAATCGAACGATTTGTTTGTAAACACACATTTGACTGATATTGATTGGGACGATAAATTTTACACATCGCCCAACTGCACAAATAAAATCTGTGTTTGATTGTTTGAAACCCCATACGGGTATTGGGATGATATTTGACGTACACTAATCCCAATAATTAGTTGTATGTCGATCGATTGATTGACAGACTGTTATAAGCGTTAAATATTTATATTTGATGCTTATACAGTGTAGAATGCACTTTGGATGATGGTTAATTGTTCATCGTTGTTATTGTATACATGTATTGTAGAAAATCCATATAATCAACATTATATGGTAATTGATTGGGCCTCATTCCATATTTGAAATAGAAATATTTGAAAAAGAAATATTTGAATAGAAATATTTGAAAAAGGAATATTTGAAAATATGAATATATGAAGCCGTGTTGATTAGATTTACGCCATTTCGACGTGAACGATATTTATATCGATTTTATTCATTTTATAACGAATATCGAAAGTGATTTCAAAATCTGAAATTTTGAAAAGAAATGAAATTCGAATTAAATTAAATAGAAACGATTCAAATTGAAATTGAATAGAAATGAATTCGAATTAAATTAAATAGAAACGATTCAAATTGAAATTGAATAGAAATGAATTCGAATTGAAATTGAATAGAAACGAGTCAAATTGAAATTGAATAGAAATGAATTCGAATTAAATTAAATAGAAACGATTCAAATTAAAATTGAATAGAAATGAATTCGCATTGAAATTGAACTGAATTGAAAACGAACTGAAATTGCATTAAAAATCGATTTGAATTGAAATCAATTTGAAAACGAATTTAAAACGATTTATTAAATACGTTTTAAAGGAAATCGACGAAATATATATATAATGGCCTGAATAGAACGCGCCGCGGCAGTTCTCGAATTTCGACCATTGACTTCGAATTGACGTTGCGGGAGATCCGACCGTCGGATTCTCCTAAAACCGGAACCGTTGGGTTCGTATCGAAAAGAGCTTTCTAAAGAATATTGGAAATTAGAAATCTAACGGTTGGATTTGGAATTATGTCCAAATCAAATTTGAAAAAGGTCGCTGTAAGTGCAGTTCGATGGCCGTTGATGGAAATCGACTGTACGGGCCTTGATAAAATTATTAAAAATAATAATAATTTGTGTAAAATCATAAGAAATGATTTGTGAAGATTTGGGATGAAAAACTCCATATTAAAAAAGGTAAAAATAGATTTTTATCGAAATGAACTAGTTTTGAACTAGAATTATAATTCTATTTATTTTTAAATAAATAAATTGAATTTGAAATGGTTTTGAAAATAACCAGAATTTCCAATGATTGCATTGGAATGGATTTGAATCGAAATTGTCTTCGGAATATTTCGATGTTGGATTTCGTGATGATATAGATATTGCTATGGGAATTTGAAAGATATATTTATACCGTTATTTCCATTACGATATTTGTTCGTCGTAGAATTTGGTATTGAATATAAGCCGGTATATTTTCTATTCAGAGCCTTGTATTTAATATCAAATGTGATTTGGGTTTGTCGTGAATGGTGTCTTCATTAACACTGTTCTTGAACCCAGTTGAGAAAAGATTAAATCTTTTTATTTAGATTTAATGAAGTGTACCAATTAAATAATATTTAATTGGAATAGAATTGATATTGATTTTTGGGTTTATCGTGAACAGTGGTTTAAATAACACTTGTTCTTTAACCCGATAATTAATGGAACATGATTTTGGGTTGTTGTGAATGGTATCTTCAATAATACTGTTCTTAGACCCCCAAGGTGTTAAGAAAATCAGAAACTAACTGGAGGTTAGTTAAGTTGAATGGTTTCAGAGGTATTGATCTGATGTTGGTTTCGGCCTTCGGGGTTAATACTTAGGGAATTGCTCACTTGCTAATTCACAGTTAGGGACTGATTGAAGTGTGATGTGATTTTGGGTTTATCGTGAACCGTGTTTTAAATGACACTGATTCTTTAACCCAGTCACAGATTAAAACTAAGTGGAGTTTTAATGAATCTTTAATTAGATTGAAATAATCGAGAATGGAGTATCACCAGTTTTGCTCCAGGCGTTAGTTAAATCTTTAATTAGATTTGAACGTGAAATGGTAATTGAATTTACCGATAACACTGTGGTGTTAGATATGAATCATTACCAGTTTTACTTCATGGGATGAATAGGTTGGGATTGGGAAATTAAAACAAATGATTACTTCGGTAAGTTTCGTTAATCCCGACTAGTTGAATCGAAATTCAAAAGGATAGATTAAAGAATAAATTCTAAGGAATTTATCTTGGATAAAATTAATGGGAACCTTTGCCTATGAATGTGAAATTTAGAAACTAACTGTCGGTTAGCCAAGCAGAATGGTTTTCTGGATATTGATCTGATGTTGGTTTCGGCCTTCGGGGTTAATATTTGGGGAATTATTCTCTTGTTAATTTACGGTTAGTGACTGATGAATTGGAATGAGGCGTATGTTGTGTTTGTGAAACACTTGTTTATAATATACGCGAGTTATTCAGAAAGACCGGGTTTATCCCATTCTGAATAACTGATACGACGATAAGTCGAAGATGAAGACGATGGTCGAAGACCGGAGGTCTTCACGTCGTTTGGATAATTACTGATGGTCTTGATTGGGCTGTACACCCAAGAAGATGGAAACAATTGGTGATCGTCCAGACGTACTTGGAGATCGATGGATATGCGGGGTACTAGGTGCCTCCGGTTTCGTTCAGCCCCAGAACGGACTTGTAAATGGACTGGGTGTCTGACATTGGATTTTAGTCTTTGTGATTGATTTCTATTAAATATATATCTGTTTGGCGGCGGAGAATTTATTCTCTTGCTTAACGCCCTTCTCTGAGACGTACGAACTCAGGGGTTATATATTGATGGATATCAAACGCATGGAGTGAATGGCCTGTGTGGCACGCATAAGTGGCAATTGATCAAGGCTTCTGTTGAAAAGCAAAGTCTTGTGGTGATGATCAAAGCACAGCCTGTGTGGCACAGCTTTGTGTAACGTGAGATCGTGAGCCTCGCACCCCGGTTGTGAACCAAAAACGGGAGAGGACCTCAGGGAGGACATGCGTTTCTTTCTAGCTAGGGTGGTGTCAATGACCTACCAGCCCTGACATTTATATACTTTTCACCTGTGTGGTTGTTGCTGTTGCGAGGCGCCTCGGTTAGATCGGACGATCCGGGTCCGATGGAGTCATTCGTTGGCTCATTTACGCCCCAAAGGGCGGGGAAACGTAGTGTTCAGGCATAATAATCCACATCGGTGGACCGACCCTGACGATCCAAGGGGCAGTTGCGGCTGTTCCTGAGGCTCAGGCTAGACAGTCTCGAATCGGTAGAGGACGATCCCTGGCCTCGGTTCGCAGACGGAAACCCAACTTCCAAATACGTGACATTTGCGGTTTTATTTGTAGAACCTAGTATGGTGACATAGTGGGATGGGGCGCTTATGCCGTCTATGATTGATACTTATGATTTGAAGTTGTTTTATACACTATGCACTTATAATAGTATCAAATGATTTGTTTTAAAACGTATCAAGCATTCTTGGCTATTATAAGGTAAAAAACCTATCCTCCGGCTTGCGTTGCATTGTGTGATGGGACCTGGGTCTTATAATAGCTTCATTTTTCTTTATTTAACATTGCGCTGTTTGTTTTATGCACTGGTATTCTTAGGAGGAAACCCGTTCCGTGTTATACGGCGTGGTCCCTTGATTTACCTAACTTTAAAAATAAAGATTAATAACTGTTTTAGTTCTCACACCAGTCACATGACTGACCTGGAGTTTATTGTTTTAACCTAAACTCTGGGTGCCCCTATTTTGACACGGGCAGCTAGTAGTTTTGGTTTTGCAGATTTATATTCACAGGATCCTGGTTTACAGCTGGAACGATATCCGGAAAGCTTTGTATCTGTATATCTCCTTCAGTTGTGTATTGTATTATTTTCTGCTGCTATGTATTTAAATGTAATTTAAATCTCTGATATTTCTGTGTAATGTTTATTTATACTCTGTATATTCTTGTAATCTGATGCATTGTTGTAAGATACAATGAAATGTTCTCCCGTCTGCGTCCTATTGTGTCGTGTTCTCGACTCAATCCGCGCTTTCCCTTCTCTTCGGAGACCGGGGAAGTTCGGGTCGTTTCAGCGGTGGTCGAAGACCGGAGATCTTCACCTCGTTTGGATAGTAACCGAGGTCCTGATTGGGAGGCATCCCGAAATATGGATAATGAGTGGTGATCGTCCAGACGTACGTGGAGGTCGAAGGGTTTGCGAGGTATATAGTGCCTCCGGTTTCGTTCAGACCCAGAACGGACTTGCAAATGGACAGTGTGTCTGACATTGAAATTTATTCTGTGTGATTGATAGCCATCAGTTGCACGGTGTGAATTGCCTGTGTGGCATGCTAAGATTCAGTGATCAGGGCTTCTGTTGAAAAGCAAAGTCTTGTGGTGATGATCAAAGCCCCGCCTGTGTGGCGTAGCTTTGTGTATAACATGAATTCACGAACCTCGCACCCCGGTATGAACCAGAAACGGGAGAGGACCTCAGGGAGGACATGCGTTTCTTTCTAGCCAGAAGTGGCGTCAGTGGTTTTACACGCCCTGACGAGTTTGACTTATGTGGTTGTTACTATTGCGAGGCGCCTCGGTTATATCAGACGATCTGGGTCCGATGGAGTCATTCGTTGGCTCATTTACGCCCCAAAGGGCGGGGAAACGCAGTGTTCAGGAATTTTAATCCACATCGGTGGACCGGCCCTGACGATCCAAGGGTCGATGCGCTCTGACCCTGAGGCTCGGGCTAGAGAGTCTCGAAGTCGGTAAGGACTATCTTTTGCCTTGGTTCATGACGGAAATCCAATTTCCAAATACGACATCGTGCGGTTTTGATTGTATATATATATATATATATATATATATATATATGGCGACATGATATATGGTACCCATGCCGTCTTTGATTGATAGTTATGATTCGAAATTGTTTTTTTGAAACATTTAAACACTAGTAATAATATCAAATGCTTTTGTTTTATTCGTATCAAGCATATTTTGGCTATTATAAGGTAAAACTCTATCCTCCGGTTTGCGTTGCATTGTGTGATGGGAACTGAGTCTTATAATGGCTTCATTTTTATAAAAATCATTCCGATGTTTAAAAGAATTGTTTTTTTAAAGCACTGGCAATCCAATGGAGTAAACCCGTTCCACGAAAGTGGCGTGGTCCTGTGATTAGCCATATTTTGAATGTGTTGAGTAGATTTCTCATACCAGTCCCATGACTGACTCGTAGTTTGTTTCACTTTCAAACTCGGGTGCCCCTTTTTCTACACGGGCAACCTTGTATTCAGGTTTAGCTGGCTTTCTCTGGATAGCTGGAGCTGAAGATGGATTCTATCATTTATCTCTTTTTATGCTGTTCAACTCCTATTTACATATTATGTTTGTTTCCGCTGTAGACATTTATGTATAGCTGAACTGTATTTGTTCTAAGTATGATCCTGTATACTGTGTAACTCCGATGATTACGTTTATCCAGTGTACTATTTGTTCATTATCTGGTGTATTTATTTAATTCTGCTCTGCTGCTATCTGTTTCTGTGTTATATTCCAAGGATTACCCTTACCGCCGTTAGTACGGGGTTTGGGGTCGTCACATGGAAGTTATTTGTGGACTCCATAATCATTAATTGGAAAAAAATGCGAAGTTTAAAGGGTATTCATATATTGGTAGACTTTCAAAAAAAGAAGAGGAAGATGTAATCAAAATGAGTACATGTGGTGTAAAAGCTAGAGAAGTACTTCGTGTTCTCAAAGAGAACTACCCTAGCAATGCTTCAACAATTCAAACTATTTACAATTTTAAAGCTAAACATGTGTCTTGTATGTTCATTTGGATATCAAGAAGCATTTTAATCACATGATTATTAGAACTTAAAAGGCGTGTATTAATTTTAATCTCATGTTTGCGTAATTCAGGAAATATATATGACTTGTGTATATGCTTTTACATATTTTCCTGAGTAAAAATAATAGGCTTTAGGTACTTAAATTGCTAAAGTGACTTGTTTATTGTTAGCTTTATTTTTGATGAACCTATTGATGTTTTGCTCCATGATCTGTTTATTTATAGTAAGGATTTCTTGTTTGTCCCTCACCACATCATTTGGATTTATATGCATACGTATACTAGCATGTATGAATGACTAGCATGAATGGCTGCACAAGTTAACGTATACAGCAAGAGAACTTGAATACCAAATGAAAATATTATAATTGACATATCGGTATAATTTGTATAAGAAACTTGTTGCATGCAACAAATTTATAATGTGTATTTTTTTTCCACATAATTATCTGGTATGAGATCTTGATTTTAGGCTGGTTGGATTATTATTATTAGTTTGATATGAGAATTGTGAAATAACGTAGAATTGTGAAACAAGAAGCACAAAATCGATTGTTAGATATATAGTAGGGTGAAATTTGTAAGTTAATCCACTCGTGGATTAACTTACAAAAATAGTTGTGGATTAACTTATTAAATTAAAATGGTGGATTAACTTATTAAAACCGTGGATTTGAATAAAAATTACCTATTCTATTTGATGCTCATATACTACACGACTTAATTATAATCATTTAATTCCTTATGGTTATTTCCACAATTAATTACTTAAAATTTAATTTTAGGTGCATTTATAGTTTAATTTTTATGGTGATACGTTATTTTGCCTTGAATTATGTTAAAATATTCAAGCTAATACATTACATATATTTGATTGCAATAAAGGAATATTTTTCATTAGTTAAAATTAATTCATTACAAGATTCAGAATTTTTTTGATCAATTCTAAAAGATTAAGAAATTTATTTTTAATCAATCATTTTCTTTTAATTGGTTCCGTTGATTTAATAATGATGAGAGATATGATAGGCGTCTTATTAAGCAAACTACTGCAAAAAATTTAAGTTAATAAAAATACATTTAATGCACATAACATATAATTTGAATGAAGTATCATTTATAATTTTTATGATTAAGAAATCATAGCTTTTTGCAGATTTAATTTATAATAAAACAAGTTAACTTTGTCTATTTCTTGCATTTTATAAAATAGTTATTTTACTACACAACACTACTACATTCATTTCAATATTCGACGCTTCTACACAAGGTTAGAAGTTTACTTTATAGAATACTTTGTTCTATACTATAAATGGTCACTTATATTAATATATTCCAATAATAATAAAAATTTATTTTTCTATACTTTGTTTCGTTAATAGTGTTCCCTATACTGTTTGATTTAATTATTATCTTTAATGAAATTTTACATGTTATTCTTAATTCATATTACGTTATATGAGTATTGAAAATATTGCAGTTTCAAACTAGCATAATATTTTAATATTGTATTTGCCAAAATGAGTAATAATGAAAATGTTGCAATTTTACTTCTTTCAACAAAAGTTGAACCAATATTTCACTTAGTGCGTAAGTTCTCCATTTTAGATAGTGAATTATGTATATACTGAAATTTATGTGTTAAACAAAGAATAAGCTCAAATGAACTTACGTGGCTTAGACTTGAAAAGTCATAAAAATGCACAATAATTTAATTGCCAACAAAGTTAAGAATAATATATAGTTGATGTTAACATTTGTTGTTTAAAGTCATTATAGTCTAAAAACATTAATTATAATTCTCGCGATTCACATTATTTAAATTGATTTATCAAAAGATTTTTATAACCGACATTTAAGAAAAAGCTAATTTAAGAATAAAAAACAAATCATGAACATATGTTTTCATTTTTATGTAACAAAAAATCAAAAAATAAGTTGTTAAATAAATTATGTGATGAGTCCAGTGTGCGTAGTGAGGGTTCACACTAGTTGATTAATGAAATGTCATATGTAGGCGTTATATTTAGCCATGTGACGAAAATATACTAAACCATGTGTCATTATTAGTAGTTTGCATTAGGTTAGTATTTACATAGTTCCATGTGCCCAAATCTATGTATAATAATATGTCAGCTATTATATTATATTACATTATATAGTTAGTTAATAGTACTTATCGATCACTACCCAGCTTCCTATCCTATGCGGAAGTGAATTAGATTGGCAAATATCCACCTTGGCGTCCAGATCACAGTGGTAATACTTTGGATCTATGACATAAATGATGTTTATCGGCAACAGTCATGTCTCAACTACATATTTATTATGGCTTGTAGACAATATATTTAGCTGTGTGCCAGTGACATTTAGCCCCTTTTTCATCTTGGCTAGCATTCTATTACCATCAGAGTCTCACATATGGTCATAATTACAATGTAGAGCGTAGTCCTACATCGTGTTTATAACATGCGATGGATAAGAGTCACAATGTCCGTAGAGGTAACCAAGACTGTAGGAGCCATTCTGATTGGACACCTATGTCATGTTTACCAGATTAATGTGTAGCCATTCACATTGGATTTAGATTTTCTCTGACTTATTTATTGTTTATATAATACCCAGGTCAGTCCGAGATATTACAGGTACATAGACTTGAGATATATTTTATTGGACATAGAGGATTATAAATATTTTGTTAATAAATTATAATTTATTGCATGGACTCCTGTGTATATTGAAATGTTGTATAGTGGACTTGTGTTGTGTATTACATATTTTATTTTGTTGCTGTAATTGACTCAGCGATGTATGTATTTTTGAATATTAGATGTTGCTTTATTCTGGGGGCATACATGTTTATACATTTGTACTGGGACTATGTACATAAAGATAAGCTATATATTTTATGTTTTAATATAAACCAATGTTAGTCCAAGATAGTTTTCACGTATGTATCTTGCATAGACTCATTCTCTGTGTTATCCAATAGTATTATCCAGTAATACTCTTGGATAATATGGGTACAAAGATTGGGGTATTACAATAGTCCTAAGCATTAAACGCCATAAGCCTTCTTGTTCAAATTCATCTTAAATACCTTCTCTTGATGGTAGATTTCTCTTAATCCTTTTTTAGAAATTTAGATTTGGGGTATGATTAAAGGCTAGAAATTGATACAAAAAAGGCTTGAGGATATTATTTAGCAGAATTTTGTTGCAAATAGAGAGGAATAAGATTTCAGACTATCTATAGCTAACAATGCATAAAACAACACCCTCACTCAACATTATTGGATCAAAAACCCTAGCCGATCTCTACGATTGTCGAACCCTTTGCACATATGCTTCAATTATGTACGTTTGAACATGGTGACATAAAAATCATAACCCATTGATTTACCTTAGGTCGGGTCAACCACATTTGGGGTAGGTCATCTGCTCCTGGTTGAGTTAAGCCCCTCTTTATTCGACATGGCCCTATGAATATATATATACATACACACACACAAAATTTTTACTCGTATTTAATTTACTATACATTATAAAGAGAAACCTTCTATTTCACCAATGGTGACTACGTGATCGCCTTCTTCCCCTTCCCATTTGTATCTAATCTCGACCCCTTCGATTTCTATCTATTCCCCTTCCGCATTTAATCTCCATCATCCTCCGTCTACTACACTCCCTCTCCATTCCTAGATTTCACTTTCATGATTTAGCGTCTCTCTACCAGATCTACATTTCCCTGTGCTTCCTCATCTTCCAGTCCATTTGCAGATTCTATCCAACCCTCCTTCCCTTTAGCTTCACATTTCTGGCAGCCCATTGATGCTTTCCTTTCTTTCCTCCTAGCCCTAGCCCTCGCATCCCTTGATACCACTTCTGAGTCCATCGCAACTTACTTTCCTCGCTGCTTCCAGTTAGATGGCCGGAGCATCTCCTTAGGATGCTCCCCTGTAGCATGCTTTCTTTAAAGCTTGTTTCGATCTGCTTGGAGTCCGTTCTCCTATGGACTTCTCCTTTGGTTGCCCTCAGACTGGTTTGGTTCCATGTGTCGAGCTAGGTGATGCAACTGCTATTCTGGTAAGCCATTTTGATTCTCTGTTGTTGTCGGTGTTAGTTAGTGTAAAGTCAATAAGTGGATGCTTGACTCTGAATGCTTTGAAAGTGGTCGAAATTTATTGGATGTGACATCTTTATGTTTCCACTAGGTGTTGTAGTTTAGATCTTGTTTTGTCTTTTGTTGGAAGTTTTCTTTGTGGATTTGTCTTATCTGGTTCACAGAACTATCCTGTGCCTTCGAGCTGTCCCATTCTGGCTGTTTCTATAAGATGAACTTGTTTCTTCAACTATCTGCATCTTTATCAATCTTCTACATCTTGATTCATAGAATTTTTTTGGATTATGGTGGTTGCCTAGGCTTGTAGCTTCAGACTTGAGCACTTAATCTATTCCTTTCTGCTTACAATAGCTGTCAGGAAAGCTTATATTGAGGCGTCTATGCAGTGAGGTTGTTTCAGGATTAGTTGTTTGATTGCTTTGATTCAATTCTCTGCTCAATTCAACTTCTACAATTGGTAATTGTAGTTGATCCAGGATGCTGGAATAGCCGCATGCTAAATTGATTCTTGACTGTAACAGGACTGCTTGCAGCCTTCAAATAGGCATTGATGTGTAAAGCTTAGTGCTTAATTTTGCTTTTAACAAATTTATTACTCACCTCACCATGCATGGTGATAGATAATAGTTTAGCTCTTAGTTAAGGCATAACATGTCTATAGAAGATTGGCAATCAGCCTATCTCCTGTTATATTTTGTACTCGTTATTTGCTATATTGAAAAAGTGGTACGGTCCACTATAAAATTTAGCCGGCTTTGCCAAAAAAAGTTATACATTCAAAAATCTATAAATTTTTCATTCTAGCTTGATTTTAAAAATTTATATATGAATATTGCGTAAATAATTACTATGGATATAATAATGCAAGTCTCATTGTTAATTTCAAGAGATTTTGAAATTTATCATTCATTTTTATTTTAATTATATTTTTGTGTCTATTTCTTTGAAAATTACATGGTATTACATGGTGTTGTGATTGCCTATGTGAGTTGTGTGTCACATTTTTTTAATGAGTTATTTGTGTATTTATTTATTGAGATGTTTATAGGTTTTTTTCACTTATTTTTTATGGTTTAATTTTCGGTATACGTTTATTGATTTTTTTTAATGAGTTGTTTGTTTATTGGATTTTTATCTATGAAAATTTTAAATAACTAAGGTTCTTAATTTCCAACACAATATAATTAATTAATATAGAAAACAAAAAAGTATGGACTCATAAATCACATGATTAAATCATAAATAAAACAAACTTAACATGACTAGTTTACTTTCAATTTTCATCCTTAGAATGCCACTTTCACTTTATCTTCGATATAATCCTACTTTTTGTCAACAATTTCTGTTACAGGAGAGAAAGCTTTCTAAAATTGCAAAATATAAGTTTAATCATGTTCTTCTCTTTTACCCACCTTTTTCACGCTTTAGTTTTTTACTTCAACTTACAGCTTTGGATAATTCTTAAATTCATCCCTTTATTACAACCGAGTATTCTAAAACGTTTGCCTAAGGCTCGCAATTAGAACCGAAAACCCAAAACGAAACGACCCGAAAAGATCTGAACCCGATGGGTCTCGTGTCGAGTCTGGATGATGAAAAATACAATTAAGACCCGATCAAACCCGACCCGCAGCGACCCAATCTGAAAGACCCGACAAAAAGCATGAAATATATGTATTTTTAGTGTTACTGTTCAACCGAACCTGAACCAACCCAACCCAAACCAACCACCACCCACCGAAGCACATCTCGAGTCCAGTGTTTTTAAATATATAGTTCAGACCCGATAAAACCCGGTCCACCTAGAACCGAGACCCACCAGGTCGGGTCCGGGTCCATCGAGTCGGGTCTAATTTCCACCCTACGTTTTCCAACTTGCTTTAGTTTGGAAAAAATATTAATGGCCTTTATAGATAAACTTGGAATTTGGCTTATTAAGTTGGATGGGCTTGTTTCTTCTAAGTAAATGATAATCATCTTATTTTCAAGTAGTGGTAAACTGTAACAACCCGGAATTTATGAACCAATTTAAAAATCTTTATTTTAGCTATTTTAATGGGTTTTGAATATTTAAAATGATTTATTTTAAATAATAATGATTAAAACTTATTTAAATCAAAGTTAGAATGCATAAATTTATTCTAATTATAAAATGAGCCTGAAATGACGCGATAGTCTGAAATTTTGATTTTAAATTTCAATTGAATGTATAGGATTTAAAATAAATCGGATTTCAGCAAAACCAGAAATATTTTAATCTATTTAATTATATATTTCTAATGAATGTGAAAATTTTAGATTTTGTTTTATAAATTGAAAGTTATGTCCAGTTTAAAATTTAGAAAAGTCGCTATAAAATTAATATATATTTTAATAATATATAAAGTCCTTACAAATAGCCATTTTGCAAACGACCTTTGTTTTCAACGAAACCACTTTTGTCGAATCATGTATGTCAAATTATAGTCAGGTTTCAAATTTCATAATTTTTGTAATTAATATGTGAGCGTGGTAAATTTAAACATGTTTTGTAATTTCAGTTTAAATTTAATAAGCCAGTTAAAAGGGCCATTTTACAAACAATCTCCAAATTCGATGAAATTAGTTTTGTTAGGACCCTATCTTCAATACATAGCTAGATCCCAATATTTGTAATTTTTGGAGTCAGTATGTGGCCTCGGTAAATTAAAATGTACGTTTAAATTCAATATTTATTGATTTATATTTTAATTTTGATGAAAACAGATCAAAACAGTCAAGTTGGATTATGAAACATATTCCATTGTGTCCGGAATAGAGGTATTTGGCTAGGCGCGACAGTCATTGGATTTGATTTGGAGTTCGTATAAACAAACAAGTATTTTTGTGATTAAATAATATTATAAATTTATATAAATACCCCAAAAGCAAACCCTAACCCTCCATCGTTCAGAATCCACCTCCACAACAAAATCGAGGGCCACTAGGCTCGATTCTTTCCCCTCAAAATTCACGAAATCCATTCAGCAATTCAAGAAGATTATTTAAGAAAAATGAAAGATATTTTCACGACTTTGGATTCTATACGGGTTTGATCGTATACCGTGGTGTATGCTATTCAAAATTGTGGCTAAAACGCCATCAGTTCGCATGCGTCTCGAGGCTCGGAGGGGGCGTCGAGTTAGCTGTTATGGCGGCTGTGGGGAGGGGTTGCGTAGGAGAAGAGGGTGGCGACGTCAGATTGGCTTCCGGCGTTGTGAATAGGTGGCAATTTGGAGCCCTAAATTGTAAGAGTGGGTTCGGTTTTTGCGTTGTCCATGTAGCAGACGATGAGGAACAATGAGGCAGCCTAATTTTGTTGTTAAGGGTAACTAAGACTTGAATTAATTAATTATTTTATTAATCATTAATGACTTGTTAAAATGTATTATAACTTGTAAAATTAATATCTTGAGCATACGCTGCCGGAATCAGACGATTTCAGCTTCATTGGAATCACAGAGTCGAGCTCTACATTATGGAACTGACCAAAATAGAAAATGAGAAAATGAGAACTTAAGGCGAATTCAAATCCAAACTATATTAAATTGTCAAATAAAGAGTGACGGAGTGGAAACCAAAGTGAGAACTCCTTCTCACTAAATTATTTTTATCATGTTATTGTATTCATGTATAAAAATATATATAGAATTGCCAGTGTAGATTTTTATCAGTTTTAATTATCATTACAAATTGTATACGGTGCCTTTAGCTCACCTCCCCCGCCCACAGACCATGGACGATTTAAATTGACTGTATTGTGTTTTGATTGTGATGTTGGAATGAATAATATATTAAAATAATGTTAACATTAATGTGGTCTGTTGAAATTAAATTATAAATATCCATTTAAAATTTAAACAGTGAAAATTGGTTAAATAGAACAATAATTCAAACCGAATTAGAATTTGTTAAATTTACTAGACAATGATTTATTTAAATTGACTGTTTTTGTTTGAAAACCCCACGCGGGTACTGGGATGATATTTGACATACACTAATCCCATTATTTAGTTATATATCAACCGATGGATTTACAGACTATTATAAGCGTTATTTAATTATTTAATGCTTATATAGTTGTAAATTGCATCTTGGATGATGGTTGAATGTTTAATGATTATTTATCATTATTGTTGAATACATGTGATGTATGAAATCCATATAACTGAAATTATATGGTAACTGATTGAGTCGAATTCTGATTCAGAAATAACGAATATTTTAAAATAATATTCAGTGAATAATCAAAATATGATTTTGATGTCCGAATTGGGATGGACATGGAAAATGTGAAGCCGAGTCAAGTAGTAAACACCATTTTAACTCGAATGGGTTTATTAATCGATTTTATTCAATTTTAATGGATACGAAAGGGAAATTGATTTCAAAATCTGATATTTTGAAAATATTATCATTTTAATATTATAATGATATGGAATATTCAACTTTGATTTAAAATTGAAAATGAAGTTGAAATTGTTTTAAAACGAATTTATAAACGATTTATAAAATACTTTTTAAATGGAAATCGATGATATATATATATATATTATATATATATAATGGCTTGAATAGAACGCGTCGCGCAGCGACCGTTCGCGAATTTTGACCATTAACTTCAAATTGACGTAATGGGAGATCCAACCGTCGGATTCTCCTAAAACTGGAACAGTTGGATTCGTATCGAAAAGAGCTTTCTAATGATAATAAGAGATTTGAAATCTAACGATTGGATTTTAAAATATGTCCAAATCAGTTTTGGAAAAGGTCGTTGTAAATGCAGTTCTATGACATTATATGGAAATCGACCGAAATGACGATATTAAAATCATTAAAAATATGAATAAATTATGTAAAATCATAATAAATGATTTGGAAAGAGTTAATATGAAATATTCCATATTTGTAATTTTTATTAGAATAAACTAGTTAACAACTAAAATAGAGAACTGGAAGGAATTGAAATGGTTTTAAAATAACCAGAATTTTCCAACGAACGAATTGGAGAGGATTTGAACGAAAATATTCTTCGGAATATTTCGATATTGGACTCCATGATTATATCATTATTGTTGAGGAATTTGGAAGATATTGATATCGTTACTCCAAAACGATATTCGTTAGTTTCAGAATTTGACATTGAATATAAGCCGGTATAATTTCTATTCAGAGCCTTGTATTTGATATCAAATTGGATTTTGGGTTTGTCGTGAATGATGTCTGTAATAACAATTTTCTTAAACCTAGTTGAGAAAAGAATAAATCTTTAAAGATTTAGTGAAGTTTTCCAATTAATTAATATTTAATTGGATTTTAGGGTTTATAGTGAACTGTGTTTTAAATAATATTTGTTCTTTAACCCAATTAACAGCGAAGATATGATTTGGAATTTACAAATCTTTTTATTAAGATTTAATGGAATTTTCCAAAGTAAAGTTTTCCAATTTAATATATTAAATTGGAATTGAACGCATTTCCACTACAACAAATTTACCATATTACAACGGTGGAAAAAAGTTGTAAAAGACTTTTCACAACGGTGGAGCCACCGTCGTGTATTAAGAAGTTGTAATAGACTAAAATCTTTTACAACTTTTCTGCACCGTAGCAACACCGTTGTAATATGTATATTTTACAACTTTTTTCCACCGTTGTAGTAAACTTTATTACAATAATTATTACACCATTGTAATAATCTCTACTACAACTGTTATGCACCGTTGTGGTTGGCAGTTGCGTTTTAAAAAAAAAACATATTTTGCAACTGAAATGAACAGTACTTGATATTACAATTATTTGCAAACTTATTTATTAAAATACTCAAATTTTCAGTATTACAAACAATAAGTTTTAGAAAACATTTCGCGCATCATTACATACTTGACCGTTACAAAGCAACTTAGTACAAGTACAAATTATCCACAAAAAGTTGCATATCCTACAGGAGTACACTAGTCGAAGACATCGAAATCTTTATGCCATTTATCTTTTTGAAGCAAGTTCACTACAGTGATCTGAAACCTGTTGTAACGGCGGGATTTTCGACCCAGAAAATCAACATAAAAACACACTGTTGACTATTCAAGCATCGAAAACACCAGGACATTAATAGAAGAATTTAGAGGGTGAGAAAGAAAAGATAGAACTAATAGAATAGAAGAAGAAGAAGATCACAACTGAACAGAATCAGAGTAACACGAAACTCGCAGCGGAACAAAATAAGATGTATTATATAACATAACTTTGAATACAAAACTGTATTGTATATACATACCATTATCAGAGTACAATACATCATATCACAGCGGAAATAATCTCTACATAACTAATGGTGAAGCCTTCTGATTTGAGCTCCTCCAAGTGAATCTGTAAAATCCTGAAACACTTGACTGCCCGTACAAATTTGGGCACCCAAGAGTTTAGGGAAAACAAACAAAATAAACTCTGGGTCAGTCATGGGACTGGTGTGGGTAAATTCCAACCATACTGTTTTACTTTGAAAATCATTTTCAAAACAAGAAGATAATAGTAAGACCAGCCCACACATAAACATGGACGGTTTTTACCTTACTATAACCCGAAATATTCTTGATAACAAAACCAGTGATATTATGATAATGTCTAAGCACATAAATATCCAAGTAGCAGAACGCTTGCATCTCACGTTCCACATATATATAGTATAAAATCATAAACCGCAGGGCGCTTATCGGAGAATGGTTTTCAACAGACAAGGTATGGGAGCACCTTCTGATCAGTGTACTCTAGGGGGGATACACTCAGGGTTCAACAAGAACGTCTTGCAACCCGGCCACACATGACCGCTCACTCATTTAGCTTGAGTGTCGCGAATATATTGCCACCACGGTTGCAGGCCATCCAACCGTCATCCGAAGATACAGAATCGAAAAGAAGCATAAATATGAATTTTCTCTAGATCGGTGACAATACACCCTGCTTGGGGATGACCCAACTAGCCATGCTGCCTAGCCCAACTTCTGTCATTCCTGGTTGTGAGGCTAGAGGCTACGTCTATCTTCAGAACATCTGATCACCATTCACTTTGAATGTCACGTCGTCAAATCCGTAATCACACATTGATTACACAAATGCACACTGGGTGTAGAATAAAGAGAAGTTACCTTCTCCCCACCAACTTGGTATATCCGTACAAATCAACGGCGTGACCGTTGGAAATACTCTGTCAGACACTCGTCCATACAAGTTGTCCTGGGACTGGACAAACAAAAACATCATTTTTGGAACTGGACGATCCTTGCATTTAACTCCGTCTTCAATTATCTTCAGCATATCTAATTCGCAGCGCTTATGCCTATACGGAGTGGTTTCGGATAACGTATCCAACCGGTCTCTCCATATCGACAAAGATGGTCAAACACTTCGATAGTCGGTTATTTAACTATCGAAGTAAAAACAACATTCATTCTAATGTATAATTAACATCACACAACCACGGGTATTTTTAATTTCAACATTCGACTTTATTATTCGAATTCTCATATCTTACCAGATATTTCTCAAATCCCGTTTTAGCCTTTCCATACTTCTTGGAAAACATTTCCAGTTATTATAAACTCTTATTCTTTCATGTTCCAGAAAACATACGTTATTAACGTTCGAACTATTTTCATTAATTTCACATTCTTTATTTTCTACCCTTGGACAATCTACCCTATTTGCATTGGAAAATACTTCCAATTTCATTTTAACCTTTTAATCGGCCCAACGTTCACTTTTAAAACATTATTCACTTTGAAATGTGAATATCATTTCTATTATAGAAATCTGAACATCTTTATCAAATAAATCAATACCATGATCCCGTTTATCGAAATCTCTTTCGTACTTTATATATTCCTATTCCACTTTGTAAACTCTGTTTCTAAGTCAACTTCTGATCAAATCGATATCAAGTTTAAACTAAGTACTGACTCCTATCCTCTTTAACATTTATTTGTTTACAACTAAATGTTAATTATTATATCAGATTATAATCCCTAAAAATAGTTTATTTTTAATACATTCGACATCGTCGAATTCTAGTTACAAATCCTAATGGTTTAATTTTAATCACATTTCGAACATCGAAATGCTGTCATCAGTTTCTAATACGATTCCCCAATTCTTTTTCTAAACTCTTTCTTATATTTCTTTGAACAAACGTCGTTACTTATTACTCTAGAATAAGTGGATTTCAAACCAAACTGTTACATTTCCTAGGAAGTGCTGCTATATATAAAAGTCACGCTTAAGTCTAATCAACAGCAGTTAATTTGTCGCTATAGTTCTAAACTTGTCATATGCTGTAATATTCTCCTTATAACTAATTACAGTCACACTTACCTTATCAACAGCGTTATTTTATTGCTATAGTTCAACTTATCATACGCTGTAATATTCTTTGTTATAACTAATCTTGACATAACAGTCACACTTATCTTATCAACAGCGTTATTTTATTGCTATAGTTCTAAGACTTGCATACGTCGCCATATTCCTTTCATACTAATCTTGACATCTATTTCCGTCACAAAAATCTTGACATCTCTTTCTATTACAAAAATCTTGACATCTCTTTCCATTACAAAAATCTTGACATCTCTTTCCGTTACAAACTGATATCGTTCCTCGGTAATAGCGAAGCCGTTCAAGTTGGGGTATTTTATTTACCTCTCAGACCTTGATCGACAACGTTCTTACCTTAGAACCGATACAAAGTCTATATTCAAATTCCTTATTACTTAATATATTTATTAAATCGTATTTCCTTGTTGTATTTTGGAATATGGTTTTACAACACCATATTCTTACTTTGGAATCTCTGTGGTTTATGAATATTTAATTTAAACATTAATTCTTTGCTTTCTCCATTCCCCAGTTCTTATCTGCAACTTCTTAAATGGTAATTAACTCTCATTTATTTCGATAAACTTATTTCTAACCTGTTTTCATTAGATTAATTAAAGACCAGTTAATCTAATAATCATGTTCCCAAATAACAGTTGATTAAATCAACTTATTTTCATCAGTAAATTCAATAACTGATTTTAATTACTTCTTAACATTAGATTAATCTAATTAATCTAATGATATCTCTAAATTATTTATCTTAAATATAATTATCCAAATATTTAATCGTCGGATAGTTTTTACTTTATAAACTTGTTTAAATGTCAACAATCGCTTTTATTTGCTTTATAAAAACGAACTCTAAAATACTGGTTTATAATAGAACTTCTATTATAATTTAAAACTTCACTTTAATTATAAAAATATAATTTCTATAATTAACTTCATTTGATTTGCCTGACGGTAAATCAGTTTCTTAACAAACGATGGTTTTACGGTCGACTGTTTACATTTTCTAAATCGATATCGTTTATTTATTTAATCTAAACAAATGTTGAATTTTCGTTCAACATCAATATTCACCCCGGGTTTTAAATATAATTCGGGTTCAACAGTGCATACAAAACAAACAGTTCATACAAATATCGAGGAATCCGGTCGGATTCCTCCAACCGGTTTCCGCATCCACAGATGTCAGTCAACACAATTTACACTAACTCTATACTAGGGGATATTCTAATCGATGTAATCAGTGTCCAACCGATGATGTGTACATATGTAACGGTATATAATATTCAACCAAATTAATTGTAATCCACCTAATCGACCATCATACAGCATTCAAACAACATAAAAATATAATTGCAATTCTTTAAAATAGATCAGAGTTAGTGATTTTACTCACATTTGCCCCTTCTTTCTATGCATATTCAGTCCAGCACCTTTCACCATTTCTTTCTTTGTCCTCACAAAGTTATATACCAACCTCACCATTTTATTCATGTCAACCAACTGCCCCATACATCCTCACGTGCTCGCAAAACATCCACTGGTTCTAACACCAGTCCCCTCTGAATATTTCAACGCACAGTACCCTTCCCCCTCACAAACAATATTCCGCATACAACAATATCTACACGTCCTTCCTTCTTATATATACCAGTGGTCCTTTGCTCCTTCACCATCCATTTCATTTCGTTTTCTACATATACACACAACACTTCTCTCATCAACACACGTCCTTCACTCAACACTACATAAGCTCCCATCATATATACCCTTCTTGAACTTCACGTCCCCTTTCTGAAACGCCTGCACAGGTCTACCCCCATGCAGTTCTTGCGCCTCCAGTTGCCATACATGTGTTAACCTCATACAAAACAGACCACTTGCTCTTAGATCTTGTCACCGCCTCTTGATCCGTCCCAAAACCGGCATTAGCAGCTAAAATAGACTCCAATTCTTTTCTAAAACAGTTCGCCAACACCAAATGACTCAGCTCTTCACCATCATAGAAAAACTCACGTTCCCATAAGCCCACCAACCATTAGTTTATAAATAAAGAAAAGGAAAATATGAAGAAAAGAGGCTTGAAAGGACGGAGAAATATCACGCCCCCATTGTTTTCCTCAAAGATACAGAAAAGGAAAAGTTGGGATGAAAGGAGAGGCCGTCTCCTATTTATAATATGAACTGCTTTGCTGTTAAGTATTAGGCAACGTAGAGATCATAGGGTAGGGGTATGGATATGCAGTATGGTTGTTTGCTTCATTATAACGCGATAGGGAATAGGCTTAATGTATAGGAAATGGTTGTTTTTATGTTGTACCATCTTAGGTTGAGCAGTTGATTTGGCTTGTCATTGCTTCTAGTTTTATAGCGTAGCATACTGTTTGTATATAAAATATATAGAAGAAGGCTTAACAGCCAAGAAAAGGGACAGGAAGTCACTTTCAATTTGCACATCATAGCTTAAACCTTTTCAACGTAGGCGCATGGTTCATTAAACTTTCCTTATGGTTTAAGCATGCTTCATACAGTGTGGGATGACCAAAGAATCTACGCTCAAGTTATATATATTGTTATAAGTTCGAATTAATTAAATTCCCGCTCATGTCGGAGCCGCTGCAGACAGAAATGAGATTACGGTCGTGCCCAGCGATGAGCCACGATCCCAGAAATATAATAATACCGGTAGATTGACTTATATTTTGAAACCCCGAAATACCGATACAGGGTGCACAATACTCCAAATAAAAAGTTGCTTATTTAATTAATTAAAAATTACAGTAAAATTCTAAAAATTAAATTATCGCTGTGCCTCAAAAGAACCTCGTCCCGATTTGCAACCGATATCAAGTTATATTCAAATAAACTGTTACGGTCGATATACGATTTCATAGCGACTTTCTGAATATTTGATTTGGACATATCTTGCAGTCTGTACACCGAAATCTTGATTTTTCACTTCTGTTAGAAAGATACAGCTCAACAGATTCCAACGTTTCTCGTTTCGAAGGAATCCGATTCAAAACGAGTCCGGTACACTCAGTTGAAGTTCAGAACGTTAAATTACGAACTGCAGCGTCGTTCTGAGCTCGATTATAATTAATATATATTTATATACGTTCAACTTCGTTTTAATTAATATATAAATCCATTTATATTACGAATTCAATATTTAAACTGTTTTAAATATTCAAATACCAACCGACAAAATGTGGGACGTTACAGACCTTCCCCCTTAAAATAATTTCGTCCTCGAAATTGCTAAGATAGGGAAAATGCTACAATCTCTGTTATAACATGGTTAAAAATCTTTTTGGTTTACTTCATAATTCCAGTTTCCACTGAACTGATTATTTCCAATTAAAATATTAATTCCTTATTATTTCGAATATTTTCAAAATTTCTGAAAATTTCCTAACAGCTTAAATTTTCAGAGAATCTCGCCAGCATCTCCTCTGCACGGCTCACTCGGTACTACAACAACTTGCCACTCCGGGACTTCTCCAATCCAAAAGAAAATCAAACAGCCAAACGGCTTGCCCAAACTGACTCACAAAAAATCTCATACTCGTATATAAACGTGTACCTTCTCTGTTGGGCATTCAACTCTATCTCTGCCATCTGCTATCAAACCAGCATATCCAAGCATCCTTGGTTGATCTCCCATCAATCCGTTCTCAAACCAGTCTTTCGCTTTTACTAAGCCAAATTTCTATTTCAACTCTGATTCCACTCTCAGTTCTTAACCTTGTTAAGTTTTATTACGACATTCCATTTACTGATTTATTTCTCAAATCAGTTATCTCCATCTCTAATTCAAAATTCGATTCTTATTCTCCAAGAATCAATTCATTTTTAATAACTCGAATCTCCAATATTTTTCTTTTATAATTTTCATTTTGGATCTTTCCAAATTCAGTCCAGTTTTGTTATCTTTGTTTAAATTCCATTTTTACCATTTTAACTCCATAAGTTAAATTTTTATTTCAGAATTCAAATTCCTGGGATTTATTTCAAATCAGTTTGAAATCATATATAATTCAAAACATTTGAATTTCTGACAACTTGTTTCTCAAACAATACAAAACAAAATCTTTGGTAGTAATCCGTCACTTGCCAGCTCGAAAATGAACACCGATAATGTCGCGATCATCATCGGAATTTATTTTCCAGTCATCAAAGTGAGTTCAATACTGTATTACTTTTCAAAACTTATTTTCAAACACCCTTATTTTGAAATTACTTCAAAATCCATTTACTATATTTGAAAAACATTTCAAATTACCCAGGATCTTAAATTTCCATATATTTAATCCAAATATTATTTCCAACTCTTTTAAAAGTTTCCAGAGTTTTATTTCAATTCTAGTTTTAAATTCAGATGTAGTTCATCTGATTTTGTATATTATACTTATATAACATTTCGATTTGTTATTTATATAACCAACTCAATTATAGATCTTATTTGATCATAATAAAGATCAACACTATAATAATCCCAAGATGTATACTCCTTTATGTCCAAATATAATTTTGGGTAAAATTATTTTATTTACCCTCTTTTTCAAAACATACTGTGTCGAATTACTCTGTTCAAGAGTTTAGAAACGCCTATCGACCCAGTTTGCATTACTGTTTCGACCAGAATTCATAAACCACTCGACTGACCAGTCAACACAATATAAAATAGTTTTTATATTAATCACAAATACGCGCTCATATATATACACTCAACTCAATCTAGAGTATTACTAATTCCATCTCTATTGAGTTACGCCACAGAGCCAAGGTAATCACTTAACCTTATGCTCTGATACCATCTGTAACGGCGGGAAGCAGTGGGCTATCGTCCCACCGTGGCATACAGAGGTACCCCAGCACCTTGTTTTACGGCCAGCCTCTTGACTCGACCAACCCACATTGTCGGGACATGTAGGGGTAAGAGTCTCCCGTTCGCCACCAAACCGCGAAGCGAGAACCCCCTATCATGCGTACCAAGCGCTCAAGCAACAAGGACTGGTGTGGGTAAATTCCAACCATACTGTTTTACTTTGAAAATCATTTTCAAAACAAGAAGATAATAGTAAGACCAGCCCACACATAAACATGGACGGTTTTTACCTTACTATAACCCGAAATATTCTTGATAACAAAACCAGTGATATTATGATAATGTCTAAGCACATAAATATCCAAGTAGCAGAACGCTTGCATCTCACGTTCCACATATATATAGTATAAAATCATAAACCGCAGGGCGCTTATCGGAGAATGGTTTTCAACAGACAAGGTATGGGAGCACCTTCTGATCAGTGTACTCTAGGGGGGATACACTCAGGGTTCAACAAGAACGTCTTGCAACCCGGCCACACATGACCGCTCACTCATTTAGCTTGAGTGTCGTGAATATATTGCCACCACGGTTGCAGGCCATCCAACCGTCATCCGAAGATACAGAATCGAAAAGAAGTATAAATATGAATTTTCTCTAGATCGGTGACAATACACCCTGCTTGGGGATGACCCAACTAGCCATGCTGCCTAGCCCAACTTCTGTCATTCCTGGTTGTGAGGCTAGAGGCTACGTCTATCTTCAGAACATCTGATCACCATTCACTTTGAATGTCACGTCGTCAAATCCGTAATCACACATTGATTACACAAATGCACACTGGGTGTAGAATAAAGAGAAGTTACCTTCTCCCCACCAACTTGGTATATCCGTACAAATCAACGGCGTGACCGTTGGAAATACTCTGTCAGACACTCGTCCATACAAGTTGTCCTGGGACTGGACAAACAAAAACATCATTTTTGGAACTGGACGATCCTTGCATTTAACTCCGTCTTCAATTATCTTCAGCATATCTAATTCGCAGCGCTTATGCCTATACGGAGTGGTTTCGGATAACGTATCCAACCGGTCTCTCCATATCGACAAAGATGGTCAAACACTTCGATAGTCGGTTATTTAACTATCGAAGTAAAAACAACATTCATTCTAATGTATAATTAACATCACACAACCACGGGTATTTTTAATTTCAACATTCGACTTTATTATTCGAATTCTCATATCTTACCAGATATTTCTCAAATCCCGTTTTAGCCTTTCCATACTTCTTGGAAAACATTTCCAGTTATTATAAACTCTTATTCTTTCATGTTCCAGAAAACATACGTTATTAACGTTCGAACTATTTTCATTAATTTCACATTCTTTATTTTCTACCCTTGGACAATCTACCCTATTTGCATTGGAAAATACTTCCAATTTCATTTTAACCTTTTAATCGGCCCAACGTTCACTTTTAAAACATTATTCACTTTGAAATGTGAATATCATTTCTATTATAGAAATCTGAACATCTTTATCAAATAAATCAATACCATGATCCCGTTTATCGAAATCTCTTTCGTACTTTATATATTCCTATTCCACTTTGTAAACTCTGTTTCTAAGTCAACTTCTGATCAAATCGATATCAAGTTTAAACTAAGTACTGACTCCTATCCTCTTTAACATTTATTTGTTTACAACTAAATGTTAATTATTATATCAGATTATAATCCCTAAAAATAGTTTATTTTTAATACATTCGACATCGTCGAATTCTAGTTACAAATCCTAATGGTTTAATTTTAATCACATTTCGAACATCGAAATGCTGTCATCAGTTTCTAATACGATTCCCCAATTCTTTTTCTAAACTCTTTCTTATATTTCTTTGAACAAACGTCGTTACTTATTACTCTAGAATAAGTGGATTTCAAACCAAACTGTTACATTTCCTAGGAAGTGCTGCTATATATAAAAGTCACGCTTAAGTCTAATCAACAGCAGTTAATTTGTCGCTATAGTTCTAAACTTGTCATATGCTGTAATATTCTCCTTATAACTAATTACAGTCACACTTACCTTATCAACAGCGTTATTTTATTGCTATAGTTCAACTTATCATACGCTGTAATATTCTTTGTTATAACTAATCTTGACATAACAGTCACACTTATCTTATCAACAGCGTTATTTTATTGCTATAGTTCTAAGACTTGCATACGTCGCCATATTCCTTTCATACTAATCTTGACATCTATTTCCGTCACAAAAATCTTGACATCTCTTTCTGTTACAAAAATCTTGACATCTCTTTCCATTACAAAAATCTTGACATCTCTTTCCGTTACAAACTGATATCGTTCCTCGGTAATAGCGAAGCCGTTCAAGTTGGGGTATTTTATTTACCTCTCAGACCTTGATCGACAACGTTCTTACCTTAGAACCGATACAAAGTCTGTATTCAAATTCCTTATTACTTAATATATTTATTAAATCGTATTTCCTTGTTGTATTTTGGAATATGGTTTTACAACACCATATTCTTACTTTGGAATCTCTGTGGTTTATGAATATTTAATTTAAACATTAATTCTTTGCTTTCTCCATTCCCCAGTTCTTATCTGCAACTTCTTAAATGGTAATTAACTCTCATTTATTTCGATAAACTTATTTCTAACCTGTTTTCATTAGATTAATTAAAGACCAGTTAATCTAATAATCATGTTCCCAAATAACAGTTGATTAAATCAACTTATTTTCATCAGTAAATTCAATAACTGATTTTAATTACTTCTTAACATTAGATTAATCTAATTAATCTAATGATATCTCTAAATTATTTATCTTAAATATAATTATCCAAATATTTAATCGTCGGATAGTTTTTACTTTATAAACTTGTTTAATTGTCAACAATCGCTTTTATTCGCTTTATAAAAACGAACTCTAAAATACTGGTTTATAATAGAACTTCTATTATAATTTAAAACTTCACTTTAATTATAAAAATATAATTTCTATAATTAACTTCATTTGATTTGCCTGACGGTAAATCAGTTTCTTAACAAACGATGGTTTTACGGTCGACTGTTTACATTTTCTAAATCGATATCGTTTATTTATTTAATCTAAACAAATGTTGAATTTTCGTTCAACATCAATATTCACCCCGGGTTTTAAATATAATTCGGGTTCAACAGTGCATACAAAACAAACAGTTCATACAAATATCGAGGAATCCGGTCGGATTCCTCCAACCGGTTTCCGCATCCACAGATGTCAGTCAACACAATTTACACTAACTCTATACTAGGGGATATTCTAATTGATGTAATCAGTGTCCAACCGATGATGTGTACATATGTAACGGTATATAATATTCAACCAAGTTAATTGTAATCCACCTAATCGACCATCATACAGCATTCAAACAACATAAAAATATAATTGCAATTCTTTAAAATAGATCAGAGTTAGTGATTTTACTCACATTTGCCCCTTCTTTCTATGCATATTCAGTCCAGCACCTTTCACCATTTCTTTCTTTGTCCTCACAAAGTTATATACCAACCTCACCATTTTATTCATGTCAACCAACTGCCCCATACATCCTCACGTGCTCGCAAAACATCCACTGGTTCTAACACCAGTCCCCTCTGAATATTTCAACGCACAGTACCCTTCCCCCTCACAAACAATATTCCGCATACAACAATATCTACACGTCCTTCCTTCTCATATATACCAGTGGTCCTTTGCTCCTTCACCATCCATTTCATTTCGTTTTCTACATATACACACAACACTTCTCTCATCAACACACGTCCTTCACTCAACACTACATAAGCTCCCATCATATATACCCTTCTTGAACTTCACGTCCCCTTTCTGAAACGCCTGCACAGGTCTACCCCCATGCAGTTCTTGCGCCTCCAGTTGCCATACATGTGTTAACCTCATACAAAACAGACCACTTGCTCTTAGATCTTGTCACCGCCTCTTGATCCGTCCCAAAACCGGCATTAGCAGCTAAAATAGACTCCAATTCTTTTCTAAAACAGTTCGCCAACACCAAATGACTCAGCTCTTCACCATCATAGAAAAACTCACGTTCCCATAAGCCCACCAACCATTAGTTTATAAATAAATAAAAGGAAAATATGAAGAAAAGAGGCTTGAAAGGACGGAGAAATATCACGCCCCCATTGTTTTCCTCAAAGATACAGAAAAGGAAAAGTTGGGATGAAAGGAGAGGCCGTCTCCTATTTATAATATGAACTGCTTTGCTGTTAAGTATTAGGCAACGTAGAGATCATAGGGTAGGGGTATGGATATGCAGTATGGTTGTTTGCTTCATTATAACGCGATAGGGAATAGGCTTAATGTATAGGAAATGGTTGTTTTTATGTTGTACCATCTTAGGTTGAGCAGTTGATTTGGCTTGTCATTGCTTCTAGTTTTATAGCGTAGCATACTGTTTGTATATAAAATATATAGAAGAAGGCTTAACAGCCAAGAAAAGGGACAGGAAGTCACTTTCAATTTGCACATCATAGCTTAAACCTTTTCAACGTAGGCGCATGGTTCATTAAACTTTCCTTATGGTTTAAGCATGCTTCATACAGTGTGGGATGACCAAAGAATCTACGCTCAAGTTATATATATTGTTATAAGTTCGAATTAATTAAATTCCCGCTCATGTCGGAGCCGCTGCAGACAGAAATGAGATTACGGTCGTGCCCAGCGATGAGCCACGATCCCAGAAATATAATAATACCGGTAGATTGACTTATATTTTGAAACCCCGAAATACCGATACAGGGTGCACAATACTCCAAATAAAAAGTTGCTTATTTAATTAATTAAAAATTACAGTAAAATTCTAAAAATTAAATTATCGCTGTGCCTCAAAAGAACCTCGTCCCGATTTGCAACCGATATCAAGTTATATTCAAATAAACTGTTACGGTCGATATACGATTTCATAGCGACTTTCTGAATATTTGATTTGGACATATCTTGCAGTCTGTACACCGAAATCTTGATTTTTCACTTCTGTTAGAAAGATACAGCTCAACAGATTCCAACGTTTCTCGTTTCGAAGGAATCCGATTCAAAACGAGTCCGGTACACTCAGTTGAAGTTCAGAACGTTAAATTACGAACTGCAGCGTCGTTCTGAGCTCGATTATAATTAATATATATTTATATACGTTCAACTTCGTTTTAATTAATATATAAATCCATTTATATTACGAATTCAATATTTAAACTGTTTTAAATATTCAAATACCAACCGACAAAATGTGGGACGTTACACCTGTTGCATAAGAATACGACTGTTGTTAGAAAAAAGAAAAAGTGTATTTTTAAGCCAATAATACCAAATCTTAATAGCATCAAACATAACTAGCATTCTATACACAAGCTATAACATACATACATACATATTTATTTATTTATTTATTTATTTATTTAGAAAATTGATAAGTTTTTATTAACTTCTAGAAAATTACATTACAAGATTAGCATACTAACCCGAATTAAACTTAAACAAATGTGCATATAACTAAATACAAATATAAAACTGTAAAATACACTAAAGACAGACCTACGATGAGGTTGGTTATTCCAAGCCTATAAGCGTGATTCCGCGTTGCACTTCAGCTCGCAAAAACTGGTTGCTCCATGGTTTGCACAGTTACTCTTGTGCTACATGATTTCCAGTCATTGCTACTTGTTTGTTCCTGTGAAAACGTAATTCATCATGTTAAATATCAAAAATGAGAGAAATTTGGAATATTGCATGTGCGCAAAGCTACAAAGAATCTGAAAGAAAAACAACTTGAACTGCATTCAAAATCATCATGTGAAAAGCAACTCCATCCTTGAAGAACAAACAAAGAATAACTAGCTGATGAAGAAAAAAATGCACTATTTATCTTTGCAACCATTATGCACTATGTCAAAATCATCTACATTCCAATCTCTTATCATTACTTCTTTTTTTCTAGGAAAAAAAGTAGTTATTTTCGTATTATTAATGGAGTCTAAATCCTTCAAAGATTTTGAACCATGATCACAGTGGATGCATGGAGATGATAATGATACTCTTATCGTCGACGTCAAAGGTAGGCTTAATCTTCCTCTTATCATAAGCATGAATATTTGCATCAAAGTCCAGACACCTAATCACTGTAATACTGGTACTGGTTAGCACGAACATAATTCTTATCTTGTATATAAGCATGAAGACAATTCTTATATTATATATATATATATCCGGAAAGTGTTTCCCTTTTGGTTCTAAAAACCGTCAATGCAGGCTTTAGAAAAGACCACGTGAAGGTGACAATCAACACATCAGGTAGCTTGAAAATAAGCGATGTTCTAACATACCACTTGGTGTATGTGCAGTAACAGTATACTCATTAATTCCACGTTCTTCAAATATCTTAACAGAACATATCGAATTGTCTAAACACTGCTCCACATTTTAAGCAGTAAACCCCATGATCTTAGAGGCAGTGGAACCGTTGAACAATTTAGTTACAATACAGTAATAGCCATTACCATGTTTTGGAAGAAAATATCCAGTAGTAGTAACTGGTTCAAGGCATCAATGACTGCTATCAAACGATAGCCTTTTACAGTGAAAAAGCGCAGTAGTCACTACAATTTCATTATAAAAGAGTTGTGTGAAGAAAAGTATGTTATTACTTCACACTTGTCTTCTACATCATTATAAAAGAATTCAATTCTAAGGGAAATGCAATGCGCAATAGTTGCTACAATTTCAGGTCTACATCCTTTCTGTATTAATCCCACTGTAACCTACTATTAATATATCCTTAAACCAGAAGAATTCGATCTCCTTAATGAACCTCGGAATTGTATAGTTCAACATCATGCTCCAAATCCAATTTAGTAATTTTAACAAACAGTTCATCTACATATTCGGTAAATAACGGTTAACACACTATACCGTTAATTTGTAAGGTTTCAACATGTAAAGCAAGATTTTTTGTTTACTAATGTTGAAATATAAATTTCGATGGCCCATAATAATATCAAAAATAAAATCAAATAACTAAAAATTAAGATATGAAATTTCAGAGGAGAAAAACTTAGCTTCGACATGGAGACTATGCTGCTGTGAGTTATCGTCGTGAGCAGTGATTTCAGTGTCTAGGTGCATGTTAGATTTGCAAATGAAACTGGTTTTAGCGTCATTTTTTTTGCTGGCTAGAGTTGGGTTTGTCAGACCTTCTTTAGGGATATCGATTCTTGGCAGTTGAGAACGTTGCCCAGCTAGTTTATTTTGAGACTAGGGATTGAAGAGTATTGTGTTTGGAAAGAGAAGCCAATAATAGTTCGGGAGGGATTGAGTGGGCATGGAAGAAGGAGAAGGAATGGGGAAAGCTGGCGTTGGATTTGAAGCGCTAGTTTTTAGCATGGAAAGCAAAACAATAGTATTACTTTTTGGAGTCGATAATTTTGGAACTCCCGCCTAAATTTAAGTTAAGGCCGCCAAATATTCATGAGTTGCTGCCAAATTTTTGCACCGCGATTAAACATTCAGCAACTATTTTGAGGACAAGTACTAGAAAGCTAGAAATACAAAAGAATGTGCTAGTGAAAAATCTGCATAATTAATTATTTATAATTGACAACATGCCCTTATAGTAAAATATTAACTAATATTAGTTATTAATTATAAAAAATATCTATTAATTATTTAATGAACATTATTAATATTATTTATTAATTATTTGTATTACACTAATTAATCATTATTGAATGTTAATTGTTAAACATAATTATTTCATATTTCAAATTAATTATTATTTGATAGCATTGTAATTTATTATTAATTATTGATTACTATGTTTAATTATAATTATTAATTATTAATTTTATTATTACAATGAGAAAATGAAAAAAGTATTAATTGGCATCTATTACTACTAAAAAAAAGAGTTGTACTAGACATATATTATAATTAACAAAAAAAATGTTAAAAATAGACATCGATTACAAGTGGTAATAAAGAATGGTTGTTATTAATATTTAATAGGTCTCTAATACAAGAAATAGGAAAAAGAGTTACTAAAAATAAGTTTAAACGACTTTCTAATTTAACTATTAATTATCAAAAATTAATTGGTGTATACTAGTTATTACAACAGACAAAAAAGAAAAGTTGTGATATATATGTTTATTACAACAGTGATTTTTTCACAGTTGTAAAAAAAATTATTACAACAGTGCATTTTGCACAGTTGTAAAAAAGCATTTATTACAACTGTGCTTTTCGCACAGTTGTAAAATTAAAGTTGTAATACGGCATTTTTGTTGTAGTGTTCGATTTGGTAATAATCAAGATGAGCTTATGTGAATGAAGAGCGTTACTAACGCTATTCCACTTATAGTATTAGTTTGAACGGAAATTTATATAAAGTATATACTGTTATGATTTCCATGAAGATTCCATTTTGATGGAAGATGAATTTGGGTTTATCATGAATGGTGTTTTAAATGGCATTGGTTCTTTAACCCAGTTAAAGATAGGATTAATTTTCCTAAAAGTCGAAAATCATTAAGTAATGATTTTGGAGATTAAAACGAAGATGAGTTTTAATAAATCTTTAATTAGATTGGAATGAGAATGGGATAATTAAATTTGTTGAATTCATGAAATTATCGAGAATGGAGTTCCACCAGTTTTACTCCAGGCGATAGTTAAATCTTTAATTAGATTTGAATGTGAAATGGTAATTAAATTTACCGATAGCACCGTGGGTGTTAGATATGGCGTAGTACAATTTTGCTTCATGGGATGAATAGGTTGGGATCGGAAAATAAAATAAAGGATTACTTTGGTAAGGCTCGATATTCCCGACTAGTTTTATAAACCTTAATTTGGTTTAGAATTGTTAAAGGATGAAATAAAATCTTTTGAAATTGATATCCAAAGGAAGATTAAAGAAATAGTTTAAAATAATTTATCTTTGATAAAATTAATGGGAACACTTTCCCTAAGATGTGAATATTCGAATAAAATAATATTCTGAATTGGAATGAGGCGTATGATGTGTTTTTATAGCACTTGATTATTGATTATAAAATACGCGAGTTATTCGGAAAGACCAGGTTTATCCGATTCTGAATGACTGATATGGCGACTAAATTCGACGATGAAGACGGTGGTTGAAGACCGGAGATCTTCACATCGTTTGGATGACTACTAATGTCTTGATTGGGCTGTACACCCAAGACAAGGTAATAAGTGGTGATCGTCCAGACGTACTTGGAGATCGACTAGATACTCGAGGATCTCTCTCATATATTGGACATATAGGATGAGGAATAATGTGCCTCCGGTTTCGTTCAAACCCAGAACGGACTTGCTAATGGATGGTATGTCTGATATTATATTCCTTTATACTGTGTTCGTTGATCTCTGCTAAATATATATCTGTTTGGTGGTGGAGAATTTATTCTCTTGCTTAACACCCTTCTCTGAAACGTACGAGATTAGAGGTTATGTATTGGTGGAAATCAGTGGTACGGTATGGATTGACAGTGTGGCATGCTGAGATACATGGAGCAAGGCTTTTGTTGAAAAGCATAGTCTTGTGGTAGATGATCAAAGAACAACTTTTATTAGCATAGCTTTGTGTAGCGTTAACTCGCGAGCTTCACACCCCAGTATGAACCAGAAACGGGATGAAGGATCCAGGGAGGACATGCGTTTCTTTCTAGCTAGGAGTGATGTTATGGTATGGAGCGCAAACATTTTACTTATGTTGATGATGGATAGCGAGGTATCTCAGACATGACGGTCGTCATACTGACCAGATTTTACGCCCCATAGGGTGGGGAAACGTATTGTTCATGAATTGTAATCCACTAAAGTAAGTGTGGATAGGCCCTACGGCTCCAGGTGCAGTTGCTGCTGAATCCTAAGACACGGGATAGAGTGTCTCGAATCAGAAGGAAGATCCCTTACCTTGGTTCATGACGGAAATCCAATTTCCAATACGACATTGTGCGGGTTTGACTGTAAAACTAGTATGGCGACATAACATATGGTACCTATGCCGTCTATGATTGATACATTTATATTTGACATTGATTTTGACACTATGCACTTATAGTAATATCAAAATGATTTGTTTTAAAATGTATCAAGCATGTTTGGCTATTATAAGGGAAAACTCTATTCTCCGGCTTGCGTTGCATTGTACGATGGGACCTGAGTCTTATAATAGCTTCATTTTTCAAAAAGCATTGTGTTGTTTTATTTTAAACTGAGATTCATGTAGAGTAAACCTGTTCCGTGTTATACGGCGTGGCCCCATGATTTCCCAACTTTTAAGGTAAAAAGTTAATAACTATTTTAGTTCTCACACCAGTCCCATGACTGACTCGGAGTTTATAGTTTTAACCTAAACTCTGGGAGCCAATATTTTCCACAAGGGCAACTTGTAGTTTTGGTTTTTCCAGATACTTCTTTTCACAGGATCCTGGATTACAACTGGAGCTATATTCGGAAAGCTTTGTATCCGTATATCTTTTTCAGTCGTGTCAGTTGTTATTTTCCATTATGCAGTGTACTTATGTATTATTTTTCCGCTGTTTTGTAATTTAAATCTCTGACATTTTCTGCGTATATTATTTGAACTCTGGTATATTCTTGTACTCTGATGTAAATGGTTGTAATAACAATGAAATGTTCTATTGTTTGTGTTCCGATGAGTCATGTTCTCAAAGCAATCCGGCCTCCTCTGTCTCTTCGGGAATCGGGGAAGTCTAGGTCATCTCAATTGGTATCAGAGCTTTGGTTTACAAAGCTCGAACATAAGACACGTTAGAACCAAACAAAAGAATTCATCAGAGATAGGATTAGTAATGTCCTATAAGATTGACTCACTAGAGATAAAGTTTGAATATTTTATTTTATATTGAATTTGGACTGTTAGGTATATGAAGATTTTGAATATACGCGTAATTAACATGTATTCGAAGTCTCAAATATACTGGATAGATATGGAATCACACTCTAGTCGCCCGGGGATGATTCTAGTGATGACTGTATAGCATTAGTAGTTTTTGTTTGAGTTTCGAAAGTGGGATGTCTATATGATTCCAATTGACTGGTGTGAGAACCAAAACTTAGTTAGAATTTACTGTTTATGATTTGACACTGAAAATATGATTCTTGACTATATATTAAAGCTATATATTTGAAAAGTTAACTATCTAATTGATTGTTGGTTGAGTTATGTGATTATTAATTTAACTAACAAAATTATTGGAATGATAATTAATTTAACCCATATAAGAATCAATGATAAAAAAACCAAACCAAATATAATACTGAACAGAATTGAAAATTGTTTTGTAATTGCATACGTGTGCATATATATGTGTGTGAACAAGTCATAAAATGGAAGCTAAGAAGAGGAATAAAATTGTATGCCCGACAAATAGGTACATGTTTACTATATTCATTGGGTTTGATGATTTTATGAGCCGACTATGTAACGTCCCGTATTTTTGACGATCAAATATTTAATTTAATTTATTATTTTAAATATTACAATTGGAGTATTTATGGATTTTAATATTTAATTCGTTATTTAAAACAAAGTTGAACATTATATATTAATATAAATATAAAACGAGCTCGAAATCGCGCGGCAGTTCGTAATATTTGGTTTTGAACTTCAACTGAGAATACAGGAGCCGATATAAGTCGGATTTCAGTGAAACGAGAAACGCTAGAACCGTATTGACAATAATTTTCATATAAAAGAGAAAAATCCGGATTTTGTGTTATAGTTTATTAGTTATGGCCAAATCAAATTTTAAAATAATCGCTATGGAAGTCATTATTAAAATATACGCGTTAAAATAACCATTTTGCAAACGGACTCAGATTTCGATGAAATCAGTTTCATTGGAGCCACATCGTTAAATTATTGTATGGTGTTGAATGGCGTGGCAAACCGATGTTGTATGTGACCACGACAGCCACAAACGCCCGTTCAATTTCTATAGCGCGTATTTAATTTAATAAAGAGTTATTTGGGTATAACTTGAACAAATGATCGAATTAGGCCGCGAAACCAATTCTGTTGAGTTCGTATCATCGAGTAGAGTCAGGATAGGTATACAGTTTGTTATTTTTGGAGATCATGAAATTTGGTGTCCAAAATGGCATTGCGGTGCGCGTAGAAATAGCCTACCAGGGAAACAGTCTCAAAATGCGACGAAACTGGTGCCCTTAGGTTCGTATTGAAGAATTATTATTGGATTGCAAGGTTTCAAGTTGATTTGATTTATCTGGTGATCGTGAAAAAATTAAAAATGTGTTTATTTCTGGTTTTATAAAGGAAATTTTTTCGTATGACCTTGGATTTCGACGAAATTTGTCCCATTGGGTCCGGAATACCTTTTTACATTAAGATTAGCTTTTTTATCAGTAAACAGAAATTGTATGAAGTAGGATTTGCATGTTACTTTACGCATAAGTTTCACTAGTAAATACATGTATAGCCTACCCCATAAAACAACTAGAACACATGACTACTGTGTATTTGAAAGGGAACCGCACTGGAATTTACCTTCTTCACCTCTACGATTTCAAATCAAATCAGCCTGACCATCATACAGAAGCTAGCTGTAGACCTAATACATTAATTTAGACGCATGAAATCTCTGCAAACCATCTTCACATGCTAACACCCCATACGCACATGTTATCTCCCTTGTTTCACATGCCTAAGCCACTGTAACTACAGCTAAATGACCAAATACCCAAGTCTCCTGATCAAATGAATAAACCCGCACATGCTTTGTCCCGTTATGATTTGTCTCCTCACTTAGCCAGCCACCCTATATGAAAAGAAAACTCGATGTGGTAACCTTCAGCTTCACATCACAGATCTATGTGTACCCGTTCGATAGACGTTGATCTTATCCCTCGTTTCTCGTCTATAAATAGCTTGGTCTTCCTGCTGAAAAAAAAGAAAAAAAAACACCTGCTCTGTTTATTTTTACTCCTAGCACGTCTGCCATTTTCTTTCAGCAGATCCACGTTCAATGAAAATCAAAACTACTCTTCACATAATAGAATCAAAACTCATGGCGCAGCTGTGTTTTGTTTGCATACGAAGTGGGTTCAAGAGCAGTCCGCGGAGGTGAGGGTGTGTTGGTAGCAGCACAAGACCAAGAGTGGTGGGGGGGCGTGCATGGAGATGAGCACGAAATTAAAAGGGGTGATAGCAGGAAGGACGTATGGATTTTGTGGGAGGATGATGAACCGTGTATTTGCATGGGCGAGGGGGAGCACCATGGGTGTTCGGAGCGTTCATCTGAAGTGCGGTAGAGTGTACAGGTTTCGATGGGGGTTCAGGGTGATGAGCAACATACATGAAAGTGTGTAGAGGGGATGGTGTGGGAGAGTGACATGGAAAGAAGAACAAATGGGAAGGATAGCATTTTGGTGAATGGCAACGTGAGTGGGAGCGAACAGAAAAAGCAAATGATTTCAGGGTTTTGAAAGGAACGATGGAGCATCGGTTCTGGTATTTAAAGGAGCATCGGGATGGAATACAACACCAGCTTTGTTAACGCAATATGATTTAGTCGAATGTAGTAACGAAAAGGAGACCTGGGAACTCACGCGAAGAGGAAGTTGGACAGTTTCATCTATGTGGATTGACAAACGAAAGGATCAGCTGTTGATTCTTATTTCAAGCAGTGTACTAATCATAAGAAGAGCAAAACTGGGTAAACTACAGTGGACAGGAAGAAATAAGGAGCAGACAAATTCAGTATTAAATAATTCAACCTGGAACCGTATCAAAGGACAAGGCATCTTGGAATAGAACTGGACGCTATCGAAATCAACCAGGATTTATAATTAAATTAAACGATAGTTTAATTTAATGAGCCATTCAATAGAAATCAGATCAAGGTGAGTTAAACTCACTCAGTTTTCCCATTTATATTCTTTATAAATTGGGTTTTTATTTTGTGTGCTCTGCTTGCCAATGGTTGACTGTTTGCTAAATATTTTTTTTTTTGCTGATTTAACTAATGGAATTAAAACATCGTTTAATTTCAGTAGAATACCAAATCATTATTTTAACGATTGGTCCCAATAAAGATAAGTTGCCTTATTGGTCACGTTTATCAATAAACGTGTTTAATGGTTTGAACTGTTTGACCTATTTGAATTATCTGTTTGAATTGTTTTGGACTGTGTGGAGATAACCGTTTGTATACAGAGAAGAACAGGTTGGAGGGATCCAACCGGATTCCTCAAATATATGATTTATTTTCAGATTATCATAAGAACTGTCATGTTTGGGTGATTGATTTGAGTTGTGACCATTGACTGAAAAGTCAACCTATGTTGTGTTTTAACCAATGGGCTATATTGGATGAGTAATCGACAGTAAATGGCCTAAAAACAAATCGTTTTGTTAATATTGATTCACCATCAGGAGAGTCGATAGAGATGAAGTTATAAAATTTATTTTATAACTGAAGATAGATTTTTAAATATATTTATTTGGAATAAAACTTTATTAAAAAGAAATAAACATTTATATTTATAATTAATTATAAATTGATTTTGCAAAGTAAATTCTGAGATTTATTAGATTTATAAATATGGGAATAGAAATTAACCTTAACGGTTAAAATTTGGAAAATTGGTTATGGAGAATAAATTATATGGAGTTATTTAAATTAATTATATTATTAATTTAAAGTGAGAATGGCCTGAAATGGTTTAACGAAATAACCGTGCCTTGAGTTGACCAAGTCAACAATTGTAATTGGAATTCATTTCAAATAGTTCGATTTGAATTAATCAAATAGAATAGTTTAGCGAATATTGTTTTTTTAAATTTTAATAAGATCTTCAAAAAGGGAATTAATATTTATTCTAGTAAATAAAGGACTTGACTACGGAAGTAGTTAACTATCAAAGTAAATTATTATTTTAATTAATAATAATTTAGGAAAATTCTTTTTTTTATTTGAAATTTATTTAAAAGTAATCGGAATTGAAATAAGATTGAACTGATTGGTAAAAGAAGTATGAACGGATTTTATATTTAAAAAACCGGCATTTTTATAACAAATTTATAAAGAGCATTATAAACGAAGACGATGACTTAAATTTGAATGTTGCTTAATTAATTGAATTAAATAAAAGGGAATTTAGATAAAAAGAGTTTATGATAAACTAGAATTATATAAAAGAGGGTTGAGGGGTTATATCGTTAATTTTAAATTAAAGTTACTCAAAAGTGGAGATTTAGAAAATTGGGAAAGTTGAATTAAGATTTCCAAAGCGAGAATGTTTGAACAGTTTGGAAAAGGGACTAGTAAAGGTGAATTTGGTGAAGTGGTGGGTTGTAGGATTTGATAACCAAATTCGAATTATAAATGAGCTTAATTAAAATGGTCGAGATAAAAGAGATATTGATAAAGAAGTTACTTAATTATTAAATTAAGAAAGGATGGGAATATCCAAGAAATGGATTTTCAAGCAGTAAAAAGGTTTATGAAACCGTATCTGAATAAAATAGTTAAATGGGATTTGTGGTGAAATTGGAATGAGACATGGGTTTTGGATTAGAACTCGTATCTATCTGAAGATATGAACGTTGTTGATCAAGGTCTGAGAGGTAATTAAAAATACCCCAACTTGAACGACTTCAGGATTATCTGAGGATGATATAAGTTGTAGAGCATGAGATGCAAGCGTGGGTTTTGTTTGTATACTATATATGTAGAGCGTGAGATGCAAGCGTTTTACTAGATTCTATTTACTTTTATTTAGACATTATTATAATATCAAACAAGATGTTGGTTTCAGAAATGTTTTGGGTTATCGTAAGGTAAAAACTGTCTGTATTTATGTGTGGATTTGGTCTTACGATTATCCTTTTCTTTCAAAAGATTTCAACTCTAAAATCAGGTTGTGTGATACCCTTAAACTTAGCGTGTTTTTTTCTCACTCTGGTTCACCAGACAGACCCGGTGTTTTGTAAATGCTCCGGTTATCCCGGGTTGTACAGGTTCAGGTTATTGAATGCTGTGAAGAGACGAGCTGGAAGAGTCCAGATGTATGATATTATATAGCTACTATTCCGCTGTGTGTATATGAGGACGGGTTATTATAACTATCCAGTGGTGTTGATGTACTCTGATATTGTAAGTTTAATTTAAAGCTCTCAATAAAGGGTTATTTCTGTATTATATTTTGTTCCGCTGCGATGTTAGACTCTGTGTTATGTTGGTTCTTCTTCTTCTTCTATTCTAATATTTCTTTCTTTCTTATCTCACCCTCTAATTTCTTTCTAATAACGTCCAGTGTTTTCGGTGTTTGGAAGGTCGGCATGAGTTACGGTAAAGGTATTTAGGTCGATTTCCAGGGCCGGAAATTTGTTGGGTCGTTACAGACTGGCTTTTCGATTTTCTTTTGATTAATGAGGGCCTTGTGAGGCAAGTTGAGGGTTTACCGATCAGCCCGTACAAAGGAGGTTATGGTGAATTTTTTTGAAAATTTAGGGTGTTAGCCAAATTTTTAGAGAAATTAGAAAATTCTTAGAAACCGAAAATTTGAAGAATGAAGGTTGAGTTGGTTAGTTAAACGACTTTCAGCTCCGTTCGTTTTCGACGACGAGAAGATTTTAAGTGGAGGAGGTTGTAACAACCCGGAGTTTCTGAATCAATTTAAAAAAAATTATTTTAACTATTTTAATGGATTTTGAATATTCAAATTTATTTATTTTAAATAATAACGACTAAAAATTATTTAAATCGAAGTTAGAACGTATAAATTTATTTTAATTATAAAACGAGCCTGAAATGATGCGGTAGTTTGAAAATTCGATTTTAAATTTCAATTGAATGTATAGGATTCAAAATAAATCGAATTTCAGTAAAACCAGAAACATTTAAATCTGTTTAATTATATATTTCTAATGAATGTGAAAATTTTATATTTCTTTTTATAAATTAAAAGTTATGTCCAGTTTAAAATTTAGAAAAGTCGCTATAGAATTTATATATACTTTAATAATATATATAGCCCTTAAAAATATCCATTTTGCAAATGACCTCCCTTTTCGACGAAACCACTTTTGTTGAATTTGGAATGTCAAATTATAGTCAGGTTTCAAATTTCATAATTTTTGGAACTAATATGCGAGCATGGTAAATTTAAACATTTTTTGTAATTTCAGTTTAAATTTAATAAGCTAGTTAAAAGGGCCATTTTACAAACGATCTCCAAATTTTATGAAAATAGTTTTGTTAGGACTGTATCGTCAAAACATAGCTAGATTCCAATATTCGTAATTTTTGGAGTCAATATGTGGCCCCGGTAAATTAAAATGTTCGTTTAAATTCAATATATATTGATCTATATTTTAATTTTGATGAAAAATAATCAAAACAGTCAAATTGGCTTATGAAACAAATTCCAAACTAAGCGCAACAGACCTTACTCCAAACTAATTACATAAACAGATGAATCTATTTGGGTCTTTCACTTTGGAAAATTTGCAAGCAGTTCAAAACACTCATGAAACTTTAATCGATAGCCGCACTAAGCGCAATAGCCCTTATGATCTTCTTTTGTATGTTACAAGGAATAAACGACATAATCTCAAAATTTGATATTAAAATAATAAGCATACTTACAACATTGGAAGTGTAAATACCGCTTCTTTTTTTGTATTCTTTCATGAGTAGTACTCCAAAATATTTTGCATGCATGATTCATTAATTGATATAATCCTCTCAATGAAGATCTAGTCCTTTCTACCACTTTTAAGATGTTGAAGCAGCCGAACCTTTTGCCAAAACTTCTCGCCTTTCATGTAATTTTCCAAAATAGTATTGTTTTAAGTTTTAATCGAAGGTTAGTCAAGTAATACAAACCGTTGTAGAGTAAATTCAATTGATTGTCCCTTAGCTCATCTTTTCCGACTCTGAAGTCTTCGAGAATGATTGTAATGTCTTTCGACCATATCACTTCTGGTCCGTTGGGAAACCCAAAGCAGAAGTGCTTATGCTTATATGATAAGTGTTTTTACATCTAAAAAGTAGAAAAGTTTTTTTTGGCACATTAACGACTTATCAGTCAAAAAGATAAAAAGTCAATATGGATAAAAATAAATTTTCACAATGGCTATTTTGCTATTGCAGTATAATATTGAAATAAAATGCAACATAATTTAGTTTTTTAAAGTATATGTTACAACTAGTTAGCTAAAAATCACAAAATAATTCGTATTCTGAAATATAAATCACAAAACATTGAATTGAAACATGGCATAAATACTTGCACGTTATTCACACCTATCCAAGCAGCTAAGATCTCTTTAACTTAAAAAATCAAACAACAAACCACATAATAGATAAAAGTTCATTTTTCACACAAATTTAAAGCATTACAATCGAAATATTAAAAACTCCAAAAATCATATGGAACTTAAAATGGCAAATGATAAAACGTGGCCATGCAGCGTAAGATTTGTTCTCTTTTGTTGTTGAAATATTATCTTCCTCCTTGAGTTGAATTCAATCCAACTGAACTTTGATTAGATTCAGAATTGTTTTCTTCAAAAAAACAAATCATCAATATGAATTTTTTTAAAAATTTCATCATCCAAAGCGTGCTTTCTAATGTAGTTCTGAATTACATATGCAGCTATGACAATATTACGTTGTTTGCAAAGACTATACGATGGAATCATTTCCAAAATAGGAAAACTTACTTTAAGAACGCCAAAACAACTTTCGATGATATTCCGCAATGATGAGTGAATGCAATTATATTGCTCTCTCACAGATTGTGGTGTCCTATTTTGTAAGGACCCAGATTTTCTAATAGTTAAATTAAAAGATTTAAATTAGCTTAAATATTTATTTAAAAATAGAAATGGATTTGTAATATAGAATTTATCAAAAACGAAGTTTGAACGTTAAATTTATATTTAATTTAAAACGAGCTCGTAACGTCGCGGTAGTTCGTAATATTGAGTTTTGAACTTCGATTGAATGTGCAGGATCCGATATAAGTCAGAATTATGTGAAGCTAAAAATGTTTGAACCTAGTTGATTATAATTTTCTAATGAAAGAGAAAATTCCAGATTTTATATTACATATTGTTATTTATGTCCAAATCAAATTCTCAAATAGTCGCTATGGAATCATTTATAAACCATACGTTTACTTAATAAATTTAAAAAGATTTATATATCTATATATTGGATATTGTTTAAATCGAAATTTATGATGTTGAGTTATAAATCCATATTGGTTTATATTTGAAGCTATATACATATTCCATTTGGGCATATATGATAAAAGTAATTTATTATTACTTAATTTAATTGTTTTGGAAATTTTTAATATTTTATCGATATTATTATAAGCCTTAAAATGGCTATTTTACGAACGGCCTCGGTTTTCGATGAAATTAGTTTTATTGGATCCATAACGTTAAATTATTGTATGAAACCAAATTTCATGGCAGTCCTACATCGTATGTGACAACAGCAGTTATAAATTCTCATTCATTTTGTATAGCGCGTAATTAATTTATTTTAATTTAAATAGAGGGTTTTTGTGCATAACTTGAGCAAATGATCGAATTAAGTTACAAAACCAATTCCGTTGAATTTGCATCGACGTTTAGAGTCGGGACAGATAGGTAGTTCATTATTTTTGAAGACCGGGTATTTTGGCATCCAAAATAGCGTTGTTTGGCATATAAAATAGCGTCCCAGGAAACAGTCTCGGAATGCAATAAAAATTGTGTCGTTAGATTCGTATTATTTAGTTATTGTAGGATTTTTATTTTTGTACTGATCGAATTTACCGTTTGATTGTGAGAGTAGTAAATGCCTCGATTTTTATTTTATCAATTTAATTTGGAATTTAAGAATAACTGATTTTCAAACGAATTCAGTTTTCAATGAAACTATTTTTATTAAATACTTAATGATTTATTATTGTAATTTTCAAGTCAATTGGATTTATTTTGTGATCTTGCGCAATTTAAACATGTATCGATTCACGTATATGGATTATAAAGGAATTTTCATAAACGATCTCGGAATTTAACGAAACATTTTCCATCATGTCCAGCATTTTTTTGTATGCCAGGTTCTCATGTTTCATCTCGATCGTAGGTCGTATGTGCTCATTTTAACATGATACTTCACGACAAAGTTTAGTATAATATTATTTAATAAACAAATTTCCTATATATACCATTTCCCTTGGTCATAACCTAATTTCTGCATACCGTGGTCAACAATGAAACTTGCTGCCTCCTTTTCGAATCAAAAGCTATAAACAATCAAAATTTCTCCCTTTCAAACTTGAAATCCGTTCACTATTCTAAAAAATCTTCAACTACAAAGTTTCAGCGCTCAACAAGATCTACCTATCGGAGGGGCTTCATTCTAAGGTATTGAGGAGGCCGGAAATGCTCTGGAAAGTGTCAGCAGTCGAGGGAGTTTTGCAGATAAACAGTTACATCGAGATGGGTGTGACTCACTGCGAAGGAGGAATGGGGTGAGCCACCGAGCCTGGAGGCATTGGATCGGACTCCAATCATCGGAGTGGGGCTCAACGATCTAGGATTGATTTACAGTGTGGGTTCTAAAATGAGGAACGAGGGAAGCAGTAGTAAAGGGAAATGAACGAAAGAAATTAGAAGAGAAAGGTAATCGGCTGACATATATTATAAAAAGTGTAGCGACCCGGGAATTTCGACACTCGAATCCAGACACTAATACTTCCCGTGTCCAAAACTCAAGTATCGAAAACCCAGAAAGCTAATAGAAAGAAGTTAGAGGGTGAGAGAAGAAAGAAAGAAATATTAGAATAGAAGAATAAGAAGATCAGAATCTCACAGCGGAATGGACAAAGTATAATAATCAATAATACTTTATAAAAGAACTGTATATTACAACATCAGAGTATACATTCAGATCAATCCAACATACAGCGGAAATAAACTAGTACCCGTATATATATGGAATACGTCTTGACTTCAACTCCATCTCTGTTGCTTCCAGCGGAAACCTGACCTGTAAATATGCTTGGTCTGACCCGAGCACATTTGATTTACAACAAAATTCACCCAGGTCAGTCTGAAATACTTTCAGTGATAAATTCATATAGCAACCAACTTATTTAACTTTGAAATCCTTTTTGAAACAAAAGGATAATAGTAAGACCAGTCCACACATAAACACGGACGGTTTTTACCTTACTATAACCCAAATCGTTTTGAAATCAATATCTTCATCTGATATTATCATAGTGTCTAAATACAAGTAAATAGAATCTAGCAGAACGCTTGCATCTCACGCTCCACATATATAGTATACAATCAAAACCGCAGGCGCTTATTGGAGATTGGATTTCCAACTATGACAAGGTATGGGACCACCTGCCGCTAGTGTATCTCTAGAGACGAATACACTGGGTTCAACAAGAACATCTTGCAACCCGGCCCACACATGACCGACCACTCATTTCGCTTGAGTGTATCGAATGTATTGTCACCCCTTCGGCTTTTTGTCGCGACCACCGAAATCCCCGGGAGATACAGGAATGAAAAGAAGTAACAAATATGAATATTCTCTAGATGGTGACAATACACCCTAATGGGTGCGACCCACATAGCCATGCTGCCTGCCCGATTTTTTGTCATTTCCAGGTTGTGAGGCTTGAGGCTATAATCGACTTTTGAAAACATCTGGCCACCATTCACATCGTCCATACACGTCATCCAGGAACAGGATGAACCGAAGGCACCCTCCTACCACATCCTAGGAATCACCCTATAGATCAGTAGCGAGTAGTCCTTGCAAATCCGCAGATTCCAATCACGACAGAATCATCGTTAACTCTGGGGATCAGCCAAAGATATTTAACAATAGTTCTTCCGCTCATGGAGACTTACGGTCTTCAATTGCTCCATCTCGATCAGCATCTTCGACGTATTCGTATTTATTGGTCAGAATGGTTTTCGAATATAAATTCGATCCCGGTCTTCCCGTACCAATAACGTTGGGTCAGATTTTGATAGTCGGTTATTTAACTATCAAAATAAACATCCATAAAAGTAAACAAATCCATTGGTTTATATACAGCATCACTTGGCCCTTATAATATATCAGTATTCATATATTAGTATTCTCGAATCTCTTTACAATTCCCTTTTATATATTCCCAACATTTCAAATAACGTTACGTTATTATTTCTCAAAACATCTTCACCATTACGACTAATATTATCCTTCGCTAATCCTGAAGTCGTTCAAGTTGGGGTATTTTAATTACCTCTCAGACATTGATCAACAACGTTCTTATCGAAAGACAGATATCAGTTGTAATACAAAAATCGATACTTATTTCCCTTATCACAACAAATCACAATTTTATTTCCATGTTGATGAAATACCATTTCTTCTTTAAAACAGTGGTCCTATATCACATCTTTATAACTTATCTCATTTCACTACTCTAGTTCAACTCGGGTTTTATAACCTCGTCTATTTTGGATTTCATAAAATCCCATTTAAATATAATTCAATAAGAATTGAATTAAAACTTCAGTTTCACATTATAGGTACTAAATCGCTTTATCTACTATCAACACGGCTTTAAACTTCACAACATTCCTTACTATATTTAACATTCCAAAGTATCCCTTTGGTTATTTTTAAATGACAAATAATCAAATGTCAACATTTATTAAAAAAAAACTGGTTTCATTACCATTAACTATGAACTAATTCAATAACAAGTTCAGCTAACGCCGTTAACTTGTTTTTCTCTAAAACATGACTAACTCGTTAGTCAATCATTATCAATCTCGCCATTTAAATTAATTAAAAATTAATCAATCTAAATAATTCTATTTACTTATTAAATCAATACCAATATAAGCCCACCCATGTTAATTCTAATCACTTGAATTAGCTAAATAAGATCGTTTTTCATAATTACTTAATAAGCACGTGCTTCGCGCACGGTAAGTTTTGTTAACCCAATCAACGTATTCATGTGGTTGGTTTATTTTCTTTTTAGAACTTTATTTAAAATAATATATTTTAAAAATCTATATTGGTTTTAAAATAATTTCATAACTCCTTTTCTAGCGATTCACTTGACAGTGAATCGAAATTTATAAAACGGTGTATATCATGACCATCTGCTATTTATTCCACAATCAATACTATATATTGATTTAAAGTTCAACCACAATCAACAACCAACAATCAACGGGGTTTTAAAGTCAATGGGTTTTCAAACAATTCATATAAAATATGAAATAACAGCACATTAAAGATTTGAGGAACCGGTTTGGTTCCTCCTACCTGTTCTTCCCTGCAACACAGACCATTAAAATCTTTCATATCAGTACCTAGAGATATTTTAGCAACGATAATATAATTAACGTCAATTGTTAAAGCAACCATAGGCATCCAAGGCAACCAATCAACCAATTAAATTAAATCATATGAATTTAGCACATCCTAATATTTCAGAAATGTGTGAGAATAAACTCACCTTTGTTCCCGATAGACGATCGTTGCGTTATTCCGTCTAATTTTAAACAGGCGTTTAAAATTAAACGGAAACTCGATTGCTTCAGATTCCTTCCCGAACTTGCACATCAGTACAGTCTCTGCTGATATGATTCCATTGAATCCAGTTTCGTTAATTTCTGTGATCGTATGAGCTAGCTGTGATCTTCTCAATTTTAACTTAGATTTAGAATAATAAACTTAATTAAATTTTATAATTAAATTACCAACCACTTCATTTACCTTAAAAGCCACTACTGTTTATTGATGCGTTTTCCATCCTTCCAACACACGTGAAAGCCGATGGTCCTCTTTCCCGTTCAAAAAGCTTCACCGTATATTATATCCTTTTTCTTTTATTTGTATTACTGAAGCCCGGCCCAACTTATTTCTTTAACCCACCGCCCTTTTGCATTACGTCTTCTCGTCCTCGTAATACATACAGTAGCTCCACGCTTATACGACACACAGTAGCTTCTCCATTCAGTAAAAGAAAGCTACGCCACTTCTTACTTCCAATACATTTGTAACTTGCCTGAAACTTCATTTTCCAATCTTTCCTTTCTTTTTCTTTCGTATAAATGAATGGACCGAAGTCCCATAGCCCTACCACTCACAACCGTATATAGCCTTTGTTTATGATTCGTTCTCCCCCTTTTGAGCACCTCAGTACCATGCTTGGATCCATTCTTCTCGCATGAAATTGCTCCAGATCTTACAACCGAGAATAATGAATATGCTCTTTGGCTTTTCCTCTCCAATGCCTTCACATCCCCATGCCAAGATCCTCCGACATTCCCAGTCCCGCTTCTCCTTCCTCCTGCTACAATTACACCGTCACTCTCCCATAACTCACCCTAAGAATCCGCTCGCCCGCCTAGTCTTTCCTTGCTGTGAGCATATCGGAGCTCGAGTAATGTAGCCATAACAAAAACTAGGCATGCCAGAACGAAGAGCAGGCGCCCACGGACTCAACAAGTCTGGGTTTACGTCATTCCGTGGAGATTCGAAGTTGCTATGTGTTTCGAAAGAAGAGTGAGACAGATAATAATAAAAAAAAAAAATTTGAGAGGAAGTATTTTCCTTTACACAGGAGGGCACTGTTTTAATTTCAAAAAGAAAAAGATGAAGTTTTGTTTGTTTACTGGAGGTTAAAAGCGATTATATGAAAAATTGAAGAAAGCTGCTGGTATTTATAAGCAAACAATCTTGGCACGCACGGCTTCAGTGGTTTGGAGGTCACGGTATTGTTGGTTTGGCTACCACGCTAAGAAGAGTAGGTATGCATCCTATCCTAAGGTAGGCAACACTTTTATTTAATTTGATTAAACAGGCCGTGCGTTAAGCTGTACAGAATTTGGTAGGTTGTACTGATTTGCATGTGTGATTTCAGAGAGAAATGTATATTTTCTTTTCTTGTTGGCAAAAGATTTGATAGGGTATGGCTGGCTTATGCTGATAAATAGGATAGGTCACTGAAGGAATACATGTGCGTTGTACTTGGGTTTTAAGAGAAATAGTGTAGCTGTTGTCTTTTAAATTGATGCATGTACGAATTCTTTGATTAGCTTGAATTACTTTGCATGAGTTGTCTTTTCCTTGCGCATAAGTCTTAAAGTAGGTGGCGTTGCTCTTTCATATAGGCATGTGGCAAGTGATATAACGAAATTTTATTTTTAATTTGATTTGACAAAGGATTTTTAGTTTAATAGTGAGCGTACCCCGTCATATAGGACTCTGTCCTTATACGACTTGCCATCGACAGAAATAAATATACCGTCGCGTCCAGCGTTATGTCACGATCACAAATATATAATAATATCGGTAGCTTGACTTATATTGTGATACCTCAAAATGTTGATATAGGGTGCGAAATACTCCAAATAAAAAGTTGCTTATTTTGCGAAATAAAAATTACAGTAAAATTCTAAATATTAAATTATGACTACGCCTCAAAAGAACCTTGTCCAAATTCGAAGCCAATATTTAATTATATTTAAATAAATCGTTACGGCGTATAAACGATTCCACAGCGACTATTTCAAAATTTGTTTTGGACGTAAAATAAAATCTACAACATGAAAATTCTATTTTTCTCTTCCATTAGAAAAATATTATCAACTAGATTCAGACGCTTCTTGTTTCACTGAAATCCGACTTAAAACGAATTCAGTATAGTCAGTTGAAGTTGAAATTCAATTTTACGAACTACCGCGCCGTTTCGAGTTCGTTTTATAATTTAAAATATGAATATAAACTCTCAATCGTTGTTTAATTAACGATTTCGATATTGAATCCCATAAATAATTCAAATATAATATTAAAAATAAATTTAAATATTCGAATCAAAATAGCAGGAAAAATCCGGGTCGTTACATTCTTCCCCCCTTAAAATAATTTCGTCCTCGAAATTGCTAAGTAAGAAGAATGTTTCGAACTCAATTAATTTCAAAATAATTTATTTAAAATATTATCAAAAATAATTTCTAAGTTTACGACCTTACGACAAAATTCGCCAGCACCTCCTCTGTACTATTCAATCCAAACAACTTCACCAGCCACTCCGGCCTCTCATTTTGATCCAAAGAAAATAAAAGCCAAGCGGCTACCCATATCTGGTATAAATTCAAACACCAAATCAATAATATTAAGGTTTACCTTTTTGTCGAGCAACTCGATTCCAATTCCAAAGCAACCCAAGTAACTGCTCTTCGTTTTCCAACTTGTACTTCAAATCTACAACCAAATCAATTCCATCGCCTTCTAAAATCTGCACTTAACTCAATTTATAATACAAATAACAATCCCATTCCACTCAGCTTCTTCATTGATATGGTTGATGAATTTTATTCAACCAACCCAACACCTTATATTTAATTCATTATACTGGGATTTATTTTCTTTCTTCAAATTCATTCTATTTCTTCTTAACTCGTTGTCAAATTCGATTTAACCAACTAACATTCAATAAATCAAACAATATACCAACAAACCAAATTATCCCACATTTAACTTAATTTAAGTTAAATTCCAACTTATTTGATCCTATATTTAATTCCATATTCAGAATGCTTCTGGTTATATTAACCAGCCTCAATCTTATTAAATCCTATAATCAAATTGAATTCTAATTGAATTCAACACTAATAATATTAAAAGGAATTAAAACTTGCCTTCCTTATAAAATATCTTGGCTAAAATAATTTTATATCAAATTACAAATACGCGCTCTCGTATATATATACACTCAACTCGATCTAGGGTATTACTGGCCCAATCTCTATCGAGTTACACCACAGAGCCAAGGTTATTCCTAAACCATTGCTCTGATACCAACTGTAGCGACCCGGGAATTTCGACACTCGAATCCAGACACTAATACTTCCCGTGTCCAAAACTCAAGTATCGAAAACCCAGAAAGCTAATAGAAAGAAGTTAGAGGGTGAGAGAAGAAAGAAAGAAATATTAGAATAGAAGAATAAGAAGATCAGAATCTCACAGCGGAATGGACAAAGTATAATAATCAATAATACTTTATAAAAGAACTGTATATTACAACATCAGAGTATACATTCAGATCAATCCAACATACAGCGGAAATAAACTAGTACCCGTATATATATGGAATACGTCTTGACTTCAACTCCATCTCTGTTGCTTCCAGCGGAAACCTGACCTGTAAATATGCTTGGTCTGACCCGAGCACATTTGATTTACAACAAAATTCACCCAGGTCAGTCTGAAATACTTTCAGTGATAAATTCATATAGCAACCAACTTATTTAACTTTGAAATCCTTTTTGAAACAAAAGGATAATAGTAAGACCAGTCCACACATAAACACGGACGGTTTTTACCTTACTATAACCCAAATCGTTTTGAAATCAATATCTTCATCTGATATTATCATAGTGTCTAAATACAAGTAAATAGAATCTAGCAGAACGCTTGCATCTCACGCTCCACATATATAGTATACAATCAAAACCGCAGGCGCTTATTGGAGATTGGATTTCCAACTATGACAAGGTATGGGACCACCTGCCGCTAGTGTATCTCTAGAGACGAATACACTGGGTTCAACAAGAACATCTTGCAACCCGGCCCACACATGACCGACCACTCATTTCGCTTGAGTGTATCGAATGTATTGTCACCCCTTCGGCTTTTTGTCGCGACCACCGAAATCCCCGGGAGATACAGAAATGAAAAGAAGTAACAAATATGAATATTCTCTAGATGGTGACAATACACCCTAATGGGTGCGACCCACATAGCCATGCTGCCTGCCCGATTTTTTGTCATTTCCAGGTTGTGAGGCTTGAGGCTATAATCGACTTTTGAAAACATCTGGCCACCATTCACATCGTCCATACACGTCATCCAGGAACAGGATGAACCGAAGGCACCCTCCTACCACATCCTAGGAATCACCCTATAGATCAGTAGCGAGTAGTCCTTGCAAATCCGCAGATTCCAATCACGACAGAATCATCGTTAACTCTGGGGATCAGCCAAAGATATTTAACAATAGTTCTTCCGCTCATGGAGACTTACGGTCTTCAATTGCTCCATCTCGATCAGCATCTTCGACGTATTCGTATTTATTGGTCAGAATGGTTTTCGAATATAAATTCGATCCCGGTCTTCCCGTACCAATAACGTTGGGTCAGATTTTGATAGTCGGTTATTTAACTATCAAAATAAACATCCATAAAAGTAAACAAATCCATTGGTTTATATACAGCATCACTTGGCCCTTATAATATATCAGTATTCATATATTAGTATTCTCGAATCTCTTTACAATTCCCTTTTATATATTCCCAACATTTCAAATAACGTTACGTTATTATTTCTCAAAACATCTTCACCATTACGACTAATATTATCCTTCGCTAATCCTGAAGTCGTTCAAGTTGGGGTATTTTAATTACCTCTCAGACATTGATCAACAACGTTCTTATCGAAAGACAGATATCAGTTGTAATACAAAAATCGATACTTATTTCCCTTATCACAACAAATCACAATTTTATTTCCATGTTGATGAAATACCATTTCTTCTTTAAAACAGTGGTCCTATATCACATCTTTATAACTTATCTCATTTCACTACTCTAGTTCAACTCGGGTTTTATAACCTCGTCTATTTTGGATTTCATAAAATCCCATTTAAATATAATTCAATAAGAATTGAATTAAAACTTCAGTTTCACATTATAGGTACTAAATCGCTTTATCTACTATCAACACGGCTTTAAACTTCACAACATTCCTTACTATATTTAACATTCCAAAGTATCCCTTTGGTTATTTTTAAATGACAAATAATCAAGTGTCAACATTTATTAAAAAAAAACTGGTTTCATTACCATTAACTATGAACTAATTCAATAACAAGTTCAGCTAACGCCGTTAACTTGTTTTTCTCTAAAACATGACTAACTCGTTAGTCAATCATTATCAATCTCGCCATTTAAATTAATTAAAAATTAATCAATCTAAATAATTCTATTTACTTATTAAATCAATACCAATATAAGCCCACCCATGTTAATTCTAATCACTTGAATTAGCTAAATAAGATCGTTTTTCATAATTACTTAATAAGCACGTGCTTCGCGCACGGTAAGTTTTGTTAACCCAATCAACGTATTCATGTGGTTGGTTTATTTTCTTTTTAGAACTTTATTTAAAATAATATATTTTAAAAATCTATATTGGTTTTAAAATAATTTCATAACTCCTTTTCTAGCGATTCACTTGACAGTGAATCGAAATTTATAAAACGGTGTATATCATGACCATCTGCTATTTATTCCACAATCAATACTATATATTGATTTAAAGTTCAACCACAATCAACAACCAACAATCAACGGGGTTTTAAAGTCAATGGGTTTTCAAACAATTCATATAAAATATGAAATAACAGCACATTAAAGATTTGAGGAACCGGTTTGGTTCCTCCTACCTGTTCTTCCCTGCAACACAGACCATTAAAATCTTTCATATCAGTACCTAGAGATATTTTAGCAACGATAATATAATTAACGTCAATTGTTAAAGCAACCATAGGCATCCAAGGCAACCAATCAACCAATTAAATTAAATCATATGAATTTAGCACATCCTAATATTTCAGAAATGTGTGAGAATAAACTCACCTTTGTTCCCGATAGACGATCGTTGCGTTATTCCGTCTAATTTTAAACAGGCGTTTAAAATTAAACGGAAACTCGATTGCTTCAGATTCCTTCCCGAACTTGCACATCAGTACAGTCTCTGCTGATATGATTCCATTGAATCCAGTTTCGTTAATTTCTGTGATCGTATGAGCTAGCTGTGATCTTCTCAATTTTAACTTAGATTTAGAATAATAAACTTAATTAAATTTTATAATTAAATTACCAACCACTTCATTTACCTTAAAAGCCACTACTGTTTATTGATGCGTTTTCCATCCTTCCAACACACGTGAAAGCCGATGGTCCTCTTTCCCGTTCAAAAAGCTTCACCGTATATTATATCCTTTTTCTTTTATTTGTATTACTGAAGCCCGGCCCAACTTATTTCTTTAACCCACCGCCCTTTTGCATTACGTCTTCTCGTCCTCGTAATACATACAGTAGCTCCACGCTTATACGACACACAGTAGCTTCTCCATTCAGTAAAAGAAAGCTACGCCACTTCTTACTTCCAATACATTTGTAACTTGCCTGAAACTTCATTTTCCAATCTTTCCTTTCTTTTTCTTTCGTATAAATGAATGGACCGAAGTCCCATAGCCCTACCACTCACAACCGTATATAGCCTTTGTTTATGATTCGTTCTCCCCCTTTTGAGCACCTCAGTACCATGCTTGGATCCATTCTTCTCGCATGAAATTGCTCCAGATCTTACAACCGAGAATAATGAATATGCTCTTTGGCTTTTCCTCTCCAATGCCTTCACATCCCCATGCCAAGATCCTCCGACATTCCCAGTCCCGCTTCTCCTTCCTCCTGCTACAATTACACCGTCACTCTCCCATAACTCACCCTAAGAATCCGCTCGCCCGCCTAGTCTTTCCTTGCTGTGAGCATATCGGAGCTCGAGTAATGTAGCCATAACAAAAACTAGGCATGCCAGAACGAAGAGCAGGCGCCCACGGACTCAACAAGTCTGGGTTTACGTCATTCCGTGGAGATTCGAAGTTGCTATGTGTTTCGAAAGAAGAGTGAGACAGATAATAATAAAAAAAAAAAAAATTGAGAGGAAGTATTTTCCTTTACACAGGAGGGCACTGTTTTAATTTCAAAAAGAAAAAGATGAAGTTTTGTTTGTTTACTGGAGGTTAAAAGCGATTATATGAAAAATTGAAGAAAGCTGCTGGTATTTATAAGCAAACAATCTTGGCACGCACGGCTTCAGTGGTTTGGAGGTCACGGTATTGTTGGTTTGGCTACCACGCTAAGAAGAGTAGGTATGCATCCTATCCTAAGGTAGGCAACACTTTTATTTAATTTGATTAAACAGGCCGTGCGTTAAGCTGTACAGAATTTGGTAGGTTGTACTGATTTGCATGTGTGATTTCAGAGAGAAATGTATATTTTCTTTTCTTGTTGGCAAAAGATTTGATAGGGTATGGCTGGCTTATGCTGATAAATAGGATAGGTCACTGAAGGAATACATGTGCGTTGTACTTGGGTTTTAAGAGAAATAGTGTAGCTGTTGTCTTTTAAATTGATGCATGTACGAATTCTTTGATTAGCTTGAATTACTTTGCATGAGTTGTCTTTTCCTTGCGCATAAGTCTTAAAGTAGGTGGCGTTGCTCTTTCATATTGTGAAGACCCGTAACTTCCCCGTAAAGGAAAGCGTCGGATAGTTCGAGAACAAACCACAACAGAACGCATATAGAAGAACATTTCATTGTATATAACAACAATGCATCAGATTACAAGAATATACAGAGTATAAAAGAATATTACACAGAAATATCAGAGATTTAAATTACATTTAAATACATAGCAGCGGAAAATAATACAATACACAACTAGAATGAGATATACGGATACAAAGCTTCCCGGATATCGTTCCAGTCGTAAACCAGGATCCTGTGAATATAAATCTGCAAAACCAAAACTACTAGCTGCCCGTGTCAAAATAAGGGCACCCAGAGTTTAGGTCAAAACAATAAACTCCAGGTCAGTCATGTGACTGGTGTGAGAACTAAAGCAGTTATAAATCTTTATTTTCAAAGCTAGGTAAAACAAGGGACCACGCCGTATAACACGGAACGGGTTTCCTCCCAAGAATACCAGTGCATAAGACAAACAACGCAATGCTAAATAAAGAAAAATGAAGCTGTTATAAGACCCAGGTCCCATCACACAATGCAACGCAGTCGAGGATAGGGTTTTCCCTTATAACAGCCAAAGAATGCTTGATACGTTTAAAACAAATCATTTGATACTATTATAAGTGCATAGAGTATAAAACAACTTCAAATCATAAGTATCAATCATAGGCGGCATGAATGCCCCATACCACTATGTCGCCATATATAGGTTTACAAATAAAACCGCAAATGTCACGTATTTGGAAATTGGGTTTCCATCTATGAACCGAGGCTAGGGGCAAGATCCTCAACCGATTCGAGACGCTCTAGCCCGCCCCTCAGGAACAGCCGCAACTGCCCCTTGGATCGTCAGGGCCGGTCCACACGGAGTGGATTATTATGCCTGAACAATACGTCTCCCCACCCTATGGGGTGTAAGTCTGGTCCGTCAGCCGACCAGAATGCATTCGGCCGAAACCGATATAACCGAGGCGCCTCGCAACAGCAACAACAACATAAGTCAAACTCGTCAGGGCGTGTAAAACCACTGACGCCACTTCTAACTAGAAAGAAACGCATGCCCTCCCTGAGGTCCGTCTCCCGTTTTTGATTCATACCGGGTGTGAAACTCGCGAATCAAACGTTACACAAAGCTACGCCACAAAGGTCGTGCTTTGATCATCAACCACAAGACTTTGCTTTTCAACAGAAGCCTTGATCATTTGCATCTTAGCATGCCACACAGGCAAGCCATCCTATGCAACCGATATCAGTCACACAGAATGAAATCCGATGTCAGACACACAGTCCATTTACAAGTCCGTTCTGGGTCTGAACGAAACCGGAGGCACCTAGTACCCCGCATATCCATCGATCTCCAAGTACGTCTGGACGATCACTAACTGTTTCCATCTTCTTGGGTGTACAGCCCAATCAAGATCATCAGTTATCACCCAAACGACGTGAAGACCTCCGGTCTTCGACCATCGTCTTCGTCTTCGACTTATCGTCGTATCAGTTACTCAGAATGGGATAAACCCGGTCTTTCCGAATAACTCGCGTATATTTTAAATAAGTGTTACACAAACACAACATACGCCTCATTCCAATTCATTAGTCACTAACCGTAAATTAATCAAGAGAATAATTCCCCAAATATTAACCCCGAAGGCCGAAACCAACATCAGATCAATATCCAGAAAACCATTCTGCTTGGCTAACCGCCAGTTAGTTTCTAAATTTCACATTCAAATCTAATTACAGATTTATCTATCGCCTGGAGCAAAACTGGTGATACTCCATTCTCGATCTTTTCAATCTAATTAAAGATTCATTAAAACTCCACTTAGTTTTAATCATTATCTGGGTTAAAGAATCAGTGTCATTTAAAACACGATTCACGATAAACCCAAAATCACATTCCATTAATTATCGGGTTAAAGAACAAGTGTTATTTAAAACACTGTTCACGATAAACCCAAAAATCAATACCAATTCAATTCCAATTAAATATCATTTAATTGGTACACTTCATTAAATCTAAATAAAAAGATTTAATCTTTTCTCAACTGGGTTCAAGAACAGTGTTAGTGAAGACACCATTCACGACAAACCCAAATCACATTCGATATTCAATACAAGGCTCTGAATAGAAAATATATCGGCTTATATTCAATATCGAATTCTACGACTAACAAATGTCGTATTGGAAATAACGATACAAATATATATCTTTCAAATTTCCATAACAACACCTGTAATGTCACGAATTCCAACATCGAAATATTCCGAAGACAATTTCGATTCAAATCCACTCCAATGCAATCATTGGAAATTTTGGTTATTTTCAAAACCATTTCAAATTCAATTTATTTATTTAAAAATAAATAGAATTATAATTCTAGTTCAAAACTAGTTCATTTCGATAAAAATCCATTTTTTTATCTTTTCAAATATGGAGATTTTCACCCCAAACTTTCACAAATCATTTCTTATGATTTTACACAAATTATTACTATTTTTAATAATTTTATCAAGGCCCGTACAGTCGATTTCCAACAATGGCCATCGAACTGCACTTACAACGACCTTTTTCGAATTTGATTTGGACGTATCTCCAAATCCAACCGTTAGATTTCAAATTTCTAACATTAATTAGAAAGCTCTTTTCGATACGAACCCAACGGTTCCGGTTTTAGGAGAATCCGACGGTCGGATCTCCTGTAATGTCCGTTTGAAATAAATGGTCGAAATTCGCGAACTGCCGCGGCGCGGCGCGTTCTATTCAGGCCATTATATTATATATAATATATATAATATATATTTCGTCGATTTCTATTTAAAACGAATTATATAAATAGTTTTGAATTCGTTTCAAAAACATTTTCAACTTCCATTTCAATTCAAATCAAAATTGAATTCTTCTCTATAAATTCGTTTTAAAATTCATTTCTATTCAATTCGAATTTCAATTCAATTTGAATTCATTTCAATTCGCTTTCTATTCCATTTGAATTCGTTTTCAATTCAATTCATTTCGAAATCGTTTTCAATTCATTTCATTTCGAAATCGTTTTCAATTCAATTCATTTCGAAATCGTTTTCAATTCATTTCATTTCGAAATCGTTTTCAATTTATTTTGAATTCGTTTTCAATTCAATTCATTTCGAAATCGTTTTCAATTCAATTCATTTCGAAATCGTTTTCAATTCATTTCATTTCGAAATCGTTTTCAATTCAATTCATTTCGAAATCGTTTTCAATTCATTTCATTTCGAAATCGTTTTCAATTCGATATAAATATCGTTCACGTCAAAATGGCGTCCATACACGGCTTCATAAATTTCTATTTTCAAATATTCTATTTCAAATATTTCTTTTTCAAAATAGTTGTTATTATCAAAATATTTCGTTCAACACATGACCAATCTCAATGAATGAGTACTGTCAACACATGAACTTTTATTTTATAATATTCTTTATTTTTCAAATTGGAATGAGGCCCAATCAATTACCATATAAAGTTAATTATATGGATTTTCATACAACACATGTATATCATAGCATTGAAAAATAATCAACCATCAACCAAAGTGCACTACACTGCATAAGCATCAAATACAGATATTCAACGCTTATAACAGCCTGTCAATCAATCGATCGACATATTTAATCAATCAGGATGAGTGAACTGCATATTTCATCCTAACACCCGTGTGGGGTTTCAAACAATCAAACACAGATTTTATTTGTGCAGTTGGGCGATGTGTGAAATTTATCGACCCAATCAATATCATTCAAATAAGTGTACATAAACAAACCATCTGGTTTGTAAATGAATATTTATTTATTCACTTCACTATTTTCATATTCACGTTAAAAATTATATTTTTAACGATAAAACATTTTATTTCAACCTATGAATTTCTATTCAATTCATTTATTCAATAAAATGATATTTTTATTTTTCTAACATGTTTTAGAAAATTTCGGCGGCATAACGGCACGATACTAGAAACGGGACAAGGCCTAGCCTTATCCCCGGTCTAGTGAAGGCCCACGCCATTCACACATCAATCAAATCAATTCGTTATGCAAACCGCAAACTTTGGAGTAAGGATCTAACCTAGCCTTACTCCTTCGCCTTATAACGGCGCACGTCTAATCCTAACCAATTTATCGATTCGATTTTTCACACCACAAACCACATTCAAACAATATCGCAATCAATCACCAAACTGTCAAACAAACAAGTCCATGGTCTGTGGACGATTGTGTCGGGTGCTACTAAGCACCGTCTGCATCCTAGTATATATATATAACTAGAAAATAAATAGAAAGGTGAGAAATTCTCACCGATTAGCTATCCTAGCTCCACGGCACTTCATTGATAGAAATCTTCATCGCTATCGCATCTTCGTCATCTTCGCTGCCCGTAGCCACTACATATGTAAAAATCGAATTTTTACTATGCTATTCAATATATAAAATCGAATTTTGACTTCGCTATTCAATATATAAAAATCGAATTTTTTTTCTTTTGCAAGTTCAAATCTTTTTCTACTAAAAGATTAAACTTTTTTTCCTATTTTAAAGTTCAAAATAAAATCAGTTTTTCGCTTTCATAAAAATGCAGTTTTTTCATAACTTAAAAAATAAAAATACAGTTTTTGCCTTATTTAAAAATTCAGTTTAAAAATCATTTAAAAATCAGTTTTCTAATCTAAAATAAAATTCAGTCTTAAACCTAAAATAAAATTCAGTTTTAAACCTACCTAAAATCAGAATTTTAAAAACATAAAAATCGGTTTTTAATATTAACAAAATCAGTTTTATAAATTAAGTAAAAATCAGTTTTATAAATAAAGTAAAAACTTACAGTTCGAAAGGGGGGGGTTCACCACCATCGGAGAGGCTTCGGGTGGCTCTGGGTCGGCGGCAGGAGGAGGCGGAGGGTTGGGGCGGCCTTCAGTTCGTCGGCGGTCATCACTGTGGGGGGGGAAAGCTCTGGCGTTTTCGTCTTCGATTCGAAGGGAGGAAGGAGATGAGCTAGAGGGGAGAGGAAGGCGCGACTTTAGGGGGGAGCGGCGGTCCATCGTCGGCGTCAGCAAGGGGGAGGAAGAGGCGTCGCGATCTGAAACTGGAAGGGGTTTTTTTTTTTTTTTTTTTTTTTTTATATTTTGACCGTGGTTTGACTTGTGAGGAAAGAGAGAGCTCAAGGGGGTTATATAATATTTTAATTATTTAAATAATTAATTTCTCCATAAAGTAACTTTAAATTTCGATCTCCGAACGAGGCCCAATGACTGTCGTCCCTAGCTAATTACCCCCATTCCGAATACAATGGGATATGTTTCATAAGCCAGTTCGGCTGTTACGCTCAGTTTTCGCTGAAATTAATGTATAAATCTATATATTCAATTTTAAACGTACATTTCAATTTACCGGGGTCACATACTAACTTTAAAAATTCTAGAAAAATATTTTCTAGCTTCGTATTGACGATACGGTCCTAACAAAACTAGTTTCGTCGAAATCTGAGACCGTTAGAAAAATGGCCAATTTCCAGTCGATTAAAATCAACTGAAACTGGTCAAACGCGTTTTCCTTTGCCACGCTCACATATTGATTCGAAAAATTATGAAATTTGAAATCTAGCAATAACTTTACATCACGGACCCAACAAAACTGGTTTCGTCGAAATCCGAGGTCGTTTGCAAAATGTCCATTTTTAAGGGCCTGAATTCCATAGCGACTATTCAGAATTTTCAACTGGACATATCTTTTGATTCCCGCTAAGAAATTTTGATCATTCGGGTTCGTTGGAAAGATATTCACTATTAGATTCCATTATTTTTGGTTTCACTAAAATCCGGATTGTTTTGCACCCGGTACATTCAATTGAAGTTTGAAATCGAATTATCGAACTACCGCGCCATTTTCAATTCTATTTATAATTATATATAATTATTTATATTCTAACGACGACGCGTATAATATATACGTTCGAATATATTCAAAATAAATTTCTCGTCGATATTATTTAAAATAATTCATTTTAAATAATCTAAATTCGCTAAAATGGCCAAAATAAAAATTTTAAACTGGCCCAGATTTTACGGGTTGTTACAATCTCCCCCACTTAAAACTTTTCGTCCCCGAAAAGGAACAAAGTCGAAAGTGGTTTGATTATTCAGCTCCACATTTGATCTGGCTTCCATTCTCCAACTCTTTAGTTTCTGAGAATTTTTAAAATTTCAAAAATTTGGCTAACACCCTAAATTTTTGAAAAATTTCGCCATAACCTCCCCTGCACCGGGAGCATCGGGAAATTGCAAATAGCGTTCCCGGTCCTTCAGATCTCAAAAAGAAAAAGAAAAAGCCAAGCGGCTAGCCAATAGGCTCATAAAATCATCATCACCCAAACAAAACAGTAAATTATGTAATAAACATGTACCTATTTGTCGGGCAAACAAATTTTATTCTCTGCTCTAGCCTCCTTGCTATGACCTGTTCAATGATATATATGTATATGCAAACAAATGCGACCAATTTTCAATAGAGTTCAATATTTGATTCAATTAGGCATAATTGTTCAAAATTAGCAAACAATTAAACAAACAACACAAACTTCAATCAATTAGTGGATTAACGTTTCAAATTCATAATTTCGATATATATACAAAAATCAGATTTTTGATGCCAAATCACAACAATTAGCCCTATCTAATTTTGGTTCTCACACCAGTCAATAGGAAATATATAGATATCAAACCTTCGAAACACGAACATAAATGTTGATGATGCGATCGCTATCATCAATATCATCTCCGGGCGACTAGGGTGTGGTGCTATATCTATCCAATATATTAAAACTTCGAATACACGCTAGCTAGGCGCATACGCAAAAATCTTTATATTTTGGATTGTCCTAATCAATATAAAATAAATAATCAAATACGAATAATTGATTTAAATTTTCAAATCAAAAATCGTTTTCATTTTAAAAATATACTCTTCACACTCGTTCTAGGATACTACTGATCCCATCTCTAACGAGTCATTCCATTGGATATTACTAATCCAATATCTGATGAATTCCTTCGTACGGTTCTAATGTGTCTTGTTCTCTGCTTTGTAAACCAAAGCTCTGATACCAACTGTGAAGACCCGTAACTTCCCCGTAAAGGAAAGCGTCGGATAGTTCGAGAACAAACCACAACAGAACGCATATAGAAGAACATTTCATTGTATATAACAACAATGCATCAGATTACAAGAATATACAGAGTATAAAAGAATATTACACAGAAATATCAGAGATTTAAATTACATTTAAATACATAGCAGCGGAAAATAATACAATACACAACTAGAATGAGATATACGGATACAAAGCTTCCCGGATATCGTTCCAGTCGTAAACCAGGATCCTGTGAATATAAATCTGCAAAACCAAAACTACTAGCTGCCCGTGTCAAAATAAGGGCACCCAGAGTTTAGGTCAAAACAATAAACTCCAGGTCAGTCATGTGACTGGTGTGAGAACTAAAGCAGTTATAAATCTTTATTTTCAAAGCTAGGTAAAACAAGGGACCACGCCGTATAACACGGAACGGGTTTCCTCCCAAGAATACCAGTGCATAAGACAAACAACGCAATGCTAAATAAAGAAAAATGAAGCTGTTATAAGACCCAGGTCCCATCACACAATGCAACGCAGTCGAGGATAGGGTTTTCCCTTATAACAGCCAAAGAATGCTTGATACGTTTAAAACAAATCATTTGATACTATTATAAGTGCATAGAGTATAAAACAACTTCAAATCATAAGTATCAATCATAGGCGGCATGAATGCCCCATACCACTATGTCGCCATATATAGGTTTACAAATAAAACCGCAAATGTCACGTATTTGGAAATTGGGTTTCCATCTATGAACCGAGGCTAGGGGCAAGATCCTCAACCGATTCGAGACGCTCTAGCCCGCCCCTCAGGAACAGCCGCAACTGCCCCTTGGATCGTCAGGGCCGGTCCACACGGAGTGGATTATTATGCCTGAACAATACGTCTCCCCACCCTATGGGGTGTAAGTCTGGTCCGTCAGCCGACCAGAATGCATTCGGCCGAAACCGATATAACCGAGGCGCCTCGCAACAGCAACAACAACATAAGTCAAACTCGTCAGGGCGTGTAAAACCACTGACGCCACTTCTAACTAGAAAGAAACGCATGCCCTCCCTGAGGTCCGTCTCCCGTTTTTGATTCATACCGGGTGTGAAACTCGCGAATCAAACGTTACACAAAGCTACGCCACAAAGGTCGTGCTTTGATCATCAACCACAAGACTTTGCTTTTCAACAGAAGCCTTGATCATTTGCATCTTAGCATGCCACACAGGCAAGCCATCCTATGCAACCGATATCAGTCACACAGAATGAAATCCGATGTCAGACACACAGTCCATTTACAAGTCCGTTCTGGGTCTGAACGAAACCGGAGGCACCTAGTACCCCGCATATCCATCGATCTCCAAGTACGTCTGGACGATCACTAACTGTTTCCATCTTCTTGGGTGTACAGCCCAATCAAGATCATCAGTTATCACCCAAACGACGTGAAGACCTCCGGTCTTCGACCATCGTCTTCGTCTTCGACTTATCGTCGTATCAGTTACTCAGAATGGGATAAACCCGGTCTTTCCGAATAACTCGCGTATATTTTAAATAAGTGTTACACAAACACAACATACGCCTCATTCCAATTCATTAGTCACTAACCGTAAATTAATCAAGAGAATAATTCCCCAAATATTAACCCCGAAGGCCGAAACCAACATCAGATCAATATCCAGAAAACCATTCTGCTTGGCTAACCGCCAGTTAGTTTCTAAATTTCACATTCAAATCTAATTACAGATTTATCTATCGCCTGGAGCAAAACTGGTGATACTCCATTCTCGATCTTTTCAATCTAATTAAAGATTCATTAAAACTCCACTTAGTTTTAATCATTATCTGGGTTAAAGAATCAGTGTCATTTAAAACACGATTCACGATAAACCCAAAATCACATTCCATTAATTATCGGGTTAAAGAACAAGTGTTATTTAAAACACTGTTCACGATAAACCCAAAAATCAATACCAATTCAATTCCAATTAAATATCATTTAATTGGTACACTTCATTAAATCTAAATAAAAAGATTTAATCTTTTCTCAACTGGGTTCAAGAACAGTGTTAGTGAAGACACCATTCACGACAAACCCAAATCACATTCGATATTCAATACAAGGCTCTGAATAGAAAATATATCGGCTTATATTCAATATCGAATTCTACGACTAACAAATGTCGTATTGGAAATAACGATACAAATATATATCTTTCAAATTTCCATAACAACACCTGTAATGTCACGAATTCCAACATCGAAATATTCCGAAGACAATTTCGATTCAAATCCACTCCAATGCAATCATTGGAAATTTTGGTTATTTTCAAAACCATTTCAAATTCAATTTATTTATTTAAAAATAAATAGAATTATAATTCTAGTTCAAAACTAGTTCATTTCGATAAAAATCCATTTTTTTATCTTTTCAAATATGGAGATTTTCACCCCAAACTTTCACAAATCATTTCTTATGATTTTACACAAATTATTACTATTTTTAATAATTTTATCAAGGCCCGTACAGTCGATTTCCAACAATGGCCATCGAACTGCACTTACAACGACCTTTTTCGAATTTGATTTGGACGTATCTCCAAATCCAACCGTTAGATTTCAAATTTCTAACATTAATTAGAAAGCTCTTTTCGATACGAACCCAACGGTTCCGGTTTTAGGAGAATCCGACGGTCGGATCTCCTGTAATGTCCGTTTGAAATAAATGGTCGAAATTCGCGAACTGCCGCGGCGCGGCGCGTTCTATTCAGGCCATTATATTATATATAATATATATAATATATATTTCGTCGATTTCTATTTAAAACGAATTATATAAATAGTTTTGAATTCGTTTCAAAAACATTTTCAACTTCCATTTCAATTCAAATCAAAATTGAATTCTTCTCTATAAATTCGTTTTAAAATTCATTTCTATTCAATTCGAATTTCAATTCAATTTGAATTCATTTCAATTCGCTTTCTATTCCATTTGAATTCGTTTTCAATTCAATTCATTTCGAAATCGTTTTCAATTCATTTCATTTCGAAATCGTTTTCAATTCAATTCATTTCGAAATCGTTTTCAATTCATTTCATTTCGAAATCGTTTTCAATTTATTTTGAATTCGTTTTCAATTCAATTCATTTCGAAATCGTTTTCAATTCAATTCATTTCGAAATCGTTTTCAATTCATTTCATTTCGAAATCGTTTTCAATTCAATTCATTTCGAAATCGTTTTCAATTCATTTCATTTCGAAATCGTTTTCAATTCGATATAAATATCGTTCACGTCAAAATGGCGTCCATACACGGCTTCATAAATTTCTATTTTCAAATATTCTATTTCAAATATTTCTTTTTCAAAATAGTTGTTATTATCAAAATATTTCGTTCAACACATGACCAATCTCAATGAATGAGTACTGTCAACACATGAACTTTTATTTTATAATATTCTTTATTTTTCAAATTGGAATGAGGCCCAATCAATTACCATATAAAGTTAATTATATGGATTTTCATACAACACATGTATATCATAGCATTGAAAAATAATCAACCATCAACCAAAGTGCACTACACTGCATAAGCATCAAATACAGATATTCAACGCTTATAACAGCCTGTCAATCAATCGATCGACATATTTAATCAATCAGGATGAGTGAACTGCATATTTCATCCTAACACCCGTGTGGGGTTTCAAACAATCAAACACAGATTTTATTTGTGCAGTTGGGCGATGTGTGAAATTTATCGACCCAATCAATATCATTCAAATAAGTGTACATAAACAAACCATCTGGTTTGTAAATGAATATTTATTTATTCACTTCACTATTTTCATATTCACGTTAAAAATTATATTTTTAACGATAAAACATTTTATTTCAACCTATGAATTTCTATTCAATTCATTTATTCAATAAAATGATATTTTTATTTTTCTAACATGTTTTAGAAAATTTCGGCGGCATAACGGCACGATACTAGAAACGGGACAAGGCCTAGCCTTATCCCCGGTCTAGTGAAGGCCCACGCCATTCACACATCAATCAAATCAATTCGTTATGCAAACCGCAAACTTTGGAGTAAGGATCTAACCTAGCCTTACTCCTTCGCCTTATAACGGCGCACGTCTAATCCTAACCAATTTATCGATTCGATTTTTCACACCACAAACCACATTCAAACAATATCGCAATCAATCACCAAACTGTCAAACAAACAAGTCCATGGTCTGTGGACGATTGTGTCGGGTGCTACTAAGCACCGTCTGCATCCTAGTATATATATATAACTAGAAAATAAATAGAAAGGTGAGAAATTCTCACCGATTAGCTATCCTAGCTCCACGGCACTTCATTGATAGAAATCTTCATCGCTATCGCATCTTCGTCATCTTCGCTGCCCGTAGCCACTACATATGTAAAAATCGAATTTTTACTATGCTATTCAATATATAAAATCGAATTTTGACTTCGCTATTCAATATATAAAAATCGAATTTTTTTTCTTTTGCAAGTTCAAATCTTTTTCTACTAAAAGATTAAACTTTTTTTCCTATTTTAAAGTTCAAAATAAAATCAGTTTTTCGCTTTCATAAAAATGCAGTTTTTTCATAACTTAAAAAATAAAAATACAGTTTTTGCCTTATTTAAAAATTCAGTTTAAAAATCATTTAAAAATCAGTTTTCTAATCTAAAATAAAATTCAGTCTTAAACCTAAAATAAAATTCAGTTTTAAACCTACCTAAAATCAGAATTTTAAAAACATAAAAATCGGTTTTTAATATTAACAAAATCAGTTTTATAAATTAAGTAAAAATCAGTTTTATAAATAAAGTAAAAACTTACAGTTCGAAAGGGGGGGGTTCACCACCATCGGAGAGGCTTCGGGTGGCTCTGGGTCGGCGGCAGGAGGAGGCGGAGGGTTGGGGCGGCCTTCAGTTCGTCGGCGGTCATCACTGTGGGGGGGGAAAGCTCTGGCGTTTTCGTCTTCGATTCGAAGGGAGGAAGGAGATGAGCTAGAGGGGAGAGGAAGGCGCGACTTTAGGGGGGAGCGGCGGTCCATCGTCGGCGTCAGCAAGGGGGAGGAAGAGGCGTCGCGATCTGAAACTGGAAGGGGTTTTTTTTTTTTTTTTTTTTTTTTTATATTTTGACCGTGGTTTGACTTGTGAGGAAAGAGAGAGCTCAAGGGGGTTATATAATATTTTAATTATTTAAATAATTAATTTCTCCATAAAGTAACTTTAAATTTCGATCTCCGAACGAGGCCCAATGACTGTCGTCCCTAGCTAATTACCCCCATTCCGAATACAATGGGATATGTTTCATAAGCCAGTTCGGCTGTTACGCTCAGTTTTCGCTGAAATTAATGTATAAATCTATATATTCAATTTTAAACGTACATTTCAATTTACCGGGGTCACATACTAACTTTAAAAATTCTAGAAAAATATTTTCTAGCTTCGTATTGACGATACGGTCCTAACAAAACTAGTTTCGTCGAAATCTGAGACCGTTAGAAAAATGGCCAATTTCCAGTCGATTAAAATCAACTGAAACTGGTCAAACGCGTTTTCCTTTGCCACGCTCACATATTGATTCGAAAAATTATGAAATTTGAAATCTAGCAATAACTTTACATCACGGACCCAACAAAACTGGTTTCGTCGAAATCCGAGGTCGTTTGCAAAATGTCCATTTTTAAGGGCCTGAATTCCATAGCGACTATTCAGAATTTTCAACTGGACATATCTTTTGATTCCCGCTAAGAAATTTTGATCATTCGGGTTCGTTGGAAAGATATTCACTATTAGATTCCATTATTTTTGGTTTCACTAAAATCCGGATTGTTTTGCACCCGGTACATTCAATTGAAGTTTGAAATCGAATTATCGAACTACCGCGCCATTTTCAATTCTATTTATAATTATATATAATTATTTATATTCTAACGACGACGCGTATAATATATACGTTCGAATATATTCAAAATAAATTTCTCGTCGATATTATTTAAAATAATTCATTTTAAATAATCTAAATTCGCTAAAATGGCCAAAATAAAAATTTTAAACTGGCCCAGATTTTACGGGTTGTTACACATATAGGCATGTGGCAAGTGATATAACGAAATTTTATTTTTAATTTGATTTGACAAAGGATTTTTAGTTTAATAGTGAGCGTACCCCGTCATATAGGACTCTGTCCTTATACGACTTGCCATCGACAGAAATAAATATACCGTCGCGTCCAGCGTTATGTCACGATCACAAATATATAATAATATCGGTAGCTTGACTTATATTGTGATACCTCAAAATGTTGATATAGGGTGCGAAATACTCCAAATAAAAAGTTGCTTATTTTGCGAAATAAAAATTACAGTAAAATTCTAAATATTAAATTATGACTACGCCTCAAAAGAACCTTGTCCAAATTCGAAGCCAATATTTAATTATATTTAAATAAATCGTTACGGCGTATAAACGATTCCACAGCGACTATTTCAAAATTTGTTTTGGACGTAAAATAAAATCTACAACATGAAAATTCTATTTTTCTCTTCCATTAGAAAAATATTATCAACTAGATTCAGACGCTTCTTGTTTCACTGAAATCCGACTTAAAACGAATTCAGTATAGTCAGTTGAAGTTGAAATTCAATTTTACGAACTACCGCGCCGTTTCGAGTTCGTTTTATAATTTAAAATATGAATATAAACTCTCAATCCTTGTTTAATTAACGATTTCGATATTGAATCCCATAAATAATTCAAATATAATATTAAAAATAAATTTAAATATTCGAATCAAAATAGCAGGAAAAATCCGGGTCGTTACAAAAAGTAAGTAGTTTAAATTAAGTAATTAAGGGATTAATTTAATTATTAAATCATATAAACTTTAAACAGTAATAACTCACTTATATATAATCAAAATTTGACAATTCAGGATGCGTTAACTTGCGTCGACTAGATCTATGTTATGGAACATGATTGGATGCATTTGGAATTAACTGGGTTTTCCAGACGAGTTGTTTAAACAACAGAATCAAATCAAGGTGAGTAAAACTCACTTAGTTCATCCTATTTATATTTTATATAAGTCGGGTTTTTATTATGTGTGCTATGGCTACTAATTGTTGAATATGTATTAATAATATTCATATATTGATTGAACCGATGGAAGTAAACACTTGATTAATTTCGGTGAAAAGCCAAATCGTTATTATAACTACTGGAACCAATTAAGGTAACCTACATTGTTGGTTACGTTTATAATAAAATAAACATGTTTAATTTAATGGATACAATTGGTATTAAATAAATTGGATGTTTACATAGTCGCTATTTACTGTAATAAAAATTATTAGTTTAAATTGGATAATTCTTATTGAATGATTTTATTTGAGGCAACCTATTTGGATGCATGGAATAACAGGTTGGAGGGTGGATTCATTCCCAGTAGTTGCTAAATTTTCATATATGATAATATATGTTGAGATAATTAATCATTGATGCAGGAAATGAAAAGTTGGAGGAATCCAATAGGATTCCTCACTAATATTGATAATGTTTATCAATATGATTTGTTTTGTTAATTTGGATGTGAAATTGGTTAATATTTCATGGGATGGTACTTTAGTTGATATTTACCACTTTAGTACTGATTATATAATTAAAGATTTTTGGAATCGATGTTAAATTGTTTTTGAACGTTTTCAAAGTTATTTTTATATAAGGATTCGAAAAACGAAGGTTATTTCAAAAATAAACGTCGAAGTTTTATTTACATTTTAATATTTATTTAAATTATAAATTACTGGAAATTCCAAGATATTAGTAAATAAATGGTTAAGCAGTGTAAACTAAATTAGAGAGTTAAAATGATTGCGAAAAAGGGCTAAAGTGCATAAATGGAATTTTAAAAGATTTTAAATTGTTGAAATGGACTAATGAAACTAGAAGTGTACGAGAATTGATTTAAAAAAATTGAAAGATGATTTTTCCTAACTAATGAACGTTTTTGCAAATGTTGTTTTTAAATATGTGAAATGCGTTTAAATGGGTTTTTCATGAATGAGATTATCAAATAAATAGGATTGGGAATGGGATATTGATTTAGGGTGTAACCGGGTTTAAGATAAATACTTAATAATTAAGTTTTTGAGTCAAGATTTGCAAAAAGGAGATATAAATGGAAGTTCGTATAAACTGAGTTATATGAGGAGAATGGAGTTTATATTTGTGAATAGAAAGGAATTTGTAAACAAAAGGTTAAGAATTTTGTAAATGAAAAGTTAATAATTTTGTAAATGAAAGGTGAAGGGTTGAAATGGGATCTGTAACATTTATATAGAGAGCTTAAGTTGAACTATTTTAGTAAATTTTATGAAATGATGATATTAAAAATAAAATTGGAAATGATTAATGAGATTATAAAGCAATATAATCGTTTTAAAAAATAGTAAAAGGGGGGTATGATTTGGTTTTTAAGAAATCGAAACCTATTGTATGTTGGTTGAGGGGAGTAACTTTCGAGGTGTCAATCTGATGTTGGTTTCGACCTTCTGGGTTATATATTTAGAGATTTATTTACTTACCAATTTACAATGAGGATCTAATGAAGTAGAAGTGAAATGATAATTGAATATTCTTATATTAAATAAGAAAATGGAAATGTTTTCCAAATTAGAAGTCTCAATATTTAATTAACGACTGGTTAATTAAAGAGGCTAAATGATGTTGGGTATTGAATTAGTAAATTTATTTTATTTTATGGATGAATGGTAGTTTATTTAATAGTTAAATAACCGACTATCAAATCCGACCTATATGATTGTTGGTACGGAAAGACGGGGATCTAATTTATATTCGAAAACCATTCTGAACCAGCAAATACATGGAAGATGCTGATTGAAGATGGAGTAGCTGAAGACTGTTAATCTTCATGAGTGGAAGAACTACTTGTTGAATTTCTATGGTTTGGCCTCTAGAGTTATAATAACTTGTGATTCTATAGTAATTGAAATCTTCGGATTGCAGGAACTACTCGCTACTGATCCATAGGGTGATACATAGGATGTGGTAGGAGAGTGCCTTCGGTTTGTCCAGTCCCAGGACAACTTGTATGGACGAATGTATGATAGAGTATTTCCATAGGAATCACGTATGTTGATTTCTTCAGACGTACCTTAGTGACGGAGAAGGGCACTTCTCTTAGCTTAACAACTAGGGTATTTTTGTGGAAATCAGTTTGTGATTTCCGGTGGATCTAACGATGTGGCATTCAAAGTAAATGGTGGCCAGATATTTTAAAAAGGTAATTTTAAACTCAAGCCTCTTCAACTGGGAAATGGTATAAAATCGGGTAGGTTGCATGGCTAAGTGGGTCGCTCCCATTAGAGTGTATTGTCACCATGTAGAGAAATTTCTATTTGTTCTTCTTGCGCTTCTGTATCTCCTGGGAACAGTTATGTTGGTATATCAACCGTAAGGTGATAATATATTCGGAATATTCAAGCGAAATGATTGGTCGGTTTGTTTAGACAGGATTGCAAGATGTTCTTGTTGAATCCTAGTGTATTTTCTCAAGAGGTACAATGTCAAAAGGTGGTCCAAAACCTTGCCATAGTTGGAAATCCATTCTACAATAAAAGCCCGTTGTTTTTTACTGTAAGAGCGTGAGATACAAGCGTTCTGCTAGATTGATATTTATTTGATTTAGACATTATTATAATATCGGAATAGATATGATTTCAAAATGTTTTGGGTTATCGTAAGGTAAAAACTATTAGAGTTTATGTGTGGATTGGTCTTATGATTATCCTTTCCTTTCGAAAAGATTCTTACTATAAAATCAAGTTGCATGATACCTAGAAATTTAGTGAGTTTTCTCATAATGGTTCAGCAAACTGATCCTAGGCGTTCACAATGCTTGGGTCAGATCGAGTTTTATAAGTTCAGGTTATCAGATGCTGCAAAGTCCAGAGATGAGCTGGAAGAGTTTAGACGTATGATATCATCTAGTTATTATTCCGTTGTGTGTTGTAAATGAGGAATGGTTGTTATAATTGTCCAGATGCATTGATGTACTCAGATGATTGTAAGTATTTTTCAAGCTCTCAATGAAGATTTAGTTCTATATTATATTTTGTTCCACTGCAATGTGAGACTCAGTGTTGTGTTGGTTCTTCTTCTTTTTTTCTAATATTTATTTCTTTATTATCTCACCCTCTAATTTCTTTCTATTAACTATCTGGTGTTTTCAATACTTGGAGTTTGGCAAGTAATACGGGTTTATGTATTATTATCGAAAATCGGGCATCGAATTCCTCGAGTTGTTACATATTTGCTCTTATAAAGTCACTTCTATGGTATCTTTCTCCTCTATATGGGGCTAAAAACCCAGGCACATTAGCATATTCTGAATCGACCAAATAAAATTTTCCGATCGAACAAAAGATACATATCTATAAACTCATAACTAAATTTACGTTTGAGTTTATTTTTTAAGTTTATTGTATCATAAAGAATTATAAGAGCTATTTAATTTCATGATTTTAAAATTCATATAAGTATTGTTGTGAAAAACAATAACAAATAATACCTTTTGGAGGCATCAGATACTTTCTATTTGAATCATTAATTGTTTCCATCAATATTCTTGAATCATTTGCACTACCTTCCCTTCAGCTAAAATGTATGTGAAACACATATCAAAATCACATGCTCACATTACATTTTGGGTAGGTAAGCTTTTTCTTTCTCTATATGGAATTTGTTCGTTTCCAGCCACAGATGCACTAATATGTGTGTCATTGATCGCTCTAATGCAATTCTAAAAGAAAAAACAATTAAAAATATTATTGTTAACCGTACAAAAATAAGAATATATGTTTTGGGAAATGTCGCATGAAATGGTCAATTTTCATTTATGAATAAACATTGATAAAAACATATAATAAAATTACCACAAAAATTACCTTAAACCAAGGCCAATATTTATCACCTTTGTTTTCCAAGTATGGATGTGTTGTCGAAGTGATGTGGAGGTACAATGACTTCTTTAAAAAATTACATAAAGCCATTAATATATTTCCAAAATGACGTGAAATAGTTTCCAGAGAATGTTGAAAATGATCGGAAACAACTCTACTACTATCGTTATGACCAACTGTGTATAGAAATATGCACATTTGTTCTTCCACTTTGACATATTATGCATCGCGCAACAACTCACGAGTCTTTAGAGCCTCACATAAATCTAGTAAAACATTTTCATGAATATGAAACATGTCCAAGCATCTATTTGTATGACCATTGAGCTCATTAAAAAATATTATCTTCCACTTAATACGTCAATTCTGTATGGTTGCCATAGGATCCAACTTGAATAATATTTATTTCTAATGTGGCTCGCTATCAACTCAATACCTTCTTGTTCGATATCACTTGACTCACCTGATTCGCTACTTGAACTCATATTTGTCAATATCTTACAGGTTGATAAGAATAGTATAAGAACACATAATATGCTATAAACAATAACTTGCGTTTACATGTCGAAATTTTTTTTTTACCCTAAAGCAACAGATGTGACACAATGTTCTGTTAATAAATGATATAAGAACACATAATATGCTTTAAACAATCAATGTGATTTCTAACCTAATTTGAATATCAAAAAAACATCATATTTGAAAATATCCCATAGCTAGGCAGATATACACTTAGTATTGAATTTCTTTGTTTTACATAATGTGAAAAAGTTGCAATAGTTAGGCATATGATACACTTATCTTACAGTGGATGCATCCTTTAAAAGGCAAGTAATTATAATATCACTTCAGTTAATGTTAAGAATATGGTAAAGCTACAGTCAAAACAACAAAAGAAATAAAAGGGTAAATGAGAAAAGAAAAAGGAAACGATGTCACACCACTTATTGACACTATTACTACAGTTAAAAATCAACACGAGGGAATGCCTCACTTTGGAGCTAGCAAAATGTACTAGCTACAAAGATATTTCAAAAATTGATAATGTATAATACATTTTAGATATTTGTAAGAGTTTACAAAGATGAACCACAAAGATATTATGAGAACTTCAAATATATGAAATGCATTACACATAATGTATTATACATTTTAGATATTTTGAGAATTTCAGATATTTGTAAGTCCTTACAAAGATGAACCAAAAAGTTGCCTTATACATTTCAGAATGTTAAATGGGAAGTCTGACCTGAACTGCTAGCTGTTGTTAAAAATAGTAGATTAAATCCCTCACTCATAAGCCTGGAAAGATAAACCACGAAGGGAAAACCAACTGATGTAGAATCCACAAAGTAACAAAGATGAGTAGAAGCGATGAAAAGTTACTGATTTCCTGCAGCTAAATCTAAATAAGTTAAGATCTTGGCGTCCCAAAGGAAAAAGGCCTTTATGCCCAAAGCAACGAGGTGGCATAGCTCTACTAAAAGCATGCAGTAAAACAAAATGATGATCCTAATGCAAAAAACTCAAAAACCAGTTCAAAACAGTCAAAGCAAAAGAAACTCCAACATATCAACCTTTTGTATATCTGAAAACATTCTAAATTTGGTTCATAAGACATAACATATTTTAGTAACAAAATTCATATATTCTCAGTTTAACATACAACATTCTCAAATTTGTACCATTCAACATTCACAAAATGATAACACATCCCTAAATAGAAGTACATACTTCGTACTAATTAAGAAAGATAAATGAAGAGCTAGAATCCTAATAACTTCAAAAAAAAAATACAATACAGTATTATTTTCTTAACCTTTAAACCGATAAGATCCAATCATTCCTTAGCTCATCGGACATGTGAACAAATGTCTCCCGCCATAATTTTTCTTGAAGCAATTTCAAAACATGGATACGTGCATGGTTATCGATGTCTAACGTCAGTTCATCAATAATTTTCATGCACTCTGAGATTGATTTTTTTTTCTCCTCATGCTTTCTCTTTTTCTCCTCCAACCTCGCTTTAGAAGTCTTGGCTAAAATCTTGATAGATTCATTGAAACTCATCTCTTTTCTCTCTCGTTTGTCACGCTTACTAGTCCTACTTATGGTCCTAGATGGCAAGCCACTCGTAGCTTCCTCTTCTAATTCGTTATTAGGTAATTCTTCAGCATGTGACACTACTATAAGTAGGATATGACGAGATGTAGGATGAGATACATTTATTAGATGCAAATCTATATGATCGTCACTTAAGTCAAATTCATCTAAATGTGAAGCTTGTAGTTTTCCCCCTGCTACTACGTCATCAAAATAATAACTAGCTTGTCATAGTCTGGGCATCTTTCAATTCAGAATCATTTTATCCACTTTGATTAGGATACCTTTGATCGATAAATAAATATTAGTTTAAATGTATCTATATAATATCTTTTTGATTAGATAATAACTATTAACTTAATGTAGTCATCCCACCAAGCACTATCTGCATCTACCGTACCCAACACCAAGTTCCATACTAAGCTAGTGTTTTCAGTAACTAGTTTTTTGTGCCCTTTGTATTTATCCTTCAATGATTGCATCTTATTTTTATTTGCTTTTGGAAGATATTTTTGAGCACATATTTTATAGTATTTCCTTTGAATGTCTTCCCTTCCGTTTTTGGACAATGTTCCAATCACTTTATGCTTTCCATATGCATTTACCTTTTCCACCATCAAATCTATAAAGATGTCTTCCTTTTTTTTGTACCAACTAGCTAAGACTATGGGTGACGACTCATATGAAAGAGTAGCACTTTGAGTAACATCATCGAATGTTATCTATAAGAATTGTTATTGAATTTAGATAAGACATAGTAAAAAACAAGATTATCATAAGTTATCTTAGGATTCTCATAAGTTTCATAATTAAATCTAGTCAACAATGAGTCCCATGTATAGATTTTAGGAGTGAGCAAATGGTTAATTCAGTTTGAACTGATCAAAAATTTTGAAATCAAAATAACCAATCGAAAAACATAAACTAATCCTAACCAAATAAATTTAAAACCAAAACCAATCAAACTGATAATGTTTGGTTTGGTTGGTTTTATTTAGTTTATCTTAGATTAGTTTGTTCGTTTAGTTATAATCGTATTATAAGATTAAAGTAATTAACTGAGTCCACATGATGCAAATATTTTTAAAAACAAACCATCTTCGAAAAATATTAATATAAACTGAAAGAAAAATAATAATATTGTTAAAATATTCTAAATTATAGTTTTGTTTGAGTTAATTTTTTAACTTTAAAATAGCTTCATTTTAATATTTGGTTTAATTAGTTGGTTCAGTTTTCAAATATTAAAAATTAAAACCAACCAATAAACTAAAATAATTTGAAAACAAAAATCTAAACCAACCAACTAAGTAGGATACCAAACCAAACCGACCAAACTTAATTGGTTTGGTTGGTTTATATGGTTTAACAAACAAATGTTCACCCCTAATAGATTTTACAAATAAGAGTTGCCTATTTGAAAAAGAACAATAAAAAACTTAAGGCTAGACCATCAAGGTTTGTAGTCATAACAAAATATGACTATTCGATAAAAAACACTAAAAAACTAAAAGTAAATAACATCTCCTTATCTATGAAAAGAACCAAATATGCCTACATGTGTGCTCAAATTAACATCACAACAAAGTGTTATAAATCAATTTCAATGAAAACATGTGATGGACAAACAAGTTTAGTGCAGGTGGAATAGTGTGACGCCCCACGTCCGTTAATGTCACTCTTTAGCAGAATGCGTTAAGTTTCATGAAGCATTATAGGTAAACAGAAACATTACAAGACAGATATAAAATAACAGCGGAATCAAAACTTTATTAAATAGAAAACATCGTGGTCCCAAAACATGGTTACATCATAAGTCTAAAATACTGAAAACATAAAACTTCTGCCTTATACAAAATCATCATCAGAGTACAATAATACATAAAAAGAGCATAATCCCCAAAATATTGCCATAGTAGAGAAGATACGAAATCAATCAGTACATCTAAGCAGCTCCAAGCAGAAGGAAAGAAGAATCATGATCAAGCTTGAGTATTCTCACCCTGAGAACCTAGGGGGAGAAACGGAAGAGAAGAGGTGGAAATGAAATGGGTCAGACATAAAGTCTGGCGAGTCCAGTTACTTTTAGCATATAAATAAGCAAAAGCATCATGAAAGGCATATAAGTTGGAGAGAGATAACAGTGTCATAGGGCAGGTATAACAAGATAAACATGATAGAATATATTGCGCTTCTTTAATACTTTTCTCTGCACCAATACTAGTATAACAAGAGCAAGATGGTCCCCAATAAGTACAAGATGGTAGACATAAGTGTACTTCTAGTGAGAGAGGTTTTACCACATACAATAAAAGGTAGCCCAACTGAACTTACCGGTGTTACCCATAAGGATAATAACGGGCTCCTAAACAAGCGAGACTAGATGTTCCCTAATTACTACCTTAATCGATTGGCTCCCTAACTCTGTAGGTACCTTGTGCTGGCCACATAGTAGGATGTATCACTTCCTAAAATGGAAACCCGTTGTTAACAAGATGTGCAAAACCGTATCTATTGATGTCACAACATCTTATTTTCCTGAGAAAGCGGACCCATGCACACACATGACCCCGATGGAACGCGCCGTCAGACACCTTTCCCAAGTGACCTCTTATAATCAGCTTAGTAAGCGATCCTCGACTCCGGCCTAATTCGGATTACTCGTTTGATACCTATATGGGTTACTGACTGAAACGGATCCCACACACCAGATGATACAAGATTTCCCCTAGACTTGCATCCCCACTACTAGGATTTCAATAGGTTATGGCTACCAGTCTGACAAGATTGAATAACCCCACAGGTTAAGTTTGTGGGCTTATATATATAAATATTACCCACTGCCCTAAGATTTACTTAACCCTCCCACTGATTCAAGCAAGTTTACTTAACCTCTTCTCAAGTTAACATGTAGATGTAATCACTATGGATTCAAATAGGTTAAGTATTACAATTCCATTACAATTTATTCATTTATGGTTATAATGTGCTAGACCTCCTACATTAGGTCTACCACTTGTGGATGTTGAATATGTCGGTCGGGTCAGGGCAGACTTCTTCCACAAGTCGGACACCTCATGTCTTCACATGTTACGTGTTTATAAACTTAAACCCCTCACGTTATATTTACCGCTGGTGGATGCTGGATATGCCGGGCAGTTCCAGGCAGGCTTCTACCACAAGTGTAATCTAACCTCGTGTGTAAGTGCCATTACAGTTTCTAATTACTGTAAATCTAGGCATTTTCATTATTAACCAATTATCATGTTCATTTTGCCCCAATTCCTCATCCATTCTATAATACAAGTTATGCCACAAATTTAGATCAAGATCTAGATTATTCCCCCAAATCCTAAGTTTTGGCTCAAGGTACAAATTATGCCCAAAATTCCAAATCATGTTTTACAACAAGAATTATGCCAGATTAATCATTCCTAATCATTTCCAATTTCATGCATTCGCGTATTTCAGCAATAGGCCTAGGCTCAAAGGTAGCCTGGCGATAAAAACAAAAAGGGAAGAAGCTAAGGGAAAGAAGAGAACAAGAACAGGCATAATAAATAAAAATGTCAAAAGATGACATAATTAGGCAAACTAGCATAATAGGCATAAGGTGACATGATCAGGCAAACTAACAGAATAGGGATATCATGAATAGACGTATGAGATCTAAACAGTAAGTTAGATACACAAGTAATGGTAGATCTGATATGATTCAAATAGTTACAAGCTTAGATCCCATTCATAGACATGTCAGGACAACTTTTAAGTATTTACATTTAAAAATAACATAGACTCACTCTGATTGGATCTTAAAGAAAAGAGAATTAAATGCAGATGTTGTAGCATAGATCTCTAAATATGAATAACTTGCTTGTTGAAGAAGAAGTAGGCTAGATCAAACTATGTTGGGGCAGCACCTTGTTGTCGCCATTGATTTTGGTGAATAAAAAATGGGACTATGGTCTTATTTATAGCCTAAGGTCAACGATTCTGGTTAGAAAACAAGTCTACATACGTAGGAATGAATCTGGTTCGGATCTGGGGGTGTTGACATGGGTGTCGGCACCCCAATTGTGGTGTCGACCCATGGGTTAACACCCCTTGGGTGGGGTCGACCCCTAACACTCTGAACTCCCTCCCAAACCAACGTCTTCTGATTTCGAATTATTTTGAATGTTTTGAGTTGTTTTGTATATATATATTTCTCTTGTGTGTATACAAACTTCAACCCTTAATATCTTCTTCATACGATGTCCGATTTTATGCAAACTTGGGGTCTATCTTAAGCAGAATTCCGAGACGAACGCAATGGCGCTGTCCATTTTACTTAATTCCCAATATTTAATTAAGAATTCCTTAATTTATCTTTATAGTGTTCTTTAGGATTACGAAGTGTTACATTCTCCCCTACTTAAAGGATTTCGTCCCCGAAATCTCCCAGTTAAGAAGAATGTATATCCTAACATCCATCATCCATCTACTCATCCACCAGTCACATGCATCCATTGTCCTTAAAAGATTTCTAATGCTTATATGAACATATGTAAAGGTGTGTGTATATGTCCCTATACTAATGCGAAAGATCAGGCGGTCTACTGATTCTATTGACCTCCTTAATGCAATTTATTTTAGTGCCATGAATCCAACATGTACGCAAATAATCCTATTGTAACATGTAAGTTCTATATGTGTGCGCAATCATTCATCAAAATGCAACACCCATACGATGATACACCCATTGTCATCCTTAAAAGAAGAAAAATGCTCACACATATGTAGTATGAGAGTTATTGAGCCGATCTAGTGCCTAATGTGTGTGTATATGCATCTAAGAGCAACCACTTGCATTCATCAAACATAACATGTCCCAAACACATGTTTACATCCGTGGAATTTCCACCTAAAGGTCAAAAATTTGATCGATAGGATATACTTAAATGATAGAAACAAGCATGAATAAAAGCTTTGGAAAAAGAAGTTAAGAACATACCCTTGAAAAGAAAAGGGTACGAAGCGTGAATCTTGTCTTCAGTCTCCCAAGTTGCTTCCTTCTGGCCATCTCCCCATTGAACTTTCGTCAACATGGCCTCTCGGTTGCGTAGCTTCTTGACTTTGATCCAAGAATATGGGTAGGAACTCGACTAACTGTCGCCTTTTGTTCCACCTCTACTTCCTCAAGCATACTTGGCTCAACTACTTCCGCGGTATCATGCAAGCACTTCCGTAAATGAGAAACATGGAAAACATCATGAACGCTGGACAATCTCTCTGGCAGCTTTACTCTATAGGCTATTTGGCTAATCCTTTCTGTATGGGAAACGACCCTACAAACCTTGGTGCTAATTTCCCTACAGATCCAAATGAACTACATTCCTCAGTGGTGATACCTTGATGAAAACCATATCTCCTACCTCGAACTCAATGTCAGTCCTTCTACTGTCTACGTAGGACTTCTGCCTGTTCTGAGCTGTCTTCATGCGTCTACGGATAAGGTCAAACTTTTTTGAAGTTTCTCTAATCATCTCAGGTCCAAGTAGAAGTCTTCTGTAAACTCCCACCAACAAGTCGGTGATCTACAGGGTCGCCTATACAATGCTTTGAAGGGTGCCATGCCAATACTCGCCTAATAACTATTGTTGTAGGCGAACTCTACCAAAGGAAGATGCTCTTCCTAAGTCACTCCGAAGTCTAGGATACAAAGCCTCAAAAGATCCTCAAGAACTCTATTTACCCTCCCCTTCTGTCCATCGGTCTATGGGTGATAGGCGGTACTCAAGCACAACTGTGTACCTAATGCTTCTTGCAAGCTCCTCCAAAATTCACTGGTGAAAATGGGGTCATGATCACTCACAGTACTGGAAGGTTCTTCATGTAGATGGACTATCTCACGAAGATAAACTGCTGCCAACCATGCTGCTGTCCTCTTACTCTTAACAAGAATGAAATGAACGTTCTTAGTAAGTCTGTCCACTATAACCAAAATACTGGTATTGCCCTTTCTCGATCTAGGCAAACCATCAATGAAATCCATCGAGATGCTCTCCTACTTCCACTGTGGGACTTCCAAAGTATGAAGTAAACCACCAGGCTTCCTTTGCTCAGCTTTGACTTGCTGGCAAACCAAACATCTAGAAACAAACTCTGCTACATCTTTCTTCATCCTAGACCAAAATAAAACCCTCTTCATATCTCTATACATCTTATCACTGTCTGGATGAATAGTCATCTTAGAATGATGGGCTTCCTCAAGGACCGTCTTCAATAAACTCCCTACTTGGGGAACACAAAGCCTTCCATCTCGTCGCAACCACCCTTTATCATCTGTGGAATATCTACTGAGGTGACTAGAAGTCTCCCCTCTACTGAGCCTATCCAAGATATCTGCTAGTTGTGGGTCCTCTCGTTGTGAAGTTCCTATCTGATCCAACAAAGTAGGTCGCACTTCTAATAATGCCAATAAACCAGGTATAAACTCGATGGAGGGTCTAAAGTCAAAAGTCGATATAAACTCCAAGCTTTTCCTCTCCATAAACAGAGGACTCAAAGTCATCCTCTGCCTACTCAATGCGTCTGCCACCATAATACCCTTGTCAGGGGTATACACAATCTCAAAATAATTGGATGCTAGAAACTCCATCCATCTTTGTTGCCTTAAATTAAGATCCTTCTGCAAGAACAAGTATGTGAGAGATTTATGATCGGTGTAAAACTCGAACTTCTCTCCTAGTAGATAATGGCACCAAGTCTTAATAGCAAATACTATGGCAGCTAACACTAAGTCATGGGTAGGGTAGTTCTTCTCATGGACTCTTAGTTATCTACATCCATAACATACTAGCCTTCCCTCTTGCATCAGAACTGCACCAAGCCCTGTACCACATGCATCAGTGTATACTGTGAACACCTGGTTCCCGTCAAGCAAGGTCAATACTAGGGTTGTTATCAGAGCCCTTTTCGATCACTGAAAAGCATCACCACAATCTATATCCCAAAAAAGTCAGATTCTTCTTTGTCAGTCAGGTGAGTGGGGCTGATATCTTCGCGAAGTCCTTAATGAACTTACTATAATAACCTGCCAACCCAAGAAAACTTCTCATCTCCGTTGCATTCTTTGGATCAGCCAATCTTGAACTGCAACTACCTTCGCGGGATCCACTTCTATCCCATCTTTAGAGACCACATGCCCTAGAAATCTCACTACTTTTTTTAGAAAATGACATTTGGAGAATTTTGCGTTAAGTTGGTGCGCACGGAGAGTTTTCAAAACCTCCCTCAAATGTCGGGCATGCTCTTCCTCGCTCTTTGAGAAGATCAAAATGTCATCAACAAAGACCACAATGAACTTAATTAGAAACTCGCAAAATGCCCTACTCATTAGATCAACAAAATAGGCGGGTGCATTCGTCAACCCAAAAGGCATAATGAGCCATTCGAAGAAACCATCTGGAGTTCTAAAAGCGGTCTTGTCTATACTGTCCTCAGCCACCCTCAATTGATGAAACCCCATGGCCAACTCTAATTGAGAGAAAACAGATGCACCAACAAGCTGGTCAAACAGATCATCTATCCTCGGAAGTGGGTAACTATTCTTCTTAGTGAGTTTATTCAACTCTCTATAATCCATACATAAGCGAAGCGAACCATCCGCCTTAGTTGCGAGTACTACCAGAGCACCCCATTCAGATATGCTTCACCTAATAAACCCTTTCTAAAGTAGCTCCCCTACTTGCTTGGTGAGCTCCCTTCTTTCTCTTGGAGCCATATGGTGCACAGACAATGCAACTGGCTTTACATTTTCCACCACGTATATACGGAAATCAATCTCGTGCCTCGGAGGTAAACCCCGAACCACCTCAAAAAACATCAGGATACTCAAAGGCTACTGGTATAGATCATAAATTATCGATAGATGCATGAAGCGACTCAAGGAAAACAAGTAAGACAGGCCCTTTAGGGTCATAAGAAATCCAAGGGTCCTTCAATAGCAAGTCAAAAGTCTAACGATCCTCCTATCACAATCCATAATGGCACCATACATGGCTAGCCAATCCATCCCTAGAATCAAACCATAGCCCATGAAACCAAGCACATATGTGTCGCACTCAAACTCGATGCCCAACACAGATATTTTCAAAACCCGATAAATCATAGACATTTGAGCCGTACCCCCAATGGGGTTTGAAACAACAACGGCATCCAAAACCATACTAGTACTAAGGTGTAGAGACTCAACCACAAAATCAGATATAAAGGAATGTGAAGCGCCAGAATAAAAAAGAGTTCTAATATGATGATTGGAAAGAGAAATCAAACCGCCAACGGAAATTTCCTGCCTCTATCCGGCACACCTGCCACGGGAGCATGCACTTGCCCTCTAGAAGATGCTGCCTTTTGGTCTTGTCCTTGCTTCTTCGGGCACTCCCTACTCTCCACAGTGGAAACAAGCATTCTTCTTTCTTTTGCAGTCCTTGATCTAGTGACCCTCGTGTCTGCAATTATGACACTTCCTCTTGTCTCGAGCTTTACCACTCTTTCTGCGCTTCTTTTCTTGATGTTGTTCTTTTTTGGGCCACACTTTCTTATTTTGTGTTTCCTCAACCTTATCTTCTTTCTTTTCACCGTTATCTTCCTCATGCATCAATGTCATATCAACGAGTTTCTCAAAAGTTTCCCCCATTGGAATATGAGACATAGAGGGGTTCATTCAATCCCCTAGCAAACCTGAACGCTTTCTTGTGCGGGGTTTTTCACTAGCCCCAAACCTCGCCAATTGGTTAAACTTATTAACATACTTCTTCGTAAACATGGCTCCTTGCTTAAGTGATAAAAACCTTGCATGCCTTGGTCGACTTGAGAAAGAAACTTCATTTCGAATCTCTATCGGAAATCATCCCAAGTCTTCACTGATCGTCCTGCTTGCATCACTTCCCACCAGAACGAAGCCTCATCTTCAGCTGCCAACGGCTATCTGAATCTTCCTACGATCGTCAACTTCAAAAATTTCAAACAAATCCTCCATCTCTTTAAGGCACTTCCTTGCTTGTAAAAAAGTCTCAGTTCCTCGGAATGGCTTCCCGCACATAGCACATAAATCCTTGCATATGGCAGGAACCGTGGCCTCGAGATACTTACGGAACCATCCTGGTATCGTAACGCCCTCAGGAATATTAGGTTCCCCAAACATGTTGAAAAGAAAAGGAAAAGGGGGTTCAAACAGAGAATCAAAAGATATTTCATATGGCTTTGGGGAATATGTTTTTCAAAACAGACTTTTCTTTTGAAAATGGTTTCTTTTAAAACCTTTTTTGAAAACAATTTTCAAAATCTTTTATCTGATCTGGTAACTTTCAGCTTTGATACCTAGTGTGACACCCTCATGTCCGTTAATGTCACTCTTTAGCAGAATGCATATAGTTTCGTGAAGCGTTATAGGTAAACAGAAACATTACAAGACAGATATAAAATAACAGCGGAATTAAAACTTTATTTAATAGAAAACATCGTGGTCCCAAAACATGGTTACATCATAAGTTTGAAATACTGAAAACATAAAACTTCTGCCTTGTACAAAATCAACATCAGAGTACTATAATACATAAAATGAGCATAATCCCCAAAATATAGCCATAGTAGAGAAGAGAAGATACGAAATCAAGCAGTACATCTAAGCAGCTCCAAGTAGAAGGAAAGAAGAATCCTGATCAATCTTGAGTATTCCCACCCTGAGAACCTGGGGAGAGAAACAGAAGAGAAAGAAGAGGAAACAAAATGGGTCAGACATAAAGTCTGGCGAGTCCAGTAACTTTTAGCATATAAATAAGTAAAAGCATTATGACAGGCATATAAGTTGGAGAGAGAGATAACAGTGTCATAGGGCAGGTATAACAAGATAAACAAGATAAACATGATAGAATATATTGCGTTTCTTTAATACTTTTCTCTACAACAATACTAGTATAACAAGAACAAGATGATCCACAACGAGTACAAGATGGTAGACTTAGGCGTACTTCTAGTTAGAGGTTTTACCCCCATACAATAACAGGTAGCCCAACTGAACTTACCGGTGTTACCCCTAAGGATAATAATGGGCTCCTAAACAAGCGGGACTAGATGTTCCCTAATTACTACCCCAGTCGATCTGCTCCCTAACTCCGTAGACACCCTGTGCTGGCCCCATAGTAGGATGTATCACTTCCTAAAGTGGCAACCCTTTGTTAACAAGATGCGCACAACCAAATCTACTAATGTCACAACGTCTTATTTTCCCGAGCAAGCGGACCCATGCACGCACATGACCCCAATGGAATGCGTCATCAGACACCTTTTCCCAAATGACCTCTTATAATCAGCTCAGTAAGCGTGCCCCGACTCTGACCTAGTTCGGAGTACTCGTTTGATACCAAAAAGGTTACTGACTGAAATGGATCCCACACACCAAATGATACAAGCTTTCCCCTAGACTTGCATCCTCACTACTAAGATCTCAACAGGTTATGCCTACAAGTCTGCCAAGATTGCATAACCCCACAGGTTAAGTTTGTGGGCCTATATATAAATATTACCCACTGCCCAAGATTTACTTACTCCTCCCACTGATTCAAGCAAGTTTACTTAACCCTTCTAAGGTTAACATGTCCATGTAATCCCTATGGATTCAAGCAAGTTTAGTATTACAAGTTCATTACCATTTATTCATTTATGGTTATAATGCACTAGACCTCCCACATTTAGTCTACCACCTATGGATGTTGGATATGTTGGTCAGGTCCGGGCAGACTTCTTCCACAAATCGGACTTAACCTCATGTCTTAGCACGGTACATGTTTATCCACATAGACCCCTCACATTAGATTTACCACTTGTGGACGTTGGATATTCCGGGCGGTTCCGGGTAGGCTTCTACCACAAGTGTAATCTAACCTCGTGTCTAAGCGATGTTATAGTTTTAATTACTGTAAATCTAGGCATTTTCATTATTAACCAATTATCATGTTCATTATGCCCTAATCCCCGTCCGTTCTACAATACAAGTCATGCCCAAAATTTAGATCAAGATCTAGATTATGCCCCTAAATCCTAAGTTTTTGCTCAAGGTACAAATTATGCCCAAAATTCCCAATCATTTTTACAACAAGAATTATGCCCCAAATTAATCATTCCCAATTTCGCGCATTCGCATATTTCAGCGATAGGCATAGGCTCGAAGGTAGCCTAGTTATAAAAACAAAAAGGGAAGAAGGGAGAGAAGATAACAAAAACAGGCATAGCAAATAAAAATGGCATAAGATGACATAATTAGGCAAACTAGCATAATAGGCATAAGGTGACATGATTAGGAAAATTAGCATGATAGGCATAAGGTGACATAATTAGGCAAACTAACAGAATAGGGATATCATGAATAGACATATGAGATCTAAACAGTAAGTTAGATACACAAGTAATGGTAGATCTGATATGATTCAAATAGTCACAGGCTTAGATCCAATTCGTAGACATGTCAAGATAACTTTTAAGTGTTTACATCTAAAAATAACATAGACTCACTGTGATTGGATCTTAAAGAATAGAGAATTAATCAAACATGTTGTAGCACAGATCTCTGAATATGAATAACTTTCTTGTTGAAGAAGACGCAGGCTAGATCAAAATATGTTGGGGGCAGCACCTCATTGTCGCCATTGATTTAGGTGAATAAAACAATGGGACTAAGGTCTTATTTATAGCCTAGGGTCAACGAATCTGGTCAGAAAACAAGTCTACAATGCAGGAATGAATCTGGTTCGGATCTAGGGGTGTCGACACCCCTTTTGTGGTGTCGACCCATGGGTCGACACCCCTTGGATGGGCTCGACCCCTAACGTTCCGAACTCCCGCCCAAGCCCGCGTCTTCTGATTATGAATTATTTTGAATGTTTTGAGTTGTTTTGTATATATTTAATTCTCTTGTGTGTATACAAACTTTAACCCTTAATATCTTCTTCATACGATGTCTATTTTATGCAAACTTTGGGTTTATCTTAAGCAGAACTCCGAGAAATACGCAATGGCACAGTCTGTTTTACTTAATTCCCAATATTTAATTAAGTATTTCTTAGTTTATCTTTATAGTGTTCTTTAAAATTACAGGGTGTTAAAAATATTAATCGAAAACCATACATATGTGTTGAGACAAGTCCCACACTGGGGAATTTATAAAATAAATCTAGTATAAACATTAAGAGTTCACCCTTCACATCCCAATTGGTTTTGTGATAACTTGGGGTTCTCTATCTAGGTATTTGAGCAAGGAATAGTTCATGTGCACAAGGCACACTTGCCTACATCACTCTTAAGATCCACGTGTTAGATCGCCACACGTGCGGGGACGTGTTGAGACAAGTCCCACACCGGGGAATTTATAAAATAAATCTAGTATAAAAATTAAGAGTCTACCCTTCACATTGCAAATTGGTTTGTGATAACTATTGGGGTTCTCTATCTAATATTTATACTAGATTTATTTTATAAATTCCCCGGTGCAGGACTTGTCTCAACACGGCTCTGCATGTGTGGCAATCTCACACAAGGATCTTAGGAGTGACGTGGGCAAGTATGGGTTGTGCACACGAATTATTCCTTCTTCGGATACCAAAATAAAGAACCCCAAGTTACCACAAAACCAATTGGCAATGTAAAGGGTGGACTCTTAATTTTTGTACTGGATTTATTTTATAAATTCCTGGGTGTGGGACTTGTCTCAATAGTTAATTACACTAACTTTGAATAGATTGAAAGTATATTAATTAAATTATGTTGCATCTGTAATTATTCACACTTTAAACTTGTTTTTTTTGCATGATTTGTCACTATCAACCTTTAAAAGCTAAATGTATTAAATTATTGTAAACCATACATTCTGTTAACACCTTGATCACCAAAATCAATCTTCCAACTTTATGTTCTAGGGAATTGATGTGCACTGCTATCATCGTTCCTCTAAATGACAAGCCTTGATAGCCTGAATTGTTCATCCTATTCGTACCCGAATTAGGCATGCGATGTCTATGTATGGTTTGTGTGTTTTACCCTAATATTTGGCATTGGAAAGTTTCATTTAATTCACTTGTACTTATTTCTATGCTTTCAATATTAAATAAATCTAACTCGATCATAGGTGAAAAGAATTTGTCCAAACAATCAACATGCAATAAGGAAACTTAAGGAGTATGAAAAGGTTGTTCAAAAGATCTATTTGAAGAAGCAATTGCTTCTTCAAACTTTGAGATATGCTCTGTTGTCGATTATATTGATTATCACTATATAGGTATCATATACTATTGCGCACACAAGTGATTTTCATTGCCTTGGGTATTTTTGTGGGTGTAATATGCTAAGATGTGTGAGTCTATGAGCGTACTCATGCGAGCATCAACATATGATAGGGTGAATGTATGTATATGAGTGGGAGAGAAAGAGTGCATATAAGTCTTTAGTATAAAATGAAAGAAAAATGTATTAATAATCGACTAGTGTATACATATCGTATATCAGGGCTCGCCCACCTCACTCAATTTGTTCTCTGTACCCAATAGTTTTCAGTTTATTTTGTAAACAATCTACAAAAAGTTACTTCCTTTAGGTAGTGGGAAGCAAAATAAAGATCTTCGTTGTTTTTGAATTTGTAATAGGAGGAGGAGAACTCTTTGTCAAAATTGTAAGAAGTTGAACATTTAGCTGTTACTCCTGCTGGGGCTGGAAACTATAATATATGAGGCATAAAATAAGTGGAATAATAGGATCTTTGAGTAGAAGCCGAAAACCTTACTAAATTCCTAGTTAATATAGATAATTAAATATGAGTAAGTTCTTAGCTGATGATCATTCTTTCTATCTTTTACAAATTGAGAAATTGGTTGATTTTATCGTGTGGAAGCCCTCATTTTTTGGTGCAAAACTTGAAATTGTGATTAAAGGTTGTGTTACTGCAGGGGCCAACATGGGTGACCCAAATGCTTGTATATCTATGTAATGGCCCGCAAATCCGTACCCTTAGAGTTGACTAAATACACCTCACGTCCAACCCAAATAGCATAGAAATATGAATCATTACGGTTAAAGAAGAAAAAGCCAGAAGAAGAACAAAAATAACAACAGAGAATCTCACATCGCAGTGGAACAAAATATAATATATACATATCATAGCTTTTAAATACAGAATTTTGTGCCATATATACAGACCATCATCATAATACTATACAATTTATCACTGCAGAAATGAACAGTAGATATCTAGTGCTGAAGCCTCCTACTTCAAGCTCCTTTAAGGGTATCTATAAACACCTGAACTGATTAACTGTCCGTACAAATTTGGGCACCCAAGAGTTTAGGGTAAAACAAAACAAATAAATTTTGGGTCAGTCGTGGGACTAGTGTGAGTAAACTCTAACAAATTGATTTATTTTGAAAATCCTTTTCTAAAAAAAAAGATAATCGTAAGACCGATCCACACATAAACGTGGATAGTTTTTATCTTAGAAAACAAAAAACATTCTTTATATCAACAAAATTTCGATATTATAATAGTTTTTAATCAGATCAATAGCAATCCAACAGAACGCTTGCGTCTCACGCTGCACATACATAGTATATAATCAAAACCCCAGGCGCTTATTAGGTAATGGATTTTCAACTATGATAGGGTATGGAACCACCTTCCGATAGTGTATCTCTACAGATGAATACACTCGGTTCGACAAGAACATCTTGCAACCCGACCACACATGACCGACCACTCATTTCCCTTGTGTGTACTAAATGTATTATCACCAACGGTTCGGAAACCATTTCTGAATGCATACATCAGCGATATAATAAGAAGCAAGTAAATTTTCTCTAGATCAGGTGATAAAACACCCTAATCAGTGCGACCCACATTGCCAAGTTGCCTCCCCGTTTTTTGTCATCTTTCCGGTTATGAGGTCTGAGGCTACGATTACCTTTTTGACATCACATTCAAAATTTGAATGCCACATTGTCAGATGCATCAGTTACTAGTTGATTTGCACAAATACACTTTGTGTTAAGGTAAAAGAAGTTACCTTCTCCGCCACCATACTCGGTATATTTGTAAAAACCAGCGTACATAATCAATGGAAGTACTTTTTCCGACATTCGTCCATACATGATCATTCTGGGACAGAATGAAACCGAATGCACTATCTCCATTAATTCATCTTAGGCACTTTCTACCTAGGATTAACAGAAAATGCCCATGCACTTTACTCTGTCTTCGATTATCATCAAAATAATTTGATTCACAATGCTTATTCCAATACAGAGTGGTTTCGGATAATAAATCCAACCGGTCTCCCCATATTGAAGACGATAACATTTAATTGGCTAGAATTTCGATAGTCGGTTACTTAAACTATCGAAGAAACAAACATTCATCCAAATACCATATTTCCAAAAGGAAATGCTATAGATTTGCTCAAACAATCACTCAGCCCTTTTTAATTAATATTTCATTAATTAAATTCTTCCTAATATTCATTATCAAATCTCCTTACCGAGATATTTTCAAACTGCTTGGATTCTCACTATACTTGGAAAACATTTCCATATTTCACAAGATACTTTATTTTCTATAGTTAGAAAATATTTATTATTATTGTTGAACAACAATTCATTCGCTTATCTCTTTCACGGAACCGTTTATTTTCTACAGTTGAAAATATTTTATTCCAAACTCAATTATAAAATATTGGTTTCAAACCAATAAGAGTCCATTTCGTTTTGTTAACCAATTTGGTTTCTAATTCCATATGCAATCAACACACCGATCTTTAGTTAACAAATTTCTCAAAAAAAATCTAATTCATTAAATTTTCAAAAAAATTCGCCAGTGTATCCTTTGCGGGTTCAATCGGTACAACTACAAATCGCCTTTCTAAGCCCTTTTCATAAAAAGGAAATTTAAAAGCCAAGCAGCATGCCTAATAGGCTCAAAAAATCTCGTACTAAATTAAATATGTACCTTTTTTAGCATTCAATTAATTTTCTTTATTCACTTCATTACATACCTGTTAACGTATATTCATCCATTCAAATCTATTCCGAGTCAATTCAACCCTTTTTTAAATTTAATCACTTTACAATTGCTAATTAATTTTCTAATTAGCTCTTTTGCTTAATCCACATTTAGTTTAAACATATCATTTTAAAATGTATTTTAATTCGCTTATACACAAATCGAACTCAAATTCCATGTTCGATTCAGTTTTGCATAGTCAATTCCCAATTTTTGTCACAAATCCAATTAACTCAACCAAAGTCAAATTCGTTCCAAAAATCCATTAACTAATTACTTTTCTAATTAGTTTTGTTCAATAATTACAATTTTATTTTGTTTCAAAAATCAATTCATATACCCCACTTGACTACATATTTATTTTATAACTTAAGTCTTGATATTACTAATGGAAATTTAAGTTTTATTCGCTCAAAATCTTTTTATTTTATTAAATAAATCGCTATGGTTTATAAACGATTGTACCGCTATTTTTTTGGAAATTTGATTTTTGACATAACTCAAAATCTGTAAGACAAAATCCAGATTTTCCTCTTCTATTACAAAATTATCATTCAATAGATTCATACGATTCTTGTTTCGAAGAATTCCGACTTATATTGAGTTATACATACTCAATTGAAATTCAAAACGTAAAATTAGGAACTACTGCACCACGGCGAGCTCGTTTCAAATAAATTTAAATGTTTAAACTTCATTTATCAAATCAATTTCAACCCCATTCATATACATTTTAATATAAATTAAGCCATTTTTCCAAATCCAACTTAATATTTCTGATTATCCTAAATCATCGATTATTTCATACAAAATTCATCGCCTGGTGATAAATTTATTTACAAGTCAATTTTCTACATCAAATTCTAATTCCCTTGGAAATAAATTATTTTATAAAATTTGACATAATCAAATTCCAATTATAAATCCCTTGGATTACCTCAATTTAGTTTATATTCTGAATTCCTGAATAAAATCTATCGTTCCCTTTCGAAATAATTTCCTATTCCTTTTTATTCTAATAGCTTACATTTATAGAAATTATTTTTCTTACAAAATCCTATTATAAGTTCAAATCCTTTCCAAGGCCCAACATTACTTAAAATATGGTTTATAATCCCATATCTACTTCAATCTATTTATAAGATATTGGTCAAAAACCATTATAATTCTACTCGTACTATTTCATTATATATTTATTTTACTTCTTCATAACTTCTTCTTCTAAATAATTCCATTTTAAGAAAATATTTTATTATTATAAAACATATATAAATAAATATAGAATCTAATTCATATTTTAAAATATTGTAAATGCTAACTTATTTTAAAAATATAGTTTCAACTATTCAAAATTCATTTCTGAAAATAAATTATTTTTATAAAATCCAACATATTCGGATTCCAATTATAAATCCCTATGGATTTATTTCAATTTCATTCAGATTCCGAACATCATAATAAGTCTCATCCTTCCCTTTGCGAAACGATTTCCAATTTCCCTTTTTAAATTCACATTTGAATTTAAATTCTTAAATTATCCAATGATAATTATTTCACTTTATTTATAAACACAATTTATAAATTTACCTACTTGTTTTAAAAAAAACAAGCTTATTTTTCCTAGCCCATCTGAAATTCAATTTTTATCTTTCGAAAATAAATTTCCTATAAAATCATCAAAAATCCCCTCTTATGATATTTTAAATATCAATCTTTATGGCCTGTGTTATTCAAACATCCAAACACAGCAAAACCAATCACAGGATATTTAACACACCATATATCACAATATATATGAAAACAAACAGTAATAATTTTTAAAAATCCAGTTGGATCCCTCCAACCTGTTTTCATGCGTCCATGGATATTAGACAACATTAATAATACCAACTGCGCACAAGGCGGGATATCGCGGTATAGAAGGCCATCTGTTATTATGCGGGGAGAATTCGCTAAAATGTGTGGGAATATCCAACTGCCAACCTTAAATATAACTAATATAATCATAGCCACAATTGATAAATAACTTATCAATGCATCCAAACGACCACCAATTATTTTAACTATTAAACAAATAAATTTTAAATCTAAAATTCTAAGTGAGATTTACTCATCGTGATTTCCATTGCAGCTCGCTCCAATTTTCAATTAAATTGAATGACGTTCAGTTTAATTTAAAATTCATCACAAACCCGAAAAATCCCAAACCAATTCCAAGTTGTAGCTCATGTCCTTACGAGCCCAACGAAATTGACATTATTCGAATCTTAATCCTTAATTAATCCATAATGGCTCTCCTTCCCCGCTCACGACACTTAAACTACCATTTTCTACGAAAATTCAAATCCAAAGCCAATGTTTTCCCTAACCCTTGACCCCTTTGATACTTGATGAAAATGAAGACCAAATACGTCGCCCAACTCCTTGTCAAAATCCCCTCCACCCTGACACTGTCGCGACTAGCCAGCTCACACCAATACTAACGCAACATCCAGCTTCGTTCGCATTACCTACAGTGTAGTGCGATTTTTTTTTGCATGAAACCACTTCAAATTTTGCTAACTCTCTTCTCTTCAAGCCACGAACCCATATACAAAATCATAATCGTATACATAACCCAAAAATCTCCCATTTCCGCAGCCCCAGGCGCTGCCCTATTTTCCAACCCAAAAAACATGATCGAGTTGTATAAAAATGGTTCCAGCGTAAAGTATTCGAGTATAGAAAACCCATTGAATCAAATGAATTTTGATTTGATTAAGAATTTTTTTAATTATTGAAGAAAAAATTGAGGAAGCTTTGTTTTTTCATCACTTTGAATGAGAACGAGAATAAAAGGAGACAAGACGGGTTTAAGAGTGTAATTAGGATTTTAATGTTAAAATATTCTCGCGAAACTTACGCCCGAAGTAACATGCTTAAACGACCACATACGAGCTCCAATCACAATGAAATTTGTAATCTCATAATATCTTCTTTTAATTTCTTTTAATTTGTAATCATCGAGTTCCGATATTGTTTATAAAACTTCTTTTAATTTCTCAACGTGAATCAATACACGTTTAGAGAGTGCACGATCACAAAAATATATCTAATTGACTTGAAATTGGAAATATTTGAATAATTTACCATTATAGATTTTAAAAAATTAATTTCGTTGAAATCCAAGGTCGTTTGAGAATTGGTTATTCTCAAGTTCCATATTAAATCGATAAATTATAATTGATTCCAAATAACAAACCTATTGATAATAAATTATTATTATCGTATATATTAAAACAGGATTTTATATTGATCTTATGAATCGTTTCGATTTAGTTTTAACTCCAAATTCAATTATTTGTCGTTTTTTGTACTATGATAAATCGATTCATTCGGAATTAAATCGTATTTTGTTTATTTAATCGATTGACACGATATAAAAAAAATTCATTTGTATTATACGCAACATATTTAAACAATATTAAATGTTTAAAATTAATCGACTAAAAATCTGGGTCGTTACATTCTTCCCTCTTAAAAGAATTTTGTTCCTGAAATTACCGAGGCAGGAAAAAGTGCTATAAACCCATTAAAATTTTCAAAATCCACTTATGTGGAATCTGACACGTCACATTCTACAACTCAAGTTTTATACAAAACTTTAAGTTTTGAGATAACAATCAACTCCTCATTTCTATGGTTCAGTTTGAAAATCATCTCTTGTAGCTTACAAAAATTTTCAAAAATCTTGAAAAAATTTCTAACTCCCTAAAGTTTTGGAAAATTTCAACAGAGTCTCCTCTAAAAGGATGAGCTTTCGCAATATACCAAAAGAGATCAAAAAAGTATACATCGACCCTCACTATCAGAATACAATTCATATAACCTAATTCAGTATTTTGCGTAGGCGTACCTTATATACGTGTTAATTAAGCGAATACGCTTAGCATATACGAAATTTACGCACCTAAAATCAAGTCAGGCAGCTCCATGTACCTGTACTTACTCAATTTAAACTCATCAGTTCATAATATAAAGTTTTAATGGCTTTCATTCATATTGCACACCATATATGCTTACATTCATTTAATCTGAATGATTTACAACCAATATATTCACATCTAGTTCATATTCATTCAAATTGGTTCAACATCAATTTATTCACTTTGTTTTCAACAAACGACAATCTCTTACGTAGTTTGTTGTTGTTTGGCTAATACATTAGCCACTTATATTTCTGGCCAAAATTTAAATCGATTCTAAGCCAATTTATCCATTTAACTTGCTTAAGGAACTTTAAATTCCAACATTCAAATTCCCGGGTTTTTATTTCAAATCCCTTAGAAATCATATAAATATATACATATATTTATAGCCATCTCAAATTCAAAACATTTTAATTTTTCCAAAATAACTTGTTTTTTGAAATAAATTTCCATTAGAATTTTTTTTACTATGGTAGAAATCCATCACTTAGAAACTCGAAAATGAACATTAATGATGATGCAACCATCACTAGATTTATTTTCCAACGACTGAAATAATTTTGTTGCTTCTAAAAATCCATCTAAAATAATTTTGATAAAAAAATCCTTCTAAACCAAAGCTATATTATTTGAATATACTTCAGAAAATATTTTTCCAAACTCCTGGGCTTTAAATACCAAATTCCGGTTTGAATCCAATTTTAGTTCATCTCTTTGTATATTTCAATCTTATACAAATTATATATGGTTATATATAACCATTTCAATTTTATAATCTCATTTGATTATAATAACAACCAACACATCCATATATTGTAATAATTACCAAAAAAATATTTCTTTTATATCAAACTAGAATTTTGGGTAAAATTATTCCGTTTTCCCACTTTAAAATAATATTGAGTTGAATTTCCCTATTCAAGTGTTCAGAAACTTCTATCGATGCCGTGGTATCCCCCGATTTGACCAGAATTCATAAGACACTCAACAGATAAGCCACAATATAAAACAACTTTTATATGAATCATCAAATACGCGCTCTCGTGTATACACACTCAACTCATTCTAGGGTACTACTGACCCTATTTCTAATGAGTAAACCCCACCAAAGCCTAGGTATTCGCTCATCCAAAACTCTGATACCAACTGTAATGGCCCGCAAATCCGTACCCTTTGACTTGACTAATTACACCATACGTCCAATCCAAATTGCATAGAAATACGAATCATTATGGGTAAAGAAGAAAAAGATAGAAGAATAATAGAAATAACAATACAAAATCTCACACCGCAGTAGAATAAAGTAATATATATATAACAGCTTTAAAATACATAAATTTGTACCATATATATATATATCATCATCAGAGTACAACACAACACATCACATCAGAGATAAATTGTAGATATCTAATGTTGAAGCCTCCTGCTCCAAGCTCCTCCGAGGGTATCTGTAACACCTAAACTACTTGATTACTCGTAGAAATGTGGGCACCCAAAAGTTTAGGGTAAAACGAAACAAATAAAACTTGGGTCAGTCATAGGACAGGTGTGAGTAAACTCTAATCACTTGATTTATTTTGAAATCCTTTCTAAAGAAAAGATAATCGTAATACCGATCCACACATAACATGGATGGTTTTATCGTATATAACCCAAAACATTCTTTGTATCAACATTATTATGATATTATAATAATGTATAATCAAATCAATAGCAATCTAGTGGAACGCTTTCATCTCACACTCCCCACATATAATATTTAATCAAACCCCGGATGGCTTATTAGGTAATGGATTTCCTACTATGATAAGGTATGGAACCACCTTCTGATAGTGTATCTCTAGAGAGGAATACACTGGGTTCAATAAGAATATCTTGCAACCCGTCCATAAATGACAGACCACTCATTTTGCTTAAGTATACCGAATGTATTATCCCCAATGGTTGTGATCAGCAACCGTTTGCGAAAGTACACAGAAGCGATAGAATAAGAAGCAAATAAATTTTCTCTAGACAAGGTGATAATGCACCCTAATGGGTGCGACCCACGTAGCTATGTTGCCTGCTCGATTTTTGTCATCTTTCTGGTTGATGAGCCTGAGGCTATGATTACGTTTTTGACAACACATTCAAAATTTGAACACCATATTGTCAAATCCATCAATTACTAATTGATTTGCATGAATATACTTTGGGAATTAAACTAAAATAAGTTACCTTTTCCGCCGCCATACTCGGTATATTTATAAAAACCAACATGTGTAATCATTGAGAATACTCTATTGTACATTCGTCCATACAAGTTCGTTCTGGGATTGAATGAAACGGAAGGCACTATCTCCATTAATCCGTCTTAGGAAAATTCTACCCAAGATTAAGAAAAAAAGCCCTTGCACTTCACACCATCTTCGATTATCTTCAAAATAATTTGATTCACAACACTAATGCCAATACAGAGTGGTTTCAGATGATAAATCCAACCGTCTCCCCATATTGACAACCATAATATTTAATTTGCCAAAATTTTGATATTCAGTTATTTAACTGTCGAAGAAACAAACATTCATCCAAATACCTTATTTCCAAAATAAAATACTATTGATTTGCATCAAACAATCACATTTCACTTTTTAATTAATATTTCATTAATTAAATTCTTCCCAATATTCATTATCAAATCTCCTTACTGAGGTATTTTCAATCTCACTTGGATTCTCATTATACTTGGAAAACATTTCCATATTTCACAAGATACTTTATTTTCTACACTTAGAAAATATTTATCATTATCGTTGGAAAATATTCCGTTCACTTATCTCTTTCCCAGAACCATTTATTTTCTACAGCTAGAAAATATTATATTCCAAACTCAACTGTAAAATATTGGTTTCAAACCAATAAGAGTTAATTTCATTTTATTAACCAATTTGGTTTCTAATTACATATTCAATCTGTAACAAACCGGAATTTTGACAATAAATACTTATTTAATTAGAATCTAAAAATGGAATTTTTGCGAATGATGGAATTTGACCATGAAACTTTAATCGATGCATTCGTCTTAAAATTCTGGTCAACTTTTGTAATGAACTGGGGATTTCGACCTATAAAATCGACATAAAAACCGTGTCAACTAATCAAGTATCAAACATACCAGATCATTTATATAAAGAAGTTAGTGGGTGGGAAATAGAAAGTTAGAATAGAAGAAGATCACAACATAACAGAATCATAGTAAACACGAATCTCACAGCGGAACGAATAGAATATATTATATAACATAACTTTTGAAATACAAACTTATAACTGTATATATATATACCATTTCAGAGTACAACATATAACATCACTGCGGAAATAAACAATAGCTATAAAATGCTGAAGCCTCCTACTCCAAACTCTTCCAAGTATATTTGAAAAATCCCGACTACTTGACTGCCTGAACAAATTTGGGCACCCAAGAGTTTAGGGTAAAACAAAACAAAATAAACTTTGGGTCAGTCACATGACTGGTGTGAGTAAATACCAACCATTTGGTTTTAACTTTTAAAAATCTTTTTCAAAAGAAAGGATAATCGTAAGACCAATCCACACATAAACAAGGATGGTTTTTACCTTACGATAAACCAAAATATTCTTTATATCAAAGCTCTTCTGGTATTACAATAGTGTCTAAATCAAGTAAATATCAATATAGCAGAACGCTTGCATCTTACGATCCACATACATAGTATACAGTCAAAACTGCGCGCTCTTATTGGATAATGGATTCCAACTGGCAAGGGATGGGACCACTTTTCGACAGTGTATCTCTAGAGAGGAATACACTGGGTACAATAAGAACATCTTGCAACCCAGGTTAAACATGACCGGTCACTTATTTTTCTTGAGTGTACCGAATGTATTACCACCAACGGTTGGGAACAGCATTTCCCAATAGGTAAAACATCGAAATAGATTAAAGAAGCAAATGGATTTTCTCTAGATCAGGTGAAAATACATCCTAATTGGGAGCTACCCACTTAGCCATGCGACCTACCCGATTTTATACCATTTCCCGATTGTGAGGCTAGAGGCCATAATGTATCTTTTTGACCCATCTTAGGTAATTTCTACCTAGGATTTGCCAGAACAGCTTTGCATAAACTTCGTATTCAATTATCTTCATCATATTTGATTCACAACTCTAATGCCCATACAGAGTGGTTTCTAGATAATAAATCTGATCTTGGTCTCTTCGTATTGACGATGGAAAAATGGTCAAACTTTAATAGTCGGTTAAATATCAAAGGAAAACATCCACAGACACAACGACTTATTTCCGAATGGAAATTTTATTGATCAATCATCAATCAACATTTTTCCCTTTAAATAAATTTACCATTAATTTATTCATTTCCCCATTTTTCGTTTCCATATATTCATTAATTCTTATTTTCTAAATTTAGAAAATATACATTATTAACATTGGAAAACATTTCCAATTCTTATTCACGCATCACTATCCTCCCATATCTATCAGTCTCTAACTATAAACTAGTACGAGAACAACTCCCTAAGTACTAAACCCGAAGGACGAAACCGACATCAGAACGATACTCAGGAAGCCATTCAACTTAACTAATCTCCTGTCAAATTCTAATTTCCTTAATTCCATTTCTTAACTTCTTATCAAATCATTGTTTATGAAACTTTCGGATTCAATTTACGATTCCACTTCTTTTATGAAAAACAACTGATTATAACGATAGCATTATAATCCCTACTTCTAAAATATCTAACTTCAAAATACAACTTTTATTCCTTAATTTGAATAAATAAACAAACAACTAATTTGTTAATAAATAAATAAATAAATCTTGATTTAAAAAGGGAAGTAAATAGTACTTTCCTACATTCAATACAGTCGAATTCTAATGCATAATTCTCTCTCAAATAATCTTTATTTGATAACTCTTCTTCGAATAATCGATATTCGATTAAAGTTCTGAACTTCAAAATAAATTACCGTTTTAGGTTAATTCAGTTTCTGTTTTCATTCTAAACACCTTTGAATTTATCACTTTCAATTCTTCAATTATTTCTTTTTATAATCGTTTTAATCTGCAAGACGTTTTCTTTTAAATAGTTATTCATTTTAAAACGTGAATATTATTCCTTTACAGAAACTGAACTTGTTTTATCAAATCAAAACCTGATTTCAATTTATAAATATTATTACAAGTTCAAATTCTTTTTATCGAGTTATTTATAAATCCATAACTAATCTATTTTTCCTGAAATTGAATCCACTATTTTATTTTAATGCAATTTCCTATCTCATTCAAATTTTTGTTTTAATTCGTATTTCAAAATCCAATTTCCCTCATAAATGTTTTTATTTGCAAAATATTTACTTCCACCCATTATTCACTTCATACATGAATAATATATTTTTTTATAAATGCAATCAATTTTATTTCGCATTTAAAACAATATCTCAAATACAAATTCTTTTTATACTTCTACTTGGATAATTCATATAAAATCTTATTTTAATTTCAAATCAACTATAATATCCTTTATAATTCCCTTTATAAATGTTAAGTTCACATTTCATAAAAATATCGTTGTTAAAACCGATTTTTACTTCCTAATTTAAATTTAGACTTATATATATTCAATTTATCCAGAAATAAATATTAAATTAATTCATAAATATCGCTTAAAAATTAATCTTCTCAATTTATCTGTTAAAACAGATTTTTATTTAAAATCTACTTTATATCAAACTTCTCGTAATTCCTTTTATAGCTCGCAAATTCCCTTTTTATAATTCTATTAATTTTCCAAATATTTCCTTTTATAAAATCCATTGATTTTATAAATTACTTAAATTCAATACTCACTCCAAAAATCCCTTTTTTTATATTCCAATATTACTTACGGTATTTAAAATACCAAATAAAAAGGCCAGTATCATCCAAACACATCATAATCAATCACAGATTATATATATATATCACATCATATATCTCAATATATGAAAAATAGCAACATAAATGTTGAGGAATCCAGTTGGATCCCTCCAACATGTTTTCCTGCATCCACAGATGTTAATCAACATAAATAACATGAATTTTATATCCACATAAAATATTTTGATAAACAGAATCAATATTTATTTAATGATTTATATATATAACTATATCTATATTTTCAACCAATTAATTAGCAATTCATCCAAACAACCATCACGCAGCAATCAATCATCATTTATAAATACTAAATTACATTTGTAAAGTTATAAACTAGACAGATTTAGTGAGTTTACTCACTATGGACGGTTATCGTTAAATAACGATAAACGTTCAATAGATCTGTTTTGGCATTTAAATCCGCCATAAATTGTGACGAGCTCCAAATCACTCCAAATCGGTTCCATTATGTAGCCTTCATCCATTCGATCCCAACGGATCTTATTTTATCTGTTTCTGATAATGTATGATGAAGTTATGAATTTTTATAGGTTCAATACATCATTAAGGAAAATATAAGTTAATTAATATTAAACTTGTTAACCCTTTTTTTGGCAAGGGCTGCAACGGGTCAGATCGAAGCCCAAACGTGCAAGCAGCCAAATTGTATAGATCGCGCTCTAGGAAACCCAGCAGAAGCTCGGTCCGAAACAGTCACACATCGGCTTGAGCCAATTCTCATCAGCTGACAACTCACTCCAGTAGAATCGTTCTCTAAGTCGACCGAATATCTAGCTCCCATACAAAGCGCATCGGCCGAGTATCTCGAACCATCATGGAAATATTCAACTAAGTTATTCCGATGATTATCCCGACTTTCAAGGCAGTAAAGGCGGGCAACCACATCCGGACAAAGCACTACTTTTGATATACCTCACCGTGGATGCCACGTAGGACACAACTTCCAAGGATACCATTTATGAACAGTGGAATCAGTCTTTCAGCTGCTTTTCCAACCAAAGAATGGACTCCACGCGTCCAAGCTTTCCCTAAAAGGCCGGGCCACATCACAACAACCCAAGTCGACATCTCTACCTATAAATACCTCAAAGCTCAAAAAGAAAGAAAAAAAAAGAAGAAAAAGAAAAACCTTTTGTGGACTTCTCCTGAGTCTCCAAAGGCTGAAGCGCTCTAAGCTTTCTCCTCTGAAAAAAACTTCTCATCTCTCAGTTTTCTTCAAACAGAAAAAGCATTGTACTTGTAATATAAAGCAGAAGTAATAGATATAAAGTGGACGTAGGCATCTCTTTTCCGAACCACTATAAAAATCCTGTGTGCTCCCCTTTTTCTTTACGTTTTCTGCATTTCATAATCATTATTCATGTGCTCTCCACGTGGTTGGGGGTTGATTGTCACTAGTGACCAACTTTTGATGTCAACAAAACTAATTCTTAATCCTTACTTAACCCCACTAATCACTCACTCGTTATCCATCTTTTATGCAGCCGTAACCTGTAGAATTCCCAATGCATCATAGTGGAAAGAATGTTCCTTAAATCTCCCTTCTATCTTTACTAAATTTCAAAGCAATAATACTGTACACCTCCTCATCGTCTCCTCGTTGATCTCGCCACTTCCCTACTCGAGTTTGAGATCCTTTACAATTCGTGTTGAACTGGTGCAGCCATAAATCGCGCGTTACCCATATCAGCCGCACTTCACCAGAAAGTGACTTCCAAATCCAGAATGATCTACGAATCCAAATATACTCTCGAAAACCCAAATCGATGCACTCTCTCTTCGAATTACTCAACCCTATTTTCTTGAACCCGCCGCATATATTTTCCAGCGAAATAAAAACAAATCGAACCCAACAAATTTTACACAGAATCAAAGCTCTTTCAACACTGAATCCATATATACATATATTTTGGTTTAAGAAATTTCATGTGAATTTATTTTAAATTTAAGAATTGGCGAATTTGTTTGGTGAAGGAAAATGGTGGCGGCGAGAGTTGATGACCACATAAAATTTGAGTTTAGGGTTTTGATAGGTTAATGGCATTTATAGAATAGGTATAATATTTTTTTAATTCGATTTTTATATTAACATATAGCTTACCGCTATTTGTATTCGTAGCTTAAAATCCGTATACTCACATGTGACATCCAATTGTAATGAAAATGGACGCACAACTATATTTTGACATTACGGACCCAAAGAAACTCGTTTCAACAAATTTTGAGTCCATTTGCTCACACAGTGTATTTTTAAAGTCAAATTATTGAATGTTTTCACCTTAAAATCACACATGGCCATAAACTGACTCCTAAAATCATGAAATTTGAAATTTAACAATAATTTAATATTCCAGATCCAACAAAATTAATTTCGTCAAAAACTGAGGTCGTTTGCGAAAATGGCTATTTTTAAGGCTCTAAATGAACCAATAAAATATCAATATATTTAAAACAATTTAATTTAAATAAAAATGAATTAATACTATCATATGTATACATAGAATATCATACAGCTTCAGAATAACATACTTGGATTTATAACTCGATATTTCAATATCCCAGTTAATCGATATTCAATTTATATAAAAAATACTTTTACAGTATAAATAAATCATTATATATTATTAACGAATTGCATAACGACTTTCTAAAAATTTGATTTGGAGATAACTCACAATCTAAAAGAAGAAATCTCGATTTTTCTCTTTCGTTAGAAAAATATCGTTCAACAGATTCAAAATTTCTTGTTTCACAGAAATCCGACTTAAAACGGATTTTATATATTCAATTGAAGTTCAAAACTCAATATTACGAACTACCACGATATTACAGGCTCGTTTTAAATTATATTGTAATTATAGGTTCAAATTTGTTATTATAAATAAATTCGTTATTATAATTCAATTCTAAAACTGAATTAAATCTTATAAATAATCCAGTTCACACAATATTGTGAATTCTACTATTTTCGACTATTTCGAAAACTTAAAATTTATTATTCCATTATTTATATTAACTAAATATTATTTAATTCAAGTCATTGTACATTACCAAATCAAAAAATAAATAAATTAATTAATTATTTAATCACTAAAAATCCAGGATGTTACAACTTTCATGTTTGGAGTTTCGCGAACGGAGTCCATATGAAAAGTTATGGACGAAATATAAAAAATGGACGGAATTAAATAAACAGAATAATTAATAAATATCTTCCCTTATTTGATCATCCCTCACTGGGTTAATTGGACAGAGGGCGGTCGACTGCTCCAAGGGACGGTGTCGACCACTCTACTCCAGCATAGCCCAGTGACGGCTAGGTTTTGAGGGGAAATTTCATTATATTTTAAAAAACAAACGGACGGATGTTATTTAAAATGAATCCAATGATGCAAGGCCATTTCCACTCCTATAAATAAAGAGGTAAGGCCTTATTCTTTTCCACACAAATCTGTGGGCAGCAGTGAAGCTCTGCCTTTTTCCTCCTTCTCTAAATCTAATTTCTAAAATAAAAATATATTCATACAAACAAATCAAATCCAATTCATATGAAATTGAGATGATTAACCAATCTAATGGAAAAGAATGAAATTGATGCTCAAAATCAGATTCTTCCCTCTCTCCCTATTTTCTTACATCTCCACACATATGGAATCTTCCTCTTTTCACATAAATTGTAGATTTATAAGAATTAGGGGATTGTAGGTCTAAAGAGTTCAAAAATTGGATTTGGAGGCTATAAGGTGAGTGGAAAATTTACTAATATGGTTATAATAATTTATCTATTTCGTTTGAATTAGATATATGTTTTTATGCCTATTCTCTATCATATCTGCTCATATAAGTATTGAAAATTTATTGACAATCATCAGATCTGATTAAAAGTACAGTTAAAACTTGAGAATTGTAAGTTCTAGTTATGTGCAACATAAATTGTAGGATTCTTAAACTTGTTCATACATATTCCTAGAGTTATATCATGAGATATATTTTAATTATGTTGAAAATGCATTATGGACATTGTATAGCACTATGGATCTGGAAATCAGTCTCATTAAACACTAATTAGAAGTAGTTACATTTCAGATCTTTAGTTCAATGTTGAATAATAAAATATGAGGATTTGGGTAAAAACATGAAATTGGTAAATTATGTGATTGTATTAATAAAAGAAATATTCCAGTTTGTATTCAAAATTGTTGGGTTTTGGTTTAATCATTGTAAACATGTGGTTTTCCTCCTTTGAATAAAAAGGCATTATTTTGAAATCACAAGAGATATGATAAAAAGGATTAAAAGGGGAAAGTAATGCAAATGTACGTAAAAATAGAAATACTGTAACGACCCGTATTTTTACGGTATTATAATTAATTTATTTAATTATATAAATAATTATTTAAAGATTTAAATGGTCGTTGAATTAAATAATAGTGAATATTTTATTAATATAATAAATAAATATATATTTAATTCTGAAATAGTCGAAAATAGTGAATTTACAATATAATGTGAACTGGACAATTTGTAATATATATAATCCAGTATAGATTTGAATTATATTAATGAATATATTATTTAAACGAAGTTTTAATTATATTATATTTAAAATCGAGCTCGAAATGGCGCGGCAGTTCGCTATTTGGCGATTTGAACTTCAACTGAATATATAGGGACCGTTTTAAATCGGATTTCTGTGAAATAAGAAACGTTCGGAGCTGATGGAGTATATCTTTCTAATGGAAGAGAAAAATCGGGATTTTATTATGTAGATTTTGAGGTATGTCCAAATCAAATTTTAGAAAAGTCGCTATGGAATTCCTTTATAATTTATATCGATTTATTTATATTTTAAAATGGATTTTTAAATATAAATCGAATATCGATGTAACACTGGATTTGAAATATCGAGTTATAAATCCCATTGGAACTGTATGATATTCTAATGTGGATATATACGATAATATTTATTTTTAAATATTATATTTAATTATTTTTAAATATATTTATATATTTAAATGGGTTATTTAGAGTTTTAAAAATAGCCAGTCTTGCAAACTACCTTCGTTTTCGATGAAACTAATTTTGTTGGATCCGCAATACTAAATTATTGCTAGATTTCAATTTTCGTGATTTTTGAAGTCAATATGTGGCCGTGGGGGATTTTAATGTGAAAAATAGTCGATAATTTGACCTTTAAAAATACGCTGTGTGAGCAAACGGAGTCGGAATTCGATGAAACTAGTTTTGTTGGGTCTGTACTGTCGAACTGTAGCTGATGCCAATTTTCATGATTTTTGGGTATCATGTGTAATCATACGAATTTTAGAGGACGAATACAATTAATAGTTGATTAAAATTTAATATAACAAGCGAATATAAAAATATTTAAATTAATCTATAAATATCCCACTTCCTACCTAACCCTAGAATTTACTTTTTTTCGGTCAATTACTGGAGCCGTCACAAACGAAATTCATCCTCACATCAAAATGCAACAAAGAAAAAATCCAAACAAATGCAAATACAAGTCTATAAATTATAATGCACATATATATGAACTCGTATCAGTGTTGGCATCGATTCTGTATAGTTTTTATAGGGTTCGAACGCCATTATGGTTTGCTGGAAATTGAGCGAGCAACTAGGGTTTTGATTTTTGGTGAAAAGGAAGCATCAATATGGTAAACGAGTTTTGTTTTTGAATTCTCGAGTTCGAATGGAGTTGCGCTCATGATTTTGGGGTATTTTCAGACCAATACGGCTTGGTACCCCACTATAGTGGTGCGCGACGTCTTGAGGTCGCGGTAGGCAGTGGTACTCGAAGTGTTTGATTCAGGTATAGGTTGAATCGGATTTTGGAAGGGAATGGAATGGAGTTGGTTTCATGAAGAACCATGGAGTGAAAAAGGAGAAAGGGGAGATTGAATAATGGTAATGGTTGTGTAAACGTTTCCCGGAGATCGTGTTGTGTTTGGGGAGGAAGAAAGGTAGGAGGAGAGGGCCTGGGAATTTAGGAAGGGTAATGGGCTTTATTTAAAGAGTGAGCCCATTTATATTTTAGAGGATAAGTTTATTTTTAGTTAAATATTTTTATTAACTTGTTAATGTTATAACTTTAACATACGATATCAAAATTTCACGAAACAAAGTCCGCTGGGATCGTATGGACGGTGGCTACACCATGGAACTGACCGGGAGTGAATTGGAGATCGTTTGGATTTATGGTGGAATTAAACGCCCGAATCAAATCAATGACCAATAATCATTATTTAACGATAACCGTCCAAGGTGAGGAAACTCACTAACTCTGATCAGTTTATATTTTTATAACGTATTTTTAGAATTGATAAATGATGGTTGTTTTGCTGTGTGTTGGCTGTTTGGTTGAACTGCTAATTAATTGGTTGAAAATATAGATAACGATATAGATATAAATCGTAAATCGAATATTGATTCTGTTATCAGAATATTGCATATTCGTGTTATTTAAGTTGATTAACATCTGTGGATGTAAGGAAACAGGTCGGAGGGACCCAACTGGGTTCCTCAACATTTATTTTACTGTTTTTCATATATTGTGTTATATGATGTGATATGAAATTTGTTGTTGATTTTGTATGGTTGAATGATACCGATGATTGTTATATGGTATGTTAAATACCATAAGGAATACTGGAATGTTAAAAAGAAAATTTTCAATGTTATATTGATAAAGAAATATTTATAAAATCAATAGATTTTATAAAAAGAAAATATTTATTTAGAAAATAAATAGATTAAAAAGGAATATTTATTTGTTAATCAGACAAATAGAATTGAAAAAGAAATATTTGTAAACTATTTACAAATAGAATTGAAAAGGGATATTTATTTGAAAAATAAATAGAATAGAATGAGGAAATATGTGTAAAATAAATAGAAAAGGGAATAGTTAGATTATCAAAGGAATTACGTATAAAATCAATAGATTTTATAAAAAGAAAATATTTTATAAAATAAATAGAATTATCAAAAAGGGATTTATTTTGTAAATAAATGGATTATAAAAGGAAATACTTGAAAAGTGACAAGAATTGTATAAAAGGAGAATTTTACATTTGAAAGGTTTAGACCCGTGCTTCGCACACGGGTACAACATGATATGGATTTAAAGCAAAGATTTTAAATGGAATCTATTTTGGCCGATAGATTGAGAAGATAAATTTATAAATAATATTTTATAAATCAAATGAAATGTTTATCATTGGATAAATAGAATATATAGGTCAGGACTTATATAAAGAAGTAAGAATCGATTTCAACATCGGTATTTGGAACTGAATATGGAGGAAGAGTTAAATCAAAGGAGTTAATCGAATTATAGATAATCGATTAGAGTTAGAATTAATCGATTTGAGTTAGAGTTAATCGATTAGAGTTAGAATTAATCGATTTGAGTTAGAGTTAATCGATTAGAGTTAGAATTAATCGATTTGAGTTAGAGTTAATCGATTAGAGTTAGAATTAATCAATTAGAGTTAGAGTTAATTGATTAGAGTTAACCAGTTAGAGTCAATCACTTAGAGTTAACCAGATAGAGTTAATTGAACGTAGTTAATCGAATTAGGATAAATTGAATATTAGTTATTCGATTAGAGTTGATCGAATATAGTTATTTGAGATAGAGTTAGTCAAACTTAGTTATTTAGGATGTGTTGCCATTTCATACGACTGCTAGCGTAATTTGCAGGGCTGTAGATAGCCTACGACAGTCGGATGTTTCCTGAGGGAATCAGGCGTAACCATTGTGATCGCTGCGATCTAGACTCAAGCGAATGGAGTTAAATCGAATATTAGCCATTCGAAATAAAGTTAAAATAGACATAATTATTCGAATATAAATTAATCGAATATTAATTATTAGATAGGAGTTAAATAAGTTGAGTTAAATAAGTTAAATTAATCAAGTAAGTTGATCGAGTTGAGTTAGTCAAGATGAGTTAATCAAACCGAGTTAATCCAAATGAGTTAATCCAAAGGATTTATTCAAATAGTTTATTTAAATAGAATTAAGGGAGTTAATCGAATATAGTTTATTCGAAAGGAGATTAATCGAATGTAAATCATTCGAAGAAAGAGTTATCGAATATAGTTATTCAAAGAAAAAATTATCGAATATAGTTATTCGAAGAAAGAGTTATCGAATATAGTTTATTCAAAAAGGAGTTATCGAATAGAGATTATTCGAAAAAGAGAATTATACATTGAATTCGATTATATCGAATTCGGGAAAGTAATATTTACTTTCCGTTTTTAATCAAGATTTACTTATTTATTTATAGATTAGTGGTTTATTTATTTAGTTAAATTAAGGAATAAAAGTTATATTTTGAAGTTGGATATTTAAGAAGAAGGGATTATAACGCTATAGTTATAATCAACGTTTTAAAATAAAGAAGTAGATTCATAAATAGAATCCAAGTTACGTAAGGAAGTTGTTAAAGATTTGAAAGATGAACTTTGTCTGTTTCGAAGTTAGAAATGTTGTTCAGTTAAGGTCTGAGAGGTAATTATACCCCCACTTGATTGGCTTCAGTTTTAACTAAGAAATGGTTAAGGTTCAATAGTAAAGGTTGATTGGGTAAATCTAGTTAATGAGTGTAATGGTTTGAGTTGGTATAAAGATGTTTTATTTAAACATCAGTTTGGAACCAATAAAGGAGTTTTGGAAATGTTTCCAAACAAGAATCAGAAATGTTTTATAATATAGAAAATAAGGAATGGAGCAAATATGGAAATGTTTTACAATGATTAATAAAGTACATTTTCTAATTTTAGAAAATAAGAATTTAAAAATATATAAAAATGGGAAATGAATAAATTAATGATAGAATAAATTAAAGGAGATCAGTGTTGATTAATGATTTGATCGATCGAATTTCTATCTGGAAATAAGATCGTTGGTTGTACACCTATTTTTCTTTGATAGTTAAATCACCGACTATCGAAGTTTTTGACCATTTTTCCATCGTTAATACGGAGATACCGGGATCAGATATTTTATCTGAAAACCACTCTGTATGGACGTTAGCGTTGCGATCAAATATGATGGAAATAATTGAAGACGGAGTTATACAAGGGCTATCCTGTTTACAAAATAGTGCCTTCGGTTTGTCCAGTCCCAGGACAACGTGAATGGACGAATGTCTGATAGAGTATATCTAACGGATCACGTAAGTTGATCTCTTCAAACGTACTTACGTTTGGTGGTGGAGGAATTCGTTTCTCTTAGCTTTATACCCGTGGTATTTTTGGAGAAATCAATTTGTGATTTGGCGGGTATGACGATTGGCACTCAAAGTGAATGGTGTGTTCCAAAAGATACGTTATGACCTCAAGCCTCATCAACCGGGAAATGACAGAAATCGGGCAGGTAGCATGGCTAGGTGGGTTGCTCCCATTAGGGTGTATATCCCCTATCTAGAGAAAATCTATTTCATTCTTTTATCTATTTTCGATGTTGTCCCTTTTCGGGAAACGGTGGGTAGCTCCCAACTGTTGGTGATATACATTCGATACACTCAAGCGAAATGAGTGGTCGGTCATGTGTGGGCCAGGTTGCAAGACATTCTTGTTGAACCCAGTGTATTCGCCTCTAGAGGTACACTATCAGCAGGTGGTCCCATACCTTGTCATAGTCGGAATCCAATCTCCAATTAGTGCCAGCGATTTTGTTTGTATACTATATATGTGGAATGTGAGATACAAGCGTTCTGCTAGATTGTTAATTACTTGTGATTAGATATTATTATAAAATCAGAGATGTATTGATTTCCAAAAGTGTTTTGGTTATCGTAAGGTAAAAACCATCCGTGTTTATGTGTTGATCGGTCTTACGATTACCTTTTCTTTTGAAAAGTTAAACAAAAATGATTTGAGTTTACTCACACCAGTCCCTTGACTGACCCAGAGTTTATTTTGTTTTGTTTTCCCTAAACTCTTGGGTGCCCAAATTTGTATTGACACTCAAGTAGTTCAGGTCTTTACAGATATATTTGAAGGAGCTTGAAGCAGGAGGCTTCAGGATTATATAGCTATTGTTATCTCCGTTGTGTGTAAGTGTTGTACTCTGATAATGTTATTATATATATAATGTTTTATTGCAAAGTTATGTTATATATTATATTTTATTCGTTCCGCTGTGAGATTCGTATTACTCTGATTCTATGCTGTGGTGTTCTTCTTCTTCTTCTTCTCCTATTCTAACTTTATATCTTACCTATTCTCACCCTCTAACTTCTTTCTATTAATGATCGGGTATTTTTGATGTCTGAATAGTCAACATGGTAGTTTTGTGTTGATTTTCGGAGTCGAAAATCCCAGTTTGTTACAGTGGTATCAGAGCTGAAGGTTAAGTGATTACCTTGGCTCTATGGCATGACTCAGTAGAGATGGGATTAGTAATGCCCTAGATTGAGTTGAGAGTATATATACGAGTGAACGTATTTGTAGATTTTATAAAAATGGTTTTATATTGTGGAGATTTTTTGATTTAGTTGTTTATGGGTTCTGATTGATCAGTTTGATCCACTGTATCGGTAGGAGTTTATAAACACTCGAATACGATGGGTCGACACGATATATTTTAAAAAGAGGGTAAATGGAATAAATTTACCCAAATTATATTCTAATATAAAGAATTTATATTGGAATTATTATAATATATATAGGATATAATGGTTGTAGTTATAATCGAATGAGATTATAAATTGGAATGGTTATGTAAATAACCAATCAGAATTCATATGAATATAATATAAGAAATAAGATGAAGTAAATCTGGATTTATAATCAGAATTGGAATTAAAATTCTGAAAACTAGGAGAAGTGTTTGTAAGTGGATTTGAGTTAAGTATAAGGGAATTTTAAGATCCTAGGAGATTTTAAATTGTTTTAAAGCATTGTAAGTGCTATTTTGAAATGAATTTCAAATGGAAGTGTTTAGATATGGTTTTGAAAGTGATATAGTATTGAACTCACATCGATAGCTGGGAAATAACTCTAATGATGTTGGCCACATCATCAGTGTTCATTTTCGAGTTGTAAGTGACAGATTACTACCAAAGAAATTGTGTTAAATTGTTTTGAGAAAACAAGTTGTTTTAAATCCTAAAAAGGAATATTTGATTTTTGAAAGAGCTAAGCTATTTAAAAACTCCCAGAAAGAGACTGTTTGAATTAAAACAAATTTAAAGAAAATTGACCAAAGCAAATTGAAATTGAATTAAAACCAGTAAGGGGAAATTGAATTGAAATAGAACGATATCGAAGAAAGTTGGAATTGTGAGTTATGAATTTGTGTAAGTATATTGGACGAGTAAGTAAGAGTTGAAATTGGTAATGGAATTTGAGATTGAGAATGAAATTTGGTTTGAAAATAGGATGATTGGATTTGATAATAGATAATTGGAGATTGATTGGGATGACTTTGGTATATGCTGAATTAGCAGCAGAATGAAAGGATTTAATGATATGCCCGACAAAAAGGTACACGTTTATTTTTATGGATTTGGTGATTTATGGGCCGATTTGGCAAGCCGCTTGGCTGTTTGATTTTCTTTTGGATTGGAGAAGGCCTAGAGAGGCGAGTTGGGGTTTGAACTATTGACCGGTATAAAGAAGGTGCTGGCTAAATTTTTCGAAAATTTCAGGTGTTAGAAAAAAAATTCAGGAATTTTAAAAATGTTCGATGATAAGAATGAATTAATAATTATTTGAAATTAAATTTGTTCAGTTGAAACTGAAGTTAAAGAAGTGAACAAATAAGTTCTAACCAGTCAATAGGGTTTGTTTTCTACCTTAACAATTTCGAGGACGAAATTATTTTAAGGGGGGGGAGAATGTAACAACCAATATTTTTACGGTATTATAATTAATTTATTTAATTATATAAATAATGATTTAGAGATTTAAATGGTCGTTGAATTAAATAATAGTGAATATTTAATTAATATAATAATTAAATAATATATTTAATTCTGAAATAGTCGAAAATAGTGAATTGACAATATAATGTGAACTGGACAATTTGTAATATATATAATCCAGTATAGAATTGAATTATATTAACGAATATATTATTTAAACAAAGTTTGAACGTAAAATTATATTATAATTAAAATCGAGCTCGAAATGGCGTGGCAGTTCGCTATTTGGCGATTTGAACTTCAACTGAATATACAGGGACCGTTTTAAATCGGATTTCTGTGAAACAAGAAACGTCGGAGCTGGTGGAGTATATCTTTATAATGGAAGAGAAAAATCGGGATTTCATTTTGTAGATTTTGAGGTATGTCCAAATCAAATTTTAGAAAAGTCGCTATGGAATTCCTTTATAATTTATATCGATTTAATTATATTTTAAAATGGATTTTTAAATATAAATCGAATATCGATGTAACACTGGATTTGAAATATCGAGTTATAAATCCCATTGGAGCTGTATGATATTCTAGTGTGGATATATACAATAATATTTATTTTTAAATATTATACTTAATTATTTTAAATATATTTATATATCTAAATGGGTTATTTAGAGCTTTAAAAATAGCAAGTTTTGCAAACGACCTTCGTTTTCGACGAAATTAATTTTGTTGGATCCGCAATATTAAATTATTGCTAGATTTCAATTTCCGTGATTTTTGAAGTCAATATGTGGCCGTGGGGGATTTTAATGTGAAAAACAATCGATAATTTGACCTTTAAAAATACGCTGTGTGAGCAAACGGAGTCGGAATTCGATGAAACCAGTTTCGTTGGGTCTGTAATGTCGAACTGTAGTTGATGCCAGTTTTCATGATTTTTGGGTATCATGTGTAATCATACGAATTTTAGAGGACGAATACAATTATCAGTTGATTAAAATTTAATATAATAAGCGAATATAAAAATATCTAAATTACTCTATAATTATCCCACTTCCGTCCTAATCCTAGAACTTACTTTTCTTCAGTCAATTACTGGAGCCGCCACAAAAAAAATCATCCTCACATCAAACACAACAAAGAAAAAATCCAAACAAATGCAAATACAAGTCTATAAATTATAGTGCATATATATATGAACTCGTATCAGTGTTGGCATCGATTCTGTATAGATTTTATAGGGTTCGAACGCCATTATGGTTTGCTGGAAATCGAGCGAGCACCTAGGGTTTTGATTTTTGGTGAAACGGAAGCATCAATGTAGTAAACGAGTTTTGTTTTTGAATTCTCGAGTTCGAATGGAGTTGCGCTCATGAATTTGGGTTATTTTTAGACCAATACGGTTCGGTACCCCACTGTACTGGTGCGCGACGTCTTGAAGTCGCGGTAGGCAGTGGTACTCGAAATGTTTGATTCGGGTATAGGTTGAATCAGATTTTGGAAGGGAGTGGAATGGAGTTGGTTTCATGAAGAACCATGGAGTGAAAAAGGAGAAAGGGGAGATCGAATAACGGTAATGGTCGTGTAAACATTTCCTAGAGCTCGCGTTGTGTTTGGGGAGGAAGAAAGGTAGGAGGAGCAGGCTTGGGAATTTAGGAAGGGTAATGGGCTTTATTTAAAGAGTGAGCCAATTTATATTTTAGAGGATAAGTTTGTTTTTAGTTAAATATTTGTATTAACTTGTTAATGTTATAACTTTAACATATGATATCAGAATTTCACGAAACAAGGTCCGCTGGGATCGTATGGGCGGTGGCTACACCATGGAACTGACCGGGAGTGAATTGGAGCTCGTTTGGATTTATGGTGGAATTAAACGCCTGAATCAAATCAATGACCAATAATCGTTATTTAACGATAACCGTCCAAGGTGAGTAAACTCACTAACTCAGATCAGTTTATATTTTTATAACGTATTTTTAGAATTGATAAATGATGGTTGTTTTTCTGTGTGTTGGCTGTTTGGCTGAACTGCTAGTTAATTGGTTGAAAATATAGATAACGATATAGATATAAATTGTAAATCGAATATTGATTCTGTTATCAGAATATTGCATATTCGTGTTATTTATGTTGATTAACATCTGTGGATGCAGGGAAACAGGCCGGAGGGACACAACTGGGTTCCTCAACATTTATTTTACTGTTTTTCATATATTGTGTTATATGATGTGATATGAAATTTGTTGTTGATTTTGTATGGTTGAATGATACCGATCATTGTTACATGGTATGTTAAATACCATAAGGAATACTGGAATGTTAAAAAGAAAATTTTCAATGTTATATTGAAAAAGAAATATTTATAAAATCAATCGATTTTATAGAAAGAAAATATTTATTTAGAAAATAAATAGATTAAAAAGGAATATTTATTTGTTAATCAGACAAATAGAATTGAAAAGGAAATATTTGTAAACTATTTACAAATAGAATTGAAAAGGGATATTTATTTGAAAAATAAATAGAATAAAAAGGGGAAATATGTGTAAAATAAATAGAAAAGGGAATAGTTAGATTATCAAAGGAGTTACTTATAAAATCAATAGATTTTATAAAAAGAAAATATTTTATAAGATAAATAGAATTATCAAAAATGGATTTATTTTGTAAATAAATAGATTATAAAAGGAAATACTTGAAAAGTGACTAGAATTGTATAAAAGGAGAATTTTACATTTGAAAGGTTTAGACCCGTGCTTCACACACGGGTACAACATGATATGGATTTAAAGCAAAGATTTTAAATAAAATCTATTCTGGCCGATAATTGAGAAGATAAATAAATAATATTTTATAAATCAAATGAAATGTTTATCATTGGATAAATAGAATATATAAGTCGGGACTAGTATAGAGATGTTAGAATCGATTTCAACATCGATAGTTGGAATTGAATATGGACGAAGAGTTAAATCAAAGGAGTTAATCGAATTATAGATAATCGATTAGAGTTAGAATTAATCGATTTGAGTTAGAGTTAATCGATTAGAGTTAGAATTAATCGATTTGAGTTAGAGTTAATTGATTAGGGTTAGAATTAATCAATTATAGTTAGAGTTAATTGATTAGAGTTAACCTGTTAGAGTTAATCTATTAGAGTTAACCAGATAGAATTAATTGAACGTAGTTAGTCGAATTAGGATAAATTGAATATTAGTTATTCGATTAGAGTTGATCGGATATAGTTATTTGAGATAGAGTTAGTCAAACATAGTTATTTAGGATGTGTTGTCATTTCGTACAACTGCTAGCGTAATTCGCTGGGCTGTAGATAGCCTACAGCGGTCGGATGTTTCTTGAGGGAATCAGGCGTAACCATTGTGATCGCTGCGATCTAGACTCAAGCGAATGGAGTTAAATCGAATATTAGCCATTCGAAATAAAGTTAAAACAGACATAGTTATTTGAATATAAATTAATCGAATATTAGTTATTAGATAGGAGTTAAATAAGTTGAATTAATCAAGTAAGTTAATCAAGTTGAGTTAATCGAGTTGAGTTAGTCAAGATGAGTTAATCAAACTGAGTTAATCCAAATGAGTTAATCCAAAGGAGTTATTCAAAATAGTTTATTCGAATAGAATTAAGGGAGTTAATCGATTATAGTTTATTCGAAAGGAGATTAATCGAATGTAAATCATTCGAAGAAAGAGTTATCGAATATAGTTATTCGAAGAAAGTGTTATCGAATATAGTTATTCGAAGAAAGTGTTATCGAATATAGTTTATTCGAAAAGGAGTTATCGAATAGAGATTATTTGAAAAAGAGAATTATACATTGAATTTTATTATATCGATTTCGGGAAAGTAATATTTACTTTCCGTTTTTAATCAAGATTTACTTATTTATTTATAGATTAGTAGTTTAGTTATTTAGTTAAATTAAGGAATAAAAGTTATATTTTGAAGTTGGATATTTAAGAAGAAGGGATTATAACGCTATAGTTATAATCAACGTTTTAAAATAAAGAAGTAGATTCATAAATAGAATCCGAGTTACGTAAGGAAGTTGTTAAAGATTTGAAAGACGAACTTTGTCTGTTTTGAAGTTAGAAATGTTTTTCAGTTAAGGTCTGAGAGGTAATTATACCCCAACTTGATTGGCTTCAGTTTTAACTAAGAAATGGTTAAGGTTCAATAGCGAAGGTTGGTTGAGTGAATCTAGTTAATGAGTGTAATGGTTTGAGTTGGTATGAAGATCTTTTATTTAAACATCAATTTGGAACCAATAAAGGAGTTTTGGAAATGTTTCCAAACAAGAATTAGAAATGTTTTATAATATAGAAAATAAGGAATGTAGCAAATATGGAAATGTTTTACAATGATTAATAAAGTACATTTTCTAAATTTAGAAAATAAGAATTTACAAATATATAGAAATGGGAAATGAATAAATTAATGATAGAATAAATTAAAGGAGATCAGTGTTGATTATTGATTTGATCGATCAAATTTCTATCTGGTAATAAGATCGTTGGTTGTACACCTATTTTTCTTTGATAGTTAAATCACCCACTATCGAAGTTTTTGACCATTTTTCCGTCGTCAATACGGAGAGACCGGGATGATATATTATCTGAAAACCACTTTGTATGGACGTTAGCGTTGCGATCAAATATGATGGAAATAATTGAAGACGGAGTTATACAAGGGTTATCCTGTTTACAGAATAGTGCCTTCGGTTTGTCCAGTCCCAGGACAACGTGAATGGATGAATGTTTGACAGAGTATATCTAACGGATCGCGTAAGTTGATCTCTTCAAATGTACTTACGTTTGGTGGCGGAGGAATTCGTTTCTTTTAGCTTTATACCCATGGTATTTTTTGGGGAAATCAATTTGTGATTTGGCGGGTATGACGATGTGGCATTCCAAGTGAATGGTGGTCAGGTGTTCCAAAAGAAACGTCACGACCTCAAGCCTCATCAACCGGGAAATGACAGAAATCGGGCAGGCAACATGGCTAGGTGAGTCGCTCCCATTAGGGTGTATGTCACCTATCTAGAGAAAAATCTATTTCATTCTTTTATCTATTTTCGATGTTGTCCCTTTTCGGGAAACGGTAGGTAGCCCCCAACCGTTGGTGATATACATTCGATACACTCAAGTGAAATGATTGGTCGGTCATGTGTGGGCCGGGTTGCAAGACGTTCCTGTTGAACCCAGTGTATTCGCCTCTAGAGGTACATTGTCCGCAGGTGGTCCCATACCTTGTCATAGTCGGAATTCAATCTCCAATAAGTGCCAGTGGTTTTGTTTGTATACTATATATGTGGAACGTGAGATGCAAGCGTTCTGCTAGATTGTTACTTACTTGTGATTAGACATTATTATAATATCAGAGATGTATTGATTTCCAAAAGTGTTTTGGTTATCATAAGGTAAAAACCATCCGTGTTTATGTGTTGATCGGTCTTACAATTACCTTTTCTTTTGAAAAGTTAAACAAAAATGATTTGAGTTTACTCACACCAGTCCCATGACTGACCCAGAGTTTATTTTGTTTTGTTTTCCCTAAACTCTTGGGTGCCCAAATTTGTACGGGCAGTCAAGTAGTTCAGGTCTTTACAGATATATTTGGAGGAGCTTGTAGCAGGAGGCTTCAGGATTATATAGCTATTGTTATCTCCGCTATGTGTAAGTGTTGTACTCTGATATACTGTTTTATTGCAAAGTTATGTTATAAATTATATTTTATTCATTCCGCTGTGAGATTCGTATTACTCTGATTCTGTGTTGTGGTGATCTACTTCTTCTTCTATTCTAACTTTCTATCTTACCTATTCTCACCCTCTAACTTCTTTCTATTAATGATCAGGTATTTCCGATGTCTGAATAGTCAACATGGTAGTTTTGTGTTGATTTTCGGAGTCAAAAATCCCTGTTCGTTACAAATACATATATTCGTACGTAATTTACATTAACTAATCCAAATTATATATTTACATATATCTCTTATGATTTGGAAATATGTCAATTCCACCAATTAGGCAAAATTTTCAGTGACTATGGTTAACGGTCTTTTTGTAAGATCTGAAACATTTTGGCAAGATTGAATGAAAAAAGGGACGTTTGGTTATTGATTAAACCAAATCATTAAATTTAAAATAAATAATAAAAAAATATGTTGGCCGTACGAAAACATAAATATAAATATTTACATATTGTCCATCCAAATCAACGTAAAACGGTAAAAATATACATTGTATGAGTTGTTGAATGTTTGGATAAGGTTCAATTATGGAATTATGTGTAAATGTAATCCATATTGAATTAATTTGTAGTGACCATTTGTAACAATCAATATCATTAATTGCTATAGATAGGACCGTAAATCAATAAATAACCACTGTAACCAATATTGATTGGAGAACATGAATGTGATAGGAAAATGGTTACAATTCCTAAAATCATTTAGGATAAATGTTGTAAACCCAATTAGGAAATTTGAATTATAACCGCATTTAGACACGAGGTTAAGCTCAACTTGTGGTATAAGCCTGCCTGGAACTGCCCGGCAAATCCAGCAACCACAGGTAGCCAGCTTAATGTGAGGGGTCTAATGCACAAATATAAATGTACTAAGGCACGAGGTTAAGTTCAACTTGTGGTAGAAGTCTGCCCGGAAACGACTGGAAAATCCAACATCCACAGGTAGTCAACTTAAAGTGAGAGGCCTAGTGCATAAATATATATATATATATATATCAACCAATAAACAAATAAGTAAAAAAAATAAGAATACAAATTTCCTGTTGGGGTGCAACAAGTAGATACTTTGGGACTGATAAATGGTTGCTTGGGAGAATATGACCGTCATGGTCATAAAGGGAAATAAATATAGATATAAAAGAAAATGGGTGTCAAAAAGGGGATTTATGAGTGTTGAACTATCGATTAAATACTAAGTCCAATCAGGGAAGTACTATCGTAGGATATAAAGGGATATAACATTCTTTATTTACAATTAGCCAAATGTAAGACTAGTAAAAAAATAGAATTGGACATAGCAGGTTAAATGTAAAAACTTGGAAAATGTGAGCCAATTTAAAATTTTTAAATTGGTTATTTTAAAGGAATTTAAACAATTGAAATTGAATATTTCAATAAAATAATGAATTAGAAATAGTGCGGCAGTTTGAAAATTTGAACTCAAACTTTAACTGACTGTACCGGGTGCAAAATATAACGGATTTTAGTGAAACCAAAAATATTTTAATCTATTTATAATTATCTTTCTAACGAATCTGAAAAATCGAAGTTTCATAGCGGGAATCAAAAGTTATGGCCAAATGAATTTTCAGAAAGGTCGCTATAGAGAATATATTACCCTTGAAAATAGACATTTTGCAAACGACCTCGGAATTCGACGAAACCACTTTTGTTGGATCCGGGATGTCAAATTATTGCTAGGTTTCAAATTTCATAATTTTTGAAGCTAGTATGTGAGCGTGGAAAAAGAAAATGTGTTTGATTAATTTCTGTTAAATTGGATCGACCAGAAAACGACCATTTTTCAAATGCTCTCAGAATTCGACGAAACTAGTTTTGTTGGGACCGTAGCAACAAAACATAGCTAAATTTATTTTTCTGGAATTTTTCAAATCACTTTGTGGCCCTGGCAAATTGAAATGTACGTTCAAAACGAATATTGAATGTTTTATATTTAATTTGTAGAATAACAGACTGTAACAGTCGAATTGGCCTATGAAACATATCCCAATGTGTTCGGGATGGGGGTATTTAGCTAGGAGCGACAGTCATTGGGTTTGGATTGGTGTTCGTTTGGAGAAACGCTATTATAAAAATTTAATAAAGCATGGGCCAATCAGAATTTTCCATTCATAATTTAAAAAAAAATTAGAAAACCACCGTAACCCTCGATCTCGACAGCGGAACTGTGTTCGCCGCTTCCCAGGCAAATTCCGATTGCCACGTTCATCTTCATCTCCACCCCCAGTTGAACTTTTTGAAGAGCATCCTCCACTCTTCAAATCCATACCAGAAGCTTCCCCTATCGTCGCACTATTCTCGAGATCCGCCACCAGGAAGTCGCGCCGCCTCGAAGCCCGCCATGCCTCGACCGCCTCACCGAGTGGGACCCCCCACACCTCGTTTTGCGTGCCTCCCCGAGCGCTATAACGTGGTGCCATCTGATTTTGGTAATGAGCAACGGATTTCCAGAAATTGCGAAACCTAATTTCGAGCAGTTTTGAAAGGTAACGGTCTGGGTAATTTAAACAGAAAATAACACTTTAAAGTGTTGCAAACTTTGAAAAATCATATCTTTATCACGTGTTAACGAAATTCGATGAAACAGGAAATATCGAGACCGTGTCGACGCCCTCTACAATCTAGAAGTGTCCGGGGATTTTTCTGAGCTTGCTAGGATTTTTAGAAAAGCGACAACCAATGTAAGATTTCTAAACTGAAATGTGAATAAAAATATCATATATAAATTATATAAGAGAAATATAAATTATATACGTGTAGTATACCTCATGTACATGCATTGTATAAGTTATATGAGCGAAGTATGAATTATACATGCATTGTATAAATGATATGTGTGTTGGAATGGAAATAAAATATATTTATATATGAATATATATATATATATACTCCCCTCGTCCACAAACCATGGACGATATTTATTGATTGTGAATTGGTGAGAAAAATTTGATGAATAATGCGAATGGTTGATAGAATTGTTTGCGGTTGATATTGTTTGGTTATGGTTGAAAAATACCCATTTGTGATTGAAATAAATTGTGGAAAAGAAAAATCATACTCGCCCGCATGCGAATTAGATGTATGAAATCCCCATTGTCAAAAACCGCGAGGTTTTAAGGTAGAGCGAGGAGCCGTACTCGGGATGGTGCCGGTTTTAACTACCCTGCCGTTATGCTGTAGAAATTTTAAATAATATTCATGTGTTAGAATTATTTTCATATGTTGAAATTATTTTCATGTGTTGAAACTAAAGTCATGTGTTGAAACTAAAGTCATGCGTTGAAATTAAAGTCATGTATTGAAAAATATCCATGTGTGGAAATGATCATGTGTTTAGAAGTTCATGTGTTGAAAAATAAATTCATGTGTTGAATAAATAAATCGTTTTAACAATAAAAATCACATTTTTATTATATATATGAAGCATGTAAAATATTCGTGTTTCAAATAAATTGTTCAACAATAAAAATTACATCTTTCTTATATGTACAAACTATATAAAATATCCATGTGTGGAAATGCTCATGTGTTGAGAAGTTCGTGTGTTGAAAAAGGTTCATGTGTTGAATAATAGATCGAACAATAAAAATTACCTTTTTATTGAGAATATGAAGTGTTAAAAACATTCATGTGTTGAATAAATATTTTAGATGATAAATATTCCATTTTTATCATGTTTGTGATTTGCTAAAAATATACAAGTGTTGAAATAAATATTTGTTTGCTATGAATATTATTTTTAACATGTATAGGAACTAAATAAAATAGTCATGTGTTGAAATATATTTTAGTTCGCCAAAAATATCAGTTTTAAATGAAATATGAAGTGTTAAAAATACCACTTGTTCAAATAAATATTCATGAGTTGGAAATATTCATTAGTTAGCTAATTATGTGATTTTCAACTTATGTATGCAACGTTGGAATGAATGGTAGCGAAAAACCAAATCTAATCAAATATGAAATTGAATGGAAAATGATAAGTGATAAGAATTGCACATATGTACATGCATATTTATTGAACAAGTTATAGCAAAGAGGCTAGAGAAGAGGAATAAAATTGTGTGCCCGACAAATAGGTGCATGTTTACTGTTTTGCTTGGGTGATGATTTTATGGGCCGATTGGCTAGCCTCTTGGCTTTTTCTTTTTCTTTTTGAGATGAGACGCCCGTGTGGCTATTTGGGAATTTTCCCAGCCCTTCCCGTACAAAGGAGGTTATGGCGAAATTTTCCAAAATTTAAAGGCATTAGTGAAATATTTGAAGTGAAAACGATATTGAAATCGCCGAATGAATTATATATATATAAATTAAAAAGAATCGAGGCCATGCAGTTCACGTTTTGAAATCGTAATTTTAAACGATTATACCGAAAGATCCGACCATCGGATTTTGACGAAACTGGAACCGTTGGGTTCGCTTTTGAGAGATCTTTCCAACGATATAAACTTTGTTAAGATCCAACGGTTAGATTTTCATATATGTATAAAACAAATTTAGGGAAAAACAGCGCCAGTGCCTCGGTATGACCTGAAACATTGTTTAATTAAATATGGCCATTTTTAAATAAATAAAAATGGCGATATATCGTTATAAAATATTATAGGCGATATAGAATAGAAATAAACCTATTTTGCTTGGTTTGCTTGATATCTGATGGTTGAATGTGTTTGACATGAAAATTATACTAAGGAACTGAAATGTGAATGTTGAATAATTTAACCATGTGAAGAATTGGTTTGAAAATCTAAATTACGTGGATTATTTGAAAAGGCCGAGTTCATTCTCATTTCAAATAATCGATCGACGGTGAGAAGTCGTAGAGTTGAAAACGGTTCAAGACCGACGATCTTCACATTGAATGGATGGGCGCTACTGATGCTCGTGATTGGAGAAGCTACCATAAAGGAGCTGAAGTGGTAGCTGTCCGGACGTATTGTTGATTGTGCGAATATGTGAGGAATATGGTGCCACCGGCTTCGTTCAAACCCAGAACGAACTTGTAAATGGACAATGTGTCTGACATTGGATTTTGTTCTGTGCTGATTGATCTCTATTAAATATATATCTGTTTGGCGGCGGAGAATTTATTCTCTTGCTTAACGCTCTTCTCTGAGACGTACGAGCTCAGAGGATATATATTGATAGAAATCAGTCGCATGGAGTGGATTGCCTGTGTGGCACGCCTAAGTGGCATATGATCAAGGCTTCTGTTGCAAAGCAAAGTCTTGTGGTTGATGATCAAAGCATGGCCTGTGTGGCGTAGCTTTGTGTATAGCATGGATTCGCGAGCCTCACACCTCGGTATGAGTCAAAAACAGAATAAGGACCACTGGGAGAACACAACATTTCTTTCTAGCTACGGTGGTGTCAGTGACTTACCAGCCTTGACATTTATATATACTTTTCACCTATGTGGTTGTTGGAATGCGAGGCACCTCGATTATAGGTCTGCAAGGACCGGGAAACATGTGTTCAGTAATGACTAATCCTCAAAAGTAAGAGCGGACCGGCCCAGCCGATTCCAAGGACCGTTGTGTGCGATCCTGGGACATTTGCTAGAGTGTCTCGAACGGAGAGGAGCTTACCCCTTGCCTCGACTCATGATAGAATCCAATTTCCAATACGAAATTGCAGATTTGATTGTATTACTAGTATGGCGACATGATATATGGTACCCATGTCGTCTATGATTTATATTTATGATTGAATTTGCTTTTGAAACAATATGCACTAGTAATAATATCAAACACTTTTGTTTTATACGTATCAAGCATTTATTGGCCATTATAATGTAAAACTCTATCCTCCGGCTTGCGTTGCATTGTGTGATGGGACCTGAGTCTTATAATGGCTTCATTTTTATAAAAAGCATTGCGATGATTTAATAATTTACTTTATTTCATGCACTAGCGCTCATTGGAGTAAACCCATTCCGTGAAAGTGGCGTGGTCCTTTGATTTGCCTTCTTATTGTTCTCTACTTAGTTAAGTAGATTTCTCATACCAGTCCCATGACTGACTCGTAGTTTGTTTCACCTTGCAAACTCGGGTGCCCTTATTTTCACACGGGCAGCCTAGTACCAGGTAGCTGGCGTATTTTGGCTTGGCCCTGCAGCAAAGGTGCACTTTTGGCTCATGGCGAGGCTTGACTACACAGTGATGACTATGATTTTTCCACAATTACTATATATGTACTATGATTCCACCTCAGGCGATGTAGAATGATGTTTCGTTTATGTACTTCCTATGTATATGATTCCGCCTCAGGCGATGCGGACTGATGTTTCGTTTATGTACTTCCTATGTATATGATTCCGCCTCAGGCGATGTAGACTGATTATGTATTATTTTGCACTAAGTAGTATCCTGCACTGTGCTCTCTGATGTTGTGATATGTATATGATTTCGCTGTCATATTTGTGTAAATTATTCTATTTTCTGTTTATGTTATTATCTGTACTCTACCCATGATGATTAATGCATTATATTCCAATTATTATCCTTAACACCGTCGAACGGGGTTTTGGGATCGTCACATTAATAATGTGAAAATGATATTAACCATACGAACTAATGATGATAATATTTCCGTGGAGGGTAACTAAATGGAAAGTACGCGATGATGTGACCTACTTTAACCCAATGGGGAAAGGTACTAATTGTCAATGGGGTACGAACCTAATAACCTTCGTGTGTAGTCCGCTTCCTGGATCTTAAGTGGCTAGGGTCGAGAGTCCACCTGGGGATAGGTCCTTCAGTATAGGGGTATTAAATGACATGTGTAAGTATTGTCTGCCAAAACCTGAAGACTAAAAACGTCAGATATGGCTACCTACCCTACGGGAAGTAGTAAGCGACCAAGGGGGTTATCTAATAAGGTCATCTAGAGGTATAATGAGCGATATAATACCATCTCTCACCTTATACGGGGTAAGGGTATATGCGTGAATAACGGAAGCCTTAACTAGTGGGGCCCGTATATAGTGCCCTCTAGTTTATCAGAATGTGGAATATGTTATCGAGATATATTATGTGAGCTAGAAGTCCGCCGATCTATAAGTTCTCATAGGGTTTGAAGCGATTTGGAGAATCTACACTATATATCATTGATAGTGAGGCGGAACACAATAGAGGGTAAGTGGATGGAAATGTATATATAAGTATAAGAACTTCGCGATGAGGAGGTTCAATTCTCGGTCTAATAATCAATTAAATTATATTTAAAGGGCTTCCTAAATATATGATAAACGTTCTATCTCAGTATTATATCTTGGAATACTACTTTGAGAAAGGGCGGTAGAATCGTGCATATACATTTACAAGGTTAGGGTAGAGTCACTAACCTTGTTAGGCATACATCTTGGGTTGAACCAAACACGATACATCTGTGTATTATAATCTGTGTTTTACATTTCTTAGTCACCAGAACTTGTTATTGTGACCCCCATCCTCATTAAAACATCCCACGTTTCCAAGAGAAGGTCAAGTTCTCACAGGTGTTTAAGTTTGCCTTTCGGTTCTCGTTCTCTCTCATGCTTGTTGTTGCAAAGTAAACTTACTTTGAAGAAGATAATTACTTGAGTTAATACTATTTTATCCAAAAAAAAATTAGTGTGAGTTATTTTATCGTACTATGATTATATCATGCTCATTTATTGCAGGTACCAGACATACACGCTCCATGCTTGGATGTGTTCAAGTTTTGATTTTTGTCAAAATTTAGGCTAGAAAAGTGTGGGGTGTAACATTTGGTATCAGATCTTAGGTTAAACGATCAAATGAATTAGTTTAATTGGGACTCGTGAGAGAACGCAATTCGATTTTCTTTGTCTTTCTTACACGACTTTAAATTTATTTCAATGATTAGGATAGCCATCGGCCTAATTTGATAAAATGGGCTTTAAGTGACTAAAGAGTTGTAATAAGTTGAATTCGGATTTCTAGCTAATTCTGTCTTACCCCATAGTACGTTGGCGATCTTATTGTAAAGAGCATAAGGACGACATATGGTGGAGTTTGTTGATGTGATTGGACAAAAATCTAGTTGCAACCGAGATAGTTGCGATTTCTGGTTTTTGGTTTCGTTGGTGGTCCGGTTAAGACCATTGCTCGATCCAAAATGGGAATAGTCCACATTATTATGTCGTATCTATTTTAGAAATATAATTACGAGGTATTTCCATTTGTCACTTCCTTGAATTTCCAAATCTACCTTTATTGAAATATTCAATTGAGTTCTTGGCCTTGTACTCGAGGAAATTTTATTTCTAAAACTATTTGAAAATAAAATGGCTTTGAAATACGGTTTCGGAAAATAGTTTGGTAAAGATGTGGTTTTTAGAATTTTAATTTATTCGTGTTTAAATTTTTTTGGTGCTTTGTGTAATTTTAATAAATGTAACCCGATTGGTATGAAGGAATAATAAATGACAATGTGACGACCCCAAACTCCCGTGTAACGAAAGTAAGGAAAATCGTATGGAATATAACATAACTAGAACAATAACAGATCTCAGAGTACAGCAGAATATATAAATCATTGCAGCGAAAAGAAATGTCATCACAAACATCATCACTGAAACATCAGAGTATGCAGCACAGAATTACACTTAACAAAATAGATGTCTCAAAGAAAAGAAATAGAGTCTCAATCTCTCAAATTACATCAATACTAAGTACTGTCTCAAAGTCTTAAGCGGAAAATAAAAGATAAAAAGAAAGTTTCTTCAGCATCTCCATCAGCAAGCTTCCATCCAACGAATATCCAAGCCTAACCTGTCACTTGGCTGCCCGTGTAGAAAGAGGGCACCTGAGTTTGCAAAAGGTGAAACAAACTACGAGTCAGTCATGGGACTGGTATGAGATATCTTAATTAACTAACGGGTTTGACAATCACGAGGACCACGCCGCTATCGCGGAACGGGTTTACTCCATGGGATTATCAGTGCAATAAATAAAGTATAACGTTAAATAACGCAATGCTTTTTAGAAAAATGAAACCATTATAAGACCCAAGTCCCATCACACAATGCAACGCAAACCGGAGGATAGGGTTTTACCTTATAATGGTCAAAAGATGATAAATACGCAAAATATGATATTATTATCAGTGTGTATATGTTTAAAGAAAATATTTCAATTATAATATTAATCCTAGACGGCATAGCTACCATCTACCATGTCGTCATACTAGTTATGCAATCAAAACCGCATGGGACGTATTGGAAATTGGGTTTCCATCATGAGTCAAGGCTAGGGAGGAGCTCCTGACCGATTCGAGACACTCTACCAATATCTCAGGATTCGGACGCTGGCGAACCCTTGGATACAGCAGGGCCGGTCCACAAATACCTTAGTGGATTAGTTATGCCTGAACACACGTTCGCCGATCATATTGGTCCTACAAATCGGCCGAGGGCGACCGATAAGAATAAACCGAGGCCTCGCAAAAATTCCAACAACCACATATGCAAATGTCAGCCAGTTTAAGCACTAACACCACTTCTAGCTAGAAAGAAACGTGTGCACTCCCTGCGTTCCCTTCTCCCGTTTTAGACTCAACCGATGTGTGAGGCTCGCGAAGTCATGATATACACAAAGCTATGCCTGAATAGGCTATGCTTTGGTCATCAACCACAAGGCTTGCTTTTCAACAAAGCCTTGATAATTTGCATCTTAGCATGTCCCGTTGACAATCCATGCCATGAAATTAACAACTATCAATACACAACCTCTAAGGGTGTTTTGCGAAAGAATAAATTCTCTTGCCACCAACGGTTGTATATTAAACAGAAATCAGTTTACATGGTACGAAGTTCAACGTCAGACATGCATCCATTTACAAGTCCGTTCTGGGTCTGAACGGAACCGGAGACACCTGAGAGGCTCTCGTATATCCGGACAGTCATCACATACGTCCGGACGACCACCGCCGAAATCCCTTCAGGGTAGCTACTCCTATCGGGGACCTCAGTAGCAATACATCTGTTCGATGTAAAGACCGCCGGTCTTCAACACCGTCTTCGTCTCTTCATCGACGTATAATTATTTGAAATGAGTAGAACTCGGGCTTTTCAAATAATTATCGAATAATTATTATTTACAACATTTCATATCATTAATATTTATTTATAACGACTTATCGCTATTTTTATTTATTTAAAAATAGCTCAATAGAATCAAACGATGCTTCGGGTTAAGTGTAGCTTTGGCGCTGTTTTTCTCAACATTTGATTTACACATATCTTGAAATCTAACCGTTGGATTTTGACAAAATTTGTCTTATTGGAAAGATCTTCCCAAAGCGGTCCCAACGGTTCCGGTTTTGGAAAAATCCGACGGTTGGATCTTTCGGTACAATCGTTTAAATTCATGATTACCGAAACGCGAACTGCCGTGCGCGATTCATTTAATTTCTATTTATATTTATATGTATAATTCCTTAAGAAATTACCTTCACGTGAATATCACACCAAATAGAGGTGTGAATTATATACAAATCATATATTCATGTTTATTACGTTAGCTAAAACGTGTTTTTATTTCATACACCAATTTGATAGTATACTGACTATAAATTGTAATGTTCGTTCATTCATGATTTTTAATGTCAATTCATGTTTCAACTTCCATACCTATACCAAGTGTAAATTTCTTTTAAAATAAACAAATTGCATATTTTACTCATTTTATTTTAAGGAGTGAAATTGTTGATTTCCATCCAATGAACAAAAATATTCATGAACAAAAATGAATATTTTTGTTCAATCCCTTTTATGAACAAAATGTGAATTCCTTCCTATGCTTCTAACCTTACATTAAAATTGTATTTAATGCAAAACATATTTCTAAATGAAATATGATTCTTATTCTCTTCCTTATTTTTAAATTAAACTAAAAATGCAACCTTTAATTCTCATATCATATTTGCATTCGGGACTGCAAATAAAAATGTATATTATCCTACTCATGATTTATTTGCGTTGAGGAACGCAAATAATAAAAATACATATCTTTAAATTTGTAATTTTATTTACAACAAGGAATGTAAATAAAGTACAACTCTTTATTCCATGTTTATTTACATTAAGGGATGTAAATAAAAAAAATGTAATCTTTCTTTTAATATTTTGTTCGCATCTATATTTCTTCTACTAATTTGTTTGCATCTAAAATTGCAAACAAAAATGTATTTTTTTATTTATAAGGAAAAAAATACAAATAAAAATATATTTTCTATTCTCTATGTTTTGTTTGTATAGTAGAAGGCAAATGAAAATGTGAATTTTTAATTTGCATGCATTGTTTGCATTGTAGAATGCAAACATAAAATAAAATCTCTTTTCTCTTTTTCCTTTTTGTAACGTTTGCATTTTGAAATGCAAATATAAAATGAAATCTTATATTTTTATTTTCTATCTCGTTACATTAAGAAATGCAAAAGATGATATTTTATCTTTCTACAGTTTGTTCGCATTAAGGAATGCAACAAAAAAGATATTTCATTTTCTACATCTTGTTTGCCTTAGCAAATGCAACAAAAATGATAATTTATTTTTCTACATTTTGTTTGCATTAGAGAATGCAACAAAAATGATAATTTATTTTTCTACATTTTGTTTGCATTAGAGAATGCAACAAAAATGATGATTTATTTTTCTACATTTTGTTTGCATTAGAGAATGCAACAAAAATGATTATTTATTTTTCAACATTTTGTTTGCATTAGAGAATGCAACAAAAATGATTATTTATTTTCATGTCATTTTTACATTGAAAAGGGTAAATAAAAATGTACTACTTTTAAAACATATTTTATTTGCGTTGGAGAACACAAATAAAAATACTCTCTTTTTTGTCAATATTTTAATTGTATTTGAGAACACACTAAAAAGTCATTCAATTTTTCTATGAAATATTTTTGTTTATGGACAGAAATAAAATGCAATTAAATGTTCTATGTAATATTTGTGTTTAGGGACATAAATAAAATGCAATTAAATGTTCTATGTAATATTTGTGTTTAGGGACACAAATAAAATGCAATTAAATGTTCTATGTAATATTTGTGTTTAAGGACACAAATAAAATATTATTCAATATAAGATGTATATATTTGTGTTGAAACACAAATAAAAAGAATAACTTATTTTCCTATATATTTGTGTTGAAACACAAATAAAAAGAATGACTTATTTTTCTATGTATATATTTGTGTTGAAACACAAATAAAAAGAATAACTTATTTTTCTATGTTTGGTTCAAAACAAATTAATTCAAATAGAAAGGCAATTTTATTTTCTCTATATTGAATTGATTAACTAGATCAATTCAAATAAAAAGCAATATTTATTTTCTATAGGTTGAATTGATAAATTTGATCAATCCCTTGAAGAAGTAAATTGTATGATTGAATCGATGATTTAAATCAATTCAATAATAATATTATTATTATTATTATTATTATTCCCACATGTAGATCTATGATTATTCAATATATGAATAAATATTGAATTGATTATCTAACTCAATTAAATAGAATAAGCGATAAAAAATATATTTGAATAATACATGACAACCAACATAATAATCCAACATATCCAACAAACAAACATCATACAACATCTACACAATCATATCTGAAAAGGAATAACTATAAATAAAAATTAATTAATTAATTAATTAATTTAAACAAGAGATATCTCACAGTCATTTTTGATTTTAGCCAAAATTCCAACTGCTCAGAAATTCCCCGCTTCAGTCTAGAATTGTAGTTCAGGATCGTACGAGTCCAACGCTTCAAAAATTGTGTAATTCTGAGTTTATTTGACAAAGTTATGAGTAAAATAAGATTAGGGATTAATTTAATCATTAAATTAAGTCAAAATAATTATGTTAATTCATCTTCCTCCTTACAGTATTCTCGGCCGACACCTTTTCCTTTAGTTCAAAACTAGGGTTGACCTTATCTTCCAATTCAAGCCACCAGTGTTCGATCAGAGGATGCTGCAGTGAAGAGGACGGAGAGGCACACGCGTGGGGCCCAGAATGGTGGAACTCGGTTGGGTCTAGGGGGTGTGACGTGGGAGGTAGGCGGCGGCTTTGGGTGCGTCGTTCGAGGAGATGGTGGCACCAGAGGAGATCTGACCGTATGAAAATGAAGAGAAGAAGAATCTCTTCGAAGTGGTATAGGGTTTGGATTTTAATTCGTTGTAGATTGGAAGAAATTGGATGGGAAAGTTTTGGCCATTGAAAGGGGGGCGGCTGTAGAGGATGATGAATAGTGTTTGTATTTTTGGGTTTTACAATCTCTTTTATAATATTAAAATGTTAATTTTACAAAAAAAACAAATCTCTTAAGGTATTCAGAATTCAGTCCAACCAGAAGCTACCCTACCCAATAACCCCTATTCCGGATACATCTAACCATGTCTCGCAGGCCCAAGAGGTCAACTCAGCCCTCGTTTTTCAAATTTAAAATTAATTCTTTTTATTATTAAATTCTGACATATTCAAAAATCCACTGGAGCCACATACGAACCCCGAAAAATCCCAAAAAATATTTTTGGCTATTTCTTGACGATACGAATCCAACAAAATTAATTTCGTAGAATTCTGAGACTGTTCGAAAAATGTCTATTTTCCAGTCGTTCAATTTTGACTGTATTTGACTAAACACAGTTTCTGTTGCCACGCTCACATACTAAGTCGGAAAATTCTAAAAATTGAAACCTAGTAATAATTTGACATTCCGGTTCCAACAAAAGTGGTTTCGTTGAAAACAGAGGTCGTTTGAAATTTGACTATTTTCACTGGCTTTAATATTATTTAAAAATAGAATTTTTAAATTTGGGCACATTTTCTAACCAATTTATTAAAAATAAAAATTTTAAATTGGTTCGGATTTTCCGGGTTGTTACAGTCTCCCCTACTTAAAAACTTTTCGTCCTCGAAAAGGGAAATAAAAGTAAAGTAGGAACAAAACGGAAAATGCAAGGTATTAGGAATGTACCTCAACATAAAGCTATTCGGAGATATCCACTCTACACTTGGGATAGGCTTGCTTGAAGCTATCCTCGGTCTCCCAAGTGCAGTCTCTAGGATCCCTGCTCCATTGGACCTTGACGAGGTTGATCTTCTTATTCCTCAAAGCTCTGATTTCCTTGCCCACAATTTTTACTGGCTCTCTCTTTACGGCTAAGCTCGGAGTAATTTCCACATCTCATTGTGCTTCTTCCTCCACAACTAAATCTGGATCATGAATATGCTTCCTGAGTTGGGACACATGAAATACATCGTGCACCCCTGGCAGCCAGTTGGGCAACTGTACTCGATAAGCTAGAGTCCCAATCCTTTCAAGAATAGGGAATGGACCAATGAACCTCAGTGCCAACTTTCCAGTCTTTCCAAAGCGAATTACGCCACTTAATGGAGAAACCTTCAAGTACACCAGATCACCAACAGAGAATTCTATATCTCTTCTTCGAGTGTTTGCATAACTCTTCTGTCGGCTTTGAGCAGCCAGCAAACGCTTCTTAATAAAATCAACTTTATTCGATGCTTCCGGAATCGTATCGGGGCCCAAGACTATCCTATTGCCTGGCTCCACCCAACATGCCGGAGATTTGCATGGCCTGCCATATAAAGCTTCGAATGGCGACATTTGCAGGCTTGCTTGATAGCTGTTATTATAAGAGAATTCCACTAAGTGCAGATGATCCTCCCATGAACCGCCAAAGTCAAGGATGCATGCTCGCAACAAATCTTCTAAGATGCGGTTTACCTTCTCAGTCTGGCCGTTTGTCTGAGGGTGATAAGCTGTACTCATATTCAACTTGGTTCCTAGCTCTTCTTGGAAGGCTTCCCAGAACTTGCTAGTAAATATTGGATCGCGGTCACTGACAATGCTGCTGGGAACTCCATGAAGCCTGACAATCTCTCTTAAATAAAGTTGTGCCAAACTTTGAGTCGTTCTACTGGATTTGACAGGGATGAAATGAGCAGCTTTCGTCAACCGATCTACAATCACCCATATGCTATCATTCCCTCTCCTAGTCCGAGGCAAACCATCAATAAAGTCCATAGAAACTTCGTCCCACTTCCAATTAGGAACTCCTAATGGCTGCAAAAGACCTGCTAGCTTTTGCTGATCACTCTTGACCAGCTGACAGGTGGGGCATTTGGCAACATATATGGAGATGTCCCTCTTCATTGCTCTCCACCAAAAGGTACGCTTAAGATCTTGGTACATCTTGCTTACTCCGGGATGAATACTGGGCTTGGATTTGTGACATTCGTCCATAACTTCCCTTCTTAGTTCAGGAATGTTTGGGACACAAATTCGGCCTCGTAGCCTCAAAACTCCTTTGTCATCAATTTGGAAGCTCGTGGGTTCGCCTTCTCGAATTATTTTGCTAATCTTTTGGATAAACTCATCACCTTTTTGAAGGACAGAGATCTTGTCGATCAAAGAAGGAGTAATAATGAGATGGGCAAGGATAAGATTGGTGTTGGCCATGTTCTTTCTGCTGAGAGCATCTGCCACTACATTTGCTTTTCCCGGAGTACATAAGATATCCAGGTCGTAGGGTGCAAGGAATTCAACCCAACGCTGTTGTCTCAGGTTTAAAACTCTTTGGGTAAATAGATGCTTCAAGGATTGGTGGTCTGTATATAGCTCGAACTTTCCCCCCAAGAGATAATGCCTCCATATCTTTAGAGCGAATATAATAGCCATTAGCTCAAGATCATGAGTGGCATAATTCTTTTCATGCGGTTTCAATTGCCTGCTAGCGTATGCTACCACTCTACCTTTTTGCATAACCACCGCACCAATACCTTAAATAGACAGAAAGGTAACATGTTAAAATGAGATTTGATATCAAAAGAAAATGTTATCTCATATATATTTTATTCAGATAGAGAGAATGACCTTCTTTGGAAGCGTCTGTCCAGACCTTCAAATCCTCATTGCCATCTATGATGGTCAACACATGAGCAGTGATCAATCTATGTTTCAGCTCTTGGAATGCTGCCTCACATTCAGGTGTCCAAACGAACTTTGAATGCTTCTTAGTTAATTTCGTCAGTGGGCAAGATAATTTTGAAAAATCCTTAACGAACTTTCGATAATAACCAGTTAGTCCTAAGAAACTTCGGACTTCTGTGGGAGTGGTAGGCTGCTTCCAGTCTTGGATGGCTGAGATCTTTCCTGGATCTACTGAGATGCCTTCTTTTGATACCACGTGGCCGAGGAATTTCACCTCTTCTTGCCAAAATATGCATTTGGAAAATTTAGCTTTCAACACATTCCTCTGCAAAATCTCCAAGACTTCTTTCAAATGTTTCTCATGTTCAGCAATGGTTTTGGAAAAGATAAGGATATCATCAATGAACACAAGCACGAATTTATTTAGAACCCCACGAAATACTCTATTCATCAAATCTACAAAGTATGCTGGGGCATTGCATAGACCAAAAGGCATTACTAGCCATTCGTAAAATAGAGCAGGCCCTCTGAAAGCAGTTAAGGGGATACTCTCTTCTGCAATGCACAGTTGATGGAATCCTGTGGCTAGGTCCATTTTAGAGTATACCTGTGCTCCATGCAGACGATCTAATAGATCATCAATCCGAGGCAATGGATATTTGTTTTTCATCGTTTGCTTGTTTAGATCGCGGTAGTCTACACACAAACGGAGTGTGCCATCTGACTTTGGGACAAACACCACCGCTGCACCCCATTCTGAGAAGCTAGGTCTAATCAGACCCTTGGCTAAAAGTTGCTTAGTTTGATTGCTCAGCTCTTCTCTTTCATTTGGCGACATTCGCCTAATAGGATGTACCACAGGCCTTGCATTAGGAACCAAGTCAATTCTGAAATCGATTTCTCTACGGGGAGGCAAGATGTTTACTTCTTCAAATATATCAGCATAGTTTTGACGATGGGAATAGTTTCAATAGAAGGAGGGGTGACTTCTAAAGAAGACCAAAATTCTTTTCTATCTGTGGTTGATCTGTGGCACGGTATAGTCATTATATTCCCAAATTTCGTTTTAATTTTAACTACCCTTTCAGCACATAGCAACTCAGCCCCATACTTCATTAGCCAATCTATCCCAAGTATGACATCGTATCCAGAAAAGTTCATGATGATTAAATTGAAAGGAAATAGGAAGTGAGAGTAAGAAACGGGCACTCTACAGTACTGATCAAGAATAAGTGAACCTCCTATCGGGCTATGGGCTTTAATCGGTTCTTAAAGTTTTCTTGGTTTCAGTTTAAGCTTTTTAATAGTATCACTTGATATGAAACTTCTAGATGCACCAGTATCAAACAAGACAGTAATGGGAATATCCTTAATGTTAAGAGTACCGCCTAAAACATCATGCTTACCTGCTCCTTTAGAAGAAGCCGGTGCAGCCGTATCTTCGTAGACGTGGGCTACTTCAGATTTCTTGAGCAGAGGGCAATTCTTGATAAGGTGTCTAGGCTTGTGGCAGTTGTAGCACTCTTTTGGACCACGGGGATTCTGTCCACTGCTTTGACTCGGCCCAGACTCGTTCCTCTTTGGCTTCTTCGGGGCCCTGCACTCGTAGTCGTAATGTCCCATCTTCTGGCAGTTGAAGCATCTGACTTTAGACTTATATCACTTCTTGTTTCCCTGAGGTTTTGTGGTCGAAGAACTTCCTTCCCCTGTTTTCTTTTCCGCCTCCTTCTTATTAGTTTGATTCCTGGCCTTTTCTAGCTGAGCCCCCTTCTGATCAATTTCTTCGTATCTGCATGCCATCTCTATCACCTTGGAAAATGGGCTCTCAATATAGGCTATCACTCTGTTATGGTATCGCCTTGCAAGCCTATTTATGAACCTCTTATTTTTCTATAAGGCATCTTGCACTAGCTCAGGGGCATACCTAGAAAGCTCCTCAAATTTCTTCACGTACTCCGCAATGGTCATGGTGCCTTGCTGCAGGTTAGCAAATTCATCGTGTAGACGTTCTACTTCATGAGGCGGGATAAACTTTTCATTAAAAAGCTCTTTAAATCTTGTCCAAGTTATCTCTGCAACGTCTCTCCCTATCATGGCTATTTCCCACCAAGTTTGAGCATGTCCTTGCATGAACCATACTGCCATAAAACGCTTCCTATGATCCTCACGCTCCAAACCTCCCAAGATCTTTTCCATCGTCTTAAGCCATTCTTGCGCTTCTACCACCGTTTCTCTACCAGTGAAATGTACTCCTTCAAGATTCTTGATTTTCTTCGCCACTTTATCAAGGTCAAAAGCAACTGGGGGTGGTGGTGGTGGTGGCTCCTCGACCTCAGAATTGGGTTGGTCTTGCTCAGTTGGGGGTGTATCTCTCCCTCTACCCCTACCAACTACTCCGCCATGACCTCTTCCTCTTGTCCTAGCTCTTGTACTCATCTTTCAATTAGTCTGTATCATCAAGGAAAGAGTCAGACCAAAGGAAATGATAAAATCAAAGAGAAGTTTAAAAGTAGAGACATGTCCAGGTGATAATGAAGTAATGACTGATAAATATGTGCTATTCTGTTTAAGTTCATTCTAGGATATTGTTAATCCTATCTCTAATGAACCTCTCGTCTTAGAACACTACTGATTATATCTAGACGAATTGTTCTAAAAATGTTATATTCCAAAGCTAAGGTTAACCAAAGCTCCGATACCAAATGTGACGACGCCAAACTCCCGTGTAAAGAAAGTAAGGAAAATCGTATGGAATATAACATAACTAGAACAATAACAGATCTCAGAGTATAGCAGAACATATAAATCATTGCAGCGGAAAGAAATGTCATCACAAACATCATCGCTGAAACATCAGAGTATGTAGCACAGAATTACACTTAACAAAATAGATGTCTCAAAGAAAAGAAATAGAGTCTCTATCTCTCAAATTACATCAATACTAAGTATGGTCTCAAAGTCTTAAGCAGAAAATAAAAGATAAAAAGAAAGTTTCTTCAGCATCTCCATCAGCAAGCTTCCATCCAGCGAATATCCAAGCCTAACCTGTCACTTGGCTGCCCGTGTAGAAAGAGGGCACCCGAGTTTGCAAAAGGTGAAACAAACTACGAGTCAGTCATGGGACTGGTATGAGATATCTTAATTAACTAACGGGTTTGACAATCACGAGGACCACGCCGCTATCGCGGAACGGGTTTACTCCATGGGATTATCAGTGCAATAAATAAAGTATAACGTTAAATAACGCAATGCTTTTTAGAAAAATGAAACCATTATAAGACCCAAGTCCCATCACACAATGCAACGCAAACCGGAGGATAAGGTTTTACCTTATAATGGTCAAAAGATGATAAATACGCAAAATACGATATTATTATCAGTGTGTATATGTTTAAAGAAAATATTTCAATTATAATATTAATCCTAGATGGCATAGCTACCATCTACTATGTCGCCATACTAGTTATGCAATCAAAACCGCATGGGACGTATTGGAAATTGGGTTTCCATCATGAGTCAAGGCTAGGGAGGAGCTCCTGACCGATTCGAGACACTCTAGCAATGTCTCAGGATTCGGTTGCTGGCGAACCCTTGGATACAGCAGGGCCGGTCCACCAATACTTTAGTGGATTAGTTATGCCTGAACACACGTTCCCCGATCCTATTAGACCTACAAATCGGCCGAGGGCGACCGATAAGAATAAACCGAGGCCTCGCAAAAATTCCAACAACCACATATGCAAATGTCAGCCAGTTTAAGCACTGACACCACTTCTAGCTAGAAAGAAACGTGTGCACTCCCTGCGTTCCCTTGTCCCGTTTTAGACTCAATCGGTGTGTGAGGCTCGCGAAGTCATGATATACACAAAGCTATGCCTGAATAGGCTATGCTTTGATCATCAACCACAAGGCCTGCTTTTCAACAAAGCCTTGATAATTTGCATCTTAGCATGTCCCGTTGACAATCCATGCCATGAAATTAACAACTATCAATACACAACCTCTAAAGGTGTTGAGCGAAAGAATAAATTCTCTTGCCACCAACGGTTGTATATTAAACAGAAATCAGTTTACATGGTACGAAGTTCAACGTCAGACATGCATCCATTTACAAGTCCGTTCTGGGTCTGAACAGAACCGGAGACACCTGAGAGGCTCTCGTATATCCGGACAGTCATCACATACGTCCGGACGACCACCGCCGAAATCCCTTCAGGGTAGCAACTCCTATCGAGGACCTCAGTAGCAATACATCCGTTCGATGTAAAGACCGTCGGTCTTCAACACCGTCTTCGTCTCTTCATCGACGTATAATTATTTGAAATGAGTAGAACTCGGGCTTTTCAAATAATTATCGAATAATTATTATTTAAAACATTTCATATCATTAATATTTATTTATAACGACTTATCGCTATTTTTTTTATTTAAAAATAGCTCAATAGAATCAAACGACGCTTCGGGTTAAATGTAGCTTTGGCGCTGTTTTTCTCAACATTTGATTTATACATATCTTGAAATCTAACCGTTGGATTTTGACAAAATTTGTCTTATTGGAAAGATCTTCCCAAAGCGGTCCCAACGGTTCCGGTTTTGGGAAAATCCGACGGTTGGATCTTTCGGTACAATCGTTTAAAGTCATGATTGCCGAAACACGAACTTCCGTGCGCGATTCATTTAATTTATATTTATATTTATATATATAATTCCTTAAGCGATTACCTTCACGTGAATATCACACCAATTAAAGGTGTGAATTATATACAAATCATATATTCATGTTTATTACGTTAGCTAAAACGTGTTTTTATTTCATACACCAATTTGATAGTATATTGACTATAAATTGTATTGTTCGTTCATTCATGATTTTTAATGTCAATTCATGTTTCAACTTCCGTGCCTATACCAAGTGTAATTTTTTTTTAAAATAAACAAATTGCATATTTTACTCATTTTATTTTAAGGAGTGAAATTGTTGATTTCCATCCAATGAACAAAAATGAATATTTTTGTTCAATCCCTTTTATGAACAAAATGTGAATTCCTTCCTATGCTTCTAACCTTACATTAAAATTGTATTTAATGCAAAACATATTTCTAAATGAAATACGATTCTTATTCTCTTCCTTTTTTTTAAATTACACTAAAAATGCAACCTTTAATTCTCATATCTTATTTGCATTCGGGACTGCAAATAAAAATGTATATTATCCTACTCATGATTTATTTGCGTTGAGGAATGCAAATAAAAAAATATCTTTAAATTTGTAATTTTATTTACAACAAGAAATGTAAATAAAGTACAACTCTTTATTCCATGTTTATTTACATTAAGGGATGTAAATAAATAAATAAAAAGTTATCTTTCTTTTAATATTTTGTTCGCATCTATATTTCTTCTACTAATTTGTTTGCATCTAAAATTGCAAACAAAAATGTATTTTTTTATTTATAAGGAAAAAATACAAATAAAAATATATTTTCTATTCTCTATGTTTTGTTTGTATAGTAGAAGGCAAATGAAAATGTGAATTTTTAATTTGCATGCATTGTTTGCATTGTAGAATGCAAACATAAAATAAAATCTCTTTTCTCTTTTTCCTTTTTGTAACGTTTGCATTTTGGAATGCAAACATAAAATGAAATCTTATATTTTTTATTTTCTGTCTCGTTACATTAAGAAATGCAAAAGATGATATTTTATCTTTCTACAGTTTGTTCGCATTAAGAAATGCAACAAAAATGTTGTTTCATTTTTTACATCTTGTAACGACCCAGGTTTTTGAACAGTTTATTTTAAATATTTAGTATGGTTTTAAATATTGATTCGAATATAAATGGATTTTTATTATGGAATTTATCAGGTTAATAATCGATATATGATTTAATATCAAATATATTTAAATTATTGTAATGGTAATAATTTAATGTTGAGTTAAAACAAAACCGAAACAATTCAATTGATCAATATAAATTCTATATTGGATTAGAGCAATAATAATAATTGATTATCGTTAAAGTAAATTGTTTTGAAATCTATTTTAAATCGTTAATTTAAATTGTTATTTCACAGTCGAAATAAATTCCAGAACCAATTCTGTGGAGTTCAGAATAACGCCATAATCTGAGAATGTCGGTCGTTACGTTAGAATGGCAGTTCGGGTCTTTGAGTAAGGGTACCGCGAGATATTTTGATTATTAAAAATCTAATCAAATTTATTAAACTTCTTTTCAGCCACCCTACATTATTCCTAAAGCCGACCTATCTTCGTTTATAGGCAGACATATTATTTTCTCGAGCACAAATTCCTGCTCCCCAACTTCGTAGCAAGCAAACAACAATTTTAATGGCTCGTACTAGTTGTTTCCCTTTCTTTGCTTATTTAAACCCATCGCAACTTCATTTCCTTTATTCAACAGAAGAACCCTCGTAACCTACCTCTTTTCAATTAATCTTAAAATCGAAATCACCTTTTCCCAACCCTCCGAAATCGAACAGTCTTGGATGCGCGATGTGGTACTTGGATATAGCGAGGCCTGGAGTGCGATTTTGGACAGTCAACGCGAGAACACCACGAGCTGGGTTTACCACGAAATCGAGATCGCAAAGGGGCCTGTGGTTGGAGGCTGTTGCGAGGGGTTCTGGTGATGTTAAGGTAATCACCGTTAGTGCGATTTAAGGATTTAAGTTCGATGATGTTTTAAATGTTCGATGTCTGGAAGGGTGCGATGGGGTTTAAGGTATTCGAAGGTCGCGTGGTGCTGGATCCAAGGCGACGAGGCTCAGAAGTTTCGGGATGGGAGAGGAAGTCGGTTGCAACTTCTGGTAAGGGTGAATGCTGAAGGGGAACGCCAACACTGAGTGATTTTCGAGGGACAGTTTTTAGGCGACAGGAATAGCAGGGAAGAAAAAGGAAATTTAAACAAGAATTTAAGGTAATTTTATTTGTTTATTTCTAAAGGTTAGAATTTTTATAAGTTAAAAAGGTTAGGATTTTTAATAAGTAAAATGGTTAGGATTTTTAATGAGATATTAGGATTTATGATAGTCATTTAAATCAAATGAATGAAGTCACTAATTTTATAATTTGTTCTAAAAAAAAAAAAATTTAATTTACTTAGTTAAGTCGCTTAATTTTATATAGTTAAAATTCTTATATACGATATATATAATGTATACAAGGTTGGAAAATCAAATCAAAATAAGGAAAGGAGAAATCGAATGAAATCATCCTTATGGAGTTCGGAGACTCGGGAATCAATAAAAGAGAAATTGAAATTGATACCAGTGCAAATAAAAATCCGGTGAGTAAATCTCACTCACCTTTAGAATTATTTTTATTTCCTTAAAAATAATTGTTGTTGCTTGTGTGAATATTTTCTGGTTGTTTTATATTAGTTATTTAGGCTATATATATATATATATATATATTGGGTTGATTGTTTGGTTGGATTCCCGCAGTCTCATTAGCGGATGCCCGCAGTTTTATAGCGGATGATTACCCTATACGCCCCACGCTATGATTAGTGGATGACCTTCTATACCACGATATTCTGCCACGAAGCAGAATGGGTATTATTTATGTGCTAACATCTGTGGATGCAGGAAAACAGGTTGGAGGAATCCAACTGGATTCCTCAAAAATATATTATCTGTTTGTTTATTTGTTTGCATATATATTGTTATATATGATGTGTTAGAAAAATAAACAATTGGTTGCTTTGTGTGTTTTATCACTGGGCTTAAGTAATGATATTTAAAAATATCGTAAAAAGAATATTGGAAATTTAAAAAGGGAAATTCTATTTTTAAATAGTATTTGAATTTTAAATGGAAATAAAGTATAAACTTGTTTTAAAATAAAACAAGTAGTTCTTTTTAAACGAAGTTTATAAATAGTTCTTTTATAACGAAGTTATAAATGAAGTGAAAAGAATTATCATTTGATAATTCAGAAATAGAAATACAAGCGTGAAATTGGGATTTTGAAATGAAATTTTCAAAATAGAATGTGAAATGAAATTTTTAAATATATAACTCAAATGAAAGTTGAGTATAATATTTGAATTTTAAAAGGAGTTTAAATGTTTGAATTTTAAAAGGGGATTGAATATTAGAAATTCAAATTGAAGTTCAAATAGAATTTGAATAGATGAAATTAGAATGGAAAAATGGAATTTGAATTCAAGGAATTAAAATAAAATTTGAATTCAAAGGAATTCGAATAAAGAAATTCAAATAGAGATTTGAATGGAATTTAAATATGAAATTTGAATAGAGATTTGAAATAGAAATTCGAATATTGAATGTGAACATGGAATTGAATACAGAAATTCAAGTAGAAATTTGAATATGAGATTTCAAAATAGAATTTTGAATAAACTTTGAAAGTAGGATTTCAAAGTAGGATTGAAATAGGATTTCAAAATAGGAAATCCAAATAGTTTTGAAATGGAATTTGAATTCAAGGGAATTCAAATGAATTTGAATAATAGAAATTCAAATGGTGTTGAAAATGAATTTGAATAATAGAAATTCAAATGGTGTTGAAAATGAATTTGAATATTAGAAATTCAAATGGTGTTGAAAATGGATTTGAGTGAAGAAATTCAAATGGGGTCGGAAATGAAAAATGAAATTTGAATGTAAGAGATTCAAATTGAATTCAAATAGGATTTGATCTATGGGATTTGAATATGAAATTCAAATGGGTTTTAAACTATGGAATTTTGAATATAGAAGTTAAAAAGGAGTTTGAATATTTCAATAGAATTCAAATATAGAAATTGGAATATAGAAGTTCAAATGGAATTTAAATATAAAGTTTAAATAAGAAAATCCAAACGAATTCAAGTATTGAATTTGAATATAGGGAATTCAAATAGAAATCCAAGTATTGAATTTGAATATCAAATAGAAAAGGAATTTGAATATAGAATTCAAAAGTGAGATTGGGATTTGAATCAAGGAATTCAAATCGAGTTAAATTTATTTTAAACGAAGTTTAAAAGGGTTATATATAAATATAATTAAAACGAACTCGCCGCAGCGCTGCAGTTCGTAAAATAGCGATTCGAACTTCAATTGAGTATACAGAACGCAATTGAAGTCGGAATTCTTCGAAACAAGAAACGTCAGGACCGGTTTGATAATAGTTTTCTAATGAAAGAGAAAAATCTGAATTTCGTCGTATAGATTTTGAGTTATGTCAAAATCAAATTTTCAGAAAAACAGCGCCAGAACCATTATAAAACCATAACGGTTTATTTAATGATATTAAAGGGTTTTAAGCAAATAAGAATCGAAATTTCTATTTAGAAAAATCCAGATTTTGAGTTATAAAATATATGTGAACTCAAGTGGAGTAATGAATTTGATTTTGAAACAGAAATCAGATTTTCGACTTTGAATAGAACTAACTAATTCGAATAGAAATTAGTTAATGAGATTTCGAATGAATATTGAGCTTTGAATAAGTAAATTCAATTTGAAAATTTATATTCGAAATCAAAAAGGGAACTAGAATTGAAATTGAAATTCAATTTGGTTGTGAGCAAGTTAAACATTTTATTTGAATGTGTTACGTTCAAACGAAGAAGTGAAATAGGCCAAATGGCCGATTTAAAGAATAAATGGGCGAAACTGAATTCAAACGATTAGATGGTATTGAATTGAATTGAAAACAGGTGAACAGGTGTTAAACAGATTTGGGATGGAGTATATGAAGACCTTAATTTGTGTGCCCGACAAAAAGGTACATGTTTAATTCATATATGGGTTTTATGCGCCGTATCGGCAAGCCGCTTGGCTTTTCCTTTTTCTTTTTGATTGAGGAAGATACCGGGAAGCTATTTGAAATTTCCCGATGCTCCCGATACAGGGGAGGTTATGGCGAATTTTTCCGGGAATTTAAGGAGTTAGAATATTTTTAAGAAATTTGACAATTAGAAATCTATATATATAGAATTCGATAAGGAGACGAAATCAAAAGTAGCGTAAAGGGCCAATATGGTTATTGAAATATTTGGTTAACAAATATTGATAGAGAAAATGGAGAAGAGATTTAATTAATGAAATATTAATTAAAGAGCCCAGTGATTTGTTTGATATGTTGGATGAACACTTGTTTTTATTCGATAGTTAAATCACAGACTATCGAAGTTTTGACCATCGTTGTCAATATGGAGAGACCGGTTGGATTATTATCCGAAGAACCACTCCGTATCGGCATAAGCGTTGCGAACCAAGTATGCTGAATATATTGAAGACGGAGTAAAGTGCAAGGGCTTTTCTAGTAATAGAAATAGTGCCTTCGGTTTCGTTCAATCCCAGAACGAACGTAAATGGACGAATGTCTGACAGAGTATTTCCAATGATCAAATGGGTTGGTCTGTATGAATGTATATGGTTGCAACGGATTTATCCCTTAGCATAATATCCAGAATATTTGTGCAAACTTAACTAGTGATTAACGGATCTGACAATGTGGCATTCCAAGTGATTGTGCTATCAAGGAATGGTAAGTATGCGTAGCCTCAGGCCTCAACAACCGGGAAAGGACAAAAATCGGGCAGGCAGCATGGCTATGTGGGTCGCACCCATTAGGGTGTATAATCACCTATCTAGAGAAATTCCTTTTGTTTCTAAATCTATCGATTCTGCCCATTCGGGAAACGGTGGTTTGAGTCCAACCGTTGGTGATATACATTCGATACACTCAAGCGAAATGAGTGGTCGGTCATGTGTGGGCCGGGTTGCAAGATGTTCTTGTTGAACCCAGGTGTATTCGTCTCTAGAGATACATCATCGGAAGGTGGTTCCATACCTTGTCGTGTTGGAAATCCAATCTCCAATAAGCGCCATGCGGTTTTTGATTTTATAATATATATGTGGAGCGTGAGATGCAAGCGTTCTGCTATTTGGTTATTTACTTGATGTAGACATTATTATAATATCATTTGATTTGATATCAAAGTGTTTTGGGTTATAGTAAGGTAAAAACCGTCCGTGTTTATGTGTGGGCTGGTCTTACTATTATCTTTTCTTTCGAAAAAGATTTTGAAAGTTAAACAAGTGGTTGGAGTTTACTCACACCAGTCCCATGACTGACCCAGAGTTTATTTGTTTTGTTTTTCCTAAACTCTTGGGTGCCCAAATTTGTACGGGCAGTCAAGTGTTTCAGGCTTTTACAGATACACTTGGAGGAGCTTGAAGCAGGAGGCTTCAACGTTAGTTATTTAGAGTTACTTCTGCTGGATCAAATGTTATGTGTACTCTGATGATGGTATGTATATATGTACAAAACAGATTTGTATTTCGAAGCTTATGTTATATAATATATTTTATTCGTTCCGCTGTGAGTTGTGATCTTCGTTTTTCTTCTATTCTAATATTTCTTTCTTTCTATTTCTCACCCTCTAACTTCTTTCCAATAATGAGTCGTATTTCTGTGTTATTTGAGTGGGACGTGTGGTGTTTTTAGTCAACTCAGATAGCACGGATTTGCGGGTCGTTTCACATCTTGTTTGCCTTAGCAAATGCAACAAAAATGATAATTTATTTTTCTACATTTTTTTTGCATTAGAGAATGCAACAAAATTGATAATTTATTTTTCTACATTTTGTTTGCATTAGAGAATGCAAAAAAAATGATGATTTATTTTTCTACATTTTGTTTGCATTAGAGAATGCAACAAAAATGATTATTTATTTTTCAACATTTTGTTTGCATTAGAGAATGCAACAAAAATGATTATTTATTTTCCAACATTTTGTTTGCATTAGAGAATGCAACAAAAATGATTATTTATTTTCATGTCATTTTTACATTAAAAAGGGTAAATAAAAATGTACTACTTTTAAAACATATTTTATTTGCGTTGGAGAACACAAATAAAAATACTCTTTTTTTTGTCAATATTTTAATTGTATTTGAGAACACACTAAAAAGTTATTCAATTTTTTTATGAAATATTTGTGTTTATGGACACAAATAAAATGCAATTAAATGTTCTATGTAATATTTGTGTTTAGGGACACAATTAAAATGCAATTAAATGTTCTATGTAATATTTGTGTTTAGGGACACAAATAAAATGCAATTAAATGTTCTATGTTTTAGGGACACAAATAAAATGCAATTAAATGTTCTATGTAATATTTGTGTTTAAGGACACAAATAAAATATTATTATTCAATATAAGATGTATATATTTGTGTTGAAAGACAAATAAAAAGAATAACTTATTTTCCTATATATATATATATATATTTGTGTTGAAACACAAATAAAATGAATGACTTATTTTTCTATGTATATATTTGTGTTGAAACACAAATAAAAAGAATAACTTCTTTTTCTATGTTTGGTTCAAAACAAATCAATTCAAATAGAAAGGCAATTTTATTTTCTCTATATTGAATTGATTAACTAGATCAATTCAAGTAAAAAGCAATATTTATTTTCTATAGGTTGAATTGATAAATTTGATCAATCCCTTGAAGAAATAAATTATATGATTGAATCGATGATCTAAATCAATTCAATTAATATTAATATTATTCCCACATGTAGATCTACGACTATTCAATATATGAATAAATATTGAATTGATTATCTAACTCAATTCAATTAAATAGAATAAGCGATAAAAAATATTTGAATAATACATGACAACCAACATAATAATCCAACATATCCAACAAACAAACATCATACAACATCTACACAATCAGATCTGAAAAGGAATAACTATAAATAAAAATAAATAAATTAATTAATTTAAACAAGAGATATCTCACAGTCGTTTGTGATTTTAGCCAAAATCCCAACTGCTCAGAAATTCCCCGCTTCAGTCTAGAATTGTAGTTCAGGATCGTACGAGTCCAACGCTTCAAAAATTGTGTAATTCTGAGTTTATTTGAGATGACCCCAAACCCCGTACTGACGGTGGCAAGGGTAATCCGTGGAATATAACACATAAACAGATAATAGCAGAACAGAAATAAATAAATACACCAGATAATGAACAATAGAATATACTGGATAAGAGTAATCATCAGAGTTACACAGTATACAGGATCATACTTAGTACAAATACAGTTCAACTATACATATATGTCTACAGCGGAAAACAAACATAATGTACAATAGGAGCTGAACAGCATAAAAAGAGATAAATGATAGAATCCATCTTCAGCTCCAGCTATCCAGAATGAACCAGCTAAACCTGAATACAAGGCTGCCCGTGTAGAAAAAGGGGCACCCGAATTTGAAAGTGAAACAAACTACGCGTCAGTCATGGGACTGGTATGAGAAATCTACTCAACACATTTATAATATGGTTAATCACAGGACCACGCCACTTTCGTGGAACGGGTTTACTCCATTGGATTGCCAGTGCTTAAAAACAAATCTTTCTTTTAAACATCGCAATGCTTTTTATAAAAATGAAGCCATTATAAGACTCAGTTCCCATCACACAATGCAACGCAAACCGGAGGATAGAGTTTTTACCTTATAACGGCCAAAATATGCTTGATACGAATAAAACAAAGGCATTTGATAATGTTGCTAGTGGTTATATGTTTTGAAAACAATTTCAAATCATAACTATCAATCATAGGCGGCATTAATGCCCCATACCACTATGTCGCCATATATAGGTATACAATCAAAATCGCACAGTCACGTATTTGGGAATTGGATTTCCGTCATGAACCAAGGCAAAAGATAGTCCTTACCGAATTCGAGACGCTCTAGCCCGTGTCTCAAGCAAGCGCGCAGGCAAGCCTTGGATCGTCAGGGTCGGTCCACCGAAGCGGATTATTATGCCTGAACAATACGTTTCCCCGCCTTTTGGGGCGTAAATGAGCCAACGAATGACTCCATCGGACCCGGATCGTCCGATCTAACCGAGGCGCCTCGCAACAGCAACAACCACATAAGTCAAACTCGTCAGGGCGTGTAAAACCACTGACGCCACTCCTAGCTAGAAGGAAACGCATGCCCTCCCTGAGGTCCTGCTCCCATTTCTGGTTCATACCGGGGTGTGAGGCTTGCGATTTCACGTTATACACAAAGCTACGCCACACAGGCGGTGTTTTGATCATCACCACAAGACTTTGCTTTTCAACAGAAGCCTTGATCACTGCATCTTAGCATGCCACACAGCCAATTCACACCGTGCAACTGATGGTTATCAATCACACAGAATAAATTCCAATGTCAGACACACTGTCCATTTGCAAGTCCGTTCTGGGTCTGAACGAAACCGGAGGCACTATATACCTCGCAAACCCATCAATCACCACGTACGTCGGGACGATCACCACTCGTTATCCATATTTTGGGATGCCTCCCAATCAGGACCTCGGTTACCATCCAAACGAGGTGAAGATCTCCGGTCTTCGACCACCGTCTTTATCTTCGATTTCTTATCGTCGATTCAGTTATTCAGAATGGGATAAACCCGGTCTTTATAGCAACTCGCGTATATAATAAACAAGTGCAACACTAACATACATACGCATCATTTCAATTCATTAGTCACTAACCGTCAATCAGCAAGAGAACGATTTCCCAAATATTAACCCCGAAGGCCGAAACCAACATCAGATCAACACCCAGGAAACCATTCGACTTAGCCAACCTTCAGTTAATTTCTAAATTTCACATCCATATCGTTTATAATATTTTATAACGATTTATCGCCATTTTTATTTATTTTAAAATAGCCAATTTATTCAAAACGACGCTTCGGGCCATAACGCGGCCGTGGCGCTGTTTTTCTTCAGATTTGATTTACACATATCTGAAAATCTAACCGTTGGATCTTCAAAAAATTTACATCATTAGAAAGATCTTTTCAAAACGAATCCAACGGTTCCAGTTCGGGAAAATCCGACGGTCGGATCTCCCGGTGTTATCGTTTGAAGTTTCGATTTCAAAATACGAACTGCAGCATCGTTATTCGATTAAATATACTTATATATATATATATATAATCGATTCTGGCGCTATTTTTCTTCAGATTTGAATTAAACATTCCAGACAATCCAACCGTTGGATTTTTACAAAGTTGGTGCTGTTGGAAAGATATTTCCAAAGCGAACCCAACGGTTGCGATTTCAGGAAAATCCAATGGTCGGATCTCCCGGTATAATCGTTTGAAATCACGGTTTCAAAATACGAACTGCAGCATCATTATTCGATATATTTTAATTCTATTAATATATATATATATATATCGATTCTTCGATTTCAAAACTATATTCTTTTCATACATTTGATAAAAACGATATTTTTATCTAACTGTCTTCTTTTCATCATTTCACTATTTTTAACAATTCATGTATATAATAAAAATGTGACTTTTATTGTAAAACAATTCATTTCAAAACTCTCTTATTTTATATAGTTCATATAGGTAATAAAAATAGGATTTTTATTATAAAACAATTTCTTTCAAAACGAGATTATTTTATATAGTTCATATAGATGATAAAAATGTGATTTTTATTATAAAACAATTTATTTCAAAATATGAATACCATTCAACACATTAATTTCAATTCAACGAATGAATATCGATTCAACACATGAAGGTTTTCTATAGTTTACATAAATAGATAAAAAGGTGTTTTTTATATTTAAAACACGAATACCATTCAACACATGAATTTCAATTCAACGAATGAATATCGATTCAACACATGAAGGTTTTATATAGTTTATATATATATATAAATGTGATTTTTATATTTAAAACACAAATACCATTCAACACATGAATTTCAATTCAACGAATGAATATTGATTCAACACATGAAGGTTTTCTATAGTTTATATATATAGATAAAAATGTGATTTTTATATTTAAAACACGAATACCATTCAACACATGAATTTCAATTCAACGAATGAATATCGATTCAACACATGAAGGTTTTCTATAGTTTATATATATAGATAAAAATGTGATTTTTATATTTAAAACACGAATACCATTCAACACATGAATTTCAATTCAACGAATGAATATTGATTCAACACATGAAGGTTTTCTATAGTTTATATATATAGATAAAATTGTGATTTTTATATTTAAAACACGAATACCATTCAACACATGAATTTCTAATCAATGAATGAATTTCAATTCAACACATGAAGGTTTTCTATTCAACAAATAAATATAGTTTCAGCAAATGAAAATAATTCAAACACATGAATATTATTCAAAATTTCGGCAGCATAACGGTAGGGTAGTTAAAACCGGGACTGTCCCTAGTACGGCTCCTCTCTCTACCTTAAAACCTCGCGGTTTTTTACAATGGGGAATCATGCATCTAGTTCGCACGCAGGCGGCATGTATATTTATTTCATTTCCACAAACTAATCCTATGTGGTTTCAACCAAATATTTCTCAACCACAAACGGGTATTTTTCAACCACAATCAATCAATATCAACCACAAACAATCCCAATCAACCATTCGCTATCAATCAATTTTCACACCAATCACAACCAATAAATATCGTCCATGGTTTGTGGATGAGGGGCGTATATATATATATATATATATATATATATATATATATATATATATATATAGCAACTCACTTCTATTTCAACACATATATAATTTTTACAGCGCATATATAACTTATACATCGAACGTACAACTTATACAACGCTTATACAAGAGGTGTATAACGCTTATATAACTCATACATCGACTATATAATTTATACATCGTCGTTTTCCATATCGTTTATAAATTAGAAATCTCACATTGGGTTCCACTCCACCAAAAATAGCAGAAGGCTCAGAAAAATATGCGGTCTCTTCTAGAATGTAGAAGACGTCCACATGAGTCCATTGTCTCTTGTTTCACTGAATTTCGTCAACACAGCAAAAAGATATGATTTTTCAAAGTTTGCAACGGTTTAAAGGTGTTAAAATCAGTTCAAATAAAACACAGCCGATACCTTTCCTTCGAGCTCGAAACTAGGGTTCGAATTTTTGCAAAATCCGTAGCACTCCACTGAAATCCAATGGTACCACGTCGAAGAGCTTCCAGAGGCGCGCAGAACCGTGGGTCCCACGTCCAGTTCGTTCGCCTGGATCGGCGGCGGCGGCGTCACGAAGTGGTGGACTTCGTGGGGCTCAATCTCGACGATGGTGGCACGATAGAGGGTGGTGATTGGTCGGATTTGAAGAGGGAGGCGGGCACTGTCGAGGCAGGGTGGTGGCGGCGGCTAACGGTGGCTGAGGCAGCGGGATTTTGGTCGGAAAGAAAAGAGCGGTTTCCGCCTTTGATCGGGGAGAGAGAAAAAAAGGATTTTTCTTTTTTTTTATAAAAATTATGATTGGCCGGTGGGTTTTAAAGGGGTTTTCTGACACGACCACCAATCTAAACCCAACGACTGTCATCCCTAGCGTTTTATCCCCATTCCGAACACAATGGGATATGTTTCGTAGGCCTATTCGACTGTTTCAGTCAGTTTTCCTTCAAATTAAAATATATAACATTCAATATTCAATTTGAACGTACATTCCAATTTGCCAGGGCCACAAACTGATTCGAAAAATTCCAGAAAAATAAATCTGGCTATGTTTTGACGATACGGTCCGAAAAAAACTAGTTTCGTCGAATTCTGAGACCGTTTGCAAAAAGGCCCATTTCTGGTCGATCCAATTTAACTATAATTGACCAAAACACGTTTTCCTTTGCCACGCTCACATACTAGCTTCAAAAATTATGAAATTTGAAACCTAGCAATAACCTCACATCCCGGATCTAACAAAAGTGGTTTTGTCGAATTCCGAGGTCGTATGCAAAATGGCCAATTTCACGGGCTATATAAATTCTATAGCGACCTTTCTGAAAATTCATTCGTCCATAACTTTTTCTTTCCGCTATGAAACTTCGATTTTTCAGATTCGTTAGAAAGGTATTCACTAACAGATTTAAATATTTTTGGTTTCACTCAAATCCGTTTTGTTTTGCACCCGGTACAGCCCGACAAAGTTTGAATTCAATTTTTGAAACTGCAGCGCCATTTCAGGCCTTGTTTATAATTATAATTAATTATATTCATTTTCAAACGTCGATTCAAACTCACTTTTCATTGCTACTATTTAAAATATTTATTTTAAATATTTAGAATCCATCATTTTAGCCAATTTAAAATTTTTAAATTGGTTCAGATTTTCTGGGTCGTTACAATCTCCCCCACTTAAAACTTTTCATCCCCGAAAAGGAACAAAGTCAAAAGTGGTTTGATTAATCAACTCTACGTTCGATCTGGCTTCCATTCTCCAACTTTTCAGTTTCTGAGAATTTTCAAATTCTTCAAAAAATTGGCTAACACCCGGAATTTTCGAAAAATTTCGCCATAACCTCCTTTGTACGGAGAGAGGTTTGGAAATTTATTGCGCCGTATTAGGTACCCAATAAATCCTAATAAGCATACACATATTTATAGTGATATATTCTGGTGTTTACAGGGGAGCGTGTATAGATAATAACTCCAGAGAATAAATTCTCGTCACCCTGTCAAAGCCTGAGGGAGTGTGTATTTTAAATGCTCCAAAGGATAAATCTTCGTCACCTCGTCCCGTGTGGGAAATAAATAGTCCATGTGTCGTATCTAATAACTAAAGAGACGTGATTATTGTCAACTCTAGACCCGTGTGGGGTTTTTTATTAATCTGGCAATTTTATCGTTACAATTTAAATAGTCCATATCAGTCATCAGTTCAACCTGTAGAATATAGTCATCGCCATACAAGCCTCCCGCTCGTATGGTAAATCTTCCACCTCGTCACACAAGCACCAAATATTTATGTGGTATATAATGAAGTATGCCTATCTTCAGAAGTATGCCATGCAGTGTAGTTCAAAATTAACTGTTACTATCCTATGGCGACGTTTATTATTTCACACAGAATAACCAGCATTCCGCATCCAATGGCATTCACAGGAGTTGATATAATAATATTTCGCATCCAACTCATTAAGGTTTACCTATTTGTCGGGCACGCAAATGAAATCGTTACTCAACAGCTATCCATTTACCTGTTCAAACATATATAATGCACATGTATATTTTTCTATCTATTTTTAAATCAGTTCAAAGTGTGATATAATCGAATAAATCTTACCATTCATTCTCTTATTAATTTAATTAACTATCATTTCAATAATTTTAATTAATCAAATCTACTATCACACAATGCACACAACAAGCAATTTGTTTTTAACTTTTCAAAATCATACAAATCAATTTCTATATTCTTTTTAAAATCATTCAGACTATAGAATTAAAAGTGCACATCCATGGAAAGAAAATAACAGCAGAATAGAGAACTAATTGGTAATGCAAAGTATGGTAAATGTACCTTGCACCGGAGTCAATCAGAGATATCCACTCGGCATCTAGGATAGGCTTTCTGAATGCTCTCCTCAGTTTCCCAAGTACAATCTTGCGGATCTCCACTCCATTGCACTGTGACTAAGTGAACCTTCTTGTTCCTCAGTTCTTTGGTTTCTTTGCCGATAATCTTTAGCGGCTCTCTTCTCATAGCTAATTCTGGAGTAATTTCAATATCCTGTTGAACTGCTTCTTCCACGATCAAGTCTGGATCATGAACGTGCTTTCGAAGTTGAGATATATGAAATACATCATGAACTCCGGGCAACCAATCAGGCAATTTAACCCTATAAGCGAGCGTTCCGATCCGTTCCAGAATAGGAAACGGACCAATGAATTTGGGCGCCAACTTTCCATTTTTACCGAACCGGATAACTCCTCTCATCGGCGATACTTTCAAATATACATAGTCGCCAACAGCAAAGGATATATCTCTTCTTCTCCTATCGGCATAGCTCTTTTGTCGGCTTTGAGCGGCGAGTAATCGCTTCTTAATAAAGTCGACTTTGTCGGCAGCTTCTCGGATCATATCGGGCCCCAATACAAGTCTATTGCCGGGTTCGACCCAACAAGCAGGAGATCGGCACGGTCTACCATATAATGCTTCGAATGGCGGCATTGTCAGGCTCGCCTGGTAGCTGTTATTATATGAGAATTCAGCCAAATGCAGATGGTCTTCCCATGATCCACCCAAATCTAGGACACAAGCCCGCAATAGATCTTCTAAAATACGATTCACCCTCTCAGTCTGACCATCTGTCTGAGGATGATAAGCAGTGCTCAAGTTCAGTTTTGTTCCCAACTCTACTTGAAATGCCTCCCAGAATTTGCTAGTAAATATTGTATCTCTATCACTAACTATACTGAGCGGCACTCCATATAGCCTTACAATTTCCCTGAAGTATATCTGCGCCAGACTCTGAGCAGTTCTGTTTGATCTGACAGGTATGAAATGGGCGGTCTTCGTGAAGCGATCTACGATCACCCAAATACTGTCATTTCCTTTTCTGGTTCTGGGCAAACCATCAATGAAGTCCATGGAAATATGTTCCCACTTCCAACCAGGAACGTCTAGCGGTTGTAGCAATCCAGCCAGTTTCTGTTGGTCGCTCTTGACTAGCTGGAAAGTAGGGCATCGGCTAACATATATTGAAACGTCCCTTTTCATAGCCTTCCACCAGAATGTTCGCTTGAGATCGTTATACATTTTGGCTACACCAGGATGGATACTCAGCTTGGACTTGTGACACTCGTCTAACACTTCCCTTTTTAACTCTGGGACGTCGGGAACACAAATCCTTCCTTTCAATCTCAAGGTCTCGTCGTTATCTATTTGAAAACACAAGGGTTCGCCTTTCTGAATAGACGAGGATGCAGGCACTTCTGCCACTTCATTTACCCGAGCCTCTTTGGTCTTTTTCAACAGCCAGCAATCTCGCTTTATATAACCGGACTGATGACAAAGATTGCACTCTCGAGTTACAGGAAACTTGCCCTTAGATTTAGACTCATGCTCTTTTCGTTTCTTTAAGGGTCCGCAGTTTATCGACAAATGCCCTTTTTGATGGCAGGTTTTGCATACGGAGGTCGTTACTGGTTAATTCTCAGATCTGGCCCTCTTCCGATTGACTTTGGGTTTTTTTCTGACCTCAGACATCGTACTGGCTTTTGGAATATCAGTTTCCGACTCTTCTTTGTTACTAGAACAGGCTTCCTCTTCGTCGCGCAACATACCTTCCTTATGGAGATCTTCATACTGGTAAGCCATGTATATCATTTCAGAAAAGGGGAGCTTCATGTTCCACATTACAATATTCTGATATTTTCTTTGCAGCCATGAATAAATCTCAGATTCTTCCTCTTTGGATCTTGAATCAGATGAGGAGCAAAGTGAGAAAGTTCGTTGAATTTCTTATGATATTCTGGAATGGTCATATCACCTTGTATCAAATAAGAAAATTCATCACATAATCACTCGGTTGCTTCGGGAGGAGTAAATCTTTCTAGGAAAATCACTTTGAATCTGTCCCAGGTGATATCACCTTCTGGATTATCTTTAACAACTGAATCCCACCAAAACAAAGCTTCTTCTTTGAGTGCCCAAGACGCCAGTAATCTTTTCTGATCGTCTCTCAGCTTTAAACCCTCAAAGATTTTCTCTGCAGAACGGATCCAAGCTTGTGTTTCCATAATGGACTCTTTGCCCAAGAACGGTGTTCCACCCAGATTTCGAAATCTCTTGAATAGAACTTCTATATTTGATTCTGGCTGTGGGAGCACAACTGGCTCATTAGCTGGTCGAGCCATACGATTATTTCTTCTGTTCCTGTCACTCATTTTCTAGTACGTCTGCAATTAGCAGACAAAGTGTCAGGTCAACAGAAAAGATATTTCAAAATATAGAGACAAATACTTGAATGTAAATTTGTCTACTGGGGTGTATTTCATTCTGCTTTACTCATACTAGGATATTACTGATCCTATCTGTATAGAGTTACCCGTCCTAGAACACTACTGGTTCTATTTCTGACGAGTTCGTTCACAGGTTATATTCCAGAACTAAGCTTAACCAAAGCTCTGATACCAAAATGGGACGACCCCAAACCTCGTACTGACGGTGGCAAGGGTAATCCGTGGAATATAACACATAAACAGATAATAGCAGAACAAAAATAAATAAATACACCAGATAATGAACAATAGAATATACTGGATAAGAGTAATCATCAGAGTTACACAGTATACAGGATCATACTTAGTACAAATACAGTTCAACTATACATACATGTCTACAGCGGAAAACAAACATAATGTACAATAGGAGCTGAACAGCATAAAAAGTGATAAATGATAGAATCCATCTTCAGCTCCAGCTATCCAGAAAGAACCAGCTAAACCTGAATACAAGGCTGCCCGGGTAGAAAAAGGGGCACCCGAGTTTGAAAGTGAAACAAACTACGAGTCAGTCATGGGACTGGTATGAGAAATCTACTCAACACATTTATAATATGGCTAATCACAGGACCACGCCACTTTCGTGGAACGGGTTTACTCCATTGGATTGCCAGTGCTTTAAAAACAAATCTTTCTTTTAAACATCGCAATGCTTTTTATAAAAATGAAGCCATTATAAGACTCAATTCCCATCACACAATGCAACGCAAACTGAAGGATAGAGTTTTTACCTTATAACGGTCAAAATGTGCTTGATACGAATAAAACAAAGGCATTTGATAATGTTGCTAGTGTTTATATGTTTTGAAAACAATTTCAAATCATAACTATCAATCATAGGCGGCATTAATGCCCCATACCACTATGTCCCCATATATAGGTATACAATCAAAATCGCACAGTCACGTATTTGGGAATTGGATTTTCGTCATGAACCAAGGCAAAAGATAGTCCTTACCGAATTCGAGACGCTCTAGCCCGTGTCTCAGGCAAGCGCGCAGGCAAGCCTAGGATCGTCAGGGCTGGTCCACCGAAGTGGATTATTATGCCTGAACAATACGTTTCCCCGCCCTTTGGGGCGTAAATGAGCCAACGAATGACTCCATCGGACCCGAATCGTCCGATCTAACCGAGGCGCCATGCAACAGCAACAACCACATAAGTCAAACTCATCAGGGCGTGTAAAACCACTGATGCCACTCCTAGCTAGAAGGAAACGAATGCCCTCCCTGAGGTCCTGCTCCCGTTTCTGGTTCATACCGGGGTGTGAGGCTCGCGATTTCACGTTATACACAAAGCTACGCCACACAGGCGGTGCTTTGATCATCACCACAAGACTTTGCTTTTCAACAGAAGCCCTGATCACTGCATCTTAGCATGCCACACAGGCAATTCACACCGTGCAACTGATGGTTATCAATCACACAGAATAAATTCCAATGTCAGACACACTGTCCATTTGCAAGTCCGTTTTGGGTCTGAACGAAACCGGAGGAACTTTATACCTCGCAAACCCATCGATCACCACGTACGTCTGGACGATCACCACTCATTATCCATATTTCGGGATGCCTCCCAATTAGGACCTCGGTTACCATCCAAACGAGGTGAAGATCTCCGGTCTTCGACCACCGTCTTTATCTTCGATTTCTTATCGTCGATTTAGTTATTCAGAATGGGATAAACCCGGTCTTTCTGAGCAACTTGCGTATATAATAAACAAGTGCAACACTAACATACATACGCATCATTTCAATTCATTAGTCACTAACCGTCAATCAGTAAGAGAACGATTTCCCAAATATTAACCCCGAAGGCTGAAACCAACATCAGATCAACACCCAGGAAACCATTCGACTTAGCCAACCTTCAGTTAATTTCTAAATTTCACATCCATACCGTTTATAATATTTTATAACGATTTATCACTATTTTTATTTATTTTAAAATAGCCAATTTATTCAAAACGACACTTCGGGCCATAACGCGGTCGTGGCGCTGTTTTTCTTCAGATTTGATTTACATATATCTGAAAATATAACCGTTGGATCTTCACAAAATTTACATCATTAGAAAGATCTTTTCAAAACGAATCCAACAGTTCCAGTTTCGGGAAAATCCGACGGTCGGATCTCCCGGTGTTATCGTTTGAAGTTTCGATTTCAAAATACGAACAGCAGCGTCGCTATTCGATTAAATATAATTATATATATATATATAATCGATTCTGGCGCTGTTTTTCTTTAGATTTGAATTAAACATTCCAGACAATCCAACCGTTGGATTTTTATAAAGTTGGTGCCGTTGGAAAGATATTTCCAAAGCGAACCCAACGGTTGCGATTTCAGGAAAATCCGATGGTCGGATCTCCTGGTATAATCGTTTGAAATCACGGTTTCAAAATACGAACTACAGCATCGTTATTCGATATATTTTAATTCTATTTATATATATATCGATTCTTCGATTTCAAAACTATATTCTTTTCATACATTTGATAAAAACGATATTTTTATCTAACTGTCTTCTATTTCATCATTTCACTATTTTTAACTATTCATGTATATAATAAAAATGTGATTTTTATTGTAAAACAATTCATTTCATAACTCTATTATTTTATATAGTTCATATAGGTAATAAAAATAGGATTTTTATTATAAAACAATTTCTTTCAAAACGAGATTATTTTATATAGTTCATATAGATGATAAAAATGTGATTTTTATTATAAAACAATTTATTTCAAAATATGAATACCATTCAACACATGAATTTCAATTCAACGAATGAATATCGATTCAACACATGAAGGTTTTCTATAGTTTACATAAATAGATAAAAAGGTGATTTTTATATTTAAAACACGAATACCATTCAACATATGAATTTCAATTCAACGAATGAATATCGATTCAACACATGAAGGTTTTCTATAGTTTATATATATAGATATAAATGTGATTTTTATATTTAAAACACGAATACCATTCAACACATGAATTTCAATTCAACGAATGAATATCGATTCAACACATGAAGGTTTTCTATAGTTTATATATATAGATAAAAATGTGATTTTTATATTTAAAACACGAATACCATTCAACACATGTATTTCAATTCAATGAATGAATATCGATTCAACACATGAAGGTTTTCTATAGTTTATATATATAGATAAAAATGTGATTTTTATATTTAAAACACGAATACCATTCAACACATGAATTTCAGTTCAACGAATGAATATCGATTCAACACATGAAGGTTTTCTATAGTTTATATATATAGATAAAAATGTGATTTTTATATTTAAAACACGAATACCATTCAACACATGAATTTCAATTCAACGAATGAATATCGATTCAACACATGAAGGTTTTCTATAGTTTATATATATAGATAAAAATGTGATTTTTATATTTAAAACACGAATACCATTCAACACATGAATTTCAATTCAACGAATGAATATCGATTCAACACATGAAGGTTTTCTATAGTTTATATATATATATAAAAATGTGATTTTTATATTTAAAACACGAATACCATTCAACACATGAATTTCAATTCAACGAATGAATATCGATTGAACACATGAAGGTTTTCTATAGTTTATATATATAGATAAAAATGTGATTTTTATATTTAAAACACGAATACCATTCAACACATGAATTTCAATTCAACGAATGAATATCGATTCAACACATGAAAGTTTTCTATAGTTTATATATATAGATAAAAATGTGATTTTTATATTTAAAACACGAATACCATTCAACACATGAATTTCAATTCAACGAATGAATATCGATTCAGCACATGAAGGTTTTCTATAGTTTATATATATAGATAAAAATGTGATTTTTATATTTAAAACACGAATACCATTCAACACATGAATTTCTAATCAACGAATGAATTTCAATTCAACACATGAAGGTTTTCTATTCAACGAATAAATATAGTTTCGGCAAATGAAAATAATTCAAACACATGAATATTATTCAAAATTTCGGCAGCATAACGTCAGGGTAGTTAAAACCGGGACCGTTCCTAGTACGGCTCCTCGCTCTACCATAAAACCTCGCGGTTTTTGACAATGGGGAATCATGCATCTAGTTCGCACGCAGGGGGCATGTATATTTATTTCATTTCCACAAACTAATCCTATGTGGTTTCAACCAAATATTTCTCAACCACAAACGGGTATTTTTCAACCACAATCAATCAATATCAACCACAAACAATCCCAATCAACCATTCGCTATCAATCAATTTTCACACCAATCACAACCAATAAATATCGTCCATGGTTTATGGACGAGGGGCGTGTATATATATATATATATATATATATATATAGCAATTCACTTCTATTTCAACACATATATAATTTTTACAATGCATATATAACTTATACATTGAACGTACAATTTATACAACGCTTATACAAGAGGTGTACAACGCTTATATAACTCATACATCGACTATATAATTTATACATCGTCGTTTTCCATATCATTTATAAATTAGAAATTTCACATTGGGTTCCACTCCACCAAAAATAGCAGAAGGCTCAGAAAAATATGCGGTCTCTTCTAGAACGTAGAAGACGTCCACACGAGTCCACTGTCTCTTGTTTCACTGAATTTCGTCAACACAGCAAAAAGATATGATTTTTCAAAGTTTGCAACGGTTTAAAGGTGTTAAAATCAGTTCAAATAAAACACAGCCGATACCTTTCCTTCGAGCTCGAAACTAGGGTTCGAATTTTTGCAAAATCCGTAGCACTCCACTGAAATCCAATGGTACCACGTCGAAGAGCTTCCAGAGGCGCACAGAACCGTGGGTCCCACGTCCAGTTCGGTCGCCTGGATCGGCGGCGGCGGCGTCACGAAGTGGCGGACTTCGTGGGGCTCAATCTCGACGATGGTGGCACGATAGAGGGTGGTGATTGGTCGGATTTGAAGAGGGAGGCAGGCACTGTCGAGGCAGGGTGGTGGCAGCGGCTAACGGTGGCTGAGGCGGCGGGATTTTGGTCGGAAAGAAAAGAGTGGTTTCCGCCTTTGATCGGGGAGAGAGAAAAAAAGGATTTTTCTTTTTTTATATAAAAATTATGATTGGCCGGTGGGTTTTAAAGGGGTTTTCTGACACGACCACCAATCTAAACCCAACGACTGTCGTCCCTAGCGTTTTACCCCCATTCTGAACACAATGGGATATGTTTCGTAGGCCCATTCGACTGTTTCAGTCAGTTTTCCCTCAAATTAAAATATATAACATTCAATATTCAATTTGAACATACATTCCAATTTGCCAGGGCCACAAACTGATTCGAAAAATTCCAGAAAAATAAATCTGGCTATGTTTTAACGATACGGTCCCAACAAAACTAGTTTCGTCGAATTCTGAGACCGTTTGCAAAAAGGCCCATTTCTGGTCGATCCAATTTAACTATAATTGACCAAAACACGTTTTCCTTTGCCACGCTCACATACTAGCTTCAAAAATTATGAAATTTGAAACCTAGCAATAACTTCACCTCCCGGATCCAACAAAAGTGGTTTTGTCGAATTCCGAGGTCGTATGCAAAATGGCCAATTTCATGGGTTATATAAATTCTATAGCGACCTTTCTGAAAATTCATTTGCCGTAAATTTTTCTTTCCGCTATGAAACTTCGATTTTTCAGATTCGTTAGAAAGGTATTCACTAACAGACTTAAATATTTTTGGTTTCACTCAAATCCGTTTTGTTTTGCACCCGGTACAGCTCGACAAAGTTTGAATTCAATTTTTGAAACTACAGCGCAATTTCAGGCCTTGTTTATAATTATAATTAATTATATTCATTTTCAAACGTCGATTCAAACTCACTTTTCATCGCTACTATTTAAAATATTTATTTTAAATATTTAAAATCCATCATTTTAGCCAATTTAAAAATTTTAAATTGATTCAGATTTTCTGGGTCGTTACATTATTTGACAGAGTTATGAGTAAAATAAGATTAGGGATTAATTTAATCATTAAATTAAGTCAAAATAATTATGTTAATCCATTTTCCTCCTTACAGTATCCTCGGTCGACACCTTTTCCTTTTGTTCAAAACTAGGGTTGACCTTATCTTCCAATTCAAGCCACCAGTGTTCGATCAGAGGATGCTGCAGCGAAGAGGACGGAGAGGCACACACGTAGGGCCCGGAATGGTGGAACTCGGTTGGGTCTAGGGGGTGCGACGTGGGAGGTAGGCGACGGCTTTGGGTGCGTCGTTCGAGGAGATGGTGGCACCAGAGGAGATCTGACCGTATGAAAATGAAGAGAAGAAGAATCTCTTTGAAGTGGTATAGGGTTTGGATTTTAATTCATTGTGGATTGGAAGAAATTGGATGGGAAAGTTTCGTCCATTGAAAGGGGGGGCGGCGGCTGTAGAGGATGATGAATAGTGTTTGTATTTTAGGGTTTTACAATCTCTTTTATAATATTAAAATGTTAATTTTACAAAAAAAAACAAATCTCTTAAGGTATTCAGAATTCAGTCCAACCAGAAGCTACCCTACCCAATAACCCATATTCCGGATCCATCTAACCATGTCTCGCAGGCCCAAGAGGTCAACTCATCCCTCGTTTTTCAAATTTAAAATTAATTCTTTTTATTATTAAATTCTGACATATTCAAAAGTCCACCGGAGCCACATACGAACCCCGAAAAATCCCAAAAAAATATTTTTGCCTATGTCTTGATGATACGAATCCAACAAAATTAATTTCGTCGAATTCTGAGACTGTTCGAAAAATGGCTATTTTCCAGTCGTTCAATTTTGACTATATTTGACCAAACACAGTTTCTGTTGCCACGCTCACATACTAAGTCAGAAAATTCTAAAAATTGAAACCTAGCAATAATTTGACATTCCGGTTCCAACAAAAGTGGTATCGTCGAAAACAGAGGTCGTTTGAAATTTGACTATTTTCACTGGCTTTAATATTATTTAAAAATAGAATTTTTTAATTTGGGCACATTTTCTAACCAATTTATTAAAAATAAAATTTTTAAATTGGTTCGGATTTTCCGGGTTGTTACAGACAAGGAGTATACCACTAAACTTAAGAATAATAAATATTTATTCCTTGTGATTTTTAATAACCCTTTCCATATATATGTTGGATAATTTATTGAAATGATCACAATTAATCCTTAACATTTTAAAACTTCAACATTTTTTAACATGAAAAGATTTTTCCAGTTTGAAATATAAATAATAATAACAATAGTAATAATAATAAAATGGATTTATAAGTACGAAACCGTTAGACTTTAATAAATTCTGTATTTGGAAAAGTTTTAATTTTTTTTCTTCGAAAGGGCAAAGGAAAATCCTTCATCTTGATTTTTGGTATATTTGATTTCGTGAATTGTTTGTTTGTTGTCAGCTAAGTAAGGGGAAAATCCATTTTAATTTATATTATGGTATTCTAGCTGAATTATTTTTGGAATTCGTTCAATTGTTGTGTAGTCGCAGCATCGTTGTTGAGATTATCAATCCTTGGAGTTGGTTTGGAGTTTAACTACAGTCTTTAAATACTACGGTGATGAAGATAGTTATTTTTTGGATCACGTCAAATTTGAAAAGATAAAGTGGAACAATAAATATTTTAATCTAGCCTAATAAAGTCAAGGTTCAATCTTTGTCCAAAGCCATTTAATAGTTAACTGTTTAGCTTAGGCAAGAATGGTCAACTAGTCGATGAGTTTTTGTACAACCTGGACCTAAGATTCAACTATAAAAGTTGCGTCCAAATTACCCCCTTAACTTCCTTCTTTCGCCCTTTCTTCCTCATCTGGTCAAACCATATCTCTATCCTTCTTCTCTTTCTTTATTGTCACCACGTCTCCTTATTATCCGCGCTTATTTGCGCATTAGATCTTGCCCTACTAGTACTCCTAGATCTAAGTTCTTATCTCCGACCATTTCTTAGTCCGTAATACCTAATTGCGCCATCTGATCTTACTCATACCATTTAAGTTTCTTCCTTAAGTAGAGAGCATTTGGTTGGATCGGAATGAGCAAAAAGTTCTCACCGCTTTAGGGCTAAGAAAATTTGATGTGGCAGTTGGACTTGCACCGGTCCATTGCTCGAGATCCTATAATAGGTTGTTGTTTGTGCTACATCCACCTTTATTATATCTTGTTAGGATAAATTTTAATGAAGGCGATCGTCGTTTTGGAGATGAAGAGTTAAGCTATCTTTGGATAATTTTTCCGAGGAGAATCTCTATGAGATTTTAGAGGAATCCATGTTTTACGCGTACTTGGATGATCTTTTGTTTGATCGGCTTTAGAGATTTTGCAGCGAATCTCTTTTTCTTAATGTTGGGTTTATGTGTTCGGAATCCAGGTTTAAACTGCCCATGTAGACATGTGACCCATTTAGCATATCATTTATAGATGGGAAGTTATGACTAGATTGTCTCATGATGTGGAAATTAATCCTTTGCTTAATCGATGGCGTAACCATCATTTAGTGTTGCATCATGTTCAGTTCAGCTTGTTGTTTTTCTGTGTTGACTCGTGGAGTTACTTTCTATAAATTTATCCTATCCATTTTGTCTTTAGGCAATATTGGATAGATTTCCATAAGAGTTCTGTGGTAGGTTTTTTTTTCGCATCATAAATTCTCTCTTAAAAGAGATGGTGTTGTGGGAACCTCCAACAACACCAGCAGTGTTTGCAACACGAGATTGAACATTTGTTACCATGATATGTTTAATCAAGGATCATAAATATTGGTTTGAGCTCCAGCCGTAGAGCAAGATATCTCGTTGTTTATAGCCATTGTTTTTGGAATTTTGGGGTTGTTGTTTTGTCATCATCTTTGTCGATTTCCCTTCCTAGCATCATGTTCTTGGCTTGGTGTTGATTCGTGCTTGTAACTGTTATTGTTGTTTAAATTGCACGACTTCGGTTAATTAGATTTCTATGTTTGGAAATGTTTATGTCATTCACACATACCTGTTCAAATGAAATCTCATTTTTCTTATCTAAACTAACAATTGTCCTAGAGTTGGAAAGAATAGAATTTTGTGTTGGATAAATTTTAGCAAAGGACCGGTTTGCGTGGTTTTCATCATGGGTATATAAATAAATAAATAAATTACTGTTCCTTGCTAAAGCTAAAATTTATTTTTATTATTTTGTGTGTGAATTCATTTTTCGCATTTTTGGCGTGATTGACTTCCTTTTTCGTCAACATGTGACTTGAATCGTTTAAATTTCCGCAAAATACATTTTAAAGATTTTGGAAAACATTTTTTAGAGAAAAAAACATTTTACTCTTTTTATTTTTAACTGATTTACTTTCTTTTATTTCTGTTTTTGCAAAATCGCAAAATTTGGATATGGCAAATTGTGCATATTTAAACATCTGTTTTACATTAAGGTACATAATTTGAATGGTGCAAAGTGCACTTTACCAAAATTTTGATTTTCATATGAATCTCATAAGGAAAGTAAAGCGGTATTGAAAAGGAATTTTCAAAATAAATACAAGAAGTTTTTAAGAAGAAATTATTTTTATGAAATTTTTTGAGTTTTGGTCACATGAACAGCGTACGGAAGATGTTTGGATGATTTGTGTGCGCTATATAGCAGTGCAATAGGACCAACGATACAATAAAAATGTTAATGGTAACAAGGTAAAGACTGTTTTATCCTTGGAGACGATGTTTCCATACCTTGTCAATGATGCGCGTGAGCTATTAATTAACTCGGTCTACATTTTAGAGCTTGTTTTAAACCTCCTTTATAGTCTACAGATGGAAATTTTCGGAGTATATTTGGTAGCTGAGGTGAAAATACCACTATAGGTCAGAAATTTGAAAAGTTGTAAGCGGAAAAAATGTTAATATTCTTCGCTTTGATTTTCTTTTTCCGGTTTAGGAGAAATTAAATAGTGAACGATTAGACTGCATGACGTTATGGATGGTAGGGTTTGTACGCAAAATTGGTTGCTTCACACTTTTAATCGAAATTATGTGAGGGTTATGGATGAAAAAGAAATTTCAAATTCGCATTCATATAGAACTGCCAGTATATTTAGGATGTTTAGCATCATGTTTTCAAAAGTATTTTAAAAATCTCAATGCATACATATAGAGGGCCTGATTTAGAATCATCTTGCATGCATGTTTTATGGTTGAAATGCGTTATGTACACCATGCACATATACACATGGTTGCTAAGTGGATGTACAAAATTTGGTTGTGTAGGATATGATAACTAGGTGTCAGATCGGGACAAAATTCCTTTTAAGGGGGGAAGAATGTAACAACCCAGAATTTTGACAATAAATAGTTATTTAATTAAAATCTAAAAAATAGAAACTTTTGCAAATGATGAAATTTGACAATGAAACTTTAACTAATGTGTTTATCTTGGAATTTGGTCAACTTTCATGTTTGGAGATCCGCGAACGGAGTCCGTATGAAAAAGTTACGGATGAAATACAAAAAACTGATGGAGATAATTAAACAGAATAATTAATAAATATCTTCAGTTATATGACCAGCCCTCACTGGGCTTAATGTCCAGAGGGTTGTCGACCACTCCAAGAGAGGGTTTTGACTGCTTCGTGCCTGCACAACCCAGTGACGGCTAGGTTTTGAGGGGTAATTTTGTTATATTTTATAAAACGAATGGACATATGTTATTTAAAATGAATCCAACGGTGCAAGCCATTTCCACTCCTACAAATAATGGGGTAAGGCCTCATTCATTTCCACACAAATCTGTGGGCAGCAACGAATCTCTTCCATTTTCCTCCTCCTCCAAACCTAGTTTCTAAAATAAAAATATATTCATACAAATAAATCAAATCCAATTCATGTGGAATTGAGAGGATTAACACATCTAATGGAAAAGAATGCAAATTGACACTCCAAATCAGATTCTCCCCTCTCTAATATTTTCTTACATCTCTACAGATCTGGAATCTTCCCCTTTGCAGATAAATCGTAGATTTATAAGAATTTGGGGATTGTAGGCCTAAAGAGTTCAAACATTGGATTTGGAGGCTATAAGGTGGGTGAGAAATTTACTAATACGGTTATAATAAATTATCCATTTCATTTGAATTAGATCTATTTTTTTATGCCTATTCCCTATCAGATCTGCTCATATAAGTATTGTAAATTTATTGATAACCATCAGGTTTGATTATAAGTATAGTTAAACGTGGGAATTGTAAATTGTGGTTATGTGCAATATAAATTGTTTGATTCTTAAATTTATTCACACATATTCCTACAGTTATATCATGAGATATACTGCAATTATGTTGAAAATGCATTGTGGACATTGTATAGCACTATGGATCTGGAAATCAGTCCCATTAAACACAAATTAGATGTAGTTACATTCCAGATCTTTAGTTCAGTATTGAATAATAAAAATGAGGATTTGGGTCTTAAGTGGCTAGCGTCGAGAGTCCACCCGGGGATAGTCCTTCAATATAGGGGTATTAAACGGTATGTGTAGGTATTGTCTACCCAAACCCGAAGACTAAAAATGTCAGATATGGCTACCTACCCTATGGGAAGTAGTAAGCGACTAATTGGGTTGTCTAATAAGGTCAGCTAGAGGTATAACAAGCGATAAAATACCATCTCTCACCTTATACGGAGTAAGGGTATATGCGTGAATGATGTAAGCCTTAACTAGTGGGGTCCATAGCTAGTGCCCTCTAGTTCATCAGAATGTGGAATAAGTTATCTAGAGGTATTACCTAACCTAGAAGTCCACCGATCTATAAGTCCGCCTAAGAATCTACCCTATCTATCATTGATAGTGAGGCGGTACACAATAGAGGGTAAGTGGATGGAAAGGTATATATATGTATAAGAACTTCACGATGAGGAGGTTCACTTCTTGGTCAAATAATCAATTAAATTATAATTTAAAGGGCTTCCTAAATGTATGCGTAAACGTTCTATCTCGGTATTATTTCTTGGAATACTACTTTGAGAAAAGGTAGTAGAGTTGTGCGTATACATTTAGAAGGTTGGGCTAAAATCACTAACCATGTTAGTCATACATCTCGGGTTGAACCGAACGGGATACATTTGTGTATTAAAATCTATGTTGTACATTTCTTAGTCACCGGAACTTTTTGCTCTGACCCCCTCCTTATTATAACCTCCCAGGTTTCCTAAAGAAGGTCGGGTTCTCACAGGTGTTTAAGTTTGGCTTTCGGTTCTCGTTCTCTCTCATTCTTGGTATCAACAAAGTGACTTACTTTGAAGAAGATAGTTACTTGAGTTAATACTAGTTTATCCTATTTTGTTTCTGCTATGAGTTATTTTATTGTACTCTGATTATAATCATGCTCATTTATTGCAGGAACCAGATATACACGCTCCATGCTTGGATGTGTTCAAGTTTTGATTTTTGTCGAAATATGGGCGCAGAAAATTGTGGGTTGTTAAACAATCGATACATCGATTTTTAATTATCAAATTTCCAAAAAAAATCTAACTTTTTACATTTTCAAAGAAAATCACCTGTGTCTCCTTTACGCGGCTCAATCGGTACAACTGCAAATCGCATTTCTAGGCCCAATTCATTCAAAAAGAAAATTTAAAAGACAAGCGGCTTGCCCAATAGGATCAAAAAATCTCATACTAAATTAAATATGTACCTTTTCAAGCATTCAATTTATTTTCTTTATTCACTTCATTCCATACCTGTTAACATATATTCATCCATGTCGTTGATCCCAAAATTTGAGTCAACAACAAGGTTGCAATATGCACTTAACAATATCCTCAAGAATAGTAAGAATGGAGCCAAGAAAATCAGAAAAAATGCGAGTAAAGAGAGACACAAAGTTTGTATAGTGGTTCGATCAAGTGTGATCTACATCCACTTTGCCAAGTGATTCAATTATTGTATTTAGGATTACAAAGCAAACATACTCTCTCAATACATTCATGATTCACCTCACTTTTCTCACTCTTAGACTTAGTAAAATTTCTATGAGAAATAAATGAGATCCTCTAAGCATAGACGTTGATAGGATCAATCCAAGTTCTCTCACAAGTTTTGATGAATCTTCGTATCTTTGTAATGGATCCGAAAATGAATCTTTGGATTGAAGTGTTTGAGATGATCAAATCGCTTAGAAGAAGTTGAGAAGAGAGTTTCACAGCCCTTCAGGATCACCTCGAAGCCTCCTCCTCAAAGTGGAGTTGAACACCTATTTTTAGAAATGGGGGATAGCTGAAATATGGGTCTTCAGGTTTTGGCTTGGGCTGTTCAGTATTTACGAAAATGCCACTGCTAGTTGTCGCTAGCTAATTGCCAGCTTTCAAGTACCAGACCGACCCGAGCCTTAGTCACCTCGACCCGACCACTTTTCGCCATCTTGACCCGACCATTTTTCTGTTGTCATACCAAGCCACTTCCTTGTAACTAGGACGACCCGACCGCTGCTTATACAACACTCCGATTCAGACTACCCCAACCCGAGCTAGAAGTGTCTCGATCCGCTTCGGAAGTAAGTATACCAACCTTCCGCATGTTCAACCCTGTTGCTATGGGTCGACCCGACCTGGCCTTGTCCAACTCGATCCGCTTTTAGCTTAACAGACCAACCCGATCCAACTAAACGAACTGGCCTGATGCCTTTATGACAATCCTACCCGATCCATGATGGTCGACCCGATCCGGTCTTCCTGAGCAGTCCCACCCGATCCGTACACATGTGAATTTTGTGGATAACATTTTGCCCCTCAGAGTTTATAATCATTGTTTAGAATATTATAAGCTTCGAAACAAGTACTTCTACCACACGATAAGCTTAAAAATGGATCGGGAAAGAAATAGTTGGCACGGGTCGGGTGGTTCACATTGGGCTGGCCCACTTTGCACACTTTAAAGATCCTTTGGGTCCACCATTCTTTTTACTCTTCACAATTTCAAAACCGAGATTTTTAATGGCGGCCGTGTTTCCTTGAAGCAAACCTACTCAATTCTCTTCCCCAATTTAATCGCCCAGCTTTCGTTCTTATCCAAGGCGTTTTTCAACTCGAGTTAACAACTCGATTTCTCAATCTCGTGCTTCTCTAAGCTTCTCGAGCCCAAACCCGTCCTCCAAATCCACTATGTTTCAGGTATCTTCATATTTTGTTTAGCAATTTGCAATTTTGAGCTCCGATTGGAGTGGATTTGGACTAAGAGGTTCAAAGGTTATCAATTAAGGTTTGATTCTTGGGTTATAGGGTTAATTCAGTAGGTTTAGGGTCAAAAGCGGCAAGCCTTCTGATGTTGGTGTGTTGTAAATGGAATCAAAACTGATTGTAATGGACTTAAGTATGTATATGATGGATTCGAAATAACAACATCCATTAATACTCAGTTTCCTTATGATGCACACAATGTATTCGATGAAATGTTTGAGCTATGAAACTGTTCACAACACCCAGGTTCTTGGTTTTAGCTGTTGTGATAATGTTTGATACTTTGTTGCATTCGTCGTTTGCTTCAAAATACCATGCTCTTGTTGTCATTGATCACACAAATCCTTCATGAGCAGATTACGCCGTCCCAGTTTTGGTGGGTTTTGACTGACCCGGCTCGGGTTGGTTTCAACTATCCTGGTCGGGCTCAAATATGACTGACCCGACAAGTGTCAGTTATGACCGACCCGACCGGGATCAATCATAACCGACCCAACCGGGGTCTATCATGGTCGACCCGACCGGGGTTGATTATGACTGACCCGGTTTGGTTAGTCGTAGTTGATTTTGGTTGGATCGATTTTTTTGCATTTTTTTTGTTCTGGTTTTTGTTCTATAATTCAAGCATATTTTTGCTGTAGTCTGTTGTCAAACACGGTTGTTTGTGTAGAAATGAATACCAGACAGAAATCACGCCAACAACCTAAAAAGACATCAAAACCCAGACAAGCTGAAGCTTCTACTACTGATGCTCCCAATCCGGAGTTTCCTACTCCTAAACCCCAAACTAAAGTTCCTGGTGACAGGAAACCAAATAAAATGGGCGATCGCGCGTATAAAACCTTACTGGCTCAATTTAGTATACCAGAGACTGAAGCTAAGTATCCTGAGGAAAATGATTTTCCAGACACTCCTCCTTCCGGATTTGTCGCTATTAATCGATATATGCTGACGATGGGCGGCGTTCCTCCAATTTAATCCCTTCATAGAGACGCTTTTGAAGCATTCAGCTATTGCTCCTATGCAATTACATCCGAATGGTTATGCCATTTTAACCTGTCTCTACATACTTTTTACGAGGATTAAGGAACGTCCTCCTACCTTCGAAGAAGTCTGTTCATTGTATTCTTTCAAAAAGAAACAACCTTCGCCATCGATCGTTACCTTGGAAGGAAATCACCCTACGATTGTCACTGATCTAATGGATAGTGCCGAGGGATACTTAGAGAATTATTGTTTTGTACGTTGCCCCGACAGCTTTTATGGAAGGTGGATGGAAGGAGGTAAGAGCATATTTGCACATTTACCTTTGCAACTGGTTTCCAGATACTAAATTATTTTTATTTTGGCAGTACTTCCTCCTTATGATTCGAAAGATTCCACTGGCGATGAATTGCATGATGCTTTGCTGGCTATAAATGAGACAGAAAGGAGTAGGGGATACTTGATCACGTAAGAGTTTCTTTACCAATATCATTTGCTCGACCCTTCCCGAACTCTCAAATTGAATCTTTTCCCTAAGAAAGAGGTTGCTGGAAAATATCATGCTAAAACACCTCCTTTACAAAAGTGCTCCGATGTTTCAGGCAGTAGCAAGACACCGCTCAAACCCAAACTGATTTCAATTGAGGAAGGTGATTCTGAATCACATGAGGGTAAAAGTAAACAAGCTAAAAAGGGAAAAACCCAAGTACGAGTTTCTCCTATCTAGCGATCAACCCTTCCGGGAACACAGAATCTCCTAAGAATGTTGTAAACCAACTTAACAAGGGTCCAACTGTTCAGGTTACTCAAGGCGAGAGTTCGACGGACACTTATAAGAACTTGAGTGACCTAAGCTCAGCCAGAGACATTATCCAGGGCGAAGTTGTTATTCAGCCTTCCACGCCTCAAGTTATAGGAAAAACAGTTGAATCTCCTGTTACCTTGCCTGCTTTAGAAAAAACTGGTTTGTTGCTAGGGACACATTATCGGACACTTACTTTTTGCATTGCTTGCAATTCCCTATACTTGCTTTCCAAATGACTTTCAGCTCTTGTAAACATGAGTACTAAATTCTTGTCGCATTATTTCCTTTAGGTACAAAAACAATGCCTAAAGCCTCATTCATGAAAGATTTCAATGAAATAACAAGTCACCGAGACCCATAGCGTTTCTTGAAGAAATCTCATCCTTCACAACATTCAAAACACTTTGTACACCCGCAGTCTTCCTATCGACCCTATCAAATTGATGATCTTATTGAGACTGAAGAACATAGGAGGTGGAGGCTCGAACATTTTGCAATGGAAGAAGTTAAAGAGAAGAAAAAACAGGGAAAGCAAGGGAAGAAAAACCACAAGAAGAGGGGGAGGAGCAGCAAAGATGACAGTGGTCGCAAGAAGCGTCACAAATCGGATAAATTTCCAATGGCAGACCCTCATTCTTCTCCTAAGGAGATATCCTAGCTACTCCATCAGTCACTCCTACCCCTGCAAACCTCGAGATGATCATAAATAGGCCTCAATATCTCCTTAGTTTAGGTGATTTCACTCTTTGCTACCGGTTTCCAGAATGGAATCTGAGAGGAGTGCGCTTTAACCTAGACATTCATCCAAATGAAAAACGAGATATGCTTAGAGATTTTGATGATCTGGAAAGCAGTATGTCTTCTCAATTTGACGTAGCCCAGAATCATTTAGAGGTAGCTAAGAGTCAGTTTGACGTAAAGTTGGGTAAAATCAAAAGCCAAGCCGAGAAACCGTTGAGTCAGTGGTATACTTTTGCTCGTGAGCTTTCAAGGGTTAATGGTATCGCTTTTGAATGCCTCACCACCTTAGAAAACGATAAAATCGAGCTAATTAAGGTCATTAAGTCACAAGAAAGGACCATCTCTTCTTAAACCCAGAAGGATAATGAATTGTTGAGCTTAGAAGAAGAGAACAGAAAACTCAAAGAAGAGCTCATTGCTATGAGGCAGAAGGAAAACACATTCACAACGCAGCTCCAAGAAGCTCAAGCTGCTCGAGATCTTGCCGAATCCTAACTAAGGATGGAAAAGAACACTTCCGCCGCTCACCGGCAAGAGAATACTATCCTCGCGAAAGAGTTTCTTATTTAAACACAACCCTTTGTTCAACACAACAAGCCCTAGAAGATGAAAAACTTAGAGCTGCCGCTAAACTCGAAAAATCCCACTTGAATTATGACGCTTCTTTGTTCAACTTTTATGTCTTTAGTGTTATGAACAAAGGGAGTTTACGCTACTTAGAAAACAAATTCTCCATCACTCTAGCTCTTGTCTGGGAACGAATCTTATAGATCAATGTGGGTGAGTGTGATGAAAACGACCTCCTTGAAGACCTCTTAGATCCAGAATCCCGTGATGCCTTAGTTATAGGAAGAGTTGAGCTAGCAACAGCAAGGGGCTTTCTTTATAACGAAGTCGGGCCTTTGAAGGGGACCATTCATGACACAAATACTGAAGTTCAAGAAGTCACTGCTGATGTCGAGGCTACTGTCTCACGAACCCCTGCTAATCTCTCCGCCTCTCAGAAAGACAGAGGTGGTGATGATGATGATGATAGTTACCCCGAAGCGGGAGAGTTTGAGGTCGAAGCTCGACGGAATATTGAGGCAAGTCTTACAATTGCAGGTAAAGATGAAGTTGCTAACATTATACCGAACTTAGACTATTTGTTTCTTTCTTCTGGTACAACCGCATATTTGGCTCACTGTTTGTCTTCCTTAGGGATGATTTCACCTACGCCTCCTCCCGGAGGATTTACTGCTATGATGGTTGAGACCAAAACTAATGATTCGATTTTGATATCGACACCACCTGGCCCAGCTAATGCTCCTGACGCTAAGACCCCAGGATCGCAAGATACTAAAATTGGGGCAATCACCAATCTTGATGATGATGGCTATCTCCTAAGCGAAGAGGATTCTGAAGAAACCGAGGAATCTCTGCTACATGGCATTGAGGATCAAGGAAAATGGGAAACATTGTCGAATCACAAAGGTAAGAAGGCGGTCATCAAGAAGAAAAGGAATGGCATTATAGCTATATCTTCTCAAGAGAGTCCCAGCGGGCCAATAACTAAAGGCGTAAGCCAGCCAGCTGATCCATCTCCTCCTTCTAATACCGGGAGACCAAATTTGAAGTCCGGGAGTTCAAAGGATGGAAAGAAGAAGTAATGCTTACGACCAGCTTTCTTTATCACTGTTATCTTTTTATGTTCTGCATTTAGACCGATTGTATATGCAGGTGCCGGTCCTCGCACACTACTCTTATACTTTGTTACTTTGCGCATTCTTATGACTCGTAGTTTGTGTTTGACTTTGTAATTCCATGATCTGATTCTGTGCTGCTAGAATGAAACTGTGTTCTTCTTATTGTAGTCGAACTTTGTCTTACTTTGTTGCTTTGCACTCTGCACTTATCATCCTTTCATGATTGCAACACAGAAATTTTACACTGTAAATTACTTGTTAATGCAATACTTTGTATAAGAATGATCCTGCGTTATTTTGGTAAGTTATTTTTAACCGTAGCCATGAGTTATCGCTAGATGAATTTGCTCAACCGATTTTTCTGTTGCCCCTTCTTGATTTTGGCTGAATCAACTCCTGAAACTTCTTCTCCGCGTACAACCACCTTTGTGCTTGTCACGGTATTGAAGTTCTCGAGTTTGCTACAGCCATTTCGGGGTTCAACTTAGGTTAAAACTTTCGATCTCAAGCAGTGACAAACCTGTAGTATGTTTGAGAAACAAGCATTATTGAATTTCTTTAATGTGTTGGTATTGCCCCCATACCAAGGTTTGTCACAGGTTTCTTAGAGTTTAGAAATCATACTTTGTGGTTGATTTCCTCTGGAACCTTTGAATCACACATTCTTGCTATCATTGATTTTTAGCGTGATCATGATTTAGGGATCTCGGCCTAACTGTTTCAACTCATACCCTTTAAAGGAGGATGAATTTTTGGTCCTTTGTGCCCCTGTTCGAGAGGTCTTATTTTTTCCGCTTTTCTGAAGGAATATTTGTAAACCCGTTATTAATTGTGACTGAATGACTCAGCCGCTTATAGAATCTGTAGGGTGCCTCCATAAAGGGCTTTAGGTCCATCGCTAACCGAATTTGGAAGACCCGGCTTATGATCGGATGCCCCATTAGGGGTATTTCAAAGTCCACCAGTAACTGGATTTGAAAGATCCAGAATTAATAGTCGGGTTTGGAAGACCCAACATCTGATTGGATGCCCCGAAGAGGTCTTTTTGAACCCAGTGTTTATATCGTTATCCATCCACGTACTAATGGCATCGATGATGAGCCGGGTGCCCCTCGGGGAGGTCTTTGGTTTAAAGGCCCGGTATATGTCGCAGCTGGACCACGTATTAATGGTACTGGCGATTGACTAGGTGCCCCTCGGGGAGGACTTTGGTTTATTGGCTGCGCCGTTCCACGAGGCAGACGCTAGTTCATTTATCGTGTTTTACCACGATTTGTTAGAACTAAGGCCTGAGACCTTGCAATTAAGAAGGTTCCCCTTGGGTGAAACTTGCAGTTTTATTTGTGATTTAAGCGTCATGTCATTTGACAGACCTAACCTTGGTGTCTTGTACTTGCACCACTATGCTTTCCATGTCACCGAGTTAATTGTGAATGATGTTTTTGAGCATTAAGCGATGATCCAATAGCCTCAAGGACTAATCAAGTTATAGTGATATCAGTGTATCTTTTAGAGGACCTGCAATCAAAATCAATCTTTAGCGAGTAATTTGCAAAAGTACGATTTAGGAAAGTAATTCGATTTATATTTACAAAACTTGTAATAGCGTTGCATGGTATGTACAGTGCATGTTGTTTACAAATACTACGAAAGAAACATTAAAAGAAGTAGCGACGGAGATGTATAGCATTCCATGCTCTTGGGAGTTGGAATGTGTTTCTTGTCTTTAGTTCAAATGTACCATCCGAGAATTTTTTGCCTATCACATATGGCCCCTCCCAGTTGGGTCCCGGTACTCTGGTTCCTGTCATGATTCTATTAAGAACGAGATCCCCAACTTGAAAGGTCCTTCGCCTAACTTGAGCATTAAAACGACGAGCTATTCTTCTCTGATGTGCAATAATTCTAAGTTTTGATTCCTTTCTTCTTTCCTCGAGTAAGTCAAGCGCTTCGAGTTGAAGTTTTTTATTCTCCGCTTGGTTGAAGTAGATCCTTCTATGAGTCGGAACCTCAAGCTCAACCGGGATCATCGCCTCGGATCCAAATGCAAGGGAAAATGGAGTGTGCCCTGTTGTCGTTTTATGAGTAGTACAATATGCCCACAATGCAAGCGGAAGCTCATCAACCCAACTACCCTTGGCTTTCTCAAGTCGTTTTTTGATGGTTAACTTCAGGATCTTGTTGATTGCTTCAACTTGCCAGTTAGCCTGCGGATGGGCAACAGCCGACAAACTTTTCTTGATCTTGTACATGGCACAAAAGTCCAGAAACTCAGCGCTCTCAAATCGAGTCTCATTATCAGTAATTATCATCTACGGAATGCCAAACCTGCAGATAATGTTTTTCAAGACAAAGTTGATCACCTTCTTCGAAGTAATGGTGGCTAGTGGCTCTGCTTCAGCCCATTAAGTAAAATAATCGACTGCCACTATCGCGTACTTCATACTTAATTTTGCAGTGGGTAATGACCCAATCAAATCTATGCCCCAAACAGCAAATGGCCATGGACTGACCATCTAGGTCAACTCGGTTGGTGATGCTCTCAGGATTTTTTCATATCTTTCACACTTATCACATCTTTTGGCATAAGTCATCGCATCGAAGTTCACATCGGGCCAAAAATAGCCGTATCGCAGAATTTTCTTGGCTAACATCTGACCACTGACGTGACCCCCGCAGTCTCCCTCAGGTAATTTGGCCAAAATTGCTTTCGATTCTTCCTTGGACACACATCGTAGTAATGGCATAGAGAATCCTCGTCTATACAACCTCCAGTCCTGAACAAGATATAATGGAGCTTTGCGCAGTATTTTTCTCCACTTTTTTAGTTCCTTTGGAAGTGTTCCGTTGAGGATATATTCCTTAATCGGTATCATCCAGGACATTGGTTCTTCAACTGTTTCCATAATCCAGTCAACATCTACTTCTTCAATGGCTAGGGTTGTAAGGACTTCAATAGGTATTAACCCAAGCAAATATGCATCAGAAGAACTAGCATATTTAGCAAGTGAATCCGCCTTTGCATTTTCCTCTCTTGGAATGTGAGATATGGTGTAGTGATCGAGGTTGTTGAGAAGTTCCATAGCTTTTATAAAATAGGAAGGTAGATTTCCAACTTTGGCTTGGAATTCCCCAAGAACCTGACTTACTACCAATTGCGAATCACTGAAGATCTGCACGGTTTTTAGATTTAGCTCTTTTGCTAGTCTTAATCCGTTTATCAATGCATCGTATTCGGCCTCGTTATTGATTGATGGAAATTCCAACCTTAATGCATAACACAAGGAATATCCTTCTAGAGTTTCTAAGACAATTCCGGCCCCTGAACAATAATCATTCCTTGAGCCATCAATGTATAGCTTCCAACTAGCGACCGCTCTTGTTGGTTCTTCAATTCCATCTCCTCTGTCCATGAACCCGACGATGAAATCTGCTAAAGCTAGCCCATTTATTGCTCTTCGAGAGTGACAGGTGATGTCATATTGACTAAGCTCATTGTTCCATTTCAATAGCCTTCCAAAAGTTTCCGGACGGAAGAGAATTTGCCTTAGCGGCTGATCAGTGAGGACTTTTATTGGATGTGACCGGAAATATGATCTCAATTTCTTTGAAGCAATGAGTAGACAATACGCAAGTTTCTCCAGCTTTGGATAATTCAATTCTGCCCCAGCAAGCCGCTTACTAATATAGTAAACTGGTTGTTGGATCTTAGCATCCTCGCGGACGAGTGCGGCGCTCAGGACATGCGGTGATATCGCCAAGTATAGGAACAATTCTTCTCCATCTCTGGATTTAGAAAGCATCGACGGAGACTCCAAATGTTGAATCAACTACTCGAAAGCCATTTGACATTCTGGGGTCCATTGGAAGTCTTTCTTTCCTTTCCTTAAAGCGTCAAAAAGTGGAATGCATCGATCCATTTCTTTAGAAATGAAGCGGTTAAGGGCGGCAATCTTCCCATTCAAGCTCTGAAGCTCCTTTATCATTTTTGGCGCTCGCATTTCTCGTAATGCCGTGACTTGGGAAGGATTTGCCTCAATGCCCCTGGCATTGACTATGAACCCGAGAAATTTTCCTGAAGAAACCCCAAATGAGCAATTCAGAGGATTTAATTTCATACCGAATTTTCTAAGAATATAGAATATCTCGGCTAGATCCTCCAGGTGATCTTCACCCTTTTTGGACTTTACCTACATGTCATCGGCATAGACCTCCATAGTGTTCCCAACTTGGGGTTTGAACATGGAGTTCACAAGACGCTGATATGTTGCTCCTACATTCTTTAGTCCAAATGGCATAACCGTATAACAGTACAGAGCTGGGTCAGTTATAAAATTTGTGTTCTCCTCGTCTGGCCCTTGCATCATAATTTGATTGTATCCAGAATACGCATCCATGAAAGATAATAGTGCATGCCCCGCGATTGCATCGACAAGCTGATCGATTTTAGGCAGAGGGAAAATGTCCTTGGGACATGCTTTGTTAAGGTCTGAATAGTCTATGCATACTCTCCACTTGCCATTAGACTTCTTGACGAGAACTGGATTCGAGACCCAGTCGGGATATGTAGATGTTCATATAAAATTATTCTTAAAAAGTCTATTTACTTCTTCTTTTAAAGCCATTGATCTTTCAGGTCCCTGAGTTCTTCATTTCTATTTTACAGGAGTTTAATTGGGATTAATATTCAATTTATGAACAATTACATCTGTTGATATCCCACACATGTCTGAGTGCGTCCTAGCAAAGACATCTAAATTTGCTTTTATAAACAATATCAAATCTTTTTGCGGTTTTTACCCCAACCGAGAACCTATCTTTAAGACTCGGTCAGGATCTTTATCATGTATTGAAATAGAAATGGTATCTTCAGCCGGCGCCGCTCTGTCCTCCCCCATACTGGTTTTTCCTGGGTCAGTTTCCTTCTGAGCCCCACTATGCCCCCCAATATGAGGGCCCCACCTTAATTGCTATAAGGTGGATTCATGAATGCGAGGCGAAAGCTCCACATTCTTTTTCACTTCTTTCTTCCTTGCCTCGGCAAGTTCCATCAGGTAGCACTCCCTTGCTATTTGCTGATCACCTTTGACTATTCCAACCCCGTTTTCAGTGGGAAATTTCATCGTTCGGCACCATGGCGCCATTGTTATTCTGAAAGCTATGAGAGTTGGCCTTCCAAGGAAAGCGTTATAAGAAGACCACTCATCGATCATGGCGAAATCTTTCTTCTGTGCTGCCTTGTTTTCCCCTTCTCCGAGCTCAGCAAGTAGATTGACGACTCCGATTGGTTGAACAGCTTGTCCAGTGAATCCATGGATTTTGCTCTGACAAGCTTTCACATCCTCCATGGAGAGCTTCATCCTTTGAAAAGCACTGACGAAAAGGACATTGACGGATGCTCTACTGTCGAACTCTTCTAACAATGGCAGGACCCGGGCCTATGGTTATCACCATTGGATCTTCATTTGGAGTCATCAATCCCTCTGATTCTCGATCCTTAAACACAATGTCATCCCAGGAAGACTTAGGTATCTTTGCTAAAGGGGATTCATCCATAATCATGAGTTCTTCTCCTCTCGGAAGGTCTTTCATCTCATTAGCATATTTCACAATATCCCTCCAACTTTTCCCGATAGGATGTGGACCCCCTGAAATGGTGTTAATGATCAGCCTTGGCATGACAGCGTTTGGGGCATTTTCACTTTTCTTTGGTTGTCCTGTGGAAGTTCCTTGACCTTGAGAAGCTTGAGTACTTTGCGGATTCTTTGTGTATTGCTGAAGTCTATTCTTCCTTATTAGTTCCTTGATTAGACTCTTCAGGTGCCTACACTCATTTGTGCTATGGCCGGGTTGGTTATGAAACCGACAAAATCTCCCGGATTTTATGGCGGCATCGCTAACCTTTATCTGCTTTGGTACTAGGTACTCTTCAGTCTCCTTAGTGGCCATGAAAATATTTTCCACTTTTCGTTTAGTGGAGTCAACTCCGAGTTCTTGAAGAAGCGGAACTTTTTGTTGACTCGATTGTCTTTCCCATCATTACCACATTTCTGACCTCCAGGGTTTTTCTGGTTGCTTTCTGCATCATTATTCTTCTTTTTAGATTGTATGCTGCTTTCCGGGATATCCATAGCATAGGTAGGATCCTCATCTACACCTATGTATTCCTCAGCCTTATCAAACAACTCCTCTAGAGTACTTGGCTTTTTCTTTTTAATCCACTGTCTGAGCTAGGTTTTCTTACTTATAGCCCCCTTTAAGGCCATCAAAGCCAGGCGAGGCTCATAGATTCCCACTTCAGCCGCAGCGGTATTAAAGCGAGTAAAGAAGGCCCTAGCGGATTCTCCTGGTCTTTGCTCGAGTTCATTCAATTCCATAACATCTCGCACTTTTGTGGCTTGAAGTCTGAATTGCTCACTGAAAAATTTGGCTAGGGTAGCGAAATCTTCCACTGACCTCGGTGGCAATTTGGTGAACCAAAGCGACGCCACCTCCTCAAGGTAAGTCGGAAAGTACAAACACTTCAAATCATCAGTGGCACGATCCCCATCCATGTGTTGGTCGTACTTGAACAAAAACACATATGGATCAGTCGTCTCATTATAAGCTTGCACTACTGGAGGCTTGAATTTTTTTCGGATATGGTGCCATTTTGATTCTTTCGGTGAGCGGAGTTTTTGTAGGAGCAAATCCCCATTCTTTTTCATCATCCTACTTCTTCTGATTTTTCTCCATGATTTTATGGATCATTTCTGATATTTGCTCCTCCTCATTGTGTTGGTCCACGGGGCGGACGTTGTCTTACTTGTCGGATGTCTGCCTAAGCAGGCGGTTACGGTTCAGATTTCGGGGCCCTGAACCTCCCGCTTGGAGAGGTGCCCCTTTGGCGGAACCAAGCACTTGTTGAGAAGTCGCTTTATCAGGATGATCGCGAGCGGGTAGCTTTGCCTCCTTATGTTTAGGATTTGTCATCTCTTGGACCGAATTTTATCGGATCGGTCTTGAAGAAGAGGAGTTGGTGTTTTCTATATGCGGAGTCTGTATGGATTTAGCATGGGCGGTCTTCATGGTGACTTTTGCCGTAGCGGCTTGCATTGTGAACATCGTTTCGAGTCTCTTCATCATGGCCTCATTTGAAATATTCATTTGGTTAGTTAAAGTAGCGGCCACTTCATCTAACTCTCGTCTTGTTATGGCGGCTTCAGCCCCGGAACCTTCTCCAACCTCAAATCGGGTGATAGGAGGAGTAGTTTCATGATCGGTGATATTATTACCATTCTCGGCATTTTAATCCGTGAGCCTCTTTGGTGATCTACCCGGTTTACCCATAGCTTAGGCAAAGGCTTGGAGTAGATCATTGTGAAATAGGATTGGAACTTTTCTAATGCAAGGCTCCAAAACTTGTGGAAGAATGAGAGAAGACGTAGGATTGAATCGGGCCCCATGGTGGGCGCCAATTGTTGATCCCAAAATTTGAGTCAACAACAAAGTTGCAAGATGCACTTCACAATATCCTCAAGAATAGTAAGAATGGAGCCAAGAAAACTAGAAAAAATGTGAGTAAAGAGAGACACAAAGTTTTTATAGTGGATCGATCAAGTGTGATCTACATCCACTGTAACGTCCCGTATTTTAGGTAGCCAAATATTTATTTTAATTTATTTTTTTAAATATTATATTTGGAATATTTATGGATTTTAATATTGAATTCATTATTAAAACAAAGTTTGAACGTTATATATATTTATATAATTATAAAACTAGCTCGAAATGGCGCGGTAGTTCGTAATATTTGGTTTTGCACTTCAACTGAGAATACAAGATCCGATATAAGTCGGATTTCTGTGAAACAAGAAACGTTGGGAGCGTGTTGATTATAATTTTCATATGAAAGAGAAAAATTTAGATTTCGTATTATAAATAGTAAGTTATGGCCTAAACAAAATTTGAAATAGTCGCTATGGAAATCGTTATTAAATTATAGGCCTTTAAAATAGCCGTTTTGCAAACGGATTCCGTTTTCGATGAAATCAGTTTCATTGGGACCGTAACATTAAACTATTGTACGGTATTGAATTGCATGGCAAACCGATGTCGATTGTGGTCACAGTAGCCATAAATGCCCGTTTATTTTATATAGCGCGTAATTAAATTTATTTAATTTAATAGAGAGATATTTGAGAGTAACTTGAGCAGACGAATGAATTAGGTCACGAAACCAATTTCTTGAGTTCGTATCGTCGATTATAGTCAGGATAGGTATATAGTTTGTTATTTTGGAGACCGGATAATTTGGTGTCCAAAATGGCATTGCGGTGCGCGTAAAAATAGCCTACCGGGAAAACAGTCTCAGAATGCGACGAAACTAGTGCCGTTGGGTTCATATTAATAAATTATTGTGGGATTTCAAAATTTCAAGTTGATCAGATTTATTTAGTCATCATGGAAAATTTAAACACGTGTTTATTTCTGGTTTTATAAAGGAAATTTTTTCAAACGATGTCGGAATTCAACGAAACCTGTCCCATTAGGTCCGGAATATTTTTCTATGCTAAGATTAGTTTTTATCAGAAGACAAGAGTCGTTTGTGGTTTGTTTTACGCGTTACTTTACCGCGAAGTTTCACGAAGAATAAATAATATTAAATCCATCCATTTATATACCAACTCTTTCATTCCAAACCCTCGTCAAAATGTTTCTCTGGTCAATACTGATTTCCGCCTCCACCCTTTTTAATGAAAGAATGGAAATTTCTAAACTTCCTCCTCTCGATTCTCTTAATCCATAAATTTTTCCAGAAACTTTTAAATACAAAATCACTCATCTAGTCGAGCTTTAGCATTTGACCGGCGAAGATCGTTTCTTGTGAGTCGAGCTGACCGGATCAGAGTCATAAAGCCGTCACGTTCGAGGGCTTGTGGAGGATGACTGGAGGGACTGGAACAACCGGCGTTGGGCGCGGTGATGGGAGGGACTGAGGCGCAGGGGTTGCGGCCTCCGATCGAGGTCCGATAACCTACTTTTGGGTTTGCAGTGGAACTTATTTCGTGAATCCTGGGATGGATTCACAATCGAACAATGGAAACCTAGAGCTGAAGCACAGAACGCAAACAGGAGGCAAAAATCATCAGTCGTGAATCCTAGGATGTGATGAGTAAATTTAACGTTTGAATTAAAGTAATTAAGGATTGCTTAATTTACTCATATCATTTACATGAAAACTTGGTACCAGATTTGTACAGCGAGACCGCTGAAAGAAGACAACGCAGGAGAAGGGATCGGCAGAAATTATTTAAACGTAATATGTTAGTAAGTAAGGGATTAATGATTTAACTATATTACTTAAACTATATTTAGCTAATTCAGGAATTTTGTAGGCCTATTGGACTTGATGGAGAAAAAAAGGGAAAAAAACGTAAGGAGGGAAATTGAAGACGTTGGTAAAAATAATTAAAGTTGGATTAAACCAATTTATGCTATCATTAATTATTAAATAGTGTGGTTATTAATTCATGACAGGGTTTAGTTGTGAACATCATACCAAAAAAAAGAGAACGAACAGTGAAGATGACCCACCAAACTATCTAACAAGTAATTAAATAATGATTATTATTGGTTAAGGAAATTTAATTACTGAAACTAAATTGTAAACTCATATTATTTATAACTCATATGTTTGTTGATAGAATTTAACCGAATAAACTGCATTGGAATCATGATAAGGAGATCTACGGTTTGGAACTGGCTGGAACAGAACTGGACTCAATTAGAATCAACGAGATTTTCAGTTAAATTTAACATTGGTTAATTTAACTGAAGCGAGCTGTTGACAACAGAATCAAATCAAGGTGAGTTAAACTCACTCAGTTTTTCCCATTTATATTTTATATAAATTGGGTTGTTATTTTGTGTGATCTGTTTGGTAATGGTTGACTGGTTGCTAGTATTATAATTGTTTATTGATATGACTGATGAAATTAAACCGTCGTTTAATTTTAGTGAAATACCAAATCATTATTTTAACGAATTGGACCCAATTAAGGTAACTTACCTCGTTGGTCACGTTTATAAAATAAACGTGTTTTATTTGAATTGTGTGAACTGATGGAAATGTTTTGTTGGTTGGTTGATATAAAATAGTTGCTATTTTCTATTTTATATCAGTTAAATGGAATGGCATAATCTGGTTTGTGATAACCGTTTTGAATACAGGGAAGAATAGGTTGGAGGGATCCAACCGGATTCCTCAAATATATTATTTATTTTCATATTATCATATGAACTGTCATGTTTGGGTGATTGATTTGAGTATTGATCATTGACTGGAAATTCAACCTATGTCTGGTTTTTACCAATAGGCTATATTGGTTGAGTAATCGGTGGTAAATAGCCTAAAAGTAAATTATTTTGTTTATATTGATTTACAGTCAGGCAAATCGATAGAACTGAAGTTATAAATTTATTTTATAACCGGAGATAGATTTTTAAATATTATTTGAATAAAAGTTTTTAGAAAGGGAAATAAATATTTATTTTTATTTTATTAATTGAGTTAATAAAGTCAATTCTGATGTTAATCAGAATTATAAGTATGAGAATAGGAAATTAACCTAATGGTTAAAGTGAATAATTATTTTGTTAAGATATAATTAAATGGAATTTTTTTAATTAATTATATTATTAATTAATTTAAAGGGAGAACTAATTGGAATCGGTTAACGAGGTAATCGAGTTTGAGTTAACAAAATCGACCGTTTTACTTGAATTGACTATTACATTAGTTTGTTTCGAATTTAAACAATAAAATAGTTTAAAGAATAGTGTTGTAACTTTAAAAGGATTTTTATAAAGGAATTTACTATTTATATTAATTAATAAAGAAATTAACTACTGATGTAGTCAATGATTAAAACAAATTATTATTTTGGTTAATAATAATTTAGAAATTACTTTTAATGGAAATTCATTAAAAAGTAATCGAAGTTGAAGTGAAATCTACTAAAATGGTGAATGGAGTTTATGAACAGATTTTATATTTAAAACCCGAATCTTTATAATAAAGTTAAAAAGGAATTCCAAGCGAATACAATAATTTGAAATGAATGTTACTTAAATATTTGAATTAAGTAGAGGAAATTAAGATAAAAGGGTTTATAACAAACCAGAGTTAGGTAAATGAGATTTAAAGGGAAAAAGCGTTAATTATAAATTAACGTTACTTGAAAATGAGATCAAGTAGAAAAGGGGAAATTTGGAATAAGATTTGCAAAGCGGAAATGGTAAATGGATTTGGAAAGGGTTCAGAAAAAGGTGAATTTGGTAAAAGAAGCGAGTCATAGGAATTTGGAATCAAATTCGAATTTTTGAATGGATTGTTTAAGAGGTAGCGGTTAAAAGATGACGTGGTACAAGAAATTACATAATTATTGAGTTAAGAAAGAACAGGCATATCCGAGAAAGAGATTGTCAAAGCATAAGAAGGTTTTATGAAATTATAGTAGATAGAATAGTGGAATGGAATTTGTATTGATAATGGAATAGAATATTAGTGTTTGGATTACAACTGGTATCCATCTTAAGATATGAATGTTGTTGATCAAGGTCCGAGAGGTAATTAAAATACCCCAACTTGAACGACATCAGGATTATTTGAGGATGGTATTAGTTGAAATGGTAAAAGAGGTTAGCATTAATTTATTATTTCATTAGATAAATAGTAACGCAGCTCATTGGTGAAAACTTGGCAAGTATGTATATAATGAGGATTCCAAAGTAAAAGGGAAATAAAAGGCGTTGCGTGAAATTATAACGATATTGTGCGTTAGGGAAGGAAACGTAAAGTTGAATTATATTCTATAAGAATAAGCATGGACTAGTGTTTTAAGTAATGAAATAGATGATATTTCGAAATATTATTTTACAAATAATAAGTTGAAATGATTTCCTCATATTATATAATAATGGGATTAGTGCTTTGAAAGTGAAATTAGAAAAAAACTGGATATCATATGGAATCTTCCTAAGTATTAAAAAGAGAATCTGTTAAATAAAAGCGAGAAAACTATATTTAAAATATCGAAAGATTTAAGAGTTTGAATTTACTTTTGTTTAATTAATTAAAAGTCCAAGTGAGACCGAATACTGAACCAGTGAACTCACTGGATTATCATGATTGAAACACTGTTTAATTTGATAGTTAAATCACCGACTATTAAAACCTGTCCAATACGATTGTTGGTACGGAAAGATATCAAGGGGTGATCGAGAGGTAGCATTGAAGACCGTGGATCTTCATTAAATGGAAGAACCACTAATAATCTCTGGGATTGCAACCAGAGATAAACTGTGGTTCTGTCATGGTTTAAATCTACGGGTTGCAAGGACCGCTCGCTACTGATCCATGGGGTGATTCCTATATTGGATGCAGTAGGAGAGTACCTTCGGTTCATCCTGTTCCTGGATGACTTGTATGGACGAATGTATGACAGAGTATTTCCTAAAAACCGCGTATATTGATTTTTACAAATATACCAAGTTGGTGGCGAAGAATGGCCCTTCTTTAAAACCCAGAGTATATTTTTGGATGTCAATTAGTGATTTGACGGATCTAACGATGTGGCATTCAAAGTGAATGGTGACCAAATATTCCAAAGGATAATTTGAACCTCAAGCCTCATCAACCGGGAAATGACAGAAATCGGGCATGCAACATGGCTATGTGGGTTGCTCCCATTAGGGTTTATAATCACCTATCTATAGAAAATCCATTTGCTTCTTTAATCTATTTCGATGCTGTCCCTTTTCGGGAAACGGTGGGTAGCTCCCAACCGTTGGTGATATACATTCGATACACTCAAGAGAAATGAGTGGTCGGTCATGTGTGGGCCGGGTTGCAAGAAGTTCTTGTTGAACCCAATGTATTCGCCTCTAGAGATACACTATCGGCAAGTGTCCCATACCATGTCATAGTCAGAATCCAATCTCCAATAAGTGCCCGCGGTTTTGATTGTATACTATATATATGGAGCGTGAGATGTAAGCATTCCGCTAGATTGATATTTACTTGTATTTAGACATTATTATAATATCAGAACAAGCTATAGATTTCAAAACTGGTTTGGGTTATCGTGAGGTAAAAACCGTCCGTATTTATCTGTGGATAGGGTCTTACGATTATCCTTTTCGTTCGAAAGGATTTTTAACTTTAAAATCAAGTTGTGTGATACCCTTAATATTGTGCGAGTTTTTCTCACTCTGGTTCACCAGACTAACCCGGTGTTTTGTAAATGCTCGGGTTAGCACTGGGTGTACAGGTTCAGGTTATCGAATGCTGTGAAGTCCAGAGACGAGCTGGAGATGTTCATACGTATGATATTATATAGCTACTATTCGACTGTATGTTGAATATGGGAACAAGTTATTATTATTGTCCCGTTGTGTGATATACTCCGATATTGTAAGTATGTAAAAAAAGGCTCTCAATAAAGGTTTATTTCTGTATTATATTTTGTTCCGCTGCGATGTGATACTCTTTGTTGTGTTGTTTCTTCTTCTTCTTCTAATATTCTAATATTTCTTTCTTTCTTATCTCACCCTCTAAATTCTTTCTAATAATGTTCTAGTGTTTTTGGTGTTTGGAAGGTCGGCATGAGTTACGGTAAAGGTATTTATGTCGATTTCCAAGGCCGAAAATCCCTGGGTTGTTACAGTTGTATCAGAGCTATTGGTTTTGTGATAACCTTGGCTCTGTGGCGTAACTCGATAAAGATGGGGTTAGTAATACCCTAGATCGAGTTTGTTATATATATGAGGGCAAGTATTTGTAATTTGATATAAAATTATTTTTAAAATTATTTTTGCCTAATTTATTTTATAATAAAAGTAATGATTTTCTCAATTTATTATAATATGGGAAATCGATTGATTTGTTAATGTTGATTTGAATAATATGTTTGGGTTGTGTTGTTGATTGCTTGAATATAAATCTGAAAATAATAGACTTAGTTTAAAACAATCCGAAATAAATAAGTTGGATAAATCAATCCAGATTAATAAACCCGAATGGATAATTAAAGAAATAAATGAAGTGATTATAAATAATTATAATCTCACGTGGATTAGATTGTGTGTAGAACTGGTTGGATCGTATGATATGGATATTTGAAACTAATTGATGTTGTTTTGGGGACTAATGAAATTTGTTTGAGTTGAGAACAGGTGCAGAAGTGTCAATTCAACTTTAAAATCCATCCAAGAGAAAATTCTAGAGTTAATTGAATCCAGTTTGAATGAAGCTGCATAATAACTAAGCAAGCTCGAATATAAAATATTTCTTACCGCATAATAACGTTCACAAAAAGGTATGCCTATGCAGAATATGAAATTTTGGTTTTTATTTGGGTTTTGAATTTGGTGTTTGAATTTTTCCGACCCTGTTGGTCAAGGTATATATATTTCTTGAACCTGCGATATTGCAGATGTCCTCCGTACAAGAGAGACTCTGCCAAAATTTTTCCAAAATTTAAGGTGTTAGAAGATTTTTGAAGAGTTTTGGAAAATTCTTTTATTTGGAATAAATTGGTTTTAAAACCAATTAGATTAGTTTTGGAAATAAAATCGAGTTTTAAATTTATTATTTTTGTAAAGATAACGGGTTTGTAACGTTCTTTCTTACCTTAGCAATTTCGAGGACGAAATTATTTTAAGGGGGGAAGAATATAACGTCCCGTATTTTTGGTAGCCAAATATTTAAATTAATTTATTTTTTTAAATATTATATTTGTAATATTTATGGATTTTAATTTCTAATTCGTTATTAAAACGAAGTTTGAACATTATATATATTTATATAATTATAAAACGAGCTCGAAATGGCACGACAGTTCGTAATATTTGGTTTCGAACTTCAATTCCGATATAAGTCGGATTTCTGTGAAACAAGAAACGTTGGGAGCGCGTTGATTATAATTTTCATATAAAAGAGAAAATTTCAGATTTCGTATTATAAATAGTAAGTTATGGCCTAAACAAAATTTGAAATAGTCGCTATGGAAATCGTTATTAAATTATAGGCCTTTAAAATAGCCATTTTGCAAACGGACTCCGTTTTCGACGAAATCAGTTTCATTAGGACCATAACGTTAAGTTATTGTACGATATTGAATTGCGTGGCAAACCGATGTCGTATGTGACAACGGTAGCCATAAACGCCCGTTTATTTTATATAGCGTAATTAAATTTATTTAATTTAATAGAGAGATATTTGAGTGTAACTTGAGCAGACGATCGAATTAGGCCACGAAACCAATTCCATTGAGTTCGTATCGTCGATTATAGTCAAGATAGGTATATAGTTTGTTATTTTTGGAGATCGGATAATTTGGTGTCCAAAATGACATTGCGGTGTGCGTAAGAATAGCCTACCAGGAAACAGTCTCAGAATGCAACGAAACTAGTGCCGTTTGGTTCTATTAATAAATTATTATAGGATTTCAAAATTTCAAGTTGATCGGATTTAGTTAGTGATCGTGGAAAATTTAAATGCGTGTTTATTTCTAGTTTTATAAAGGAAATTTTTTCAAACGATGTCAGAATTTGACGAAACATGTCCCATTAGGTCCGGAATATTTTTCTATACTAAGATTAGTTTTTTTTAAAGACAGGAATCGTTTGTGGTTAGTTTTACGCGTTACTTTACCGTGAAGTTCCGCGAAGAATAAACTAATATTAAATCCATCCATTTATATACCAACTCTTTCATTCCAAACCCTCGTCAAAATGTTTCTCTGGTCAATACTGATTTCCGCCTCCACCCTTTTTAATGAACGAACGGAAATTTCTAAACTTCCTCCTCTCGATTCTCTTAATCCATCAATTTTTCCAGAAACTTTTAAATACAAAATCTCTCATCTAGTCGAGCTCTAGCATTTGACCGGCAAAGATCGTTTCTGGTGAGTCGAGCTGACCGGATCAGGGTCACAAAGCCGTCACGTTCGAGGGCTTGTGGCGGATGACTGGAGGGGCTGGAACAACCGGCGTTGGGCGTAGGATTGGCAAAAAAATCCGTACCCGCGGTTATCCGCGGGTAAAATCCGTCATGGATATGAAACGGATAGTTAAATGGGTATCCATAGGTAAAATAAACGGGTATTTTTAATATCCGTTAATTAATGGGGTGGGTACGGATAGTAAGATATCCATATCCGCGGGTACCTGTGTCCGTATTGAATGTGATTTATTTTCAATAGTTAATACAAAAAATATTGTTGTTGGTTGTTTGGTATTTATGTGCATGCTTTTACTGAACAATTTATAACTGGCTGTTGATATTTTGATGGATACTTCTGTTGTTATCTATTCTTTTTTGGATGTTGGTTTAAATATGTATTGGTATTTTGAGGTTAGCATATAATCATTGGTCTAATTTGTTTTTTTTAACCAAATATACTTTTGAATAATTTCAATAAATGGCTAAAAAATAAATTGAATAAATATAATGGATACCCACAAATACCCGTCAATACCCGCAACCTGTTTAAAATCCGTTTAATGGATACCCGTGCGGGTATGGAGCGGGCACGGAGCAAAAAATCACCCAACGGGGCGGGTGACGGGTTGGTACTACCTGCGCCCACCCCGCCCCATTGCCATCCCTAGTTGGGCGCGGTGATGTGAGGAACTGAGGCGCAGGTGGTTGCGGCCTCCGATCGAGGTCCAATGACCTACTTTTGGGTTTGTGGTGAAACTTATTTCGTGAGTCCCGGGATGGATTCAAAATCGAACAATGGAAACTTGGAGCTGAAGCACAAAACGCAAACAGGAGGCAAAAATCATCAACCATGAATCCTAGGACGTGATGAGTAAATTTGATGTTTGAATTAAAGTAATTAAGGATTGCTTAATTTAATCATATCATTTACATGAAAACTTGGTACCAGGTTTGTACAGCGAGACCGCTGAAAGAAGACAACGCAGGAGAAGGGATCGGCAGTAATTATTTAAACGTAATATGTTAGTATGTAAGGGATTAATGATTTAATTATATTACTTAAATTATATTTAGCTAATTCAGGAATTTTGTAGGCCTATTGGACTTGCTGGAAAATAAAAAAAGGAAAAAAAACGTAAAAAGGGAAATTAAAGACGTTGGTAAAAATAATCAAAGTTGGATTAAACCAATTTATCCTACCATTAATTATTAAACAGTGTGTGGTTATTAATTCATGACAGGGTTTGGTTGTGAACAACATACCAAAAAAAAAAGAACGAACGGTGAAGATGACCCACCAAACTTTCTAACAAGTAATTAAATAATGATTATTATTGGTTAAGGAAATTTAATTACTGAAACTAAATTGTAAATTCATATTAGTTATAACTCATATGTTTGTTGATAGAATTTAACCGAATAAATTGCACTGGAATCAAGATAAGGAGATCTACGATTTGGAACTGGCTGGAACAGAACTGGACTCAATTAGAATCAACGAGATTTTCAGTTGAATTTAACATTGGTTAATTTAACAGAAACGAGCTATTAACAACAGAATCAAATCAAGGTGAGTTAAACTCACTCAGTTTTTCCCATTTATATTTTATATAAATTGGGTTGTTATTTTGTGCGCTCTGTTTGGTAATGGTTGACTGGTTGCTAATATTATAATTGTTTATTGATGTGACTAATGAAATTAAACCGTCGTTTAATTTCAGTGAAATACCAAATCGTTATTTTAACGAATTGGACCTAATGAAGGTAACTTACCTCGTTGGTCACGTTTATAAAATAAACGTGTTTATTTGAATTGTGTGAACTGATGGAAATGTTTTGTTGGTTGGTTGATATAAAATAGTTGCTATTTACTATTTTATATATCAGTTAAATGGAGTGGCATGATCTAGTTTGTGATAACCATTTTGAATACAGGGAAGAACAGGTTGGAGGGATCCAACCGGATTCCTCAAATATATTATTTATTTTCATATTATCATATGAACTGTCATGTTTGGGTGATTGATTTGAGTATTGATCATTGATTGGAAATTTAACCTGTGTTTGGTTTTTACCAATGGGATATATTGGTTGAGTAATCGGCAGTAAATGGCCTAAAACTAAATTATTTTATTTATATTGATTTACCGTCATGTGAATCGATAGAACTGAAGTTATAAATTTATTTTATAACTGGAGATATATTTTTAAATATTATTTGAATAAAAGTTTTTAAAAAGGGAAATAAGTATTTATTTTTATTTTATCAATTGAGTTAATAAAGTCAATTCTGGTGTTAATCAGAATTATAAGTATGAGAATAGGAAATTAACCTAACGGTTAAAGTGGATAATTATTTTGTTAAGATATAATTAAATGGAATTATTTAAATTAATTATATTATTAATTAATTTAAAGTGAGAACTAATTGGAATCGATTAACGAGGTAATCGAGTTTGAGTTAACAAAATCGACCGTTTTACTGGAATCGACTATTACATCAGTTTGTTTCGAATTTAAACAATAAAATAGTTTAAAGAATAGTGTTGTAACTTTAATAGGATTTTTATAAAGGAAGTTACTATTTATTTTAGTTAATAAAGAAATTAACTACTGAAGTAGTCAATGATTAAAATAAACTATTATTTTGGTTAATAATATTACTTTTAATGGAAATTCATTAAAAATTAATTGATGTTGAAGTGAAATCTAGTAAAATGGTGAATGGAGTTTATGAACGGATTTTATATTTAAAACCCGAATCTTTATAATAAAGTTCAAAAGGAATTCCAAGCGAATACAATAATTTGAAATGAATGTTACTTAAATATTTGAATTAAGTAGAGGAAATTAAGACAAAAGGGTTTATAACAAACCAGAGTTAGGTAAATGAGATTTAAAGGGAAAAAGTGTTAAATGTAAATTAACGTTACTTGAAAATGAGATCAAGTAGAAAAGCGGAAATTTGGAATAAGATTTCCAAAGCGGAAATGGTTGAATGGATTTGGAAAGGGTTCGGAAAAAGGTGAATTTGGTAAAAGAGGCGAGTCATAGGATTTCGGAATCAAATCCGAATTTTTAAATGGATCGTTTAAGAGGTAGCGGTTAAAAGATGACGTGGTATAAGAAATTACTTAATTATTGAGTTAAGAAAGAACGGGCATATCCGAGAAAGAGATAGTCAAAGCGTAAGAAGGTTTTATGAAACCATAGTAGATAGAATAGTGGAATGGAATTTGTATTGATATTGGAATAAAATATTAGTGTTTGGATTACAACTGGTATCCATCTTAAGATATGAACGTTGTTGATTAAGGTCTGAGAGGTAATTAAAATACCTCAACTTGAACGACATCAGGATTATCTGAGGATGGTATTAGTTGAAATGGTAAAAGAGGTTAGTAGTAATTTATTATTTCATTAGAGAAATAGCAACACAACCCATTGGTGAAAACTTGGCAAGTATGTATATAATAAGGATTCCAAAGAAAAAAGGAAATAAAAGGCGTTGCGTGAAATTATAACGATATTGTGCGTTAGGGAAGGAAACGTAAAGTTGAATTATATTCTATAAGAATAAGCATGGATTATTGTTTAAGTAATAAAATAGATGATATTTCGAAATATTATTTTTACAAGTAATAAGCTGAAATGATTTCCTCATATTATATAATAATGGGACTAGTGCTTTGAATGTGAAATTAGAAAAAAAATGGATATGATATGGAATCTTCCTAAGTATTAAAAAGAGAATTTGTTAAATAAGAAGCGAGAAAACTATATTTAAAATATCGAAAGATTTAAGAGTTTGAATTTACTTTTGTTTTAATTAATTAAAAGGCCAAGTGAGACTGAATACTAAACCAGTTAACTCACTGGATTGTCATGATTGAAACAGTGTTTAATTTGATAGTTAAATCACCGACTATCAAACCTGTCCAATATGATTGTTGGTACAGAAAGACCGGGATCGAATTTATATTTGAAAACCTTTCCGACCAATAAATACGTGAAGATATCAAGGGGTGATCGAGAGGTAGCATTGAAACCCGTGGATCTTCATTAAACGGAAGAACCACTAATAATCTCTGGGATTGCAACCAGAGATAAACTGTGGTTCTGTCGTGGTTGAAATCTACGGGTTGCAAGGACCACTCACTATTGATTCATGAGGTGATTTCTATATTAGATGACGTAGGAGAATACCTTCGGTTCATCCTGTTCCTGGATGACTTGTATGGACGAATGTCTGACAGAGTATTTCCTAAAAACCATGTACGTTGATTTTTACAAATGTACCAAGTTGGTGGCGAAGAATGGCCCTTCTTTAAAATCCAGAGTATATTTGTGGACGTCAATTAGTGATTTGACGGATATGACGATGTGGCATTCAAAGTGAATGGTGACCAAATATTCCAAAGGATAATTTAAACCTCAAGCCTCATCAACTAGGAAATGACAGAAATTGGGAAGGCAGCATGACTATGTGGGTCGCTTCCATTAGGGTGTATAATCACCTATCTAGAGAAAATCCATTTTCTTCTTTAATCTATTTCGGTGTTGTCCCTTTTCGGGAAACGGTGGGTAGCTCCCAACCGTTGGTGATATACATTCGATACACTCAAGCGAAATGAGTGGTTGGTCATGTGAGGGCCGGGTTGCAAGACGTTCTTGTTGAACCCAGTGTATTCGCCTCTAGAGATACACTATCGGTAGGTGGTCCCATACCTTGTCATAGTCAGAATCCAATCTCCAATAAGTGCCTGCGGTTTTGATTATATACTATATATGTGGAGCGTGAGATGCAAGCGTTCCGCTAGATTGATATTTACTTGTATTTAGACATTATTATAATATCAGAACAAGCTATTGATTTCAAAACTAGTTTGGATTATCGTAAGGTAAAAACCATCCGTATTTATCTGTGGATTTGGTCTTACGATTATCCTTTTCTTTCGAAAGGATTTTTTAATTTTAAAATCAAGTTGTGTGATACCTTTAATACTGTGTGAGTTTGTAACGACCCGTATTTTCTGCCAATTTAATTGGATTATTTTAAATATTTTAATTATTTAAAATATTGGTTTGAATTTAAATAATCGAATTTAACGATTATATTGTGAATATATTATTTAAAATAAATAATAAATATTATTTTAATTTCCAAAATATGGGAAAATGTCGAATTTGAAATATATTGTGATGGGACAGTTTAAAGTGGTCAAATATTGTTTATACTAAAATTTTAGTGACAATTCGTTTTGAAAACGACGATTAAATATATATGGTTTATAATTTAATTAATTAACGAGCTGCAGCGGCGCGGCAGTTCGCGATTTGACGTTTTGAACTTCAACTGGTCGTACCAGGTTCAAAATAAATCGGATTTCCTCGAAACAAGAAACGTCGGGACCGGTTTGACGATATCTTTCCAATGGCAGAGAAAAATCCAGTTTTCATCGTGTAGATTTTATTTTATGTCCAAATCAAATTCTCAGAAAAACAGCGCCAGGAATTCCTTTATATATATAGCGCTGCAATTATATAAAATAAATGGTTTTTAAATATTTTATATATCGATTTGGCTTGGAATTCAACCCGGGGGATTTTTCCATGCTAGTGTATCAAATTCTGGTCGGGTATGACCAACTGCGATATTCTGATAATATTATATTGAAGTACTTTAAAATTGGTTTATTTTATTCGAATTGGCCAGTTATAAAAGGGACATTTTTCAAACGACCTCTGTTTTCAACGAAACAAATTTTGTTAGGACCGTAACAGTAAATTATTGCTAGATTTTCAGACGGCGCGTCAATCTGGATTATTCTGTGAGCATGGCAAAATAAAATGCAAAATAAATCGATCTAATTGGACGTGTACAAACGCTATTTGAGCAAACGGACACGGAATTCGACGAAACAAGTTTCGTTGGGACCGTATCATCAAAATATACTATGTCGTCCAGTCGCGTCTCGAACGGGGTTCGTATGTGAGCGCAGCAGCGAATAAACGAGGTTCGAAATAGCGATAGGTACGAAATAAAAATCGTTAGTCAACATCGCTCGTCACGTCAAGTTAAAATATAGTATTTTTACACTATATATACCCCTATAATCACAATTTCAACTCAAAACCCTAGCCACCATTCATGAAAATTTTCAAATAAGTCCTCCTTTACAAAACAATTTATATCTCAAAATCCGGCAAGAATTTGTGGTAGCAACCTGAAGCAACGTTGTAGATCCAGTCGAGATCTACCTTCACAAAAAATTCCAGCACCAAAGGTCGCCGGAGTTGGCCGGAAATCACCCATTTCCATCGAAATTGATTTTCGTTTTTAGGGGGTTTTTGGCAATTTGGAGTGACGATTGATGTAGGGACCAAAGCCAAAGTTGTAGAGGAGAGAGAGGCGGTGGTTTTTGTCTTTGGTCGGAGGTGCTAATGTTGGCTGTGGTGATCGCAATTCCTAGATGATCGGAGGTAGGATTTTGGGGGTCTTTTTGAAAAGCTCAAATCGGATTTCTACAAAATCCGGCGACCTGGGGTGATGTGGTAGTCGCGGGTCTGGGGGGAATCAGAGCTGGAGGCGAGGTCGTCACGTTGGAGGTGGTGCAGCTGACCCTGGTGGCCTGTGGGTGGCGATTTCCGGCGATGAAGCTTTTCCGTTCGAGTACGGTTTCAGGCGAACTGGTGGTGATTTGGTGGCGGATCTCGTGGGCGTGGGGGCAGGCCGGAGTCGCGGTTCTGATGAGGGGGTTGATGGTCGGTCCGGTGGCTTGTCGTGGGGGCAGGAGGCGTTTGAAGGTGGGGAGTTCGGTTGTGGGTGTTGAACGAAGGAGGACAACGGGCTTCAGCCTGGGGAAGAAAAGAGAACCGCGTGACGCGGAGACAAGAAACTGTGAGGGTATGCTGACGTGGTAAGAACGATTAAGTAGGTAATTAAGTTAATTTTTAATTAATTAATTAATTAATTTTCGTATTTGTATCCAAACTTCGAATGACCATAACTTTTACATACGTGAACGAAATTTGACGAAACTGGATCCATTGGGATCGCAGGGACGAGACCTATCCGATGGAACTGACTAGGAGTCAATCCGACACTGTTGAAAATTCAGCTAATTTTGAACGTCCGTTCAAGATTAAAAGCAACAAACGCGTCAACCGTCGACAGATAAATCTGGTGAGTTAATTCTCACACCTTCTGGAATACTGTGATGTGGTACATTCACAGTTAAATATATTTTACAGTTTACAGTTTAAATTGGCTGATTTGATGCGATGGATGCAAATTGGTTGTTATCTTCTGATTGATTGCAGTTGATTATTTATATAACTCGTATATTGCTATCAACTGACATATGTGATGCAGAGAAGGACAGGTTGGAGGAATCCGACCGGATTCCTCAAATAGACTGTATTTTGGGTTTTGTGCATATATATGAACTGTTTACCCTGACTGACACCAAACCCTGTTTGTATGTCGATGGTTGAATACATATTCACCTGTGTTGTGTTTAGAATCAACCGACAGCGTTGATTTGGTCATTGGCAGCGAATGGTCCAAATGTGTTGTTTCTGACGTTAGTTGACCATTCGATGAATCTACGCAGTTTAAAGATTTTAAATTATTTTATAATTGAAATAAAGTTTCAAATAAATGCTATAAAGAACTTAAAAGGGAATTTATAAAATATATTTTAACTGAGTTTTCAAAGGGATTATTTAAAGGGTTATAGCAGTTTGACAGCAGAGAAAAACCCAAAGTTTTACCTACGCGTTGGTTAAATTAGACAATTTGTTTTCAAATAATTAAAAGTGATTTTTAATCAATTAAGTTATTTGATTAATTCAAGAAAAGGGAAATGACAATTTGAATTCAGTTAATAGTTAACTGATGTGTACAGTTGGTTAATCCACCGTATTCGAGTAAAATAGACAAAGGGATATATATTGATTTAAATATCCGTTAAAGTGTAACGAGTAGAGTTAGATATTAGTTAAGCTTCGATTAACTAAAATCTAAAGAGAACATTGAACTGGTTATTGTTAATAGCCTAAATTATTTTTGAGTAAGCTTGTAAAAGTAATAATAAATCCTATTTTTGATTTGGGGCAAGTTAACTATATTTTAATATGGTTAATGGTAAAACAAATTATCCTTTTAATTTAAAATGATGTAAAGTAGTGAATTCGATCTAAAGTCGGGTAAGAAATAATTAGTTGGGGATAAAATCGATTATGGAGTGTTTTATGACCCAAGTGTTCGACAAACTTGGTAGATGAGGTTGGTAGGTAAGTGTAAAGATTTAAATAAGGTTTTTACTTAATGCTTCAAATTAAGTAAGGCGAATTCGATGTGGAATGATACTTTAAAGGGATTAGGTGATGAGATATTCGAACAAGGATTTCAAATGTAAGAAAAGGTTTGTAAACCCAGATTTGAAATCACGATTTGAAACGAGATTTAGTATCAATGGTTAAGTGATAAGCTAATATGATTCTGAGATAAAAATGGGTCGATCAAGGTTTGAGAGGTAACTAAAATACCCCAACTCGTTGCTTGTTGTGTGCTTGGTCGCATGATAGGGGGTTCTCGCTTCGCGTTAGGTGGCGGATGGGAGACTCTTACCCCTACATGTCCCGAAAATGTGGGTTGGTTGTGAAGTCGAAAGGCTGGCCGTAAAATGAGTTGGTGGGGTACCATTGTAAGCCACGGGGGGACATTATCCCTCTACCTTAGGGTTGGAGGGATGGTTGAAAAGCCTACCGAAAATCGCTGGGTCGTTACAGTGGTATCAGAGCTATTGGTTTAGAGATAACCTTGGCTCTGTGGTGTAACTCTATAGAGATGGGGTTAGTAACACCCTAGATTGAGTTGAGTGTATGTATATGAGAGAGCGTATTTGTAAGTTGATATAAAATTTGGTTTATATTGTGTTGGCTTGCCTGTTGAGTAGTTTATAAATTCTGGTCGAATCGTGGGACACGACGTCGATAGGGGTTTCTAAACACTTGAACAGCAGAATTGACATAATATTGTTTTGAAAAGTGGGTAAATGGAATAATTTTACCCAAATTATCTTTTGTATAGAAAAAGGATTTATTTTATCAGATCATTGAAGTATCTGATGGTTCGATGGATTTGAATTTAAAACCAAAGGTGGGATTCGACTTACCTTGGTTAAGTCGAGTTAAATTCAATTTTGATTTAGTGTTGGAGTTAAATAAAATACATTGGAATTTGGTGATCGAACCAATAATTGAATAAGAAATCAAAATTAATATGAACAAATTGATATTGGGATAAGTGAAACCAAGGTAAAAACAAACAAGAAATGATAATGTTAAATCAAAATGGCTTGATGGGACTGTTTTGCTTGTTTGTTTGTTTGATTTTTGGATATAAAATTTGAGATAGATAGACTTGGTTTAAAACCAATGTGAAATAAACAAGTTGGATAATCAATCCAAATTAAATAAATCAGAATGGATAATTCATGTAATAATTGAAGTAATTCTGAATAATTAATTCCGTGTGGATTGAACAGTGTGTGGGATTGGTGGATATAAATGATATGTATTATATGGATGTTGAAAGTAATTAACATGGGTTGATAACTAATGAGTTTGTTTGAGTTGAGAGCAGGTGTAAAGTGCCAGTTCAGTTTTAGACCCAGCCAGTGAAGAAATTCTGGGGTTATTTAAATCCAGTTGAGCAGAGCTGCAAAGTAATATAGCAGGCTCGTATATAATATATTGCTTATCGTATAATAACGCTCGCCAAAAGGTACGCCTACGCAAATACGAAATTTTTGTTTTTCTTTGTGGTTTTGAGTTTGAATTTTTGGATTTTCCGACCTTGAGAGTCGATGTATACGTATTTCTTGATCCTGCGATATTGCAGATGGTCCTCAGTGCAGGGGAGACTCTGCCGAAATTTTTCCAGAATTTAAGGAGTTAGAAAATTTTTGGAAATTTTTAGAAAATTATTTTATTTGAAATAAATTGGTTTCAAAGTCGAGTTGGGTCAGTTTGAAATTAAATTCGAATTGAAAATTAATTCTTTTTGAAAAGAATAATAGTAGACGGCATTTCTTCTACCTTAGCAATTTCGAGGACGAAATTATTTTAAGGGGGAAGGAATGTAACGACCCGTATTTTCTGCCAATTTAATTGGATTATTTTAATTATTTAAAATATTGGTTTGAATTTAAATAATCGAATTTAACGATTATATTGTGAATATATTATTTAAAATAAATAATAAATATTATTTTAATTTCCAAAATATGGGAAAATGTCGAATTTGAAATATATTGTGATGGGACAGTTTAAAGTGGTCAAATATTGTTTATACTGAAATTTTAGTGACAATTCGTTTTGAAAACGACGATTAAATATATATGGTTTATAATTTAATTAATTAACGAGCTGCAGCGGCGCGGTAGTTCGCGATTTGGCGTTTTGAACTTCAACTGGTCGTACCAGGTTCAAAATAAATCGGATTTCCTCGAAACAAGAAACGTCGGGACCGGTTTGACGATATCTTTCCAATGGCAGAGAAAAATCCAGTTTTCATCGTGTAGATTTTATTTTATGTCCAAATCAAATTCTCAGAAAAACAGCGCCAGGAATTCCTTTATATATATAGCGCTGCAATTATATAAAATAAATGGTTTTTAAATATTTTATATATCGATTTGGCTTGGAATTCAACCCGGGGGATTTTTCCATGCTAGTGTATCAAATTCTGGTCGGGTATGACCAACTGCGATATTCTGATAATATTATATTGAAGTACTTTAAAATTGGTTTATTTTATTCGAATTGGCCAGTTATAAAAGGGACATTTTTCAAACGACCTCTGTTTTCGACAAAACAAATTTTGTTAGGACCGTAACAGTAAATTATTGCTAGATTTTCAGACGGCGCGTCAATCGGGGTTATTCTGTGAGCATGGCAAAATAAAATGCAAAATAAATCGATCTAATTGGACGTGTACAAACGCTATTTGAGCAAACGGACACGGAATTCGACGAAACAAGTTTCGTTGGGACCGTATCGTCAAAATATACTGTGCCGTCCAGTCGCGTCTCGAACGAGGTTCGTATGTGAGCGCTAGCAGCGAATAAACGAGGTTCGAAATAGCGATAGGTACGAAATAAAAATCGTTAGTCAACATCGCTCGTCACGTCATGTTAAAATATAGTATTTTTACACTATATATACCCATATAATCACAATTTCAGCTCAAAACCCTAGCCACCATTCATGAAAATTTGCAAATAAGTCCTCCTTTACAAAACAATTTATATCTCAAAATCCGGCAAGAATTTGTGGTAGCAACCTGAAGCAACGTTGTAGATCCAGTCGAGATCTACCTTCACAAAAAATTCCAGCACCAAAGGTCGCCGGAGTTGGCCGAAATCACCCATTTCCGTCAAAATTGATTTTTGTTTTTAGGGGGTTTTTGGCAATTTGGAGTGACGATTGATGTAGGGACCAAAGCCAAAGTTGTAGAGGAGAGAGAGGCGGTGGTTTTTGTCTTTGGTCGGAGGTGCTAATGTTGGCTGTGGTGATCGCAATTCCTAGATGATCGGAGGTAGGATTTTGGGGGTCTTTTTGAAAAGCTCAAATCGGATTTCAACAAAATCCGGCGACCTGGGGTGATGTGGTAGTCGCGGGTCTGGGGGGAATCGGAGCTGGAGGCGAGGCCGTCACGTTGGAGGTGGTGCAGCTGACCCTGGTGGCCTGTGGGTGGCGATTTCCGGCGATGAAGCTTTTCCGTTCGAGTACGGTTTCGGGCGAACTAGTGGTGATTTGGTAGCGGATCTCGTGGGCGTGGGGGCAGGCCGGAGTCACGGTTCTGATGAGGGGGTTGATGGTCGGTCCGGTGGCTTGTCGTGGGTGCAGGAGGCGTTTGAAGGTGGGGAGTTCGGTTGTGGGTGTTGAACGAAGGAGGACATCGGGCTTCGGCCTGGGGAAGAAAAGAGAACCGCGTGACACGGAGACAAGAAACTGTGAGGGTATGCTGACGTGGTAAGAACGATTAAGTAGGTAATTAAGTTAATTTTTAATTAATTAATTAATTTTTGTATTTTTATCCAAACTTCGAATGACCATAACTTTTACATACGTGAACGAAATTTGACGAAACTGGATCCGTTGGGATCGCAGGGACGAGACCTATCCGATGACACTAACTAGGAGTCAATCCAACACTGTTGAAAATTCAGCTAATTTTGAACGTCCGTTCAAGATTAAAAGCAACAAACGCGTCAACCGTCGACAGATAAATCTGGTGAGTTAATTCTCACACCTTCTGGAATACTGTGATGTGGTACATTCACAGTTAAATATATTTTACAGTTTACAGTTTAAATTGGCTGATTTGATGCGATGGATGCAAATTGGTTGTTATCTTCTGATTGATTGCAGTTGATTATTTATATAACTCGTATATTTCTATCAACTGACATCTGTGATGCAGAGAAGGACAGGTTGGAGGAATCCGACCGGATTCCTCAAATAAACTGTATTTTGGGTTTTGTGCATATATATGAACTGTTTACACCGACTGACACCAAACCCTGTTTGTATGTCGATGGTTGAATACATATTCACCTGTGTTGTGTTTAGAATCAACCGACAGCGTTGATTTGGTCATTGGCAGCGAATGGTCCAAATGTGTTGTTTCTGACGTTACTTGACCATTCGATGAATCTACGCAGTTTAAAGATTTTAAAGTATTTTATAATTGAAATAAAGTTTCAAATAAATGCTATAAAGAACTTAAAAGGGAATTTATAAAATATATTTTAACTGAGTTTTCAAAGGGATTATTTAAAGGGTTATAGCAGTTTGACAGCAGAGAAAAACCCAAAGTTTTACCTACGCGTTGGTTAAATTAGACAATTTGTTTTCAAATAATTAAAAGTGATTTTTAGTCAATTAAGTTATTTGATTAATTCAAGAAAAGGGAAATGACAATTTGAATTCAGTTAATAGTTAACTGATGTGTACAGTTGGTTAATCCACCGTATTCGAGTAAAATAGACAAAGGGATATATATTGATTTAAATATCCGTTAAAGTGTAACGAGTAGAGTTAGATATTAGTTAAGCTTCGATTAACTAAAATCTAAAGAGAACATTGAACTGGTTATTGTTAATAGCCTAAATTATTTTTGAGTAAGCTTGTAAAAGTAATAATAAATCCTATTTTTGATTTGGGGCAAGTTAACTATATTTTAATATGGTTAATGGTAAAACAAATTATCCTTTTAATTTAAAATGATGTAAAGTAGTGAATTCGATCTAAAGTCGGGTAAGAAATAATTAGTTGGGGATAAAATCGATTATGGAGTGTTTTATGACCCCAAGTGTTCGACAAACTTGGTAGATGAGGTTGGTAGGTAAGTGTAAAGATTTAAATAAGGTTTTTACTTAATGCTTCAAATTAAGTAAGGCGAATTCGATGTGGAATGATACTTTAAAGGGATTAGGTGATGAGATATTCGAACAAGGATTTCAAATGTAAGAAAAGGTTTGTAAACCCAGATTTGAAATCATGATTTGAAACGAGATTTAGTATCAATGGTTAAGTGATAAGCTAATATGATTCTAAGATAAGAACGGGTCGATCAAGGTCCGAGAGGTAACTAAAATACCCCAACTTGGTTGGCTTCACTATTATCGAGGAATGGTATTAGTTGGAGTGAGTGGAGGTGTTGAAATTGGTTTTATCTATTTCGAGGAATATCAAATTCAAATGCAAGGTTTTGGAAAATAAATAACATTGCGATATTAGTTCGAAGGAAATAAGAATATGGTTTTCAAATTATATCGAATATTAGTTATGCAATTAGAGTTGATCGAATGTCGTATTAGAATTAGTCAAACCAGAGTTAGTCAGGAAGAGTTTCCAGTTCGTACGACTGCTAGCGTAATTCGCAGGGCTGCAGATAGCCTACGGCAGTCGGATGTTTCCTGAGGGAATCAGACGTAACCATTGTGATCGCTGTGATCTAGAGCCAAGCGAATGGAGTTAGGTCCAATATTAGTTAAGCGTTAAGAGTAATCAAATCAACTTGTTGAGTTAAATAAGTCGAGTTAGTCAAGTTAAGGTAAATCAATTAAAAGTAAATCAGTCAGAGTTAGTAAAAAGGGAAATTTGGTTAAATCTATTTTAAAGACGTCGAGTTGTGTCTAGTGCTGAGTTAGCAAACTGATTGTATTCACACATTTGATATTTGATAGTTAAAACATCGACTATCAAAACCAGACCAATACGATTGTTGGTATGGAAAGTCCGGGATCGAATTATATTCGAATACCATTCCGACCAACAATACGTGAAGACGTCGCTGAAGACGAAGCAAGTGAAGACCGTGGATCTTACTAAGTGGAGGGATTGCTAGACGAATATTCTCTGTGTTGCAACCAGAGTTATTCTTAAGTGATTCAGTCGTGGTTGGGATCTACGGGTTGCAAGGACTTCTCGTTACTGATCCATGGGGTGATTCTTATATGAGATGCAGTAGGAGGGTACCTTCGGTTCATCCTGTTCCTGGATGACTTGTATGGACGGATGTCTGACAGAGTATTTCCAAAAGGAATTACATGTGTTGATTTCTCCAAACGTACCCTAGTTGATGGCGGAGAAATGGTTATTCTCTAGCCAGATGACTAGAGTATTTTTGTGGACGTCAATCAAGTGTGTCCTGGCGGATCTGACGATGTGGCATTCAAAGTGAATGGTGGCCAGATGTTGAAAAGAGATTCTAGCCTCAAGACTCATCAACCGGGAAATGACAAAAATCGGGCAGGCAGCATGGCTATGTGGGTCGCTCCCATTAGGATGTATGATCACATATCTAGAGAAATTCCATTTGCTTCTTAATCTGTATTCGATGTTGTCCCTATTCGGGCAGACGGTTGCTGATCCCAACCGTCGGTGATATACATTCGATACACTCAAGCGAAATGAGTGGTCGGTCATGTGAGGGACGGGTTGCAAGACGTTCTTGTTGAACCCAGTGTATTCGCCTCTAGAGATACACTATCGGCAGGTGGTCCCATACCTTGTCAAGGTTGGAATCCAATATCCAATAAGCGATCGTGGTTTTCGATTGTATACTATATATGGGGAGCGTGAGATGCAAGCGTTCCTCTAGATTGTTATTTATTTGTATTTAGACATTATGATAATATCAGAGCAAGTTATGATTTCAAACTGTTTTGGGTTATAGTAAGGTAAAAACCGTCCGTGTTTATGTGTGGGTTGGTCTTACTATTATCCTTTGATTTCAGAAAGGATTTTCCAAAGTTAAACAAGTGTGTGTTATGTGAATTTATCACTGATAGTATTCCAGACTGACCCGGTGTATTTTGTTTTAAATCAAATGTGCTCGGGTCAGACCGAGTATGTTCCAGGTTAGGTTTCGCTTGGTGTTTCAGAAGCTGGAAGCAAGCGGCTTCACCACTAGTTATATAAAGTTAATTCCGCTACGCAGTTATATGTTAAACTCTGATGATTGGTATGTATACAAAAATTCTTTTGTATATTTGATATTATATTTTATTCGTTCCGCTGTGAGATTCTGATGTGTTCTTCTTCTTTCTCCTATTATAATATTCTTTCTTTCTTTCTCACCCTCTAACTTCTTTCTCATGACAATCCAGTGTTTTCGATGCTTGAATAGTTGACATGGTGATTTTATGTCGATATTCGGGGTCGAAAATCCGCTGGGTCGTTACAGAGTTTTTCTCACTCTGGTTCACCAAATTGACCCGGTGTTTTGTAAATGCTCGGGTTAGACCGGGGTGTACAGGTTCAGGTTATCGAATGCTGTGAAGTCCAGAGACGAGCCGGAGATGTTCAGACGTATGATATTATATGGCTACTATTCCGCTGTATGTTGTATATGGGAGTAGGTTATTATAACTGTCATGTTGTGTGATGTACTCTGATATTGTAAGTATTTTTTTTTAAAAAGCTCTCAGTAAAGGTTTATTTCTGTATTATATTTTGTTCCGCTGTGATGTGAGACTCTACGTTGTGTTGTTTCTTCTTCTTCTAATATTCTAATATTTCTTTCTTTCTTATATCACCCTCTAAATTCTTTCTAATAACGTTCCAGTGTTTTCGGTGTTTGGAAGGTCGGCATGAATTACGGTAAAGGTATTTATGTCGATTTCCGGGGCCGAAAATCCATGGGTTATTACATCCACTTTTCCAAGTGATTCCATTGTTGTATTTAGGATTACAAAGCAAACATACTCTCTCAATACATTCATGATTCACCTCATTTTTCTCACTCTTAAACTTAGTAAAATTTCTATGAGAGATAAAGGAGATCCTCTAAGTATGGACGTTGATAGGATCAATCCAAGTTCTCTCACAAGTTTAGATGGATCTTCATATCTTTGTAATGGATCTGGAAATGAATCTTTGGATTGAAGTGTTTGAGATGATCGAATCGCTTAGAAGAAGTTGAGAATAGAGTTTCACGGCCCTTTGGGATCACCTCGAAGCCTCCTCCTCAAAGTGGATTTGAACCCCTATTTATAGAAATGGGGGATGGCTGAAATATGGGTCTTTAGGTTTTGGCCCGAGCTGTTCAGTATTTACGAAAATTCCACTGCTAGTAGTCGCCAGCTGTCGCCAGCTAATTGCCAACTTTCAAGTACCAGACCGACCCGAGCCTTAGTCACCTCGACCCGACTACTTTTCGCCATCTTGACCAGACCATTTTTCGGTTGACATACCGAGCCATTTCCTTGTAACTAGGACGACCCGACCGCTGCTTATACAACACTCCGGTTTAGACTACCCCGACCAGAGCCAGAAGTGTCTCGATCTGCTTCGGAAGTAAGTATACTAACCTTCCGCATGTTCAAACTTGTTGCTAGGGATCGACCCGACCTGGCCTTGTCCGACCTGATCCGCTTTTAGCTTAACAGACCGACCCGATCCAACTGAATGAACTGGCCTAATGCCTGTATGGCAATCCGACCCGATCCATGATGGTTGACCCGATCCGGTCTTCCTAAGCAGTCCGACCAGATCCATACACAAGTGAATTTTTTGAATAACACATGCCAAATCTATTCTGTATCAATTCAAACCTTTTTTATTTTAATCACTTTCCAATGGCTAATTAATTTTCTAATTAGCTTTTTTTCTTAATCAACTTTAAGTTTGAACATATCACATTCAAATATATTTTAATTCGCTTATACACAAATCGAACTCAAATTCCGTTTTTGACATAGGTTTTCATATTCAGTTAGCAATTTTAATTCACAAATCCAATTTACTTAACAAAAGTAAAATTCGATCCAAAACTCCATTAACTAATTACTTTTCTAATCAGTTTACTTTATTTAGTAATTAAAATCTGATTTTTGTTTCAAAAATCAAATCATTTACTCCACTTGAGTTCAATTTTATTTTATAAATCACGTCTGCATTTTACTAATGGAAAGTTTTACTCTCTCAAAATCATTTTATTTTATTAAGTAAATCGTTATGATTTATAAACGTTTATACCGTTGTTTTTCTGCAAATCTGATTTTGACATAACTCAAAATCTATAAGACAAAATCTAGATTTTCTTTTTCCATTAGAAAATTATCATTCAATAGATTCGAACGAATCTTGCTTCAAAGAATTCCGACTTATATTGAGTTCTATATACTCAACTGAAGTTCGAAACATAATACAACGAACTATCGCACCGCGGTGAGATCGTTTTTATTAAATTTAAATGTAATTGTTTAAACTTCATTAATCAAATCAATTCCAACTCCATTCATAGATATTTTAATATAAATTAAGCTAGTTTTCCAAATTCAACTTAATGTTTCCGATTATTCTAAATCGTCGATTATTTCTTTCAAAATTCATTATCCGATTATAAATTTATTCCCAACTCAATTATCTATAGTAAATTCCAATCGCCTTGGGAATAAATCTTTTTATAAAATTCGACATAATCAAAATCTATCATTCCCTTTCGAAGTGATTTCCAATTCCTTTTTATTCTAATAACTTCCATTTATAGAAATTATTTTACTTACAAAATCCTATTATAAGTTCAAATCCTTTTTAAGGCCCAACATCACTTATAATATGGTTTATAATCCCATATCGGCTTCAAGCTATTTATAAGATATTGGTCAAAAACTATTATAATTCTACTCGTCCTGTTTCATTGTATATTAATTTTACTTCTTCATAACTTCCTCTTTCGAATTCCGTTTTAAAATTATTTTATTATTATAAAATTTATATATATATATATATATATATATGGAATCTAGTTCATATTTTAAAATATTGAAAATGCTAACTTCTTTAAAAATTTAAATTTTGAATTATAGATTCTACTATTTAAAATTCGTTTTTGAAAATAAATAATTTATATAAAATCTGACATAGTCAGATTCCAATTATAAACCCCTATAGATTTATTTCAAGTTCATTCACATTCCGAACATTGGAATAAATCTCATCGTTTCCTTTTTGTAATGATTTCCAATTTCCCTTTTTAAATTCACATTTAAACTTAAATTCGCAAAATTACCCAATAATAATTATTTCACCTCATTTATAAACATCGTTTATAAATTTACCATTTTTTTTCAAAATAAGTTTATTTTTCCTAGCCCATCCGAAATTCAATTTCTATCTTTGGAAAATAAATTTCCTATTAAATTTCAAAATCCCTTCTTATAATATTCTGAATATCAATATTTAGGGCCACTGCTATTCAAACATCCAAATACAACGAAACCTATCACAAAACATCTAGAAACACCATATATCACAGTATATATGAAAACAAATAGAAATAATTTTGATTAATCCAGTTTGATCCCTCCAACCTGTTTTCTTGCATCCACAGATGTTGTACAACATAAATAATACAAATCCTGCTTCAAGGAGGGATCGCGGTATAGAAGGTCATTCGCTATTATGCTGGACGCATAGGGTCTCATCTGCTAAAATGTGCAGGAATATCCAACTACCAACCTTAAAAATAGCTAATATACATATATAATAGCCACAATTGGTAAATAATTTATCAATGCATCCAAACAACCAATTTTTTTAACTATTCAAAAATAAATTTTAAATCTAAATTCTGAGTGAGATTTACTCACCGTGATTTTTATAGCATCTCACTCCAATTTTAAATTAAACTAATCGATGTTCAATTTAATTTAAAACTCACTGCTGATCCCGAAAATCCCAAACCAATTCAAGGTTGTAGCCCGCTCCTTAGAAGGTCCATGAAATTGACGGAATTCAAATCTTAATTAATCCATAATGACACTCCTTACCCGTTCACAGCACTCAAACCACCATGATTTGCAAGAATTTGAATCCAAAGTTGATGAATTCTCCAACCCTCGATCCCTCCAATACTCGACGAAAACGAAGACCGAATACATCGCCCAACTCCTTGTCAAAATCCCTTCCACCCTGACATTATAGTGACTAACCTCCTCGCATCAATGCCAATTCCCTTCTCTTCAAGCCACGATCCCAAATACAAAATCAAAACCACGTACATCACCCCAAAATCTCCTATTTCTACAACCCTAGGCGTTGCCCTATTTTTGAACTTCAGAAAACACGATCGAGTTGTACAAAAATGGTACCAGTTTAAAGTATTCGAGTACAAAAACCCATTGAATTAAATGAATTTTGATTTGATCAAGAATTCGTTTTTATTTGAATTATTGAAGAAATAAAAAAGGAGGAAGCTTTGGTTTTTTTCTTCACTGTGAATGAGAACGAGAATAAACGGAGATGGAAGGGGGTTAAGGGTGCACTTATAGAAGATTTTTGATAATAAAATATTTTAGCGAAACTTACGCCCTAAGTAACACGCTTAAACCACCACATACGAGCTCCAATCGTGTTTAAACTTGTAATCCTATAATAACTTTCTATTTCAGACACGACGGAACTGGTTTCGTCGAATTCTGAGATCGTTTGTAGAACTTTCTTTTAATTTCTCAATGTGAATCGATATGCGTTTAAATTGCGCTCGATCACAAAATAGCTCTAATTGACTTGAAATTGGAAATCTTACAATAATTTACCATTACGGGTTTTATAAAATTAGTTACGTTGAAATCCGAGGTCGTTTGAGAATTGGTTATCTTAAGTTCCATATTAAATCGATAAACTATAATCGACTCCAAAATAAATTATTATCATATATATATATATATATATATATTCAAATAGAATTTTATATTGATCATCTGAGTTGTTTCGATTCAATTTTAACTTTGAATTCAATTATTTGTCATTTTTATATTACGATAACCGATACATTTGAAATTAACTTGTATTTCATTTATATAATCGATTGACTTGATATAAAAGTCCATTTATATCATTGACACAACATTTTAAAAAATATTAAATGTTTAAAATTAATCAACTAAAAATCTAGGTTGTTACAATCTATTCCTAATCCGGTATGAAAAATATTATCCTTCATGTGGTGGTAGGATATAACACTATGACATTGTTTTGTTAAACTAAAACTTCTTACTACAAAGTTTTTGCAAAATTTTAGATTAAAATAGCATGAACATGTTGTAGCTTGTGATGAGGTTGATGTTTGGCTCATTTGGGATGTTGGTAGCTCAACTTCATCGCTTTTTTTAGCAAGGTCAGATGTTCCATTTTATGTTTTCCTGGTATTTAAATATTCTAAGTTTATGAATTACTTCTCTACCCTTAGTTTATAAAACAAGAATTTTCTTTTGATTATCTTTTCTTGTTAGGATCGATATATCTATTCGGAAGTGTTTACATCTACCAATAAATTTTGAAGTAATTAGCATGCAACATAAAATGTATTAGTGTTACACATTGTAGAAAATCTAAAATGCTTGTATTAGATAACTTAGATACTGGTAAATGCATGCATCATTGGGCTAATGCTAGTATTTAATATTATATTTGTTGATGCATTCGTTTATGGATAATAAATACTATTTTAGACTATAAACACCTCTAACTGCATCTTTGGAATAATTTTATAATCATAAAATCATTTTCGTGATGCAGTTTAGCATTGATAAATGCATTTGTTTATTATTTACAAATTAGTAAAAATATCAAATTCAAAACAAATTTAAGAAACAATTTTAAAAAGAGATGCAAAAATAGCTTTGAAGAATGACTTACAGAGTATGATAAAATGTGATTCTATTTTGAAATGTTAAAATGAACAAAAGAGGCACAAATAATACAGTCTCATTGATATATTCAGCGGTACTTGTTAACTCATGTCACAAGTTTATTCAAGATATATCTCACATGTTTTTTGATGAGGGGTCATTAAGAATATATACTGTATTCAGAATTTCAAGCTTCATAATGTATGTATACATGTTCATATTTTCATCTTGTTATCAATTCCTTAATATTTATATGCTCAACTTGGATTATATACATCCTGAACTAAAATATTTCATTATGTTAACTTTATTACACTCACCATTGGATTCCATTCATAAGATTGCAATTGGCATTCAAATACTTGTATCAACATCTGTATTACAACAAATAATTTTAATCTTATTATTACTAAAAAACCAAAGATTTATAATAATTAAACAAATTAATAAAAATTAACCAAGTATTATAAAAATTCAATGAATTTGATTAAGTTTTGTAAAAATTAATTACTTTACAATAATAATAATTAACTAAGTTTATCCATATTATTATTATTAATTATGGTTTATAAAAACTAAAAAAGCTATAAAATTTAACGAAGTATTATAAAAATTTAACTAATTAACTATATAATAGTTGTTTAGCTACCAAACTTTACACTATCACCTTGTTTTACATGCGTATTATCACCTGACTCGAAGCCTCTATTTAAGGAAACACCGTATAGTGGTAATCACAAATTAACGAGACTAAGCTATAACCTTTAAAGTTATGCGAAACAGTTAGTGTAAGATCAACATGTTAGTGCCATAAATAATGACTTTAAGTTATTCGTTCAATTATGTCAATTTTTCATAATGTTTCTAAATTACCATAAAGGAATGTTTCAGGTGGGAAAAGTGATTGAAACATAAGTAGGAATAGACTGATCAGTTACAGTTGAAAGAAGACCTATTGAGGTGTCATGCATTAACCTCACTTGCTATTTTAGACTTTTGTTACAGTTTGCTCATAATTTTTAAGATTAATATCAATATTTCATGTGATATTGCAGTTTTTAATCTTAGTAAAATTGTGCATTTAACATTTAATTCAAAGGAGTGACTATTTTATCCATGAAATACGAAGAAAATTAACTTATTTAGTTCATATATGTATGTGTTAAATATACTTAAAATACTATAGTATATTAAAAAAACAACGTTGAGTCATTCACAGCTCATATCTCCAATTTTGAAAAAAAAAATCTCTTTCTTTGAACCTTTTTCTTGCTTGGTTTAAAGATGGAACTGGAAATTATTATAGAAAAAACAAATTAATTTCAATTTTGGTCCCAGACCTGGTTATTGCTTATTCCTTTGAAAACTAGATTTTCTGATCTATATTTAATATCCTTAGATCAAGATGCTTATATGGCTGACCTATTTCACAAAGATGATTATAGTTGAATTGTCATATGATAATGTGACACTACCACTTTTCTTTATTATTCATATAATAATGTGGAGATAAGTTGTGACGATGAAGCATTAAGATCAATTTGGAAATTAAAATTCAGCTTACCCTATTTCAATTATGCAGATTACATATTAATTCCCCTTTTTAACTATAGGCGCGTTATGTCCATAACTACTATAATGCATGCTTTCAATGTGAACATGCATATATATACATACATACATACACACACACACACATATATATATATATATATATGTGTGTGTGTGTGTGTGTGTGTGTGTGTGTGTGTGTGTGTGTGTGTGCGCGCGCGCCCGCGCGCTAGTTTAATATATACAAAAGGTGATTTTTTGACTATAAAGTATCTGGTATTATAAAAAGAGTAAGTTTATCATAACTTCTTTTCCTGAAAAGATAAAAATTTGGCCCAAAGCCCACATAAAATAATACAGAAACAACGGGTCACCAAACCCGTTCACCCAAGCTTAAAACAACTCAAACCCTATCCATACAACATAAACCAGCTGCATTTTGATTAAAACAGCTCAAACCCTACTCCATACAACACAAACCAGCCGCATTTTGATTAAAACAACTCACCCTACTCCATACAACGGGTTACTGAACCTGTTTCACAAAGATGATTTTCTATGCCTTTATAAGCAAGGCAGCCTTTGTATGTCCTAGTATTCACATGAACTGAAGTTATATTCGATCAAATCTTCAGTGCTTTTTTTTGAACACACAAGCATAGGCTAGAGTTTCATTTGGTGTAAAATCTGAGTAATGCTCATTTTCATATCCGAGTAGTGATCAGTTACATAACTGATCATAACTAAAACTACATCCAGTTTCTAAAACTGAACAATTGCTTAGTTTTAAAATGGACAAAAAATGAGTGTTGTTTGATTAATTAACTTCTCGATTTTGTTATGTTAAAAGGGGTGATATGTTTTGATTTCACATCTTAATTCAAATTATTATATTTGATCAACAATGTAGGCTTTGATAGAAGGAGCGAAAGCAAGACAAAGATCATAAGCTAGCCTTATTTATGGTGATTGAAGGAGAGAAAGCCATCTAGATAGAGGAAGTTTTAGATTTGGAAACAATGTTTGATACACCGCAAAATGGTATGCATAAACTATCTAATCTCGTCGATGGTGGGTTTGTAATTTGGCATATTTATGTTCGCATTTTGTATAAGCTTCTTAATTTGTTATGTTTGTTAACAAGTTCATGGGTAATGATACATAAAACTAGTTTTTTTCACTTCAAAGTTATTTGATATTTAATAATGTTTGGCGAATGGTTGTATGCTATATTGTGATATTTTTTATGTTTACCAAAATGAAAGTTGCTTTAGAAAACGAATTGTGGTACAGTGTTGTATATGCTTTGGGATATTGTTATATTATATATTACATATTTGATTATTATATGCTTTAGGAAACTAGTTGTTGCATATTCTGATTGTTACATGCTTTGGGGAATTTATAATAATTATACCCGTGAGAAATTTTGTATCATTAATAATAATAAGTGTTATGAATTTGAAATTAGTAACAGTTATAAATGTGATAATTTTTCCATTATCAATGATTATAATTGTTGTAAAATTATTATTTATCACGGTTATAAGCATTTACAATTTCCGTGATAAATATTTGTCACGCATGTCTTGTAACAATTATAATTAACCATGATAAATTAAATATGTAACGTTTATAACTGTTACAAATACCATATTCTGGTGATGTGTCAACTTATGTGCATTAGAGGCGTTGAAGAAGCTAAAAGATTGATTATTACTGTTGATGTGAAAAGTTGGTCTAATGATGATCAACCCCCAATGTGTGTTAACCATACACGATAAAATTTACGAAATGCTAGAAAAAGGTAAATAAACACATAAGACATAGTATTTTTATAGTGGTTCGGCTTAATCCAAGCCTATGTCCACTTTAAAATCTTTGTTTATACTTTCGATTACTGGTTACAATGGCTTTTCAGTCGAAGGAAGTAGAGAAAGAAGAGATCTTTACACAAAATCCTTGCGTTGTACTTAGAATATATGGCATGCTATTTTCGGATGCCGAACAGAAGATATCCAGTGGTGGATTCCAGATGTCTTTCTACTTCAGGAAATGGTTGTATTTGTAGGCAAGAAGGTAGGCCAAATTCATATGCAGTGTGGCATATATCTTTTTCGGGCTTGGACACGTGTAACTCGATCCTATGGAGTAGTTGTAGGCAGCGGGACTAGGAATACTACTGATTAACAATTCTTCTCAAAAATCGTGGCCTACATGGAGCTTGAAATTTGACGTATAAAAAGCTACGCTTGATTAAAGTTGACCGATTATGTAACCTTGAAAGTAGGACTTTGTCTTGTAGTAAATAATTTTGATCCGGTATTCTCGATCCGATATTCTAGGTTTGACCCGATTCTTCAGGAACTGCCAGATCGATCGGTTAATGACCAGATCGATCGGTTTGGTTTTGGCTTAGAAGGATGTTGTCTTTTGAGGGAGAGCCTTGATTTGCTGCGACCCATAATCAATCAACCTAAGATGAAAATCATTCCTAAAGGCCTGGAATGGGCCGATATCTCGTAGCAAGATTCGAACTTGAGTTGTGACGGCCTTTTGCCAAAAAGCTGGTCAACACTTTGTCTCCTAGAACACATCTTTTTTGGTAAAGAAAGATATGTTCTAGATCTTCAAAAGAATGTTGGATTGAAGCCCCTTGCATTGTTATCCGGGAAGCCATGGTTACGCCGAACCATATTATGAGAAAGGCCCGAAAACCAACGATCGATGATTGCATTAAGGCCAGAAAACCAACGAACACTGAGGATCGTATTAGGGCTGAAAAACCGACAATCATCTGAGGATCGTATTAAGGCCGGGTCTTTGAAGATGCCTGAAAACCAATCGAACGTGCCAAGTCGACTTCAGAGAAGTGTAGTAGAACCGGGACCTTGTCGAGTAAAGTAGTTCCTGTAAAAGGGTTTTAAAGTTGACATGCCAAATCCTGACGATGTCGTTCGGGTCGTCAGGTATAAGCCATACCTGGAAATCCAAAGAAGAGCATGAACCATGCCTGAAAAATTTAAAGGGGGGTATCATCCATACCTAGAGTTTAAGAAGGACGAGCATAAACCATGCTTGGTTTCAATGAGAGGATATAAGACATATTCGAGGGACGAGCATAAACCATACTCGGTTTTATAGAGTAGGGTATAAACCATATGTTTAACAATTTGTCAAGTATAAACCATACTCAAGAGTTTTTAAAGTGGGGTATCAACCATACCTAGAGTGCAAGGAAGACAAGCATAAACTGTGCCCGGTTTTGATGAAGGGGAGTATAAACCATACCCAGTAAAATTGATATTCGAGCATTACCCATGCCCAGGGAATACATTTTTAAGGGGATCGAGTAAGAGTCGTACTCATGATTTATTATCATATGGACGAATATAAGAAATGCAAATAATTGTGTATTAACTATAATAGAAAAAAGTTGCTCACATTGATGGTATGATTATTCAATGCATAATAGTCTGTTGGCATCATCTTCGTTTCATCCTCATGGAAAGGCAGAAAAATTATGAAGAGACAGCCTGTGGACAATCAGTGTTTAGAACATCAAACATTTAACTTTTTCATACAAACAGCACAAAGGATATTTCATAGCAGCCATCAAAATGGCTTCCTTTGTAAACAACAAATGTGAAATAGGATATGAAAAGATGCAATGAGTCATAGCTCAAGAAGGAATATTGTTTATTTGACAGTTGGAACAAAAGTCTATTGTACAACAACTAAATATATCTTTGCATATGTCAAATGGAAGTCTAAGCCTTCTCAGCCATGAAACCAGTCCTCACAAGTGTAATAGATGGTAAAGAACCACACTGAAAAATAGAAAATGACACAAAAAGAACTCCACATCGAGATACTAGGACTTTAAGGTAGTAGCAGGAGATCTAAAAAGATTATCTTATATATGCATAGCATAAATGTTCACAACAAATGGAAATTAATTACCAAATATTAACCTCAACCACTACTTTTATTTTAGTTCATCAACACTGAGCTTATGCACTAAGATAAGTTCAGCCTATAAACAAAATATTTGGTTTTCTAGTTGAATTTAGAGAACATATAATTGTTGTTGAGACAAATCATTTTTTTTCTACCATGTCAGAAAGATAACAAGTTGATAGAATTAAATATGAAAATAAGAACAGAAATGGTGCAACTGAAATAATATTTGAAGCATTTTCAACGATATGAAGGAAAAACTTAGAATACTTGAAATAGTGTTGGTGAATTTCTTTACAGCTAGAAAATGTTTTTTTTATTTAAAAATAATAATAATTGTATATAGTTTGTTTATTTAAATGATCCAAGATGATTAAAAACTAATTCCCTAACATTGCAAAGGGAAATGCCAGTATTTAAATCATAGAACATTTTTAATATTAATCATGGCTGCTTAATAGAATTATGGTAGGTTTCAAATAATAAAAAATGTTTTATTGGTTATCAACGGACTACAACATATAATATTTTGGACCAACATATAATATTTGGGACAAGCATATTTAATCTTATAAGATTACTTTAATATCAATAAAATGCCATCAAATTGCCTATGAAGATGAGTAAAATGCGCAACGGAACAATAAATATGGAGGCTAGATGGTAGTTGCTTGTAACTGGTCCTGAATACAGCAATATATGATGAAGTTTAATGGAAGTTTTTTGAAAATATAAAGTAAAAGCACTTACTAATATGCAAAAAAAGAAAAAAAAAAGCAGTCATGGAAAATGACCGGCCAGCTTAAAAGCTCGCATTTATTTCAGATGTCCCTTGGATGCCAATCCAGTGCATGCATTAGTGATAATAGATTGATATAAATATTTAAGCCATGAAATAAGTAGTATTTCTTAAAATAAGCAGTTTCATAATCATTTCTGCGGACATCCATACATGTCTATGTTAATATACTTACCAACTAACATTGTCTGAACTTGGATTGCTTTTTGGGAAGTAACTCAAGCATTGAACTTGCTTTCGCTTTGCTCTCCAAGAAAAGAAGAAGACTAAATCACTTTGAACATAATTTCAAATACCTGTAACTCTTTGTATAAGATGAGTGCCATCAAAATCTGTAGTAAAACCATACTGTAATACATGATCATGTTAGCAATAAGAAATGCACATTTTAGCTTGTGTAGTCTGATTAAATACCTACCAATTAAGCAAACGTAGAAAACTGTACAAATATGGTTGCATACAAACCTATGATAGATGAAATACCACAATCCGATCTTATGTCATATCTGCAAGACAGAGACAGAATCAAGCCTTCCATCATGGACCAAGTCATCTTCAAAATACTTGACGAAGTCTGCAATGCAGCTTTCATCCTCTACAACACGATAAAAGAGCAGGAGTAAAAAAGCAATTCAAGTCTTTGAGTTAATAAAACCAATATACTGGAGCCTAATCTTAAGATGGTGATAAAATTGAAACATAATTTGTTTAACACAATATAATAGATTTTTGAAATAAGACAACTAAAGATCTTGGGAATAAAGTTTCCACATTAAAAGATTGATGTTCAAAATGTAGAGAACTTAGCAATGCACGCTACCAAAAAACCCAGATGCAACGAAAATTGATAGAACAATTAGAGATGTGGATAGGAATCCAGCTATGAAAAGAAGACTGTACGCTAGAGTAAAGTTTGAAGATTGCCTTTGAATTGTGCAAGTCAGAATGAAAGTTGAATTTAATGCATTTGTCGAACCGATAGGAGCAAGATCGGTTGAGCTATCTTCTTTTTTAAGGTCAATTGTGCGTAAGCAATTTCCATTTACTCTTGAAGATTGAAGGCAATTTAGTAATGAGTTAAAAGTCATTTGGTAGGAATTCTTCCAGGTATAGATTTTAAAATATTCAGAATTTCAGATTCTTACTAGTGCTAATCGGTGTTATGGACACGACATTCATAAAATATTTTGACTATCATTATTAGATTTTTGTGTTGCATGAAGGTGAAACATATGCTTTTAGGTTGTAATCTTTTGGCATTGGCTTTTCCTAAAATAAGCTAACATAACTAAAAAAACATGATTGAAATTTCATAGGGCTCAATGCATAAATAAAATAAAGCCAAAAGACCACCCACTCAATATATTCCATGCACCAATCCCCTGTCACCAAAGGACATAAGCTTACTTAGGTTGTTGCAGAGACCATCACCAACCTCCTGTCACCAAAGTCATTACTGCTCCGATATCAGACCATCCACTCAATCTAGAAAATCGCATCCATTAGCCTACCACTATCGCAACCCATATCGTCATCCTCTGCCTCATCTACTACAAATCATCTGCGGCATCCGCAACCATCAATCATCCTCATTAAACCCCGGTTACTACACCCAAAGCCAACACCTTCCCAAATTTCTTGCAAACACAAACAACAAATGCAACCTCAGCTCCAAAATTGCCGCACTGTACCAACATCCACCTACCACTGGAGATAAACCAACAGACTTATCCTTTTCATCTCTAGTTCTGACCAAATAAACCCACAATCATCACGTCACCTCTACCCAACCTGATCCTATCTACTATAACACATTCTTCTTCAAACATCCAAAACAAGCCCTAACCTGATTCGAAATTGTCCTCCACTTTCTAATATCTCAACCCATAACCAATCGAAACCCGCACCTTCATTGGTCTACGGCAACCGCCATCAGATATCGAAACCCCAAAGAAAGAATAAAAATCGCAACTTGTTAATCAAATATAATGGGAAGAATTGAGCTTGAAGAATTGAGCCTAAATAATATCTTGAGGAAGAAAGCGGCGAAAGAGACAGATTAAATTATTAAAAAGATTGAAGGAGGTGAAGATGAGAAGCCTGAGGGGGGAAAGCGAAAATGAAAATGAAATTTTGGCGGCCTAAAAATAAGTTGAGAGGGAAATAAAAATGGAACGCTAATTCGGCCTGTACTACGTTAATATAATTGCGTACGTTTTAATATAATTGCACTTGAACTTGTTGTCTTTTTAAGTTAAATAAAGAATAACCATTTAACAATAGCAAGCCAAATTTTCGTGCAATCCATGTTGCTATTAATATAATATTTTCTTGTAGTGATTACTCAGTTTCGTAAAGCTGGCGAGTATTAACCATACTCGACTTAAAAAGGTTGGCGAAAATTAACCATACTCGGCTTTGAGGCACTTGCCAAATCCGGACAAGATGCTTGGATCGATCAAACATAATCCATGTTTAAAAAATAAAGTTTATTGCTGCTAAGGAGCTATTACAGAAATTAAAACAAATCCTAGTGGGTTTATAGTTGAATCCTGAGCACGCCTAGGGATTAAATCCTAACCCCGTACACATGTACTTCAACATAGCCACATTATTATAAAAGAAATAAATAATAAAAGTGCTTGATTGCTCGGTCCTCCTTCCATCCGAGCGAGGAGAGTATTCATCATTTTATGCTGCTTTGCGAGAATTCCATCCTGATGTGCCGCCTGGGCTCTGAGCTCAGCCAAAACTTTATCCATCTCATCCCTAAATAGTTATTGGGACGGTTCTTCATGAGTGGAAGCCTCCTGGCTTGCCCCCGTTACAGCTGGGTCTGTTGCACCAGTAGATCGAGGTTGAGCATGAGAAGGTGATGAATCCTTCTTCCATTTTGTCATTACTTCCTTAAGAGTTGCCGAAGGTTGTAGGGCATATTTGTGCCCACTTGCTGGCACACCAAAGTGTTGACGTCAAAAGTGGGTCTAATGATGATTAACCCCCAACGTGTGTTAACCACACACGATAATATTCACAAAATTCTAGAAAAGGTAAATAAACATAGAAGACACAATATTTTTATAGTGGTTCAGCTTAATCCAAGCTTATGGCCACTTTATAATCTCTGTTTATACTGTCGATTACAGGTTACAGTGGTTTTTCAGTCAAAGAAAGTAGAGAAAGAAGAGATCTTTACACAAAATCCTTGTCTTGTACTTAGAATATATGGCATGCTATTTTGGGATGCCAAATAGAAGATATCTAGTGGCGGATTCTAGATGTCTTTCCACTTCAGGAGATGGTTGTGTTTATAGGTGAGAAGGTGGGACGAATTTATGTGTTAGGGAATGCAGAAAGCGGATCGGAGGGGGGTGTGTGTAAATAGTGTTTATAAGGAATTTACAAAAATCTTAAACTTAAATGATCTAGTATATGAATCAAACACACCAGAGATGATCACAGACACAGAATCAAAACATAAACACAGAAATAGATAAATATAAAACGCATAAAAGGAAAGTACACACCAGATTCTATACTAGTTCATATTACTCCTACGTCCAGTCCCATGCAACGCTGGATTGCGCAGGGTTTTATTATTATCAATATCCAAGTACAATCCCCATGATTTCATGGCTACAAGGTTAACACCGCTTCAAGCACCCTTAATTTCACGGCTACAAAGTTTACACTGCTTCCTTGATTTCAAGGCTACAAGGAACACGCTCTTTCCCAAACACTTCCTAAATGATTACAATAGCCTTACAACTCTTTTATTGCACTTCAATTCAGAGAGTAATGGATAGAGATTGAGAAAAGAAGAAGTTTTATGTAATTAGAGTAGAAATTAAAGTAGAAGTGTAGAAATCAATAAAATATGAAATATTAATGTGGTATGAAGAGGGGTGAAGATGAAGAAGAAGAATGATGAAAAAATTCGAAATCGTCCCCTATTTATAAGATTTGAATGGTTGCAATGTTTCAGAAATCTTACAAATAGTGAAAAGACACTTACTTTGAAAATTGAATTTCTAATAGTTGTATGTCGACATAGCCTTCTATGTATGTCGACATATATATGTATTTTTTATGTTTTAAAACTATTTTTCAAGTGTTTAAATATATATATTATTCTAGAAATTCTTGAATCAAAACTTAGTGATATAAATGAATATTCTAAAGTGTAAAATCATAATAATATATTATATAAATTTATTTATAAAGTTATAAGGTTTAAAACTATAAACTTTATAAACTTATATATATATATTGAAACTTTAAAACTTATATGCTTGAGATCATAAGTAAGGTAAAAATAGCTTGAAATCAGAATTTGACATTTGAAAATTAGAACTTGAAAAACAGAATTTGAACCTGGAGTGTTATTCAGAGTCTTATATATAAATTAGACTTTATTACTATATTTTTTCCTAAACTCTTGATATCTTGATAACTCATGAGTCTTGAATCTTTTCTGAATCCTGAAGCTCTTGAAACTCTAAAATTGTCTAGTCTTCACAATTTAAGTCATGTATACAAATCCTGCGTATATATGTATATATATTCTAGATTGAGATGTTAGTATATATTTTATAATCAATTAATAATGATAATTGGAATAAGGTAGTTGTCATCAAAACTCCATTCTCCAACAATATCCCCCTTTTTGATGATGTCAACCTTAATTTATAAAATATTCATACCTATTGATTCTGATCCTTCTAATACTTTTCTTGTCATAATGAATTCTACATACCCCCTTAAACTAATTCTTATTTTATAATTTCTCCCCCTTTGTCATCAACAAAAAGAAATTCTAAATATACTCCCCTTAAATATATACTACAAATATCTATAACCTATACCTATATATATTCTAATACTTGATTCTATGCTATTATACTAATATACATGACTCTCCCTAAATTCATGCATATACTATATCCTTATACTAATACGTATTCTAAAATCTATGAGAAATAGATAAAAATAAACATTGTATGAATTACATAATTCAGATGCTGTTTTACAATCCAAACAATTACAGACTATACAAATTACAACATTAAAGCGAGAACACATATTACAACGTATGTACGAATAGACGAGAAAACACAAAAGTTTAATTATTCTTAATTATTGGATACTTATGAATTGGGCAATTGGGGTTATGGAGACAGAATTCTCCGTTTTGCTCAATTATTTTCCCTTCTCGATCAAAACAAACTTCTCCAACGCATGTAACTTGATCCTCCTCCTCCATGCCTTTATTTTGTGCCCCTTCTTGTTCACCCTCTTCTATCATCTCTTTCTCATTTTCCTCTTATTCTTCTTCTTCCATTATTGGATTATCATCCTTGATGATAATCGGATTTGTTTGATTGCCCATAACAAACTTTTGTAGATTCCGCATAATTTTTACTTGTTTAATTTGCTCTGGATTCATCCGTATTTGCAACAGTTGGATTTCAGCGAGCATTTGGAGAACTTTCTCCATTTTCTCTTATAGTTTTATCACATGAGCGAGAGTAGAGCGTTGAAATGGACCTTCGGATGGTCCAACAGACGAGTCGGGATTAATTTGGTCATTATAATTAGTAGGGGACATGGTTTATTTTAGTTTTGAGTTTTTCCAAAAATGAAATGAGAGAACGAAGATGAAAATTCAAAATACAAAGTTTAAATAGTTGTTATAACTAACTTTTAGTGGGAATTAATTTTTGAAACCTGACAGTTATATATCGACATACCTAAAAATGTATGTCGACATACATGTGTTTTTAATTTTATTTTTCTGGTTTTTCTTATTATTCTTATATACATTAATATATTTAATAATTATAATTCACTTAATGAACAAATAGCTAATTCTTTTCTAAATTTAGTGAATGTTACTTTGTTTGATAGTTTTGTTAATATATCTGCTATTTGTTTTTCTGTTTCAATAAATTCAAGTGAAATTTTCTCTTTATTTACATTATCTCTTAGAAAATGATGTCATATATCAGCGTGTTTAGTTCTTAAATGATGGGTTGGGTTTTTAGATATATTTATAGTGCTCATATTATTGTAGTATATTGGTGATTTATTTATATTTAATCCTAAAACATTTAGAGTTTGTTGCATATATATTACTTGTGAACAAGCCAAAGCAACAGATATATATTCTGCTTCAGTTGTTGACAAAGATACAATATTTTTCTTTTTACTAAACCAAGAAACTAGTAAATGTTCTAAGAAGTGACATGTTCCACTAGTACTTTACGATCGGATTTACATCACGCATAATCAGCATCACAATAAGAAATTAAATCAAACGAATCATTCTTAGGATAAAATAATCCAAAATCTAACGTATGTTTTACATGTCTTAGAATACGTTTTATGGCTTTCAAATGTGTTTCTTTGGGTTGCGATTGATACCTCGCACAAAGACAAACACTATGCGTTATATCCGGTCTGCTAGCGGTTATATACAATAATGATCCTACCATACCTCTATATAATTTTCTATCAACGTCTTTAGATGTATCATCTTTACTTAAGGGTATATTAGTTGCCATTGGTGTCGTTCTCCCACTAATTGTCGTTAAATTATATTTATTATTAAATCTTTTGAGTATTTTTCTTGATTAATAAATATTACATTCTTTAATTGACGAATTTGTAAGCCTAAGAAGAATGTTAGTTCTCCCGTATGACTCATCTCAAATTCTTGGGTCATAATATTTGAAAATTCTTTATTCATTTTGTTATTTGTTGATCCAAATATTATATCGTCAATATATATTTGTACTAATTGTATATCGTTATTATTTCTTTTAATAAAAAGTGTATTATCTATTTTACCAATTTCGAAGTTAGATTGTAACAAATACGTTCTTAATCGGTCATACTAAGTTCTAGGAGCTTGTTTTAATCCATGTAACGCTTTCTTTAGTTTATATACGTGATTTGGTAACTTTTTGTCTTTAAAAAGAGGTGGTTGCTCGTCTTCTTTAACAAAACCATTTAGAAAAGCACTTTTAACATCCATTCGATATAATTTGAAATTATTATGATTAGCAAATGCTAATAATATCCTTATTTTTTCTAGTCTCGCTACGGGGGAAAACGTTTCAACGTAATCTATTCCTTCTTCTTGAGTATAAACTTGTGATATTAATCCTGACTTATTTCTTACGACCTCACCGTGTTCATTCATTTTATTTTTATAAACCCATTTAGTTCCAATTACTATTTTATCCTCTGGTCTAGGAACAAGTTCCCATACATCATTCCTGGTAAATTAATTCAATTCTTATTGCACGATAAGGATCCATGAATCATTGGATGATGCTTCCTTTGGATTTTTAGTTTCAATAGTTGAAATAAATGCTGAATTACTCATATTATTTAATTTGTTTCGAGTCCTAAAAATGGATTCAATATCTCCTAAGATGTTTTCTACAAAATGGCCTCTTAGTAATCTAATCCTTTTATTTGGTTGACTATCTTCATTATTTGTTTCATCAATCTCATTTTCACATTCATCTTCGTTGTGTTGTGTTATATTTTTATAGTTTTTGTCAAAGGATACATTTAAAGTTTCTTTTATAGCATTGGTTCTTGAATTAAAAACTCTATATGCTTTACTTCTCTTTGAATATCCAATAAATATTCCTTTATCGGATTTTGAGTCAAATTTATCTAGATGTTTTTTATTATTAAGAATAAAACATTTACTTCCAAATATTTTAAAATATGATACTTTTGGTTTCTCATTATACAAAAGTTCATATGGTGTTTTATGAGTTAAGGGACTGTGTAATAACCCGGAAATTCTGAGCCAATATAAAAAATTTATTTTGGAAATTTTAGCGAATTTTAATTATTTAAAATAGATTATTTTAAATAATAACAAAGAGAAATTTATTTTGAATAGAATAGAGCGGCGTTAGAATATAAATAATTATTTTTAATTATAAAAGGAATTGAAAATGGCGCGGTAGTTCGATAATTCGATTTCAAATGGGTGTACATGATTCAAAATAAACCGGATTTTAGCGAAACCAAAAATATTTGAATCTAATTGAGAATATCTTTCCAACGAATCCGAAAAATTGAAATTTCATAGCGGGAATCAAAAGTTACGTCCTGTTGAAAATTAAGAATAGTCGCTATGGAATTCTGGCCCTTAAAAATGGGAATTTTGCAAATGACCTCGATTTTCAACGAAACCACTTTTGTTGGATCCGTGATGTCAAGTTATTGCTAGGTTCCAAAATTCGTAATGTTTCGAATCAATATGTGAGTGTGGCAAAGGAAAACACGTTTGACCAGTTTCAGTTGATTTTAACAGACTGGAAAATGGCCATTTTTCAAATGGTCTCAGAATTTGACGAAATTAGTTTCTTAGGACCGTATCGTCAATATGAAGTTAAAAAATATTTTTCGAGAATTTTTAGAGACTATATGTGGGCCTGGCAAATTGAAATGCGCGTTCAAATTCAATATATAGCTTTATATTTTGATTTTGACGAAAACTAATCGAACCCGTCAAATCAGCCTGTGATACTTATCCCATTGTGTTCGGAATGGGGGTAATTAGCAAAGGACGACAGTCGTTGGGTCTTGTTTCGAGTTCGGGTGAAAAGTCAACTTTAATGGAGAAAATAAATTAAATTAATTAAAAATTCTTTCACTTAAGCCCCCCCACTCTCTCTCTTTCATGATCAGTTCAAGATTAAAAAAAGGGGGATCGACGGGGAGAGGAAACCGCCTCCTCCTGGCGGAGCACCGCCGCACCACCAAGTTGCGCGCCTCCCCTTCTTCTTCCCCCTTGCCTCTCCTCTCTCCTCTCATCCGATTCAAGCCCCAAACCACCCAAAATACCACACGCCCTAACCATAAATCCCCACCCTGACCACCTGAAGCCGCCTCCCACCGACCTGCGCCACCTCCAGACCCCGATGCGACCCCAGCCTTTCCCCCTCCGCCTGTTCTCCTCTCTCCCTCCCCAATGCGAGCTCCACAGCCCCAAATCCACCCCACAGCAAACCCTAGGCCCCTCCCGACCACTAGCAACGCGCGGCACCCCTCTACAATAGAAAAGTGAGTCTTTATTTTTGCTAGATTTAGTAATGCGGTTAAAAATAGATTTTTTTTTATATAGGTGAAATAAAAATGTGATTTTTATTTGGTTGAATAGCCATTAAAAATGTGATTTTTATTTAAATGGCTTCGTATAAAAATACGATTTTTAGTGGGATAAAAATTTGATTTTTATAAAGAGAAGGTTAAATTTTTAATCGCCATAAATTTTATATTTTTAATCGCTAGAAAGATAAGATTTTTATGTTAACAAAGATAAGATTTTTCATATTGATAAAAATACGATTTTTAAGTAATAAAAATAGAATTTTTAGTTAAGTAGTAAAGTAAAAATATGATTTTTACTTCGATAAAAATAAGATCTTTATATGTGAAGTGAATTAAAAATGTGGATTTTTATTTATAAACATCGAAATAGAAATGTGATTTTGTTTTAAAGATAGTGGAATAAAAATATGACTTTTATATCATAGGAAGAATAAAAATATGATTTTTATTTATGTAGAGTAATAAAAATATAATTTTTATTATATTACTAGCGAGATAAAAATAATTTTTTTATCTATATAGTAGCGGTATAAAAATAGAATTTTTATCTATATAGTAGCGGTATAAAAATAGAATTTTTATTTATGTAGTAGCAGTATAAAAATAGAATTTTTATCTATATAGTAGCGGTATAAAAATAGAATTTTTATCTATATAGTAACAATATAAAAATGTGATTTTTATATATGTAGTGAATACGGGCAACGAAAGTGATGAAAGGTGAGCACGACGAAGATTTCTACATATGAAGAGTCGCGGTGAATTGGTTTAGCTAGTCGGTGAGAACTTCTCACTTTAAATCTTGTTTTCTAGTTAAAGTTATATACTAGGATGACCCAACACCCGTCGTCCACAGACCATGGACGATTTGTTTGATTTTGTTGTGTGGTGAAAATTGATTGTGATGTGGAATGAATGAAAATAAATATTCATGTGTTGAAATCATTCATGTATTGAAATAAATTAATTATCGTTAAAAATATAATTTTTAACGTGAATGTGAATAAATAAATATTCATTTACAAACTGGACGGTTTGTTTATGTACACTTATTTGAAGGACATTGATTGGGACGATAAATTTTACACGTCGCCCAACTGCACAAATAATATTCAATATTTGTGAATTGAAACCCCACACGGGTGTTGGGATGATATTTGACGTACACTAATCCCAATTGTTTAGTGGTATGTCAATCGTTTGATTGACAGACTGTATGAGTGTTAATTATTTGTATTTAATGCTTATGCAGTTGTGTGGTGCACTCTAGATGATGGTTGATTATTTATCGTTGTTGTTATATACATGTGTTGTATGGAATCCATATAATTAACATTATATGGTAATTGATTGGGCCTCATTCCAATTGGGAAAATAAAGAATAATATAAAATATAGATTCATGTGTGGAATAGAATAAATAGTCATGTGTTGACGATGCTCATGTGTTGAAACTTATCATGTGTTGAGTAAAATATTTTAAACAATAAAATTTACATCTTTATCATAATTCTATAAAATATATATTAAATAACAAAAATAGTCATGTGTTGACGATACTTATGTGTTGAGAATATTCATGTGTTGAAAGAAATATAGATTCATGTGTTGAATAGAGTAAATATTTATTTGTTGAATAGAATGACGAAGTTATTGAAATATATAAAGCCGTGTTGATTAGAGATGCTCCATTTTGACACGAACGATATTTATATCGATTATATTCGTTTTTATAATGAATATAGAAAAGGAAGTGATTTCAAAATATAACGTTTTGAAAATATTATCATGTGTATATCAATGATGTAAAATATTCAATTTTGATTCGAAACTGAATTTGAAGTTGAAATCGTTTCGAAAACGAATTTAAAACGATTCATAAAATACGTTTTAAAAGGAAATCGACGAAATATATAATATATATATATATTATATATATAATGGCCTGAATAGAACGCGCCGCGTTGCGGCAGTTCGTGAATTTCGACCATTGACTTCGAATGAACATTACGGTAGATTCGACCATCGGATTCTCCTAAAACCAGAACCGGTGGGTTCGTATCGAAAAGAGCTTTCTAACGAATATTAGAGATTTGAAATCTAGCGGTTGGATTTGGAATTATGTCCAAATCAAATTTGGAAAAGATCGCTGTAAGTGCAGTTCGATGGCAATTGATGGAAATCGACTGTACGGGCTATGATAAAATTACTAAAAATAGTAACAATTTGTGTAGAATCATAAGGAATGATTTGTGAAGAATTGGGATGAAAAATTCCATATTTGAAAAGATAAAAATAGATTTTTTTCGAAATGAACTAGTTTTTAACTTGAATTGTAATTCCATTTATTTTTAAAATAAATAAATTGGATTTGAAATGGTTTTGAAAATAACCAGAATTTCCAACAATTGAATTGGAATGGATTTGAATCGAAATTATCTTTGGAATATTTCGATGTTGGATTTCGTGATTATACAGATATGGTTGTGGAAATTTGAAAGATATATTTTATATCGTTATTTCCAATACGATATTTGTTGGTTTCAGAATTTGATATTGAATATAAGCCGATATATTTTCTATTCAGAGCCTTGTATTTAATATCAAATGGGATTTTGGGTTCGTCGTGAATGGTGTCTTAAATAACACTGTTCTTGGACCCAGTTTAGAAAAGAATAAATCTTTTAATTAAGATTTAGTGAAATTGTCCAGTTAATTAGTGTTTAATTGGAATTGAATTTAAAGTGATTTTTGGTTTATCATGAACCGTGTTTTAGATGACATTGGTCCTTTAACCCAGTTAAAGACAGGATATTGATTTTTGGGAAGATTAAAACTAAGTGGAGTTTTAATGAATCTTTAATTAGATTGAAATGTGAATTGATGATTTAAATGATCAAATCTGAAAAGTGATCGAGAATGGAGTACCACCAATTTTGCTCCAAGCGATAATGAAATCTTTAATTAGATTTGAACGTGAAATGGTAATTAATTTTACCAATAGCACCGTGGTGTTAGATATGGAGAATTACCAGTTTTGCTCCATAGGATGAATAGGTTGGGATTGGGAATAAAATAAATAATTACTTCGGTGTGGTTCCCTAATCCCGACTAGTTTAGAAAACCTTAACATGGTTTGAAATGACATCCAAAGGAAGATTAAAGAATAAATTTAGAAGAATTTATCTTTGATAAAATTAATGGGAACCTTTCCCTAAGAGTGTGAAAATTTTAATAAAAGAATATTCTGAATTGGAATGAGGCGTATGTTGGGTTGGTGTAACAATTGTTTATTATATACGCGGGTTATTCGGAAAGGCCGGATTTATACCCATTCTGAATAACCGATTCGACGATAAGTTGAATATGAAGACGGTGGTTGAAGACCGGAAGTCTTCACATCGTTTGGATGATTATTGATGATCTTGATTGGGCTGTACACCCAAGAGGAGGGAATCAGTTGGTGATCGTCAAAACGTACTTGGAGATCGATGGATATGCGAGGAAAGTGCCTCCGGTATCGTTCAGACCTAGAACGAACTTGTAAATGGACTGTGTGTCTGACATTGGATTTTATTCTGTGTTGATTGATCTCTATTAAATATACATCTGTTTGGCGGTGGAGAATTTATTCTCTTGCTTAACGCCCTTCTCTGAGACGTACGAGCTAAGAGGTTGTATATCGATGGACATCAGTCGCATGGAGTGAATTGCCTGTGTGGCACGCCTAAGTGGCAAATGATCAAGGCTTCTGTTGAAAAGCAAAGTCTTGTGGTTGATGATCAAAGCACGACCTGTATAGCATAGCTTTGTGTATAGCGTGAATTCGCGAACCTCACACCTCGGTATGAGTCAAAAATAGGATACGGACCGTTGGGAGAACATGATGTTTCTTTCTAGCTATGGGTGATGTCAGTGACCTACCAGCCCTGACATTTATATACTTTTTACCTGTGTGGTTGTTGGAATGTGAGGCACCTCGAATATATGGTCGATAACTGGCACTATGTGAGCCGACTTACAGACCATTATATAGGTCCTATAGAATCGGGAAACGTGTGTTCAGGAATGACTAATCCTCAAAAGTAAGAGAGGACCGGCCCAACCGATTCCAAGGATCGCTGTGTATGGTCCTGAGACATTTGCTAGAGTGTCTCGAACGGAGAGGAGCTTGCCCCTTGCCTCGACTCATGATGGAATCCAATTTCCAATACGTGACTTTTAGTTTTATTTGTAGAGCCTAGTATGGCGACATAGAGGTATGGGTCACTTATGCCGTCTATGATTGATACATATGATTGAAATTGTTTTGACACTATACACTTATAAAAATATCAAAATAATCTGTTTTTAAACGTATCAAGCATTCTTTGGCTATTATAAGGTAAAACCCTATCCTCCAGCTTACGTTGCATTGTGTGATGGGACCTGGGTCTTATAATAGCTTCATTTTTCTTTATTTAGCATTGCGCTGTTTGTTTTATGCACTAGTATTCGTGGGAGGAAACCCGTTCCGTGTTATACGGCGTGGTCCCTTGATTTACCTAACTTTAAAAATAAAGATTAATAACTGTTTTAGTTCTCACACCAGTCACATGACTGACCTGGAGTTTATTGTTTTAACCTAAACTCTGGGTGCCCCTATTTTCCACACGGGCAGCTAGTAGTTTTGGTTTTGCAGATTTATATTCACAGGATCCTGGTTTACAACGGGAACGATACTCGGAAAGCTCTGTATCCGTGTATTTCTTTCAGTTGTGCGTTGTATTATTTTTCCGCTGCTATGTATTTAAATGTAATCTGAATCTCTGATATTTATCAAATGTGTAATATTTATTCATACTCTATATATTCTTGTATTCTGATGGAATTGTTGTAATAAACAATGAAATGTTCTTCTGTTTGTGTTCTGATACGTCTTGTCCTCAAAGTAATTCGTTCTTTCTCTTCTCTTCGGAGATCGGGGAAGTTTGGGTCACTTCATTTGGTATCAGAGCTTTGGTTTACAGAGCTCGAGAACAAGACACATTAGAACCAAATGAAAGAATTCATCAGAGATTGGATTAGGAATATCCAATGAGAATGACTCGTTAGAGATGCGATCAGTAGTGACAGTCCAATATATAAAGATTTTGCATATACGAGTCATGAACGTATATTCGAAATTTTAATATACTGGGTAGATATAGAATCACACCCTAGTCGCCCGGACATGGTCCTGATGATGAAGTATACCATCACCAGTATTCATTTTCGAGTGACGAAAGTGGGATATCTATATATTTCCATTAGACTGGTGTGAGAACCAAAACTAGAAAAGGTTTATTGTTGTGATTTGGCATCAAAAACGTGATTATATATATATATCAAAATTATGAATTTGAAAAGCTAATCAACTAATTGATTGATGATTGTGTTGTTTGGTTATTAGTTTGATATTTTTAACTATTTAGGCCAAATTGAACTGAATATTGAACTGTATTGAAAATTATTTGCAAATGCATGCATATACATGTACTTACATTGAATAGGTCATAGCAAGAAGGCTAGAGCAGAAGTTTGCCCGACAAATAGGTACGTGTTTACAAATTTATTGGGTTTGGATGATTTTATGAGCCGCTTGGCTGTTTCTTTTTCTTTTTGGATTGATGAGGGCCATGGGAGGCTATTTGAAATATCCCGAAGTCCCCGGTGCAGGGGAGGTTATGGCGAAATTTTTCGAAAATTTAGGGTGTTAGCCAAATTTTTGAAAAATTTGAAAGGTTCTTAGAAACTGAAAAGTTGAAGAACTTAAGCCGTAATGAAAATAATGGAAGTTGAGTTGATTAGTTAAACAACTTTCGGCTTCGTTCCTTTTCGGGGACGAAAAGTTTTAAGTGGGGGAGATTGTAATAACCCGGAAATTCTGAGCCAATTTAAAATTTTTATTTTGGTAATTTTAGCGAATTTTGATTATTTAAAATAGATTATTTTAAATAATAACAATGAGAAATTTATTTTGAATAGAATAGAGCAGCGTTAGAATATAAATAATTATTTTTAATTATAAAAGGAATTGAAAATGGCGTGGTAGTTCGATAATTCGATTTCAAAATTCAAATGGATGTACAGGATTCAAAATAAACCGGATTTTAACGAAACCAAAAATATTTGAATCTAATTGAGAATATCTTTCCAACAAATCCGAAAAATTGAAATTTCATAGCGGGAGTCAAAAGTTACGTCCAGTTGAAAATTAAGAATAGTCGCTATGGAATTCTGGCCTTTAAAAATGGTAATTTTGCAAACGACCTCGGTTTTCGACGAAACCACTTTTATTGGATCCATGATGTCATGTTATTGCAAGGTTCCAAAATTCGTAATTTTTCGAATCAATATGTGAGTGTGGCGAAGGAAAATGCATTTGACCAGTTTCAGTTGATTTTAATCGACTGGAAAATGGCCATTTTTCAAACGGTCTCAGAATTTGATGAAATTAGTTTCGTTAGGACCGTATCGTCGATATGAAGTTAGAAAATATTTTTCGGGAATTTTTAGAGACTGTATGTGGGCCCGGTAAATTGCAATGCGCGTTCAAATTCAATATATAGCTTTATATATTGATTTTGACGAAAACTGATCGAAACAGTCAAATCAGCCTGCGATACTTATCCCATTGTGTTCGGAATGGGGGTAATTAGCTAGAGACGACAGTCTTTGGGTCTTGTTTCGAGTTCGGGTGAAAAGTCAACTTTAAGTGGAGAAAATAAATTAAATTAATTAAAAATTCTTTCACTTAAGCCCCCCCAACTCTCTATCTTTCACGATCAGTTCAAGATTAGAAAAAAAAGGGGATCGACCGGGGGAGGGAACCGCCGCACCACCTAGCTGCGCGCCTCCCCTTCTTCTTCCCTCTTGCCTCTCCTCTCTCCTCTTATCCGATTCAAGCCTCAAACCACCCAAAATACCACACGCCCTAACCATAAATCCCCGCCCTGACCACCTGAAGCCGCCTCCCACCGACCTGCGCCACCTCCATACCCCGATGCGACCCCAACCTTTCCCCCTCCGCCTGTTCTCCTCTCTCCCTCCCCAATGCGAGCTCCATAGCCCCAAATCCACCCCACAACAAACCCTAAGCCCCTCCCGACCACTAGCAACTTGCGACATCCCTCTACAATAGAAAAGTGAGTCTTTATTTTTGCTAGATTTAGTAATGCGGTTAAAAATAGAATTTTTGTTTACATAGGTGAAATAAAAATGTGATTTTTATTTGGTTGAATAGCCATTAAAAATGTGATTTTTATTTAAATGGCTTCATATAAAAATACGATTTTTAGTGGTATAAAAATTTGATTTTCCTAAAGAAAAGGTTAAAATTTTAATCGCCATAAAGTTTATATTTTTAATCGCTAGAAAGATAAGATTTTTATGTTAACAAAGATATGATTTTTCATAATGATAAAAATACGATTTTTAAGTAATAAAAATAGAATTTTTATTTAAGTAGTAAAGTAAAAATATGATTTTTACTTCGATAAAAATAAGATCTTTATATGTGAAGTGAATTAAAAATGTGGATTTTTATTTATAAACATCGAAATAGAAATGTGATTTTTGTTTTGAAGATAGTGGAAAAAAATATGATTTTTATATCATAGGAAGAATAAAAATATGATTTTTATTTATGTAGAGTAATAAAAATATATTTTTTATTATATTATTAGCGAGATAAAAAAAGAATTTTTATCTATATAGTAGCGGTATAAAAATAGAATTTTATCTATATAGTAGTGGTATAAAAATAGAATTTTTATTATATAGTAGCGGTATAAAAATAGAATTTTTATCTATATAGTAACAATGTAAAAATGTGATTTTTATATATGTAGTGAATACGGGCAACGAAAGTGATGAAAGGCGAGCATGACGAAGATTTCTACATATGAAGAGTCGCGGTGAATTGGTTTAGCTAGTTGGTGAGAACTTCTCACTTTAAATCTTGTTTTCTAGTTAAAGTTATATACTAGGATGCAGACGGTGCTTAGCAGCACCCGACACCCATCGTCCATAGACCATGGACGACTTGTTTGATTTTGTTGTGTGGTGAAAATTGATTGTGATGTGGAATGAATGAAAATAAATATTCATGTGTTGAAAAAATTCATGTGTTGAAATAAATTAATTATCGTTAAAAATATAATTTTTAACGTGAATGTGAATAAATAAATATTCATTTACAAACCGAACGGTTTGTTTATGTACACCTATTTGAAGGACATTGATTGGAACGATAAATTTTACACATCGCCCAACTGCACAAATAATATTCAGTGTTTGTGAATTGAAACCCCACACGAGTGTTAGGATGATATTTGACATACACTAATCCCAATTGTTTAGTGGTATGTCGATCGTTTGATTGACAGACTGTATGAGCGTTAATTATTTGTATTTAATGCTTATGCAGTTGTGTGGTGCACTCTAGATGATGGTTGATTATTTATTGTTGTTGTTATATACATGTGTTGTATGGAATCCATATAATTAACATTATATGGTAATTGATTGGGCCTCATTCCAATTGGGAAAATAAAGAATATTATAAAATATAGATTCTTGTGTTGAATAGAATAAATAGTCATATGCTGACGATGCTCATGTGTTGAGAATATTCATGTGTTGAAACTTATCATGTGTTGAGTAAAATATTTTAAACAATAAAATTTACATCTTTATCATAATTTTATAAAATATATATTAAATAAAAAAATAGTCATGTGTTGAAAGAAATATAGATTCATGTGTTGAATAGAGTAAATATTCATTTGTTGAATAGAATAACGAAGTTATTGAAATATATAAAGTCGTGTTGATTAGAGATGCGTCATTTTAACACGAACGATATTTATATCGATTATATTCGTTTTTATAATGAATATAGAAAAGGAAGCGATTTCAAAATATAAAGTTTTGAAAATATTATCATTTGTATATCGATGATGTGGAATATTCAATTTTGATTCGAAATTGAATATGAAGTTGAAATCGTTTCGAAAACGAATTTAGAACGATTTATAAAATATGTTTTAAAAGGAAATCGATGAAATATATATAATATATATTATATATAATGTCCTGAATAAAACGCGAAGCGCTGCGGCAGTTCGTGAATTTCGACCATTGACTTCGAATGGACATTACGGGAGATCCGACCGTCGGATTCTCCTAAAACCGGAACCGGTGGGTTCGTATCGAAAAGAGCTTTCTAACAAATATTAGAGATTTGAAATCTAACGGATGGATTTGGAATTATGTCCAAATCAAATTTGAAAAAGGTCGCTGTAAGTGCAGTTCGATGGTCGTTGATGGAAATCGATTGTACGGGCCTTGATAAAATTGATAAAATTATTAAAAAAGTAATAATTTGTGTAAAATCATAAGGAATGATTTGTGAAGAATTTAGATGAAAAATTCCATATTTGAAAAGATAAAAATAGTTTTTTTTCGAAATGAACTAGTTTTGAACTAGAATTGTAATTCCATTTATTTTTAAAATAAATAAATTGGATTTGAAATGGTTTAGAAAATAACCAGAATTTCCAATAATTGAATTGGAATGGATTTGAATCGAAATTGTCTTTGGAATATTTCGATGTTGGATTTCGTGATTATATAGATACGGTTGTAGAAATTTGAAAGATATATTTTATATTGTTATTTCCAATACGATATTTGTTGGTTTCAGAATTTGATATTAAATATAAGTCGGTATATTTTCTATTCAGAGCCTTGTATTTAATATCAAATGGGATTTTGGGTTCGTCGTCAATGGTGTCTTAAATAACACTGTTCTTGGACCCAGTTTAGAAAAGAATAAATCTTTTAATTAAGATTTAGTGAAATTGTCCAGTTAATTAATGTTTAATTGGAATTGAATTTAAAGTGATTTTTGGTTTATCGTGAACCGTGTTTTAGATGACATTGGTTCTTTAACCCAGTTAAAGACAGGATATTGATTTTTGGGAAGATTAAATCTAAGTGGAGTTTTAATGAATCTTTAATTAGATTGAAATGTGAATTGATAATTTAAATTATCAAATCTGAAAAGTGATCGAGAATGGAGTACCAACAGTTTTGCTCTAAGCGATAATGAAATCTTTAATTAGATTTGAACGTGAAATGGTAATTAATTTTACCGATAGCACCGTGGTGTTAGATATGGAGTATTACCAGTTTTGCTCCATGGGATGAATAGGTTGGGATTGGGAAATAAAATAAATAATTACTTCGGTGTGGTTCGCTGATCCTGACTAGTTTGGAAAACCTTAACATAGTTCGAAATGACATCCAAAGGAAGATTAAAGAATAAATTTAGAAGAATTTATCTTTGATAAAATTATTGGGAACCTTTCCCTAAGAGTGTGAAAATTTGAATAAAAGAATATTCTGAATTGGAATGAGGCGTATGTTGGGTTGGTGTAACACTTGTTTATTATATACACAGGTTATTCGGAAAGGCCGGGTTTATACCCATTCTGAATAACCGATTCGACGATAAGTCGAATATGAAGACGGTGGTTGAAGACCAGAAGTCTTCACATCGTTTGGATGATTATTGATGATCTTGATTTGGCTGTACACCCAAGAGGAGGGAATCAGTTGGTGATCGTCCAAACCTACTTGGAGATCGATGGATATCAGTCCCAGAACGAAGTTGTAAATGGAATGTGTGTCTGACATTGGATTTTATTCTGTATTGATTGATCTCTATTAAATATACATCTGATTGGCGGTGGAGAATTTATTCTCTTGCTTAACGCCCTTCTCTGAGACGTACGAGTTCATAGGTTGTATATCGATGGACATCAGTTGCATGGAGTGAATTGCCTGTGTGGCATGCCTAAGTGGCAAATGATCAAGGCTTTTGTTGAAAAGTAAAGTCTTGTGGTTGATGATCAAAGAACAGCCTGTGTGGCATAGCTTTGTGTATAGCGTGAATTCGCGAACCTCACACCTCGGTATGAGTCAAAAAAGGGATACGGACCGTTGGGAGAACACGATGTTTCTTTCTAGCTATGGGTGATGTCAGTGACCTACCAGCCCTGACATTTATATACTTTTTACCTGTGTGGTTGTTGGAATGTGAGGCGCCTCGAATATATGGTCGATAACTGGCACTATGTGAGCCGACGTACAGACCATTATATATGTCCTAAAGGACCGGGAAACGTGTGTTCAGGAATGACTAATCCTCAAAAGTAAGAGAGGACTGGCCCAACCGATTCCAAGGATCGCTGTGTGTGGTCCTGAGACATTTGCTAGAGTGTCTCGAACGGAGAGGAGCTTGCCACTTGTCTCGACTCATGATGGAATCCAATTTCCAATACGTGACTTTCGGTTTTATTTGTAGAGCCTATTATGGCGACATAGTGGTATGGGTCACTTATGCCGTCTATTATTGATACTTATGATTGAAATTGTTTTGACACTATACACTTGTAGTAATATCAAAATAATCTGTTTTTAAACGTATCAAGCATTCTTTGGCTATTATAAGGTAAAACCCTATCCTCCGTCTTGCGTTGCATTGTGTGATGGGACCTGGGTCTTATAATAGCTTCATTTTTCTTTATTTAGCATTGCACTGTTTGTTTTATGCACTGGTATTCTTGGGAGGAAACCCGTTCCGTGTTATACGGCGTGGTCCCTTGATTTACCTAACTTTAAAAATAAAGATTAATAACTGTTTTAGTTCTCACACCAGTCACATGACTGACCTGGAGTTTATTGTTTTAACCTAAACTCTGGGTGCCCCTATTTTCCACATGGCAGCTAGTAGTTTTGGTTTTGCAGATTTATATTCACAGGATCCTGGTTTACAGCGAGAACGATACTCGGAAAGCTCTGTATCCGTGTATTTTTTTCAGTTGTGTGTTATATTATTTTTCCGCTGCTATGTATTTAAATGTAATCTAAATCTCTGATATTTATCAAATGTGTAATATTTATTCATACTCTGTATATTCTTGTATTCTGATGGAATTGTTGTAATAAACAATAAAATGTTCTTCTGTTTGTGTTCTGATACGTCTTGTCCTCAAAGTAATTTGTTCTTTCTCTTCTCTTCGGAGATCGGGGAAGTTCGGGTCGCTTCAGTCTGATTGAAATTCTATCTAAAATACGACAAGCTGTTGCAACTACCTCAACCCAAAAATTTCTTGGCAATTACTGTTAGATAACATAGTTCTCGCACACTCTTGTATTGACCTATTTTTACGTTCAACTACTCCATTTTGTTGAGGGATTCTAGGAAAAGAAAAATTATATGTTATTCCCTTTTTATTACAAAATTTTCTTTCATTTTCGAATTCTCCACCGTGATCACTATGTATTGTTTTGATTTCTAAAGATATTAAATTTTGAATTCTTTTAGCAAAAGTTTTAAATTGATCAAAAGCATCACTTTTATTTTTAAGAAACAATGTCCAGGTAAATCTAGAAAAATCATCGACTATTATGTAAACATATCTATAGTGATTTATTGATTGAGTTTGGGATGGACCGAATAAATCCATATGAATTAACTCTAATGGTTTTGAGGTTGTAATTTCCTCTTTAGATTTAAATGAACTTCTATTTAATTTTCCGAACTGACAAGCATCACATAAATTATTAACTTTAAATTTCATTTTGGGCAATCCCCTAATTGAATCTAATTTAAAAATCCTAAAGATGTGTTTGAAATATATATGACCGATCTCTTATGCCAAATCCAAATGTCACTTGTACGCCATAGATTATCATTGGAGATTTTCATACTTAATATATAGATATTTTTCTTTCTATCTCCTTCTAATATTACTTTTGAATTCCTATCTTTTATAAAGCATTTATCTTTTTCAAAGTTTATTTTATAACCTTTATCGCAAAGTTGACTTGTACTTAGTGAATTATGTTTGAATTCCTAGCTAATAAAACATCAGAAATAGTAGGAGTTCCAGAATTACCGATATTGCTGATGCCAACAATATACACTTTAGAGTTATCTCCGAAGTTGACCATTCCACCATCTTCATACACTAGATTATTTAGTAATTCCAGATTTCCTGTCATGTGTCTTGAACAACCACTATCCAATATCCATTTGTCCTTTTTGATTTCCACCATTTGTCCATCAGAATTTGAATTATCAACAGCCATGTAACACACCATTTCAGAATTTGAATTTTCAATAGCCATGTCATCCATCTTTTCAAAATTTGAATTTTCAATACCACATAACACATCTTTTCCTCTATTGGACAATACTTCAGTAGATCACTTAAATTTTCAACACAATTGAATGCAGACTCTTTCAACATTGATGCAATGCATGAACTGACACTAGTGTTAACAATCATTTCAAAATTTGCCTTTTAATATTTCCAAAAATCCGATTATGAACTTTTTGAAAGCCTATGCTCTGATACCAATTGTTAGGGAATGCGGAAAGCGAATCTTAAGGAAAAACAAACACTAGAGGAGGGGTGAACAGTGTTTATAAGGAATATAAAAACTTAAATGATCAACTATATGAATTAAACACAATAGGGATGATCACAGACACATAATCAAACACAAACACAGAAATAGATAAATATAAAATGCAAAAAAGGAAATAACACATCGAATTTTATACTGGTTTGAATAACTCCTACGTCCAGTCTCTCGCAATGCTGGACTGCATAGAGTTTTATTATTATCAATATCCAAGTACAACCCCCTTGATTTCACGGCTACAAGGTTAACACTGCTCTAAACACCCTTAATTTCACAGCTGCAAGGTTTACACCAGTCCCTTTCCTTGATTTCAGGGCAACAAGGAACATACCCTTTCCCAAACACTTCTCAAATGATTACAACAGCCTTATAACTCTTGAATAGCACTTCAATTTAAAGAGTAGTGGAAAGAAATTGAGAAAAGAAGAAGTTTTATGTAATTAGACTAGAAATCGGCAAAGTAGAAGTGTAGAAATCAATAAAATATGAAATATTAATGGTGGTATGAAGAGGGGTACAGATGGAGAAGAAGAATGATGAAAAAAATTTGAAATCATCCCCTATTTATAAGATTTGAATGGTTGCAACGTTTCAGAAATGTTACAAATAGTGAAAAGAAACTTCCTTTGAAAATTGAATTTCTGACAGTTGTATGTCGATATAGCCTTCAATGTATGTCGACATATGTATGTATTTTTTTATTTTTTTAAAACTATTTTTCAGGTGTTTAAATATATATATTATTCTGGAAATTCTTGAATCAAAATAGTGATATAAATGAATAATCTAAAGTGTAAAATCATATGAAATCATAATAATATACTATATAAACTTATTTGTAAAGTTATAAGTTTTAAAACTATAAAATTATAAAACTATATAAAACAATATAACTATATAAACTTATATATATATTAAAACTTTGAAACTTATATGTTTGAAATCATAAGTAAGATAAAATAACTTGAAATCAGAATTTGAAAATTGAAAATTAGAACTTGAAAATTAGAATTTGAACCTGGAGTGCTATTCAGAGTCTTACATATAAAATAGACTATATTACTATATTTTTCTTGAACTCTTGATATCTTGATAACTTTATAACTCATGAGTCTTAAATCTTGTTTGAATCCTGAAGCCTTGAAACTCTAAAACTGTACAGTCTTCAGTATTTAAGTCCAGTATACAAATCCTGCACATATATGTATATATATTCTAGATAGAGATGTTAGTATACATTTTATAATCAATTAATAATGATAATTGAAATAAGGTTGTTGTCATCAAAACTCCATTCTCCAACATTATGTGCAGTGTGGCGCATATCTTTTTCGGGCTTGGACACGTGTAACTCGATCTTATAGAGTAGTTGTAGGCGGCGGGACCCGGTATATTGCCGATGAACAGTTCTTCTCGGAAATCGTCGCCTACTGGAGCTTGAAACTTGGCGTATAAAAAGCTGCGCTTGATTAAAGATGACCGGTTCAGTCGCCTTGAGAGTAGAACTTCATCTTGTAGTAAATAATTTTGATTTGTTATTCTCAGTTCGATATTCTAGGTTTGACCTGATTCTTCAGGAACTGCCCGAATGATCGGTTGATGACCTATTTGATGGGATTGGTTTTAGCCTCCGAAGGATGTTGTCTTTTGAGGGAGAGCTTTTATTTATTGCGACGTTGTTTCAGGTCGACCCATGATCGATTGACCTAAGATGAAAATCATTCCTAAAGGCATGGAATGGGCCGATATCTGGTAGCAAGCTTCAATCTTGAGTAGGGGTGGCAATTAGACCCGACCTAATGGACCCGGACTCAACCCGGCGGGTCTCGGTTTTAGGCGGGTCGGTTTTGTTGGGTCTAAACTATACATTCCACAAATTTGGACTCGACCCAACCCGAGCTTCGGTTCGGGTCGGGTCGGTTCGGGTCCGACTGAATACTAACACTAAAAATACATAGATTTCAATATTTTTTGGTTGGGTCTTTCGGGTCGGATCTATGCGGGTTAGGTTTTATCGGGTCTTTAATGTATTTTTCATCACCCAGACCCGACCCGAGACCCATCGGGTTAGGTTCGGGTCTTTTCGGGTTGGGTTCTCGGTTCTAATTGCCAGCCCTAATCTTGAGTTGTGACGGCTTTTTGCCAAAAAGCTGGTCAACATTTACTATGAAGCCTTCTAAATGATTTAGTTTTTATTTTTGGTTTTATAAGTAAAAAGCCAAAAAGTTGTATACAATGTACTCTTTGTGCACTAAATGATAATGGAATGGGTTGTGGTGGGTTTCATGCCTCAAACCCATCTTGGGTTTTTTAGACTTCTTCCCGTACATGTTATGTTGACAAGCAATAAGTCTTGAATTTTAACTTATATTGAAATCTGTATGATTCAGGTTAGACCCATCTTTCCTCAAGATTTAGTAAGGCTTTATGTTTTGATTTTAATATTCAAAATTTTATTTATTTTTTTATCGTCAAATTATATGCTGAATACAAATAATATTGTGTTTGCAACGATAGATAAGATAACAAAAATAGATTTAGCAATAACAATTCAGAAAACATGAATTTGTTTTTGTATAATTATCAATGATACGACACAACTTAATACTATACAGAATTTATAACTTATTCATTTGAAATTGTAATACCCATGTCATAATCACCAGTATCAAAGAAAATTAATACATCATCATTACGACAATAAAATGGTTTCATGACGAGTCAAATTGATGTAGATTAACCGTTCACTGGTATACCGATAATCTGGTTACCGTTACACCGGTAATGGTAAATTACCGTTTGTCCATTAAAGATTATATCCTGACATGTTTTTTGCACATCGTGCATTTTTATTATACTATATGTAGTGTTAATTTATAAAAGAAACATAAACAAAAAAGATAAAAGTGTATTTGGAATTATTTGACTTGATTATTGAATTAAATATACTCATTTATTTGATTTTAAATCCATGTAATAAAGCATATCAGATGAATATACATGTTTTAAATTAACTGGTAAAATTATCGTTACCGCTGATATATAAGAAATGTTACCGATAATTTACCGCTAAAAGTGGTAAATTTACACCGTACCGTTTTAACTGGTATACCGATTTCAATCAAAAACGATTACCGTTCAAACGGTAACGGTGTGATAATGGTAAATTTATATCTCGATAGCAGCCCTATATAAAACGCACAAAATTACATTTCGCAAGCACTATCCTAGTCCACGTCGCAAGTACTATCTTAGTCCACGTCAGCACAAAATCTGAAACGAGTGGTCGCCTCCCGCGCTCAAACCCAATCATCATTTATCCCTGGTCACTCACTCCCTTTTCAGCTCAAAATCCAATTCAATTTCGCTCCCTCTCTTTCTCCGCTGAAGATCAACCAGAACATCTCCACTATCAAAAAAGACTAGTAGTTGTTTGAATCCATGGCCGCAGCAGCAACCACCGCCGCTTGTTTTGTTGCTTCCATGAAACCTAATCGGAGTGTGGGCCCGCATTGTGTTGGTCTTCCTTCTCTTGCTTTCTCGCCTAGCGTTGCTTCTACCACGTCTTTGACGGCTGTTTCAAAATGTATGTCTCTTTGCATGAATCTTAGTTGTTTGACGAAATGTATGAACATATTTATCGATACTATTATAGGTGAGTCTGACTGTTAATTTGTACAACGAAAGCTTATAATTCATATTGGTGGTATTTGTTCTTTTTCCTATCAAGAAAAAGAACTACTTGTTCATTACTTGGCCTTCCTCATTTGTTAATAGTGATTACTATGTTTGACCATGTGGTGAATCAACGATATGCTCACTGTTATAAAGCGTTTTATCTGTGACCCATGTAATATCAAGATTTATATTCAGTAATTTCAGCAGCTAGAGATATCAGATGTAACATTTGTGCAATGGCATGAATGTGATGTCCCTCAATAACGCTAAGTCGTTAGATTGTGTTGTCTGTAGAAGTAGAGACGGTGGGACTATTCCCCTTGACATCAATTAGCCATCTTCAAAAGTAATAATATAATAAAAGATTAATCAATCCTCGGCATGCATTTACATTTTATTATCATTCTTCTTTTTCATTTTCTCTTGTAGGATCTGTAATTTTGTGTTGTCACCGTTGTGATTAATCCGGTTCAAGTCCACTCGAATCCGATATCTAAACCACAAAGCGCTAGCGGAAGACTAGATCGTTGTTAGACTTGCAAAAACAACCAAAGCAATAACTCTAGTCACCAAACCAATATCAACCAATCACGAACAATCCAAATCTCAATCACAAGTAAGAAACTAATGACAAAGTAGCAAAAATAAATCACACAAGGATTTATAGTGGTTCCACTAACATCTTGTTAGTGTACATCCACTTTGGAGAGAGTATTTTATTATCACGATAAACGGAATACAAGAAATTGATCCAATAATCACTATATTTCAATATAGAAAAGATTTGAGAAGAATAAAATTGAAGAATTGGAATTAGGTTATAAACCCTAATTCTCCCTTGAGAATAAACCCTTGATCCCAAATCCAGTCTTCAAGCTCTCAAAGCTCTCCTTAATTCACTTCAGAAAATAGCTTATACAGAGGTTAGCCAATTACCCAAATTGCCCCCGAATTAGTCACAAATCAGTTTGCTAATCTTCAGCTCGAAAATAGCCCAAAACCCCGCTCAGACGTCTGTCGAACCTCCTGACAGACGTTTGTCCTATTCCAGAGATTACTTGGGCAAAACCACTCAGCACAGACGTCTGCAAGGGAAGTGTCAGACGTCTGTCTGAGCTCTCGGGAAACCAATTCCCTGCAGTCAGACGTCTGACATCCCCTATGACAGACGTCTGTCGCTCCAGAGCACTGAAAACTGCACCTTCCTGCTCATATCTCCTCCATACGAGCTCCGATTTGCGAACAGTCACCTCCGACTCGAAGCTATCTTCGTCCTCTTCAATCCAACATATATAGTATCGCATATCACAACATTTTGAACTCCCTATATATCAAATATCCTATGACACCTTTTAAGTTAGATTAAGTTAGATCTTTGGAGGTTCTGTTAAATAAAAGCCCTTAGCATTATGATTCAACCAAATTTACTTACATATAAAAATTATTGTTTTCATTTAATTCATGTTTTCACTGCAAAAACAAATAGTAAGGATGGCGGTGTTGATGATTAGTTAGAGCAAACAAAAAAATAATGTCATAAATTAAATTATAAATGCAAATAACAGAAACGTAAATACATCAGATTTATACTAATCCAACTATTGCGACGTGATGTGCATCCAAATGGTGATTAGTCCTAAAGTAGAAGATACAAACAAAATCTCCATTTTCAGACTAGATACAACAATAAACCTTAATTAGGTATATTTATAATGCTATGATCCTATCTCTGTCTCTGGATCGAAAGCTTTGCAGAAATTTACAGTGAGAACTCCAACATATCCAAAAAGGATGGAAATGCCATTGGAATCTCGATATCACACAACTCTAGAATTTCAGTTTCAGTCAACTGGAAATGTCGATCGGCCGACTGTGAGGTCAGAACTCTTCTCAGGCTCAAAACTGCACTAAATTCAATCAAGTGGTTAGGTCAGCCAGTCGACTGAAAAGCATTACAGTTGACCGTTCGTTGCTACCAATTTCTAAGCTCGTGCTACAGGCCTCCAATGCTCTACCTCGCTTTTTTGTTTTCATCTCTATGCCACTCAACGTTCTCTGCTTTTCGAATTGATGTCGCCTTCTCCTATCTTGAAATATTGTATCACCAATTCTAACATGATAAACCTTCGCTTTTCAGCCTTCTTGTTTCAAAAATTTCTGAATTTTGCTGCATTAAAGATTGTAACTTAAAAAGAGGTATATTATTTGTAATATGATTGTTCAAAAATTACAACATATTATGCTGATATAATATATTCCTTGCTTTAGGTCGTAACATGAATAGAAATGTTTCTTTCAAGGCAACCGGAGAAGCACCAGCCGATGTGTCAGTTGAAACTCCTGAAATTGTGAAAACTATACAAGACGCGGTGTGATGTGATAACTGTTTCCACCATTTATTGTTTTCATTATAGCAATTTTTTAGCTTATGATCTTCTGTTAAATAGTGGGACAAGATTGATGATAAGTATGCAGTGGCGTCTCTTGCATTTGCGGGAGTGATTGCACTTTGGGGCTCAACTGGGTTGATATCGGTAAGAAAAACATTATTATTATTAAGATTATCATTATTTGGAAAACATAATATATTTGCGTTAGTTTTTCAAGTTCAAGATTCCATCATATCAATTCTGCTAGTATGTTGCAACTCTGAATATCTGCAGCCAATGTTTGATAGTCTATAATTTGTTCAGTGAATTTATAGTAAACAAACTCAGATTTTTTATCTATGCCATTCAAATATATTACTCTCGTGCAGGCAATTGATCGGCTTCCTTTGTTTCCTGGGATATTTGAACTCGTTGGGATTGGGTACACTGGAGTATGTCTTAAACATTATCTTGCTAATCTCCCCCCCCCCCCTCCCCGCCCCCCCGCGCTCTCTCTCTCTCTCTCTCTCTCTCTCTCTCTTCTCTTTTCATTTGTTTCTGCAAGCCTTTTTGTGTGATTTGATTGTTAGAGGCCACATCCTAATTTTACCTTTTTGTTTGACAGTGGTTTGGATATCGTAACCTGATCTTCAAGCCTGACAGGTATGGTTCAAATATACGATATTTCATGGTGTTGGACATCTATTTAGTTCTGAATTGTTTTTTTTTTCCTCGTCTCTCTTTTCTCTTTTCTGAATTGCAATATTCAACTGCATATAAATCATGTACATGAGAACTCTGAAGTTCCATCAAGCAAGCATAGCCTGTTCATGCTTATTCAGATTTCTGAGTCAAGCGAAAAGCAGGGCAGTTTACAATATTTCTGTATACTTAAACTAGTTTTCTAATCTGCTTCTTAGAACCGAAGTGAAAATATAAGGAAGAGCAATATGACTGCAAAATTTGTGCAGTTAACTTGATGCCTCTGTCTTAATTTCTATTTAAACCCCACTACAACAAAATTTGTGGGACTAGGGATTACAGCTAGGTATGATATTCATTTTTCTTCCATTTGAACAAGGTTTAGTTTAACTGATCACCAACACGCCTCCTTAAAAAAAGACAGGTCTGTCACAGACCGTCTGTGGCGTAAAACTTGATCTAAATGGTTTACATGTTTAAGAAGCCAGACTTGTATACCACATTTTTAAGGGGACTAAAAGGTTTCAAATTGAATTGCTGGTTTATTTATTTAGAAAAATATTCTTTTTACACTTAAAAAATATGGAGAGTTTGAAGACGAGGACAACATTAGAAGAAATGTTAGGTATGGCTAACATTAATAAGCTTGTTGATTTCGAATAAATACATTTTAAAAGCGATAGATATTGTTAACACAACATATAAAATTCATTATGTTACGATCAAGTGTTACGAAAACAAAATAGTGGTATATATTGTTAGCACAACATATAAAATTTATTATGTTACAATCAAGTGTTACGAAAAATATATTATATTCCCTATGGAAAATGATAAAATTATTATAATTTATCGCTTTTGTTTCTATTGATATTGTAGGATTGTTTTATCTTAAATGATATTGCATTACTTTGTTAAATGAGTTTATTTGCACTGACATTAGCACAAACACACCAGAAAAGTAAAGTAAATAATAAAAAATGAATAAATCAAATGAAAACAGAGAGAAACAGTTGCAGTCACACACTGATTTATAGTGATTGTTGGCTTACATCCACTTGAAGATTTTAAATGATTCTCTACTAGTTTGTGATTAAGCAGTTACAGATCGGTATGGATTCTCAGAGTACATAATATTGAGTAAGAATCGAATAGCAGCAAAATGATCCTTATAATGAAGTATGAACCATGTACTTATAGTTGAAAACGATCAAATATCTTGTTGGTATTTCTCCTGCAGACTTTTGCTGCGAAGGCCAAGTCCTTTAGAAAATTTTGGATCCATATCTCATAGGGTAGGAGATCGATACTGGTCCCTGTTGAGGGCGGATCAGTACCGATCCCTAACCATGCACGCAGGGACCTCAAGACTTTATTTGCTTTGCTTCGCCTTATTGTTTGCTTCATGTTGTTTTACGTTTTTTTGTCGAAGCTATCACACGTCAAGTATTTGGCGAGCGATGCGCTCAAGCGTAAAAAAAAAACAAAGCAGTTGGGTCGAAGTCGCGTCGCAAACGCAAGGAGACCCGAAACCTCTGTCAAGTGGCCTCTGTCGGGCCCAATGAACTCTTGGTCAAGCCGTCATCCGAGCCGAAGGCGAGCCGTCAAGCGGATCCGGGCACAGCGCCGGTGGGGGTCTGGGGTCCTATAGTCCCGGCGGCGATCGACCTAGCCGGTTAGGTCGAACCAGTGGGCACCGCCCGATTCATCCGATTTTCTCCATGCCGAAAGCTCAGATTCCTTCACTTCGGACCAGTAAAGCCGCGGATTCCTTTACTTCGCATTCAGGAATTTCGACTCTCTCGGCAATATGATCTCGACCTCATCCTCTATCAATTTCGCACCCCTAGGGGTTTGAAATTCGTACCCTCTGGTAGGGTCGAAATTTCGCACCCCTCCAAGGGGTCCAAAATTTCGTACCCCCTGGTGGGGTCGAAATTTCGCACCCCACCAGGGGGTTCGAAAGTTCGTACCCTCTGGTGGGGTCGAAATTTCGAACCCTTCCCCCCACCTCCGGAAGGGGTGTGAAATTTCGAACCCCGCATCAGAGGGTGCGAATTTTCTGTATGTGTCCTTGTTTTGGGTGCGAAAATTGTTCTTGTGGGCTCCGCTGCTCACCTACTCCTACCTAACCTTCCTACGATAAATACCCCAAGCCTTGACCTTCATTTGGAGCCTTCTCCTTTGGAATTTTTGGATCTTGAGAGCTCCAACCACTCATTAATGGCTTTCAACAGCTCCTCCATGGCCATTGGACATGACATGAATGGTTGAAAGGAGGTACATATATATTCCATAGCTTGTTGGACACTAGCAAGCATATATACTCCGTATCTAGACCTCTTGGACATTAAAGCTTGTTTTGTTCATAGTTGACCAAGTCAACTCATCTCAAGGAAGAGGAAGAAGGGTAATTAAAACATGACATGCATGTTTTCCCTCAACACTTGAACATTAGCAAGGGTTGTCATGCTACTTTTGAACTTCATGGACATGAACACTAAACTTGGATATTGTTGACCAAGTCAACGCTTCTCAACGAAGAAGAAGGGAAATTTGGTCAAAGCGTAGAAAAAACATATATTTTGTTATTCTATTGTAACACTTTGAATTTAGCTATTGTCCGAACTTGTACAACTTGTAATGATGAATGATGATTATAAAGTGGATGTAGGCGTTAGTGCTGAACCGCTATAAAAGCTGTGTCTCCCCACATTTATTTACTTTACTGCTTATTTGGATAATTGTTCATACATATACATTGAGTGTTGGCGTGCGACAATTTTGCTCGTCAACACCGGGCCAAAAGGCCGGATATGCCACTAAAGTACATTTTGTTTCGAACATGATGTAGTTAGAATCGAGACAAGTTAGGATCGTCGAAATGGATCCTATTTGGTGTCTCGAATGATCAATGTACTAGCATATAGTTGCTTTTACAAAGAGTTGTATCTCTTGCTGTTTATTGTGATCCTTTATCGACGTGTAAAACTGGGATGCATTCTCTTGGTAATTGTCTATGCTCAATTCCATTAAGCTAGTTGATTGAGCTAGTGGGCATCGGTTGTCTAAACTGGTTTCTTTCCTAAATGTTCCTAGGTAGGAATCCAATTCCTGTAAATTCAGAAAATCGAATGCTTAGCATGCGCACGCGCGCTCGTAGGATCTGGATCATACACATGCTTCTGTCATTTGCTCTCAAGCATGTTTATATGCCCGTAAGTCATTGCCAAGCTTTGTCAAATTGCAATCACAATTTTTTTTAAAATGTTAGGACGTTGTGACGACCCCAAACCCCTGTTTCCCGGTGGCAGCGGTAATCTTTGGAATATAACACATAAACAAATAACAACAGAACAGAAATAAATAAATACACCAGATAATGTACAATAGAATACACTAGATAAACATAATCGTCAGAGTTACATAGTACACAGGATCATACTTAGTACAAAATACAGTTCAGCTTTACATAAAATGTCTACAGCGGAATCAAAACATAATATGTACAACATGAGCTGAACAACATAAAAAGAAAGAAGTGATAGAATCCAGTTTCAGCTCCAGCTATCCAGAAAGAGTCTGCTAAAACCTGAATACAAGGCTGCTCGTGTAGAAATAGGGGCACCCAAGTTTGCAAGTGAAACAAACTACGAGTCAGTCATGAGACCGGTATGAGAAATCTACTTAACTTATTTTAATAATAAGGCCAATCATAGGACCACGCCGCTAACGCGGAACGGGTTTACTTCATTGGATTGCCAGTGCTTTAAAAACAAGTAAATCATTTAAACATCGCAATGCTTTTTACAAAAATGAAGTCATTATAAGACTCAGTTCCCATCACACAATGCAACGCAAACCGGAGGATAGAGTTTTAACTTATAATGACCAAAAGATGCTTGATACGAATAAAACAAAAACATTTGATATTATTACTAGTGTTTATATGTTTCAAAAACAATTTCAATCATAAATATCAATCATAGACATGGGTACCATATATCATGTCGCCATATATAGATATACAATCAAAACCGCACGATGTCGTATTTGGAAATTGGATTTCCGTCATGAACCAAGGCAAGGGATCGTCCTTACCGCTTCGAGACTGTCTAGCCCGAGCCTCAGGGTCAGAGCGCATTGACCCTTGGATCGTTAGGGACGGTCCACACGGAGTGGATTAAAATGCCTGAACATTGCGTTTCCCCGCCCTATGGGGCGTAAGCTGGTCATATACCGACTAAACCATCGGCCCTGGAGCGACCGATATAACCGAGGCGCCTCGCTATCCATCATCCACATAAGTAAAACCCCCGGGCGTGTAAAACCCAAAGCACCACTCCTAGCTAGAAAGAAACGCAGGTCCTCCCTGATGTCCTCTCCCGTTTCTGGCTCATATTGGGGTGTGAGGCTCGCGAATCAACGCTAAACACAAAGCTAGCTATTCAAAAGCCCTGCTTTGATCATCAACCACAAAGCCATGCTTTTCAACAAAAGTTTTGATCACAACATCTCTGTATGCCACGTTGTCAATCTACAACGTCAGACACACATCCATTTACAAGTCCGTTCTGGGTCTGAACGAAACCGGAGGCACCTTACTCCTCTTTCGTATGTCCAATACAGGAGAGAGACCCTCACACATCCGAACGATCAATAAGTACGTTCGAACGACCACCACTGTAACCCCTTCAGGGAAACTCCCGTCAAAGGCATCAGTGGTCATCCATTCGATGTGAAGATCTTCGGTCTTGCACCGTCTTCATATCTTCGACTTCTAACCGTCGCTCAATTATTTGAAATGAGAATTAACTCGGCCCTTTCAAATAATTCACGTATTTTTAGAATTTCAAATCAATTCATTTCAATGGTTAAATTATCTGACATCCATAATTCAGTTTATTAATGTAATTTTCACGTCAAACTCATTCAACCATCAAATATCCTATAAGCCGAGTAAATTCAGTTTATTTCCATTTCATGTCGTTTATAATATTTTATAACGATTTATCACTATTTTTATTTATTTAAATATAGTCGATTTATTCAAACGACGCTTCATTCCATAATGCGGCCGTGGCGCTGTTTTTCTCTAGATTTGATTTGCACATATCTGAAAAATCTAACCGTTGGATCTTTACAAATTTTATACCATTAGAAAGATCTTTTCAAAACGGACCCAACGATTCCAGTTTTGGGAAAATCCGACGGTCGGATCTTCCGGTATAATCGTTTAAAGTTACGATTTCAAAATACGAACTACAGCGTCGTTATTCAATTTATTTTAATTTTATATATATATATATATATATATATATATATATTTAATCCATTCTGGAGCTGTTTTCATTCAGATTTGAATTAAACATTCCAGATAATGCAACCGTTGGATCTTTGCAAAGTTGGTGTCGTTGGAAAGATATTTCCAAAGCGAACCCAACGGTTTCGGTTTCGGGAAAATCCGATGGCCGGATCTCCCGGTACAATCATTTGAAATCATGGTTTCAAAATACGAACTACAGTTTCGTTATTCGATTTATTTTAATTATATATATATATATATAATCCATTCTTCGATTTCAAAAACCATTTTAACTCATATAAGTGATAAAAATGATATTTTTATCCAACAGATATTTATTTCAACACATGACTATTTTTAACAATTCATATATATAGTAAAAATGTGATTTTTATTATCAAAACAATTTATTTCAAACACGATTATTTTATATACTTCATACTTACAATAAAAATGTTATTTTTATCGCTCAAACTATTTTATTTCATATTTTCTATAAAAATGTTATTTTTATCATTCAAACCATTTTCATTTCATACATTCGATAAAAAAGTTATTTTTATCGTTCAAACCATTTTATTTTAAAAATGGATATTTTCCAACACATGAATATATTTCAATACATGAATATAAATCAAACACAGGAATATTTCAGAAAATTTCGGCAGCATAACGGCATGGTAGTTAAAACCGGCACCATCCCTATCCCTAGTACGACTCCTCACTCTACCTTAAAGCCTCGCAGCTTTTGACAATGGGGATTTCAATAAGTAGTTCGTACACAGACGAATTTTCCCATATACTAGTCCTATTAGGATTTTAACCACAATCAATCATTTCAACCATTCTTATTTATCAACCAAATTTCACATCAACCAAATTCAAACAATCACAACCAATATATATCGTTCATGGTCTGTGGACGAGGGGAGTAGTATATATATATATACACCAATGTATTAAAAAACGCGCCTGAGGCGCGCCTTGAGGCGCGCCTCGAGGCGAGGCGCTGCCTGAAACGCCTTCAGGCGTGCTTCAGAAGGCGGTTTCCTCCTGAGGCTCACGCCTCAGTGGCTTGAGGCGTTGAAATCGCGAAAAACGCACGCCTCAGAGCCTCAACTATCTGAGGCGTGCGTATATATATTAAAAAAAAAAATTCAATTTGGAATCGATTTCGATTCCAAAACAGGAATCGATTTCGATTCCAAAACAGGAATCGATTTCGATTCCTGTAGAGGAATCGATTTCGATTCCTGTAGAGGAATCGAACTCGATTCCTCTACAGGAATCGAACTCGATTCCTCTACAGGAATCGAAATCGATTCCTGTTTTGGAATCGAAATCGATTCCTGGAATCGACGATGAAAGAGGTTTTTTTTTTTAATGTTCTGGCTTTTTTTTTTGTTGTCTTTCTTTCTTTTTTCAGCTTGTGCAGTGTTTTTTTTCTTCTGCTTTTTGCTTAGTACTTACGCTTAATGTTATTTCATATTAAAAATTAATGATATGTGTTGCGCTTTTTTTTTCCCCGAAAGGCTTACGCCTCAACGCGTCGAGGCTTACGCCTCGCCTCACGGACCCGAAAACGCCTCGCGTACGCCTTTTGCGTTTTAAAACATTGATATACACACACATATAGAAATATATTTCAATTTCATTTCAATTCCATTCAATGCATATATGATTTTTACAACGTATATATAACTTATACATCGTACATACAACTTATACAATGCTTATACATGAGGTGTACAACGCTTATATAACTCATACATCGACCGTATAATTTATACATCGTCATTCCATATCGTTTATAATTCAGAAATCTCACATTGGGTTCCACTCCTCCAAAAATTGTAGAAGGCTCAGAAAAATATTCAGTCTCTTCTAGAATGTAGAAGACGTCCACACGAGTCCACTGTCTCTTGTTTCACTGGATTTCGACAACATAGCAAAAGGATATGTTTTTTATTGTAAAATCATAAACCGTAGCGCTTTAAAGTGTTGTAATCACTTTAGAAAATAAACAGCCGTTACCTTTCTAATATGTTCAAAATTAAGTTTTAACTTTTCTCGAAATCCATGGGGCTTGAGGACGATCAGACTATACGACGTTGTAGAGCTTCAGATCAGCTTCCCGGCGAGGTGCACCACTCCTGACTCGACTGCGGATAGGAGCTCTGGCGGAGGTCAAAACGCGGCGACTTTGGAGCGTTGGATCTCGAGCTACACACGACGATGGAAGGCGCGGTTTAGATGAATGTGAAGCTCAGGAAAATCTCTTCAAAAACTTCTACTGTGGCACTGGATTTCATTGAGTGATTGGGGAGAAAAAGAGGAGAGAAGCAAAGAAAAGGGGCCGCCGTTTACTTACGGGTTTCGGAGAAGAACAGCGGGGAGAGAGAAAATGATTTGGCTCATTTTGATTGGCCCATGAAATTATATATATATTATTTTAAATCCGAAAATACCCCTTACCTCATACGAACTCCAATCTAAACCCAGCGACTGTCGTCCCTAGCTAAATACCCCCATTCCGAACACAATGAAATATGTTTCATAGGCCCATTCGACTGTTTCAGTCAGTTATTCTTCAGATTAAAATATAAAACATTCAATATTTGATTTGAACGTACATCTCAATTTGCCGGGGCCACATACTGATCCCAAAAATTCCAGAAAAATAAATCTAGCTATATTTTGACGATATGGTCCCAACAAAACTAGTTTCGTCGAATTTGGAGACCGTTTGAAAAATGGTCATTTTCTGGTCGATCCAAATTGACTGAAATCAACCAAACACATTTTCCTTTGTCATGCTCACATATTAGCTCCAAAAATATGGAATTTGAAACCTAGCAATAATTTGACATCTCGGATCCAACAAAAGTGGTTTCATCGAAAACGGAGGTCGTTTGCAAAATGGCTATTTTCACGGGCTATATTAACTCCATAGCGACCTTTCTGAAAATTCATTTGGCCATAACTTTTGATTTCCGCTATAAAATTTTGATTTTTCAGATTCGTTAGAAAGATATTCATAAACAGATTTAAATATTTTTTGTTTTACTAAAATCCGTTTTATTTTGCATCCTGTACAGTCAGTCAAAGTTCGAATTCAAAATTTCAAACTACCGCGCCATTTCAGGCCTTGTTTTATAATTAAAATAAATATATTTATTTTCCAACATCGATTCAAATAGACTTTTGGTCGTTATTATTTAAAATAATTTATTTTAAATATTCAAAATTCACTAAAATAGTCAAATTATTATTTTTTAAATTGGTTTTGATTTCCCAGGTTGTTACAGACTTGGTACTGATCCTTGAAAATTGGTACCGACCTTACACTTTGCTTGCGTGTCTGTTTTAGACCTAAGTACAATGGGTTATGTGAAGGTATACAACTCGTTTACTCATTCTTTTCACTTGCATTACGTTGCTTCCAATCCATAGATTTTCCTACTCCCATCGGACCTTAACTGGAGGTGTTCATGCACATAGGTAGATCCAGGACTAGAAAGGTGGAAATGGAGCGATTGTACACGATCTTAATGCTCATGTTGCTGGGCGTAGGCGTAGAATTCGGTGGATGACCACAGAAGACGACGTTGAACTTAATGTTCGAGAAGAGCACCCTAGTCCCGGATCAGTGTCGACCCAAGACTTAAGTGGTTATTAGAAAAAAAATGGTACTTTATTACGTGTGTGTGTGTCTCTCTCTCTCTGTATATATATATATACACACACACGCATACAAAGATTTTACATCCTAGTCGTACAATTTCAAAACAAATGATGCAGCACTCAACTTGGAAACCCACTCATACTTAAATAAACCATATAAATTAAAGATATAAAATCGTAAGACACTATTTGTCTAAAGACTAAATCTTGACTAATAGAAGACTAAAACTATAAAACCCAATAAATAGCAAATATAAATCTCACTTCCAACATGAAATTTGCACTAAATCCCGAAAGAAGCACCTTTACCATAAAATGACATAGACTCCAATTCAAGGTTTTAAATCTCGGATATCGGTCGCGTTTCATCTCGAGGATTTTATTGACTCGGTCTTGTATCGGAGGAGATCTCGGACGAGATGAGTCTAACTCGGGAGTTCGTCTCGGATTTTCATCTCGGGTCTGAAAGTTCATATCGGAACAATCTCGGGATACATGATATGTTAAAAATGATATTTTAACAAAATGATTTTTATGAATGCTATCAAAAACATAGTAACTTAAACATAAAATGCAAAATAACTTTATTATTCTTTATTTTGCGAAAGATCATTCATACTCTAAATCGTAATATGCTTAAAACATGAATATTGTTAGACATGAAACATTAAAAAGATCCAAAACATTAAAAAATTCAGCATAAATAGACCATAAAATACATAATTTCATAAGTAACATGTATGTAAAAAGACGAATATGAAAATCATAAGCATTGTAAAACATATACGAACATACAATATAGTCATTTAACATGCAAAATGTAAAATAACAAAAGATTGATATGGCTAGATTTGAGTTTTTTAATTACAGTTCTAGTTCAGACACAAATTTAAATTTTAACCAAAAAAACTAAGATCTCGGACGATATTCCAGTATTTCATCTCGTTCGATATTGCAATATCTCGGACGATATATTCGAAAGGAGATTTAGAGTGATATTTGTTGTTTCGTTTTGGAAGGAGCCCAAAATGAGATCTCGAAGGAGATCTCGGGCGATATTTGCGAGATTTGAAACAGTGCTCCAATTTCATTAACTTCTTCAACTTCTTCTTTTTCCTATGTTTTATTTGATTGACCATTGATTTTTATGCAGGATTTTCAATTACGCCATATGATGAACCGACTAAAACTGAAAAGGAGCATCATCAGTTCTAACCATATGCAATGCCTTAGGTCTAGAAATACGCTGATCATGACCATTATTATCCAAAATAGTACCATCTCACTTCCATATCATTCTCAATGGCTGTTGAATGCCGATCATCGAAAGCATGAGCATTCATAGGACATAGATATGAAGGGAAGGCTGATTCTGCGTCTCTAAATCATCATCATGATCTAAAAAAACAGTAGCAGTTTATTCCATATCCTAGTCACCAATTGTTGAAGGAGCCACATCTAATACCTTAGCCTTTTGATTATGAGTCAAACTATCAATAGAACAACTTTGGTCTTTGGAAAAAGGAATATCCGGAGGTTAACTTCCAGAGAGTTGCATACCAGGGTCAATTTCCATAGAATTTGAATGACAATTATCAGGAACCACCTTCTTCGGAACCCAAACTTTAGCAAATTGACACATATCTATCAAATGATCAAAACTTTGATAGTTCGAGCATTTAGGAGGAAACCACTCATATTCCACATTCTGCACAACCAAATGGTCATCTTCAGACATTATAGGAATGTGTCTAGGGTAGGAAGAGAACTAGAAACTTCAACAAGCACGCGAGCAAAGACAATCTTCCTAATTGCCTCTGTGAGCTTGTCCAACTTAAGAGGGACACCCAAAATAGATGCAATGCGATTTATTCCTTTCTCCGTTTAGTATTCTAACGGTAATCCCGATAATCGTATCCATACAGGTATAGTATGTAAAAAAATCCTTATTCAACTTCATACCCACTTCCCGCCCGCTCATCATCATTAATTTTCTATTGTAAAAGTAAGGCCTCCCTCCAAAATCCTATCACGATCTTCTTTCTTATCAAACTTTATTTTATAGAAACCATCTTCCTTAGAGTATATATTAAAATCTCCAATCGGCTTCCGGACTCTATGAATGTAAGCTTTGAAAAATGGACAGTGAGGCTTGGAGTCACCAACATAAATTACAACAACGTTGTCTCATTGTTTTTTGGCTGTAAGTACAATGACATTTTCACATAACTCATATTATTAAATTCTTTAGGATGATAATATTTAAGCAGAATGTAAACTGGAACTTGATTACCTGATATGACATCGTTCCAGACATGAGTAGCACCCATGGAAGTTTTATCTGCAGCAACATATGAGAAGTATTTGGGACAACTTCTATCATCGATGAAATCATAGAAACAAGGAATGTGGGACGTGGCCACGTTCCGTGAACCAGTTTGTTCGTCCCCGATCCCGAAACGAAGCGCGACCCTGAAACGTTAGCGGTCGCGAAAAGAAGATGATGACACACAGATTTTTGAAAAGAATAAACGACTCTTTGATTTGTGTTGTACAACTGTATATGGTTGTAATATATATTGGAAGGACAACTATATAATATATCAATTTGTATATAGATTGAAAGGGCAGTTGTAAATTTGCAAGATCTTCACAAAATTTGGTAATTAACATAAAAAATAAATAGATCAGTTTTTCTAAAGTAGAAGAAAAAACATGTTCCGTACCTTTGCGTTCCCTCGTACCCATGCGTTCCCTCGTACCGGAAACATTCAAGACAGCCTTCCACGTATCCGTTTTCGTACCGCGTTTCGTATCGAACCACGTCCTATGTAACCATGGATGAAATAGACGTTTATTCAGCGACACAGGCTGTGAATGATTGGCAGTAGAAGCTCTAAATTGATTCGGATTTCTATGGCTTGCACGTCTAATTTTGCTAGACACAACGGGCTGAAACCTTCAGCGTCCACATCGTTATTAGGCAGAGGCGGGTTGGAGACATTCGTGGTGCTAGAGGAGGAGCGTCAAAAGACAACATTTTTAGGGAAGAAAATTAGGCGATTGAGGGAGAGGAGGCGAGAGGAGGTTAGCAGCCATTAAACCCTAAAATTAATAAATTTTTGTAACATTACTAATCATTATGTCAATCAAATCAAAGCAGTCAAGACTTAGGCGTTTTACCAAAATGAACCATGCCCTTTTGTGCATTTGCTTGTGTACATGAGTGGATATGGATTCCACTCTCTTGTTTGCTGATTGTTGATCCTCGAGCTTTGACATACCTCTAATGCATAACCATTGACGTGAAAGTCGGTTGGGATGGTTAGCAAAGATTGTCTCTCCGGTCGAACTTCTGAATTCCATCGTGAACTGTCGTATGATCCAATTATGCATATATTCCTAAGAGGTCTGACGATGCTTATTCAGTTATATTTACGACGCTTACGAAATTCCAAAAAGAAGACATGCATGTTATGTTCCTTAATCCTTAGGACCTTATCATTAATAAGCACCTCTTGGCCTTTCACTTCTTGGTCGTAGTACTGACCAATATGGTGATGCTGATGAAGTTGTATGAGAAGATAGTCGGGAAGGAGGCAATGTTAGTTTTATTGTGCCCCTCCATCCCCAGGTTTGGAGTCGAGGAAGGTCAGGGTGATGCCGAGGAAGGTTAAACAGTAGGTGGCGATAACGAGGCTGGTCGTGATGATGTTGATTCAAACCACAAGCCTCTGATAATCAACCACTTGCTTGCAGACCAAGACTCCATGTAAAGCTTTGTAAAAAGCGGACTTTCAAGTAGCCCACATTAGCCACCATTAGAGAAGACTCCTTCCACAACTTTATGTAATATATTAAAGACCTTGGGCCAACCGCACTGGACAATGGATTTATGACAATAGCCTCATGAGCTTTGATGGCTAAGTATATAAAGAAGGAATCTCTTGAGGTTGTAGTCACTCCGTTCTCGGTCATGCCACTTGGTGTGCCAATCCCGAACGAGGCTTCTCTTACTCTTTTTGAGACTCATATCATTCCCACTTCTTCCCAACATGTTACTCCTACCAAGGGTTTCGAAAGTGGAGGGGAAAAGGAAAACATAAGAAGGTTGGAGGCTCAATTTGACGTTTCCAAAGAAATCAAGAAAAGACAAACCTCGTAAGTAGCCATAATGTCAGGCTTTATATTGCGTGTAGCGTATAGTTAGTTTTTGCTTTTTGTTGGCCAGCTCTATGCGGGTATGATCTCTGCTTTTGTTTTCCAGCTTCCTAGGTTTATATAATCTTTTACGTTTTCTTTTTATGTTTTAGATCATTTGTGAATGAAAGCTTTTGTTTTAGTTCAGGTCTGTTGGAAATAATCTTGGTTTTTAGTAAAGAATTAATTGTGTTGACAAATTAGTATTTGTATTAATGGAAGGATTAAATTAAGAATAAAGGAAAATCTAGAATTCATATATATATATATACACATACATATAGGAGGGTTCCGCTACACCTCTTATATTGCACGTGAACCTTCCCTCCGAATCTCAGCCACACATTCCTCCCATTCATTCTCTCTCTTCCCACTAACAAACAATATTCAAATAGAAAGAGAGAGAATGAGTGGGAGAATGTGCGGATGAGATTCAGGGAAGGGTTCATGTGCAATATAAGAGGTGTAGCGAAACCCTTCTCATATATACATATATATTTATATAATCTTTAGAGAATTCTAGATAATGTTTTGTCTAAAACATTCTAGAGAATGCGTTGCAATATAAAAGGATGTTATATCTCCCTCTATGTTAGCAAGCAATTGAGTTTGAAGAAAAATAATAAAACAAGTTTATTTCCTTCTCATACTATATTATCTCTCAAATTTCTTCTTCTAAAATTTCTAACGGTGGTATCAGAGTTAGGTTAGATAATCAAGGACGATGACAAATGGAATGTCATTTTTTCAAGTTCCCTCATTGAAGAAAGATAATTATGACGATTAGAGTATCTGCATAAAGGCGCTGCTTGAATCGCAAGGTTTGTGGGATATCGTAGAAAATTGGTATGAAGAACCTATCGATCTCACCACTTTATTCCAAATTTAAAAGGATAAATTAAGAAGTATGAAGAAGAAGGATTTACAAGCATTAGTTATCATTCATCAAGGTTTGGATGATGATATATTCGTAAAGATAATGGATGCATCTACAAGTAAGGAAACATGAAAGATCTTGGAGAATGCCTGCAATGGAATTAATAAAATGAAGAAAATTCGATTGCAAACTATACAATGTAAGTTTGAAGATTAACATATGAAATCATTAGAATCAGTTGATGAATATTTTTCTTGAGTTGTATCTATTGTATGGAGAAAAAAAAATCCTAGAGTTATTGAGAAAATTTTACAATCTTTAGATTTTAAATTTGAAAACATAGTTGTAGAAATTGAAAATTTTAAAAATGTAAAATCCATGAACATTGGTCAACTTTTGGAGATTCTTCAAGTCTTTGAAGAAAGATTAAATAGAAAAGTTGAAGAAGAGTCATTAAATCAAGCTCGTCAAATCAAACACATGGAGGATAGTGAAGTATAATATATTAAAGAGGACTTCTTAGATGGTCAGAAGGATGAGAAAGAAAAATAATGAGTTGAGAGATGATGCTATAGAGAAAGAGAAAGAAGAAATGAAAAAATATAACCGAGGAAAGTGCAAAAGAGCTCTTAGAGATTAAAGAAGAAATGGAAGAGAAAATTGAGAAAATAAAAGAAAAGGAGCTTTCATTATTCAATGAAGCAATTAAAGAGAGTGAAGAAGACGATAATAAAGAAGATAAAGTCAATGGAGATGATGCAAAAAATGAAAATTATGAAATCAATCAAGAAAAATATGAAGTAAGCATCAATCAAGGATGAGAAGTTCATGATATTGGAGGAGAGATGAAGTATGAACAAAATTTTGAAGAAATAATAAAAGAGACAAGTGATGTTTTCTACGACAATGAAAACAAAGTGGTAAGGAAAGGTTATATCCTTTCTATTTCAAATGATGCTATTTTTCCATCGATGTGTTTTGTAATCTCATGCGAAAATTAAATTTTGGAAACACGCAAAGAGATTGAATGGAAAGATATTATATATGATTCATACAAATTTTACGACGCTAGACCAAGATGAAAGCTGATGAGCATAATTTTTGGAGTATTCTATGACAATGAAGGAGGATGATATGAATGGATTGCAACAAAGATTCGAGAAACTACACCGAAGATCTTTGTGATGAAAAAGAAGAAAGCTTGGATGATTTCTATACCTTTATCAAGGCACATAAAATACAAAAAAAAAAAAAAATGAAAATTTTGGTTTGAGTTAAAAAAACCAAGTTTATGGCGGAAGTTGAAAATAATCTTGGTTTTTAGGAAAGAGTTAATATTGTTGATAAATTAGTATTTGTATTAATGGAATGATTAAATTAGGAATAAAGAAAAATCTAGAATTCCTATATATGTAATTTTTAGAGAATTCTAGATAACATTTTGCTTAGAACATTCTAGAGAATGCATTGCAATATAAAAAGATGTTGTATCTCCTCTATGTAAGCAACCAATTGAGTTTGAAGAAAAATAATAAAGTAAGTTTATTTCCTCTTCATACAATATTATCCCTCAAATTTCTTGTTCTTCTAAAACTTCTAACAAACTCTTCATGTGAATCGTATAAGCATTCGAGCAATGCACTTTCCATTTAGTATACATGTGATCTGTTCCTCGTGATGCTTGGTTTAAGTAATGGTCGGCTGTTCGTAATTTCGAGCATCGATCTGATAACTCCTTCTAAAGGCATCCTTTTTTGTCGCTTAAGGCACGTCGGACCTCGGAAAATCGGGGCTAACTGGTATTGGTCAAACCATATAGTCTTTGTTGCTTAATCCATTATAACATTGCCGAGGATATGCATCCTTCTTGAAGGATGGATTCTCGAATTTTTCCTTAATCCAAAAGCTTGTAGAAACACTATTTCATTGGTTCCACAAGATTGACTTCCCTCGCCTTTGACTTTCCAGGCAAAATGTCCTTGTACTGCCACACTCTGGGCATGAGTAGTAATGTCAAGTTGTCACATTCAACCCTTAATGAATTATATTTCTGCCTCTTGTCTCGAGTTGACGGACCTAATGAATGGATGATCGATTTTCATCCTCCCAGGTTATACTCCTCCCGATGAACAATCAAGGATTCAAGTCACATATATTCAAGGTTTATATTCCTCCCGGTGGATCGAAGGTAGGAATTGGGGAATGAACGGTCATGTCACAATGGCACATTCATCTTTGGTTTATACAACTATCCAAAATTTGAGGACTATGGTCGATCAACAGATGGTCAAGTCTCATTCATTTCAGCTTATACTCTGCCCGTCAGATATAAGGAAAGAGTTTACAGTGAGGTAGTCACATCACACCTATTTGTTATTATATTTTTCCTGTCATGTCAAAGGCAACAGTTAATGGGTTGACGGTTGTATCACGTTCGCATATGTTCATACCCTTCTCGTCAAAACAAAGAAAAAAAGTTGATGAATGGATGATTTAGTCATATCCATTTTGCAAATGCGGGAGTTAGTGAGTGGATGGTTAAGTCACATCCATTTTAAGTTCATACTCCTATCCAAACTTGGAGGACTGGAGCTGATCGATGAATTGTCGGATCATACCCTTGCCTTCATGTCAAGGACAAAAATTGGGGACTTGACAATCAAGTTACGTCCACTTTGGTTTTATACTCCTCCCATCCAATCATGGGATAGAGCTAGTAGATGAATGGTCAAGTCACATCCATTCTTGATTATTCTTTACCCGTCGGATGGAGGGCGTGGGTTGGCAAGTAGATGATCGAATCACATCCAATTTGGTTTATACTCTACTCGTCAGATCAAAGGTGGAAGCCGATGTTTGGACGGTTGGGCTGCGTTAATTTTTTGACCTATGCTCCTCTCGACATATCTAAGGAGAGTTAGCTGATGAATGCATGGTCGAAGCACATCTATTTTGGCTTGAACTCTGTCTACCATGTCAAATGCGAGATTTGGCTAATGAATAGTCGGGTCATGATCATCCCGGATAGTACTTCTACCTTTATGTTATGGACTGGGAATGACGTGCCGACGATTAGGTTGCGTTATGAGATTGTATTTCCACTGGTCTGATTAAAGGCGAGGGTTGATGAAGAACGGTTGAATCTTGTTCTTTTATGTTCTATACCCCTGTCAGATCAATAATTAAAGTAAGCTGATGGGTGGTCATATCACATTCATCCAGGATCATGCTTTGGTCCCTACGTCGAGAGGAAGAGCTAATGTGTAGGCGGTTGTGTCAGAACTATTCTGGATTGGATTCCAACCTTGTCCAGCCCCAGGTAAGATGTAAGTGTTCTGGCAAACTTCGGCACGAGCTAGAGAGTGGAATGTCAGTTTGCATTTATTTTGAGTCGTACCCTTGTCCTCGGGCACGCGTAAGGGTTGTTTGACGAGCCAATTAATCAGGCTCGTCTATGCTGTGTTCCACTGGTCCGAATATGGGTCATGGGAGTCTTGTTGGCACCGAACTCTGCGCATCTACACAACTGCGTTATTCATACATATTTTCACTTGAGTTGGTCATGTTCTCCCACTCCTTAAACAATCAAAAGCAAGGTTAAAGGGTGGAATAAAATTGTTAAAAATGAAAAAATAACAAAGTTTGTCTTATTAAATAGTTCTATACAAGTACTTCTTCCAGTTCATCATATAAGACGTTTTAGAAATTTACATGCGAATTAACGGAAAAAAATTAATTGACACTTTAGTTCATATTTAAATTAAGTAGGTCTCCCAACATAAGTTCTTTTTTCACATGCAACATAATTATCACTTCTATGTTCATGCATAAAAAATCAAAGCAACGAATAAGTACCGATCCCTGTAGCTGGCAGATTGATAGTGATTCCTAATCTTGCATGCAAGGACCTTGCGATTTTTCTTGCTTTGTTTCGCCTTTTTGTTAGCTTTGTGTTTCCAAGATTGTTACATGCTAGTTTTCCAAAACTGTTGCGTACTAGCATGTTTTTGAGCCTAAACTATGTATTTATGGATCATAGAGTTGCTAACTTTATTGCTCATGGAGATCAATAGAGAATTGCACTGGATCGACACTTGAAATAGGCTCTTCATCATCAGTCGTGAGTGAAAGGAGTGGATGCAAATTCGGATGAAGATTTGGAGATCATTGTCGATCGTTTAGGGTAGGGATCGGTAAGCAACTGGTATTAACTCCACACTTAGTGAGATTCAACACTTAAGTTGGTCTTGTCCTATATGTGGGTCGATGGTGATCCCTCATTTCACGATTTTCCAACTTCTGAATTTTCCTGAGATGGTTCACCTCCACTTATGGTCCAGAGTTTTGGATTTCGTAATCATGTCATATGGCTTTTGATCAGTAGAGGAGTATGTCCTTCGAGCCGCGCCACATTGCCACCTATCCCCTATGTAGGGATGTCACAATCCAGTGAGTTCCTAAATGCTACTGCCTCGAGCTTATTTAACTTCGTTTGGTGGTCTTGTCTGTACTTGCGTATTGTAAACTGGTCGACCATAAGTGTTGGTCGTCGTCCTGACATTGCTTTTAACACGAGAAACTTACTCCTATGCACCGTGATCTTTCTATCGGCTCAACGGATTCAAGTGCCCTATGGTATTCACTCTCTTCCTCTCTATCCATTATCAAAACCAAATAAGTTTCCAAAATACCTTTATGCAAGATGAGATTGCTAATTTGAGGTATGAAAGGTATTTTCTTGCCATTAAAATCAATTCTTGCCTAGTAGACCGTAATTTCTATTTTACAATAATATATATAAAATAACAAAAGTTCTTAGTATAAGATGCACAAGGAGGTTGTATGGCACCCCTCTTTTGTGACACATCTTTTGCATTATGGCTAATTCTATTTAAGCTTAGGAAATTGTCGAGTTAACCCAGAAAAATTGATGATCAAACCACCTTTGTTTTGCTATTTTTTTTTTGAAGGGTTCAACTAGGTTACGTAGGAAACCTCGTAGGGACTCTATGAGGTTACATATGAAACCTCGTAGGGTCTCTACTAAGGAGGGTAATATTGGGTTTTTCTAAATTTAATACGCGGGTGAACTCAGCAAAATATGGGGTTTTATCATTTTTTCAAAACTTCATGGGTTTACTCAGCAAATCATCGGGTTTAAATAGAATTAGCCTTGCATTATAGTAATGGCCACACATTTGTAATTAAATAAGTTAGTGCAAGGAAAGAGATTTAGTGGGAAAAGAGGGAAACGAGGATGTATGGTGGAAATCAAGAGGACCATAGAGATGTTGCACTATTTAAGGTGCTTTTGATCTTATCTCAATATGCAAATATTGATTATTCTAACACTAACTGGTTTAAGATGAACATATTAGGTTGTTAACGGGTACCTTCGGATACAGATAGTGTCATATCCGTATCCGCATCCGAAATTATTTTCGGATATCGGATATCAGACATCTGTATCCGTGGATACAGACGGATATCGGATAATTATCTTATCCGCTAGCGATCAATAAATTAAGAAACATAAATGAGAAAAATTAAGTTTAATATATATATTTTACCATTACATTGGTTATTAAATGTTAATTTTTAATAAGTATGAGGATAATAAATAATTTTGAGCAGTTAATATGTATTTTGCATATAAAACATGAACTTCACTTAATAAAACTATAATTTTATATCTTTCAACATACTAAATAGTATTGTTGATGCCACTCCAAAACGGATAAGGGGGGTCATATTTTATTTTTACTCCATTAAAAATTAAATTGTTAAGGGGGGTCAAACACAATGGAAAAAGAAATAAAAGAACCTGATTTTACCCTCTATTTAAATATACACCGTCTGTAAACATTGACAAGAACATATTGAAATTCAGTACAAAGTTTGGAAATAACACGCTGAAGATAGATGATCGAAAAATGGGCCTTCGGTTTTTCCAGTAAATTGTTACATTTTCTGTGATTTCTTCAACAAATTCGACATGTCTTTCGCTTTTTTGAGTAAAAATCATGTTGTTTTCTTTTTCAAAATTAGAAATTTCGTTAGAAATTGGTTCCTCCATTAAAAAAAAAGTGATTAATTGTTTACTCTGAGAACAAGAAGATGATTTGGGTTTAACAAACAGTAAAAGTAAAATGTTATTAGGGTAAAATAATGAAAGGACATTTTGGTCTATATTTTATAAATTGTCAAGGGGAGGCTATGTTAAATGATCCCTCTTAGTAAATTAAAAAAAAGACCCCCTTAACCGTTCTTGGAGTGGCATTAATAATACTCATGCTAAAATGCATATAATTTAAGCTATAATTTTGAAAAAGTCCAGATGGATAATTTCCGGATGCGGATGTTTTCATATCCGTATCCGTATCATTTTTTCGAATATCGGATATTTATCCCTTTTTGGGATACGGATGCGGACGGGTTTCAGATTTTTCAGGTATCCACTGACAGTTCCAGGAACATAAACATGAGTTTTTCGTGAAACTTGTTTTGATAGGTAGTTTAAGATGCGTACTTCAGTCGGAAACATTGATGAGGTTTTCGTAAAACTTGTTTGATGGGGAGTGGTATTAAATATTGGAACTTTTAAAATATGTTTAAAAGAACATCCCTACTACTGCGAAGCTTAGGTTGTGTTTGGTTTGACATTTTAAGTTTTGAGTTTTCGTCCATACAAAAATACGTACGATGTACATATATTGTTGAAAACGATCGATTTAGAAAACAAAGTTAATATATAAAATAGAAAACATTTTTTTCAGTTCCATGTTTTGAAAAATAAGATAAGCATAAGATATAATCCATTTTTACATTACTCATCCATCCCTTCCGTGGTCCCCTCCGTCTTTCTTTAATTTTCTTCGCCATTACTCCACTATTCTCATTTTTGGCATATTAATTGAAAACCGAAAACACATAACAATTTTTAAACCAAACACTACCTTAGTAAGTATGTAATATCAATACCTACTAATAGATAATAATATCAAGTTGTAAATGCTATATGTTGATTAGTGACGAATAGTTTTCAAATACTAATTAAAGGGAAAGACTATTTAGAAATAATTTGGTAACATAATCGTTGACACAATGAATTCTCATAATTGAATTGTCTTCTGAATTTCACATTCTCATATAAAGACAGAAGCATCCAATGGTGTAGATCTTTTATATCACCATATGCATTTTATTTTGTGTCCAAATAGCTTAGTTATACTTAATTTATAATTATATATTCCTTTTTTTGGACGTCAAACTTTGTTTTTAAACCGCAAGGAAGTACGCACTGAATCAAAGATACATATAATTATTAATTATTATGTTGTAACTTAATTTAATATTTAATTGTTAATAATATATATTCCAGTAACCAGGAAAGTTGAAAATACATGTATTCGAGTATGCTTTCAACTTCTAACTCTGTGGACCCTATGTATGTAGAAGTATTATGTAAAATAAATGGAGCTTGAATATATATTTTGTTTTCAAATTTGGTGGTCGTCCTCACATGGTGTCATGGTATGGTTATTCCAAATTTCCAACTATTTTATTTTATTTTATAAATAACATTTATCGATAATGTGTTTGAATATAAGCAAGCATCAAATATCGAAGTATGGGTGCTAGTGAATTTGTATGGATATATGATCACGTATCCATTGAGATTCAAGATAGCAGTGTATATAAAGGTTGTAATATGTTTATACGAACACAAGCGTAACTGTTGGGATAAGCTAGCGAAGACGTGCATGCTAGTTGCTAACTATTTTAAATAACTCTAATAGAATGATCTTAGATATAACATCCTTGTAGCTAATTATTACATTGGCAATTCTTTAGGTCGTTAACACAGTTTTTAATTGGTAAACCTATTGTAGAAACAGGATGTTTACAATCCTGTATATTTTCGCTGCAGGGAAGCTTTGATTGAAAAGGTGAAGGGCGCATATGTAGATATAACCGGGAGCAGCTAACCAAGAATGACTTGGATTAGGCTTTAGTCTCATACATTGCAATTGATAACCTTGTCTTTTTAAGGGTATGCTATTTCTAAGTTCCCTTTTCTTCTTTTTGAGTTAAATGATGTAATAATATATCTATATTATTCAAGTGCCTTTTCATTTCAAATTTTGTTATCTGAAACTGTCCTTTTTTAACTGTTGTTAATAAGCAGAAAATGATCATGAATACACAACGTCCTCAAGGTGTGTACTATCCACGCTAGGCTACACTGACCAAAAATAACACAAGACCGACACAATAGGTTAAGTACTACTTTCCAAAAAGTTTCAGTAAAGAAACCATGGAAAATAAGAAAGAAAATGAAAATGTTATGTATATACATGATATCTCCTTGATGGACTTATAACACACACACACACACAAATATATATATATATATATATATATATATATATATATATATATATATATATATATATATACACTTTTATAGTTTTTAAATGTGAACTAATGCCGAGATAGATGCATAAGATATTGTAAAAGGTAGCGTAAGAAGCAACTTTAAGTGGTGAAGAGGAATTGAGTGGAAACAGATGTGGTCAAAGTAGTAAACCCCAAGATATCCTTCCATGTACTGCACAGGCTAAAGTCCCTTTTTTACTACCGTACGTTGAACCCACGCGCCTAGTGATGCTCGTCTTCTTCACCATCCCCAATATCCTCTCAGCCTCCAATGCCTTACTTATATTTGCATGTTCTATATTTTATGTTTGGATATCCCCAAGCATAAGAAATGTTTGTATTGCAATTTGTATTTGCCCCCTAATAGATAATAAAAGTTGGATTTGATACTAGTTTTTTCTCTTTTCTTTTTGTACATGGAGTCTTGGACAGATATGAAAGAATCATCATGACCTATGAATTTGTTGTTCCTCCGTGAGTTCATAACTCACTTCTAAAAATAAATGAACAGGCAGATTTTGCCACTTTTTCCCAACATTTGCTTCACCTTGTTACAAGCAAAACTATTATGAATTGTTCAACTTTTACAATATTTACGTTGAAAGATGTCCGTTCATGATTGTTTACATTCATTTAGGAAAACAATTAAAACAATAGAATATGTATCGAATCATGTTTGCTTGACTTATGCAATGATCTTTTTATCATTCATTAATTTATTGACTCTTTGAAAAAGTGTTTGCATTAAACCTAATTTGATTTGTGTTCGTTCATGTTTCTCATAGGATAGAAATCTAATACACATTTGATCGATCTGATAGATTATATCCTTAAAATCATTTTTTTTTCTAAAAAAGAGAGTATACGCGTTTAGCTTTTTTACTTTCACAAAGAATACATCTGCAGGATTTAACATACATATTTTCATACAACTATTTAAAATTAAAAATAAATAAGTGGTGCAAATGATTCTAATTAGTTTTGAATTTAAAATTTATGATATGGCTAGAAGATAAACATATAAGTATTTGTGGAAATTTGATTGACATCCTTAAAATCAAATTTAATACACGAGAAACTCTTTTATCAATTTTTGTTGACCTATTGTATCTTGATGGTTCGGAAATATCAATTTTTGATTTACCTTTTTAAGTATACACACACATACACAAACACTTGATGCACATTTTGTCTCGTATGCAAGCTCAAGGTCTATTAAAGGAATTTGTTGATTTATTAAGATTTATTTTGACTTTTTCTTTCTAGTTTTTGTGTGCTTTCTACTCTGTAAGTATAAGCTTTGTTAAAAAATATACGTTGTTATTATTGAAAATAGTTTTATGCATGATTTTGCAATTTTATTGGAAAAATATGCATATTTTGCAATTGTTTCAATTATTATTTTTGTAACATTCAATTTTGCAAATGCTTGTAGAATTAGTTATGTATCCATTTTGCATATATCTACAAAGCTATGTATTCATTTTGCAGGCACTAACAAACATATTTGTCGCACAAAATTCTTTTTTTTTTTTTTTTTTTTTTTTTTTTTTTTTTTTTTTTTTTGAAGGAGAAGGTTACTTAATTAACAAGAAGCAAGTTACAAAGGAAGGAGAGTTGGCTATACAAAAACAACAAATACTATACAAACAATAATAGCCAACTCATCCTATTGGACACAAATTTCTCGTTCTTAGAATTCAAAGATCGATATAAAATCCCTTTGCAATTCTATTGTCAGGCATTCAAACCAAATAGTCTTCAAGTGAATTTGGACGTCAGGATAAAAACGAAATGGTTCAAAAAATCAGATGCGAGCTCAAGATAACCATGGAAGGGAAGTCCAAAAGTTTGTAGTCTTGGAGTGACAGAAGAAAGGAATCCAAACTAAGAGGTTGTGAAAACATACATTGCCAAGAGGTTGTGAAACTCACTCGATACCGAGAGTTTTATTAATATTATTTTGAGTAACTATGTTGTGGTCAAGTTACAGTACTATAAAGTGCTCATCCTAGGATCCATATCTAAAGGAGTATATGAACCACTTCAAAGCTATGCAAAAAATGACAGATCCTGGACAAAGCCAAAGCCTTTCGGTACCAAGAGATTCACACATTTCACAAAGTGCTCGAAGCTCGAAGATTTGAAGATGCAAGAAGAAGTAAAGGAAAAGATAAAGCACCCAAAAGTTGGATATAGAGCTCGTTATTGTTGATTTGGGTATTTAATTGCTAAACTAATAACCACTGAGAGATCCAATAATCTGGATCAGTAGTCGATGAAGATTATGAAGCTTTACACTGCAATGAGCAAACTAATCAACTAGATGCTTTGCCAAGAACATCGACCCCTGAAATATGATGGCAAGAGTTGAATTGAACGAAAGGATGATGGATAAGTGCTTTTTGACAAGATGGACGCAAGTATTGCCTTGTTAACTTAGGAATCTCAAAAGCCTAGGAAAAGCAAGAGAGAAGGGTCGACTTTTGGCTTCAAGAAGAAAAGTTCTTCTATAGCTGATTAGACCAAAAAGGACAAGAAACAAAAAATAAAGGAGCGGACTTATAAAGGCATCTATGAAAGCAATTGGAGGAAGTGGCTAATTTCTAGCTAGAATTGAACAACGCGGTATAGAGAGGAATCCATTCGTACTAAGAGGAATTTGCTTGACTGTAAGTCACTTTGATGTTATTAACTTGGAAGATAACAAGGATGATTTGCATAACATCAAAAAGGAAGTCATGCATATTACTAGAACACAAGATATTGTTGCTTAAACCACCCCATAGAGCCAGATAAGCATCATAGAAGAACCAAAGAAGTGACTCACTTAGATATAGGGGAACCTAGACATCATCAAGAGAATCAAGATCATTTGTAAGGTCAAACACTTAAGGTTACTTCTGAAGGTGATTTTTCATATCACTATGCAAGCGAGACATATCGCTGATTTGATAAAGCATTTGATGGAAGAAAACTGATGGAGGAAGAATATAGATTGGGGTTTTACATCTAGTAGAATTTCATTCACGTAGATTATTTTGTGGGAAGAATATCCTCGGGAGTTTACATTGCCCCCGATGTTGTCGTTCAGTTTTTTTCCTAGGCAATTTTTTTCCAAGTACGAATAACACATGGATAATGGTAAAGCAACAGACGTAGTTTGATAAAAGTGTTTTCCATCTTTGTAGATGAAATTGCATTGATGTGTTTCAGTTGGCTTCCACCGATGTCTATTTCAACTTTTAATGAATTAGCCAAGAAATTTTCAAAGCAGTTCATGCCATATGTTGCTCGATCGAAGGATGCAATATTCTTATCAAGCTTTTTGACCATGTTTAATACTTCGGTTATGGTGGTGAATAATCTAAAGGATTATTTTGTGTTGATGGCTTTAATCCTAGCGACATACCAATGTAAGAACTTTGATAAATGATTGAGGATGAAGCAGCGGACAATCATAGAGGAGTTCCACGAAAAGGCTAATTAGTTCTTACGCTTGGAAGAGGTTGACCTGGTTTGCAACAACCCAAATTTTTAACAAAACAATAACTAATTAATGGATTAACTAATTAAGGAATAAACTGATAAAATGAATATTAATCAGGAAAGTATCGAGAATTGGGTAAAATTGACTCTACTGTTGCGTTCATCTCGAAATTCTGATTCAGATAGACCCCTGGTTTGCGTAAATCGGATAACGTATGAATAAGTTATGGGCTTAAGAAGATTAAACAATACTTACAAATTCAAATGGATAATTACACGCAGAAACTAACGGTAAGTGGGAGACCCAACTCACACTTGGGTCAACACATGGGTTGACCCAGGTCTAAGGCAGGTCGACCCATGGGTCGACCCAAGGGGTAGGTGGAGTCGACCCACCTTAAGGAATTCAGTGATTATGGACCTGCTTTGAATCTGGACTATTTTTATGTATAAAATATATTTGCAGTCTTAGCATTGGGTGTACGGTTGGATGGGAAAACCTAAATCTAACGATAAAGGATTATCCTAGGTAATCTATATAAAGGCTAGCAACCTCATTGTTTTCTACACATAAATCTATTTTTCATTCTTCTTCCTTCAAACCTTTTCTAATTAAAATCATGAAGAAGCTGAGGTGCTGCCCAAACATAGATTAGAGAGGTCAATTCTTATTTTTCAACAACAAATCTAAAGTAGACCTTCTTCTACAACAACCATTTTAGAAGATTTTCTAGATCTACAACAACTACGGTAAGTGTTACTGTGATTATTCATATTTCTTCTAAGTTAAAGGTAAATAGATATAATAGTTGTTGTAGTAATCCAAATAAAAAGAACATTGGCAGCAAATATATTTTGGATCTGAAAAGTAACAATGTCTATAAGATTAGCCTTATATGTTATTTTAATTACTGTCAGTTACCTATTCGTTTCTAGTTATTATCTACTTGTATGTACATCTCTCATCCTTATCCTCTTTCTGTTGTTTGTATTATTTCCAGTATTAAAATGCCTTTTTGAATTGCGTAGAATTGGGAAAGTATGAAATAACATTAAAAAGGGAAAATTGGGTATACTAGAATTTGTACTGTAAATTGGGATTATTAAAAAGGAAGAATATGTAAACGTGAATAAGCTAGACTTAATTTTATATTAAGGAGAAATGTCATTTGTAAACATGTAATTAACATTAATATGGCATTAATTTGTAAATATATCAATAAGGTATTAATTTGAAAACATGTAATTAACATTAGTCTGTATATGTTAATTTGAGGAACATGTTGACATTAAAGAGAATATGTTAATTTGAGGAATATGGAAAATTGTCATTAAAGATGATAGGTTAATTTGAGGAATATGACAATTTGTCACCTATTGACATTAATTTGGGGAGAATAGGTTAACTGGGATAACATATCAATTTAACATTTATGAGCATTCATGTTACTTTGGGGAAAACATGTAATTAAATGTTTGTGTTCATTTCATGGTTAATTTTGGTAAAAACATGATATTATGTTAATTTGGACATTTGTGCTCATTTGATGTTTATGTTCATTTGTCTTCCTTGTCCTTATTCTACTGTTTAATTTATTTACACTCTTGTTTATATGCCTATTTTTATACAGTGGACTTGATTCTGTTCTTCTCCTTCTCTTTTCCCTTTTTATTTACGCTGAGTCTAGGCCACTGAGAGCCTAGGCCATTCTCGTTTAAGATTGCGTATAATTAAATATGAGATAACATGAAATGACAGTGAAAAAGGAGAATTTGGGGAATATTATAAATAGAAGACTTTGACTGTAATTCGGGAATATAATCAAAAGGAAGAATATGAAAATATGTATACATGTTAGATTAGACTTAATACAAAAATTAACTAAAGAACATGTTATGAAAATATAAGTACCAGATGTAAGATAAGTAAACTGAATTACTATAACAAATATGTACATCTGGGAAGATGCTTGTTTTGGGGAAAGAGGTTGTACACATAATAACATTTACAGAAAATTGTATATCACAACCATGCTTATTAATGAACTTAAACCTGCTAAGTTAAACCTGATAATTAATAAGCTAAGAGATCCCTCGTTCTGCTGTTGTATCGGGTTTTGGGGACTCTTAAATCCTAGTTATTTGGGGGCACAAGCTTAGGGGGTTTGACTTGTGTTAATCTTGCTGTGTGGAACTCATATCAGTCAGTATCCCTGTTGGTATCTTGTCGGGGGACTCGCACTAGGTAGGGGCCAGAGCATGCTTTACTGAATTGGATAGTAAGAGGTTCAGAAGAGGAAGGTGGGTACGGGCGCGTTTCGACGGAGTCATGAGCGTGCATGGGTCCGATTAAGGAAACTAAGCCGCTGTAACACCAGTAAATAGGTTTGTGTTCTATAATTTGCTAAGTTAGGGAGTGATACATCCTACTGCCGAGGCTGACACAGGGTATTTACATAGTAGGGAGCTGATTGCATGGATAGTAATTAGGGTAACACCTAATTCTGTTCATGTTATTTAATTAGGGTAACACTTAATCCTGTACCTTTTATGTAATTAGGGTAACGCCTAATCTTGTTCCTGTTATGTAATTAGGGTAACACCTAATCCTGATATGTAATTAGGGTGACATCTAATACTAGTATGTAATTAGGGTGACACCTAATCCTAGTATGTAATTAGGGTAACACATAATCCTGATATTCTAGTAGAAGTGCAAAACAGTCAATCTGCCTAATCTGATAATTATTATCGTTATCATCATTGTCTTTTTCTAATAATTAGGGCTGCATAAAGTATGGGTTGAGTCGGGTTAGACCAAATACTTCATCCGACCCACATATGTATGGGTTAGGTAGTTCAACCCGTATCCGACCCTATATGAGGTTGGATATGAGTTGGGTCGGGTTTAGTAGGGTTAGGTTGGGTTGCTTGAATTTATTAAAAAATGAGAATATAAGGGAATTTTTTTAAAAATAATATTAAAATATTTAGCATAATATATCAAATTTTAGCTAGCATAATGCACTTAAAATAACCGATTCATTGTAAGACATATTTTATTAAAATTTTATTGTAAAACACATCATAATGAATTAATTTACTACATAGTAGAACAAATGTTTCATTTTAATATATATTAAAATGCTCTCTAAAATATATTTGCCAAATTCTATCTAGTTTAGATTGACATGAGATATGTTTTTTTGTATATTTACTGTAGAGTATATAGACATCATTCTAGGATTATACTATTCTAATTTTAAATGGACTAATATTAAATTAGTTTTTTAATATAGGGTCGGCTTGGGTTAAAATAAGGTTGGATTGAACAAAATATCAAACCTGACCCGTATATAGTATGAGTTACAAATTGTAACTCATATCCGAACCTAACTAGGATAGGTTGGGTTGAGTCGGGTTGGTGGGTTGGGTCGAATTGGATATAGGTTGTGTGCAGCCTTGATAATAATTGCCAAGTCCTTATTACCAGTTCATATCAGTTGTTTTTCACCTTTAGACATGTATAAACATCTACCCTTTTATGTTGATAGAACCATTGTTTATCTGTTTTACTTAACTTAATAAGTCGGGCTGATAATCCTAGTAGCTCACTATGTTTTATGTCTGACCCGTTTCCTTTCTTCCTTTCTCTTTCTTTTTCCCAGGCTTATAGAGAAAAAAGTGTATAGTTCAGATTTCTTTGTTAGCCTTGTCCTGATGGATTTCTACAAGTTGGATTACTTCTTGTTCTCTCTCTCCATTATTAGGTTGTATCATTTGACTATATTTGGGGAATAATATTATTTTACTCTGATGTTGTTTTCAACTGAGGTTTTGAGACACGGAAATTTTGGTTAAATGAAACAAAGATGGTTTTTATTTTGTAAAATGGAAGTTTCTTCTTTCGGTGTAAATTTAATTTTTTATGTCTTGTGAAATCTTAGTCTCTATGATGTTTTATGTCTTTATACCTACAATGCTCCATACTTTCTTAATGAAATCCTCATATGGGTGACACTAAGGAATGTGGGGTGTTATATTTGGTATTAGAGCCCATGGTTACCAAGATCACTAAACTTTTGTTTTAAAAGAAAGAATTTTCAAAAGAAAATGCATTTGTCAGAAATTAAAAGTTACTTTTGAAAATAAAGTATCCCCTATAGTCAGTTACAACCTTCCTTCGACTCTTTCTAAATCTTTTTATTTGAGTTATAAGGCATTCTATCTAAGCTTTCCTTTATATGTTTAAAATTGGAATAATGGACAACCCGTTTAGCTCAGTATTTGGGAAGAGTCGATGTTGAAAAGGAACTTGTTGCTAGACAGATATTAAAAAGAGTTAATCATGGATGGAACTTGAAACGACCCAAACTCGCCCTTACGGGAAATCCCGGATTGAGTTGAGAACACGACAAATCATAACGAAAACGACAGACGACAGAACATTTCATTGTTATTACAACAATTTACATCAGAGTACAAGAATACAACAGAGTATGAATAATATACAGTAGAAAATATCAGAGATTTAAATTACATTTAAATACATAGCAGCGGAAAAATAATACATAACACAACTGAAAGAAATACACAGATACAAAGCTTTCCGAATATAGCTCCAGCTGTAAATCCAGGATCCTGGAAAAGAAATAATCTGCAAAACCAAAACTACAAGCTGCCCGTGTGGAAAATATGGGCACCCAGAGTTTAGGTTAAAACAATAAACTCCAAGTCAGTCATGTGACTGGTGTGAGAATTAAAACAGTTATTTAAAACTTTACTTTAGAAATAAAGTAAATCAAGAGACCACGCCGTATAACATGGAACGGGTTTTCTCCCAAAAATACCAGTGCATAAAACAAACAACGCAATGCTTTTTGGAAAAAAATGAAGCTATTATAAGACTCAGGTCCCATCACACAATGCAACGCAGGCTGAAGGATAGATTTTCCCTTATAATACCCAAACATGCTTAGTATGTTTAAAACAAATCATTTTGATATTACTATAAGTATATAGTGTCAAAATCACTTCAAATATAAATGTATCAATCATAGACGTCATAGTATCCCATGCTACTATGTCGCTATACTAGGATCTACAATCAAAACTGAAATGTCACGTATTGGAAATTGGATTCCATCTGTGAACCAAGGCAAGGGATCGTCCTTACCGAATTCGAGACACTCTAACCCGTGCCTCAGGACCTAGACTCAGCTGAGCCTTTGGAGCATCAAGGCCGGTCCACACTTACGTTAGTTGATTAGTAATTCCTGAACAATACGTTTTCCCGTCCTATGGGGCGTAAGTCTGGTCAGTATGTTGACCATATCCATCCATCGGCCCCGTAGTGACCGACATATCCAAGGCGCCTCGCTTTCCATCATCCACATAAGTAAAATGTCTGGGCTCCATACCATGACACCACTCCTAGCTCGAAAGAAACGCATGTTCTCCCTGAGGTCCTCTCTCGTTTCTGGTTCACACCGGGGTGTGAGGCTCGCGAATTAACGCTATACACAAAACTATGCTATTTAAAGTCGTGCTTTAATCATTAACCACAAGACTCTGCTTTTCAACATAAGCCTTGATCACTTGCATCTCAGCATGCCACACTGACAATTCACACCATGCAACTGATGTCTATCAATATATAACCTCTAAGCTCGTACGTCTCAGAAAATGGTGTTAAGCAAGAGAATAAATTCTCCATCACCAAACAGATATATATTTAATAGAGATCAATCAAAACAGAAAAAAAATCTAATGTCAAACACACATCCATTTACTAGTTCGTTCTGGGTCTGAACGAAACCGGAGACACCTTATTCCTCATCCCATATGTATAATACAGGAGAGAAGGCCTCGCATATCCGGTCAATCTCCAAGTACATCTGGATGATCACCACTTATTACCTTGTCTCGGGTGTACAGCCCAATCAAGACATCAGTAATCATCCAAATGATGTGAAGAACTCCGGTCTTTAACCACCGTCTTCATCGTTGACTTATCGTCGAATCAATTATCCAGAATGGGTATAAACCCGGCCTTTACGAGTAATTTGCGTATTTTATAAACAAGTGCTATAAAAACACAACATACGCCTCATTCCAATTCAGAATATTCTTTTATTCAAATATTCACATCATTAGGGAAAGGTTCCCATTAATTTTATCAAAGATAGATTCTTTAAATTTGTTCTTAAATCTTCCTTTGGATATCAATTCAAACCAAATTAAGGTTTATCCAAACTAGTCGGGATTGGCGCACCTTACCGAAGTAATCATTTGTTTTATTTCCCAATCCCAACCTATTCATCCCATGGAGAAAAACTGGTAATACTCCATATCTAACACCATGGTGTTATCGGTAAAATTAATTACCATTTCACGTTCAAATTTAATTAAAGATTTAACTATCGCCTGGAGCAAAACTGGTGATACTCCATATCTCGATCATTTCCCAAATTTGATAATCTAAATTATCATATTCACATTTCAATCTAATTAAAAATTCATTAAAACTCCACTTATTTTTAATCTTTCCAAAAACCATTATTAATGATTATTTAACTTTGGGAAATCAAACATGCCGCATCGACAATCTACACCGTACTATTGATTTCTGCCGATATATAAGCTCTAAGCTCGTACGTCTCAGAGAAGGGTGTTAAGCAAGAGAATAAATTCTCTGCCACCAAACAGGTATATATTTAACAGAGATCAACAATACAGTTCGAAATACGATGATAGACATGTAATCCTGTCTTTAACTGGGTTAAAGAACCAATGTCATTTAAAACACGGTTCACGATGAACCCAAAATCACATTCCATTAATTATGGAATCTTCATGGAAAACATATCAATATATAATCGATATCAATTTTCGTATCCGACTAATAATATAAATGGAATAACGATAAAGCCTTTTAAATTCCACATATATTAACAGTCTTCCTCCACAGAAGCTCACTTCGATTATTACCAAATCGAATTCCATTTAATTTAATTTACTATATTAAATTGGAAAACTTTACTTTGGAAAATTCCTATTAAATCTTAATAAAATGATTTCTAAATTCCAAATCACATTTCACTGTTAATCGGGATAAAGAACGAATGTCGTTAAAAACATGGTTCACAATAAACCCAATTCACATTCCATTTTATTCCAGTTACTTAATATAACTGGAAACTCTACTAATCTTAATTAAAAGATTTATTCTTTTCACACGGGGTTTAAGAACAGTGTTACTAAAGACATCATTCACGACAAACCCAAAATCCAATTCTTTTATTCATTAAATATTAATTAATTGGAAAACTTAACTAAATCTTAATTAAAAGATTTATTCTTTTCTTAGCTGGGTTTAAGAACAGTGTTATTAAGACACCGTTCACAACAAACCCAAAATCCAATTTAATATTAAATACAAGGCTCTGAATAGAAATTATATTGGCTTATATTCAATATCAAATTCTGAAACTAACGGACATCGTATTGGGAGTAACGATATCTGTATCTTCCAAATTCCCATAACAATATCCGTATAACCACGGAATCCAATATCGAAATATTCCGAAGATTATTTCCATTCCAATTTATTTCTTTGAAAATTTTGGTTATTTTTAAAACCATTTCAAATCCAATTTATTTCTTTAAAAATATTGGATTATTATTCTAGTTAAAAACTAGTTCATTTTTGATAAAAATATATTTTTATCTTTACAAATATGGAATTTTTCATCCCAACTTTTTCCAAATCATTTCTTATGATTTTATACAAATTACTAATAATTTTAATAATTTTATCAAGGCCCTTTCAGTCGATTTTCATAAACGGTCATCGAACTGCATTTACAGCAACCTTTTCCAAATTTGATTTGGACATAATTCCAAATCCAACCGTTAGATTTCAAATCTCTTATATTCGTTGGAAAGCTCTTTTCGATACGAATCCAGTGGTTCCGAGAATCTAACGGTCGGATCTCCCATAATTAGGGGTGAGCGTTTGGTTGGTTCGGTTTATCCGATGACCAAATTTGTCAAACCAAACTAAAACTAATAAAAATGAAAACCAAACCAACCAAATTAAGTTTGGTTGGTTCGGTTGGTTATCCGATTAAACCGAACTAAAAATGTTTTAAACTTTGTGTTTGGAATATTCACTATAATTTGAAATAAATTATAACTATTTGATTAGAGTATTATTATTTATGATTTTTATGCTTTGTAATATTAATTTTGACACATAGGTAATGATTAAAATTTACTTAAATAACCAAACTAACCTAAATATATTCATTATAATATCGATAATTTTAAAATATAGTAAAAGTTTGGTTAATTTGGTTAAACCAATAACCGAACTTTATAATTTTCCGGGCCGATTACAAACCGATTTAACTTCAAAACCGAACCAAACCGACCAAAATAGATTGGTTTGGTTGGTTTATTTGGTTTAACCGAATAATGCTCACCCCTACCCATAATATCAGTTCGAAGTCAATATTCGAAATTCGCGAACGGTCGCGACGCGGCGTGTTCTACTCAGGCCATTAAATATATATAATATTTATATTATATATTTCATCGATTTCTATTTAAAACGTATTTTATAAATCGTTTATAAATTCATTTTAAACTGATTTCTACTTCCATTTCAATTTTAAATCAAAATTGAATACTCCTTATCATTGTAATATTTAAATGATAATATTTTCAAAATATCTGATTTGGAAATCATTTACTTTTTGATATTCATTATAAAAATGAATTGAAATCGATATAAAAATCGTTCGCGTCAAAATGGCGCATAACTAATCAACAGGGCTTCATAGATTTCAATAATTTTCGTGTCCATCCCAAATCGGACATCAAAATCATATTTTAATCCTTTATTGAATATTATTTTAAAATATTCCTTATTTTAAAATATTCGTTCCTTTTGAATTGGAATCTGACCTAACCAATTACCATATAATTTATTTATCTGGATTTCATACAACACATGTACACAATAATCACGATATACAATCAACCATCATCCAGAGTGCATTACACAACCACATAAGCATTAGATATAAATAATTAACGCTTACGACAGTCTGTCAACCAATCAATTGACTTACAACTAAACAATTGGGATTAGTGTACGTCAAATATCATCCCAATACCCGTGTAGGGTTTCAACCAACAAATACTGAATATTATTTGTGCAGTTGGGCGATGTGTAAAATTATCGACCCAATCAATATCACAAAAATAGGCGAGCATAAACAAGTCGTCCGACTTGTAAATGGATGTGTAAACTTATTTTTAACTATCCAATAATTATTTTATTTATCGTAGTAATAAGATAAAAATAATATTTTCAACTAATTAATTTTTTCTAATACTTTTTAGAAAATTTCGACAGCATAAAAGCACGATACTAGAACCAGAATAAGGTCTAGGCTTATCCCTCGCCTAATACTGGTCGCGCCATACACAAACCAATTTCAATCCAATTCACATCCAAATAAAATCCAAACAAATAAATCAATCAATATCCAAATTTCCACAATACAATCCAAACAAACAACCATGGTTTGTACAATAAAATAGTGTCGGGGGCTTCTAAGCCCCGTCTGCATCCTAATATATATTTAACTGTAAAATAAATTGAGTGAGAAGGAGTTTTCACCTTTGGTTTCTACTCCGTCAGTCTTTAATTTAATGGTTTGGATTTGGATTTGTTCCAGTGCGTAGTGTTCTTCACCGTGATTCCAACGCAATCTGTTTCACGCGATTTATATTAAAAATCATATTTTTAACAATGCTATATATATTTTAAAATCACATTTTTATAATGCTACTATATATATAAAAAAAAATCTAATTCTTATAATGCTACTATATATATAAATCAAATTTTTATAATGCTACTATATATATGAAAATCAAAATTTTATAATGCTACTATATATATAAAAATCAGAATTTTATAACGATGTTTACATTATAAAAATCACATTTTTATCAATCTTTTTCCTATATAAAAATCATTTTTTTATATCAAAGTGGTTTATACAAAAACCATATTTCAAAACCAATGTTATATATATAAAAATTATATTTTTATACAAATGTTATATATATTTTAGAATCAATGCTATTGTATATTTAAAAACAATGATCTTTACATTTAAAATTAAACTAATTACAAAATAAATGAATAAAAATAAAAGCTCACTATTTTTGATCGGAGGAGGGGATGCTGGTGATGGCGCAGGGGTTCGACAGAGGCATGGACGTTAGTGGCTCGAGTGGCAGTTTTAGGATGTGGGACTTCGAGTTGAAAGGTGGAGGGAGGGCGCGACTAAAGTGGAGGAGCGGTTTGCGGTGGCCTGATTTGGGCGGAGGGCTGACAGTGGTGGGATTCGCGTTAGTGATGGCGTCGTTGGAACAGAGGATTAGGCTTAGGGAGGGACTACACGATTTAAAGAGGGGGGAGGGGGTCGAAGCTAATGGCGGTCGATGGAGGAAGATAAGGCGGAGCGGAGGGAGGGTGGCGATGGTCGTCGTCAGTTTTCTTTTCGATCGAGGAAATCAATTTGGGAGAAAAAGTGTGACGACCCCAAACCCCGTACTGACGATGGCAAGGGTGATCTTTGGAATATAACACATAAACAGATAACAGCAGAACAAAATTAAATAAATACACCAGATAATGAACAAATAGTACACTGGAAAAACGGAATCATCAGAGTTACACAGTATACAGGATCATACTTAGTGCAAATACAGTTCAGCTATACATAAATGTCTACAGCGGAAAACAAAACATAATGTACAATAGGAGCTGAACAGCATAAAAAGAGATAAATGATAGAATCCATCTTCAGCTCTAGCTATCCAGAAAAAGCCAGCTAAAACCTGAATACAAGGCTGCCCGTGTAGAAAAAGGGGCACCCGAGTTTGAAAGTGAAACAAACTACGAGTCAGTCATGGGACTGGTATGAGAAATCTACTCAACACATTTAAAATATGGCTAATCACAGGACCACGCCACTTTCGTGGAACGGGTTTACTCCATTGGATTGCCAGTGCTTTAAAACAAACTATTCTTTTAAACATCGCAATGCTTTTTATAAAAATGAAGCCATTATAAGACTCAGTTCCCATCACACAATGCAACGCAAACCGGAGGATAGAGTTTTTACCTTATAATGGCCAAAATATGTTTGATACGAATAAAACAAAAGCATTTGATATTATTACTAGTGTTTATATGTTTCAAAAGCAATTTCTAATCATAAGTATCAATCATAGACGTCATTAATGCCCCATACCACTATGTCGCCATATATAGGTATACAATCAAAACCGCACAGTCACGTATTTGGAAATTGGATTTCCGTCATGAACTGAGGCAAGGGATCGTCCTCACCGAATTCGAGACGCTCTAGCCCGCCCCTCAGGCAAGCGCGTAGGCAAGCCTTGGATCGTCAGGGCCGGTCCACCGATGTGGATTATTATGCCTGAACACTGCGTTTCCCCACCCTATGGGGCGTAAATGAGCCAACGAATGGCTCCTTCGGCTTCACATAGTCACCGGTATATCCGAGGCACCTCGCAACAGCAACAACCACATAAGTGAAAATAATATAAATGTCGGCCAGTTTAAGTACCGACACCACCTCTAGCTAGAAAGAAACGCAGGCCCTCCCTGATGTCCTCTCCCATTTCTGGTTCATACCGAGGTGTGAGGCTCGCGAATTCACGTTATACACAAAGCTACGCCACACAGGCGGTTCTTTGATCATCAATCACAAGACTTTGCTTTTCAACAGAAGCCCTGATAACTGCATCTTAGCATGCCACACAGGCAATTCACACCGTGTAACTGATGGCTATCAATCACACAAAATAAATTCTAATGTCAGACACACAATCCATTTACAAGTCCGTTCTGGGTCTGAACGAAACCAAAGGCACTATATACCTCGCAAACCCATCGATCTCCACGTACGTCTGGACGATCACCACTCATTATCCATATTTCGGGATGCCTCCCAATCAGGACATCAGTTACCATCCAAACGAGGTGAAGATTTCCGGTCTTCAACCACCGTCTTCATCTTCGATTTCTTATCGTCGATTCAGTTATTCAGAATGGGATAAACCCGGTCTTTCTGAGCAACTCGCGTTTATAATAAACAAGTGCTATACAAACACTATATAAGCATCATTTCAATTCATTAGTCACTAACCGTCAATCAGTAAGAGAACGATTTCCCAAATATTAACCCCGAAGGCCGAAACCAACATCAGATCAAAATCCAGGAAACCATTCGACTTAGCTAACCTTCAGTTAATTTCTAAATTTCACATCCATATCATTTATAATATTTTATAACGATTTATCGCTATTTTTATTTATTTTTAAAATAGGCAATTTATTCAAACGACGCTTCGGGCCATAACGCGGCCATGGCGCTGTTTTTCTTCAGATTTGATTTACACATATCTGAAAATCTAACCGTTGGATCATCACAAAATTTATATCATTAGAGAGATCTTTTCAAAACGAATCCAACGGTTCCAGTTTTGGGAAAATCCGACAGTCAGATCTTCCGGTACAATCGTTTGAAGTTTCGATTTCAAAATACGAACTGCAGCATCGTTATTCAATTGAATTTAATTATATTTATATATATATATATATAAATATAATCGATTCTAGCGTTGTTTTTCTTCAGATTTGAATTAAACATTCCAGACAATCCAACCGTTGGATCTTTACAAAGTTGGCGTCGTTGGAAAGATATTTCCAAAGCGAACCCAACGGTTTTGGTTTTGGGAAATTCCGATGGTCGGATCTCCCACACTAATCGTTTGAAATCACGGTTTCAAAACACGAACTGCAGCTTCGCTATTCGATATATTTCAATTATATTTATATATATATATATCGATTCTTCGATTTCAAAACTATATTATTTTCATACATTTGATAAAAATGATATTTTTATCCAACCGACAATTATTTCAACACTTCGCTATTTTCAACTATTCGTGTATATAGTAAAAATGTGATTTTTATTGTAAAACAATTCATTTCAAAACACGATTATTTTATATAGTTCATATAGATGTTAAAAATATGATTTTTATTATAAAACAATTTATTTCAAAACACGAATACCATTCAACACATGAATTTCTATTCAACGAATGAATTTCTATTCAACACATGAAGGTTTTCTATAGTTTGTATATATATAGTAAAAATGTGATTTTTATTGTTAAAACAATTTATTTAAAATACGAATACCATTCAACACAAGAATATGATTCAACGAATGAATTTCTATTCAACACATGAACGGTTTCTATAGTTTGTATATATATAGTAAAAATGTGATTTTTATTGTTAAAACAATTTATTTAAAACACGAATACCATTCAACACATGAATATGATTCAACGAATGAATTTCTATTCAACACATGAACGGTTTTCTATTCAACACACGAATATAGTTTCAACACAGGAAAATAATTCTAACACATGAATATTATTCAAAATTTCGGCAGCATAACGGCAGGGTAGTTAAAACCGGGGTCGTCCCTAGTACGGCTCCTCGCTCTACCTTAAAGCCTCGCAGCTTTTGACAATGGGGAATCATGCATCTAGTTCGCACGCAGGCGGCATGTATATTTTTTTCATTTCCACAAACTAATCCTATGTGGTTTCAACCAAATAATTCTCAACCACAAACGGGTATCTTTCAACCACAATCAATCAATTCAACCACAAACAATTCTAATCAACCATTCGTAATCAACCAATTTTCACACCAATCACAGCCAATAAATATCGTCCATGGTTTGTGGACGAGGGGCGTATATATATATATATATATATATATATATATATATATTTATATAAGCATTTCACTTCTATTTCAACACATATATAATTTTTACAACGCATATATAACTTATGCATCGAACGTACAACTTATACAACGCTTATACAAGAGGTGTACAACGCTTATATAACTCATACATCGACTATATAATTTATACATCGTCGTTTTCCATATCGTTTATAATTTAGAAATCTCACATTCCGTTCCACTCCACCAAAAATAGCAGAAGGCTCAGAAAAATATGCGGTCTCTCCTAAAATGTAGAAGACGTCCTCACGGTCACGATGTTTCCTGTTTCATCGAATTTCGTCATTAACCGTAACAGATATGGTTTTTCAAAGTTTGCAACACTTAAAAGTGTTTAAAGCAGTTTAATAATACACAGCCGTTACCTCACTAGTTTGTTCAAAACTAGGTTTCAGATTTGCGGCAAATCCGAGCAACGATGTGAGGATCGGGCGGTGCAGCGTCAAAGGGGGAGGAGAGAGCTTCGCGCACGTGGTGGTGGGTTCAGGCGCGGTGCACCCTAGTGGCGGCGGCGGAGCTTGAAACACGGCGACTTTGAGGGCGCGGTTCTCGATGTAGGCGACGCGAGGGTGGTCGAGGCTCACATGGATTTGTAGATCTCGGGGCGTGCTACAAAAACTACCAAAGAGGCGCCCGATTTTATTGAGAGGCGTGCGAGAAAAAGAGGAGAGAAGGGGAGTGCTTTTTCCGCCGTTCACTGTTGAAGGATCGGGGAAGAAGGCGCGTGGAGAGAGAATGAATTATGATTGGCCCTTTTTTTATTTATATTTTTATAAAATCCGAAAATACCCCCTTTCACACACGAACCCCAATCCAAACCCAACGACTGTTGTCCCTAGCGTTTTACCCCCATTCCGAACACAATGGGATATGTTTCGTAGGCCCATTCGACTGTTTCAGTCAGTTTTCCTTCAATTTAAAATATATAACATTCAATATTCGATTTGAACGTACATTTCAATTTGCCAGGGCCACAAACTGATTCGAAAAATTCCAGAAAAATAAATCTGGCTATGTTTTGACGATACGGTTCCAACAAAACTAGTTTCGTCGAATTCTGAGACCGTTTGTAAAATGGCCCATTTCTGGTCGATCCAATTTAACTGTAATTGACCAAAACACATTTTCCTTTGCCACGCTCACATACTAGCTTCAAAAATTATGAAATTTGAAACCTATCAATAATTTAACATCCCGGATCCAACAAAAGTGGTTTCGTCGAATTCCGAGGTCATTTGCAAAATGGACACTTTCACGGGCTATATATATTCTATAGCGACCTTTCTGAAAATTCATTTGGCCATAACTTTTGCTTCCCGCTACGAAACTTCGATTTTTCAGATTCGTTAGAAAGGTATTCACTAACAGATTTAAATATTTTTGGTTTCACTCAAATCCGTTTTGTTTTGCACCCGGTACAGTCAGTCAAAGTTTGAAATGAAAATTTGAAACTGCCGCGCCATTTCAAGCCTTGTTTATAATTCAAAGTGATTATATTTATTTTCAATGTCGATTCAAACTCACTTCTCATCGATATTATTTAAAATATTTATTTTAAATATTTAAAATCCACTAAAATAGCCAATTTAAAAAAATTTAATTGGTTCATATTTTCTAGGCCGTTACAATCTCCCCCACTTAAAACTTTTCGTCCCCGAAAAGGAACAAAGCCGAAAGTGGTTTGATTAATCAACTCTTTCGTTCAATCTGGCTTCCATTCTCCAACTTTTCAGTTTCTGAGAATTTTCAAATTCTTCAAAAATTTGGCTAACACCCGGAATTTTTGAAAAATTTCGCCATAACCTCCTTTTTACGGGGAGGGGTTTGGAAATTTATTGGGCCATATTAGGTACCCAATAAATCCTATAAAGCATACACATATTTATAGTGATATATTCTGGTGTTTTCAGGGGAGCGTGTATAGATAATAACTCCAGAGAATAAATTCTCGTCACCCTGTCAAAGCCTGAGGGAGTGTGTATTTTTAATTGCTTCAGAGGATAAATCCTCGTCACCTCGTCCCGTGTGGGAAATAAATAATCCATGTGCCGTATCTAATGACTAGAGAGACGTGATCATTGTCAACTCCAGACCCGTGTGGGGTTTTTATTAATCTGGCAATTTATCGTTACAATTTTATATGGTCATATCATTCATCAGTTCAACCTGTAAAATATAGTCATCGCCATACAAGCCTCTCGCTCGTATGGTAAATCCTCCACCTCGTCACACAAGCTCCAAATGCTTATGTGGTATATGATGAAGTATGCTTATCTTTAAGAAGTATGCCATGTAGTGTAGTTCAAAATTAATTGTTACTATCCTATGGCGACATTTATTTTTACACACAGAACAACCAGCACTCCGCATCCAATGGCATTCACAGGAGTTGTTATAATAATATTTCGCATCCAACTCATTAAGGTTTACCTATTTGTCGGGCACACAAATAATTTCTTTACTCAACAGCTATCCATTTACCTGTTCAAACATATATAATGCACATGTATATATTTCTATCTATTTTTAAATCAGTTCAATGTGTGAGTTAGTCGAATAAATTCTACCATTCATTCTATTATTGATTAAATTAACTTTCGTTTTAATAATTTAATTAATCAAATCTACTATCACACAACATAAAAAACAATCAAATTGTTTTTAACTTTTCAAAAATATACTAACCAATTTCTATACTCTTTTAAAATCATTCAGACTATAGAATTAAAAGTGCACATCCATGGAAAGAAAATAACAACAGAGTAGAGAACTAATTGGTAATGCAAAGTATGGTAAATGTACCTTGCACCGGAGTCAATCAGAGATATCTACTCGACACTTAGGATAGGCTTTCTGAATGCTCTCCTCAGTTTCCCAAGTACAATCTTGCGGATCCCCACTCCATTGCACTTTGACTAAGTGAACCTTCTTGTTCCTCAGCTCTTTGGTTTCTTTGCCGATGATCTTTAGCGGCTCTCTTCTCACAGCCAATTCTGGGGTAATTTCAATATCCTGTTGCGCTGCTTCTTCCACGATCAAGTCTGGATCATGAACGTGCTTTCGAAGTTGAGATATGTGAATTACATCATGTACTCCAGGCAACCAATCAGGAAATTGAATTCTATAGGCGAGGGTTCCAATCCGTTCAAGAATAGGGAATGGACCAATAAATTTGGGCGCTAATTTCCCAGTTTTGCCAAAGCGAATCACTCCCCTCATCGGAGAAACCTTTATATACACATAATCACCAACAGAAAAAGCCAAATCCCTTCTTCTCGAATCAGCATAGCTCTTCTGTCGGCTTTGAGCGGCGAGTAATCGTTTCTTAACGAAATCAACTTTGTCGGCAGCTTCACAGATCATATCAGGTCCCAATACAAGTCTATTACCGGGTTCGACCCAACAAGCAGGAGATCGGCACGGTCTACCGTACAATGCTTCGAATGGTGACATTGTCAGGCTCGCCTGGTAGCTGTTGTTATATGAGAATTCAGCCAAATGTAAATGGTCTTCCCATGATCCACCGAAATCTAGAACACAAGCTCGCAATAGATCTTCTAGTATACGATTCACCCTCTCAGTCTGACCATCTGTCTGAGGATGATAAGCGGTGCTCAAGTTCAGCTTCGTTCCCAGTTCTACTTGAAATGCCTCCCAGAATTTGCTAGTAAATATTGGATCTCTATCACTGACTATACTGAGCGGCACTCCATGTAGCCTTACAATTTCCTTAAAGTATATCTGCGCCAGACTCTGAGAAGTTCTGTTTGATCTGATAGGTATGAAATGGGCGGTCTTCGTGAAGCGATCTACGATCACCCAAATGCTGTCATTTCCTTTTCTGGTTCTGGGCAAACCATCTATGAAGTCCATGGAATTCCAACCTGGAACATCTAGCGGTTGTAACAATCCAGCCATTTTCTGTTGGTCGCTTTTGACTAGTTGGCAAGTAGGGCATCGGCTAACATATATTGAAACGTATCTTTTCATAGCCTTCCACCAGAATGTTCGCTTGAGATCGTTATACATTTTGGCCACACCGGGATGGATACTCAGCTTGGATTTGTGACACTCGTCTAACACTTCCCTTTTTAACTCGGGGATGTCTGGAACACAAATCCTTCCTTTCAATCTCAGGGTCCCATCGTTATCTACTTGAAAACACGAGGGTTCGCCTTTTTGAATCCTTTTGATCATATCCTTAATAAAATTATCATCCTTCTGAAGAATAGATATTTTGTCAATCAAGGAAGTCGTAATAATAAAACTGGCGATCATCACATTCTTTCGGCTTAACGCATCAGCCACGACATTGGCTTTCCCTGGAGTGTATAGAATCTCAAAATCGTATGCTGCAAGGAACTCTAGCCAACGTTGCTGCCTCAGATTCAAATCCTTCTGGGTGAACAGATACTTTAACGACTGGTGATCTGTAAACAGTTCGAATTTCTCACCCAGGAGATAGTGTCTTCAAATTTTCAAGGAGAATACGATAGCCAACAACTCAAGAGCATGAGTGACATAGTTCTTTTCATGTGGCTTCAGCTGACGGCTAGCATAAGCAATAACCTGACCTCTTTGCATTAGTACTGCACCAAGGCCCTCTCTAGAGGCATCTGTCCAGAATTTTAAATCATGATTGCCGTCGATGATGGTTAACACTGGAGCCGTTGTTAATCTTAACTTTAGCTCTTCAAAAGCCTCCTCACATTCCGGAGTCCACTTGAATTTTGAGTGCTTCTTTGTAAGCTTCGTTAAGTGACTAGATATCTTCGAAAAATCTTTAACGAACTTCCGGTAATAACTAGCCAATCCAAGAAAATTGCGGACTTCAGTAGGAGTACTAGGCTGTTTCCAATTTTGAATAGCTGTGATTTTACTTGGATCTACAGCAATTCCTTCTTTCGATATGACATGGCCTAGAAATTTCACTTCATCTTGCCAGAATATACATTTGGACAGTTTGGCTTTCAATACATTCCTTCTCAGAATTTCTAGAACCTGTTCCAAATGCTTTTTATGTTCGTCTTTTGATTTAGAGAAGATTAGAATATCGTCAATAAAAACCAAAACAAACTTATTCAGGACTCCTCTGAACACTCTATTCATCAAATCGACGAAGTATGCTGGAGTGTTACATAAGCCGAACGACATTACTAACCACTCATAGAATAAGTCGGGACCTCTGATTGCTGTCATAGGAACACACTCTTCGGCAATTCGAAGTTGATGGAAGCCTGTAGCTAGGTCCATCCTTCAAAATACTTGTGCTCCATTCAGACGATCCAATAAATCATCGATTTGCGGCAATGGATATTTATTATTTATTGTCTGCTTGTTCAAATCACGATAATCCACACATAGCCGTAGAGTACCGTCAGATTTTGGGACAAACACCATTGATGCACCCCAATCAGAGAAACTAGGCCTGATCAGACCCTTCCATACTAGCTGTCGAGTTTGATTGTCTAATTCTTCTTTCTCTTTTAAGGACATTCTTCAAATAGCGTGAACTACCGGCCTTGCATTCGGAATCAAAGCGATCTTGAAATCAATTTCCCTCTGTGGAGGTAAGCGAACAACTTCTTCGAACACATCCACATAATTCTTTACGACTGGAATATTTTTGATGAGGTCGGGAATATTCTCTGTGACTACAGGTATATCTTCTATTTGAGTAGGAGAAACATCCAAAGCTGCCCAGAAGTCTTTTCTATTAGAATTCTGGCCTTCACATGGTATGGTTATATAATTCCCGGATTTTATCTTTGCCCTAACAACTCTCTTGGCGCATCTAACCTCCGCCCTCATATTTGGTTAGCCAATCCAATCCCAAAATAAGATCGAATTCAGTAAAATTCATGACGATATAGATGGTAGGGAACTTATAACAGGAAAAAGAGACAGGTACCGCACAAATCCAGCTAAGATCGAGAGAACCCCCAACCAGATTTTGGACAGTGATGGGTTCTCTGAGCTTCCTTAATTTCAAGTCCAACTTCTTGACCGCATTTTTGGCAATAAAGCTTCTTGACGCGCCTGTGTCAAACAGTACTTTGACTGGAATGTTTTTGACAGTAAGCATGCCTTCTAAAACATCAGATCTTCCCTGACTAGCTGAGGGTGCTGAAGTTTCTGCCACTTCATTTACTTGAACCACATTGGTCTTTTTCAAAAGCCAGCAGTCTCTCTTTATATGACCAGCCTGATGACATAGATTGCACTATCGATTCACTTGAAACTTGCTCTTGGATTTAGATTCATCCTTCCTTCGTTTGTTCGAAGCTTTACAACTTATCACCAAATGCCCTTGCCTATTGCAGCTTGAGCATGTGGCAGTTATTACTGGTTCTTTCTCAGATCTAGTACTTTTTCTCTTGGCACTGGGCTTCTTACTGACCTCAGGACTATCAGTCACAGACTCCACTTTGTTACTCGAACTGACTTCCTCTTCGTCGCGCAACATACCTTTCTTATGGAGATCTTCGTACTGATAAGCCATATAAATCATTTCTGAAAAAGGAAGCTTCACATTCTTCATTACACTATTCTGGTATTTTCTTTGCAGGCCATGAATGAATCTCAGATTCTTCCTCTTTGGATCTTGAATCAGATGAGGAGCAAAGTGAGAAAGTTTGTTGAATTTCTTATGATATTCTGGAATGGTCATATCTCCTTGTATCAGATAAGAGAATTCATCACATAATCGCTCAGTCACTTCAGGAGGAGTAAATCTTTCTAGGAAAATCTCTTTGAATCTATCCCAGGTGATATCACCTTCTGGATTATCTTTGACGATTGTTTCCCACCAGATTGAAGCTTCTTCTTTGAGCGCCCAAGATGCTACTAATCTTTTCTGATCATATCTCAACTGGATACGTTCAAAAATTCTTTCGACAGAACTCATCCAAGCTTGAGTCTGAATTATAGATTCATTGCCCGAGAATTGTGCTCCGCCCAGATTTCGATATCTCTTTAATAGAGCCTCTAGATCGGGTTCTGCATTTCTTCTGTTTCTGACACTCATTTTTCTAGTACTTCTGCAAATAGCAGATCAAGTGTCAGGTCACAGAAAAAGTATTTTAAAACATAGAAACATATATTTCAAATGTAAATGTGTCTATCCGGAGTGTAATTTCATTCTGCTTTACTCATACTAGGATACTGCTGATCCTATCTGTATTGAGTTACCCGTCGTAGAACACTACTGGTTCTATTTCTGAGGAGTTCGTTAATATGTTATATTCCAGCACTAAGCTTAACCAAAGCTCTGATACCACGTTGTGACGACCCCAAACCCCGTACTGACGTTGGCAAGGGTGATCTTTGGAATATAACACATAAACAGATAACAACAGAACAGAATTAAATAAATACACCAGATAATGAACAAATAATACACTGGACAAACGGAATCATCAGAGTTACACAGTATACAGGATCATACTTAGTGCAAATACAGTTCAGCTATACATAAATGTCTACAGTGGAAAACAAAACATAATGTACAATAGGAGCTGAATAGCATAAAAAGAGATAAATGATAGAATCCATCTTCAGCTCCAGCTATCCAGAAAAAGCCAGATAAAACCTGAATATAAGGCTGCCCATGTAGAAAAAGGGGCGCCCGAGTTTGAAAGTGAAACAAACTACGAGTCAGTCATGGGACTGGTATGAGAAATCTACTCAACACATTTAAAATATGGCTAATCACAGGACCACGCCACTTTCGTGGAATGGGTTTACTCCATTGGATTGCCAGTGCTTTAAAACAAACTATTCTTTTAAACATCGCAATGCTTTTTATAAAAATGAAGCCATTATAAGACTCAGTTCCCATCACACAATGCAACGCAAACCGGAGGATAGAGTTTTTACCTTATAATGGCCAAAATATGCTTGATACGAATAAAACAAAAGCATTTGATATTATTACTAGTGTTTATATGTTTCAAAAGCAATTTCTAATCATAAGTATCAATCATAGACGGCATTAATGCCCCATACCACTATGTCGCCATATATAGGTATACAATCAAAACCGCACAGTCACGTATTTAGAAATTGGATTTCCGTCATGAACCGAGGCAAGGGATCGTCCTCACCGAATTCGAGATGCTCTAGCCCGCCCCTCAGGCAAGCCTTGGATCGTCAGGGCCGGTCCACCGATGTGGATTATTATGCCTGAACACTGCGTTTCCCCGCCCTATGGGGCGTAAATGAGCCAACGAATGGCTCCTTCGGCTTCACATAGTCACCGGTATATCCGAGGCGCCTCGCAACAGCAACAACCACATAGGTGAAAATAATATAAATGTCGGCCAGTTTAAGCACCGACACCACCTCTAGCTAGAAAGAAACGCAGGCCCTCCCTGATGTCCTCTCCCGTTTCTGGTTCATACCGGGGTGTGAGGCTCGCGAAATCACGTTATACACAAAGCTACGCCACACAGGCGGTGTTTTGATCATCAATCACAAGACTTTGCTTTTCAACAGAAGCCCTGATCACTGCATCTTAGCATGCCACATAGGCAATTTACACCGTGTAACTGATGGCTATCAATCACACAGAATAAATTCCAATGTCATACACACAATCTATTTACAAGTCCGTTCTGGGTCTGAACGAAACCGGAGGCACTATATACCTCGCAAACCCATCGATCTCCACGTACGTTTGGACGATCACCACTCATTATCCATATTTTGGGATGCCTCCCAATCAGGACATCAGTTACCATCCAAACGAGGTGAAGATTTCCGGTCTTCAACCACCGTCTTCATCTTCGATTTCTTATCGTCGATTCAGTTATTCAGAATGGGATAAACCCGGTCTTTCTGAGAAACTCGTCTATATAATAAACAAGTGCTATACAAACAATATATAAGCATCGTTTCAATTCATTAGTCACTAACCGTCAATCAGTAAGAGAACGATTTCCCAAATATTAACCCCGAAGGCCGAAACCAACATCAGATCAAAATCCAGGAAACCATTCGACTTAGCTAACCTTCAGTTAATTTCTAAATTTCACATCCATATCGTTTATAATACTTTATAACGATTTATCGCTATTTTTATTTATTTTTAAAATAGCCAATTTATTCAAACGACGCTTCGGGCCATAACGCGGCCGTGGCGCTGTTTTTCTTCAGATTTGATTTACACATATCTGAAAATCTAACCGTTGGATCATCACAAAATTTATATCATTAGAAAGATCTTTTCAAAACGAATCCAACGGTTCCAGTTTTGGGAAAATCCGACGGTTCGATCTCCCGGTACAATCGTTTGAAGTTTCGATTTCAAAATACGAACTGCAACGTCGTTATTCGATTGAATTTAATTATATATATATATATAATCGATTCTGGCGCTGTTTTTCTTCAGATTTGAATTAAACATTCCAGATAATCCAACCGTTGGATCTTTACAAAGTTGGTGTCGTTGGAAAGATATTTCCAAAGCGAACCCAACAGTTTTGGTTTTGGGAAAATCCGATGGTCGGATCTCCCACACTAATCATTTGAAATCACGGTTTCAAAACACGAACTGCAGCTTCGCTATTCGATATATTTCAATTCTATTTATATATATATATCGATTCTTCGATTTCAAAACTATATTCTTTTCATACATTTGATAAAAATGATATTTTTATCCAACCGACAATTATTTCAACACTTCGCTATTTTCAACTATTCGTGTATATAGTAAAAATGTGATTTTTATTGTAAAACAATTCATTTCAAAACACGATTATTTTATATAGTTCATATAGATGTTAAAAATATGATTTTTATTATAAAACAATTTATTTCAAAACACGAATACCATTCAACACATGAATTTCTATTCAACGAATGAATTTCTATTCAACACATGAAGGTTTTCTATAGTTTGTATATATATAGTAAAAATGTGATTTTTATTGTTTAAACAATTTATTTAAAATACGAATACCATTCAACACATGAATATGATTCAACGAATGAATTTCTATTCAACACATGAACGATTTCTATAGTTTGTATATATATAGTAAAAATGTGATTTTTATTGTTAAAACAATTTATTTAAAACACGAATACCATTCAACACATGAATATGATTCAACGAATGAATTTCTATTCAACACATGAACGGTTTCTATAGTTTGTATATATATAGTAAAAATGTGATTTTTATTGTTAAAACAATTTATTTAAAACACGAATACCATTCAACACATGAATATGATTCAACGAATGAATTTCTATTCAACACATGGATGGTTTTCTATTCAACACACGAATACAGTTTCAACACAGGAAAATAATTCTAACACATGAATATTATTCAAAATTTAAGCAGCATAACAGTAGGGTAGTTAAAACCGGGGCCGTCTCTAGTACGGCTCTTCGCTCTACCTTAAAGCCTCACAGCTTTTGACAATGGGGAATCATGCATCTAGTTCGCACGCATGCGACATGTATATTTTTTTTCATTTCCACAAACTAATCCTATGTGGTTTCAATCAAATAATTCTCAACCACAAACGGGTATCTTTCAACCACAATCAATTAATTTCAACCACAAACAATTCTAATCAACCATTCGTAATCAACCAATTTTCACACCAATCACAACCAATAAATATAGTCCATGGTTTGTGGACGAGGGACGTATATATATATATAAGCATTTCACTTCTATTTCAACACATATATAATTTTTACAACGCATATATAACTTATTCATCAAACGTACAACTTATACAACGCGTATACAAGAGGTGTACAACGCTTATATAACTCATACATCGACTATATAATTTATACATCGTCGTTTTCCATATCGTTTATAATTTAGAAATCTCACATTGGGTTCCACTCCACCAAAAATAGCAGAAGGCTCAGAAAAATATGCGGTCTCTCCTAAAATGTAGAAGACGTCCTCACGGTCACGATGTTTCCTGTTTCATCGAATTTCGTCATTAACCGAAAAAGATATGATTTTTCAAAGTTTGCAACACTTTAAAGTGTTTAAATCAGTTTAATAATACACAGTCGTTACCTCACTAGTTTGTTCAAAACTAGGTTTCAGATTTGCGGCAAATCCGAGCAACGATGTGAGGATCGGGCGGTGCAGCGTCGAAGGGGGAGGAGAGAGCTTCGTGCACGTGGTGGTGGGGTAAGGCACGGTGCACCCTGGTAGCGGGGGCGGAGCTTGAAACACGGCGACTTTGAGGGCGCGGTTCTCGATGTAGGCGACGCGAGGGTGGTCGAGGCTCACATGGATTTGTAGATCTCGGGGCGTGCTACAAAAACTACCAAAGAGGCGCCCGATTTTATTGAGAGGCGTGCGAGAAAAAGAGGAGAGAAGGGGAGTGCTTTTTCCGCCGTTCACTGTTGAAGGATCGGGGAAGAAGGCGCGTGGAGAGAGAATGAATTATGATTGGCCCTTTTTTTATTTATATTTTTATAAAATCCGAAAATACCCCCTTTCACACACGAACCCCAATCCAAACCCAACTACTGTTGTCCCTAGCGTTTTACCCCCATTCCGAACACAATGTGATATGTTTCGTAGGCCCATTCGACTGTTTCAGTCAGTTTTCCTTCAATTTAAAATATATAACATTCAATATTCGATTTGAACGTACATTTCAATTTGCCAGGGCCACAAACTGATTCGAAAAATTCCAGAAAAATAAATCTGGCTATGTTTTGATGATACGGTCCCAACAAAACTAGTTTCGTCGAATTCTGAGACAGTTTGTAAAATGGCTCATTTCTGGTCGATCCAATTTAACTATAATTGACCAAAACGCATTTTCCTTTGCCACGCTCACATACCAGCTTCAAAAATTATGAAATTTGAAACCTAGCAATAATTTAACATCCCAGATCCAACAAAAGTGGTTTCGTCAAATTCCGAGGTCATTTGCAAAATGGCCACTTTCACGGGCTATATATATTCTATAGCGACCTTTCTGAAAATTCATTTGGCCATAACTTTTGCTTCCCGCTACGAAACTTAGATTTTTCAGATTCGTTACAAAGGTATTCACTAACAGATTTAAATATTTTTGGTTTCACTCAAATCCGTTTTGTTTTTCACCCGGTACAGTCAGTCAAAGTTTGAAATGAAAATTTGAAACTGCCGCGCCATTTCAGGCCTTGTTTATAATTCAAAGTGATTATATTTATTTTCAATGTCGACTCAAACTCACTTCTCATCGATATTATTTAAAATATTTATTTTAAATATTTAAAATCCACTAAAATAGCCAATTTAATTTTTTTAAATTGGTTCAGATTTTCCGGTTCGTTACAAAAAGGGATGGGTTTATTTTCTAAAGGGAATTAGGTTTAGAGAATATATATTTATATTATATTTTATATTATTATTATCCCCAAAAATTATTGTTTTCCAATCGAACTCCAAATCGAGCCCAACGACTGTCGTCCCTTGCTAAATACCGACATTCGGAACGCAGTGGGATATGTCTCGTAATCCAATTCGACTGTTTCGATAAATTTTCCTTTAAATTAAAATATAAATCAATGTATATTGAATTTAAACGTACATTTTAATTTACCTGGGTCACATACTGACTCCAAAAATTCTCGAAAAATAAATCTAGCTATGTTTTAACGATACAGTCCTCATGTAACAACCCGAATTTTCAAAACCAATTTAAAATTTTTATTTTAGCTATTTTAGTGGATTTTGAATATTTAAAATGATTTATTTTAAATAATAAAGACTAAAAATTTATTTTAATCGAAGTTAGAACGTATAAACTTATTTTAATTATATAATGAGCCTGAAATGGCGCGGTAGTTTGAAAATTCAATTTTAAATTTCAATTGAATGTACATAATTCATTTTAAATCAGAATTGGATGAAACAAGAAATATTTGAATTTGTTTACTAATATCTTTCTAACGAATGTAAGAAACTGAGATTTCACTTTATAAATTAAAAGTTATGTCCATTTTAAAATTAGAAATAGTCGCTATGGAATTTATATATATTTTATATAATATATAGCCCTTAAAAATAGCCACTGTACAAACGAGCTCCGTTTTCGACGAAACCACTTTTGTTGGATCCAGAATGTCAAATTATTGCTAGAATCCAATTTTCATAATTTTTGGAATCAATATGTGAGCGTGGTAAATTTAAACTTGTTTGGTAATTTCAGTTTGAATTTAATTGACTGGAAAATGACCGTTTTTCAAACGGTCTCCAAATTCGACGAAATTAATTTTGTTAGGACCGTATCGTCAAAACATAGTTAAATTAAAATGTTCGTCAAAATCAATTTGGAACATTATATTAATTTTGAAGAAAACTGATTGTAATAGTCGAATTGGCTTACCGAACATATTCCATTGCGTTCGGAATGGGGGTATTAGCTATGGGCGACAATCGTTGGATTCGATTTGGAGTTCGAAATAAGAATTAACTTTTTGAAATAAAAATATATTAAATGTACATTATTATATAATGGGTCAAAGCCCTTTCTCCCTTCATACCCGGTCAACTCCCTCCCTCAATCCATCGTTCCAAACCCAATTAGAAGAAATAATTAAAAAGAAGAAACGGAGGTCGCTTCCTCCCTGGCGGATCGCCAGTGCCGCCGCCGCCTTAGGCGGGCCTCCCCAGTCGCGCCGCCCCTCAGCAACCCTCCCTCCGATGCCCTCTCTCCTCTCCGTCTAGTCGAAGGCCATAGCCCCAAAACGCCTTGCGCTGCCGTTGTAGCCCCACCACCACCTGCGCAACCGCCTGCCGCCACCCACGATGCCAAGCCGCTACTCCTCCGTCGCCTCCAGCCGCCGGTGGCCCTCCTCCGGCAAAGATTCCATTTTTACTAAAAAAAAGTGAGTTTTGTCTATATTTTTTATGCTATTAATTTAATATAAATCTGATTTTTATGTGTATAACATTGTTTTAAAAATATAATTTTTATAATGAAATAGTTTTATGAAAAATGTGGTTTTTATTAATGATTTTTGCTTAAATAAAAATGTGTTTTTATATATATACAACATTGTAAAAATATAATTTTTATAAATAATATACATGATATAAAAATATGATCTTTATTATATATGTAGCGTTATAAAAATGTGATATATATAATATAGCGATATAAAAATGTGATTTTTTATATATAATAGCGATATAAAAATGTGATATATATATATATATAATAGCAATATAAAAATGTGATTTTTATATATATAGTAGCGATATAAAAATGTGATTTTTTTAAATGTAAATAACGTTGTTTAAAAATGGGATTTTTAACATAAACTGCGTGAAACATGTTGCAATGGAACTGACGGGAAGTAGAACAGAATCCAAATCGTCTGCTAAAGAATGACGGAGTGGAAACCAAAGGTGAGAACTCTTTCTCACTCTAATTTTATTTATAGTAAATATATACAAGGATGCATACGGTGCTTAGTAGCACCCGACACCTTTGATTGAAACCATGGATGTTTGGTTGTTTGTTTTGATTAATTTATTTGTTTGAATTTGGTTTGGGATGTGAATGGAATTGATTGAATTTGGTTTATGTATGGAACGAGCCAGTATTAGGCGAGGGATAAGGCTAGACCTTATTCCATTCTAGTATTGTGTCGTTATGCTGCCAAAATTTTCTAAAAGGTGTTAGAAAAATTTAGTTAGTTGAAAATATTATTTTTAGCTTATAATTGCGATAAATAAAATAATTATTGGATAGTTAAAATTAAGTTTACACCTCCATTTACAAGTTGGACGACTTGTTTATGCTAGCCTATTTTTGTGATATCGATTAGGTCGATAAATTTTACACATCGCCCAAGTGCATAAATAATAATTATTGTTTATTGGTTGAAAGTCCACACGGGTATTGGGATGATATTTGACATACACTAATCCCAATTGTTTAGTTGTATGTCAATCGATTGATTGACAGACTCTTATATGCGTTATTTATTTATATTTAATGCTTATGCAGTTGTGTAATGCACTTTGGATGATGGATGATTGTTATCATTGTTGTTATATACATATGTTGTATGAAATCCATATAAATAACATTATATGGTAATTGACTGTGTCTAATTCCAATTCAGAAATAAAGAATATTTTAAAATAATTAATATTTTAAAATATGGAATATTTTAAAATAATATTTAGTAAAGGATTAAAATGTGAATTTGATGTCCGATTTTGGATGGACGCGAAAATATTGAAATATATTAAGCCGTGTTGTTTAGATTTGCGCCATTTTAACGCGAATGATATTTATATCGATTTTATTCATTTTTATAATGAATATCGAAAAGGAAATGATTTCAAAATCGAATATTTTGAAAATATTATCGTTTAAATATTATAATGATAAGGAGTATTCAATTTTGATTTAAAATTGAAATGAAGTGGGAATCGTTTTAAAATGAATTTATAAACGATTTATAAAATACGTTTTAAATAGAAATCGATGAAATATATATATATATATATCATATATATTATTATATTTATTTAATGGTCTGAATAGAACGCGCCCCAACCGTTCGCGAATTTCGACCATTGAACGAATTGACATTACGGGAGATCTGACCGTCGGATTCTCCTAAAACCGGAACCATTAGGTTCATATCGGAAAGTTCTTTCCAACGAATATAAGAGATTTGAAATTTGATGGTTGGATTTGGAATTATGTCCAAATCAAATTTGGAAAAGGTCGTTATGGATGCAGTTAGGTGGCCGTTATTGGAAACCGACTATACGGGTCTTGATAAAATTATTAAAAATATCAATAATTTGTGTAAAATTATAATAAATGATTTGGAAAGAATTTGGATGAAATATTCCATGTTTGTAAAGATAAAAATATATTTTCATCAAAATGAACTAGTTATTCACTAGAAAGAGAATCCAACGTTTTTAAATAAATAAATTAGATTGAAATGGTTTTAATATAACCAGAAAATTTTCCAATGTATGATTTGAAATGGATTTAAATAGAAATCATCTTCGGAATATTTCGATATTGGATTCCATGACTATACGAATATTGTGGAGGAATTTAGAAGATGTTATTCCCCATACGATATGCGTTGGTTTCAGAATTTGATATTGAATATAAGCCGATATAATTTCTTTTTAGAGCCTTATATTTAATATTGAATTGGATTTTGGGTGTGTCGTGAATGGTATCTTAAATAACACTGTTCTCAAACCCAGTTGAGAAAAGATTAAATCTTTTAAATAAGATTTAGAGGAGTTTACCAATTAATTAATAATTAATTGATATTGAATTGAAATTGAATTGAAATTGAATAGAAATTGGATTTTTGGGTTTATCGTGAACGGTGTTTTAAATAACACATGTTCTTTAACCCGATTAATAGTGAAGAGACGATTTGGAATATATAAGTCTTTTATTAAGGTTTAATGGGATTTTCCAGAGTAAAGTTTTCCAATTTAATAAAATAAATTGGAATGGAATTCGATTTGATAATAATCGAAGTGAGCTTCTGTGGAGGAAGACTGTTAATATATATGGAATTTAAAAGGCTTTGTCATTATTCCATTTATATTATTAGTCGGATACGGAAATTGATATCGATTATATATTGATCTGTTTCCCGTGAAGATTCCATATTTAATGGAAAATGATTTTGGGTTTATCGTGAATTATGTTTTAAATGACATTAGTTCTTTAACCCAGTAAAGACAGGATTACATGTCTAACATTGTATTTCGAACTGTATTCGTTGATCTCTGCTAAATATATATCTGTTTGGTGGCGGAGAATTTATTTTCTTGCTTAACACCCTTCTCTAAGACGTACGAGCTTAGAGGTTATATATCTGTAGAAATCAATGGTACAGTGTAGATTGTCGATGCGGCGTGTCTGATTTCCCAAAGTTAAATAATCATTAATATTGATTTTTGGGAAGATTAAAACTAAGTGAAGTTTTAATGAATCTTTAACTAGATTGAAATGAGAATGTGATAATTTAAATTATCAAATTCGGGAAATGATTGAGAATGGAGTATCACTAGTTTTGCTCCAAGCGATAGTTAAATCTTTAATTGGACTCGAATGTGAAATGGTAATTAATTTTACTGATAATACCGTGGTGTTAGATATGCAGTATTACTAGTTTTGCTTCATGGGATGAATAGGTTGGGATTGGGAAATAAAACAAATGATTACTACGATAAGGTTCGCTAATCCCAACTAGTTTGGAAAACCTTAATTTAGTTTGAATTGTGAAAAGAATATTTGAATAAAAGAATATTCTGGATTGGAATGAGGCGAATGTTGTGTTTTATGGAACATGATTATAGTATACGTGAATTATTAGGAAAGGCTGGGTTTAAACCCATTCTGAATAATTGATTCGACGATAAGTCGATGATGAAGATGGTGGTTGAAGACCGGAGGTCTTCACATCATTTGGATGATTACTGATGTCTTGATTGGGTTGTACACCCAAGACAAGGTAATAAGTGGTGATCGTCCAGACATACTTGGAGATCGATGTGATATGTGAGGACCTCTCTCTGGTATTGGACATATGGGACGAGGAATAAGGTGCCTCCGGTTTCGTTCAGACCCAAAACGAACTTGTAAATGGATGTGTGTCTGACATTGGATTTTATTCTGTGTTGATTGATCTCTATTTAATATATATCTTTTTTTGGTGGCGGAGAATTTATTCTCTTGCTTAACACCCTTCTCTGAGACGTATGAGCTCAGAGGCTATATATCGATAGACATCAGTTGCATGGCATGAATTGCCTGTGTGGCATGCTGAGATGCAAATGATCAAGGCTTCTGTTGAAAAGCAGAGTCTTGTGATTGATGATCAAAGCACGGCTTTAAATAGCATAACTTTGTGTGCATCGTTAATTCGTGAGCCTCACACCTCGGTATGAGTCAAAAATAGGATCATGGCTGCAGGGAGTGCACAACGTTTCTTTCTAGCTTTGGGTGGTGTCATGGTATGGAGCCCAGATATTTATATTTTTTTTACCTATGTGGATGATGGATTACAAGACGCCTCGGATATATCGATTACTACAGAGCCGATGGATAGGTCCGATAGGCCTGGGAAATGTGTGTTCAGGAATAACTAATCCTCAAACGTAAGAGAGGATCTGCCTTGAAGCATCACGAGGTTCACGAGAGGGTGGTACCAGAGGCATTTGCTAGAGTGTCTCGAAGCCAGCGAGGAGATGATCCCTTGCCTTGACTCATGGCGAAAATCCAATTTCCAATACGTGACATTTCGGTTTTGATTGTAGAGCCTAGTATGGCGACACGCTATATGGTACCCATGTCGTCTATGATTGATACATTTATATTTGAAGTTGATTTTGACACTATACACTTATTATAGTATCAAATGATTTGTTTTAACGTACCAAGCATGTTTAGCTATTATAAGGGAGAACCCTATCCCCCGGCTTTCGTTGCATTGTGTGATGGGACCTGGGTCTTATAATAGCTTCATTTTTGAAAAGCATTGCATTGTTTATAAACTGTTTTATGCACTGGTATTCTTAGGAGAAAACCATTCCTTATTATATGGCATGGTCCCTTGATTTACTTCATTTCTAAAGTAAAGTTTTAAATAATTATTTTAGATCTCACACCAATCCCATGACTGACCTGGAGTTTATTTTTTAACCTAAACTCTGGGTGCCCCTATTATCCACACGGGCATCTTGTAGTTTTGGGTTTCGCAGATCTCTATTTTACAGGATCCTGGATTTACAGCTGGAGCTATATTCGGAACGCCCTGTATCCATGTATTTCTTACAGTTGTGTTATGTATTATTTTTCCGCTGCTATGTATTTTAAATCTCTGATATTTTCTGTGTAATATTATTTATTCATACTCTGTTATATTCTTGTACTCTGATGTAATTGTTGTAATAGCAATGAAATGTTCTTCTGTTTGTGTTCTTATTTGTCATGTTCTCAACTCAATCCGGACTTTCCTTTTGCGGGGAAGTTTGGGTCATTTCATCATGGTATCAGAGCTTTAGTTTACAGAGCTCGAGAAGAAGACACATTAGAACCAAACGAAATAATTCGTCAGAGATTGGATTAGTAATATCCAATATGAATGACTCGTTAGAGATGGGATCAGTAGTATCCTAGAATGAGTTTCAAAGAGTGTTATTTTTAAAATAAAAATGAAAAAAAATTGTTTTGAAAATTTAAACCTTATTATACGTATTTGAGTATTTTATTTTAAATTGATTTTGGACAATCGAGTATATGAAGATTTTGCATATACGCCTTGCAAACGTGTGTACAAAGCCTCAAATATACTGGATAGGTATAGAATCACCTTCTAGTCGCCTGGGCATGATTCTGATGATGGCGCGCCATCATCAGTATTTATGTTCGAGTCTCAAAAATGGGATATCTATATATTTCCAATTGAATGATGTGAGAACCAAAACTAGATAGGGTTTATTGTTGTGATTTGACACTAAAAATATGATTTTTAAATATATTAAAGATATATGATTGAAAAGCTATTCAGCTAAATGATTGCTGGTTGTGTTGTTTGATGATTAGTTTAACTAATAAAATATTGAAACCAATATGAAAATGAAAGGTTAAAATTAGCCAAATTGAATCAAAATATTGAACTGAATTGAAAATTGATTGGAATTGCATGCACGTACATACATAAAATGAAGAGGTCATAGCATGGAAGCTAAGAAGAGGAATAAAATTATATGCCCAACAAATATGTACATGGTTATTGTATTTATGGGGTTTTGATGATTTTATGAGCCGATTGGCCAGCCACTTGGCCTTTTCTTTTTCTTTTTGGATGATGAGGGCCCTGTGAGGCAAGTTGCGGTTTTAAAGGTCTCCCCTTACAAAGGAGGTTATGGCGAAATTTTTCAAAAATTTAGGGTGTTAGCCAAATTTTTGAAAAATTAAAAAATTCTTAAAAACTGAAAAGTTGAAGAATGAAAGCAAGAATAAAAGTTGAGTTGGTTGGTTAAACAACTTTCAACTCCATTCCTTTTCGAGGACGAAAATATTTTAAGTGGGTGAGATTGTAACAACCCGGATTTTCAGAACCAATTTAAATTTTTTATTTTAGCTATTTTAATGGATTTTGAATATTTAAAATGATTTATTTTAAATAATAACGACTAAAATTTTATTTTAATCGAAGTTAGAACGTATAAATTTATTTTAATTATATAACGATCAGGAAATGGCGCGGTAGTTTAAAAATTCGATTTTAAATTTCAATTGAATTTACATAAATCATTTTAAATCAGAATTGGATGAAACAAGAAATATTTGAATCTATTTAATAATATCTTTTAACGAATGTAAGAAATTGAGATTTCACTTTATAAATTAAAAGTTATGTCCAGTTTAAAATTAGAAATAGTCGCTATGGAATTTATATATATTTTATATAGTGGAAATTTGCGTGAAGGGCTTACTAGTCAGGTCCAATTAGTTTAAAGGACACGGCTTTTAAAGAATAAGTTTCAAGGACAAAAAGAATGTCGCGGCCATTATTTTGCAAATCTGAAACCCTAGTCGATCTTCATTAAAATGGCGATTTTCAAAATCTTTTCATGTTTCAAACGAATCAATTAAACGATTCGATTTTATTTCTACAGCCACAATCGATTGAACGAATCGATTGAACAATTCGCTTGAATGAATCGATTGAACGATTTGATTTTCAAACGCTTCTCATTTTATGTCATGTGTTGATGAAGTGAAGGAGGACTGTTGTGTTTTGATGATGGATGGTTGGTTTCAGAGTGCATAGAAATGCAAAATAGAGAGAAGATGGGAAGCAAATGAAAATCAAATTTAAAACAATAGTTAACAATACTGCAAGTGCAATGTAAAATATTATTTTGTGTGGATTGAATGCAGGTGCTTCTCTGGTTTTATAACTAATAGTTATAATGTTCACGTAGTTGGTTTCATGTGCTTCTTTTTATATTTTCAGATAAAGATAAACGCTTTTATCTTTTTAGAGAAGGAAGAACACGCTGCAATAATGATACAACGGAATACTGGTTGGTTTATGTGATTTAACTATGAAACTATCTGCTAATGTATATATTTTTGATACAATGGTATACTAGCTTTAAGTGTTTGTCATGTACATATTTTTATATTTTTCAGAGAAAGATAAATGCTTCTATCTTTTTTAGAAAAGGGAGAACAACTTGCAATAATGATCTAAATCATAGTGGCATACTTGAACTTTTTTTGTATACTGTGTACTACAGTACAATGAAAATTGTGAACAATGCAGAAGTCGTAGCTATTGTTTTTAACACAAAAAGATAATTAAAAAGGAAGAACACCCAACTGCGTAACTTCCCACTGTTCTTTCCAGCTCTTTTATACACAAATTTGCACAGCTCATTTATGGTTTTAACTCTGCAACAAAGAACAATTAACAAACAAAACCTAAGGTCACCAGAAAAAAAACAAATAAACATGACTTTGCAAGTTCATAGCCATTTTATTTACAAGCACAACAATAAGCAATACGACTATCATGGTAGTTCAGTCTCACATATCACTGCACCCTTTAAATAGCACTTGTTGTTCCTCGAATTCCTACAAAGGAAATTTGAATATGTATCAACAAGGATGAAATAATTGATAAAATGATAACATATTTTTGACTTAGTTAGTCTACCATGAATTTGGAGTTATATGCTCTTGTGTTGTAATTTCTTATGTAACTAAATTTTGGCATATCTTTTAATATTCATAAACAACTAAAAGCATTTCGTTATAATTTATTATGTAACTAAGTTGTTTGTACAAAAACATAAATGCTTTTATCTTTTTTATGCAGGCTTTAAATCAAGATCATATGGTATGTAATAATTGTATATAATAAGTAAAACATCAAACTTGCTTAACATGTACCCTTTTTTTTCAAACATAAGTAGAGCTAAACATGTAATTATCTTTTTTAAATCTGAAGTTTGGTTTTGAAAAGATAGATGCAACTATCTTTTTTAAATCTGAAATAAATTAAGATATTTTACTAAACATTTAAAAATTGTTAATTACAAAAATGCAATTTTGTAATCAAAAGTTCAGTTTTATCATTAACGTTCCATATTTGCAATTAACAATTAACATATGACATATATATTCATTTATCTTTTTTAAATCTGAAGTTCAATTTTGAAAAGATAGATGCATCTATCTTTTTTAACTCTGAAATAAGATAAGATATTCTACTAAACATTTAAAAACTGTTAATTAAAAAATTGCAATTTAGTAATCAAAAGTTCAGTTTTATCATTAATATTGCATATTTGCAACTAACAATTAACACATGACATATATGTTCATTTATCTTTTTTAAATCTGAAGCTCAGTTTTGAAAAGATAGATATAACTATCTTTTTTAAATCAGAAATAAATTAAGATACTCTACTACATTTAAAAATTGTTAATTACAAAATTGCAATTTTGTAATCAGAAGGTCAGTTTTATCATTAACATTGCATATAACAATTAACACATGACATATATATATATATATATTAAATCTGAAGTTCAGTTTTGAAAAGATAGACGCATCTATCTTTTTTAAATTTGAAATAAAATAAGATATTCTATGTAACTTATCTTTTATTCTACTAAATCTGAAATAAAATGATATATTCTATGTAACTTATCTTTTATCTTTTAGTAAAAGATAGATGCAATTATCTTTTTTAAATCTGAAATAAAATAAGTTATTCTATGTAAAAAAATAAACATGTTAATATTTATCATTTAGTTAAAGATAAAATAAGATAGTCTATGTAACTTATCTTTTATCTTTTCGTAAAAGATAGATGCAATTATCAATTTTAAATCTAAAATAAAATAGAATATTCTATATAAAAAATAAACATGTTAATATTTATCATTTAATAAAAGATAATGTAATAACCCGGAAATTCTGAGCCAATTTAAAATTTTTATTTTGGCAATTTTGATGAATTTTGATTATTTAAAATGAATTATTTTAAATAATATCGACGAGAAATTTATTTTGAATAGAATTAGAACGTATATATTTGTATACGTCGTCATTAGAATATAATATAATATTTTATTTTGATTATAAAAGGAATTGAAAATGGCACGGTAGTTCGATAATTCGATTTCAAATTTCAAATGAATGTATAGGATTCAAAATAAACTGGATTTTAGTGAAACCAACAATATTTGAATCTAATTGAGAATATCTTTCCAACGAATCCAAAGAATCGAAATTTCATAGCGGGAAACAAAAGATATGTCCAGTTGATAATTCTGAATAGTCGCTATGGAATTCAGGCCCTTGAAAATGGAAATTTTGCAAATGACCTCGGTTTTCGACGAAACCACTTTTGTTGGATCTGTGATGTCAAATTATTGCTAGGTTTCAAAATTCATAATTTTCTGAATCAATATGTGAGCGTGGCAAAGTTAAACGTGTTTTAATAGTTTCAATTAATTTCGATCGACTGGAAAATAGCCATTTTTCAAACGGTCTCAGAATTTGACGAAATCAATTTTGTTAGGACCGTATCATCAATACGAAGCTAGAAAATATTTTTCAGGAATTTTTCTAGTTAGTATGTAGTCCCGGTAAAATTGAAATGTGCGTTTAAATTGAATATATAGATTTATATGTTAATTTAAACAAAAACTGATCGAAACGATCGAATCAGCTTACGATATATATCCCATTGTGTTCGGAATAGGGGTAAATAGCTAGGGACGATAGTCGGTGGGTTCGATTTCGAGCTCGAAATAAAAAAGTAGCTTTTTGAAATTTAAAAATAATTAAATAACCCCCCCATCTCTCCTCCCTTCTAGTCAACGCCCTCCCCCGTATAACATTCGTTCAGCAAATCGAAAAAAAAAAACCACTCCCATGAAATCCCGTTGCCCCTCCCTAGCCTCGATGTCGGAGACCGACCGCCACCCTCGCCTCTCGCTACACCCCCCCCCCCCGGTCCAATACCCAAAACCGAAAGCCCCCTGAAAACCCTAAACCTATCGAAGCAGCCATCACCGATCACCAAGAGGTCAAGCCACCCCCCTACGAGCCACCGTGAGCAGCAGCACCTCATTCCCTCCTCGATTGACGCAGACCCCCCTTCTTCAAACAAACAAAAAACCGTGAGTTTTCTTTTACTTTATTTTATTTTCAGTTATAAATGTTGGATCTTTATGGGGGTAAAATGTTTGATCTTTATTGGTGTAAAAAGATTAGATTTTTTGGATTATAAAAAGATTAGATTTTTTATTTGTTTGAATGTTAGAAGAGATTGAATTTTCGGAATAGAAAAGATTGAATTCTCAGAATAGAAAGGATTGAATTTTTATAATAGGAAGAAAAGATTCGATTTTTATAAATTGAAAGGGTGAGATTTTTAACATTAGAAAGCTTTGATTTTTAACGTTAAAAAGATTATATTTTTAACATTAGAAAGCTTTGATAAGAAGAAGTTTAGATTTTAAATTTTAAAAAGATATGATTTTTATTCATATAGAAATAGTATTTTTATATATAAAATATTATTTTTATATAGATGAAGTAGCGATAAAAATTTGATTTTTATGTATATGAAGTAAAAATATGATCTTTATATTAGAAGTAGATATAAAAATATATTCTTTATTGAAAGAATAGCGATATAAAAATAGAATTTTTATCTATATAGTAGCGGTGTAAAAATAAATTTTTAATCTATATAGTAGCGGTGTAAAAATGTAATTTTTATATTCATAGCAACAATATAAAAATGTGATTTTTATATATGTAGTGACTACGGGCAACGAAAGTGACAAAATGCGAAGACGGCGAAGACTTCTACATATGAAGAGTCGTGGCGTTTGGTTTAGCTCTCGGTGAGAACTCCTTACCTTTAATTTAAATTTCTAGTAAAAAATATATACTAGGATGCAGACGGTGTTTAGTAGCACCCGACACCCGTCGTCCACAGACCATGGACGACTTGTATGCTTTTTGTTTGATTTTGATGTGTAGTTGATTGTGTGATGTGAAATGAAATAAAATATTTATATAGTTAAAAATATTTTATAGTTAAAAATATAATTTTTAACGTATATATAAAATAAATATTTATAAACAAATCGACGATTTGTTTATATACACTGATTTGACTGATATTGATTGGGACGATAAATTTTACACATCACCCAACTGCACAAATAAAATCTGTGTTTGTTGATTTGAAACCCCACATGGGTATTGGGATGAGATTTGACGTACACTAATCCCGATTGTTTAGTTGTATGTTAATCGATGGATTGACAGACTGTGTAAGCATCAATTATTTATATTTAATGCTTATGCAGTTGTGTGGTGCACTCTGGATGATGGTTGATTATTTATCGTTGCTATTATATACATGTGTCATATGGAAATCCATATAATAAATGTTATATGGTAATTGATTGGGTCTCATTCCAATTTAGAAAATTCATGTGTTGAATATAAAAGAAAATTCATGTGCTGAATAAAATATATATTCATGTGTTCAATAAAAATATATATTCATGTGTTGAAGAAAATTCATTTATTGAATGGAATAACGAATTTATTGAAATATATAAAAGCCGTGTTGATTAGATTGTCGCCATTTTGACGCGAGCGATATTCATATCGATTTTATTCGTTTTTATAATGAATATAGAATAGAAAGTGATTTCAAAATATAACGTTTTGAAAATATTATCATTTGTATATCGATGATGTGGAATATTCAATTTTGATTAGAAATTGAATATGAAGTTGAAATCGTTTTGAAAACGAATTTAAAACGATTTATAAAATACGTTTTGAAAGGAAATCGATGAAGTATATATAATATATTATATATATGTATATATATATAATGGCCTGAATAGAATGCGCCGCACCGCGGTAGTTCGCGAATTTTGACCATTAACTTCGAATGGACATTGCGGGAGATCCGACCGTCGGATTCTCCTAAAACCGGAACTGTTGGGTTCGTATCAAAAAGAGCTTTCTAACGAATATTAGAGATTTGAAATCTAACGGTTGGATTTGGAATTATGTCCAAATCAAATTCGGAAAAGGTCGTTGTAAGTGCAGTTCGATGGTCGTTGATGGAAATCGACGGTATGGGCCTTGATAAAATTATTAAAAATAGTAATAATTTGTGTAAAATCATAAGAAATGATTTGGGAAGAATGGGATGAAAAACTCAATATTTGAAAAGATAAAAATAGATTTTTATCGAAATGAACTAGTTTTGAACTAGAATTATAATTCTATTTATTTTTAAATAAATAAATTGAATTTGAAAAGGGTTTTAAAAGTAACCAGAATTTCCAATAATTGAATTGGAATGGATTTGAATCAAAATTGTCTTTGGAATATTTCGATGTTGGATTTCGTGATTATACAGATAGCGTTATGGAAATTTGAAAGATATATAGATATCGTTATTTCCAATACGATATTTGTTGGTCGTAGAATTTGATATTGAATATAAGCCGATATATTTTCTATTCAGAGCCTTGTATTTAATATCAAATGTGATTTGGGTTTGTCGTGAATGATGTCTTCATTAACACTGTTCTTAAGCCCAGTTGAGAAAAAAGATTAATTCTTTTTATTTAGATTTAATGAAGACTACCAATTAAATAATATTTAATTGGAATTGAATATTGGTTTTTGGGTTTATCGTGAACAGTGTTTTAAATAACACTTGTTCTTTAACCCGATAATTAATGGAATGTGATTTTGGGTTGTCGCGAACGGTATCTTCAATAATACTGTTCTTAGACCCAAAGGAGTTAAGAAAATCAGAAACTAACTAGAGATTAGTTAAGTTGAATGGTTTCTGGGGTATTGATCTGATGTTGGTTTCGGCCTTCGGGGTTAATACTTAGGGAATTGCTCACTTGCTAATTTACGGTTAGGGACTGATTGAAATGTGATGTGATTTTGGGGTTTATCGTGAACCGTGTTTTAAATGACACTGATTCTTTAACCCAGTCAAAGATTAAAACTAAGTGGAGTTTTAATGAATCTTTAATTAGATTGAAAAGATCGAGAATGGAGTATCACTAGTTTTACTCCAGGCGATAGTTAAATCTTTAATTAGATTTGAATGTGAAATGGTAATTGAATTTACTGATAACACTGTGGTATTAGATATGAAGTATGACCAGTTTTACTTCATGGGATAAATAAGTTGGGATTGGGAAATAAAATAATTACTTCGGTGTGGTTCACTAATCCCGACTAGTTTGAAGTGATATTCAAAGGAAGATTAAAGAATAAATTTAAAAGAATTTATCTTTTATAAAATGAATGGGAACCTTTCCCTAAGAATGTGAAATTTAGAAACTAACTATAGGTTGGCTAAGATGAATGGTTTCCTGGATATTGATCTGATGTTGGTTTCGGCCTTCGGGTTAATATTTGGGGAATTGTTCTCTTACTAATTTACGGTTAGTGAATGTTGAATTTGAATGAGGCGTATGTTGTGTTTGTGTAACACTTGTTTATTATATACGCGAGTTATTCAGAAAGACCGGGTTTATCCCATTCTGAGTAACTGATTTGACGATTAGTCGAAAATGAAGACGGTGGTTGAAGACTGGAGGTCTTCACGTCGTTTGGATAATTACTGATGAACTTGATTGGGTCGTACACCCAAGAGGAGGGAATCAGTTGGTGATCGTCCAGACGTACTTGGAGATCGATGGATATGCGAGGACTAAGGCTCCTCCGGTTTCGTTCAGACCCAGAACGGACTTGTAAATGGATGTGTGTCTGACATCGGATTTCATTCTGTGTGATTGATATCGGTTGCATAGCGTGCATTTCCTGTGTGGCATGCAAAGATGCTAATGATCAAGGCTTCTGTTGAAAAGCAGAGTCTTGTGGTTGATTATCAAAGCACAGCCTGTGAGGCATAGCTTTGTGTAGCGTTGATTCGCGAGCCTCACACCCCGGTTGTGAACCAGAAACGTGAGAGGACATCAGGGAGGGCATGCGTTTCCTTCTAGTTAGAAGTGGCGTCAGCGGTTTTACACGCCCTGACGAGTTTGACTTATGTGGTTGTTGCTGTTGCGAGGTGCCTCAGATATATCGGTGACTATGTGAAGCCGATGGAGTCATTTGTTGGCTCATTTACGCCCCAAAGGGTGGGGAAACGCAGTGTTCAGGCATTTTAATCCACATCGGTGGACCAGCCCTAACGACCAAGGGCTCACCTGTGTCTGGGTCTTAAGGCTCGGGCTAGAGAGTCTCGAATCGGTAGAGGACTATCTTTTGCCTCGGTTCACAGAAGGAAACCCAATTTCCAATACGTGACATTTGCGGTTTTGATTGTAGAGCCTAGTATGGCGACATGATATATGGTACCCATGCCGTCTATGATTGATATTTATGATTGTATATAAAATCAGAAACTAACTGGAAACGAGCTAAGATGGGTGGTTCCCTGGGTATTAGTCTGATGTTGGTTTCGACCTTCGGGGCTAATACTTAGGGAATCGTTCTCTTACTAATTTACGGTTGGAGTCTGATTAAGAATCAAAACATGAAATTTAGCGTATCAAGCATTCTTTGGCTATTATCAGGTAAAAAACCTATCCTACGGCATGCGTTGCATTGTGTGATGGGACGTGGGTCTTATAATAGCTTCATTGTTCTTTATTTAGCATTGCGCTGTTGTTTTATGCACTAGTGTTCTTGGGAGGAAACCCGTTCCGTGTTATACGGCGTGGTCCCTTGATTTACCTAACTTTAAAATAAAGATTAATAACTATTTTAGTTCTCACACCAGTCCCATGACTGACCTGGAGTTTATTGTTTTAACCTAAACTCTGGGTGCCCCTGTTTTCCGCACGGGCAGCTAGTAATTTTGGTTTTGCAGATTTATATTCACATGATCCTGGTTTACAGTTGGAACGATACTCGGAAAGCTCTGTATCCAGGTATTACTTTCAGTTGGGTCTTGTATTGTTTTTCCGCTGCAATGTATTTAAATGTAATTTAAATCTCTGATATTTTTCTGATATATATTATCTGTTTATACTATGTATATTCTTGTATTCTGATGGAATTGTTGTAATATACAATGAAATGTTCTTCTGTCTGCGTCCTAATTTGTCGTGTTCTCAAAACAATCAGGTGTTTCGAACGGTCTTGGTCAGTTTAGCGACTGATTCGGATCGAGCGAAATTCCTTTTCATTACATTTGGTATCAGAGCTTTGGTTTACAGAGCTCGGAGAACAAGGCACGTTAGAACCAAACGACAGAATTCATCGGAGATTGGATTTGTAATATCCAATGGGAATGACTTGTTAGAGATGGGATCAGTAGTATCCTAGAACGAGTGTGAAGTGTATATTTTTAAAATAAAAACGAATTTTTTTTTTGAAAATTTAAATCAATTATTCGTATTTGATTATTTATTTTACATTGAATTTGGACAATCCAGTATATATAAATTTTGTGTATACGTCTGATCCGCGTGTAGTTGAAGTTTTAATATACTAGATAGATATAGATTCACACTCTAGTCGGCCGGAGATGATTCTTATGATTGTAGCTACATCATCAGAATTAGTGTTCGAGTTTCGAAAGTGTGATATCTATATATTTCCTATTGACTGGTGTGAGAACCAAAATTAGATAGGGCTTATTGTTGTGATTTGGCATTAAAAATCTGATTTTTTTGACTATATATCAAAGTTATGAATTTGAAATGATAATCAACAAATTGATGGTTGTGTTGTTTGATTATTGTTTGATTAATTAAAGGTTGAACCTTTAGCCAAATTGAACCAAAAAGTAAATTGTATTGAAAATTAGTCGCATTTGCTTGCATGTACATGTACTTACATTGAACAGGTCATAGCAAGGAGGCTAGAGCAGAAGAATAAAATTGTTTGCCCAACAAATAGGTACCTGTTTACCATAATTCACTGTTTTGTTTGGGTAATGATGATTTTATGAGCCGACTGGCTTTTTTTTTCTTTTGGATTGAAGAAGGCCATGGGAGGCTATATGAAATATCCCGAAGTCCCCGATGCAGGAAAGGTTATGGCAAATTTTTTTGAAAATTTAGGGTGTTAGCCAAATTTTTGAAAAATTTGAAAAGTTCTTAGAAACTGAAAAGTTGAAGAACTTAAGTCGTAATGGAAATAGTGAAAGTTGAGTTGATTTGTTAAACAACTTTCGGCTTCGTTCCTTTTCGGGGACGAAAAGTTTTAAGTGGGGGAGATTGTAATAACCCGGAAATTCTAAGCCAATTAAAAATTTTTATTTTGGCAATTTTAATGAATTTTGATTATTTAAAATGAACTGTTTTAAATAATATCGATGAGAAATTTATTTTGAATAGAATTAGAACGTATATATTTATATACGTCGTCGTTAGAATATAATATAATATTTTATTTTAATTATAAAAGGAAATGAAAATGGCGCGGTAGTTCGATAATTCGATTTCAAATTTCAAATGGATGTACAGGATTCAAAATAAACTGGATTTTAGTGAAACCAAAAATATATGAATCTAATTGAGAATATATTTCCAACGAATCCGAAGAATCGAAATTTCATAGCGGGAATCAAAAGATATGTCCAGTTGAAAATTCTGAATAGTCGCTATGAAATTCAGGCCCTTGAAAATGGAAATTTGGAAACGACCTCAGTTTTCGATGAAACCACTTTTGTTGGATCCGTGATGTCAAATTATTGCTACATTTCAAAATTCATAATTTTCTGAATCAATATGTGAGCGTGGAAAAGTTAAACGTTTTTTGACAGTTTCAGTTAATTTCGATCGACTGGAAAATAGCCATTTTTCAAATGGTCTCAGAATTTGAGGAAATTAGTTTTGTTTGGACCGTGTCATCAATACGAAGCTAGAAAATATTTTTCAGGAATTTTTCTAGTTAGTATATAGCCCCGATAAATTGAAATGTGCATTCAAATTGAATATATAGATTTATATGTTAATTTAAATGAAAACTGATCGAAACGATCGAATCAGCTTACGATACATATCCCGTTGTGTTCGGAATAGGGGTAATTAGCTAGGGACGACAGTCGGTGGGTTCGATTTCGAGCTCGAAATAAAAAAGTAGCTTTTTGAAATTTAAAAATAATTAAATAACCCCCTCCCTCATCTCTCCTCCCTTCTAGTCAACACCCTCCCCCGTATAACATTCGTTCAACAAATCGAAATCAAAAAAGAAAAAAAAACCACTCCTATGAAATCCCGTCGCCCCTCCTTAGCCTCGATGTCGGAGACCGACCGCCGCCCCCCAAGACCGACCGCCACCCTCACCTATCGCTACACCCCCTCCCCCCGGTCCAATACCCAAAACCGAAAGCCCCCCGAAAACCCTAAACCCGTTGAAGCAGCCACCACCGATCACCAAGAGGTCAAGCCACCCCCCTACGAGCCACCGCGAGCAGCAGCACCTCATTCCCCCCTCGATTGACGCAGACCCCCCCTTCTTCAAACAAAAAAAAAACCGTGAGTTTTCTTTTACTTTATTTTATTTTCAGTTATAAATGTTGGATCTTTATGGGGGTAAAATGTTTGATCTTTATTGGTGTAAAAAGATTAGATTTTTTTATTATAAAAAGATTAGATTTTTTATTTGTTTGAATGTTAGAAGAGATTGAATTTTCGGAATAGAAAAGATTGAATTCTCAGAATAGAAAGGATTGAATTTTTATAATAGGAAGAAAAGATTCGATTTTTATAAATTGAAAGGGTGAGATTTTTAACATTAGAAAGCTTTGATAAGAAGAAGTTTAGATTTTAAATTTTAAAAAGATATGATTTTTATTCATATAGAAATAGGATTTTTATATAGATGAAGTAGCGATAAAAATTCGATTTTTATATATATGAAGTAAAAATATGATCTTTATATTAGAAGTAGATATAAATATATATTCTTTATTGAAAGAATAGCGATATAAAAATAGAATTTTTATCTATATACTAGCGGTGTAAAATTAGAATTTTTATCTATATAGTAGCGGTGTAAAAATAGAATTTTTATCAATATAATAGCGGTGTAAAAATGTAATTTTTATATTCATAGCAACAATATAAAAATGTGATTTTTATATATGTAGTGACTACGGGCAACGAAAGTGACAAAATGCGAAGACGGCGAAGACTTCTACATATGAAGAGTCGTGGCGTTTGATTTAGCTCTCGGTGAGAACTCCTCACCTTTAATTTAAATTTCTAGTTAAAAATATATACTAGGATGCAGACGGTGTTTAGTAGCACCCGACACCCGTCGTCCACAGACCATGGATGGCTTGTATGCTTGTTTGTTTGATTTTGATGTGTAATTGATTATGTGATGTGAAATGAAATAAAATATTTATATAGTTAAAAATATTTTATAGTTAAAAATATTTTATAGTTAAAAATATAATTTTTAACGTATATATAAAATAAATATTTATAAACAAATCAACGATATGTTTATATACACTGATTTGACTGATATTGATTGGGACAATAAATTTTACACATCGCCCAACTGCACAAATAAAATCTGTGTTTGTTGATTTGAAACCCCACACGAGTATTGGGATGAGATTTGACGTACACTAATCCCGATTGTTTTGTTGTATGTTAATCGATGGATTGACAGACTGTGTAAGAGTCAATTATTTATATTTAATGCTTATGCAGTTGTGTGGTGCACTCTGGATGATGGTTGATTATTTATCGTTGCTATTATATACATGTGTCGTATGGAAATCCATATAATAAATGTTATATGGTAATTGATTGGGCCTCATTCCAATTTAGAAAATTCATGTGTTGAATATAAAAGAAAATTCATGTGTTGAATAAAATATATATTCATGTGTTCAATAGAAATATATATTCATGTGTCGAAGAAATTTCATTTGTTGAATGGAATAACGAAGTTATTGAAATATATAAAAGCCGTGTTGATTAGATTATCGCCATTTTGACGCGAGCGATATTCATATCGATTTTATTCGTTTTTATAACGAATATAGAAAATAAAGTGATTTCAAAATATAACGTTTTGAAAATATTATCATTTGTAAATCGATGATGTGGAATATTCAATTTTGATTAGAAATTGAATATGAAGTTGAAATCGTTTTGAAAACGAATTTAAAACGATTTATAAAATACGTTTTGAAAGTAAATCGACGAAATATATATATTATATATATATAATGGCCAGAATAGAACGCGCAGCGCCGCGGCAGTTCGCGAATTTCGACCATTGACTTCGAACGGACATTGCGGGAGATCCGACCGTCGGATTCTCCTAAAACTGGAAACGTTGGGTTCGTATCGAAAAGTGCTTTCTAACGAATATTAGAGATTTGAAATCTAATGGTTGGATTTGGAATTATGTCCAAATCGAATTCGGAAAAGGTCGCTGTTAAGTGCAGTTCGATGGCCGTTGATGGAAATCGACTGTACGGGCCTTGATAAAATTATTAAAAATAGTAATAATTTGTGTAAAATCATTAGAAATGATTTGGGAAGAATTGGGTGAAAAACTCCATATTTGAAAAGATAAAAATAGATTTTTATCGAAATGAACTAGTTTTGAACTAGAATTATAATTCTATTTATTTTTAAATAAATAAATTGAATTTGAAAAGGGTTTTAAAAGTAACCAGAATTTCCAATAATTGAATTGGAATGGATTTGAATCGAAATTGTCTTTGGAATATTTCGATGTTGGATTTCATGATTATACAGATAGCGTTATGGAAATTTGAAAGATATATAGATATCATTATTTCCAATACGATATTTGTTGGTCGTAGAATTTGATATTGAATATAAGCTGATATATTTTCTATTCAAAGCCTTTTATTTAATATCAAATGTGATTTGGGTTTGTCGTGAATGGTGTCTTCATTAACACTGTTCTTCAGCCCAGTTGAGAAAAAGATTAAATCTTTTTATTTAGATTTAATGAAGAGTACCAATTAAATAATATTTAATTGGAATTGAATTGGTTTTGATTTTTGGGTTTATCTTGAACAGTGTTTTAAATAACACTCGTTCTTTTACCTGATAATTAATGGAATGTGATTTTGGGTTGTCGTGAACGGTATCTTCAATAATACTGTTCTTAGACCCAAAGGAGTTAAGAAAATCAGAAACTAACTAGAGATTAGTTAAGTTGAATGGTTTCTGGGGTATTAATCTGATGTTGGTTTCGGCCTTCGGGGTTAATACTTAGGGAACTGCTCACTTGCTAATTTACGGTTAGGGACTGATTGAAATGTGATGTGATTTTGGGGTTTATCGTGAACCGTGTTTTAAATGACACTGATTATTTAACACAATCAAAGATTAAAACTAAGTGGATTTTTAATGAATCTTTAATTAGATTGAAAAGATCGAGAATGGAGTATCACCAATTTTACTCCAGGCGATAGTTAAATCTCTAATTAGATTTGAATGTGAAATGGTAATTGAATTTACCAATAACACCGTGGTGTTAGATATGAAGTATGACCAGTTTTACTTCATGGGATAAATAGGTTGGGATTAGGAAATAAAATAAATAATTACTTCGGTGTGGTTCACTAATCCTGACTAGTTTGAAGTGATATTCAAAGGAAGATTAAATAATAAATTTAAAAGAATTTATCTTTGATAAAATTAATGGGAACCTTTCCCTAAGAATGTGAAATTTAGAAACTAACTGTAGGTTGGCTAAGATGAATGGTTTCCTGGATATTGATCTGATGTTGGTTTCGGCCTTCGGGGTTAATATTTGGGGAATTGTTCTCTTACTAGTTTACGGTTAGTGACTGATGAATTGGAATGAGGCGTATGTTGTGTTTGTGTAACACTTGTTTATTATATACGCGAGTTATTCAGAAAGATCGGGTTTATCCCATTCTGAGTAACTGATTTGACGATTAGTCGAAGATGAAGACCGTGGTTGAAGACCGGAGGTCTTCACGTCGTTTGGATAATTACTGATGATCTTGATTGGGCCTGTAACACCCCATATTTCTGTTAACACTAAAGTTGCTAATTCAAAAATAATAATAAATGTGTAAAGGGGAGATGTATCTAATGTGCATACAAAAAAAATGTGTAAAGGGGAGATGTATCTAATGTGTACGTATTTATATTTGATGGATTGACAAATAATAATAATTGTTGATAATGTACATTAAGAAAGTAATTATGACATAATTTGAAATAGGAGTAATTTACAGCTCTTAAATTGTGAACATAATTGGCTTCTCTTTAGAACGGACGGCTTGTATTAACCTTGGCTTCATCGATGGCTCAAATTAACTTGCAACTCTATATAAACAACATAGCTCTCACAACCTAATTCACACAAAAAAGAAAGAAAAAGAAAGAAGGAGCCGTCATGCTGCTGAAGAGAGACTAGGAGTAGCCGTCAAATTAAGAGACGATTAAGAGTTGATTCAAAGCTTAAAACTACAACAAATAAATCAAAACAACGTCAACCTCAAAGGATAGCATCACCAAATTCAGAATTCAGAATCATGAATACAAGATTCGTCATACGTTGTAAGTAGAGTACTATTCCGATATGAATAAAAATTGAGACTTGATTTGTGTAGAATGAAAATGGAATCGTACTTTAATTGTAACGATGCTAGTTCATAATTGTATGTTGTTCTGATTTTATTATAAATGGATTTGGGATGTTGTAGTATAATTAACATGATATTGGATTAATTGTACATTTGCAATGAAAAGTAACACCCCTTGAAAGTATACGATTCATGTTGGAAATTGACATTTATATGTTGTGGTTAATAAGAAGTTGTATATATTTTGTTACAACCAAGTTGAGACTTATGTAAACATAATTCACCGTTATGCCTACATGATTTAGATCTTTGTATATATATGCCTATGATCATTTCAAGTGTAGTTGGATCCATTTGGCTAACATGATTCATATAAGTTTATGTTGGAATAGGCCTCATAATTCAAGTTAAACTATACTTTTGTATTAGTGACAAAAGTAAGCATCTTTGTGAACATATAGTGACTTTATGGAAATGACTAGTTTATGTTTAGTGTTGTGCCTAAATAAAAATATGTTTTAGGCTTATGTTGTTATAAAAATCATATGCTAATACAAGGGACACCTAATTTAGTTAGGTTCATATTTTAAATGGAAGTTTACATGAATAGATTGAAACCCATGACTCATGTTTAGGTTTATGATTTATGTCAAAATTATATGCTATTACAATGCAAGTACACAAGCCCCTAATTTATGTTAGTTAAATCGCCATATTGCAAGTTCATGCACCACATAATTTATGTTTATTAAATCGCTATATTGCAAGTTCATTCACCACTAATTTATGTTAATTAAATCGCTATATTGCAAGTTCATGCACCACATAATTTATGTTAATTAAATCGCTAAATTGCAAGTTCATGCACCACTAATTTATGTTAATTAAATCGCTATATTGCAAGTTCATGCACCACATAATTTATGTTAGTTAAATCGCTATGTTGCAAGTTCATGCGTTCACACACCCCTTTTATGTTACTTAGAATATATCATGTTCTAAGCCTCTTTTTTTTTATGTTTCTAAGTTGGGCTGAAATGTTGAAGCCCAACATATGTTATAATATTGCGAACGTACAAACGGGGAAAATAACGCTGGGTTTAATTAAAATATATGTGTTGGCATGTTTGGCACATGCCAACGACTTGTGAAATTTAAGTGGTATAAATTATTATACCCAAGAATAATGAATTTGGATAATGGGCCACAAAACATTTACATATAAAATTGAAAAGAGACAAATATGTAAACTTAGAAAATACGATATGCTTAACCCGAGGTTGGATCGAGTTGTGATGTAAACCTGCCCGGAACCGAACGGCTGTCCAGTAATCACAACAATACCTATCCAATGTGGGTGGTCAAGCATTGAGCCCAATAAAGATCCGAGGTTAGACATGAGTTGTGGTGTAAACCTGCCCGGAACCGACCGGCTGTCCAGTTACCACAACAATATCTGTCTAATGTGAGTGGTTGGTGCTTTAATTAATAAATTAAGGCTGAGTCAGGATTGATAGGGTTAAGTCAATTGAATTAATACTTAACCAAATTCAACATGTTAACTAAATTGGTGGGTAGGGTTAGTTAATCTGGACACTTAACCAATTTAATATGTTGACTAGGGGAGTGGGTAAGGTTAAGCAAATGTTTAACCATTCTAACATGATTAAACTGGACTAGAGAGTGAGGTTAAGTTAATTAGAACACTTAACCATAGAAACATGTTAGTGTGACAAGTGATTGAGGTTAAGTAAATTAGAACACTTAACCATAGAAACATGTTAGTGAGACAAGTAATTGAGGTTAAGTTAATTAGAACACTTAACCATAGAAACATGTTAGTGATATAAGTGATTGAGGTTAAGTTAATTAGAACACTTAACCATAGAAACATGTTAGTGAGACAAGTGATTGAGGTTAAGTTAATTAGAACACTTAACCATAGAAACATGTTAGTGAGATAAGTGATTGGGGTTAAGTTAATTAGAACACTTAACCATAGAAACATGTTAGTGAGACAAGTGATTGAGGTTAAGTAAAATTAGAACTCTTAACCATGATAACAAGTTGATTTGACAAGTGGGTTAGGATTAAGTAAGTTAGAAATACTTAACCAATATAACATGAATGATTAGAGTTAAGTAACAAGAACACTTAACCAGTGTAATTTGACTTGTAGTAAAGTTAAACGTGAATGGACAACACTTAACCATTATAACCTGTTAATTAAACAAGTAGTAGGGTTAAGTTATATAAGGAGACACTTAACCGTTGTAACAGGTTAGTTAAACAGATGGTGAGGTTAAGTTAACACAAGGAGGCAACACTTAACCAGTATAATATGACAAAAGGGATGGGTTAAGTTAACTTGAATTGACTAATGACACTTAACCAACTTGATGAAGGAAAGAAACTAAGTAGTAAATCTTAATAGAACACGAGGAGCGTACGTCCGTCTGATTCTAGAAGGCTCCAACGAATTGGGTTACGAAGCCCGAGGCTTCGAGGGGACGTGAGGGTACTCTTGGTATCCCTCTGTGAGGCTGCAGATGATCCTCCTGGGCTCACAGAGGTTAAGGTCTGCGTTAGAAGAACCAAGGGTATGCCTTGGTTGCAAAATACGGCAACCTAATGACTAGGATGGACCAGCGTGATTCGGCGAGAAGACGGTAGCCCTGTGATAGCAACTCGTCGTCTACCTACCATCTTGAGTCAATCGAGATACGTGAAGCGGAAAGGCGGAGAACTCCAAAAGACTATATACTTGCTATCTAGTTATGGTTGCGGATGGCCATAGGACAGTGGGGCATAGGGGGCCTGCGCATAGTTCTCATTTTTCAAGGATGGCCTTTCATTAGTTGAGGGAGGGGTCGAGTGGGACCATAGCCACTAGAAAAAAAACAGACCTTAGCATCTGCATCGGCGGATATCTGAAAGCTCCCGACCGAGTTCCGTATTTCTAGAGTAGCCCTGACACGGAACTCGGGCCGCACATTACAGGACATGTGCATCTAGACAAGCGACAACGATACGCGACACATACGTGGAAAAAGTCTAGGAACATATACCACTCTAGGTAGTGTGTCCTAGAATAGAGGGCATCGTTCGGAAGATAGCGTAAATCCTAGATTAGATCTAGGTCAGAAACAATAAATGTACGCCTGAAGGCAACAAAAATTACAGGGATTGGGATCACGTTATCATTACTAGTTGGAACACTAGTTAGGTGGTGTAGAGATTAGTATGGGGTACGATAGTATATTCGGTTCGAGATAACTTAACTTAGTTTAGGGTGCTTTCCCATTTCCAGCATATACTTATCATGCTCTTTTTCTTATCCATAAACTGAATAGTTACTAGACTTACTCAGGCTTTATGTCTGACTCTACTTTTCTTTCGTCTTCTTTTCTACCGTTCCCCCTAGGTAGTTGAGGAGGGAATAGTTCAGCTCAGGTTAGATTGGACCGCTGCTCTTCCCAAGCTTGAAGATTCTTGGGCAAAGTGCTTTGGACTCTCCTTTTCGCTGCTATGGCTGGCTTATGCTACATTGGGGAATATAAATGTATTTTTATGCTTCTTTATTTTGTAAGACAGATGATACTCTGATATTGGAAAACAATTGTTGTACAAACTATCTTATCAATAAAGTAAAGTTTTATTTTCCGTTGTTTAATTTCTGTCTGTCTTGTAATTTATCTGCATCTTTTACCCTAAATGCTCCACAGAACTTAGTCCATTCCCTTTGTGAGTGACACTAACGGATGTGGGGTGTTACACGTGGTATCAGAGGTGAAGGTTACCGGATCAGATAAAAGATTTGAAAAATTATTTTTCAAGACGGTTTTTAAAAGAAGCATTTTCAAAAGAAAAGTTTTGTTTTAAAGGCATATTCCCCAAAGCCATATGCACTATCTTTTGATTCTTTGATTCAGTCCTTAATTCCTTCTTTCTTGAGCCTCTGGGGCTCCTGGCTTTCTGGGAGGTAACCTCATCGAAGGGCGGAGTAGTGACCGACTTCCATCTATAGTCGTAGTAGTATCACCTACGGCCAGTTTTCTTTCAAGCTTTGTAGGGTTTTCTGTACGATGGAGGCAGCTTTCGAGAAATTTGTCAACATGATTACACACGGAAGAGGATGAGGAGTTTGGCAACGGAGCACAACCCAAGGATAAGGAATTCATGGATGTAGACTTGACTCACGAAGGAGGATGGAATTATAAAACCTAAGACAAGAGGAAGTATCTTTACTATGGTATAATATGGCATATAATCAAGGACAAAGGACAAGATTTTCAGAAGGGCAAGTACATGTTTTCACCACTAAGCGTACCTAGGAGAAAAGTAGTAAAGTTCTGTTGGAAGAATCTAGTTTTTCTGTTCGTACTCTTTTGATCTTAGCGCTTCGCATTTGTTCGTATTTGCTTCCATAGTTGAGTCTCTGCACCTTCGTACTTGTATAGTAAAAGATCCCAATTAGTGCTCAATTGTTTGGTTATTTTGCTTATATCATCTCACGTAGATCGTCCAAATTTGGAGGAGATATTCCTTGGGTACTTGTCTGATATTGGTTTAGGCCTCTGGGGCTTGTACTTGAGGGATGTCGAGTTCGACTAGGATGGTTTGCGTGAGAGATAGATAGTTGTGGCAGGCGCTCTAAATAGAAAAAGACTAACTTTAAGAGAGGTAAAAAGTACGTAGTGACCTTTTGACCCTCATAGTTATGGCGTGATGGTTAAGCTAAGAGGAGAGACCTCAAATCATCTTGGTATGTACACTTGGTATCATAGTTAACATTTGTTTATTTTGGAAATGGAGGTCAAGAAACTTCGCAATCGTGAAGTAAAATTTGTTAAAGTTCAAGAAGGCGCGATATGGGGGATTGAAGATAAGGCATACGCGCCGCGTACCCTTTTTCTTAAGGGTACATCCTTGATTTCTTTTTCTACGAATTCTATGCATACTTGTTTCTAGCTTTTAAGGTATACCCTCTAGGACGTATCTTCGATCCTTAGGTAGAAACCCTTTTGGATGTAAACATGTATTTGAAACATGTTATGGTTGATGGTTGCAAGTGGTTGCTCGTGGATGCATATACACACCATAGGCGCTAAAACGACTCGGTTACTTTTATATCGCATTCGCACATATGTATTTGTTTATGAATTAAACTTAATGTGCTATCATATGGATGTTGCATTTGAGTGAATGGTTGTGCACTCATATAGAAATAATATGTATCATTATGATTTGCATACATATTGGACGCATGGCACTGACATGATTTGCATTAAGGAGGTCAACTGAATCAGTAGACCGCCTGATTTTGCATTAGATAAGGACATATACACACACACTATGCATATGAACATAAAAGCATTAGAAGCCTTTAAGGACAATGGATGCATGTGTTTGATGGCTGAGTAGATGGACGATTGGATGGTAGGATATGCATTCTCCTAGACTTGAAGATTTCGGGGACGAAATCCTTTAAGGAGGGGAGAATGTAACACCCCGTATTTCTGTTAACACTAAAGTTGCTAATTCAAAAATAATAATAAATGTGTAAAGGGGAGATGTATCTAATGTGCATACAAAAAAATAAAATAATAATAATAATAATAAATGTGTAAAGGGGAGATGTTTCTAATGTGTACGTATTTATATTTGACGGATTGACAAAGAATAATAAATGTTGATAATGTACATTAAGAAAGTAATTATGACATAATTTGAAATAGGAGTAATTTACAGCCCCTAAATTGTGAACATAATTGGCTTCTCTTTAGAACGAACGGCTTGTATTAACCTTGGCTTCATCGACGGCTCAAATTAACTTGCAACTCTATATAAACAACATAGCTCTCACAACCTAATTCACACACAAAAAAAAGAAAGAAGGAGCCGTCATGCTGCTGAAGAGAGACTAGGAGTAGCCGTCAAATTAAGAGACGATTAAGAGTTGATTCAAAGCTTAAAACTACAACAAATAAATCAAAACAACGTCAACCTCAAAGGATAGCATCACCAAATTCAGAATTCAGAATCTTGAATACAAGATTCGTCATACGTTGTAAGTAGAGTACTATTCCGATATGAATAAAAATTGAGACTTGATTTGTGTAGAATGAAAATGGAATCGTACTTTAATTGTAACGATGCTAGTTCATAATTGTATGTTGTTCTGATTTTATTATAAATGGATTTGGGATGTTGTAGTATAATTAACATGATATTGGATTAATTGTACATTTGCAATGAAAAGTAACACCCCTTGAAAGTATACGATTCATGTTGGAAATTGACATTTATATGTTGTGGTTAATAAGAAGTTGTATATATTTTGTTACAACCAAGTTGAGACTTATGTAAACATAATTCACTGTTATGCCTACATGATTTAGATCTTTGTATATATATGCCTATGATCATTTCAAGTGTAGTTGGATCCATTTGGCTAACATGATTCATATAAGTTTATGTTGGAATAGGCCTCATAATTCAAGTTAAACTATACTTTTGTATTAGTGACAAAAGTAAGCATCTTTGTGAACATATAGCGACTTTATGGAAATGACTAGTTTATGTTTAGTGTTGTGCCTAAATAAAAATATGTTTTAGGCTTATGTTGTTATAAAAATCATATGCTAATACAAGGGACACCTAATTTAGTTAGGTTCATATTTTAAATGGAAGTTTACATGAATAGATTGAAACCCATGACTCATGTTTAGGTTTATGATTTATGTCAAAATTATATGCTATTACAATGCAAGTACACAAGCCCCTAATTTATGTTAGTTAAATCGCCATATTGCAAGTTCATGCACCACATAATTTATGTTTATTAAATCGCTATATTGCAAGTTCATTCACCACTAATTTATGTTAATTAAATCGCTATATTGCAAGTTCATGCACCACATAATTTATGTTAATTAAATCGCTATATTGCAAGTTCATGCACCACTAATTTATGTTAATTAAATCGCTATATTGCAAGTTCACGCACCACATAATTTATGTTAGTTAAATCGCTATGTTGCAAGTTCATGCGTTCACACACCCCTTTTATGTTACTTAGAATATATCATGTTCTAAGCCTCTTTTTTTTTTATGTTTCTAAGTTGGGCTGAAATGTTGAAGCCCAACATATGTTATAATATTGCGAACGTACAAACGGGGAAAATAACGCTGGGTTTAATTAAAATATATGTGTTGGCATGTTTGGCACATGCCAACGACTTGTGAAATTTAAGTGGTATAAATTATTATACCCAAGAATAACGAATTTGGATAATGGGCCACAAAACATTTACATATAAAATTGAAAAGAGACAAATATGTAAACTTAGAAAATACGATATGCTTAACCCGAGGTTGGATTGAGTTGTGATGTAAACCTGCCCGGAACCGACCGGCTGTCCAGTAATCACAACAATACCTATCCAATGTGGGTGGTCAAGCATTGAGCCCAATAAAGATCCGAGGTTAGACATGAGTTGTGGTGTAAACCTGCCCGAAACCGACCGGCTGTCCAGTTACCACAACAATATCTGTCTAATGTGAGTGGTTGGTGCTTTAATTAATAAATTAAGGCTGAGTCAGGATTGATACGGTTAAGTCAATTGAATTAATACTTAACCAAATTCAACATGTTAACTAAATTGGTGGGTAGGGTTAGTTAATCTGGACACTTAACCAATTTAATATGTTGACTAGGGGAGTGGGTAAGGTTAAGCAAATGTTTAACCATTCTAACATGATTAAACTGGACTAGAGAGTGAGGTTAAGTTAATTAGAACACTTAACCATAGAAACATGTTAGTGTGACAAGTGATTGAGGTTAAGTTAATTAGAACACTTAACCATAGAAATATGTTAGTGAGACAAGTAATTGAGGTTAAGTTAATTAGAACACTTAACCATAGAAACATGTTAGTGAGATAAGTGATTGAGGTTAAGTTAATTAGAACACTTAACCATAGAAACATGTTAGTGAGACAAGTGATTGAGGTTAAGTTAATTAGAACACTTAACCATAGAAACATGTTAGTGAGATAAGTGATTGGGGTTAAGTTAATTAGAACACTTAACCATAGAAACATGTTAGTGAGACAAGTGATTGAGGTTAAGTAAAATTAGAACTCTTAACCATGATAACAAGTTGATTTGACAAGTGGGTTAGGATTAAGTAAGTTAGAAATACTTAACCAATATAACATGAATGATTAGAGTTAAGTAACAAGAACACTTAACCAGTGTAATTTGACTTGTAGTAAAGTTAAACATGAATGGACAACACTTAACCATTATAACCTGTTAATTAAACAAGTAGTAGGGTTAAGTTATAGAAGGAGACACTTAACCGTTGTAACAGGTTAGTTAACCAGATGGTGAGGTTAAGTTAACACAAGGAGGCAACACTTAACCAGTATAATATGACAAAAGGGATGGGTTAAGTTAACTTGAATTGACTAATGACACTTAACCAACTTGATGAAGGAAAGAAACTAAGTAGTAAATCTTAGTAGAACACGAGAAGGAGTGTACGTCCGTCTGATTGTAGAAGGCTCCAACGAATTGGGTTACGAAGCCCGAGGCTTCGAGGGGACATGAGGGTACTCTTGGTATCCCTCTGTGAGGCTGCAGATGATCCTCCTGGGCTCACAGAGGTTAAGGTCTGCGTTAGAAGAACCTAGGGTATGCCTTGGTTGCAAAATATGGCAACCTAAAGACTAGGATGGACCAGCGTGATTCGGCGAGAAAACGGTAGCCCTGTGATAGCAACTCGTCGTCTACCTACCATCTTGAGTCAATCGAGATACGTGAAGCGGAAAGGCGGAGAACTCCAAAAGACCATATACTTGCTATCTAGTTATGGTTGCGGATGGCCATAGGACAGTGGGGCATAGGGGGCCTACGCATAGTTCTCATTTTTCAAGGATGGCCTTTCATTAGTTGAGGGAGGGGTCGAGTGGGACCATAGCCACTAGAAAAAAAAACAGACCTTAGCATCTGCATCGGCGGATATCTGAAAGCTCCCGACCGAGTTCCGTATTTCTAGAGTAGCCCTGACACGGAACTCAGGCCGCACATTACAGGACATGTGCATCTAGACAAGCGACAACGATTCGCGACACATACGTGGAAAAAGTCTAGGAACATATACCACTCTAGGTAGTGTGTCCTATACTAGAGGGCATCGTTCGGAAGATAGCGTAAATCCTAGATTAGATCTAGGTCAGAAACAATAAATGTACGCCTGAAGGCAACAAAAATTACAGGGATTGGGATCATGTTATCATTACTAGTTGGGACACTAGTTAGGTGGTGCAGAGATTAGTATGGGGTACGATAGTATATTCGGTTCGAGATAACTTAACTTAGTTTAGGGTGCTTTCCCATTTCCAGCATATACTTATCATGCTCTTTTTCTTATCCATAGACTGAATAGTCACTAGACTTACTAAGGCTTTATGTCTGACTCTACTTTTCTTTCGTCTTCTTTTCTTCCGTCCCCCCCCCCCTAGGTAGTTGAGGAGGGAATAGTTCAGCTCAGGTTAGATTGGACCGCTACTCTTCCCAAGCTTGAAGATTCTTGGACAAAGTGCTTTGGACTCTCCTTTTCGCTGCTATGGCTGGCTTATGCTACATTGGGGAATATAAATGTATTTTTATGCTTCTTTATTTTGTAAGACAGATGATACTCTGATATTGGAAAACAATTGTTGTACAAACTATCTTATCAATAAAGTAAAGTTTTATTTTCCGCTGTTTAATTTCTGTCTGTCTTGTAATTTATCTGCATCTTTTACCCTAAATGCTCCACATAACTTAGTGCATTCCCTTTGTGAGTGACACTAACAGATGTGGGGTGTTACACGGCCGTACACCCAAGAGGAGGGAATCAGTTGGTGATCGTCCAGACGTACTTGGAGATCGATGGATATGCAAGGAATAAGGTTCCTCCGGTTTCGTTCAGACCCAGAACAGACTTGTAAATGGATGTGTGTCTGACATCGGATTTCATTCTGTGTGATTGATATCGGTTCTATAGCGTGAATTGCCTATGTGGCATGCAAAGATGCAAATGATCAAGGCTTCTGTTGAAAAGCAGAGTCTTGTGGTTGATGATCAAAGCACAACCTGTGTGGCACAGCTTTGTGTAGCGTTGATTCGCGAGCCTCACACCCCGGTTGTGAACCAGAAATGAGAGAGGACATCAGGGAGGGCATGCGTTTCCTTCTAGTTAGAAGTGGCGTCAGCGGTTTTACACGCCCTGACGAGTTTGACTTATGTGGTTGTTGCTGTTGCGAGGCGCCTCAGATATATCGGTGACTATGTGAAGCCGATGGAGTCATTTGTTGGCTCATTTACGCCCCAAAGGGTGGGGAAACGTAGTATTCAGGAATTTTAATCCACATCGGTGGACCAACCCTGACGATCCAAGGGCTCACCTGTGTCTGGGTCTTGAGGCTCGGGCTAGAGAGTCTCGAATCGGTAGAGGACTATCTTTTGCCTCGGTTCACAGAAGGAAACCCAATTTCCAATACGTGACATTTGTGGTTTTGATTGTAGATCCTAGTATGGCAACATGATATATGGTACCCATGTCGTCTATGATTGATATTTATGATTGTATATAAAATCAGAAACTAACTGGAAATGAGCTAAGATGGGTGGTTTCCTGGGTAATAGTCTGATGTTGGTTTCGGCCTTCAGGGTTAATACTTAGGGAATCGTTCTCTTACTAATTTACGGTTGGAGCCTGATTAAGAATTAAAACATGAAATTTAGCGTATCAAGCATTCTTTGGCTATTATAAGGTAAAAACCCTATCCTCCGGCTTGCGTTGCATTGTGTGATGGGACCTGGGTCTTATGATAGCTTCATTGTTCTTTATTTAGCATTGCACTGTTGTTTTATGCATTGATGTTCTTGGGAGGAAACCCGTTCCGTGTTATACGGCGTGGTCCCTTGATTTACCTAACTTTAAAATAAAGATTAATAACTATTTTAGTTCTCACACCAGTCCCATGACTGACCTGGAGTTTATTGTTTTAACCTAAACTCTGGGTGCCCCTATTTTCCGCACGGGCAGCTAGTAGTTTTGGTTTTGCAGATTTATATTAACAGGATTCTGGTTTACAGCTGGAACGATACTCGGAAAGCTCTATATCCGGGTATTACTTTCAGTTGTGTCTTGTATTGTTTTTCCGCTGCAATGTATTTAAATGTAATATAAATCTCTGATGTATATTATTTGTTTATACTCTGTATATTCTTGTATTCTGATGGAATTGTTGTAATATACAATGAAATGTTCTTCTGTCTGCGTCCTAATTTGTCGTGTTCTCAAAACAATCAGGCGTTTCGAACGGTCTTGGTCGGTTTAGCAACTGATTCGGATCGAGCGAAATTCCTTTTCGTTACAGATAAAATAAGACAATCTATGTAACTTATCTTGTATTATATAAATATGAAATAAAAAATGATATTCTATGTAACTTATCTTTTATCTTTTAGTAAAAGATAAATGCAATTAACTTTTTACAAACTGAAATAAAATAAGTTATTCTATGTAAAAAATAAACATGTTAATATTTATCATTTAGTTAAAGATAAAATAAGATAGTCTATGTAACATATCTTTTATCTTTCAGTAAAAGATAGATGCAATTATCTATTTTAAATCTGAAATAAAACAAGTTATTCTATGTAAAAAATGAACATGTTAATATTTATCATTTACTAAAAATATAAAATAAGATATTCTATGTAACTTATTTCGTATTCTACTAAATATGAATAAAAAAGATATTTTATGTAACTTATCTTTTAGTAAAAGATAGATGCAATTATCTTTTTTAAAATATGAAATAAAGTATGATATTCTGTGTAAAAAATAAACATGTTACTATTTATCATTTAGTAAAAGATAAAATAAGATATTCTATGTAACTTGTCTTTTAATGCTTTTATCACAATAAATCCAAATCATAAGAAAAACAACAAATATGTTTAAAATGTATCAGTAATTGTCAAATATTACTAAGGTTTAATACGTAGTTAAATCATTCAAATCAAAAGATAAACAACTTTGTCTTTTCAAGCTGTCAAATAAATTAACATCTACACTGAATATATATGTGTGAACAGTTTCATCATCACTATAAATTGATTCATATTGCGTATTATTAACCCACTGAGTATTTACATATGATTAACAAAACAAAAAAAATATGTTTTACATGTATCAGTAATTTTCAAATATTACTAAATTTTAATACGTAATTAAATAATTCAAATCAAAAGATAAACACCTTTATCTTTTTAAGTTGTGAAACAAAATAAAATCTACCATTGAATATATATGTATAAACTATTTTATATAGCAAATAAAATCAATCAGTGAATGACTACTTACTTCAGCTAACAAAAACAATCGACATATAGCAAACAAAAAAATCGAGGAACAACAAACAACAAAGATAAACAAGTACTTACTTGTTCAACAACGAACACAAATCGTGTCTTGTAAATAGTGAATAGAAATTGCATCTTAGTTTCATCACCTGGATAAAGGTGAGGCGATTAACATCAGCAATCGATATATAACAAATAAAAGAAATAAACAATTACTTACTTGTTCAGCTGAGAAAAGTGATGCAGTTGGATTTCTTCAGCCAATCGACAAATCAGCTGAGGTGATTTTGTTTCGAAAGTAGATTAGCAGCAGATTTGATTTCCAAAGTATAAAGATGAAGAAGAAAGCGGGTTTGAAATCGATTTGGTTTTTTTAGTGTCGAGAATGCATACGAAATGGGATGATAAAATTTTGTCCTTAAAAATAATTATTTTAAACCCACGTCCTTAAAATTAATTGGTTGAGGGGAGTAAGCCCTTATTGTAAAATGCCCCTTTTATATAATATATAGCCCTTAAAAATAGGCATTGTGCAAACGACCTCCGTTTTTGACGAAACTACTTTTGTTGGATCCGGAATGTCAAATTATTGTTAGATTCCAATTTTCATAATTTTTGGAATAAATATGTGAGCGTGGTAAATTTAAACGTGTTTGGTAATTTCAATTTGAATTTAATCGACTGAAAAATGACCGTTTTTCAAACGGTCTCCAAATTCGACGAAATTAGTTTTGTTAGGACCGTATCGTCAAAACATAGCTGAATTTATTTTTCAGGAATTTTTGGAGTCAGTATGAGGCCGCGGTAAATTTAAAATGTACGTTAAAATCAATTTTGAACGTTATATTAATTGATATATTAATATTGATGAAAACTGATCGTAACAGTCGAATTGGCTTACCGGACACATCCCACTGCGTTCAGAATGAGGGTAATTAGCTATGGACGATAGTCGTTGGGTTCGATTTGGAGTTCGAAATAAAAATTAACTTTTTGGAATAAAAATAAATTAAATATATATTATTATATAATGGGTCAAAGCCCTTTCTCCCTTCATACCCGGTCAACACCCCCCCCCCCAATCCATCATTCCAAACCTGATTAAAAGAAACAAAAAAGGAAACGGAGGCCTGTTCCCCCTGGCGGATCGCCACCGCCGCCTCAGGCGGGCCTCCCCAGTTGCGCCACCCCTCAGTAACCCCCCCAAACGCCCTCTCTCCTCTCCGTCCAATCGAAGGCCACAGCCCCAAAACCCCTTGCGTCGTCGTTGTAGCCACCACCACCACTTGCGCAACCCCCTGCCGCCACCCACGACGCCAAGTCGCCCCTCCTCCGTCGCCTCAAGCCGCCGACGACCCTCCTCCAGCAAAGATTCCATTTTTACTAAAAAAAAGTGAGTTTTGTTTATATATTTTTATGCTATTAATTTAATATAAATCTGATTTTTATGTATATAACATTGTTTAAAAAATATAATTTTTATAATGAAATAGTTTTATGAAAAATGTGATTTTTATTAATGATTTTTGCATAAATAAAAATGTGTTTATATATATACAATATTGCAAAAATATAATTTTTATAAATAATAAACATGATATAAAAATACGATCTTTATTATATATGTAGCGTTATAAAAATGTGAATTATATATATATAATAGCGATATAAAAATGTGATATATATATACACACACATACATATATATAATAGTGATATAAAAATGTGATTTTTATATATAATAGCGATATAAAAATGTGATTTATATATATATATAGTAGCGAAATAAAAATGTGATTTTTTTAAAATGTAAATAGCATTGTTTAAAAATGGGATTTTTAACATAAACCGCGTGAAACAGATTGCGATGGAATTGACGAGAAGCAGAACGGAATTCAAATCTTCCGTTAAAGAATGACGGAGTGGAAACCAAAGGTGAGAACTCCTTCTCACTCTAATCTTGTTTATAGTAAATATATACTAGGATGTAGACGGTGCTTAGTAGCAACCGACACCTTTGATTGAAACCACGGATGTTTGGTTTTTTGATTGATTAATTTGTTTGAATTTGGTTTGGGATGTGAATGGAATTGATTGAATTTGGTTTGTGTATGGCGCAAGCCAGTATTAGGCGAGGGATAAGGCTAGACCTTATTCTCGTTCTAGTATCGTGTCGTTATGCTGCCGAAATTTTCTAAAAAGTGTTAGAAAAATTTAGTTAGTTGAAAATATTATTTTTAGCTTATAACTGCGATAAATAAAATAATTATTGGATAGATAAAATTAAGTTTACACATCCATTTACAAGTCAGACGACTTGTTTATGCTAGGCTATTTTTGTGATATCGATTGGATCGATTATTTTTACACATCGCCCAAGTGCACAAATAATAATTATTGTTTGTTGGTTGAAACCCCACACAGGTATTGGGATGATATTTGACATACACTAATCCCAATTGTTTATTTGTATGTCAACCGATTGATTGAAATACTGTTATAAGCGTTAATTATTTATATTTAATGCTTATGCAGTTGTGTAATGCACTTTAGATGATGGATGATTGTTATCACTGTTGTTGTATACATGTGTTGTACGAAATCCATATAAATAACATTATACAGTAATTGACTGTGTCTGATTCCAACTCAGAAATAAAGAATATTTTAAAATAAATAAAATTTTAAAATACGAAATATTTTAAAATAATATTTAGTAAAGGATTAAAATGTGAATTTGATGTTTGATTTTGGATGGACACGAAAATATTGAAATGTATGAAGCCATGTTGTTTAGATTTGCACCGTTTTAACGTGAACGATATTTATATCGATTTTATTCATTTTTATAATGAATATCGAAAAGGAAATGATTTCAAAATCAGATATTTTGAAAATATTATCATGTAAATATTATAATGATAAGGAGTATTCAATTTGGGTTTAAAATTGAAATGGAAGCGGGAATCGTTTTAAATCGAATTTATAAACGATTTATAAAATACGTTTTAAATGGAAACCGACGAAATATATATAATGTATATTATATATATTTAATGGCCTGAGTAGAATGCGCCGCGCCGCGATCTTTCACGAATTTCGACCATTGACTTCGAATTGACATTACGGGAGATTCGACCGTCGGATTCGCCTAAACCGGAACGTTGGGTTCATATCGGGAAGAATTTTCCAACTAATATAAGAGATTTGAAATTTAACGGTTGGATTTGGAATTATGTCCAAATCATATTTGGAAAAGGTCACTATGGATGTAGTTCGGTGGCCGTTAAGGAAACTGACTATACGGTCCTTGATAAAATTATTAAAAATATCAATAATTTGTGTAAAATCATAATAAATGATTTGGAAAGAATCTAGATGAAATATTCCACATTTGTAAAGATAAAAATATTTTTTTTTATCAAAATGAACTAGTTATTCACTAGAAAGAGAATCCAACATTTTTAAGTAAATTAATTGGATTGAAATGGTTTTAATTTAACAAGAAATTTTCTAATGTATGAATTGGAATGGATTTCAATAGAAATCATCTTCGGAATATTTCAATATTGGATTCCGTGACTATACGGATATTGTGGAGGACTTTGGAAGATAGATATATATCGTTATTCCCCATACAATATGTGTTGGTTTCAGAATTTGATATTGAATATAAGTCGATATAATTTCTGCTTAGAGCATTATATTTAATATTGAATTGGATTTTGGGTTTGTCGTGAATGGTGTCTTAAATAACACTGTTCTTAAACCCAATTGAGAAAAGATTCAATCTTTTAAATAAGATTAAGAGAATTTTACCAATTAATTAATATTTAATTAGAATTGAATTGAAATTGAATTTTTGGGTTTATCGTGAACAGTGTTTTATATAACACTTGTTCATTAACCCGATTAACAGTGAAGATACGATTTGGAATATATAAACCTTTTATTAAGGTTTAATGGGATTTTCCAAAGTAAAGTTTTCCAATTTAATAAAATAAATTGGAATGGAATGGAATTCGATTTGATAATAATAGAAGTGAGCTTCCGTGGAGGAAGAATGTTAATATATATGGAATTTAAAAAGCTTTATCATTATTCCATTTATATTATTAGTCGGATACGGAAATTGATATCGATTATATATTGATCTGTTTTCCGTGAAGATTCCATATTTAGTGGAATATTATTATGGGTTTATGGTGAACTGTGCTTTAAATGACATTAGTTCTTTAACCCAGTAAGGACAGGATTACATGTCTAACATTGTATTTCGAACTGTATTCGTTCATCTCTGCTAAATATATATCTGTTTGGTGGCGGAAAATTTATTTTCTTGCTTAACACCCTTCTCTAAGACGTACGAGCTTAGAGGTTATATATCGGCAGAAATCAATGGTACAGTGTAGATTGTCGATGCGGCATGTTTGATTTTCCAAAGTTAAATAATCATTAATATTGATTTTTAGGAAGATTAAAACTAAGTGAAGTTTTAGTGAATCTTTAATTAGATTGAAATGAGAATGTGATAATTTAAATTATCAAATTCGGGAAATGATCGAGAATGGAGTATCACCAGTTTTGCTCCAAGCGATAGTTAAACCTTTAATTAGATTTGAACGTGAAATGGTAATTAATTTTACCGATAACACCGTGGTGTTAGATATGGAGTATTACCAGTTTTGCTCCATGGGATGAATAGGTTGGGATTGGGAAATAAAACAAATGATTACTACGATAAGGTTCGCTAATCCCGACTAGTTTGGAAAACCTTAATTTGGTTTAAATTATGAAAAGAATATTTGAATAAAAGAATATTCTGGATTGGAATGAGGCGTATGTTGTGTTTTACGGCACTTGATTATAATATACGTGAATTATTCGGAAAGGTCAGGTTTATACCCCATTCTGAATTATTGATTCGACAATAAGTCGACGATGAAGACGGTGGTTGAAGACCGGAGGTCTTCACATCGTTTGGATGATTACTGATGTCTTGATTGGGCTGTACACCCAAGACAAGATAATAAGTGGTGATCGTCCAGACGTACTTGGAGATCGACGTGATATGCGAGGACCACTCCTGTATTGGACATATGGGACGAGAAATAAGGTGTCTTTGGTTTCGTTCAGACCCAGAACGAACTTGTAAATGTATGTGTGTCTGACATTGGATTTTATTCTATGTTGATTGATCCCTATTAAATATATATCTGTTTGGTGGCGGAGAATTTATTCTCTTGCTTAACACCCTTCTCTAAGACGTACGAGCGCAGAGGTTATATATCGATAGACATCAGTCGCGTGGCATGAATTTCCTGTGTGGCATGCTGAGATGCAAATGATCAAGGCTTCTGTTGAAAAGCAAAGTCTTGTGGTTGATGATCAAAGCACGGCTTCAAACATCATAGCTTTGTGTGTAGCGTTAATTCACGAGCCTCACACCTCGGTATGAGTCAAAAACGGGATAGTGACTGCAGGGAGTGAACGACATTTCTTTCTAGCTATGGGTGGTGTCATGGTATGGGGCCTAGACGTTTATATTTTTTTACCTATGCGGATGATGGATTGCGAGGCGCCTCAGATATATCAGTTACTACGGAGCCAATGGATAGGTCCGATAGGACCAGGAAACGTGTGTTCAGGAATAACTAATCCTCAAACGTAAGAGAGGACCAGCCCTGGAGCATCACGGGGTTCACGAGAGGGTGTTCCCTGAGGCATTTGCTAGAGTGTCTCGAAGCCGGCGAGGATATAATCCCTTGCCTCGATTCATGACGAAAATCCAATTTCCAATACGTGACATTTTGGTTTTGATTGTAGAGCCTTGTATGGCGACATGATATATGGTACCCATATCGTCTATGATTGATACATTTATATTTGAAGTTAATTATGACGCTATACACTTATTATAGTATCAAATGATTTGTTTTAACGTAACAAGCATGTTCGACTATTATAAGGGAAAACCATATCCTCCGGCTTGCATTGCATTGTGTGATGGGACCTGGGTCTTATAATAGCTTCATTTTTTAAAAGCATTGCGTTGTTTATAAACTATTTTATGCACTGGTATTCTTGGGAGAAAACCCGTTTCGTATTATACGGCATGGTCCTTTGATTTACTTTATTTCTAAAGTAAAGTTTTAAATAACCGTTTTAGTTCTCACACCAGTCATGTGACTGACCTGGAGTTTATTGTTTTAACCTAAACTCTGGGTGCCTCTATTATCCACATGGGAAGCTAGTAGTTTTGGGTTTCGTTGATCTTTATTTTACATGATGCTGGATTTACAGCTGGAGCTATATTCGGAACGCTCTGTATCTGTGTATTTCTTACTGTTGTGTTATGTACTATTTTTCCGCGGCAATGTATTTTAAATCTCTGATATTTTTTGTGTAATATTATTTATTCATACTCTGTTATATTCTAGTACTCTGATGTAATTGTTGTAATAGCAATGAAATGTTCTTCTATTTGTATTATGATTTGTCGTGTTCTCAACTTAATCCGAGCTTTCCTTTATGGGGAAGTTTGGGCCGTTTCACCTAACAAAACTAATTTCATCGAATTTGGAGACCGTCTGAAAAATGGCCATTTTCGAGTCGATTGAATTCAAACTAAATTGACCAAATGCGTTTTCTTTTGCCACGCTCACATATTAATTTTCAAAATTATGAAAATTAGAATCTAGCAATAATTTGACATTCCGGATCCAACAAAAGTGGTTTCATCGAAAACGGAGGTTGTTTGCAAAATGGCTATTTTTAAGGGCTATATTTTATTTAAAATATATATAAATTCCACAACGACTATTTCAAATTTTAAACTGGCCATAACTTTCAATTCTCTTTATGAAATCTGGATTTTTCACATTCATTAGAAATATAGAATTAAACAGATTCAAATATTTCTTGTTTTACTGAAATCTGATTTATTTTGAATCTTGTTCACTCAATTGAAATTTAAAATCGAATTTTCAAACTACCGGACCATTTCAGGCTCGTTTTATAATTGAAATAAATTTATTCATTCTATCTTCGATTTAAATTAATTTTTAGTCATTATTATTTAAAATAAATCATATTTAATATCCAAAATCCATTAAATTAGCTAAAATAAATTTTTTTAATTTGTTCTGAAAATCTGGGTTGTTACAGAACTACCTTATTAATTTAGTGATAAAAATGATAGTTTGGAGGATAAGGAAAAATCTAGGTTGATTGGTTAAAGAAAGGTGGGTGTATTTCCATGGTTTGGTTTAACATAGAAAACTTTATTGCGAGAATAAACAGATCGGTGTGAAATAAATTTTTTATTGTACACTAATCGTTAAATTAAAGATAATTAAAAATATATTTGCAATCACGGGCTTCTCTAAAATATATTTTATGATGCTATGGAAATAGACTTTTATACATTTTCAATAACCAATTAATTAGGGAACTTCCAAAAAGGTGAATTTAAGGATGGCAAGTAAAAGTTCAACATTAGTATATTAATGTCCAAAGGATTATGAGGAAGGATGTTGATCAAAAATGGTTAAGGAAAAGGCACAGGTTGGTGAAAGAAAGATTCTTATCTATCTTTAGTTTTTTCTAAGTTTTCCTATTTGATTTAGCAATATTTTGTCCCTTTTTCCTTTGATGTATTGGCTATGTAGGGATATAGCCACGATAAGTTGAATCTTTTAGAGCGTTTATATTGTAGGCTTAATGGAGCCGTCCTTTACAGATAGGGTAAAACTCTGAGGATGAGATGATTGCATCAATGACTGTTTTGCACTTAGGCCCAGTGATAGTTTCAGAATCCCATAGGGGTCGGGTTGATTATCTGTTTTTTGTATGTAAAGTCGAGGTCGGAACTAAAATCTTGCTATTTGGGGCATGGATTAGGTTGCCATGATTAGGCCTTATATGACATTTTGATTTACAGTGAGAGTGTAAATTACGAACCTAAAATATGGCATAGGCTTTAAAATGACATATGGAGTTTTAGGGTAAAGTTACGAGCCTAATATCTGTTAAGTATTTCTAGAGCTATTTTGACTGTAAGAAGAAAATAGTCGGGCTATGACTAATTTTTGAGACTTCTTGCGAACCGAAAGGTTAGTCATATTGATATTCTTAGTGCATCTTTAGGAAGAATCGGTTCAGTTCTCTTTGTGCTAATACATATTCTGAATAGTAAGTAATTGAAAGATTGTCTCTAGAAGAGAAAGAGAGAATGATTTTCGAATCTATATTTGTGGAAATGCTAAATTTGTAGCATTTTTGGATAAAGCACATGTTGTAAGTGAGTATTGAGTTTCATGGTTTTGAGTAGAATCTTTTCTATGAGAATATACCATCAATGGATGAGTTGGAGGATTAGGAAAGTTGTCATTATAATAAGTCGTCTAAGACGTCGGAAGAAAAGTGGGTTTTTCTTAGGGGTACTCAAACTTGAGTGTTGACTTGTGAAGCATTAGTATGATTGGGAAAATTTACTCCCTAAACCCTGTTGTTTGAATAAAAAATAGTGTGATGTTGGAACTTTCCACATGAATTTTAAATAAGTAGTTGGACTTCGGTTGTATTGGAAAGGTTTTCAGAAAGAGCCAAGTAAAAGGATCTTTGGAATAATTGTATTCCTAGATAAAAATGTAAAAAGGAGGTTTTTTATGGAAACTTGTGGAACCACTTTGAGTCGAAACCCCATATGTGTAAAGTTTTAAAGAACAAGCATTTTGAAAGGCTAATGTATTTTGATATGAAATTTGTATTTTGGAAATCTCATAAAAGCAATTATAAATGTTTCAAAAAGAATTTTTGCAACTAAAAATTTGCCTAACTAAGATTTTTTTTAATTAAGATTTTGGAAAATTATGTATATACAAAAAGGTCGGGGTGGTAAGTAATTCTTTATGGGATTGGACAATATAAGTGGAATGAGCCAAGGAACACAAGATGGGTAAAGTAAAGACAAGAAATTTGGAAAGGAGGAAAAGTGTGACTTCACTTGTAAGATTAGGGTAAGCTTTTTGGCTCTTTAACATGTAATTCCACTATTATCCACTTTCTCTAATTTTCCTTTTTGGCTCTAATAAACACTATTCATAAACCGATTTAATTTGTTTACCCATAATAGTCAAAATTGAAACATTCTACATTATTCCTTGCTTAGTCTCGTTTACTTTCTTCGAGTTTTAAAATTTATCTATTATTCAAAACCTTATCTTCCATTAAATCCATAAAGTTTTTTTAACCAATTCATATAATTCCTTATTTTCTTCTCAATAATTGCAAATTTATTGTCCTTTAAATTTTCTATTAACACCCTTAATTCCTAATTTGTTGACCCTAATTAATATGTATCTAGGTGTAACCTACGCTATACACACACATATATGCATGTTACTCGGCCTTTGCACCCCGCTATACCAGACCACCCTACAATCTATAAAACTTAAAGGAACGGTGTAGTGAAAGACTCAAGATTGAATCTTGAAGTGCAAAAGCCTGAATTGACCAACTCCATATTCGACAAACCCTTTGTACTTCAAGTATTCTGGGTTGGCTTGTGCTAATCTACTGTGAATCTATTACTTATCCATGACTCTGGATACTTTGAGTCGATTCCTTAAGACAGCATCAGTTCAGCATGTTGTCGCCAAGTTCAGAACTTAAAAAGGATAAAGAATGGAAGTACCTTCAAATCATATCACCCAAACCTGGGTAAATCTAGATCAGAACCGATCTAGAACCCAAGTTTGGGTGATCCAACCTAAACTTTCCAGAAATGGCCTTCCCCTCATCTTCGTCTTCCCCACCGATTTTCTGGTTGGTCCGAGCTAGCTTCTCCTGTAAGCAGGAGTTGCATCGAAGAATCCAAGATTTTTTTTGGCTCTTTGCATTTTCCATTATTATTGGCATTGTACTCTGAGTTTATTATACCCGAAATCTTGTAATCCATCATGTCAATCAATAAATAGTTGAAAAGAGAAGTGGACGTATTTTTATCATTACTGAATGACTATAAAACGATTATGTCTCATTTTCCATTATTTTACTTTTTCTTCATTTTTTCTCTATGTTAATACCATTTTCAATATCAACTTTTTTGGTGCTTTACTGAGAGAGGACAATTCTCTATATCATGATCTTTTTTATCTACTAGGGATCCTTAAATCGGTTGAGAAGATCAAAATTTTCATTTGTAATTTTTTTGTCTACTTGGATTGAATCAAGTCTAGAAAGAATGAAAGAAATTGTCGTACACAACACCATAAATCCTATTCTGTCACTCCCCTATCCTTTAAATTTGATACGGTACCGTATCAAATTAGATAGGGCTTTGGCCGTACCTCCTTATTTTGAAAAGGCTTATAGCCTAATTTGATTTTGATTCAATTATAAACCGTATCAATTCACGTGTAAAAATTTACTACCAAAGCCGCGTACGCCCTCCCTTTTTTCATTTCCCTCTCACGCCTATTTCCCCCTTTTATTTAGTTACCCTCTCCATCCGTGCCCTCTTTCAGGTTCTGCGAAAAAAACTTAGAAATCAAAAAAATCTTATGCTCTAATCAATTCGAATGGGTCTTAGTTTACAAATCTGGTAAGTACTTGATTCGATTTGATGAATATTTCTTTCTATACCATGTTTTAGGGTTACCTCGTTATCCATTCGAACCGCTTTCAGATAAATCGTTTTAGGTTAACTATTTGATTTAATTCGATGAATTTGGGTTTGTTTATGTTAACTAGGAAGTTCTTATTTACTACTTTATAACCGATTTCAGCAAAAAATGATGTTAATACGGTACTCTTTTGTATGTTATCACCTGAGTCACTGCACTCGTTTAACTGAGAATTCTGAAATATGGTGTATAATTCGTTTGAGTAAGAAAATGGATGTGTTTTATTTATCGTTAAATTATTGAGATGGTACAATAGTTTTTTATCATACCATTTATATTTGAAACAGTTCAGAGCCTTAACCAGAACTAGGACATCACAATACTCTTCTTAGGATCAAGTCTGTGTTGTTTATTTCGTAATTACTTAGCTAGAATCCAATCTATGCATCAGATCTAGGTAATTATTGAAAGAAAAAAAATCATTTTTTGTTTTTCATTCTCCTATATTATAAGATTTCTTATGTTGGAAATAGCATACCATTTTTTCAATACAAATTACACTGCATGTCGTCAATGCTCTGAGGTATTAATCTGCTCACTTTCTTCTCAATAACAGGTAATAGCGTAGACATAGCTCTGTCCAATAGACAGGGAAGTCTCTTTGAATCCACCACTGCTCAGGTCTGATGATCTTTTATTATTATTTTCACTTACTCATTTTCATCCATATATGCCTTTGGCATCTGTTTTCCTTAGGTTCTATCATAATATGTATTTAAAAGCTGTTCATTATTATTATTATTATTATTTTGGATGTTCCTTATTGGAAGTACGGCAAAAAAAGCTGATACAATTTAATGGTAATGTTGCAACTATAGTTTATCCTTGTTCTTCAATGAAAATTTGATTATCTTTTGGTTTCCATCAGATGCACCTCCTCTATTTTTGCTAGATGCTTTTGTCATGTTTTTTTTATTTTAACACTAAGGTAACTCATCATTTAGTTGCGTCTTTTATTCTATAAAAAAATAGGAAATGTGTTTAAATCGTGCCACACATACATCAAGCTATTCAAAAGGATTTACGACTTGGTTATGAATTTACATTTGCACTTCTTATTTCCTAACGATGCTCCGATGATTTTTTCTCTCTTTTCTGTTGCGATTATTATGTCGCATTTACTGAGTTTATTTTTTTCAACATGCACTGATTTAACACATCATTGTCAATCTAAAATACAATATGTCCGACCATAAGCAAAATTGGTGAAAATAAGTGATGATTAATAGTGATTAACAGTGATCGATAAAAATAAAATGGTAGATTAGTTTTGAAATTACAATTAACATGCTAATTATATTTATGCAATATAAATAGTAAAGCTTTATTGTTTACTCTATTCAATATATTTTCTTTTAGGTCTGCATATATATTCATTTGATAATTGAAAATTAAATAAAGACAAATGGTAAAACATGTCTCAAAGTTTCTGTTATCTGAAGGTTAAACATTTAAGTTTGTATATTAACACTTTTTAGTGATGAATTCATACAGTTGGGATTTGACTCAAAGACACTTTTGATAAGATCTAAAACGATAACCGTTAGAGAAAGAACATCCGTATAGCTTATGTTATGGCGATATGAAAATTGGGCCATCAATGATTTTACCCCGTTTTCCTTCATGGTTTTTGATCAAATAGAGTTGGAACTTGGAATTTGTATCCATTTAAAATTCATGAATATCATGATTTTTTTTTTACCTTCATTCACTATAAAAAATCCAAACGCTTATCTAAGCGTTTGACTATATTTACTTGAACAAAACCTAAAAAATCCTGCAATTGCTTATTTAAAAATGGTATAATAAATTTCTCCGTAGTGCTTAGCACTTAAAAGCAGTAATCATGGTACAGAAATATATTTTTTGAATAAGGGATTCGACCATAGTCTAATAGTAGTGGATATTCTGAGATATTTCTGTAGCATTTAAAGCAGCAAATCCCTTAGGTGCTCAGCCTCAAATCATGAGTCTCGTGCCAAGGATCAAACGCTGAACGCAATAAAACGATAGTTCTTTTTGTATAAGAGCCATACGGCCTCGCCCTTATGAACCCAATAATGTGGATTAATACCTACAATTTGCAAAGATCAGATTGGTAAATCCAGAAATAATTGTGATTAAAATACTTGGGAAAGAAGACGGTCCTGGAATCTTCACAATTAATGAATAATCCAGTAAACAATAATCAAACATAACAACATAGAGTAAATTGCAAATAATAATTGCTGTTATACATTTTAAGATGATTATTAGATGATAAATAAAAAAGTAAAACTGATATGTACAGCAATGCAATAAACTGCAATACTTATCGCTATATTACTCTGAACTGCTTAAGAATAGCACATAAAAAGTCATGTGAAACATATAATGGTCAGTTATCAATCCATATGCATGAAATCAACTTCAGTCCATGTCAACTTAATGTTTTTTTATCAGTGGAAGAGAAACTATGATGATTCTTAGTTGATTTTTGTAGTTGATTTTGTTAAAAAATATGCATTTGGTTAAAGAATATTTTTTTCATCCATGCAAATCACCAACACAATTTTCAAGTTTTAAATGGAATCACGATCGCAATCACAAATCTTGTCCAATTATTCATATCAAAGCAGAAAAGTTTATTCATAATGGCTTTTTCCCACATTTAATGACATTTGCATACTTGCTGGAACGCCTAAAAGACATAGATCCGTAAAGCTCATAGCTATGGACAATAAAATGTGGAAGCTTATGTCACAATGTTTATAGAACCCAGTTACACCTCTGTAGTTCTTTTAGTTAAGACGAGTGGATTGAAAATTAAACTTTTAGTTACAAAAACAAATTCACCTTTTAGTACAGAAAAGCCAAACACTTCAGTTAGTTAGAGTTGAATATTTTGGCTGCTCGTCAGCTTATAGAGCGATACATAGGTTTGTTATTCTCATATGTTGCTAATGCCCTCGTATGTTACAATTAATCACAATGTACATCATTGGTCTATAATTTTATATTATATTGTTTGAAAAGCATGTTAGTAATCAATTTACATTATATTTAGTATTTTGTATATAAAACATTACGTAAGTTATCATAGACATTAGTTAATATTTATTCACTTATATTTTTCTGTTTTGCAGCTTACAAACTTAAGTATAAAAGATTTCTAGAAAAGTAATGTACATGGTAAAAAAAAGGTTATGCAGTTCTATTTTTTATACATTTAACATTTTTCTGTAACTAATTTGTGGCTCAAGCATATAAGAATTATTAGCATAATTAAGTGCAAAATTTCTATGTTCATTTCCTATGTAAAGTAGTAGTCGACAAAGTAAGATATTGTAATCCGATTTCCACTTTTCAATACTTTAATTACTCATTAGCGTTCACTTAAGGGTCTCTTAACGAATGACTTATTAAATCTGGTTTAGGTAAATTTAATGAAATGTTGAATCTAGTTGTTTCAGTGTTTTATATTAGTTAGCCACTGGACCTGTTTAATCAAATTTTGCACCATCTATTTTATTTTATGTTTATATTATAAGTTTTGACTAGTGGAAATGGGTACTCAGTTTCATGTGACCAATTTTTTGTAATGAGTTTTGATATATGATCTTTTTTCTTTCAAATTTTTATCCTTTTGGTTGGTGAGTTTAAGCAAGATGCAGCTGAAATTGGACCACTGCTTTCCAAAGTTTTGGGTTCTTTCTTATGCTTTTGAAAGTCATTTCCATAATGTTTCGAATTGAGCATAAATTTTTCTATCAACCCTGTATTATAATTATTAACAGTAAGTTATGCTTGATATTCCAATATCCAACTTGGTTAGTTCTAATAATAATGTTTTAATTTGGTTCCATATTTTTATTTATGAATGCATGCTCTTAATTTATTTCATGTTAATTGATTAGAGACATGAATCGTTTAACTTGGAGTCATGTGTTACTATATTATTAACTGTATAATTTGGGAATTAATGGATTAACATCCAAGTATCGTCTTGGGAAATACTTTACAGTTGTGCTGGAATGACTGTAGTCCTTTTGGGAAAGGAAATGTTTAATTAATTATTATAAGCATGTAAGACCACAATGGTTACTAATTTATCAGATATTGGATGGATGTTAGGACCTCTTAAGAATTTTGTTATGTTAATATTATTTTATTATAATCCTTATTGTATATACTCTTTACTGACTTTTATCTGATTTCATTTGTAAAATGGTAACCTAAAATTTCACTTCTTTAATTGGTAAGAAAATTCAAAATGTTTTTTCTTCTTTAGTTTGTAAGAGCAGCTATTCAATAAATAGCATTTTTTTCTCATCAGCTGCTTATTATGCTAATACTATTTTAATACATTTAACATTTTTCTGTAACTAATTCTATTTTTTATAAATTTATTTTGCAGATTTGGAGTGGCAAACAATGGCTAATTGCATGCATTGCACAACTAATATGGCATTGAAACTATAAGGTATGCAGTTTGATTCTCATTAACTAATTGTTTTAGTTTACGTATCATACATGAACAACGAACTATGTAACTAATTGTTTTAGTTGGTACTGAGCCTTTCGGCTCAGCAAAACTAAGCGTAAGGCTCAGTTTCACTGAGCTATAAGGCTCAGTTTCGCTGAGCCATAGTCATATGAATCTATTTATTCATGTTTTTAAAAAAAAATGTCGCCCCCACTAAATGGGATTTCTGCGTACGTCACTGAGTTCACCTATGGATCGTTGACTTTAGTTTTACTGATTTTCAAAGTTGGGATTCCGAATTCAATATTCAGTTGAATTCCATAGCATGCACTTGTTGATTTCCTTAGCATGCACTTGTTCGTGTGTGTGTGTATACATGCATTAGTTATGAACTAACATGGAGATGAATATTAGCTATTTGAAAGAAAAAAATCACAGTATATAGGTACATAGACCAACAAATCTTTACAAGTAATAATTTCATGTAGATATTAGTTATTTACCAGATATTGCTTATTTCAGGTATTGCATTGCTTATTCCAGTGGCGCTACCGAAGCAATTCTTATTTCAGAGCTATTTCAGATATGGTTTTGCTCTTATAAATTTAGTCGTAGTCTTAGGTATTCAGCAAGGGGGATTTCATGCTTTTGTGTATTTAATACTATTTCGCAGTACAATCATGTAATGTATATGCTTTGCTCTCCATAGATAAGATTCCTTCTCAAATAAACATTATTTGTGCCGTTACACTCGTGAATTAATATGCCGCCTAATGTAGATAAGATTCCTTCTCAAATATGCTAACATTCTACTATAGTGGATATAATCATTACTCTTTAGGTTATAAGTGAGCACTTTGGAGTTACTTTTTTATTCTATCAGGCAAACGTGTCCGTCAGAAGAGAGTTTGTAGCAACTTCAGTTTTCAATTTTCAATTTTCTATAACCAGTAATATTGCTGCATACAAAAGAAAAAATGGTAAAGGATAATTTTAGAATAATTTAATATACTCATAACATGTTTAACTTATTTTTATAAACTTTTAATGTCATAACATAAACTCACTTTACAAACTGATATGGATACAAAATTTCTGAGTAAAAAAAAGTCAATACTTCGGAGATTTGGATTGTAAATTGAAGACACATATATTTTGCAACAGCGGTTCACAAACCTATGGTAAAACATTAGTATTCATACAATGATTGAATGATCAAAAAAGATTTGAATGCCATCCAACTCCAAATAAAAGACATTTGAATAGACGACAAATAATAGACCAACTTTTAGGAGAAATAAATCAAACTATAACCAAAAGTATACCGAATCATAAAAGTTAAAAAGGATCTAAAAGACAAATGAATTAGGATTATATCCACCTGCATTTATAAAAAATTCCCAATTTAGATAATACTATGTTAAGTAAATTGTTAGCACCCAATTCTTATTTTATACTTCGAAAGTGAGAAAATTTCATAGTGATAATAATATGAAGCACCGGCGATACCTGTTCTTTGGGGATCATTAATTGAAAAAAAACAAGAGCATTGCATTGAAGGAGTGATCAAAAGGAGCATATTGTCCGGGGGGTGGGCCCATTTGTTTGATGTGATTATATAGATAATAATTTTATTATACAGATAGTAGAAATTTTCGAATTGTATCAACATTAAATATATTATAATAATTTTTAGAAGTATGTAAAACTTTAACTCATAAACGTTATTTTGCAATAAACTTCTTTAAGTTGATTACATTGCAAATTTATTATATTTACGTCTCATGTTACATTATATACGATATAGGAGGGCAACATGTCCTACAATTTAGACAAAAAGTGGATATATGAATCTGATCAAAGAACTGCATACTACATAGACGGCGTGAATAAGTTTATTAGTTTTGTTGAAGAAAACGGTGGTAATAAAGGAGTGTATTTATCCCCTTGCATTAAGTGCCAAAATCTGAAGACGATAAAATTAAAGGTCATTCATTTTCATTTGCTTAGATGGGGTTTTATCCAATCATATAGCGTGTGGTATTTACATGGGGAAAAAATGGTGGAGCCGAAAAAACAACGAGTTAGTTATGCCACAAGTACCGACGAGGTTGAACATATTAGGATGGAATATCTAGTCAATGATGCAAATAGATTTCATGATTTTCAACCTGAAAACCCATTGTATGATCATGCTAATGTTGGACAACAGTCTACGGATGATGACAATTGGCAGGCCAATGAAAGTAAGAAGTATAAACCACTTTTTGAGAGCACAAAAGAGCCGTTGTATCCTTCATGTTCAAAAGGGTTAACGAAGCTGTATGCCATTGTGAAACTGAATAGCTTGAAGACCCAATACGGCTTTTCAGATAATGGTGTGACTTCACTTCTCGAACTAATAAAGGTGTTACTCCCCGAAGGTAACACACTGCCGAGAAAATACTCCGATGTGAAGAAGCTCATTAAGCAAGTTGGAATGAATTACAAAACTTATGATGCATGCATTAATGATTGCATATTGTACTGGAAAGATGATGCGAATAGAGTTTCTTGTACAAATTGCAATGAACCAAGATATACGACATCATTGACGAAGAGAGAAAAGGTACCAAAGTACCTCGAAAGACATTAGGACATTTTCCTTTAATTTTTAGATTGAAGAGATTATATACTATACCATGGATAGCAGATGCAATGGCCTGGCATGGTCATGCCAAGTCTAATCCACAAGTAGTGCGTCATTCATGTGACACTTCTCAATGGAAATCCTCAGATTCTTTTGATAAAATGTTTCCGTCTAGCCACGAAATGTCACACTTGGAATAGCAACAAATGGTTTCTGTCCACATGCTTCTCTATCCAACCCTTACAGCTGTTGGCTAGTAATTGTAGTACCATATAATCTTCCCCCGTCTATGTGCATGAAACGAGAGTTTTCAATGTTAACACTATTGATTTCTAAGCCAAAACAACTAGGAAAGGATATTGATATTTATTTACAGTCGTTGATAGATGAGCTTAAACAGCTATGGGAAGGAGTCGTTACATATGATTCATTAAATAAATCCGAATTTACAATGAGAGTTAGGGTGTTGTGGGAAATCCATAATCACCCTGCTCTTCGTACTTTATCGGGATGTATAACTCAAGGTTACTTTGCATGACCCGTTTGTGGGGAAAACACTTGTCTTATCATCTCCCTGAAAGTAAAAAGATGTGTTTTATGGGACATCGAATGTTTCTTCCTAACAAACACAAGTTTCGATACGATCAGACAAATTTCAATAATGAATACGAACTTCGTCGTCCTAAACGACCACTGACTGGTTTTGAAGTAGAGAAGAAAGCAACGAATATCAAAATGAAAGTCGGTAAACAGAAAGAAGAAATTGGTGAAAACGAAAAAAGCCAGCCATTAAAGAAGTTGACAATGTTTCCGGATGGTATAGGAGGTCTATCTTTTTTGATTTACCATATTGGAAAGGAAATATGATTCGACATAATATTGATGTTATGCATACGGAGAAGAATGTCACAGAGCATCTCATAAGCACCATTATAGACCATAAAGATAAGTCAAAAGATGGTATCAATGCACGCAAGGATTTGAAAATCATGGCTATAAAACAAAAGTTGTGGGTGATGGAAGATCCTGAAACAAATAAAATAATTATACCGAAGGCAACTTTTACTTTGAGCAAAGAAGAAAAGATACAGTTTTTCACTGTATTGAAAAATCTGAAATTACCTAATAAATTCTCTTCTAACTTCCGCTATAATGTGACCATCAATCCCCCTAAACTAAGAAATATGAAGTCACGTGAATATCACGTCATAATGCAACATTTGCTTCCCGTATTGCTTCAACATTCTTATGCACAACACAAGGATTTCAAAATGTTGTTCATTGTATTAGTTTATTCTTTAACATTTTGTGCTCAAAAGTGATCAATAGGGAACACCTTATAAAAGCAAAGGCTGGTTTGATAGAAGCAATATGTGTTTTTGAAAAACATTTTCCACCTGCATTTTTTGATATTAGTATCCATCTTATGGTTCATTTAGCCGATCAGACATTGATTGGTGACCCTATTAGATATAGATGGATGTATCCTTTCGAACGGTAAATAATTAATTTCAGTTATGAACATTTTTATCGTGTACAATATATAATTGATCACATTCATAGATTAATGAAGACATATAAAGGATATGTACGCAACAAAAGATACATTGAAGGGTGTATTGCAGAAGAATATATCGTACAACAAGCTAGCCTTTACTGCATGGAATATATGCCAAACGGAGGTTATGGCAATCATAAACATACCCGCGAAGCATTTTTGGATGAGGATGATGAGTTTGCTGGTAAGATACCTTTAGATAATGGTAAATATATAACATTAACCCAAGTGCAGTTTGAACAAGTGTGTAGATCGGTCCTTAATTAGTATGATGGATTAGATGAATGGAAGCAGTAAGTTCATGAATTTGTTTCAAATTTTCAAATTTTTATATCAATTTATATATTCATTTCGATGTGTTTTCCATAGAAGGTATAACTCCTATGCGAAAAGCACTAGATTTCAACCACGAGGAAAAGGTACAACCATCAAATTCATTCAAAATTTTACTCTATGGTTACGTAATGAGGTATTACATCATCATAAGTATTTCACGTGTTTATAAGTTGACAATACAAACCATGCTTTTATTTATTTTTTGTGTTTTACATAGTTAGTGAATTGTAGTGATGTTGATCCAACTCTTTAGTGGCTAGCACATAGGCCGAGGTTCATGGTGCTCAGTTATATGAAGTACCAAGTGAATGGGTTTTTATTTTCCATGAAAATGTACGAAGACCGCATGGTCACACAGGATAGCAGTGTATGCATGAAAGCAATTACAAAATTTAGAGCAAGTGGTAAAGATAAAAATTATAAGGAAGCAGAAACAACGTATTACAAAGTCATTCAACAAATACTTGAGTTGGATTACACTGACTTCAAGCAAACGTTTTTTTTTATTGTGATTGGGTAAAGGTCGAGTATAAGATCAATGGTTGCAAAATAGATCCCGTTCCAAACTTAATCATGGTCAATTTAGGAAAATTAAAGAACAAAGACAACATGAATGATGAACCATTTATTCTTGCATCAAAAGCGAGTCAAGTGTTCTACTCAAAAGATTTAAAAATAACGGATGGTCATTGGTTTTGCATACACCAAAACGGTTGACTACGAATGTGGATGACATTGAGTTTCCTACTGTCTACCAGTCAGCTTTTGAAGACAATGAAAAAATAGAAAATGTATTTGGAAAGTCATGAATTGTGGATTGCTTTTTTTATCACATGTATTTGGAATGTAATGAATTGTTGAATGCTTTTTTTTCCTCAAGGAAATCACATATATTTGGAATGTCATGAATTGTTGAATGATTTTTTTTACCAAAACCATATATTAACTTGTGAATTGTGGATAACCTATTAGGCATGGTGGTGATGATCACATGTATTAGTTATATTATATTTTATAGGAATTTATGTCAAAAAATCCAATATCATCACATGCATCATGTTCAAAAGAGCAAAAAGTTGATCAAAACCTACTTGTTATCCCAATCTCAGAAAATGCTTCAAAATTCGCTACTATGCTTGGTAAACTAGTAAGAGCTCATGTGCCGATATCATACGTAAGTTGGAATAAAATACCCAAAACATATAAGGGTGACGTTTGGAACAAGTTGGTGGTAAGTTTTTACTTGAGCAATTTGGGAATATAGCACTTAAATGTCTACAGTCTATTTTTATAGTCTGACTCTTAATTTTTGCAGAAAATGTATGCACTTGCGCTGCTTTCAAAGGAAATATTTATAAAAAGAATGGCCGAGGATTTTAGGAGACATAAGAAAAACTTGAGAGCAAGTTTTTATGATATTTTGGACAATGACGAAGAACAGTTGAAAATTTGTCAAACTACAGTTGCTCAAAAAGATTGGAATGAGTTCATAAAAAATGAAGCAACGCCTGAAGCGAGCGGAAGAAGGAAGTCAGGCAAAAGAATTAGATTATTGCTCAATTATGGTCACCATGCAGGACGTAAAAGTCACGTTAGAATAGAACACGAACTGAAGATGGTAGCATATCAGATGCCGCTTCTATGTACTTCGTAAGTTAAATAAATATTAACTTGCGTATTATGTGAAATTTCATTTAATAATTATTATATCTCAGGATAAAATTGCGAAAATGAACGAAAAGATCACTGATAGTGATGAAGAAAAATTGACAGTGAATGAAGATATCTTATTACAAGTGTTTGGCAAGGATACAAAGGGTAGGAGCCGCGGTGTTGGGACCGTCATACCAACGACTAATGTTAAGGCTTGTGCTATTGCACAGAAATGATTCAAATGTGTTAATCTAGACAATGATGACTTGAAAATGAGGGTGGGAAGTTTGGAAGGTACAGTGGGAAATATGGCGGGGCGAATGGACCTTCTGATTCAAATGGTGGGAATCCTCGAACAAGGAAGCCGCACACCGTTAGATCCCCAAGATGGAGCACGCAACAGACAACTCGGTTCTTCTAAAACCGTTGCTTCTCAAAATACAATCAATGTTTCAAACAATCAAAAATGTGAAATTCTCAACTCTGATCTGGACATAGTAGCAACAGGTATATATTACGAGCTTTTTACTATTAGTTGATTTCGATGCAGTTATTTTGTTGGACAGACGTAGACAACTTTATTGCAACAGGTAGTGTATGTTGAGATTCTACATCGTCCAGAATTCACCGGAAAGATGTACCATCTACATATGAAATATTGGTTTTGGACAATATACTATTGTCGGATGAGAAAACCACCAAAATAAATCATCAATTTGCAGAGACCTTTGATAAAGTCGGCGTAGGTGGGTATGTGTGTCATCCGAAGAGCCTAATTCAATATCTTTAGATATTGGAGCAGGTATATTTAATTTTACACTATATTCTTTCGGTTTATCTTGATTCACTTATACATTGCTTGCATTGCTTATTTCAGGTATTGCATTGCTTATTCCAGTGGCGTTACCGAAGCAATTCTTCTTTCAAAGCTATTACAAGTATGGTTTCGCACTTATAAAATTTAGTTGCTTAAATTTTGTTTTCTCGACATTTTTCTTCATCCTTTTTTGGCTTTGAGGTATGTTTTTATGTTTTGTTTAAAGGACTAATAACAAAAACCCCAATTTATTTATTGATAACATCCTATTGATCACTCAAGTTAGTTATATGAGAGGTAGTTGCAATTAAACTTGATCACTCAAGTTAGTTATATGAGAGGTAGTTGCAATTAAACCAATGGGCTGATGGATAGTTTGTCTTGTATACTTTTGGTGCGGTGGAAATTTGCATTCATGTCACTTGGCCGTCCTGATTATCTTCAGGATTCAGATATTCTATCTATTCTGTTTCAGGTACCTTTCTACCCCACATACATATGAATTATATTAGCAATAACATGGATGTTGTTGAGTTTAATGGTTGAAAACTGTTAATGTTCCTTGGATGATGTTATGTCTGGAAATGAACACTATGTTTTTCCGAACTTTACACATCAATAATACCTCACCTAGATAATTTTAACCCCTATCATCAACCCGGAACTTGTACATCTCAAGTTAATTTTATGCTATAAATGAATATGTGATAATGAACATCACCTCATAGCTATAAATATCTGATCAGTAGTCTTCTTTGGTAAAACATATCTTCCTACTAAATGTCATATGCACTCCATGCAAAATAATAATAACAAAATCTAATATCATGTCTTTTGATTGAACTATATATTTGCTGCTCAAATGTAAATAAAAAAAAGAAATAAAAAACTATGAAATAAGATTTATTTTCTATTTTGGCTGGAAGAAAAGTAAATACTGTGTGCAAAACTGTCATAGTAATCTGGTTGATCGTCTATAATTAATACACAGTCGTAATAATGCATTTAATTAGTAGATTTTGATGGATTAAATTACCCAACTGTGAAAACCAAACAAGCACCCATTTGATTATGACTTGTATTAACACCAAATCAAGTACATTGTACATGTATTCATGGTTTGTTATCATATATATTCATTCTTTACCTATGTTTTCTAACCTAAACAAATTATAAAACTGAAAAATATCACTTCAAGAATCATACATATATAACTCTCAATTCGCTTGATAGTTAGTAGTCTCATTGAATAAATTATTTATATTTAGTAGTCTCATTAAATACATTATTTGTACATAAATACGAGTAAAAACCACTGATACACAAATGTATTTAAAGTTACAAACCTTTTATATTTTCCATATGTTGACTCTAATTATCTTTCATGGACAATTTATCAAAATGACCATCTATACTATCTAGAAAATTGATTATGTACTCTGATAAAACTACTGTGAAGAATTGAATACAGGTCTTTTGAACTGTTTATTTTAATTAATGGTCTAAAGTAAAGCAAATTATTTAGTACCATGATTTTATTTCATAACTGCTCATTGAAGAGCTAACTATACAAGTTAAATGGACTAGAAGCTGTACCTAAAAATAAGAATACTATACTGTATTTAACTTACATGTATTTAATTTGCTTCTTTTCTATTTTAGTTTGCCTCATATCTTCAACAATTTGTGTACGGTTCAATAGTTTTTGTGACTTCATAAGAAAGGAAAAATAAAAATAAAAAAATAGTACAAAAAATTAATGGTTTAAGAATTCAAGCAGTATTGATGACTATTTATTGAGGGTGCATTTAAAAATGGGAGATATATAGATAGGGAAGACGTCCCTTTCAAACTCACGGGGGTTGTGGGTGGATTTAATATTGAGTTTAAAGACATTTAGAAGTTTAATGTAATAATACTGACTAATGTCTAAAACATTTTAAAATATTCAGCTGAGCGTAAAGGCTTAGCGAAACTGAGCCGTAATGCTCAGTTTCGTTGAGCGTAAGGCTCAGCTGAAACTGAGCTTACGGCTCGGTTTCGCTGAGCTTTCGGCTCGGCAAGGCTCAGTTTCAACTGAGCACTACGGCTCAGTTTCAGCTGAATTTATGGATTGCTCATTGACCATCCCACTTTAAACTGTACATATCAACATGGGATAAGGGTATGATTTTAAGATGCAGAGACTGACACCAAAAATACAAGTAATTTAAAAGTATGTATTGTTGTTGTGGAGACTTATTTATTTGATCAACACTTATTTATTTGACCAATACATCTTAAGATGCAGTGTCTAACATGGGTAGCGCTTGCATGAATAGTTATTTATTTGATCAATACACAATTGGCTGACGTTTGTTATTTTAATTTCCTTTCAGGCTTTGGAACAACCATGAGTTGTATGGGCTTGACAACTGCAGTTTTGTTGTGTTTTTTTTTTCTTAGAGCAAGAACTGTGAACATTATGCTTTGTATATATTGTGTTATGTGGTTTGTATTAGCTAAAGTTATGGTTTATGTATTAATCGAATTATGCTTAGCGTATGTTCTTTATATGCTATTATATGGTTGTAGCGTATCTTCTTTATTATGCATATATATATATATATATATAAATGGGTGCAGCGTTTCTGTATATTGCATTTATGATATACCGGTTTTGATACGGTTAAAAGTCGTATCTAATTCATTGTTATCATTGCAGGAATGAGGCATTAAACACGATTTTATACCGTACCAGTATACCAGTTTAATACGGTTTTAAGCCGTATCAATCTACCAATTTGATATGGCTTAAAACCGTATCGATCTATGAATTTAACAGTGCCAGCATACCAATTTGATACAGTTTTAAGCCGTATCAAATTTGTAGATTGATACAGCTTAAAAACCGTATCAAATTAAAAATTGGACAGTTCCATCATGCTACTATGATATAGTTTTTAACCGCATCAATATAGATATTTGATACGGCTTAAAACCGTATCAAATTCATAAATTGATACGACTTAAAACCGTATCAAATTATCAGTTTGATACGGTTTGAAGCCGTATCAATTTTTGAATTTGATACGGTTTTAAGCCGTATCAAAGCAACAGAGACACCATTTTTTGATACGGTCCAGAGCACTGCCAAATCAATTTGGTACGGCCATGAGCACTGCCAAATTGGCATTTCTGGTGTAGTGGTAAAGAAAGGAGCAACAAGTTCTGAGGGACTACGCATGCATAGTATCAAAGAAGTGAGCAACAGGTATGCCCATGGACTTTGGTGGCCACTACCACATCCTTCGCGCCGCCTTTAGTGAATCCTATAACTCTTGAGACTCAAATGGCTTGTTGGAAAGGCTCGGGACTCAAGTGTTTCTAAATCAAAAGAGTAGAGACAACATTTATGTGAAGACTTAGGCGAATCGGATAAATGTTGAGTGGAACGAATTTAGGATGCAATCTCCTAGCCCACTATATTAGGGATCACAAGGTTCTTCATTGTAAAAAAGGAGCCATGAAGGACATCATCGTATAATAGATGTGCGTGAAATTTGAAATTCCACAGGAGGCATCTATGTCAAGTCAAATAGGAACGCTAAGGCCAGGCCAATCAGGATTGATCAGCTCAGGCCGATCCGGGGAAAGCCAACCCAGCTCTGGATGTACATTTTGGCCTAAATTCCAGTGCTCCTACCCTCGATCGGGATACTGCTTTACCATATCATGTTATCACACTCTTTTTCATGCGTCCTCTTATTGAACAGGGTGCTAGGGGCCAATGAAATGTTTTCCAGACTACAACTCAAGCTGCATTGCCCGGAAGGAGGGAGATTGGGACAGAAATGTCGAATGGACACATAATTGTTGTCGATAGTTCAAGCTCCATATCCAATGGCCTTGGTCAAGCAGGTAATGAAAGATAGTTAGGGCCACTCCAACGAGGATTGGGGAGTTAATAGAAGCCACACACCATTTATAGACAACATACTAGATGTTGAATATCCACATAGGTTTAACTTACCAATTATGCCTCATTACATGGGAAACACATACCCTATTTTTCACTTGACTAGGTACCAGTGCTATATGGACTGGGCTCTAGCTTCTGACTTGATAAAGTGCAAGGCTTTCACAATTTATTTACAAGGCGTTGCAAGTATGTGGTTCATGAAGCTACCACCAAAGTTTATTTCATTGTTTGGAGAACTAGGGAGAAAGTTTTTGACTCTATTCAACATTTATGCGACTTGCATGAAGCATGTTATGACATTATTTGGTATTGTGACAACTGCTAGATTTGAAGTCCTGACCACTCAAAAAGCTACACCACACACTAACCACTAAGTTAAAAGATTTTTGTGTTAGTTTTTCGAGAGGGGTGTTAAAGATTACCCCACTTAAAGAGCCCAACGTCCTCATTGTCTCGTATCACTCACCACACATCTACAACATTACACACACAATTTTGGCTGGGTATAGGCTCTGATACCAAATGTGAATACTGCGGGATTTGAACCTCTGATCACTCAAAAAGAACCACCATGCACTTACCCCTATGCTAAAAGATCATTGTGTTAGCTTTTCGAGAGGGATGTTACATATGGCACCAACACGATTGCATAAAGAGGAGGTCAACTGAATCAGTGGACCATCTAATCTTTTGCGTTAATTAGAGACACATACACTACATTATTGCCATGTAAATAGCATTAGAAAACTGAACGACAATGTATGTTAATGGGTGATGTTTTAGTAAATGGTTGTAAATATTTGGATGAAAATATTATTTCATTTTTTCCATCCTCGAAGAATTTGGGGAATAAATCCTTTGAGGGGAGAATGTAACAACTCGAATTTTTAAGATACCGTAATTAATTAACGAATTAATTAATAAAATAATAAATTGTAAAATTATCAGAATTTGGCAATGGGAAGTATACCATTGTGTCCATCATGATTTTCTAGTTCAGATGGATACTTGGTTTGTGAAATGCGAATGTAAAATAAGTAAGTTTTGGAAATTCATTTTTTTTTTAAATTTGAACAACAAGAAGAAATAATAGTATACGTTGGGTTGACGACACACACCTCACCTAGGTCAATACATGGGTCGACCCGGGTATCGAGTGGGTCGACTCACCAGCTAACCAAGCACGATCTTGTGCCTAGCACAAAATCGAAAGAACGGAGATAATTTCTCCAATGTGTTTTGATGATTTGGCATGTTCTGATTTGCCTATTTTAAACCTAAGCCGACGTAGCAAGCCCTGGTTGGTCTGATGGCATGGCTAGCTCGGATTTAATTCTTAAATCTGACGACCTAGTATCTTCAGCCTAATCTATAAATAGACCTCCACCCCCTCTTATTGTTCATAACACAAATCACTTTCCTGTTAAGGTTAATCTTTTGTTTGGGGACAAGCCAACCTAAATTTAAATTTAGGGGAATTGAGATCTTATAAATAACAATATTTTCATATATTTATATATTTTGGAGGTGGGTTCTGCCAGGGCCACGAGGGAAGCGTTTTCTGGTGATTTTTTGTAATTACTTAGATTTTTGATATCTTTAGGTAAATAGGCATAATAGTAGTTTTAGTTTTTACTTATAGTCTTACTTACAATTTTTTACATTTTTTGTTCATATCTTGTAAGTTATAGTTTTCTATTAAGAAAATATTCTACAGGTTATTTTCAATGTTTTTCTGTCTTTTTTTACAGTTAATATTTACTATAAGATATTTTCTCAGTCTTTTTTCCTCTTTCTATGTCTGATTTTACAGTTTTATATTAGTTTCTGGTTACACCCAAAGTATGTCTACGTCTGTAATATTGGCATATGTATACGATTGATTTATATGACCAATTTGTGCGTCTAATTTTATGTGACTAATTATAATCTTTTTTTATTTTGCACGCGATGGAAAATATGATTCAATTGAAATTGTGTAAAAGAAGATTAAATAGTTTGGGGTTAAATTGACGTGTAATGTTAAAACTGCAACAAACGGGAATTTGGACTGAAAATAGACAAACTTGATAAGATTTTCCAAATAACTATGGCATGGATTATGACAGAAAAATGGACTGTAATATATTTGTATAAATTTGATCGATTGTATGAACATTAAGAATCATAATAAACAAACGTGGTTTAGATGCAGATTTAATTATAACATAAGGTTATAAATGAACAAATAGGCTTAATAAATAAGTGAACTTAAAGAATATTAAGTTATAAGCCTAATTCTATGGTTATTCTATAGTTCTGTGGTGCCTCATGTAAAGGCGTTTTATAGCTATACTATGGTATCTCTTGTAAAGACGTTCTATGGTTCTATACCGCCTCATGTAAAGACATTTTTAAAGATATTCTATGGTGCCTCCTGTAAATATGTTTTATGGTTATTCTATGGTTCTATAATGCCTCATCTATAGGCGTACTATGGTTATTGTATGATTTCAGTTCTATGGTAAATATATGAAGGTCCTAATCAAAGAAGATTTAGACCAATTGTGATTTTTCTGTTGGGGATCCATACCAGGAAGCATACTGTTTTATCATAGATGGTCTCACACTAAGGAGGAGGCTAGGGCACGCACATGTTGTGATAGGTAGTAATATGGTCCAAATGGAGGTGGATGCGAGTGCATTTCGATGGTACAATGTGCGTGCACTGAACTAATTGAGGAAATTGAGACACTGCACTGCCTGTGGTCATGCTATATCTTTTTGTTGATGGGTCAAGCCTGATAAACCTCAGATCCATAGTAGGCATAGGTTATCACTCTCTGTATTAGCAGTCGATCAGTGGGTAGTATTAGAAAATTATTCTAATTATGTTTAACATGCTCTGTAATCATAAAAGTGCAAATAATCAAATGACCAGTGCAATAAAGTAAACAGTCGAATGAGATAGCAATTGACCAAACCTTTAATCTTTGTACATCATTCCTGTATGTTCACCTATTAGTTATGCATAAATACTTACCCTATTTGATACTAGAGCTACCATTCTATCACCGTGCTAGTAATTATACAACTCACCAGACTTTATGTCTGACTCACTCCTCTTTCTTTCTTTTACTTTCCTTCCCCAGTAGGTTTAAATGGAAAAAAGTGATTCGTACTAGCAGCTTACAAATATTGGTGTCCAAAATCCTATTTACTTTCTTGTTTATGTATTAATTCCATTTTGTAACATTTTTAGATTTGTACTTAAAAGTGGTGTAACGCCCCACCTCTATGCCCATATTATCCAAGAGTACTACTAAGTAATACCGTCAAATAATACGGCGAATGAGGCCGTAGGGGGCACACACATGCAAATTCTCTTGGACTAACACTGGTACATACTAAAATTTCTGAAATATCCCTTACTCTTACGTACTCAATGTCGGTACAAAACAATTACACGTGTGCCTCCAGGACAAAATAATACATAATATACATGAATACAGAGAACCGCTTTGATAAAATATAATGTATAATATTTAACATTTTATACATTTTTACTTATTACACATCAAGATATATATATATATATATATATATATATATATATATATATATATATCCATACAATACACGATAGTAAATGATATACTAATTTACTATACTCTTCTAAGCCCAATAAATACAAGCTAGTCTCAATGTCCCTGAACCTGCAATGTCTAGGTATAACCCGAGTATTTTATAAATAATAAACGGATCAGTCTATGTTTAAGTCCATTATAGTTAATATAAAATGTTTGGGTGCTCTAAACAAGAATAATAACATAAAGAAGTACAAAATTATTCAATCCACAATGATCATTTAAGTCATAAACCTAATCATTAGGTTCACTCAAATATTGACATTAATGATTCATGCCTCATGGCTAAAATATTATGGAAGCATAAGCAAATGACAACGTAATCTTATTCAAATGAATCTTGTTCAAGAGTTATATTATAGCACATTATGAAATCGCCCAAATATCATAATCACCCGATAAATCACAGGCCATCAAAATACAATAACACTATGAAATCATAAACAAGAAGCATCATAATTACACGATAGCTCACAGGCCATCAAAATACGATAACATGATGAAATCATAAACAAGAATCATATATGTAAATCACATCGGAATATAAGAAAAATCATAAATGATCATATGGATCCATATCAACATTGGCGAGACTCAGCAACGCTGCACACATATCAACATTGGCGAGACTCAGCAACGCCGCACGCATATCAACATTGGCGAGACTCAGCAACGCCGCGCGCATATCAACATTGGCGAGACTCAACAAAGCCGCACGTGCAATGAAGATATCATATACCAGTACTAGACAATTTTGATGCCTATAATGGAAGATACTCAGATCTTCATAAGTTAGACTCTCAGGTCCAATATGGCATAGTCACTTAGGACTACCTTGATAGTCGCTCAGGACTATCTAGTACTGGCAAGGAGATAGTCGCTCAGGACTTCTCAGTATAGACAATGGTTTACACTACACTTATCCTTCAATACTCTATGTAACAAGTCCAATGAATAACCATGATAGTGATACCGAAAGTCCCATACCAGAAGGTTTCACTAAACCATTTATTCAAATTTCTCATTACATAGAATATAAATATTATAATATCATGTAAAACTTGTCATCACCGTATCTTATTCAAACACCAATTGAATTAAATCAACAGTGAGTCATCCACAATATAAGGATTCATACGAAAATTGAAAGAAATCAGAAACTATACAAATTATGCAAATAGCGAATGAATTCAAGAAGTATTCAAAGAATACGTGAAATGTCAACATGACTCACAAATAAAACAAAATAAAATAATACAGAAAGGGTAATTCAAATATTTGAAAATATAACCATTCATTGCAAATTTGTATAAATCAATAAAGAGCATATGACGTAATAAAATAAACACAATAACATATCTTAAACCATTTCATACTATAATAAAATGAAAATTTCTCAAATGACTCATTAAAAGTAATATACTTCAGATAACTTTAAAAAAAAAACTAAAAATAATATTACTATTTTTTTTCTTCTAAAATACTGCATTCAATGGAATGATATAATCTCGATGAGATACGTATAATCAAATCAATTTATCAGATTTCTATTGGTATCCACAATGTAAATTTAAAAGTAGTCGATTAAAATAATTAATTTAGGATCAATCTATCCAAACTCAAACAAAACCAAAGTTGATAAACATAAAATGATACTACAATTCATACTTGGAAATGCAAGAAACAATATACATGAACTTCCAACAAACATAATAAAATAATAATTTCATCAAACAACCAAAATTAATAACTTAGATTATAATAAAGGAACAAAACCATTGACACAACAATGCTAATTGAAAATGAACAACGCCCTTTTTAATATTTTCACATTCAACAACCCCAAAGTTTCATAGTAAATGTTAAATTCAATGCAGTCATCCAACATATCACACAATTCGATCAAGTATCCTAACAATCGTTAAATAACATGTAAGCAATAATTCATTCCATCAACCAAACTAAATCATAATATAAAGAACTGAGCATTCAGTAACATAGATGTAGACTTATAGCTAAAAACACTAACCTTTTTATGTTTAGTTCACATAAGTGGTCCGTTTACACTTCTCCAGGTTGCAAACAAAATGATTGAAGCACTTAATCGCCTCCCTAGGATTGCTTCTCACCACCATCCACATGCAGGTCACGGTTGATATCCCTACTCTAGATCGCACCCTTCCTCGGCGTAGTCGACGATGATGTCGACCATCATCAGATCACGCTCCATGAAATCTAGCACAATTCGTGTCTCTCTCTCTCTTTTACTTCGTGATTTCTGTTTTCACGATGCCAGAGAGGAATCCCCTTGGAACCGCTTAGAATTCGATATAAAAAGAAATCGAGGGTTCCAGAAATAGTTGCAGGTAGCGGGCTTTGAGCGTTTGGGCCTTTAATTAATCCCACATTGTTATTAATTTTAAATTAAGCTTTATGCACCTTGTTATTAATTTAAATTAATTCATATTTTATTTTACAAATTACAATTCAATTAAACAATATCTATTCGGCGCCTGTCCACTTCTATTGATAATTTATAACAATTCAATATAAATTTGTTTATATTTCTTTTCCATTTCATAAATTTCAATCTTATTGCACAACTAAATGTCAACACTAATATAAATTAATCCACACCTTATTTCAAAATATACTACCTTATAATCGGCGATTTTCATTCAATTCATCACTCGCCTATTTGTTAATTTCACATACAATCAAAATAAATATAATTTTCAACTATTTCTAATATGTATACATAGACATAATCAAACTATTCAGTATCGTAGACAATTATCTCCAATATATTCTATTTCTTTCAAATAATAGATTATGATCAATTAATTTTAAAATCTTTAATTTTTATTTATTATGTATATAATTACAGCGCCCGGAAACAGGGTTATTACAAGAGGAATGTTTTATTACACTCTGATTTGAGCTGAGAATATGAAAGATGGATGTTTTATAATACAACTTATTTATATAGAAGTCTTGTTTAGAAATAACATCTTGTTGTAAAATAAATGTTTCCGTTGTTTTAGTTTTATGTCTTATGAATCTTAGTCTTTGTAATTTATTTCTTTATACCTACGATACTCTACATCCTTTAATATGACATTAATTGGGAATACTAGGAGGTGCGGAGTGTTTCAATATGCCTTTAAAGAAATATTAATTACATTTCCGAAAAAATCATGAAAGCAAGTGAGCATTACAACTTGACAACAACATACCCAACTAAAATTAATTTAGCGATGCACTGCCAAACTAAAATGAATATTTCGATAAGCGTCTTTCACAATTGTAAAAACAGATAGGCATATATGTTATGCGATGAGCATGGACTGAGGATTAATCGTCTATGCGGAAATTAACCGAGGGTTAATCAAATTTATGTGTTTTTGATAAATTGATGCTATTTACAATAGGTTAGTAGCACCTGATCCATAAGGCGTTATCATGAATTTAGATGAGTTTTAGATGCAACTACGAATAAAAAATCACCTTAAAACATATATTTTAATGCTTGTAAGAGGCATCAAACTTAAATTGATGCATAAATGATGCTTATAAGTCTGTTTATATGCTTATTAAATGTTATACTTCTTATATAGGTGGATTAGTAAAAAAAATAGATAATAAGGATAACATAGCCCCTCGGCAAAGCCTAGACAGAAGCTTAAAAGGAATTTTACTACAAAAGGGTCTGTTTTTTCTAACTGTTCGTCCCTTCGGTCCTCTGAGATTCATAAACTGGAAAATCGAACGGTCTAAGACTTATCTGGCGAAGTAACTAAGCTTGGCTTCTACTAGGAACAAGCCTATATGAAATGGGATATGAGTTGGGCTGATACACAACTTATACAATTGAGGTGTTTGATGGGCACCTCATGGTCAACAAAAAAAAAGTTCTTTCAAGTAACGAAACAAATGGATTCCAACAGGAACCAGCATTGTCAGACAACTAAATGCTTCTCACTGGTAAGGTAAGCCTGGTGTCTATAACCTCTATACCCGGACGATCTCAATGACTACGCGGTGGTATGATAGGAATTACTCCAAACTCCAATGGAAGCACCATCTCTTCATCAGTCTGCTCACTCTTTCTATCTGTCTTGTCTGTCTAGTCTAGGGAGGTTTCTAACTCTTCAACAAGTTGTTTCGGCGATGGCATCGATGACCGAATTGATGCCTAGTGTGTCGTGAAATGTAAGGAAATGCATAACAACTAGAGCTAAGGTTATATATCCCCTTCCATCTGCTTACGCTTCTCTAGTCTTTCTTTAGTAACAAGGATCATGGGTCTTTCTCTGTTGCCATATCTCTGAAATGTCTCGAGAGGTCCCCTATCTGTTCAACAGGTGTGCCAATAGCTTATTCATTTGTTGTAACATTGTTCAGTCCATCGCTAGGCTTTTTAATATAATCCAACCAACAAATTGGAATTAATAGTTGGTTCAGGTTTTGGTACCAGAGAGAGTTAACAAAACTTGAATATGCAGAGTTAAAGAAGGATTCTCTCCTATCCTCATCCGAACACATGTATTATGCGTAACAAAAGAAAGGATAAGTTGAGAGAAACCAGGAAAGAAATAGTACTATGATGATAGTTCTGGTTCAAGTCATAGATAGACTATAGAGAGCTATGCACATTATTAATCTTACATAGGGAATGGGGTGAAGACTCACTAGGCCTTCTTTCATCACTCTGGGAAATGAGTAGTAGTACAACATAGTTCGCTAACTCGGTTTGTATCCCGAGAAAGAGTTAGCATAGTAAATATGTAGAATATGACTGGCTTAACGATTTACCTCTCTATCGGTCTAAGAAGCGTACGTCCCTGTAATGACATGGATTTTGCCCGGACTTAATCGATCGCAAAATCGACCAAGACCGTTCAATTCCCGCATACGTTAACTTTGGGAATACAATACATTAGAACAATAACAGCAAACTTTTATAAACATTACAATAATGTTACATCAGAGTACAGAATATCAGAGCACATCGAAATTGAACTACAGCGGAAGATAAATTTTACATTAAATATAATACAGTGCAACGAAAGACTTAAACTGATACAGTGGAAGGCTATCAATGCTCTGGACACAGCTTTATGCTTCGATCCAGGATCCTGCTAAAGAGATTTATATCTGCAAAAAGCTACTCGACTGCCCGTGTAGAAAATATGGGCACCCGAGTTTGCCAGTGAAACAAACTACAGGTCAATCATGAGACTGGTATGAGAAATCTAACTTAACTAATCTAATAATAAGGCTAGTCACAGGACCACGCCGCTAACGCGGAACGGGTTTACTCCATTGGATTGCCAGTGCATAAAATAAAGTAAATCGTTTAACAACGCAATGCTTTTTAGAGAAATGAAACCATTATAAGACTCAAGTCCCATCACACAATGCAACGCAAACCGAAGGATAGAGTTTTACCTTATAATGGTCAAAAGATGCTTGATACGATAAAAACCGGATTTGATATTATTATTAGTGTATATATGTTTTTAATAAAAACATTTCAATCATAATGTATCAATCATAGACGACATAGCTACCATATATTATGTCGTCGTACTAGTTCTACAATCAAAACCGCACGGTGTCGTATAGGAGATTTGGTTTCCATCATGAATCGAGGCTAGGGATCGTCCTCTCCGATTCGAGACACTCTAGCAAATGCCTCAGGATTCCCCGTAGTGAACCCTTGGAGCGGTAGGGTCGGTCCACACCTGTCGAAAGTGGATTAGTTATGCCTGAACACACGCTTCCCGGTCCTTTTGGACCTCCAGTATGACCACTTCCGGCCTATAAACCCGAGGTACCTCATAATCCACCATCCACATAAGTAAAAATGTCAGGGCTGGTAGGTCACTGACACCACTCTAGCTAGAAAGAAACGTGTGCACTCCCTACGGTCCATATCCCCTTTTTGACTCATACCGGGGTGTGAGGCTCGCGAAGTCACACTATACGCAAAGCTATGCCTAAACAGGCTATGCTTTGATCATCAATCACAAGGCTCTGCTTTTCAACAAAAGCCTTGATCCATGCATCTTAGCATGCCACATTGTCAGTCCATACCATACCATTGATTCCTACCAATATATAACCTCTAAGCTCGTACGTCTCAGAGAAGGATGTTAAACACCAAACAAATATATATTTAGCAGAGATCAACGAATATCGTATAAAGGAATACAACGTCAGACATACGATCCATTTACAAGTCCGTTCTGGGTCTGAACGAAACCAGAGTCGCCTTATTCCGCCCCCCATATGTCCAATACATATATGAGGTGCTCGCATATCTGACAATCAACAAGTACGGCCGGATGGCTACCACTGAAGCCCCTTCAAGGCAGCAACTCCCATCATGGGTCTCAGTAGCAACACATCCATTCGATGTGAAGATCGCCGGTCTTCAATCACCGTCTTCAAATCTTCGACTTTCAATCGTCGTATAATCATTTGAAATGAGATTGAACTCGGACTTTTCAAATGATCCTCGCACATATATAGTTTAAAACCATTTCATATCGTTAATAGTATTTAATAACGATTTATCACTATTTTTATATATATAAAAATAGCTCAATCTAATTCAATGACGCTTCGGGTCGATCGGCGACCCTGGCGCTGTTTTTATCCAAATTTGATTTACACATATCTTGAAATCTAACCGTTGGATTTTAACCAAATTTATATCGTTGGAAAGATCTTCCCAATGCGGTCCTAACGGTTCCAGTTTTGGGAAAATCTGACGGTCGGATCTTACGGTATAATCGTTTAAAGTTACTATTTCAAATCGCGAACTTCAGCAGCGCGATTCGTTTTATTTTAGTTTATATTTACATAGAAATATAAATATAAATCGTTTGGCGATTTCAACTACTAAGATTGATTCTTTTTATCGCATCTAAGATGAGGATAAAAATATCACTTTTATTTATACTATTTTATCGCATCTAAAATGAATATGAAAATATCGCTTTTATTTCTACTATTTTTATCGCATCTAAAATGACGATAAAAATATCACTTTTATTTCTACTATTTTTATTGTCCCTAGAATGACAATAAAAATACTTCTTTTAATTCTAATCTTTTTATTGAATAAAGTATCAATAAAAATGTCACTTTACACTTATTCTTTTTGTTTACACTTAAAATGTAAATAAAGATATCACTTTACATTTATTCTTTTCATTTGTATCAAAAGGTAAATAAAAATATAACCTTTTAATTCTAATCTTTTTAATGTCTCTATTTTGACAATAAAAATATAACATTAAATTCTATCTTTGTGATTACATCTAAAACATAAATTAGAATGTCACTTTTATTTCTATATTTTTACTAACATCTAAAATGTAAATAAAATGTGCTTTTTATTCCTATGTTTTTATTTACGTCTAAAATGTAAATAAAAATATACTTTTCATATCCTTATTCTTATTTACATCTAAAATGCAAATAAAAATATCCTTTTTCATGCAAGTTTTTATTTATATCTAAAATATAAATAAAATGTCAACTTCTATAATCATATTTTTATTTACAACTAAATTGTAAACAAAAATGTACTTTTTTTTAACTCATGTTTTTATTCACATCTAAAATGTGAATATAATAATCCTTTTTAATTTCATGTTTTTATTCACATCTAAAATGTGAATAAAAATATATCTTTCAATGTCATATTTTTATTCGTAACTAAATTACAAATAAAAATGTGCTTTATAAATTCATATTTTTATTTGCAACTAGTTTGCAAATAAAAATTCACTTTTTAAAACGGTGTTTTTATTTACATATGGAATGCAAATAAAAATGTACTTTTTCTTTTCATATTCTTATTCTTATTTACATCTAAAATGCAAATAAAAATGTTCTTTTTATTTTTATATCTTTCATTCACATCTAGAAAGTGAATAAAAATGTGCTTTACATATTTGCAACTAATTTGCAAATAAAAAGTGTAATTCTTCCCTATGTTTTATTTGCATCTAAAAATGCAAATAAAAAGTATAATTCTTCTCCTTCTATGTTTCTATTCGCATCTAGAAATGCAAATAAAAGTATAATTCTTTTTCTATGTCCTATTTTCATTTACACTAAATAGTAAATAAAAATGTCTCTTTTCTGTTTTATTTACCTATGTGTAAATAAAATATTCTTTTCTTTATCTCATGCTTTATTTACACTAAATTGTAAATAAATGTATTCTTTTTCTTTTTCGTGTTTATTTACCTAAATGTAAATAAATGTAATCTTTCTCTTCCATGTTTATTTGCCTAAATGTAAATAAATGTAATCATTTCTCTTTCATGTTTATTTACACTAAATGTGAATAAATGAAATCTTTTTCTCTTCATGTCCTATTTACACAAAAATGTAATTGAATGTATCCTTTCATTTTGCATATCCTATTTACATAGAAAATGTAAATAAAGGTGTCATCAAGTTTTGTTCTTTTTATTTACAAAGGAAAATATAAAGATGTGTCATTTTTCTAATGTTTTCATATTACAATAAAAATGTAATTTTTATTGTCTATTCTTTTCTCATGATTCATATTAACATAAAAATATAATTTTTATGTTACATCATTCCTAACATTTCACATTAACATAAAAAGAATATTTTTATGTTAAATCAATTCTAACATTTCAACAAAAACAAATAAAAGTGATATATTTGTTTGTTGTCAATTATAACTCAACAAAACAAATTAAAAAAATGATATTTTATCAATTCAACATTTTATAACTGAGATGTTATTTTTATTCACCTTAACATTTTATAACTAAAATATTATATTTCTTTACTTTAACATTTTATAACTAACATGCTATTTTCCTTATCTTAACATTTTATCACTAAAATGTTATTTTTCTTTATCTTAACATTTTATAACTAACATGTTATTTTTCTTATCTTAACATTTTCTATTTAACAAAATGAACATTCTGTTTAACATACTTTTCTCTTTAACAACATGAATATTTTGTTTTGCATACTTTTCTATTTAACAACATGAATATTTTGTTTTGCATATCAACAAAATATGACAATTTGGTTTTGTCAATTCTAAATTAACAAAATATGACAACTTGGTTTTATTCTTTTTACTAGACCAAAATGTAAATTTTGGTTTTCATTCTTTTAAAATGACAATCTTATTTAAATATAGCATTATCTAACAATTTCATATTTAATTCTAATATGACTGTTTCTAACAAAAGTGTCAATTTATCCAACATGACAATATATAAACAAACAAAGATGGCATTTTTGTTTGTGTATAAAATCTACATTAAACATAACAAACAAAGATGGTGTTTTTGTTTGTGTATAAAATCTACATTAAACATGACAAACAAAGATGGTGTTTTAATGTCGTATAAAAATGATATTTTATATGTTAACAATTTCGTATGACTTATAATATCATATGAAGAATAATTTAGATGTTAATCTTTTTCTATGAACTCTAATGGCGTATAAAAGTATCATTTATAGCTAACTAACAAAAATGCATATTTTTGGTCAACTCTTTACCAAAAAGGTATAATTTTGTCTACTAATCTATTTAATCAAAGATGACAGTTTTTATTTCACCAATTGTAAAATGACAAAAAGTACATTTTTGTCTCACTCAACTGGTAAATAGAAAGTAATGATTTTTGTTTAAACTAGTCTAATACACAAAATGCTAAATTTTGTTTAGCTATCTTCTAATCAACACAATTGTCAAATTTAAAGTCAACAAACATAACATAAGGGTTTGTCTCACTATTTCCTAATTTACATAATTGTGAATTTTTGCATTAACAAATCAGGTAAAATAACATGAAAATTGATTTTACTATTTTCCTAATTTACATATTTTATTTTAACCATAATGAGATATTGGTTTACAACAATTTTATAATACCCAAAATGACATATTTGTTTTTCAACAATTTTATAATCACAACATGACATATTTGTTTTCAATTACTTTATCTTAACAAACAAGACATATTTGTTTTAACAAAACAAACTGTTTATTTTCAACTATCCTATAACAGTCGAAATAATTCAATCAAGCAACATATCGGTATAAGGGAATTCATCAATCCACATCAAATCACGAATAACACAAAATATTACAGCGCATGTGTAACACTAAAATTATAATTAACAAATTTAAATTATATAAATAAAGAAATAGAATTTCTCACATCGATTTGAGTTCTGCACTGTTCAGATCTAAAATTTGTCAAAAATTCAACTTACTCAGAATCAGGTCTAGTCAGTTTCATCACGAAGATCTCGGTCTCACGATCGTGGCGCACCTGAAATCGTTCGAATCCGAGTCCGTATGAGCAAGATACGGTTTAATTAAGATTGAAAAAAAAAATGAATTAAATTAAATAATTAATTAAAAGCAAAATAAGACCTTCCTCCAATATGTCATGGCCGTGACTTGAGTTCTTTGAACCCATTTTGTTCAAAATTAGGTTTGAATTTATCTCGAAATTGAGGAAGCTTGGGGACGATCGGAAAGTGTCACGACGGAGAGGAGAGGGAAGGGTGTTGGCGCCGTAAGGGAGGGGAGGCGCTGTGGGGCCCACCTGGGCGCGGTGGAGGGTTTGTGCCGCAGGTTCGTAGGTGATTTCCTCGAGATCCGTGTGCTTAAAGATGATCATAACCGTATGGAATTAAAGAGGATGAAAATCTCTTCAAATAAGTCTAAAGGAGGGATTGATTTCATTGTGTGAATTGAGAGATATTGAGGAGGGAAGTTTGGAGCTCTCTTGGCCATTGAGGAAGAAGATGGCGGCTGAGTTGTTTAGGAGATTAGGGTTGGGGAATTAATCCATATTTATATTATTATATTCACTAATTACCTATTAAGGCCTGTTTATCAACTTTGTCCGATTTCAGTCCAACGACTGTCGTTCTTACCTATTAACCCCTATTCCGGACTCATCTAGCTATGTCCCGCAGGCCCAAACGACTGTCTTGACCCAGTTTTCTTTATTTTAAAATTTAAGTCTTTTATTTCTAATTCATCTGTACAAATAAATTCACCGGGGCCATAAATTAACTTCAAAAATTCCCGAAAAATATATTTAGCTATGTTTTGACGCTGTGGACCTAGGAAAATTAATTCCATTCAATTCTGAGCCCGTTTGAAAAATGACCTTTTTCAAGTCGATTAAAATTAACTGAAATTGGCAAAACACAAATCTTTCCGCCACAGTCACATATTAATTCTAAAAATTTTGGAAAATTAAACTTAACAATAATTCGACATTCCGGTTCCAACAAAAGTGGTTTCGTCGAAAACAGAGGTCGTTTGCAAAATGACTATTTTTAAGGGCTATATATTATATTAAAATATATATAAATTCTATAGCGACTTTTCTAAATTTTAAACTGGACATAACTTATTATATTTAAAGTGAAATCTCAGTTTCTTACATTCGTTAGAAAGATATGATTAAAGAGATTTAAATATTTTTGGTTTTACTAAAATCCGATTTATTCTGAATCCTGTACATTCAGTTAAAGTTTAAAATCAAATTTCAAACTGCAGCGCTGTTTCTAACTCCTTTTATAATTAAATTAAATTTATTTGTTTAAACTTCGATTAAAATAAATTTTCCGTCATTATTATTTAAAATAAATTAGTTTAAATATTCTAAATTCATTAAAATTTCTAAAATAAAAATTTTAAATTGGCCCCAAAATTCCGGGTTGTTACAGTCCCCTTCCTAACCGTCCTTCTGAGCCAGGATCAAATTCAGATGTCGGACTATGATTGGGCCCTTTAGACTTAACACCCACCCAATATCTTTCTGACAACAACTAATCCTGACTTAAGAATAATCATAACAAGGCAGGCGCAAGTATATATATTCATTCAGGAGTGTAACGCCCAATAAGAATGAGAATACCGGTCAGGAAACAAAGCTCGCAAGCACCTTAGCAGCTAAGCCATTACTCCTCTGAATATTGTGGGACTGGAATAGGAATGATTATAGTTCTTCCCGATAGACGTATCCTATTGGTCAAAATGTAATAACCAGTAAGAAAGCCTCTATGAACTGGTCGTAAGACCTAAGGTGCTTGCCTACTTTGGTCTACAGACCGAAGGTGCGTAGCAGTAGTCCCAGGTGAAGACTCCAGGTTTGTTAGACCGTTCCCCTCCATAGAGAAACTATAGAGAGCTTAGCCCCGGAGAGATGTTGATTCTTTGCTTCGACTAAACGAGAGTTTGGGGGTAATTCCAATCATCCTCATTGAACCACATTCGATCTCCATTCGGATAGACACCAGGTCGTTGCTTTCGATCATAGGGTTGCGAAGCCAGCTTTGTTAGACTAGTGTGAATGCCAACAAGGTGCGCAACAATTCAGATATGTATGGCGTGTCGAACGTCAAATTCCCATGACTTGACGAGTAAGATAATATACTAAGGGCTTCTTGTTGCTATAGTCTGCATTCCTAAACATTAGAACAACAATTTGCCCATAGTTTATCCCCATATATTAATGAAGGTAGGGGTTTGTTGTTCGCTAACGCACCTGTCTTACCAGTTTTCTTTTTCTGATTACTTAAATGTTTATACTGGACTTGATATCCCAATATACGTTAGGCACCTCCCGTTTCTCTTCCCGAGTTGTATACTGGATCGGTCCAAGACAGGAAGGAAAGGAGTATAACGAGACAACAATAATACCGGTAAGGAAGGTCTGCTGGATCGGTAACAGCAATAACCAAAAGTATTACTAGTATAAACATTTGGCTTGCAATATAATGCGTCGAAGACCCCATCCTTAGATTGTTTGTCTTGCCGGGGCGCTACGCACCTGACATCCTTCATGGACAACCGGGTCTCCTAAGTGACTTCCGTCTCGCCCAATTAATATACTAGGCATTGGGATTTCATTCTAGGGATTTTGAAAGTTGTTGACTTTCTTGCCCATTTGATTGAATGCATTGCGGCTTGTATCACCACCGCCCCCCCCCCCCCCCCCAAGTTCTTAGACTCTAGGGGACTTGAGGGTTATTTGGGGATCCACTTTCCCACTATCTGTTTGTTCTTGCTGTGGAATTTCCAGGATCCTTATCAAAGCTTCTAGTAGTGGAAGGCCACCCGAGATGTGCTAAGCTGGATTTGACTCACCATTGTTTTGCAGATGATACCCTGTTATTCTGCCAAGGCAATCAAATCATCCTCTATCATTAAAGAGAGTTTTTATTCCTTTTATGCTCTCTCAAGATTGATGGAAAATCCTGACAAAAACGAATTTCTCAGTGCTAGGGCTAAGCACAATGATGAGAACCGACTTCAGGGACCTTGCCCATCAAGTTTCTTGGAGTGCCCCTTATTTCTACTACACTCATAGCCAGAGCCGGGCTATTAGATGGCCTCTCATTGAGAAGATTACCAACAAGGTTGAGGACTAGTAAACGACTTTTCAATGTGGGTAGACTTCAGCGCATCAGATCAGTGTTGTTCAGTATTCAGGTCTACTAGAGTAGCATTTTACCGAAGGAAGTGTGCAAGGTTATTGACCAGATCCTCAGATCTTTCCTCTGGCATGGTGCAGTTGGGATCTCTAAGACTGCGTGGCTTGGAACATGGTCTGCCGAGAAAGTAGGGCTTCTTAGACTCTAACCTTTTATAGAACAGCGCTTAGAAGAACAACGGATAGCGAAACGCTGCTAGTATCTGCTGCAACGAGAGCTAGGAGTTCTTTGACCACCGAGAGTATTGAGTGGCCTGCCGATAACTGTTTCTCACACGAGCTAGGTCATGAGCAAAAGATGAGTCATTACAAAGGAAATGGGTCGTTGAACTGGGGGCTGCCTTCTTCTAAAAGGCTAGATGGACTGCCTTCTTCTAAGAGCATAGCCCCTCGGCAAAGCCTAGACGGAAGCTTAAAAGGAATTTTACCACAAAAGGGTCTAGCAAATTAAAACGATTTGTTCAACCAGCCCTCACCGAATTTTTTATTTGATGATCTCTATTGGATGGTTGAACATACATTGTTTTTAACTCAAACAAACCCCAAAATAAATTAATTTTTGTAAGCATTTTATCGTTTTATGAATTTGAAATATGAGTAATGAATTCTGATTAAAGCTTAATGATGATTAAGTGACCAAACAAAAAAAAAAGGATAATTTAATGTTCAAGTAATTTAATGAGAATGTCATTTTATTTAATATCCTCCGTGGTATAAGAATTTTTTTTTAGAAATGCTAGGAATACTCGCGACGGTCGTCCAGTTGATTGGCTGATGCAATTAGGATGGGACCAACCTGTAATTAAAATAATAATAAAAGTATTTGGGTTCACCTGGGCGACTATACTTTCTACTCGTTTCGCGTGAGTCTCAAAAATCTTTTAGGGTAAATAGGTGAGAAAATGAGAAAAATGACTTGTTTTAGGCATTAGTTTTGGAAGCAGTGCACGGAAATATTTTCCTGCTTTTCTTTTCACCAACAAATCTTGGTAAGAACGGAGGGCGGTACGAAGATGATATCAATCTATAATAGAATTCAATTTAAGCGAGGGGAAAAGTAGCAAAATGATTTCCTCAAACTCTCTCTGCTCCACCCGACATGCTCCCGCCTCTCGCGCGCATTTCAAAATTCTCTGTTCGCGTCCTCCCGAAGTCCAATGCTTCCACCTTTCTCTACCCTCTCTAGTAGTCTGAGTGTCTACTACTCCAATCACTTCACTTGCTTCACGTATCGCTCTCCTCTCACCAAAACAATGTCATCTTCCTTTCTCGTCCGATTCACTCTCATCCTCTCCTTCATCCTCCTCACCACCTCCTGCCCTGACCGCTGCGGGGACACCATCGTCCCCTTCCCTTTCCACCTCACCCCCTCCTGCGGCCTTCCCACTTACATCCCTTACTTCCACCTCACCTGCGACCCCCAAAACTCCACCCTCCTCCTCTCCCTTTCCTCCTCCTCTCCCCCTGTCCACGTCCTCTCCTTCCACCCCTCCTCCTTCTCCCTCCTCCTCTCCTCCTCCCCCTCCCCCTCTTCCTCTTCCTGCTCCAGCAACCGATGGTACTCCTCCCTCATCCCCCAACTCTTCTCCCTCTCTCCCTACTTATCTCCATCTTCCACCAACATCCTCCGCCTCTACGACTGCGACGACTCTTCCATCTGCAAGCCCGGCTGTGAAAGCCTCGACCTTGGACCTCACTGTAACGGATCCGCCATCAACAGAGGATGTTGCTACCCGTTAGCAGATGGCAGTGTCTGGAAGGTGGGTGACGGGTTCGGCGTTTTCAAAGACTTCGGCTGCAGGAGCTTTTCCAGCTGGGCCCACAGGAACAGCGACAGCGGTTTTGAAACGGGTATTGAAATGGAGTGGGCCGTACCCGCTGGAAACGGCACCGATTGTGCCATGGGGGCCAAGATGGTCAATGCAACCAGCGTCAAAGGTGGAGTCAGGTGTGCTTGCAGTCCAGGCTTTGTTGGTGATGGATTTGCTGCTGGTTCTGGTTGCTATCAATCCCACTCATCTTGTAGCACTGATGCTAACAACATCACAAGTGATGCAGACTGCTGTGATGGTCATTTCTGCAGGAAGAAGTTGCTCCTACTTGTTGGTAACATTTTTATTTGCATTAGCAATTGCTATATGTGCACTCAACCTCATACACTTGACAGTTATTCTTCTCTCTGGCAGCAATGCTTGCTTCAGTATTATTTGTTGCAGCAGCTACTGCATGCTATTTCTTACTAAGAAGCTCCCCACGCAACCAGAGATACAAATCCGATCCAAACCAAAAGTGTATACCCAATTTATTTGCACGAGCATGCAAGACACGGCAGTTTTCATACCAAGAACTTAATGAAGCTACCAAAGGATTCAACCAGGACCAAAAAGTAATCGATTCTTCTTCCAGTGCTGACTCCATACACCAAGGAGTACTGCACGACAGATCCCTTGTCGCCGTTCAAAGAATATCATGCGGATCCCATCATAACCGCAAGCAATTGCTCGAAAGGGTGGAGTTTGTCTCCCAAATATATCATAAAAACATCGCTCGCGTAATTGGGTGCTGTGTTAGCTCGGGGCACACTTTGCTTCTGGTGCACGAGTTTTTCCCCAATGGGACACTTAAAGAACTGCTCCAGCCTGGAACCGATAATGGGGCTCTCGGTTGGTATAGAAGGATTAACATTGCCACTGAAATCGCTAGCGCGCTATCGCACCTGCAGTCAAACATATCGCCTCCTTTAAGACCGAGTAATATCAAATCCAGCGATATATTTATACTTCCTGATTATTCTGTAAAGATTGCTAGCTACAAGTTAATATGTTCCAGCAATGAAGATGTGGTGCACAATTTTGGTATGCTGTTGATGGATTTAATTATGGGCATACAGAAATTTGATGGTAATGAAGAGCTGGTGGTTAAGAAATTGCAAGAAAGGAGGCTAAATGACCTGGTTGATCCTATGCTGCGCTACGAGGAACAATTGCCTACGCAGTGCGAACAGATCGAAAACTTAGCAAATTTTGCGCTGCATTGTCTGTCTAGAAGAGATTTGTGTATGGTTGGAGCAGCAAAAGAATTCATACGTATTGTCAATGATAATACTGATGGTAAAGTTCCTTATGAGCCTGCACTGGAAGTAACATTTTCAAATTCAAGCCTTTTACAGATGATATCGATATCTCCCGATTCATTGCATGTACCAAAACATTAATCATGCGATCTCAAGGATTGTGGTATTGTTATTTTCGCCTAGCTAGCGTATTTATGTATAATAATGTGTAATATATTAAGTTGCAGTAAGTAAGAATTTTGTGTTACTCGTCAAAACTTTATTAATTTGTCTGCAGTGTCCTAGTAAGTAATCAAGATTTCTGCTTCTCTACTCTTTTGTTAGGTAAAGTTCATCATCACATTCCAATTATTGTATTTGGACCCCAATATTAGTGACTTCTCTTATGAATTTATCAGTTACAAACATTTCCACATACAGTAAAGTTTCTTTGTATTTGGTACGATAACAAACTAACCAAACAGAATAGAACATTTATATTACATTCTTCAACTCAAGAAGCTTAGACCATCTCTTATCATAACTCTTTTTTTCATCTGTAGCTGCAGGACATGCATGTTTGTAACTTTATATGTTAGAACTTAGAACAGTGACATGATTTAGTTAAATACAGTCAGATTTCTCACTTTGCCATATTGTCGAAGAGTTTGAACATTTTACGGAGCACGTATCCTTCCCAGAGGCTGCTAACCGTAGTGTTTCTTGGATCAGAGAATCAAGATCTGCTTCTGAACCTGGCTGCACATAAATAACCTGCTAATAGTATAAATTTTGTCAAACTGTATGGACTTGTGTATGTGTAATGAGCATGTACGTGTGTCAGCAGTATATATAGCTGTGCCTGCCCGTGCATATGTTAAAAGTCAAGGTTCTAGGAACTTAATGAAGGGTCGCTTCCTCCAATTTCAGGTAGCTCGTTATCCCTGTTCTTGCTTGAAGGAAGAACCCAAACATCAAATGTAGTATCAATCTGCAACAACAACATTTATAACATGATCATATCATTTATCAAATATAACGAATAGTTGCTTTTGCTTCGATATCTAAGGTTACCTCTTGGCAGTATGATGAGAAACAGCAGCAGCATTTCCGGCTAAAAGATGTACTGATCCTCCCATCCACAGAAAATCCAAATCCAGCATGCTAATGATGGTATTAGTCAAAATTTGCAATGAAATATATGATTTATTTATCAATTTTGGGATGATGAGTTTTATTTAATGTCATTCGCAGACTATTATCATGCTTCCTAAATTCCTAATACATGTGTGACTTAGAGCAATAACTCACCAATCATCATTAACTTTTCTTTAAATGTCCACTAAATGCCAAGTCTGAATTGCATTTACATCTTAGATTCATCAGATGAGAAACTTCAATAGTATCGAGATCAATGGATGTTGCAAGCATGAAACTAACCACTATCATGAACGTAATCTTGGAACATATAGAACTTATGTACCTATACGTCAGTTGTTATACTTGATCTTCACAACGCAGTACATCGAAATAGAATCTCAACAGTCTGACGAGTGTATATCACAGCACTCTTAATTGTTTTTCTTTCTACTCTTTTGTTAACAAGTCATCTACTCAATCCACTGAGACGACTACAGAAGTGTACAATGATCTAAAGCCACTAACTAGTAATAATCCATTTGCTAATAGCGCTAGTGCATTACTTTCATGACAAATTCTGGTTTATTAGACATTAGAAGTACTAAATAAAACTCATTAGAGTACAAATACCTTTTGAACAGCAAGGCGAACCAAAACAATGGCATCTCTTTTTCCATCCTCAGCAAGGTCGGATAGATGTAGGTCTTTCAAGGAGAAGACATAGTCGTGGGTCCATTCCCCTTGCCATCTCCCACTTGATGTTGATATGCTTATCAATCTCCTTTGTGGTCTAGATGTTTTCTTCATATTTTTCTTTGATTCCTGCTGCTGATGTACTATTATTCAGTATAAACAGCTTAAATTCGGATACATATGGTTAATATTATGTTAGTTATAGTTACCGGGTAACTGAATTGTTCTTTGTTTGGGGAAGGAGAAGATGCCTGAACCCTAAAAGTAATACTGTGGCGGTCAAGAGATCTACTGCTCGGATTTTTGATTGATACCAGGGTGAGGAACTTGGTTACGTTATCTGATAATTTTGCCATTTTGCTTCGAGCTGATCGATTTTTTTTTTTTTTTTCTTTCGTTATGGCGTGAATCAGTTGTGGCCACTAAAATGGATAAAAGATCCATGCGGTGCAGTGGAAGATAAATTAAGCAGACTTGCAAATTTAGTTAAGCCCAATTCAGCCCATAAACAGTTGGTGGTAGATCCAGCAATCTATTAAGTTTAGAATAAAGTTTCGAATAGCTGATTGGATTTAATAAAATAAAAAAAATGGTATGATAATAATACATAGATATATGCTCCTGTACATCATTATCTTTTGTAAAAACTATTTTCTATAAGGTATTTTTTTATTCTAATACACAAATTTAATAAGTTAATCCACCATTTTATTTTAATAAGTTAATCCATAACTATTTTATAAGTTAATCCACGAGTGGATTAACTTAAAGATTTCATTCTATCATAAAGCTTACAATCGATTTTTGTGCTATTTGTTTTACTTTATCAAAGAAAAATGAAATGCAGCAATCAGGTATTATTGAAACTTGTTCTGCTAATTAATACGGATGCCACGCATAACCATGAAGAGGCTGCTATTAGTGGTCAGCTTGCTTTGGAACTTTGCCAAGAGCTGGAAGTAGTGGAGTATTGGGAAGACAAAATTGATGTAATTATCACTACTTTTGATAAAAGAAGCAACAAGAATCTCCTTTACAACATCTCTTTCTACTGAAGCTGACTCATAAGATGAGTTCTACATGGATGGTGTTTTACCTGGCCATTCAAAGAATCGATTTATAAGCAAAAATGGTAAATGGATGGCATATGCAGCATCCAACCAATGACCCGAGCTACAACAAATTGTATGTACTTCCGTTAAAGGAATGCAAGGGTACCACAAAGCAATAACTACATAGGTTAATGCTAATAAAAATGTCAGTATGATCTTAAATTTGTGGAAGATAACTTATTTAATAAATAATTTCATTACCAAACCATACACAAATTACACTGAGTGCATAAACAGAAAATCAAACAAAAATTTGAGCACATAACAATAGTTTGAACCGTGTAATTGAATTTAGATGTACGATTTTAAAGATAAAAAATACACGATGCAATACTGAGAAGAAGAAAGATGCAGAACTGAGAAGAAGAAAGACGTTGAGAAGAAGAAAGACGCAGAACTGAGAAGAAAAAGATATTTCACCTTTTATTTAGATGGATGAAATAATTAAAATTTAATTATTTTTAAAAGTCAACGATCCTAATTTATATGGTGGATTAACTTATTAAAAATGTGGATTAGAATAAAATTACCTTTCTATAATCTTCTCCTTCAACATATTTGGTACGGGTTACTAAAGTAGTCAAAGTCTAAAAAATCAACGTATGATGGAAGATAACAGATATTAATACAACGGACGCGATTGACGAAGACAACCTGATCAGTGTTTGAGCTTGATTGGAATGTTAAAATTAGGGTTATTGTTGTTAATTAAAATTGAAAACAACGCAAAACCAAACCAAACTGATATGAAAAGATCCAAATTTTAATCGAACCTGACTGGTCTCAGGTTGGGTCTTGCGGTTTGAAAAATATCATAAACACCAAATCAAACATGATAAAATTTATTAAAATATGTTTTTAGGTGTTGTAACCTGAACCAAATACATACATATTCGATTTAAAATTCTAATTGGATTTAGATTTTCAAAATGTATATTTTGAACCAGACAAAACTCGACTCTTCTAAAACTAAGATGCGCCGTCTCTTATCCAAGTATATCGAGTCAGATCTAATTATCATCCTTGATTAGTCCTTTAACCAATTACCCAAAAGTTAGGCTTTTTGTAACGATAACCAAAGGGAAAGATACGATCGAAAATTCTATTCAAAGTCGTTAGTGGATCAGTACTTGTAATTGTAACAACCCGTATTTTGAATAACATGTTATAACATAAATCAAGGCAGAATTAAATGATAAAATCTGAATCAAGGGAAACGGGCTGTGCCATTGCGTTCGTCTCGGAAAAATACGCGAAATAGAGTCCGAGTTTTCGGAAATCGGAGTCCGTATGACCAAGTTATGGCCCGTCAAAGTCTTCAGAAAATTTCAAGTTCAAAAACAGTTCAAATTTGAATTCAGAATTCAAATTCAGCCAAGCAGGACAGGTGGGAAAATTCCCGCCACCCCCAAGTCGACTGGGGAGTTGACTTGGGAATCGACACACCCCAGGTGGTGTCGACTGCCCAGTCGACACTCCTGTCGACTTGGGTGGTCGGCCAGTTTAGCCTGGGTGTACCTGACTTGTTCCTCAAGACATGCTTTAGGGCTGGTGACGGATTTTAATGCCTCAGATCTGAATTAGGGTTAATCCTATGGCCTAAACTAACCTAAACTTCTATAAAAGGACCCTAATACCTAGCCTAAACCATCATAAATCAATCCTACAACTAGGTTATGCCAAAATGTTTAATCATGGCCTCCACCCTCTTGTCATAGTCTCCATCTTCATTCATATGAGAGTTCCTAAGCTTGTTTGAGGGTTTCTAAGTTTGATTCAAGGCCGAAGTTCAATCTTTCTTCATCAAAGCAAGGATCTTCTTCTTATTTCTCAAAGGGTTTTCATTGGAGCTTATTATTTGGGGTTTTTTAGAGTTGCTAGTGGCTTCGTCTCAATCTTATTTTATTTTATAAGTCTTCATAGCATTGTAAGCCCTATTCTACTCTTAGATTCTAACTATGAAGTTAAATATGACATGTTGCAAGTTTGAGTTTGGGCCTAAGTATGATTTGTGCTTTGATTCTATCATGTTATGCATAGATTTATTCTATGCATGTTTGTAAAGCTATCACCTTGACTTTGTGCATAGAAAGCTATGGGCTTTGATTGGAAATGTTGCATAAAGCAACATAGAACCTCTCATAACCCTTATGTTATCTTGCATATGATGTTATATGCGAATCACTAGCTATCATCCTATGTCATTTATGACCATGTTTCACTTATTTTGCTAAATTTTGATATCATGCATGTTTTGAGGCTTATAATGTAATATGCAAGTTTATGAACACATTTGCCTCATATGCCACCATGTTTAACTTATGGCCAAACCTTATTAATTATGTCATGCTTCTAAGTTCCTTCTTTGAGACCTATTTGCGTTTATGCGAACTTACATGCGATGGGGTTACGTTATGGGTAAACTAAAATGACATAAAAACATGACTTGAAAAGATGACACAAAATATGACATGTGATTTTGCTTGAAACATGAACATGAACTTGGACATGACTTCTAGGAAACATGAGAATGGCCAACTCGAGGTTGGGTTGAGTTTGTAGCATAAATCTACCCGGAACCGACCGGCTTAACTAGTGGCTACAAGCAATAGGACCCAATGTGAATAGTTGGTCATGTCGCACTTGAAACCCGAGGTTAGACTAAGTTGTGGTGTAAAGCTACCCGGACCCGCCCGGCTTAACTAGTAACCACAACAAGGTCTAATGTGAGAGGTTGGGTGCATTAAATTAATTAATGCCACATGATAGGGTTAAGTCATGGACCACTTGAATACTTAACCAATTAAACACGATGGGTTGATAGGGTTAAGTCATGAACCTTGGGTACACTTAACCAACTGGATACTTGATTGGATAGGGTTAACCACGCTTAACCCGTTAGAAACCCTAGTTACGTGGTCCTTTTCACCAGTAATCCTCTTGGTTGTATCATGATACCCTACGGACTAGGCTAGGGTGGGGCACGATTACTGGGCTGACATGTAAGCGACCAAAACGACGGTTGAGTAGGTGCGCCGGTGTAGGTTCAGGTGGACTATGGTCGTGTACATAGTCCGGAGTTGAAAAAGCAGGCACGGGCACCAGTAGGTTTAGACTGTGCGTGCTTGATGTGTGTCCGTGGTTGGCACCCTAGGGCTTGATACACCCTAGGGTGGACCTAGCACAGTTTGACTACACTTCGAGATTGGGCCGTATGACACCGACACTTGATGAGTTAGGCTTTTAGGGAGCCGATCGACTAGACCGTGTTGTTGGACCTTGATTTAGGTCATCTCGTGATATTGGGCCAAGATTGGGCCAAGGGATCACTTCTTGTTTATACTTGACATGGGTTGAAATACTAGTACACTTGGTGCAAAAACTTAACCTTGTATATGCGATGCCACACTTGATCTATCTTGTTAACTTTTCACCATGCCAGTTATCATCCTATGTTTCATCTCTGTTTTACATGTCCAGTTAACTTTATTAGTTTCTATACTAATAGTAGGTAGGACTTACCAGTCTTTTGACTGACCCATTTTCTTTCGCCTCTTTTCTTTCATTTCCCCTCCCCCCCCCCCCCCCCAGGTTTTCAGGGAGGGAACACTAGCACCTAGCTTGGATCTTTAGCTGCTTTTCTGGATAGCTCATGTACGGTTTGGACTTGAGCTGGCTATGGCTTTATTCTACTTTGGGGATAGTTACTTTATGTTTTTTTTCAATTTTCAGTTTATGTTTCTAGACTTTGTTTTGTGAGAAAATAATGACCAAGTACTTTGATGTAACTTGACTATGGTTTTGAAATGTTAGTTTTTACCCGCTGCTTTATTTACTCTGTTTTTACTTATATGTTCTGTCTTGTGATATCTGCATGCATGTTTACCTTGTTTAACGCCCCTCCAAAGCTAGTGTGCTTGCAAGAGTGACATTGGCGGAGGTGGGGTGTTACATTTGGTATCAGAGCATAAGGTTTTACTAGACCGGACAAAAGTTTTAAAACCCTTTTGGAAAACTATTTTCAAAACCAATTAAGTATTTTCCAAGAAAAGTCTAGTTTATTTTAAAAGGCTATTCCCCAAAAGCCATTAGCACTATCCTTTGTTTCCTCGTTCTAAATCTATCTTTTCCCTTTTTTCAGCATGGCCGATCTTAACCTTCCCGAGGGAGTAACCATTTCCGGATGGTTCCGGTGGTACTTGGAAGCTAGGGCCAACGATGTGGGCCCAGCAAACACCCCCACCGTAACTGAGGTTCCTCCTCCTCAGCATCCACAAGCAGATTTCGCAAAGGTTTGCAAAGACTTTAAGGCGATGGGTGGCAAGAATTTTATGGGGACGGAGACTTTTGTTGAGGCGAGAAATTGGTTAAAAGAAACTGAAGATCTCTTCTCCATCTTTGATGTGGAAGACCGTAGAAAAGTTCTGTTGGCAGTATGGTTACTGAAAGAGGAAGCTGCTTATTGGTGGGAGGTCACCAACGCTACTAGGCCTATAGAGACTTGGGCCGACTTTAGGATGAGGTTTGGGCTTAAGTTCCTATCATCTGCTGAGGAGAATCTCCAAATGGAGAAGTTTATATCTTTGAAGCAAGGGGACATGACAGTGAGGGAGTATGTGAATAAGTTTAACCTGCTTGCTCGATTCGGTTTGGACATGGTTAATACTCCCCAGAAGAAGGCTCTACGCTTTGCACGAGGGTTGAATGAGCCATTACAAGGTTTAGCCATGTCTCATATACCCATGGGGGCCACTTTTGAAAGCCTAGTGGACATGGCATTGCTTCAGGGAGACGATAAGAATGGCAAGAAAGAAGTCAAGCCTAATGAGACTCAAACCAAGAAGGCGGACTCCAAGTGGGGAGGAAATCAGAGCAATCAGAACAACAAGAACAACAAGAACAACAAGGGTAATAAGGCCAACAACAACGAGGCAAAGGACACAAGAAAGTGCAACTTCTGTGGGATTGTTGGGCACATAGCCAAGGATTGCAGGAAGAAGAAGAGGAAGTTGGGTGAATGCTTTCATTGTGGAGAGACTGGACACTTTAGCAAAGATTGCCCTAAGAAGCAAGGACAAGGGCAAGGGCAGACTCAGCGTGCAGGACCTTCTGGAGGACAAGTGCATGCTCTCAACATTGCTCCAGTTCAGGACCGAGGTAGTATTTCTGTAGAAAGCCTTGTTTACATTTCTGATTTTCCTGTTCGCACTTTATTTGATTCTGGTGCATCGCATACCTTTATTTCTTCTGACATTGTTGAAAGTTTGCACCTAAGTACTAGTCTAGTTGAGGATCCCGTTAGTGTTTCAAATCCAATTGGGGGTTCAACACATCTATCTATGATTTGTATGGATTTGTGGATTTCTATCTTGACCGTAGAATTCACGTGTAATGCTTATGTTCTCGGGTTCATGGGATACGGGTTGATTTTGGGCATGGATTGGTTGTTCAGTTATGGAGCCATTCTCGATTGTGAGCATAGGGTGGTGAGGCTCATGACTCGCCTCGGTAATACCCTAGAGATTTCTTGCAACCCGTTGGATCCCGTTATGTTATGTTATCTTGAATCTCTTGACTCGTCCATCGATGATCTGCAATCTGTAAGGGTGGTCCGAGAATATCCTGATGTCTTTGAAGAGGTTAAGGGGTTACCCCCTAAACGAGAGATAGATTTCCGCATTTATCTTGTTGATAATGCCAAGCCAGTTTCATTGCCCGTTAGGCACATGGCCCCGCGAGAAAGAAGAGAGCTCAGTAAGCAAATCAAGGAGTTGCTTGAGGAGAATTTTATTAGGCGAAGTATTTCTGAATGGGGTGCTCCTGTGGTGTTCGCTACTAAGGCGGATGGTTCGCTTCGTCTATGTGTTGATTATCGAGAGTTGAACAAGCTGACAAAGAAGAATAGGCACCCGTTACCGAGGATTGATGACCTCTTTGACTAGCATGTTGGTGCTTCTGTTTTCTCTCAGCTCGATCTAGCCACCGGATTTCATCAGCTTAGAGTGGCTGAGGATAGTATTGATACGACTGCGTTTAGGACTCCAGATGGATTCTTTGAATGGCTTGTTATGCCATTCAGTTTGACTAATGCACCCGCCTACTTCATAGATTTGATGAGTAGGGTGTTCAGGGAGTTCCTTAACAAGTTTGTCGTTGTCTTCGTGGATGATATTCTGATCTTCTCAAAGGATGAGGAAGAACATGCTAGACATCTCAAGGAAGTGATGGATACGCTTAGAGCTCATCAGTTGAATGCCAAGTTCTCCAAATGCCATTTTTGGAGAAGGGAAGTTCGGTTTCTTGGACATATAGTTTCTAAGCAAGGCATAGCTGTGGATCCCGCGAAAGTGGTTGCGGTTCAAGACTGGAAGACTCCTAGGAATGCAACCGAAGTAAGAAGCTTTCTCGGTCTAGTGGGCTACTATAGGAAGTTCATTAAGGACTTCGCTAAGATTTTAGCCCCTCTTACTAAGTTGACGAAGAAGAACTTAGTCTTTGCATGGGACTTAGAGTGTGAGCTTGCTTTTCAAAGGCTCAAGAGGACCCTTACCACAGCTCCAGTTTTGGCATTACCCGATGGCGGTAAGATGTTTACCGTGTACACTGATGCATGTGGCACGGGGTTAAGTGCTGTTCTGATGCAAGAAGGAAGAGTGATATGTTATGGGGGTAGGCAACTTAAAGTTCATGAGAAGAACTATCCCACTCATGATTTGGAGTTGGCGGCGATCGTCTTTGCACTCAAATCCTGGCGCCACTATCTTCTAGGCGAAAGGTTTGAGTTATATACTGATCACAAGTCGCTCAAGTACCTCTTCGCGCAGAAAGATCTGAATCTAAGGCAGCAAAGATGGATGGAATTCTTGGCATCATATGACTTCGAGATAGCTTATACCCCTGGCAAGGGTAATGTTGTGGCAGATGCACTAAGCAGAAGAAGGTTGACTTTGAGTCCCTTGTTTGTTGAGATGAAGAGCCTAGAGTTCTTGGCAATCTTTGATTTCACAACGGCTGTTGAGTCGACGACAGGTTCGTTAGCATCTCTTGAGCTTAGACCTACACTTCTTGATCAAGTAGGGACTTCGCAGAAGGAAGACCCGCAGATAGTCGAGATCATGGACAAGTTGATTCGTGGTGAGACGTCTAGTCACCTTGCTAGATACACTATTGATGACAAGGGTTGGCTAAGGCGTGATGGAAGGCTATGCTTTCCACAAGTGGGAGACTTGGTGCATAAAGTTCTCGAAGAAGCGCATCACTCGAAGATGACTATACATCCTGGAGGAGATAAGATGTATAGGGATATGAAGCGCATTTTCTTTTGGGCTGGAATGAAGAAGGATGTGGCAGAGTATGTTTCAAAGTGCATGGTGTGCCAACAAGTGAAAGCCGAGTCGAAGAAACCCGGTGGGCTATTACATCCATTGGAGGTCCCGCAATGGAAGTGGGAAAGTATCTCTATGGATTTTGTGGATGGATTGCCTAGGTCAAGGAAAGGGAATACGAGCATATGGGTCATAGTTGATAGACTTACGATGAGTGCTTATTTCATTCCAGTGAAGAGAAAGAGGACCGCATCATGGCTAGCTAGCATCTGTTTATCTTCGAGAGATAGTGCGATTGCATGGAGTTCCTTCTAGCATAGTTAGCGATCGTGACCCAATCTTCACTAGCCAGTTCTGGAATAGTTTGCAAGAAGCGATGGGTACACGATTGGACCTAAGTACAGCCTATCACCCCAGACGGATGGCCAAACCGAAAGAGTGAATAGAGTTCTAGAAGATCTTTTGAGGCTTTGTGTTCTTGACTTTGGTGGTACTTGGGAAGACCACCTTCCTCTTGTAGAGTTTGCTTATAATAATAGCTATCAAGCTAGCATAGAGATGGCACCATTTGAAGCTTTGTATGGGAGGCCGTGTAGGTCACCATCTTGTTGGTGGGAGACAACGGATAGGCTTATACTTGGGCCCGATATGATACGGGACACATCCGAGTAAGTTGAATTGGTGAGAAAACGGATGAAAACGGCCCAAGACAGACAGAAATCCTATGCTGACAAGCGAAGGACAGATTTGGAATTCGAAGTTGGAGATATGGTTTTCGTGAAGGTTTCTCCTTTGCGTAATGTGGTTCGTTTTGGAGCAGTTGGGAAGCTGGCACCAAGGTTCGTAGGACCCTTCCCTTTCATAGAGAGAATTGGGAAGATGGCTTATAAGGTGGAATTGCCCGAGAAGCTGGCCGGAGTGCATAATGTCTTTCATGTCTCGCATCTCCGAAAGTGCCTACATGAGTCCGCTGAGGTGGTTGAACCTAGCATCCTTGAAGACGTGGAGGTAGAGAAAGAGGCAACCTTGAGGAGAGCTCCGATTCGTATCTTGGGAACGGAGATCAAGAAGCTAAGGAATCGAGAAGTCAAATTGGTGAAGGTTCAGTGGAGTGAGGCCGAAGAGGATGCAACTTGGGAAACCGAGGAGAAGATGCGTGGGCTTTATCCATTTCTTTTTGAGGGTACATTCTCGATCTCTTTTCCTTTTTAGCATATCTTTCCTTTGCTATCCATGTTTATCTTGTTATCTCGTTAACCTTGTCTTAAGAACCTTAGGTAGAAACCCTTTGGATGAAACATGTATTTGAAACATGTTATGTTTGATGTTTGCAAGTGGTTGCAAGTGTTTGCAAGTGGATACTCGTGGATGCATGATACACGTTAGGCACTAAGATCGGCTCACACACTTTCATATTGCATATGCATGAGTGCTTATACTTATTCATGGCTGAAACTTGTTATGTTATCACGTGGATGTTGCATATGGCTGAATGTTATATGCACTCATATAGAGATTATGAATTATGTTAGGAATTTGCATACATATGGACTCATTTCACTAACATACTTTGCATTAAGGAGGTTTACTGAATCAGTAACCGCCTGATTTTCGCATTAGATAAGTACATATACACACACCTTAGCATATGGTCATACAACATTTAGATTTTGTTAAGGACAATGGTTACTTGTGGATGATGTTGCGAGTAGATGGATGATGGATGGTAGGATACGTTCTTCCTAACTTAGAGATTTCGGGGACGAAATCCTTTAAGGAGGGAAGAATGTAACAACCCGTATTTTGAATAACATGTTATAACACAAATCAAGGCAGAATTAAATGACAAAATCTGAATCAAGGGAAACGGGCTGTGCCATTGCGTTCGTCTCGGAAAAATACGCGAAATAGAGTCCGAGTTTTCGGAAATCGGAGTCCGTATGACCAAGTTATGGCCCGTCAAAGTCTTCAGAAAATTTCAAGTTCAAAAACAGTTCAAATTTGAATTCAGAATTCAAATTCAGCCAAGCAGGACAGGTGAGAAAATTCCCGCCACCCCCAAGTCGACTAGGGAGTCGACACACCCCAGGTGGTGTCGACTGCCCAGTCGACACTCCTGTCGACTTGGGTGGTCGGCCAGTTTGGCCTGGGTGTACCTGACTTGTTCCTCAAGACATGCTTTAGGGCTGGTGACGGATTTTAATGGTTCAAATCTGAATTAGGGTTAATCCTATGGCCTAAACTAACCTAAACTTCTATAAAAGGACCCTAATACCTAGCCTAAACCATCATAAATCAATCCTACAACTAGGTTATGCCAAAATGTTTAATCATGGCCTCCACCCTCTTGTCATAGTCTCCATCTTCATTCATATGAGAGTTCCTAAGCTTGTTTGAGGGTTTCTAAGTTTGATTCAAGGCCGAAGTTCAATCTTTCTTCATCAAAGCAAGGATCTTCTTCTTATTTCTCAAAGGGTTTTCATTGGAGCTTATTATTTGGGGGGTTTTAGAGTTGCTAGTGGCTTCGTCTCAATCTTATTTTATTTTATAAGTCTTCATAGCATTGTAAGCCCTATTCTACTCTTAGATTCTAACTATGAAGTTAAATATGACATGTTGCAAGTTTGAGTTTGGGCCTAAGTATGATTTGTGCTTTGATTCTATCATGTTATGCATAGATTTATTCTATGCATGTTTGTAAAGCTATCACCTTGACTTTGTGCATAGAAAGCTATGGGCTTTGATTGGAAATGTTGCATAAAGCAACATAGAACCTCTCATAACCCTTATGTTATCTTGCATATGATGTTATATGCGAATCACTAGCTATCATCCTATGTCATTTATGACCATGTTTCACCTATTTTGCTAAAGTTTGATATCATGCATGTTTTGAGGCTTATAATGTAATATGCAAGTTTATGAACACATTTGCCTCATATGCCACCATGTTTAACTTATGGCCAAACCTTATTAATTATGTCATGCTTCTAAGTTCCCTCTTTGAGACCTATTTGCGTTTATGCGAACTTACATGCAATGGGGTTACGTTATGGGTAAACTAAAATGACATAAAAACATGACTTGAAAAGATGACACGAAATATGACATGTGATTATGCTTGAAACATGAACTTGGACATGACTTCTAGGAAACATGAGAATGGCCAACTCGAGGTTGGGTTGAGTTTGTAGCATAAATCTACCCGGAACCGACCGGCTTAACTAGTGGCTACAATCAATAGGACCCAATGTGAGTAGTTGGTCATGTCGCACTAGAAACCCGAGGTTAGACTAAGTTGTGGTGTAAAGCTACCCGGACCCGCCTGGCTTAACTAGTAACCACAACAAGGTCTAATGTGAGAGGTTGGGTGCATTAAATTAATTAATGCCACATGATAGGGTTAAGTCATGGACCACTTGAATACTTAACCAATTAAACACGATGGGTTGATAGGGTTAAGTCATGAACCTTGGGTACACTTAACCAACTGGATACTTGATTGGATAGGGTTAACCACGCTTAACCCATTAGAAACCCTAGTTACGTGGTCCTTTTCACCAGTAACCCTCTTGGTTGTATCATGATACCCTAGGGACTAGGCTAGGGTGGGGCACGATTACTGGGCTGACATGTAAGCGACCAAAACGACGGCTGAGTAGGTGCGCCGGTGTAGGTTCAGGCGGTCTATGGTCATGCACATAGTACGGAGTTGAAAAAGCAGGCACGGGCACCAGTAGGTTTAGACTGGGCGTGCTTGATATGTGTCCGTGGTTGGCACCCTAGGGCTTGATACACCCTAGGGTGGACCTAGCACAGTTTGACTACACTTCGAGATTGGGACGTATGACACCGACACTTGACGAGTTAGGCTTTTAGGGAGCCGATCGACTAGACCGTGTTGTTGGACCTTGATTTAGGTCATCTCGTGATATTGGGCCAAGATTGGGCCAAGGGATCACTTCTTGTTTATACTTGACATGGGTTGAAATACTAGTACACTTGGTGCAAAAACTTAACCTTGTATATGCGATGCCACACTTGATCTATCTTGTTAACTTTTCACGATGCCAATTATCATCCTATGTTTCATCTCTGTTTTACATGTCCAGTTAACTTTATTAGTTTCTATACTAATAGTAGGTAGTACTTACCAGTCTTTTGACTGACCCATTTTCTTTCACCTCTTTTCTTTCGTTCCCCCCCCCCCCCAAGGTTTTCAGGGAGGGAACACTAGCACCTAGCTTGATCTTTAGCTGCTTTTCTGGATAGCTCATGTATGGTTTGGACTTGAGCTGGCTATGGCTTTATTCTACTTTGGGGTTAGTTACTTTTTTTTTCCAGTTTTCAGTTTATGTTTCTAGACTTTGTTTTGTGAGAAAATAATGACCAAGTACTTTGATGTAACTTGACTATGGTTTTGAAATGTTAGTTTTTACCTGCTGCTTTATTTACTCTGTTTTTACTTATATGTTCTGTCTTGTGATATCTGCATGCATGTTTACCTTGTTTAACGCCCCTCCAAAGCTAGTGTGCTTGCAAGAGTGACATTGGCGGAGGTGGGGTGTTACAGTAATGATGCAAAACAAGTGATCTTTCTAGATATTAGCGATCTTTCTTTCAAATCTATGTTATATTTTGAAATTCAAATGTTGTGCATAATATTTCCACTTGCGTTGCTGTAGGACACAAACGTTAGTAATATATTAAATAATAGTAAAGCAGAACCTTTTAAAGCTCCCAATTTAATTCTAGGATTTTTCTCTCTTCTCCTTAATTCTCTCCGAATATTTTATTTTTAAATAAGTTTATCACTTTACACTTATTTATTATTTCTCTCACATTATTTTACTTTTTCTGTCATTTTACGTTTTGATATAGACATTTTAAAGTTTACACAATATTTTGTTAACTGTTAGCTTCTAACATTTTATATTTAAGTCCGCATATTTAAATTAATTACAAAACCTAAAATTTAAGTAATCTAGACAAATTTAATTAACTGATATTTCTTTTAAATACTTAAAATGATAAAATTATGTTTTTCTGGCTATAACAACTCATTTGGAATGGACCTAAATTTCAACCCAAAAAGGCCAATCGAAACTTATAGACATTCTAAACAGATCGATGGTTCCTCTAAGGAAATTGTATAACAGACATAACAGAGCATATTAAAACGAAATCAAAATCTCACACAGCGGAAGGGATAAAATATAAAAAATTAAAATAGATGTACCTTTAATTAAAACTGTGACAACCTCAATTTCGACAGACCGTTTTTTTTTTAAATTCCAATCTATCGAAACTCGGATTGGTTTGCTCTGGTATCCTGCAGAAAAGATAGAGAAACAAAATATGTCAGAGCTCAGAAAATATCTCACGACGGAATGGATAAAATATAATATAAATCAAAGTATGGCTTTACTGTATTAATAATACTGCCTAACCAGTATCTAAAGCTGTAATGTCTCATGTCTCTGCCACAAATCTAACCTGCGAGTATATTATGAGGAGGGGGTCAGAACACAAGTTCTAGTGACTGATTTAAACTATACACTTTGGATTAACAACACTCAAGGCTTACACACACGTCATACTCGTTTACTTCCCAGTAGATTAACCTAATACAGTATATATGTAGCTACCCCCAATATCGAGGTACACCCCATGGTACCCCACTCTCACGGTCTCCACCTTAATGCCACTGACATGCCCGCAGTCCCTCATCCTACGCCGGAGTGACGTAAGGATCTCTATATAACAATGTCACGATCAGCATATATCTGCCACCACTACGCTACGTAAGCGTACGGACTGCCGCCCTCGATCAAATCAGATCTCATACCGGAGTAATGCCCTCAAGTCTACGATACATCACCCAGAGCAGATATGCATGTATCTAGACCGTCCCTCGTACGTATTGTTAATTGTAGCTCAATGCCTCAATCGCATGTCCTCTAATGTGCACCGAGTTCCATGGCAGGGCGATACAAGAAACACGGAACTCGATCGGGAGCTTTTCCATATCTGTACAGGCCCATCTTTAAAGAGCATCTATGTACAGATATACCTAGGGTCTGTTTTCGTGGTGGCTATGGCCTCACCTCGGCCCCTCCCTCCACTAGTAAAGACTACTAGAGCTAAGCGACGGCCCCTACGCAAACAATCTAAACATCCATGCGGCGTCTCCCCTCAACCGCTTACCCCGATAGTGAAGGGTGAAATAATATCTTGGGTTTAGCTCGCGTCTTTTCGCATCCCACTGGCTGCCGATGACGGAAGTCCGACGGCCTACCATCCTTGTTCGTCCTAACCCTCTGCCTCCTTGTGAGGCAACCGCCGAACCACCCTGTTGTCACCTCGTCACAGCATTCTGACTGCATAGCTACATCTGCAGTCAAGGCCCACCAACCTAGTAGTTACGCGCAGACCCAACCTCCGTGGACACAACCTAAAACATCTGTCGTCGCACAGAGGACTACTAGGAGCACCTTACGTACCTTAGGAAGCCGCGTGCTTCCCCTTCCACTCCTTCAGAGTTGCGTCAGAACAATCAGATGAATTTGCGCTCCTCTCGTGCCTTATAACACCTCGATGATCTACCCCGTTGGGTTATTCACCCTCAACCGTATGGACTGGTATAAGCGCCTTACTTTAGCATATTGTTAGACCCTATGTCTAAACATTCTTTTACGCGCTTGTCTCACCTCATCAGGTTTTCAGTTAACTTGGTTATTCCAATTTATATTGAATTCTTATTCAAATTACCAAGTTCTCTTGCTTATTAATTTCAGTCATACAACTTAATCCATTTAAGTTTATTTGTAAGTCCACAATATGTTTTTCTCTAGATTATAGCCCAAGGTCTGTAATCCACAACCCCTTTTTATCTTCTAATAGATTTCATTACAATAACATGTTTTACTTAATATGTAATTAAGTATATCCAATTCACATGTTTTCTAATTAACATGTCACTTACCATTTATGATTAAATATAACTTATTTCATTTCATAAGTTTTCCTCATTCTTTCTCATTTAATCATAATTCCATTTTACATTGTCAATACAACTTACTGTTGTTTACTTATTAACTTAGCTCTGTTAACTAAGGCCCATTAATAAGTTTCTCTACCTGTTTATTAAAACCTATGCTATAATTTCCTCTGGTCCCTAGGACAAGCCTAAACATTCTTATCAACGGGTTTTAGACTTCCAAGCTTACAAATTACTTAATTTATAATCAAGCACAACTTCTTATATTTCATATATTTTCCCCCTTTTCTCGACTGGTTTTCGGCTTTCCCCATTTACTACTTACTTAATTTACAATTAAGTGTCCCTTAACTCATTTCACCAGTTATCCCATTTCCTTATTAGTTTATTATTACCTAAGTTATAATCCCCACTTGTCCCTAGGACAAGTCTAACTATTATACAACATTTTCATTAATGTTATTTATTTATAATAGGTGATTATCATTCCCCTTTTAAAACATTTTCTTTTACTGTTGTAAACCTTTATTCCTCATTTACTGTAATATATATATATATTCCTTATTATACTTAAGGAAAATACTTCATGCACCTTATCAGTTTGATAGAAGAAATTAGTGATTTATTTTCATAATGTATTCCCATCTAAATCCGTGATAGCAAGTAATTTCTTTACTTTTCTTACTTTATTTATTGAGGCTTACTTGCAACCACGTTCTCAGAAATAGGTCATTTAGGGAAATACATCACTTTTCCTTTGCATCACACTAACTCAGTTCATTACATCGCTTTCTTTCTTATTTTCTAAGTTAGACATTTAATTACCATCATTGTCGTTTATTCGTATCTTGTTATATACATATATCTATATATATAAGCACTAGACCTCTCACATTAAGCGTACACTTGTGGACGCTAGATTTGTTGGGCGGGTCCGGGAAGACTTCTACCACAAGTTGACTTAACCTCGTGTCTTAGTACCATTACATGTTTTTTTTATTTTGCACTTAGACCTCTCACATTAGGTTCAACATTACTGGCTGCTAGATATGCCGGTCGGGTCCGGGCAGACTTCCGCCACTAATGCAACCTAACCTCGTGCCATAAGTGTAGTTATAATTTCTAATTGTGATCCTAGGTATATTCATCTTCATTCAATCGTTTATGTTCATATCAAATTGCGCTCCCATATTAAAGTCGCAAAACATAATATATGTTATTTTCCAAATCCCATTACAAATTATGCCCTAAACCCTAATATGTGCCGCATGTCTTTCTGCATGTAATTAACTTGATTTAAAATAAAGTGTAATTCTCCAATAGTGTATCATTTACCCAAAATCCCAATTATTTTAATCCAACAAGTTTAACATGTCGTTTACTCGATAATATGCCCCAAGCAAATTATATAATTACAATAATAGTAATCATTGCCCACATTCTAACAAGTTTATACAAATAAATCATTCCAATACTTTAACTGATTCATCGTACGAATTATTCATGTTAACATCTCAATTAGTTATAACAATAATTTATAATTAACTTGGCAATTTCACAATTTATAACAAAGGGAATGCTAAACGATAATCATAATATTATCTAAAGGCTATAGTTTAAACCCACTCACCTTTCATGCTTTCCCCAAGTTTTGGATCTGATCTGTTCTATCATCCATCGTTTTCCTTTCCCCTTTAATTTGATTTTAACCTACTAATGTGGATCGACTATTTTCATTAAAAGAGAAGGGAAAGAAAATAGGAAGAATATGAATAGATTGGATTTGGGACATTACCTTGCTTTTCACGTAATTCTGGACACCTTTTAATAAAAACGCCAATCTCTTCCCTCCAGATCTTAATTTAAGATTTTCTAATTTACAAATCTAAATTTCTGAATATGTTTGAGGGGAGAGAGAGAGCGGGAGCAATGTGGAGCTCCAGCGTAGCCGCCGAATTATGAGATTTAGGGTTAGGCGTAGGGTCTTATTTACAGGAGTAGCGGAAGAACCAGGACCCTCGGATCAAAATCTGAAACCCCAGAATCGTCCACGTCAGAAAAGAAGGTTTCAAATTCACGGGTGGATCGACCCCTAGGTCGATCCCCAACGGTACATTTTCCCTCTGAACTTTCCCGCCAACGATTTTGATTTTTGAACTGATTTTTGAATTTTCTGGATATATTTATTTAATACATATACATATAAGCTCCTTATATGTATACAAACTTCTAATGCTCATAACTTCTTTATACGGTGTCCGTTTTATGCAAACCAGGTGTCTATCTTGACTAGAATTTCGAGACAGACGCAATGGCGCAGTCAGTTTTACTTGATTCCGAATATTTAATTAAGTTATTCTTACTTTGTTATCTTAAATTATGGGGTGTTACAAAAACCATCATAAATGTTGGTTACAAGGAGTCTCACGCAATAATAGGTACATCAACATTAATTATGCCATAATAATAATAGTGTCATAAATTCTTAATAGCTGCAGATCCTCGATTGTCAGGTTCCATCTCCAAGGTCTCACTGATCCAAGCGTTCCCACATACTGTCCTGTTTATATGTTCAGAGCAGGGAGTCAGAACGTAAAGTTCTGGTGAATGAAAATAGCATGTGTTTAAAGGCTATACTCTATATTTGGCAGGTTAAATACTTCAAAGTATGTCTACGTAAACACATGAGCATACAAAAACAAAGGTATATTCTAATTAATGAGGTGGACATCCAAATCAGTCACTTAAGATCTTCATTAATGCATTTAGGGTGGATCAGTGATTACTTTAGACCCAATGAAGTGGAAATACTCGGTCACTTAAGGCCCATTCTAACATATTCATTAAGGGTGGATTCCTACAATCACTTAAGACCATAAGGCAGATCCTAGCCACTTAAGACTTCGTTCTATCATGTTAACGTTATATATATACACTCTCAATAGTAACATGAGAAGTTGTAACTCACCACTTAATACCTATTTAGGGTAGACCTAGTTTGCCATTTAAGACCCCTCCAGTGGACACCTATGTTACTACTTAACTGATACCACGATTTAACTCCTATGCCACTTAAGACTTCCTGTAGATAGGCGGTTAATTATAATTGCATCTGCATCATAAGTTACTTATCTTGTCTTTAGATTAGCCCTCATAGAGCTCTTAGAAGATGTGGATAACTTCTGGATAACTACCTCACTCAACGTTACTGTTATATTTAGTCCATTTTAGAGAAGGACGACCCAAAGACCACTTAGAACCTAATATGGGAGGGTCCCATGACTTTGGCCTAAACCAAGGAGTGAACCGTTGCAACAGGCCTAGTCATAACCACTTAAGACCCAAATTAGGTAGATCAGCCGCTTAAGACCTTCTCAAGGAAGACATGCTTACTCATACACACACACATAATATATATATATATATATATATATATATATATATATATGCACACACACTAGGCCTCTCATATTGAACCGTTTACTTGTAGATGCTGGATATGCCGATAGGTTTCGGGCAGGCTTCTACTACAAGTAATGGTTAACTTCGTGTTTTTGTGCCATTAATTACTATTTATAAAGCCATTAACTCACACACATACAAACATATTCCTAAGGGGACATTTGAAATTCAAATTACTACTTACTAAATTAATCATATTTACTATACGCTGATTACGCTATATATGTATATAATTTAATAATCGTTATTAACGTTGATTGTCATCCGCATTAGGATCGTCCTAATGGTTAATTTCGTCAATCCTATAAAGTATACAAGTTAAATTCCCATAATTAACTACTCTAATCATGGCATATATAGTAACAAGCAGCAAATGGGGAAACATCAACAATAATCATTCAGACTTGTATCCTAGGCTTAAAAGAGTTATTTTAAATAAAAAAGAAGATAAAGTGTTATATATATTCAGAATACATATAAATCCCTGTTTTAAGTCAGATTTTACTTTTTATATAAATTCTTGCGTAAAAACATTAATGCTTAATTACTACAGATCTAAATACATTCAAATACTATATTAAAATAGAGTTCTAAACCTATTTAAATCTACAATCGAATCAAACCTTAATCTTTACACACTGCAAACATTTTATATAAATAAATTTACATTAAAATGGGCATATCAAACCAAACAAAAGATTACAATGCCAAATCATTCCTCTATCATTACTAAATAATTACAAACCTAACATTTTTTATTGACAAATTTGGCGAAAAATTAAAAGATAAAAAATTTGAGGGGTTTAAATGTGATATTATCGTAAAAACCCAAATCTCCTAGGCATACAGATTCATATAAAATCTACAAAATATAGGGAGCAGTCTAAACGAATCTTATTTTCACTCATTGTGATAGCGGTGATGGAAATATCAACAAATTGAAAACTATATGAATTGACGTCATTCTCCAATTTTGATTGCAGATCTATATGAAAGGGCCCTATTAATTGAGTCTCTTATGTAGATTCAAAATTCCAAAATGTTAATCTAATTAGAAAAGAAAATATAATAGAATAAGATAGAAGAATAAGAAACCTATTCTCTGGAATTTGGCAGACTGGAGGCAAAAGAAAATATATAATAGGGTTTGGGAGAGGCGAGAAGAGTGGTATATATAGTTGTACGTGTAAATAAAGACCGTAGGATTTATAGGATTTAATCCTGGCAGTCTGTGTGTACAAAATATATAAAAAACTAACCAGAACAAGCCAAACCCATCAAAATTCCCTAAGAGCGGTCGACCGCTCTAAGGGAAGTTGTCGACCCCTAAGGGTCTAAAATGGCCAATATATTTGTTTAATTGATTGAAAGATTTATTTAATTAAAAGTTTCTATATATAATTATTGCATTGATTTGATTGATTTCTTTCCTTTATTTTAAAATCTTTGTCCCCTCTTGCATAAGATTATATACATACAAATACAAACTTCATGGAATATTCTTTTTAATCGATGTATTCATATTATATATATATATATTTCATTTGAATTTCAGTCTTTGTGCGTAAACTATTTGCATATAACTTTAATTAACGTTTCTTTATTTATTTGTCTTTTGTTTCATCCTTTTTATCCATTCGTTTGAAATTTGAATTCTCCTAGGTGAACATTCCTTTATTCTTTCATCCATTATTATCCCCTGGATATTTATTTATATTATTAATTCAAACGTTTATATGTATATATTTACCGTACAATCTAATTAATTATAATTTCTTCATAAGGACTCCGTTTTCAACATATTTTTTTGGCAAGGCCGATGGGGTTGAGTGGACCCCTACCACTTTTATTAATGTACCGGAGAAAGGGGGAGGAACAACACACACAAAATACATAGAAAGACAGTACACTACAACGTTGGAAACAAATAAAACACATAAACACAGTATCCAAATCAGTTGAGACTTCGCATGATCCCTGGATCAAAAGTAAAGTTCAAAAGCTTCAGACCATTTCTAACCTCCATCCGAACACTTTTCGTCAGTTGCTTCAAGCTCTTAGCCTCAGCCGGTTTGAACACCCTACAATTTCTCTCCCTCCAGACAGAAGCTGTAACACCCCACCTCCGCCAGGGTCACTCACAAGAGAATGCACTAGCTTTGGAGGGGCGTTGTCTAGGTAAACATGCACAGAAATATTACAAGACAGAACATATAAAACAGCGGAAGAAAAAAACCAAATTTCATTACCTCATAAAATTATAAGGTCTAAAGCCTTTTACATCAAAATGCCTTTAAAAGCCATTACATTGAAAACCTGTCTTGCAATAGTTAAAGAAGCAAAAAACCACAGTCATAAAATATTCCCCAAGTAAAACGGTAAAGCAGCCATAGCCAAGAAAAATCCAAGCCATACATGATGACCTTGAAGCAGAAGAAGTCCGAGAAAAATAACAGTATTTCCTCCCTGAAAACCTGGGGGGGGGAACGGAAGACAAAGAGGCGAAAGAAAACGGGGTCAGTCATAAAGACTGGTAAGTCCTATCTACTTCCAGCATAAAAACAGGTAAAGGTAACATGACATGCATAAACTGAAAGTAAACATAAGGATGATGACAAGATAGACAAGCTAAACCAAGGTAACAGGATGAACTACTGTATCAAGGTAAACTACGGTCACTATGAATCAAGTATAACATCCCAAGGTTCTATCGAGTATAACACCCCAAGGTTCTATCAAGTATATTTGCCCTGCACCTTCCGTACTAGTATCCCAACCCGTGTCATGTGTTAGCTACAAAATGTCCCTTGCCCAATGTCATGAAATGGTCCATGTCAACCTAATGTAGGTTTTCCCAACTCGTATGTTTCTTTCCATGTATATGTTTAGTCCTTAGCCGTAAATCCTACGGGCTTCCTCACGTAGTTCTATACTACTTCAACGTAGTTTCATTATCCTTGAAATCATTTGGACTGTCACCCTTGATCTAGCTGTATTTTCTTACCATGAATTCTCAAATGTTCGGCTAGGATTTATGCCACCTAGGACTACTACGGATTACGCTACCTACTAAACGTTTTCGTAACTCGGTTTGGGTTTAAGCCACCTAGGACCGCTAGGGATTACGCTACCCGTCAACCACGCCCTTTTTCCCCCGTATGTATCGTGAATCGTTTTTCCATGTCTAGATGCACATGTATCTCAATGTGCCATCCGAGTCCCGTGACAGGGCTAATCAAGAAATACAGGACTCGGTCGGGAGCTTTAGGTTATCTACCGATGCAGATATCAAGGTCTGTTTTTCTACCGGTGGTTATGGTCCCATGTGACCCCTCCCTCAACTACTGAAAGGCAATCCAAGAAAATCATGTATGAGAACTATACTCCGGCCATCCATGCCCCCACTTTCCTATTGGCCAACCTCACCCATAACTAGATAGCAAGTATATGGTCTGTTGGGAGTTCTCTGCCTTTCCGCATACGTACACGATTGACTAAAGATGGTAGGTAGTCGACGACGTGCTATCACAGGGCTAAACTAAGTAACGCCGACTCCACGCTAATCCACCCCAGTCTTTAGGTTGCTCGCACAGCAACCAAGGCATACCCTTGGTTCTTCTACCACAGACCTTAACCTCTGTGAGCCCAGGCAGATCATCTGCAACCTCACAGAGGGATACCAAGAGTACCCTCATGTCCCCCAAAGCTACCGCTTCGTCTCCCAGTTCACTGCAGCCTTTATCTAAGTCAGATAAACATTCGCTCCTCCTCGTGTGTTTATTTAAACGATGACCTACCGTATCAGGTTACTCATCTATTTGTGAATTGGTCCAATTCTCTTGACTAAGAATTATTACTTAGTTATCCTTAACTAAGGTTTATCACTTAGTTTCCCTTCCCGTTATCCTTATTAACTACGATTTTCCACTTAGTCCCCTGAACTAGGGTTTTGTCTAATGGGTTAAGTGTTGTCATTCGAGTTCATGACTTACCCCGCCTACGAATCATGTCAAAATTGGCTAAGTATTCAAGTTCAAGACTTAGCCCTACAAACCATGTATCAAGTTGGTTAAGTATATCAAGAAGTTCATGACTTAACCCTAGATTATCATGTCAGATTGTTTAAGTATAGGTTAACTTAACCCTATCAAAATTACCGTGTCAGATTGGTTAAGTATAGGTTATCTTAACCTCATCAAGCTACCGCGTCAGATTGGTTAAGTATAGGTTGTTTTAACCTCATCAAATCATCGAGTAAAATTGGTTAAGTGTAGGTTAACTTACCCCATTAAATTATCGAGTCGGATTGGTTAAGTATAGGTTAACTTAACCCCATTAAATTATCGAGTCGGATTGGTTAAGCATATTTAAGAGGTTCGTGACTTAACCCAATCAAATCATCAAGTCAGATTGGTTAAGTGTAAGTTAACTTAACCCCATCAAATTACCGAGTCGGATTGGTTAAGTATAGGTTAACTTAACCCCATCCACTAGTCGTATTTATAATGGTTAAGTATCATTCTTGTGGGTTTACTTAACCCTACCACGCATCGCGTTATCCCTGTCGGGTGTTATCAACCCATTTAGGTTAAACTAACCCATCCGCTAATAGTGTTATATGGTTAAGTGTCTTTAAGTAATCAAGTCCGGTCTTACTTAACCTACCCATTCATGCCATATCGGTTAAGTGCCATTAGTCAAACTAACTTAACCTTATCATGTGGCATTAAGTAAATTAATGCACTCCAAACTCTCACATTAGACTTTGTTGTGGTTACTGGTTACGCCGGGCGGGTCCGGGCAGCTTTGCACCACAACCTAGTCTAACCTCGGGTTTTGAGCGCGATATGACCAACTAATCACATTGGGTCTTATTGTCTATAGCTACTGGATTTGCCGGGCGGTTCCGGGCAGATTTATGCTACAAACTCAACTCAACCTCGAGTTGGCCACTTTCATGTTTTCCTACTTGTCATGTTCATGTCAAATTTAGGCCACGACAAAGTCCACGTTTTCCACTTATGCCCATTGTCCCATTACTTAATTCATGTTAAGTTTCATAGCCCATCTCAAGTTTGCCTAAACTACCCAAGGCGTATTCCCAACGCAAGTGAAAGCGAGTCAACATAGTAGGAATAATATGACAACATATTGGCCTCAAACATGTATGATAGCATAAAGGGATTGGCCTCAAACATGTATGGTAGCATAAAGGGATTGGCATCAAACATGCATGATAGCATAACACTAGGTTCATCATCATAGGCATGTAAATGGTCATGAGGGGTTTAGGTTCTTTTACATGCATAAGCCCCAAGTCAAGTTCCTATGAATGTTCCACAAGTCAAATTGTTCTAAGGGTTCATGCCAATATTCCACGTGTCAAGATTCAATCTTGCATGATAAACTAGGTCAAACACAACATGAGTGGCATGATTTAATCACTAAGAAATAGCCCAAAGTCATAGGTTCAAGAGAGGGACAAGACTAAATTCACATAGACTAACATACTTAGGTTTCATCTCATTTTATTCCATGTCAACATTAGAACTACCGTTTAGATCTAAAAGTAGCTAGAACTTACAAAGCGTGGCTAGAGATTTATGAGCAAGCATTTGTCATAGAACGGTGTTGAGATGATGCTCTACTTCCTTGATTTGATGTAGAAAGCTTGCTCCTTTGACTTGAATCTAGTTTGCATGCTTAAGCCTTTGAAGTTGAAGATGGAGGCCACGATCAAGAGACATTTGGGCAACACTTCGTTGTTAGGATGCTTTGTAGTGAATTAGGCTAGGTCTTAGGGTGTTTTTATTGAATTTAGGACTAGTTTAGGCCCTTAGATTAACCCTAGTTTAGATCTGAACCATCCAATCTCGTCACAGGCCAACAGAACAGACCCAAAGGAGCAAGCAGGTGCACCAGGCCAACCTGGCCCGACCAAGGAGGTCGACACCTAGGTCGACTCCCCAGTCGACCTGGTCCTGGGGGGTCGACTCCCAGGTCGACCTGGGGCTGGGCGGGAAATTTTCCCGCCCAGTCTGTTTGGGGCTAAATTCGAAATTTGAAAATCTGTTTTCGTTTTCTGATTTTTTGTGAAACTTCTAGAGGCCATATCTCGGTCATACGGACTCCGATTTACGAAATTTCGGACTCGTTTCTAACCAGAATTCCGAGACGAACGCAACGGCGCAACCTATTTCTCTTGATTCTTATTTTAAAATTTAATTCTGCCTTGATTCTTGTTTTAACACGTTATTAAAATTCGGGTTGTTACATTCTCCCCTCCTTTAAGGATTTCGTCCCAGAAATCTCTAAGTTAGGAAGAACGTATCCTACCCTCCATCGTCCATCAACTCAATACATCATCCACAAGCAACCATTGTCCTTAAAAGATTTCTAATACCATATGAACATATGCAGAAAGTGTGTGTATATGTTCCTTATCTAATGCAAATGATCAGGCCTGATTGATCTTCTAAATGCAAAATACGTTTAGTGCCATGAATCCACATGTATGCAAATAGTCCTAGTCACATAAACATTATATGTGTGCACAACCATTCATCCATATGCAATATTCACATGATAACACATTCAAATTCATCCATAAACAAGTACAAACACGTATACATATGAAATATGAAATGTGACTGAGCCGATCTAGTGCCTAGTGTGTATTCGCGCATCCACGAGCAACCACTTGCAACCATATCAATCATAACATGTTTTCAAATACATGTTTACATCCACAGGGTTCTACCTAAGGTCCTCAAGATAGGACCGAGAAGATAAGCAAGATAAACTCCTTTTGGATTACAAGAAATCCCTTTCTAAACCCAACCCATAACCTATAAAGCCCAAAAGGTTTAGTCAACCTAACGGACACCTTCAAACCCTGACATGTATTATTAACCGATGAGTCATACCCCCTATGGAGTTTTCAACAGAAATAAGATTGAGAATAGGACCGAGAGGATATGCATAAAAGATAGCATGCGGGTAAGCTCTACAGGAAAACAGGGATCAAGAATATACTCTTAAAAAGAGATATGATGCGCGTATCTTGTCTTCAATCTTCTAAGTCGCATTTCCTTGAGCTTAATTCCATTGTGCTTTTACCATCTTTAACTTCATGATTTCGTGGCCTCTTAACTCCTATTTCCAAATATGAGCTGGAACTCACTTCATTGTCGCCTCTTGTTCCACTTTTACTTATTCTCCCTCTAGTATACTTGGCTGAACCATATCCGTGCACTCATGGTTTCATGTAAGCTCTCCAAAATTCACTAGTGAATCATGGATCTCGTTTACTCGCTCTACGGCATTCCACGCAGAAGAACTTATCTCTTGAAAACAAACAGATGTCAACCATGTTACCAAGTGTACTTACTAGAGTGATTTCCATAACTCATGCACAAGCGAAATGAACCATTAGCCTTAGTGGCGAACTCTACTCGAACGAATTACCAACAAATGCATCAAGAGATTCTAGGTAACCAATCATGACAGAACCCTTAAGGTTACACGAGACTTCGAGGGTATTACCGAGGCAAGTCAAGAGCCTAACTACCCTCCTTTCAGAACCGAGAATGGCACCCTTACTGGATAACCACTCCATTCCTAGAATTCAACCCATAGCTTAAAAGCATAAGAATTATTCCCAAAAGTCATAGGCGTCCTCAAATCCAAACAAGTCATGAATAAATGGACCGATTCCTCAACAAGATTTGAGACAAAAATGGGATCCTCTACTATGCTAGTACGAAGGTGCAGAGACTCAACTATCGAAGCAGACTTAAATGATGCGGTGATCAAAGCAAAGTCCTGACGGGATGATAGAGAAGAAAAGCTAAACCTTTCACAGAAACATTACCATCCTTCTTAGGTACGCTAACAGTGAGAGCATACAATTGCCCTCTCGATGATCTTGTCCTCGTCTCATAATACTTGACTATCTTTCCCTTTTTACCCTACTAGAGATACTCTCTCTTATCATGAGTTTTATCATTCACCCTTTTCCTCCTTTATGGATTAAGCCATACCAACAAGTTGCTTGTCCTTAAGCTTGTATCCTTTATCCTTGTTCTTACTATCCTTTCTTATAACGCGGTAACAGGTCTCTCGAGAACTGCCTCCATCGTACCGAAAACACTGACGTAGTTAGAAAAGGATTAGTTGCAGTTCAAACCACTGTGACTACAGGTGGAGGAAAGAAAGGAAAAGAGATTCAATCAAGGAAACAAAGGATAATGCTAATGGCCTTTGGGGAATAGCCTTTAAAAATAAAACTTTCCTTGAAAAATGCTTCTTTGTAAACGATTTTCAAATAGTTTTCAGAAGGTTTTAAAACTTTTGCCCAGTCTGGTAACCTTCTGCTCTGATACCAAATGTAACACCCCACCTCCGCCAGGGTCACTCACAAGAGAATGCACTAGCTTTGGAGAGGCGTTGTCTAGGTAAACATGCACAGAAATATTACAAGACAGAACATATAAAACAACGGAAGAAAAAAAAAACAAATTTCATTACCTCATAAAATTATAAGGTCTAAAGCCTTTTACATCAAAATGCCTTTAAAAGCCATTACATTGAAAACCTGTCTTGCAAAAGTTAAAGAAGCATAAAACCACAGTCATAAAATATTCCCCAAGTAAAACGGTAAAGCAGCCATAGCCAAGAAAAATCCAAGCCATACATGATGACCTTGAAGGAGAAGAAGTCCGAGCTAAATAACAATATTTCCTCCCTGAAAACCTTGGGGGGGGGGAACGGAAGACAAAGAGGCGAAAGAAAACGGGGTCAGTCATAAAGACTGGTAAGTCCTATCTACTTCCAGCATAAAAACAGGTAAAGGTAACATGACATGCATAAACTGAAAGTAAACATAAGCATGATGACAAGATAGACAAGCTAAGCCAAGGTAACAGGATGAACTACTGTATCAAGGTAAACTACGGTCACTATGAATCAAGTATAACATCCCAAGGTTCTATCGAGTATAACACCCCAAGGTTCTATCAAGTATATTTGCCCTGCACCTTCCGTACTAGTATCCCAACCCGTGTCATGTGTTAGCTACAAAATGTCCCTTGCCCAATGTCATGAAATGGTCCATGTCAACCTAATGTAGGTTTTCCCAACTCGTATGTTTCTTTCCATGTATATGTTTAGTCCTTGGCTGTAAATCCTACGGGCTTCCTCACGTAGTTCTATACTACTTCAACGTAGTTTCATTATCCTTGAAATCGTTTGGACTGTCACCCTTGATCTAGCTGTATTTTCTTACCATGAATTCTCGAATGTTCGGCTAGGATTCATGCCACCTAGGACCACTAGGGATTACGCTACCTACTAAACGTTTTCGTAACTCGGTTTGGGTTTAAGCCACCTAGGACCGCTAGGGATTACGCTACCCGTCAACCACGCCCTTTTTCCCCCGTATGTATCGTGAATTGTTTTTCCATGTCTAGATGCACATGTATCTCAATGTGCCATCCGAGTCCCGTGACAGGGCTAATCAAGAAATACAGGACTCGGTCGGGAGCTTTAGGTTATCTGCCGATGCAGATATCAAGGTCTGTTTTTCTACCTGTGGTTATGGTCCCACGTGACCCCTCCCTCAACTACTGAAAGGCAATCCAAGAAAATCATGTACGAGAACCATACTCCGGCCATCCATGCCCCACTTTCCTATTGGCCAACCTCACCCATAACTAGATAGCAAGTATATGGTCTGTTGGGAGTTCTCTGCCTTTCCGCATACGTACACGATTGACTAAAGATGGTAGTTAGTCGATGACGTGCTATCACAGGGCTAAACTAAGTATCGCCGACTCCATGCTAATCCACCATAGTCTTTAGGTTGCTCGCACAGCAACCAAGGCATACCCTTGGTTCTTCTACCGCAGACCTTAACCTCTGTGAGCCCAGGCGGATCATCTGCAACCTCACAGAGGGATACCAAGAGTACCCTTACGTCCCCCGAAGCTACCGCTTCGTCACCCAGTTCGCTGGAGCCTTTATCTAAGTCAGATAAACATTCGCTCCTCCTCGTGTGTTTGTTTAAACGATGACCTACCGTATCAGGTTACTCATCTATTTGTGAACTGGTCCAATTCTCTTGACTAAGAATTATTACTTAGTTATCCTTAACTAAGGTTTATCACTTAGTTTCCCTTCCCATTATCCTTATTAACTACGATTTTCCACTTAGTCCCCTGAACTAGGGTTTTGTCTAATGGGTTAAGTGTTGTCATTCGAGTTCATGACTTACCCCGCCAACGAATCATGTCAAAATTGGCTAAGTATTCAAGTTCAAGACTTAGCCCTACAAACCATGTATCAAGTTGGTTAAGTATATCAAGAAGTTCATGACTTAACCCTAGATTATCGTGTCAGATTGGTTAAGTATAGGTTAACTTAACCCTATCAAAATTACCGTGTCAGATTGGTTAAGTATAGGTTATCTAAACCTCATCAAGCTACCGCGTCAGATTGGATAAGTATAGGTTGTCTTAACCTCATCAAATCATCGAGTAAAATTGGTTAAGAGTAGGTTAACTTACCCCATTAAATTATCGAGTCGGATTGGTTAAGTATAGGTTAACTTAACCCCATTAAATTATCGAGTCGGATTGGTTAAGCATATTTAAGAGGTTCGTGACTTAACCCTATCAAATCATCAAGTCAGATTGGTTAAGTGTAAGTTAACTTAACTCCATCAAATTACCGAGTCGGATTGGTTAAGTATAGGTTAACTTAACCCCATCCACTAGTCGTATTTATAATGGTAAGTATCATTCTTGTGGGTTTACTTAACCCTACCACGCATCGCGTTATCCCTGTCGGGTGTTATCAACCCATTTAGGTTAAACTAACCCATCCGCTAATCGTGTTATATGGTTAAGTGTCTTTAAGTAATCAAGCCCGGTCTTACTTAACCTACCCATTCATGTCATATCGGTTAAGTGCCATTAGTCAAACTAACTTAACCTTATCATGTGGCATTAAGTAAATTAATGCACCCCAACCTCTCACATTAGACATTATTGTGGTTACTGGTTACGCCGGGCGGGTTCGGGCAACTTTACACCACAACCTAGTCTAACCTCGGGTTTTGAGCGCGATATGACCAACTACTCACATTGGGTCTTATTGTCTGTAGCCACTGGATTTGCCGGGCGGTTCCGAGCAGATTTATGCTACAAACTCAACCCAACCTCGAGTTGGCCACTTTCATGTTTTCCTACTTGTCATGTTCATGTCAAATTTGTGCCACGACAAAGTCCACGTTTTCCACTTATGCCCATTGTCCCATTACTTAATTCATGTTAAGTTTCATAGCCCATCTCAAGTTTGCCTAAACTACCCAAGGCGTATTCCCAACGCAAGTGAAAACGAGTCAACATAGTAGGAATAATATGACAACATATTGGCCTCAAACATGTATGATAGCATAAAGGGATTGGTCTCAAACATGTATGGTAGCATAAAGGGATTGGCCTCAAACATGTATGATAGCATAACACTAGGTTCATCATCATAGGCATGTAAATGGTCATGAGGGGTTTAGGTTCTTTTACATGCATAAGCCCCAAGTCAAGTTCATATGAATGTTCCACAAGTCGAATTGTTCTAAGGGTTCATGCCAACATTCCACAAGTCAAGATTCAATCTTGCATGATAAACTAGGTCAAACACAACATGAGTGGCATGATTTAATCACTAAGAAATAGCCCAAAGTCATAGGTTCAAGAGAGGGGCAAGACTAGATTCATATAGACTAACATACTTAGGTTTCATCTCATTTTATTCCATGTCAACATTAGAACTACCGTTTAGATCTAAAAGTAGCTAGAACTTACAAAGCGTGGCTAGAGATTTATGAGCAAGCATTTGTCATAGAACGGTGTTGAGATGATGCTCTACTTCCTTGATTTGATGTAGAAAGCTTGCTCCTTTAAATTGAATCTAGTTTGCATGCTTAATCCTTTGAAGTTGAAGATGGAGGCCATGATCAAGAGACATTTGGGCAGCACTTCGTTGTTAGGATGGTTTGTAGTGAATTAGGCTAGGTCTTAGGGTGTTTTTATAGAAGTTAAGACTAGTTTAGGCCCTTAGATTAACCCTATTTTAGATCTGAACCATCCAATCTCATCACAGGCCAACAGAACAGACCCAAAAGAGCAAGCAGGTGCACCAGGCCAACCTGGCCCGACCAAGGAGGTCGACCCCCAGGTCGACACGCTGGTCGACACCCAGGTCGACTCCCCAGTCGACCTGGTCCTGGGGGGTCGACTCCCCAGTCGACCTGGGGCTGGGCGGGAAATTTTCCCGCCCAGTCTGTTTGGGGCTAAATTCGAAATTTGAAAATCTGTTTTCGTTTTCTGATTTTTCGTGAAACTTCTAGAGGCCATATCTCGGTCATACGGACTCCGATTTACGAAATTTCGGACTCGTTTCCAACCAGAATTCCGAGACGAACGCAACGACGCAACCCGTTTCTCTTGATTCTTATTTTAAAATTTAATTCTGCCTCGATTCTTGTCTTAACACATTATTAAAATTCGGGTTGTTACAGAAGCTATGAAATTTTTAGAATAAAGCACAGTAATCGCCCATTGTTACTTTTCCTACTAGGCTGCTTCTCCATTTTTCTCCATCCCACAATATTGTTACCACTGGCACCACGTCTCTTGATCAAGTGCATAAGTTCCATCCAGATTTTAAAGGTGATATAACATTGAAAGAAAAGGTGTTGAAGTGTCTCTACATTGTCATTGCATAGCAAACAAGAGGAGTCTATCTGCATACCATGTTCCAGCAATATGTCTTTAGTTAAAACAACTTTATTGACAACTTTCCAAAGGAGCAGATTCTCCTTGGCACCATTGTCTGAGTGCCAAATCTTCCTATTCCAACTGCACCTTACCATAAAATCGTGACCCATCAAATTTTTGTACATTCTCTTTATTTCACACAGCCTTTCCTCCTTACCCCACTTCGTGATGCTAGCTGATTCTTCACCGACCATGATATTATGAGCTTCACTCCATACCCGGTTGACCTTTGGCACAGTTGTCATTGGCAAAGAGATAGCAGCTGCATTAATAAAATGGAGGACTAATGCATTATGACTAATCCCAGTGACCTCCGTCTCCATGTTCGTTAACATTCTAGCTAGAGTTTAAGCCATTCGATAGCCACAGATCATGCCATAAACCGACGTTCGAGCTGCAGTTCACTCTATACCAGAAGTGCGGCAGTAGCAGCTCACGTAGCTTGAAAATGCTATGCCAGGTCCACAATAAGTTCTGCGGTTGAGCCATGGACCAGAAGTTTCTTCCTTTAATGACATGCACTACAGACCACTCCACCTAAAGACTAGGAGATAGGCTAAGGAAACAGTCGAAATGTTTGTAATTGCAGCTTTGTTCCATTTAGAGATGTTCACTATTCCGTTTTCAACATATTATTTATGAAAATGTATCATAATTTCGTCATGAACACAAATATAAAATTTTCATGGCTAAATTCTTAATTGTCTAAAATTACATTTTTCTATTGTTTTACATTTATCTTTTATTTAACTTATTATTATTATTAATTATCTAGTCTACTTTATATATTTTTTCAGGTTGCTACACTGGCTCCAAACTCCTACACTTCAAATTTCTACAATCATTTAAGTCTCGCTCAATTATTTTCTAATATTTAACATTTTGTACTATATTTACAGTTAATTACATAATATTAAAGCAATTTAAATAATTTTAGGAAACGATTATTCATGATTCGCCTAATAAATCACATCAAGATTATTCATATTCATATTAAAAAGATGGAAAAAAATCATCAGAAATATAAACACTCAATCACAAAACATAAATTATACACATAAATAAATATCACAAGCACAAAGTTAAACTCATTTACGTTAATATATTTATTGTGTATTGCATAGTAATATTAATGTCAAATGCCTACATGTTGAATTTATCAAATGAATTCGAACAATAAATAGTTGTTGATTCATCTAATTAATGAATTCAACTAACTTCATAATTTCACATTTAACCTTTTTAAACAAATTCTATTTAATAGTATTTGCTAATTGATTGAATAAATTACTAACATACATCAATTTCAATATGTTTGTCTATACTAACAAAAATGATTAAAAAAATTCTCAAATACAAATGCATATATATTGTTTGTGTAAGCTATCGAACATCAGTTACACACAAATAATACTAATGCACAAATAATACTAATGGTTTTAATTAATAGTTTATGTATTTCACATCAAAAATTAACATATATTTCATAACAAAGTTCTCATTTTAACACAAAAATAATAAACATTATTTTTGATAATATTATCGTGTGCAATGCATGGGTTACACACTAGTATAAATAATGTAGTACGACAAATTATGCAATTATCTTGCTCTTTAGTTCGCTAAACTAAAAAAAAGTATTGGTTCTAAAATACATTCAAATCGATATCAGCAGTCAAAATATATTTGGAAAAAAATAATAGATTCTATTTAAGAGTAGAAAACCGAATTTGACACTACATTGAACTAATAATCGTTCATTGTATTACATTTAACAATACGAAAGATAATAGTGATTGAGGTAATATTCAAAAATATATTGATAAACTCACTTTTGTTGCAGTTAGAAACCAATGACTAAAAAATAAATATAAAGTAAATTTTTTATTTAAAATTCCATATGAAAATTCGAGTACATGCGCATACACATAGTTACAAAAAGTGACAATTCCACCTAAATCGTTGAATCCAAAGCTATTTGTTATGTAACAATGGTCGGAATAAAGCTACCCATTCCTTCCAAATAGGACGGACGCATATAAGTTGGTACACACATCCTCGTAACAAAAGAATCCCTTATGTTACGTGTCTATCAACTCATATTTGTACTCCACTCCTTTAATTTATTTCATGATGTGGGACTTTTTATTCAAATCTGTCATTCCTTCTTAACAACATGCGAGACATTCCTAATTGTCTCCCCCTTGACTCGTATCCCCATTGAGTAGTTTGAGAGCTCTGCCTTGCCTGCATGGCCCAGTCTGCAACCTTTGGCTCTGATCCACTGTTATGAAACGATGGTCGGAACAAAGCTCCCCCTTCCTTCCACATAGGGCGCATGCATATGAGTTGACGCACACATCCTTATAACAAAAGAAATCTCTTATATTATGTGTCTATCAACTCATATTTGTACTTCGCTCCTCTAATTTATTTCGTATTGTGGACTTTTTATTCGAACCCACCACTTCTTCTTAGCAACATGCAAGGAAATTCAAACACTATCCTCTCAAATACGCCACAATGAGACATGGGTAGCGGTTGTTCGCGACCACGGTGATTTGGACACGATGCAATAGGATGTCGATCTACGGTTCATAGATTTAATTTCTAACGAGGGAGATCGACTGTTTGTTACCCTAGAGACTAACAAAGATTTGGCATTTGAAAAGTGAAAATTAACAGTGGTTGCATATGTATTAGGAAGCAGAACTTTATATGCAAAATTTGTTGAATATATTGATAAACTTTTGGAAGCCTACTACGTCATATGATGTATATTACAAGAAGGGAGGACTTATTATTGTCAGATTACATGCGAAGGAGGATTATTCACGAATTTTGAAGTCAGATTTTTACTCATTTAATTCAAAGATTTTCATTCTCAAACATTGGAAACTCGGTTTTCGCTTTACTCGTGCTTATTTTACAACAATACCTATATGGATTAAACTTTTTAACCTAAACATGGAGATGTGAAAATGTGATGTTATTAGCCGAATTATTTCAACACATGGAAAACCCATTTTAATGGATGCAAATAAGCTTATGGAGATTTGTCTACAATATGCAAGAGTGTTAACTGAAGTTTATGCTTCATTTACATATACAGAAATGGCGCATGGGTTAAATTATGATGTAGAGGGACTGGAAGTAGAAATAGCATATAAATACAAGCCCAAACCATGTGACAATTGCAATGGTTATGAGCATAATACAAAAAAAAATGTAGTTTTACATTTCAACAAAATTGGAAACCAAAGGAACATGGTTCAAGTTCACAATACAAAATACTACAGTTTTACATTTCAAAATTGTATCCCCATTCTGTTACTCTGTACCCATATCTCCATGCAAGCAAGTTATACTTTCAAAGGCAGCGTTTTTAATACGTCGTGCCCTTACAGCAGTTGTTGCCTTCTCACTAATTTTAAAAGGGAACCACAATCTTCTCACTAATATATCAGTGTATTATTATTATTATTATTTTCTTTGTTTTTCTTATGTAAAGCTTGAGGAAGAGTACCATTCAGTGCAGCAGGTAAGCTTGTTGTGATAAATCAAAATTTAATGATAAGTTTAAAATTTGTGTCTGTTGGAAGGTGAAAAGACGTGTCTTTTGATGTGAAGAGTCATGTCTATTAAAGTGAAAAGTCATGTCTGCTGATGTGAAGAGTCATGTCTATTGAACTGAAAAGTCATGTCTGTTTAGAAGTTAAAAGTCATGTCTATTGAAGTAAAAAGTCAAGTTTATTGAAGTGAAGAGTCGTTTCTATTGAAATGAAGAGTGGTGTCTATAGAAGTGAAGAGTCGTATCTGTTCAAGTGAAAAATTGTGTCTATTAAATTCGTAGTCATGCATGTTGAAGTGAAAACTCATGTCTATCCAGAGAGTTGTATCTATTAAATTCGTAGTCATGTCCATTGAAATAGAAAGGTGTCTATCCAGAGAGTTGTATCTATTTGTAAGGTATGTATTCCACTATAAATATGTGGTCATTTTGTTATGTTGTAAGCAATCATGAATGAGAAAATAAGAAAATCAAGGAAGAATGAACGATAAATGAAGACAGAAATTGAATTATAAAAAGAAAAATTATCTGTTTATCCTCCTCTAAAATTTATCTTCTCTGTTTAACAAATTGGTATTAGTGCCTCGTCGAAATCATGAGACTTTTATATCTTATGCCGTTCATTCTCACGAAAGAAAATTTTGAAGAATGGATTAATAAAAAGAAAAACGGAGTTAATCTCCAAAAGATTAATGAAATGGCTATAAATTGCCGAAATATTTGAAAAGCATGCCAGAAATGAAAAAAAAACATTTCTCAAGTTAAGGCACGATGATCATTATGCTCGTGTTGTGATGAGTGAGAACATCGATGAAGTAGCATGAAATCATATTATTGGAGAAGATTCTATAAAAGATTCATGGTATTTGTTAAAAGAAATATATGCAAATAATGTCACAAAAATAATATAAGGAGACAACTGGATTGTTGAGAAAGAGAACGGGAAAAATAGTGAGAAGGAGAGTGATACTGAAGTTGAAAAGTTAGAAGTAGAAAATGAGAAGAAACCAGATGAAAAAGATAAAGTTGTAAAAGCTAAAATTGTGGTTCTGGAATCCAAAGAAGATTATAATATTGACAAAAATGATCTGTTAGAAGATAAAGTTGTAGATTTTAACTCAAAAAAAGAAAATATACTTGCAAAAGTATGGATCCTATTGAAGAAAGAATAGTGGGAAACTGCTAAAGAAGAAGAAACAACTGCTGAAGAAAACCAAGTGGCTCTAATGAGGAATATTGCAGGTCATGTTAATGAGATTTTAGTAGAGAATAAAGAAGAAATTGGCTTTAAAACTGGACAAGAGAGCGATAAAATTGTGATGGAGAAAATATATATCTCAATAGATTCAAAACACAATGATAAAAGGTGCGAAAGTGGAGGAGAATATCCCATCACTTATGATAAAGCATTAAAAGACGAAAAATGGGTTCTTGCAACGAAAGAAGAAATCAAGTATATTAGAAGAGATGATACATGGAAACTTCACATGTTTCCTTCACACAAATTTACCATTAGTGCAAAGGGATACAAGCAAAAGAATGCTCTCCTGAATAGTTTTCTTCAAGATGAAATTTACACTAAAAAATCTCTTGGATTCATAGAGAAAGGTGAAGAACTAATTGGTGAAATATACAAACCTCCCTAAAGGACTTATGTTTTCAAGGAATGTTGTTGCAATGGGAGTATGAAGAATTTTTGGTTTTAAGCAGATATTGCTGGGATAAACAAAAATTTAGTTATAAGTTTAAAAGTCGTGTCTGTTGGAAAGTGAAAATTCATGTTTGTTAGCGTGAAGAGCCATGTCTATTAAAGTGAAAAGTCGTGTTTGTTGATGTGAAGAATCATGTCCATTGAAGTGAAAAGTTGTATCTGTTAAGAATTGAAAAGTAGTGTCTATTGAAGTGAAAAGTAATGTCTGTTGAAGTGAAGCGTCGAGTCTATTGAAATGAAGAGTTGTGCCTATTAAAGTGAAGAGTCGTGTTTATTCAAATGAAAAGTCATGTCTATTCAAGTCATAGTCATGTCTGTTGAAGTGAAAAGTCATGCCTATTCAGCAAAGGGTCATGTCCATTGAAATGGAAAGGTATCTATCCAGAGAGTTGTGTCTATTTGTAAGGCTATGTATTCCACTATAAATATGTAGTCATTTTGTTGTATTGTAAGCAAGCAAGAATGAAAAAGTAAGAGAAACAAGAAAGTATGAATGATAAATAAAGATAGAAGCTAAATTATAAAGAAGAAGAATTATTTGTCTATTCTCTTCCATAATTGTCGTTCTATGTTTAACAAAATTATCTTCTCCGATAGCCCAACATCCTCCGTTATTACGCCCCCTTTAGCTGCCATTCAGTAAAACACTCACAGTTCTCTCACAAAACAAATAATAAAAATATCCTGACATCTAACACTAACCTTCAAAATATTATCACCAAAATTAGATAATATATGAAGTAACTCACTAGAGATTTTCAACCCCAAGTGTGGGATTAGTGACGATCTCTTACATAGTTGTTTTTAAAAAAAAAATCAAAGATGGTTTGGCTTCACTTTGTGATGTTGAGTTTTGGGCTTCATAATCACATCTCCAGGCTCTTTATTGCTGGACAAGTATGTCAAGAGAGAGGGGCACATTTTCATGCACTCTAGAGATTAGTATTGATCCTTTATGTAGGGATAACACTGATCTAGTACATGGTGAGTTCCTGAATGCTACTTCCTTGAGATTGTTTGATCATCTTCTCATGGTCTTATCTTTAGTTGATTTCTAACCCTAGGGTCATCTCTCTAGGCTACTTGCCTTGATAATCACCAAGTCTAACTTATGCAGCAAATCTAAGTATGGCTAGGTCAAAAATCCAAACAACGCTTCCCCTCTAGAGTACATTTTGTTTTGAACATGATGTGCTTTGAATCAAAATAAGCTAGGAATATCGGGATGGATTCGACTCAATGTCTAAAAAGTCAATATCCTTCAATCAAGTTTCTTTTACGATGAGTCATACCTCTCATGTTTGTTGCGACACTTGGTCGATACAAGAAATATAAAGTTGGAGTGCATTCTCTTAGTAATTGTTTGTGCTTGGTTTCAATGAATTAATCAATTGAATCATTATGACATAATTTTCTAAACCAATTCCTTTTCTAAAATTCATAAATAAGAATTCAATTTCCATCAATTCAGGAAATCGTATGTTAATCATGTAAGTGAGCTCATATGTACTTGCGCACACTTCTGTCATTGGATTTTAAGCATGTTCCTATGCCCGTAGGTCATTGCCTGCAGGGTTCTCTAAATTGCAATCACGTTCTTTCTAGAGATATTAGGATATGGTACTGATCCTTATGTACTAGTGTCAACCATATACTTTGCCTGAGTTCTGCTATAGACTCCAGTACATCGAGCCTTCCAAGGGTATACAACTCATTTACTCATTCTTTTCACATACATATGGCTGCTAACTGATATATAGATTTTCAATCTTGGACCGAACCTTGATCAAATGTGTTCATGCAAATAAATGGGTCGAGGATTGGAAAGGCGAGAATAGAGTGATTGGACTCTATCTTAAAACTCACGTTGGTGGGTTAGGCATGATGCTCGGTGGATGACCAAAGAAGATAGTGCCAGGACTTGATGTTTGAGAAACCACCTTGATCTTATACTGGAGTCGGTCGTAGAATTAGGCCATTTTTCCAAATTGAGGCATGTGCTCATGTAAATTTGCATGTTTACACGAAGGATTTGGATTTCACTATTTTATCTAATGATTATTGATCCTAAAGTTTTGACATTATTCTAGACCATAATTATCAATGTGAAATCCAGTTAAGACGATCAACAACTATGGTCCCGTTGATCAAACTCCCTGAGCCTCATCGTGAATTAGAATATGATTAAATTATACAAATATTCCTCAAAGGATCGACAATGATGTTTGTTTAGCCATGGTTACAATGTTTGAGGCTATCTTTGTAGAAGATGGAGAGGTTATGTCCTTTATGACTAATAAGCATCTCTCAGCCTTCCATCTATTAGAAAAGGGTTGTAGTAGTACTGGACAAGGAGTAAGAGGCAACATCCTACAAGAAGGAGACAATGTTAGCCTTGTCATACCCCTAGTCGTTTTTTATGGAGTTCAGGAAGCTCAAGACAATGCCGAGGAAGGCTAAATAGTAGGTGGCGATAACAATGTAGGCCTTGACTATGTTCATTCAAGTGACAAGACAATAGTTGAGCAATCTGTGGAAAATCAACAACTCGCTTCCAAAATGAAACTCATTGTAAAGCTTCAAAAGAGGGCATATTTTTGAGCAGCCTTGACCAAACACCTCGACTGAGAAGGCTCCTTCCACATCTTTATAAGATATATTAGATACCTTAGGTCGATCCCACTAGACATCGGGATTTATGACATTATATGCATGAGCCTTAATGGAAAAGAATATAAAGAAGGAACCTCTTGACTTTGAGGTCACTCCGATCCGGATCATTCCACCTGGTGTGCTAATCCTCAGTAAGGAATCTCTTACTCTTTTCGAGGCTTAGTACATTCCCACTTATTTCCAATAGGTTATTCCAACCAAGGGTCGAAGACGTAGGGGAAAGAGATATGAATGTTGGAGGCTCAAGTGGGCCATCTTCAAAGAAACCAAGGAAATCAAAACAATGAAAGTAGCCACCATATCGGCTTTATTTTATGTACAACTTGTTGAAATTGATGATTCAAATATTTGTAGAGAAGGAAAGATTAATTGTCAATCATGTAATTGGCTCCTATATGGAATAACTTGGGTGCCAAGTTTACTTGGAGGTCAAGAAAACTTGGGTGCCAAGTTTACTTGGAAGTCAAGAAAACTTGGGTGCCAACTTTACTTGGAGGTCAAGAAATCCCTCTATATAAATAGAGGTCATGTTATTGTATGAAGAAGGCAATCCACCATTAATCTTCTCTCTATTATAATCTTCCTCCTCTTATGTACTCATTTCTTCATTGAGAAATAAAAGTTGTTGGGTCTCCGTGGACGTAGGATATTCATATCCGAACCATGTTAAATCTTCTGTGTCCTTTTTTGTTCTTTGTTTTTCGTGAAATTTCATAATTATTTTTGTTATACTCCATTGGTATCTAAATAAACAATACTAGATCCTCATCAAAATTCCGCATAAAACACTATAGTTTGGTATCAGAGATGGTGTTATTGTTTCTATTTGGATATTAATGGCTACTTCTAGTAAGTCTGTTGGAAGATCTGGCATCAATTATGGAGTAACATGTTTTGACGGAAAAGGAGATTTTGGTACTTGGAAGATAAAGATGGAGGCCGTATTAAAAAAGGAGAAGACTTTTAAAGTTGTTTCTGCGCCTGAGAAATTGAAAGATGTTGATGCAGCTGAATTGGAGGAAATGGAAGACGAAGCTCTCACAACAATTTAGTTGAGTCTTTCAGATGAAGTCCTTAGAGAATTTTCTCAGAAGAAGACGGCGAGGAACTATGGGATGCATTATCAGATGCATATCAAGACAAGTCTCTCACAAATCGGATTATTCTACAACAACTTTATTCGTTTAAGATGAAGCCTGGAGCCGATCTTATGGAGCATGTAGATGCCTTGACCACTTTAGTTATGAATCTGAAGGCAGCAGATGTTGATATTACTGATGAGGCTCAAGCTATGATCCTCCTTTGTTCCTTGCCTAAAGAATATACTGCTTTTGTCAGTTCTATGATTTATGGCCGCAGTAAAATTAGCCTTTTTGATGTAAAGGCTGGCCTTCATAATGAAGTGTTAAGAGGTAGATTGGCGAGCACTAGCATTGATAGTGATACCGAAGGCTTATCTGTTCAGAGAGGTAGAAGTCAAAGCAAGTCAAAGAAAGGCGAAGAACGGAATTCTTCGAGGTCCCAGTCTAGGGGGCCTAAGAAATTGACTTGCCATTATTGTAAGAAGCCCGGGCACTTTATTGCACAATGTCCCAAGCTTGAAGGAAAAAGAAAAGACCCAAAGCAAGCTTCAGCCTCTACAGCGGAGAAATCAGATACAGAGAGTGACACTGATGTGTTTACAGCTTCTAGTTCTTCTGGGAAGAGCACCCTATGGTTGATTGATTCTGGCGCATCCTATCATTTGACACCTGATAGGAACTCTTTTTCCACTTACCGTGAGATTGATGGAGGAGAAGTTCTGATGGGAAATGATGCTTCTTGTCATATGGTTGGTGTTGGTAGTGTAAAGATCAGGATGTTTGACGGTGTTATTCGAATCATTACTGATGTTAGGCATGTACCTGATTTAAGGAGGAGCTTGATTTCTGTTGGGGCGTTGAGTAGACTTGGACTAAAGATTGTAGTTGAAGAAGAGAAGATGAAAATATCTAAGGGTCCCATGATCATTATGAAAGGAGTGAGGGCAGGAAATCTCTATTTACTAAAGGGCACTACTATAGTTGGTGAATCAGCTTCAGTTACTTCAGCTGATTCAGATTCTTCCAGATTATGGCACTTGCGGATGGGCCACATTGGCGAGCGCAGCATGGATGAGCTAAGAAAGCGAGGTTTGATTGATGGAGTTCGGCATTCAAAGCTTGGTTTTTGTGAAGAGTGTGTTTTTGGTAAGAAGACGAAGATTTCTTTTGGTATTGGTGAGCATAAGACAAAAGCTGTTTTGGATTATGTTCACACTGATGTTTGGGGACCTTCCCCTTGCCCATCCTTAGGTGGAGCCAGTTATTTTGTTTCATTTATAGATGATTTCTCTCGTAAAGTATGGGTATACTTTCTGAAGTCCAAAAGTGAAACCTTTACTAGATTTCGTAAATGGAAATCCATGGTGGAGAAGCAGTCAGGGAAGAAGTTGAAAGTTCTCCGTTCAGATAATGGTGGTGAATTCATATCATAGGAATTCATCGATTATTTTGAGTCCGAAGGCATTAAGAGGCATTACACCACACCAGGTGACCCCCAGTCCAATGGAGTTGCAGAAAGGATGAATTGGACATTGTTGGAGAGAACTAGGTGCCTCAGATTGACTGCTAAGTTAAAGAAGGGATTTTGGGCCGAAGCTTTATCTATGGCGGCTTTCCTCATCAACCTCACACCTTCTACTGCCATAGATATGAAGATCCCTGAAGAAGTATGGAAAGGAGAGCCTGTTAGCTATTCATTCCTCAAGGTGTTTGGTTGTCCAGCTTATGTGCATGAGAGTCGAGGAAAGCTGGAACCTAGAGCTCGCAAGTGTATCTTTCTAGGTTATAGAAGAGGAGTAAAAGGATATAGGTTGTGGTGTCCTATTAGCAAGAAACTTATTATAAGTAGGCATGTAACTTTTGATGAGAAGGTTATGTTGAAGGTGGAGCCTTCCTCATCGGATGATGATGAGAGGGCATGTGAAGAATACCAAACACAAAGCAAATCATCTGTTAATTCTTTCCATAGACATTCAAATGGCGTTTCCGATGACGCCGTGGTTGATGAGGATAGTATGGATACTGGCACAGAAGATCAAACTCAAGGTGGATCTCATACAGAGACCAGACCTTTTAGAGAAAGAAGAAAGCCCAGATGGCTTGATGAGTTTGTTGGTTTGAGCATCAAAGACATTGACTTTGATGATATGGCAACATATGCATTAAATGTTGTCCATGATGAGCCCAGAGATTATAGAGACGTTATTGCATCAGTTGACAGTTCCAGTTGGTTAGTAGTAGTGGAAGAGAAGATCGAATCTTTACGGAAAAATCACACTTAGGATTTGGTGCCACTTCCTGCCGACAAGAGAGCTATTGGATGTAAGTGGATCTATAGAGTAAAAGATGACGGCAGTGGAGATTTTAGATATAAAGCAAGACTAGTAGCAAAGGGGTATGTTCAGAAGAAAAGGGTAGAGTATCATGACATCTTTGCTCCAGTTGTTAGACATACTTCCATTCGTATTCTCTTGGCATTAGTTGCTCATTATGACATGGAGTTAGAGCAACTAGATGTCAAAATTGCTTTCTTGCATGGTGATCTGGATGAAGAGATTTATTTGCAGCAGCCGGAAGGGTTCACTGATAGCAACAGGCCAGACTATGTTTGTAAACTTAACAAATCTCTTTATGGACTGAAGCAGTCTCCTAGACTATGGTACAAGAGATTTGATAAGTTTATGCTTTCACAGGGATACTCCAGAAGCTTCAAAGACCAGTGTGTTTATTTTAGGAGATGTGATGATGACATGATTTATTTGTTGTTATATGTTGATGATATGTTGATTGCATCCCAGAGTATGGTCAAAATTAAGGAGTTGAAAGCGGAGCTCAGTAGATAGTTTGATATGAAGGATTTGGGAAAGGCACAAAGAATATTGGGTATGGAGATAAGTAGGGATAGGAAGCGGAGAGAGTTAAGGCTCACTCAGGCACAGTACATCGAGAAAGTCCTCCCTCGATTTGGGATGGAGAAAGCCAAACCGGTAGGCACTCCTTTAGGCTCTCATTTTAAGTTGTCGAAAAACCATTCTCCTACATCGGAAGAAGATAAAAGGTATATGGCTAATATACCTTATTCTAGTGTTGTTGGTAGTCTCATGTATGCGATGGTGTGCACGAGACCAGATTTGGCCCATGCAGTTGGTGTTGTCAGTCGATATATGTCTAACCCAGGCAAAGAACATTGGCAAGCAGTAAAGTGGATTCTTAGATATCTTCGAGGCACTTCTTCGATGGGTTTGCTATATGGTGGAGTAGATGGTGACATCCTTCTTAGAGGATACTGTGATTCTGATTATGCTGGGGATAGAGATGCTAGAAGGTCAGTGTCGGGCTATGTTTTTACACTTGGCATAGGCTCGATTTCATGGAGATCAAAGCTGCAATCTATCGTAGCTTTGTCGACTACCGAAGCAGAGTTGATATCGATTGTGGAAGCAACAAAGGAAGAATTGTACTTACTTCAGTTATTGGATGATCTTTCAATGGTGCAGCGGATAGTGGAGCTATTTTCAGACAATCAGAGTGCTATTCATCTTGTTGAGAATCAAGCCTATAGTTCACGAACAAAGCACATTGATGTTAGAGGTTTCTTTCTTATGCTTGAGGAAGAACAGAGCAAGATCAAATTATTGAAGGTGGGTACTTCGGATAATCCTTCAGATATGATGACCAAGTCACTTCCAAAGGACAAGTTTGAGCATTGCTCAAACTTGATCAGTTTGCTTCCTGTTACTTGAGTGCCATGGGGCATTGGGCCCAACGACTTCTATGTTGATTGTTGAAGATGAGATGATGAAGAAAGACTGCCATATTTGAATCAAGGTGGAGTGTAACACCCCACCTCCGCCAATGCCACTCTTGCAAGGACACTAGCTTTGGAGGGGCGTTAAACGAGGTAAACATGCATGCAGATATCACAAGACTGAACATATAAGTAAAAACAGAGTAAATAAAGCAGCGGATAATACTAGCATTTCAAAACCATAGTCGAGTTACATCAAAGTACTTGGTCATTATTTTCCACAAAACAAAGTCTAGAAAAACATAAACTGAAAACTGGAAATAACATAAAGTAAACTATCCCCAAGGTAGAATAAGGCCATAGCATGCTCAAGTCCAAACCGTACATGAGCTATCCAGGAAAGCAGCAAAAGATCCAAGCTAGGTACTAGTGTTCCCACCCTGTAAACCTGGGGGGGGGGGAACGGAAGAAAAGAGGCGAAAGAAAACGGGTCAGTCAAAAAGACTGGTAAGTCCTATCTACTATTAGTATAAAAACTAGTAAAGTTAACTGAACATGTAAAACAGAGATGAGATATAGGGTGATAACTGGCATGGTGAAAAGTTAACAAGATAGATCAAGTGTGGCATCGCATATACAAGGTTAAGTTGCACCAGGTGTGTACTAGTATTCCTATCCATGTCAAATATAAACAAGAAATGATCCCTTGGCCCAAAGCTGGCCCAAACCCATGAGATGACCTAAATCAAGGTCCAACTACTCGGTCTAGTCGATCGGCTCCCTATCAGCCTAACTCGTCGTGTATCGGTGTCATACGGTCCAAACATGAAATGTAGTCGACTGTGCTAGGTCCACCCTAGGGTGTATCCGGCCCTAGGGTGTCAACCACTGACACGAAACAAGCACGCACAGTCCAAACCTACTGGTGCCCAAGTCTGTCTTTCATCCCCGGACAATGTGCACAACCATGGTCCGTCAGAATCTACTATGGCGCACCTACTTTTGCCGTCTTTTTGGTCACTTACACTCCAGCCCAGTAATCATGCCCCACCCTAGCCTAGTCCCTAGGGTATCCGATACTCCCTAGTGGGTTACTGCTGAGAAGGACCACGCAACTAGGGTTTTCTAGTGGGTTAAGTGTGGTTAACCCCATCCAATCAAGTATCAAGTTGGTTAAGTGTACCCAAGGTTCATGACTTAACCGCGTCAACCCATCATGTCTAATTGGTTAAGTATTCAAGTGGTCCATGACTTAACCCTACCATGTGGCATTAATTAGTTTAATGCACCCAACCTCTCACATTAGACCTTGTTGTGGTTACTAGTTAAGCCGGGCGGGTCCGGGTAGCTTTACACCACAACTTGGTCTAACCTCGGGTTTCTAGTGCAACATGACCAACTACTCACATTGGGTCCTATTGCTTGTAGCCACTAGTTAAGCCGGTCGGTTCCGGGTAGATTTATGCTACAAGCTCAATCCAACCTCGAGTTGGCCACACTCATATTTTCTAAGTGTCATGTCCATCATTATGTTTACAAACATAATCACAAGTCAATGTTCATGTCATATTTTAAAATCATGTTTTCATGTCATTAATATTACCCAAACCCAACGCATTCCCATCGCATGTACGTTTCGCATATCATAACATAGATCAAAAGAGGGAACTTGGCAAACGCATGACAAAAGGGCATAAGGTAATAAGGTTGACCACAAGTTAAACATGGTGGCATATGAGGCATAAATAGGTTCATAAGCTTGCATATTACTTCATAGGCCTCAAAGCATGCATAATATCAACTTAAGAAAATAGGTGAAACATGATTATGAATGACATAGGATGATGGCTAGAAGCTCGCATATAACATTATATGCAAGTTATCATGAAGGTTATAAGAGTTCTCATGTTGTATAATGCAACATTTCAACATAAAGCTTATAGCTTTTAGCCCACAAGGTCAAGGTGATAGGTTTTCAAACATGCATAGAATATATTCATGCATAACATGATAAGATCAAATCATATATCATACTTAGGCCCAAACTCAACTTGCAACATATCACATTTAACTTCATAGTTAGAATCTAAGAGTAGTATAGGGCTTACAATGAGCGGTTATGCGATCTAGATCAATATATATAAAGATTGAGACGAAGCCACAAGCAAAATCCGCAAAGAAAATAATAAGCTCCACTTAAACGCCTTGAAACAAGAAGTAATAACTCCAACGACAAAGAAAGGAGGCTCTTTTACTTAAGAAAGATGGTTCTTTTATGACATAGATTGTTTTGAGACACTCATGCTTTCATGAAGAAGGTGGAGGCCATGATTGAGAAATATTTTGACATAGTTTAGTTGTAGGAATGATTAATGAGGGTTTAGGCTAGGTCTAGGGGCCTTTTTATAGGTGATTAGGTTAGTTTAGACCATAGGATTAACCCTAAAACACATCAGGTCCGTCAAATCTCGTCAGAAGCTTCTAGAGCAGACTCAACACGTCACAAATGGTGCACCAGAAAAACTGGTCCGACCGGGGGTGTCGACCCCTGGGTCGACATGGGTGTTGACCCATGGGTCGACATGGGTGTCGACCCATAGGGGGGGTCGACAGGGGTGTCGACCCCTGTGTCGACCCTGCCTGGGGCGGGAAAATTCCCGCCTATCCTGTTTTGGCTGAAGCTCGAATCTGAATTTGAATTTGAACTGTTTTCGGGCTTGGCATTTTCTGATAACTTCATTGGGCCATAACTTGGTCATACGGACTCCGTTTTTCGAAAACTCGGACTCTATTTCGCGTATTTTTCCGAGACGAACGCAATGGCACAGCCCGTTTCCCTTGATTCAGATTTTACAATTTAATTCTGCCTTGATTTACATTATAACATGTTATTAAAAATACGGGTTGTTACATTCTCCCCTCCTTAAAGGATTTCGTCCCCGAAATCTCCAAGTTAGGAAGAACGTATCCTACCATCCATCATCCATCTACTCAAAACATCATCCACGTGCAGTTATTGTCCTTAAAGGATTCTAAATGCTGTATGATCATATCCAAAGGTGTGTGTATATGTACTTATCTAATGCGAAAATCAGGAGGTTACTGATTCAGTAAACCCCCTTAATGCAAATCATGTTAGTGAAATGAGTCCATATGTATGCAAATTCCTAACATAATTTATAATCTCTACATGAGTGCACATAACATTCATTCATATGCAGCATCCACGTGATAGCATAACAAGTTTCATCCATGAATAAGTATAAGCACTCATGCATATGCAACATGAAAGTGTGTGAGCCGATCTTAGTGCCTAATGTGTATCATGCATCCACGAGTATCCACTTGCAAACACTTGCAACCACTTGCAACCATCAAGCATAACATGTTTCAAATACATGTTTCATCCAAAGGGTTTCTACCTAAGGTTCTCATGACAAGGTTAACGAGATAACAAGATAAGCAGGATAAACATGGATATCAAAAAGGAAGATATGCTACTTAGGAAAGGAGATTGAGAATGTACCCTCAAAAAGGAATGGATAAAGCCCACGCATCTTCTCCTCGGTTTCCCAAGTTGCATCTTCATCGGCTTCACTCCATTGAACTTTCACCAATTTGACTTCTCGATTCCTTAACTTCTTGATCTCTGTTCCCAAAATACGAATTGGAGCTCTCCTCAAGGTTGCCTCTTTCTCTACTTCTACGTCTTCAAGAATGCTTGGTTCAACTACTTCAGCGGACTCATTAAGGCACTTTCGGAGATGCGAGACATGAAAGACATTATGCACTCCGGCTAGCTTCTCGGGCAATTCCACCTTATAGGCCATCTTTCCAATTCTCTCTATGATAGGGAAGGGTCCTACGAACCTTGGTGCCAGCTTCCCAATTGCTCCAAAACGTACCACATTACGCAAAGGAGAAACCTTCACGAAAACCCTGTCTCCCACTTCGAATTCCAAATCTGCCCTTCGCTTGTCAGCATAGGATTTCTGTCTATCTTGGGCCGCTTTCATCCGTCTTCTCACCAATTCCACTTTTTCGGATGTGTCCCGTATCATATCAGGCCCAAGTATAAGTTTATCTGTTGTCTCCCACCAACAAGATGGTGACCTACACGGCCTCCCATACAAAGCTTCAAATGGTGCCATCCCTATGCTGGCTTGATAGCTATTATTATAAGCAAACTCTACAAGAGGAAGGTGGTCTTCCCAAGTACCACCAAAGTCAAGAACACAAAGCCTCAAAAGATCTTCTAGCACTCTATTCACCCTCTCGGTTTGGCCATCCGTCTGGGGGTGATAGGCTGTACTCAGATTCAATCGCGTACCCATCGCTTCTTGCAAACTATTCCAGAACTGGCTAGTGAAAATTGGGTCACGATCGCTAACTATGCTAGAAGGAACTCCATGCAACCGCACTATCTCTTGAAGATAAATAGATGCTAGCCATGATGCGGTCCTCTTGCCCTTTACAGGAATGAAATGAGCACTCTTCGTAAGTCTGTCAACTATGATCCATATGCTCGTGTTCCCTTTTCTTGACCTAGGCAATCCATCCACAAAGTCCATAGAAATACTCTCCCACTTCCATTGTGGGACCTCCAATGGATGTAATAGCCCACCTGGTTTCTTTGACTCGGCTTTCACTTGTTGGCACACCATGCACTTTGAAACATACTCTGCCACATCTTTCTTCATTCCAGCCCAAAAGAAAATGCGCTTCATATCTCTATACATCTTATCTCCTCCCGGATGTATAGTCATCTTCAAGTAATGTGCTTCTTCAAGAACTTTATGCACCAAGTCTCCTACTTGTGGAACGCATAGCCTTCCATCACGCCTTAGCCAACCTTTGTCATCAATAGTATATCTAGCAAGGTGACTAGACGTCTCACCTCGAATCAACTTGTCCATGACTTCGACTATCTGTGGATCTTCCTTCTGGGAAGCCCCAACTTGATCAAGAAGTGTGGGTCTAAGCTCAAGGGATGCTAATGAACCCGTCATCGACTCAACAGCCGTCGTGAAATCAAAGGTTGCCAAGAACTCTAAGTTCTTCATCTCAATAAACAAGGGACTCAAAGTCAACCTCCTTCTGCTTAGTGCGTCTGCCACAACATTACCCTTGCCAGGGGTATAAGCTATCTCGAAGTCATATGATGCCAAGAATTCCATCCACCTTTGCTGTCTTAAATTCAGATCTTTCTGCGAGAAGAGGTACTTGAGTGACTTGTGATCAGTATACAACTCAAACCTTTCGCCTAGAAGATAGTGGCGCCAGGATTTGAGTGCAAAGACGATCGCCGCCAACTCCAAATCATGAGTGGGATAGTTCTTCTCATGAACTTTAAGTTGCCTACCCCCATAACATATCACTCTTCCCTCTTGCATTAGAACAGCACCTAACCCCGTACCACATGCATCGGTGTACACGGTAAACATCTTACCACCATCGGGTAATGCCAAAACTGGAGCTGTGGTAAGGGCTCTCTTGAGCCTTTGAAAAGCAAGCTCACACTCCAAGTCCCATGCAAAGACTAAGTTCTTCTTTGTCAACTTAGTAAGAGGGGCCGAAATCTTAGCGAAGTCCCTGATGAACTTCCTATAGTAGCCCGCCAGACCGAGAAAGCTTCTTACTTCGGTTGCATTCCTAGGAGTCTTCCAGTCTTGAACCGCAACCACTTTCGCGGGATCCACCGCTATGCCTTGCTTAGAAACTATATTTCCAAGAAACCGAACTTCCCTTCTCCAGAAATGACATTTGGAGAACTTGGCTTTCAACTGATGCGCTCTAAGCGTATCCATCACTTCCTTGAGATGCCTAGCATGCTCTTCCTCATCCTTTGAGAAGATCAGAATATCATCCACGAAGACAACAACAAACTTGTTAAGGAACTCCCTGAACACCCTACTCATCAAGTCTACGAAGTAGGCGGGTGCATTAGTCAAACCAAATGGCATGACAAGCCATTCAAAGAATCCATCTGGAGTCCTAAACGCAGTCTTATCAATGCTATCCTCAGCCACTCTAAGATGATGGAATCCGGTGGCTAGATCGAGTTGAGAGGAAACAGAAGCACCAACAAGTTGGTTAAAGAGATCATCAATCCTCGGTAACGGGTGCCTATTCTTCTTTGTCAGCTTGTTCAATTCTCGATAATCAACACATAGACGAAGCGAACCATCCGCCTTAGTAGCGAATACCACAGGAGCACCCCATTCAGAAATGATTCGCCTAATAAAATTTTTCTCAAGCAGCTCCTTGATTTGCTTACTGATCTCCCTTCTTTCACGTGGGGCCATGTGCCTAACGGGCAATGATACTGGCTTGGCATTATCGACTAGATAAATGCGGAAATCTAACTCTCGTTTAGGGGGTAACACCTTAACTTCTTCAAAGACATCAGGATAGTCTCAGACCACCCTTACAAATTGCAGATCATCGATGGACGAGTCAAGAGATTCAAGATAACATAACATGACGGGACTTCTAGGGTTACAAGAAATTTCTAGGGTATTACCGAGGCGAGTCATGAGCCTCACCACCCTATGCTCACAATCGAGAATGGCTCCATAACTGGACAACCAATCCATGCCCAAGATCAACCCGTATCCCGTGAATCCAAGAACATACGCATTACATGTGAATTCTATGGTCAAGATAGAAATCTTCAAATCCACACAAATCATAGATAGATGGGCGGAACCCCCAATTGGATTTGAAACACTAACGGGATCCTCAACTAGACTAGTACTTAGGTGCAAACTTTCAACAATGTCAGAAGAAATAAAACTATGCGATGCGCCAGAATCAAATAAGGTGCGAACAGGATAATCAGAAATATAAACAAGACTTTCTACAGAAATACTACCTCGGTCCTGAACTGGAGCAGCGTTGAGAGCATGCACTTGCCCTCCAGAAGGTCCTGCACGCTGATTCTGCCCTTGCCCTTGTCCTTGCTTCTTGGGGCAATCCTTGCTAAAGTGTCCAGTCTCTCCACAATGAAAGCATTCGCCCCGCTTCCTCTTCTTCTTTCTGCAATCCTTGGCTATGTGCCCAACAATCCCACAGAAGTTGCATTTTCTTGGGTCCTTTGCCTTGGCCTTGTTGCCCTTGTTGTTCTTGTTGTTTTGATTGCTCTGATTTCCTCCCCACTTGGAGTCTGTCTTCTTGGCTTGAGTCTCATTAGCCTTGACTTCCTTTTTGCCATTCTTATCATCTCCTTGAAGTAATGCCATGTCTACTAGACCTTCGAAAGTGGTCCCCATGGGTATATGAGATAGGGCTAAACCTTGTAATGGCTCATTCAACCCTCGTGCAAAGCGTAAAGCCTTCTTCTGGGGAGTATTAACCATGTCCAAACCGAATCGAGCAAGCTGGTTAAACTTATTCACATACTCCCTCACTGTCATGTCCCCTTGCTTCAAATATATAAAATTCTCCAATTGCAGATTCGCCTCAGCTGATGATAGAAACTTAAGCCCAAACCTCGTCCTAAAGTCGGCCCAAGTCTCTATAGGTCTAGTAGCATTGGTGACCTCCCACCAATAAGCAGCCTCTTCTTTTAATAGCCATGCTGCCAATAAAACCTTTCCATGGTCTTCCACGTCAAAGATAGCGAAGAGATCCTCAGTTTCTTTCAACCAATTTCGTGCCTCCACAAAAGTCTCCGTCCCAATGAAATTCTTGCCACCCATCGCCTTAAAGTCTTTGCAAATCTTAGCGAAATCTGCTTGTGGATTCTGAGGAGGAGGAGGAGGAGGAACCTCAGTTACGGTGGAGGGGGGGGTTGCTGGGCCCACATTGTTGGCCCTAGCTTCCAAGTACCTCCAGAACCATCCGGGAATGGTCACTCCCTCGGGAAGGTTAAGATCGGCCATACTGAAAAAGGAAAAGATAGATTTAGAACAAGGAAACGAAGGATAGTGCTAATGGATTTTGGGGAATAGCCTTTTAAAATAACTAGACTTTTCTTGGAAAATACTTAATTGGTTTTGAAAATAGTCTTTCAAAAGGTAAGTTTTAAAAATCTTTTGCTCAAATCTTGTAAACCTTATGCTCTGATACCAAATGTAACACCCCACCTCCGCCAGTGCCACTCTTGCAAGGACACTAGCTTTGGAGGGGCGTTAAACGAGGTAAACATGCATGCAGATATCACAAGACAGAACATATAAGTAAAAACAGAGTAAATAGAGCAGCGGATAAAACTAGCATTTCAAAACCATAGTCAAGTTACATCAAAGTACTTGGTCATTATTTTCCACAAAACAAAGTCTAGAAAAACATAAACTGAAAACTGGAAATAACATAAAGTAAACTATCCCCAAGGTAGAATAAGGCCATAGCATGCTCAAGTCCAAACCGTACATGAGCTATCCAGGAAAGCAGCAAAAGATCCAAGCTAGGTACTAGTGTTCCCACCCTGTAAACCTGGGGGGGGGGGGAACGGAAGAAAAGAGGCGAAAGAAAACGGGTCAGTCAAAAAGACTGGTAAGTCCTATCTACTATTAGTATAACAACTAGTAAAGTTAACTGAACATGTAAAACAGAGATGAGATATAGGGTGATAACTGGCATGGTGAAAAGTTAACAAGATAGATCAAGTGTGGCATCGCATATACAAGGTTAAGTTGCACCAGGTGTGTACTAGTATTCCTATCCATGTCGAGTATAAACAAGAAATGATCCCTTGGCCCAAAGCTGGCCCAAACCCATGAGATGACCTAAATCAAGGTCCAACTACTCGGTCTAGTCGATCGGCTCCCTATCAGCCTAACTCGTCGTGTATCGGTGTCATACGGTCCAAACATGAAATGTAGTCGACTGTGCTAGGTCCACCCTAGGGTGTATCCGGCCCTAGGGTGTCAACCACTGACACGAAACAAGCACGCACAGTCCAAACCTACTGGTGCCCAAGTCTGTCTTTCATCCCCGGACAATGTGCACGACCATGGTCCATCGGAATCTACTATGGCGCACCTACTTTTGCCGTCTTTTTGGTCACTTACACTCCAGCCCAGTAATCGTGCCCCACCCTAGCCTAGTCCCTAGGGTATCCGATACTCCCTAGTGGGTTACTGCTGAGAAGGACCACGCAACTAGGGTTTTCTAGTGGGTTAAGTGTGGTTAACCCCATCCAATCAAGTATCAAGTTGGTTAAGTGTACCCAAGGTTCATGACTTAACCGCGTCAACCCATCATGTCTAATTGGTTAAGTATTCAAGTGGTCCATGACTTAACCCTACCATGTGGCATTAATTAGTTTAATGCACCCAACCTCTCACATTAGACCTTGTTGTGGTTACTAGTTAAGCCGGGTGGGTACGGGTAGCTTTACACCACAACTTGGTCTAACCTCGGGTTTCTAGTGCAACATGACCAACTACTCACATTGGGTCCTATTGCTTGTAGCCACTAGTTAAGCCGGTCGGTTCCGGGTAGATTTATGCTACAAGCTCAACCCAACTTCGAGTTGGCCACACTCATATTTTCTAAGTGTCATGTCCATCATTATGTTTACAAACATAATCACAAGTCAATGTTCATGTCATATTTTAAAATCATGTTTTCATGTCATTAATATTACCCAAACCCAACGCATTCCCATCGCATGTACGTTTCGCATATCATAACATAGATCAAAAGAGGGAACTTGGCAAACGCATGACAAAAGGGCATAAGGTAATAAGGTTGACCACAAGTTAAACATGGTGGCATATGAGGCATAAATAGGTTCATAAGCTTGCATATTACTTCATAGGCCTCAAAGCATGCATAATATCAACTTAAGCAAATAGGTGAAACATGATTATGAATGACATAGGATGATGGCTAGAAGCTCGCATATAACATTATATGCAAGTTATCATGAAGGTTATAAGAGTTCTCATGTTGTATAATGCAACATTTCAACATAAAGCTTATAGCTTTTGGCCCACAAGGTCAAGGTGATAGGTTTTCAAACATGCATAGAATATATTCATGCATAACATGATAAGATCAAATCATATATCATACTTAGGCCCAAACTCAACTTGCAACATATCACATTTAACTTCATAGTTAGAATCTAAGAGTAGTATAGAGCTTACAATGAGCGGTTATGCGATCTAGATCAATATATATAAAGATTGAGACGAAGCCACAAGCAAAATCCGCAAAGAAAATAATAAGCTCCACTTAAACGCCTTGAAACAAGAAGTAATAACTCCAACGACAAAGAAAGGAGGCTCTTTTACTTAAGAAAGATGGTTCTTTTATGACATAGATTGTTTTGAGACACTCATGCTTTCATGAAGAAGGTGGAGGCCATGATTGAGAAATATTTTGACATAGTTTAGTTGTAGGAATGATTAATGAGGGTTTAGGCTAGGTTTAGGGGCTTTTTATAGGTGATTAGGTTAGTTTAGACCATAGAATTAACCCTAAAACACATCAGGTCTGTCAAATCTCGTCAGAAGCTTCTAGAGACACGTCACAAATGGTGCACCAGAAAAATTGGTCCGACCGGGGGGGTCGACCCCTGGGTCGACATGGGTGTCGACCCATGGGTTGACATGGGTGTCGACCCATAGGGGGGGTCGACAGGGGTGTCGACCCTGCCTGGGGCGGGAAAATTCCCGCCTATCCTATTTTGGCTGAAGCTCGAATCTGAATTTGAATTTGAACTGTTTTCGGGCTTGGCATTTTCTGATAACTTCATTGGGCCATAACTTGGTCATACGGACTCCGTTTTTCGAAAACTCGGACTCTATTTCGCGTATTTTTCCGAGACGAACGCAATGGCATAGCCCGTTTCCCTTGATTCAGATTTTACAATTTAATTCTGCCTTGATTTACATTATAACATGTTATTAAAAATACGGGTTGTTACATGGAGTGTTGAAATTGATGATTCAAATATTTGTAGAGAAGGAAAGATTAATTGTCAATCATGTAATTGGCTCCTATATGGAATAACTTGGGTGCCAAGTTTACTTGGAGGTCAAGAAAACTTGGGTGCCAAGTTTACTTGGAAGTCAAGAAAACTTGGGTGCCAAGTTCACTTGGAGGTCAAGAAATCCCTCTATATAAATAGAGGTCATGTTATTGTATGAAGAAGGCAATCCACCATTAATCTTCTCTCTATTGTAATCTTCCTCCTCTCTTATGTACTCATTTCTTCATTGAGAAATAAAAGTTATTGGGTCTCCGTGGACGTAGGATATTCATATCTGAACCACGTTAAATCTTCTGTGTCCTTTTTTGTTCTTTGTTTTTTGTGAGATTTCATAATTATTTTTGTTATTCTCCATTGGTATCTAAATAAACAATACTAGATCCTCATCAAAATTCCGCATAAAACACTACACAACTATATAGTTAGTTTCTATTTTCTATTGCTTGGCTTGGTGCAAGTATGGTCTTCGCCTCTAGCTTTCAACTTCTTAGTTGTAAATAAGCATGTGCTTTTACTTTTAAGTTTTAGCTCAAATGTGAATAAAGTCTTTCGTTTTAGGTTAAGCAGCTTCTATAATCATTTGAGCAACCCACTTTACTTTTAATGTATTAATGATTCATTACACTTAGTCTGTGTAATGCTCAGTGCCATGATTTCAAGCGCCTTCATTGACTTCTTCTCAAGGCATCCTTCTGAGTCATTGCCTCGAGCCATATTGGAAACCATAAAATTGGGGATTGATATAGGTTGAACACGGTTCTTTTGACTCCAACAAGTTGACTTCCCATGCCTTTGACATTCTAGGAAAAACTTCAATGTACTGCCAAACTCTAGGCATGAGTAACAAGATCAAGTTGTCATGTTCAGCGCTTAATGAGTTATACTCCTGCGCCTGTCTTGAGTTGGTGGAGTTAGTAAATGGACGGCCAATTCTCATCCTTCCAGATTTATCCACCTCCAAACGAATCTAAGGTAGGTTTTAGAGAATGGACAACCACGTCACATCCATTATATGTTTATACTCCTCTTAACGGGTTTAAGGTAGGAGTTGATGCGTGAACGGTGAGGCCACATTCATTCTTGGCTAATACTACTATACTAACTATGAGGACTAAAGTTGATCGATGGACAGTTGAGTCACATCCACCATATTTTGTACTATATCTGTCTGATCTAAGGAAAGAGTTAGAAATGAGGCGGCCATGTCACACCTATTTTTGATTACATTTTGTTTATCATGTCAAAGTTAATAGTTAGTGGGTGAATGATTGAATCATTTCCATGTGTGATTATACTCTTCTCGCTAACAAAGGGAAAGAGTTTGTGAATGGATAGTCAAGTCATAACCTTTTTGGATTGAGCTCTGATCATCATATCAAAGGTGAGAGTTGATGAATGTATTGTCAAGTCACTTCCATTCTAAGTTTATACTACTATCCAAAATCTAAGGAATGAAGTCAATCAATGAATGGTCAAATTACATTCACCATAATTCGTATCCTTGCCTTGAAGTTAAGGATGAAATTTAGTGAATGCATGGTAAAGACATGCCCATTTTGATTTTATAATGTCCCGTCGAATTGTAGGGTAGAGTTGGTTAATGGATGGTCGAGTTACACCCATTCTTGTCTATTGTATGCCCATCAGATTGAGGGTGAGAATTGGAAAATAGTCAAATCACATTCACTTTGGATTGTAATTTATATACCAGATTGAAGGCGATGGTTGATGTTTGGACAGTCGAGTCACATCCATTCTATGATCTATACTCCTAATGGAACTAAGTATAGAGTAACTGATGAATAGATGGTCAGATTTCATCCATTTCGGCTTAAACTCCTCTCATGCCAAATGCGAGAGTTGATGGAGGAACAACTGAATCTCCTTCATCCATATTTTATACTCCTCTTGTTAGATCGAGGGTTAGAATAATCTAACAGTTGGTCTCATCACATCCACCTAAGATTATGCATTGGTCCCTGTATCAAGGGGAAAAGATGATGTGTGGATGGTCGTATCATGTCTAATTTGAATTGGATTCCAAACTCGTCAATTTCTAACAAACGCGTAAGTGTTGTGGAAAAATCCCAGCATGAGCTAAAGAGTGGAAGGTCAGTTCACATCCATTTTGAATCATATTCCTACCTCCGACCCACAGGGAAAAGTCGACTGATGAGCAGTCAAATTACACTTGTCTTTATTGAGTTCCATTAATCTAGTAATGGGAGTCTGGTTAGCACTGAAATCTAGGTGCCCACACACTATTCATACGTTACTATAACTGTTCTCCTTATTAAATGAAGATGAATTTCATTAACACCCTCCTTAAAAGGCCTCATCACATTCTAAGGAGAGCTATTTCTATTATAAACACCCACTTCACAAAGTGATCATTTGATACGGGACTTATAATTATGCTTCCAATGAGGGGTATTACAATCTCTCCTTCTTCAGAGCCTTAGGGTCCCCGTTGGGAATTTGTCGTTGACACAGATACCACAAACACCTCACCCAAGCATTGTGGTGGATGCATATGCCAAAATTTTGGCTGGATACTAACTTTGGTACCACTATAGTAGCCTGTTTCTCCATATGTGTAGATATTATCTCCAACTTAAACATCGTATATGAGTGGGGTTTTGTTCCTCAAAAGGCATCCTTATATTTTAAGAAGAGAGTTTTCCTTTTTTTTCTTGTTCCTCAGTTCATAAAACATGCAAAGCCAAGGTTGTGTGATTGGAAAAAACAAGTATTAAAAGCAAAAAATAACATAGTCTATCTTACCAAATAATTCTAAGGAAATATGTACGATTTTTTTCTAAAGAGAAGTAGTGTCATAAGTATTTTCCATGGCATGTTGCTCTAACTCCTCTTAGCTGGAAGACAAACATCAGCGATTTAGTTTATGATTAGAGGTCTTTCAAGCCTGTTATCAGGTTGTCTAGGTTCACCGTCTCTATGCACAACCTATCATCGGTGAAGGTCAAATGTCCCCTTGGTCATCATCCTATGGAGCTTGCACTAATTATTGGAGCTTCCTTTTGCTGATCATTTCTTCGATCACATCAGAAAGGTCTTTACACTCTTTTAATGTAATGACCGTGGATCTCATGAAATCTACAGAACTATCCTAAATAGATTTAATTTGACTCTCTTGGGGCTAGTTTCCTGTAGTGCTTTGAGGTGGCAATAACCAAAATTAATATCTCCTACCAATTTATTCAGTTGGGAATATACATCCAATCTTGGGATTCTCAATTGTCCCTCAGAATCAGACTTCCAGCCCAAGACATATGTATTGCCTCTGTTCTAAGCATTCACATTAACTTTTCTGGAGAATTGTTCATATTACTTCATATCAAAATCGGTTTATTATCCTTTGGACGATTATCTAGTATCATTCCTTCTTAAAATATATCTTTCCTCCTCCTTATGTAGGTATTAGGGTGCCTTGTTATATAGAACATCCAGATTGAAGGGTAGCTATCTTCATGACCATTCACTAAAATTGTATAGAGTCGACTCTCAGCCCTATCAATGTCATTAAAACTATGTCCTTTTGAGGGTTGCTTACCCCCCAATTACCATGGCAATGAATATTTGCATAAAATCTTCCAAAGGCACACTAGATCCTTGGAATAGACTAGATAAAAACATAATATCCTTTATTTGAATCATATTCATTCGAAACTGCTAAATAAACTTTCTTTCCAACTAAATGAACAAGCTAACAGACTTTTTTCATAGTCGATTAAACCATACGGTCCTTCCAGAATGATTGGGCAACATTTGCACTTGACTATGTCTATTGCTATTACAGAGTCCATGTGCCACTTATACTTTATGGGATGTTTCCTAGGGTTGGTCTTCCATATGTATGATGAAATAGCTGGCAATGTTGAACCTCTATGGATATTCCTTACGTAGAATAGCACCAGTGAAAGTATTTCGACTTGGAGAGGTATCCTAGTCATCGTTATGTTGGCCTACTCTTTCTCTCACGAGCATATTATGTCCATCAGATCTGGCCCTTAGAAGTTCGTTGTCCAGTGGTAATGGTAATTTACCCAGCAAGTCAGCTAGGTTCACGCCTCAAGTTCCACCACAATGCATATACCTGTCTTCGAAAGCATTTTTTAGTGAATAGTTTAATGCTCATTTCTTGGCTTGAAATCAATAGTAATAACCAAACTCTTGGTTCCTTGCTAGACCACAACACATCCATGATGTATTCTTTTACCTGGTCAATGTCCAAACCTATGGGAAGCTGGTTCGATATGGACCCTTCTAGGGGAATTAGTACTGATTCCCTTGTCTTGGCTAGAGTTGACTCTCAGCTCCTGCCTTGATGTCCCAACATCGGTTAGTGATGAGGAACTTTTCGAATTTGAGTATGGAGGTGTCCTCTCTCTTTTAAGCCTTCTTCATAAGCTGCTTCATTGGTTCATCAAATTTTTGTTCCCTTGGAGTTATCGATTGATCTCTAGACAACTATCATGTATCCTTTCCATCATTCTTTCAAAGTCAACTCTACTGATGACTTATGTTTAGTTCTGAGCATCCTTAGCATTTGATTGCTAGAATCATTTACATGGTGGAGGTCGGTGTCCTCTACTACAAAAAGCAAAACTTGAGGTTGTAGTAGTTTCATTCCAGAGCTATTGAAGTTAGATTCTTTCTATATTTTTGCAAATCTGAGTAGCATGAAATTTAAGGTTAAAGAAACTAGATCTTGTAATATGCCATATTTTTCTGAGCTCGAATTTCAAAAAAAATCAAAATTCAAACCCATTCAAGCATGGAGATTATAAATCTGCTACCTGCAAATAATGAGCATGAGCATAATCAAAGTACAATAAAACTAACTTGCAGCGGAAATAAAATTGGAAAACAAGTATCGACTAAGGTAACTACCTTAAAAGAAAATCACCACATCAATACCAAGAATGGGAGAACAAGAAAAAACAAACAAACTTGAACATCTGCAAGGACCTGTCTTTCTTGAGATAAACCTGAGAGTTGTTATGCGGAGGGGATCAGAACAACAAGTCCTGGTGAGTAAAAAATGTATAACACTGTCTACAATACACAAATGCATCACCTTTGGTTCTAACCAAATAATATATATAACAAGGCTAGTAATTTTTACCTAGCCTTGTAAAAACTACGCACAATGATTACAAATACTCCTAAGGTAGCACTGCCCAAAGATAGCGTTATCGCAATATATTGAGATGGAACTTTAACGCATGAGTATAAATCCTTTAAACCACCATTCAAATGTACACCAAAAATAAGTGGTGGGTTCTCCAATTACTCAGTACCCTAATAAAAGAGGTGGGTTATTTCTATATATCTACATATAGCTTTACTCATGATGTATCATATAGGCGGATCCTTATGACCACTTAAGGCCTAAGGCGGATCCATTGATCACTTAATACCTTATTAAGTGGTTTACTATACACTAATATAAATTGGAGGGAATTAGCTACCAAATTCTACTAATTTAAAGCTTTCGTCATTCACGCATATTCCCAAACCCTGCATAAGGCAATAAATAATAAGTGGTCACTTGATTACATACAGGCTTGGTAAACAACTATTCGTCATTTACGACCTTCCCCTGGCAGACCCATGTGCCATTTAATACTTCTTATTTATGGAGAGGTAAGCTATCTGATCACTTAATACCCTTTTAAGTGCGGACCCTATGACTCTACCCTTAAGGGGGAAAGGGAGTCCAAACACTTAATACCCAATAGGCGGATCCCAAAACTTAATACCTCTAATCCCGAAGTAGGCTACGCTATCAAATTATTCCTTTTTAGTTTCTTCTTCCGGAAGGGAGGTGGGCCTAAAGTCACTTAATAACTCAACACTTGAAGTAAACCTTTAGGATAATTCACACTACTCAATTAATTTTTGTCACGTGTTCCTATAGTCAATGATATGTAACACCCCGAATTTTAACAAACAATAATTAAATGTAAAAGATTAAAAAACCAAACATTAATCAGAATAATATTTGGAATTAGACAACGGTGCTAGCATGATTGGGTCCGTTGTAATTTTCTAGATCAAAATGGACACTTGGTTTGTTAAAATCAGAGTTAAAATGAAATAGTTATGAATTAAAGAAGAATTCAGAAAAATTAAAATAACTAAATAGATGGAACAAACGGTCACTGGGTGACCTAGCTCACTGGGTCGACAAGTGTGTCTGTTAGAGAATGGAATGTTGATGATGTTTTGATGACAACAACCTAGTTTCATTCATTATCATTATTGATTACAAAAGATATATACTAACACTTTTATCCAGAATATATATATATATATATATATATATGCCGGAATTATATGTAGGTAATATAGATATTGAAGACTGTACAGTTTAAGAGATTCAAGATTTCAAAGGAGAATCAAGACACATGAGTATTAAGATGTCAATACATCAAGAGTTCAAGATTATCAGAGTAATAGAGTCCAGTTAGTATGTAAAACTCCGAATAACACTCAAATTATGTTTTCAAATTATTTCTTTTAAATTGATTTCAAACTATTTTCAAATTGATTAACTTGATTTTAAACTTATGATTCCAAATTTCCTTCTAAGATTCTTATGTTTTTAAATATATTATATAGTTTTACAATTATATTATAAAGTTTTATATCATATATATAATGTTTGAGCATATGTTTAAATAATATTTTATTATGTTTTTATACTTGAGAAATTATATTTTAAACAACTAGTTTTATTTTTGGAATTTCTAAAATATATATTGGTTTACATACTTGAAAAATGATTTAAAATTCAAGTTTACATATATATATATATATGTATATATATATATGTATATATATATATATCGACATACATGTTTTGACATGTCGACATATAACCGTCACATTTTATTTAAATTCAAGAGAAGTGTCTTCTCATTTTAAAACATTTCAGATACGGTTATGTCTCTTGAAACACTATATAAAGGACTCATTTTCGATTTTTTTATAATCTATCATCTCCTTCTTCCCTACTTTACATACCACCATTATTCTTCTTAATTTTCTTAGTTTATACACTTATACTCTACCGATTTCAATACAAATTATATCATTCTTCTTCTATTTCCAATCTCTATCAATACTCTTTGTTTGGAAGTGCTACTCAAGAGTTCTAGGGCAATTGTAATAAAAAATAAGAAGGATGTGTTCCTTGTAGCCCAGAAATCAAGGAAAAGGATAGGGTGTGTTCCTTATAGCACGTAAATCAAGGAAAAGGAGCGATGTTAATCTTGTACTCGTGAAATCAAGGGTGCTGAATCGGTGTTAACCATGTAGCCGTGAAATCAAGGGTGTTGAATCGGTGTTAACCATGTAGCCACGAAATCAAGGGTGTTGTAATTAGATACTGATATTAATACAACTCTGCACAATCCAGCGTTATGCGGGACTGGACGTAGGAGTAATCTAAACTAGTATAAAATCCAGTGTGTACTTTCTTTTCTGCTTCTTTTTTTTATATCTGCATCTGTGATTGTTTCTGTTGTAATATTCATTTTGTGATCCATATAGTTATTTGAGTAATTGTAAATTGGTTAAGATTTCAGTAAGTTCTTTAAAACAATATTCACCACCTGTCTAGTATTAGTTTTGCCTTAAGATCCTTGATACTCATCCCTAACAATTGGTATAAAAGCGTAGGTTTTCAAATTTTCATCATATGAATTTTGGAATATTAAATGGAAATTTTTGAAATTATTTATAACACCATCTTAAATTCATGCATTGCATCATATAAGATTAGTCTGCATTATATTCTGTTGAAAAGTCAAGTTATCATAATATGATTTTTAGAAAAAGTTTAAATGGCAATGGTTTTTTTTTAAAACACTGTTTTGTATGGATATATCATAGAATCATCATTATATTATTATTAAAATTACATTTAGTAAATTTAAAAGTCACTTAGATTCTTTAAAAAGCTGTGTTTTTTTGCAGGGAAAGAGTTATGTCTGATGGCTATTGGTCAAAAGACACAAAGATGTTCATTTATCAATCAAGAAGAAAAAGATGAATATTGGAAACCTACAATGAAATGGGTACCTAATCTACATAATTATTTTCTTCTTCAATTTGATTCAATGTTGTACTTCTCTTTATCTGCTCCACAATGCTTGTGGTTTCGTGCAAATCTGTTAAGAAATGACCAAGTTATGATCAAATGAAATTTTGGTGCGCAAAGGGAAAAAGAAACCAAAAATATCACTGGTATTCTTCATATTTCACTCTGATATTTGGTATATTTCATTCCAACTCCTTTTCCAGATTGAACTTCTTGTTCTCGCAGTCATTTTGATGGGTAGATCATCAAATTCCAATCAAAATTGAGTGAGAAATGGTAGTTTAAAGTTGACTATCAAAAATAGAAAACTGCATATGGGATTTCTGTTTTTCTCTCACTGATTCATCTTACTACACCATAATATCATTCAAATTCTTCACCAAACAATTACTAAATCGTAATTCTTGCTTTCCTCCTTGATTTGTCGCTGGTTTGATCCAACTCCGTTAAGAAATGAAGAAGTTATGTCTCCCAAAAGATTGATTGAAAGTGGAAAAACGGGAAGAAGAAGAGAAATGGTTATGAAGGGATATGACTATTGAGCCTATTTATAGTAGTTAAAGTGTGTTGTGAAACTGCGCCTTTGCGGAAGCGTACAGGATCTTATTCACCCAATTACTTAAAGATGATTTCAATGGAAACAAATACAGATATGAAATCACATGCGCAAACACAAAATATTCCACCCAACCACCCTCTTTATTGATTCTCAAAACGAATTTTGTTTACGCTCACTGGTTTAACAACCAACAATAAACAAACTACAAGAATCAACAACTTTATTGAGAAAGGGAAAGAATATCTAGATGACTACAACTTTTGTTGGAGAAGGAGTACAATGAAGAACGATTGTTAACCCTAGGAATAATTAATTCGGTCTCAATCCCATGCTTTTAATTCAACCCTAGATGCTGTTTTTATAGGAGAATAGAAGGCCTAGGCAAATACCCAATTTGCCCCTTCATTACTTGCAGAATAAGTCACGGAAAGACCAAGTCAAGCCATAGAAAAAACCCGCTCAGACGTCTGACCCATATATGTCAGACGTCTGTCCATGCTCTCGGATTACAATCCCTGACAGGTCAGACGTCTGACCCAAATTGGTCAGACGTCTGTCCACACTCTCGGACTTCAGATCCCTGTAGGCACAGACATCTGACCAAGCTCCCTCAGACGTCTGTGCTGAAGCAGAGCACACGACTGCTCTTCCTTGCCTTCTTTCTGCCGCTGCTCCATCTCCTCTAACGCCTAGCACATCCACACCTCGTCTTCATCAACATATGTGATTTCATGTCATAAATCACAACACTCCACCTTGATATGAAATCGCATCACATCAAACGAACTTCCAACACACAAGTCATCTAGCTCTTTCAACGACACCTTTTCTCAATTAAAACTATTACAAACACAAACCACCTCCTGCCAAAGATGCATCTTCCCCTCGAGATGCACCATGCAATACCAACGGTCTAAAAGTGCTTGTAATACCACAAGGATCTCCACCTTGTGGATTTTCTGCATCGACACCCATCTATCACTTGACCTGAGCTCCTTCCTTGATCACCCCGGATCCCTCTAGCACATCAGCAGTGACCAAATTAACCTCTCCACCTTGCTGTGGACTAGGTTCTTCAACCATCACTCGCCTTCCACCGTCGACCACAGAACCAACCAATCTATACAAGTTTCCTTCCTCCAAGACACCTCTCATCACAACACGACCACCCTTCCTCACTCTCAAAACTCCACCTTGAGTATCATAAGTGCAACCACGGCGATCCAACTGACTGAGAGAAATGAGGTTAAGAGAACTAGCGGGCACATGTCTAACTCCAGAGACTTCCTTTACCACGCCATCATGCATACGAAACCGGATAGATCCAATACCACAAACTGGTAGCTCTACTCCATTGGTTGTTCTAATCACGTTGACATTCTTCTCATAAGAAGAGAAACACTTCACATCCTTACAAATTTGAAAACTGGCTCCTGAATCCATCTTCCAAGGATTAACTTCGCTAAACAGGACATCACTAGAAGTATCGCTAATGAAATTTGCAGCAATATCTGCCTGTGCCTCATTACTTCCATCACCATCCGCAGCCTTCTTCTTATCCCTCTAATAAGCATAACAATTCTTGCGTATGTGACCTTCCTTACCACAATAATAACAAGCACCTTTACCATTATCCCCTTTCTTCTTCCTTCTTGTATCTTTCCCCGAGTCCTTTGCTACCATGGCCTCACCCTAAACTGATTTAAAACCCGACCCTTTTCTCCTTAGTTCCTCATTCAAAAGGCTGCTTCGTACCGTTTCCAAAGAGATGGCTCCACCAGCATTGGAGTTACTCAATGAAACAACCAAAGTCTCCCAACTTTCTGAAAGCGAACTCATCAGCAAAAGAGCCTGCAACTCATCATCAAAATTGACCTTCAGATTTGCAAATTGATTGATCACATCTTGAAATTCATTCAGGTGCCCAGCAACAGACTTCTCCTTATCCAATCTCAGCTGAACAAGCTTCTGAACCAGAAAAGCCTTACTTGTAGCACTCCTCGACTCATACAAAGATACCAACTTGTCCCATAAATCCTTCGTGAATTCACAATTAGCCACATGATGGAATATCGAATCATCAAGGTACTGCCGAATCAAGGCAATAACCTTCTTATCCATCTTCTTCCACGTTCCCTCATTCACACCTGAGGGCTTCTCCACATTTCCAACAATCGGATCATGAAGATCATTGACGTAAAGCACATCCTCCATCTTAGGCTTCCAAATCCCCCAATTTCTTCCGTCAAAAACAGTCATCTTCGGAAACGCCATCATATCTGTCATCAAAAATTGATTTTTCCAATCCAAAATCACTCTAAGATTTGCGGTGATCTAGCTCAGATACCAACTGTTGTGAAAACTGCGCCTTTGTGGAAGCGTCCAGGATCTTATTCACCCAATTACTTAAAGATGATTTCTATGGAAACAAACACAGATATGAAATCACATGCGCAAACACAAAATATTCCACCCAACCACCCTCTTTATTGATTCTCAGAACAAATTTTGTTTACACTCACTGGTTCAACAACAACAATAAACAAACTACAAGAATCAATAACCTTATTGAGAAAGGGAAAGAATATCTAGATGACTACAACTTTTATTGGAGAAGGAGTACAATGAAGAACGACGGCTAACCCTAGGAATAATTAATTCGGTCTCAGTCCCATGCTTTTAATCTAACCCTAGATGTCGCTTTTATAGGAGAATAGAAGGCCTAGGCAAATACTCAATTTGCCCCTTCATTACTTGCAGAATCTGTCACAGAAAGACCAAGTCAAGCCGCAGAAAAAACCAGCTTAGATGTCTGACCCATATATGTCAGACGTCTGTCCATGCTCTTGGATTACAATCCCTGACAGTTCAAACGTCTGACCCAAATTGGTCAGACGTCTGTCCACACTCTTGGACTTCAGATCCCTGTAGGCACAGACATCTGACCAAGCTCCCTCAGACGTCTGTGCTGAAGCAGAGCATACAACTGCTCTTCCTTGCCTTCTTTCTGCCGCTGCTCCATCTCCTCTAACGCCTAGCACATCCACGCCTCGTCTTCATCAACATATGTGACTTCATGTCACAAATCACAACAAAGTGTCCATTCATTCAAAGTCAAATTTTTGGTGCCAAGATGGTTAAACTACTAAATCATAAATATCTTTCTCATGCGGTCTTCAAATTTAGCAAATGAATATACTATGTTCATTAGAAAAATGAGTTTGTCGCAATAGAGCTGATCTCTTCTTCAAATTCTAGATGATGTGAATGTGTGGTTCATGACAATGGAAGAACAACAAAAAGAGGTACGCTTTACAATTATTTTATAGTTATCATTGAATTTAGGGATATACATTTATGCACATAGTTAGGTATAGAAAATCATCTCTTTTATAATTCTAAATATTTTGGTTCATATGTCGATACACCATCTATTCATATATACCAATCTAATTAAAAATTTTCTCTTTTCTTATTCTAAATTTATATTTCACTACTCTTTGATTTGATTTTGAAAAATTGAAAGGACATCTTTTCAACATGAAAATGTCAGTTCAAACTCTAGTTATCAAGTTTGTTCATCTACTTATGTTTCATATACTTTGTTTCAAAAATATATATTAAAAGTATATAAATCAATAAAATTATACATATAGTACATAGATATGTTAATATGACTGAAATAATTAAAAATTTCAAACATTTGTTAGTGTTATAAAATATAAATTTATATATCTTTTATATGAAGTTTAAACATACATAGTTTAACTTATATATAGTTTCATAACAATTTTCGGTAACATTATCACAAATATTATTTGTAACTTAATACTAATTTTGATTCCTTATTAAGATTTATTAAACTTGTATATTTAACTTAATATTTTGGTATTATATATATATATATTATGTCTTAATTTGTAGATAAAATATAAGAAGTTATAGTTTTCTTTATATTACCAGATTTCATCAAAAATAATTTTGTTATAGATTTCTTTTAAAGTTTTAATGTATAAATGGTTCTTTAGCAAAATATTATGTTTTGATTTCTAAAAGTTTAAATTTAAGATTGATTTGTATCAAAAGATTGATGTATATCTCATAATAAATTAAATTTTAAGTCCTTTTTAAAATTACTTTTTATATATACAATTATGAATATATATGTTTATATCAAAATAGTTTACTTCATATGATACAATTTTATATTTTCCTTTAAAAGATCTTCAACTTTTACTATATTATTTTTAAAGAAGCACCCTGTAAAGATTATTTGACTCCACTTTTTTCATAGAATTATTCTAAATATTTTACTACCTATCATATTTTTAATTACCACTAAGCTCTTATCTTTACTATTTTTCAATCTAATTCATTAGTATCATTAACCTAATTTTAAAAAGTTAATGTATATTACCTTTGTTTGGTTGATATGATTTAATTAAATTTGATATTACTTAAGATTATACTTTGAATATCTTTTACCGAGATACTACATATCATCATCAAATCATTTTTGCATAATTATTGTCATATTATCATTAAAAAATCTTAGTTCATATTATTCCTTATTACTATAAATTACAATGCATGTTAAAAATGTTCATATCACAAGTTGCATTTCATTCAATATATGTCATCTCATATTGCTTTGCGTATGACATACATTTCATACTGCATTATAACCAACATACTGCACATACTACATTACTTTGACCTGATTAACTTGTTTGGCTTGATTGATTTATTTGACTTAATTGACTTGTTTGAATTGTTTGACTTAATTGATTTTTCTGACTTGTTTGACATGGTTGAATCTATGGTTGATAGGCTTGCTAGAAATATACTTATGCATATGTGGGTATTAAATAATATAGCTATAATCATCCTTTTTAGATTTTATAACTTCACTTTTATATAGTTCTTATAGTATTAGATTAAAGAAGGAGCTTTATAGGTTTTTTAGATAAATAGAAATGTTTGGCTTTATGTTTGAATTTATTTGAATTGATGTTTTGTGACAACAAAACTTCAATTGATTGATTTTTTGGATTAAATTACTTAAATACTGACTCTAGTTTTGATCATACTTGACTTATATTAAGTTAAGTTGTATCATAGTTATTTCTTAGACTAGATAAAAATCTTATTATTGTTTTAAGGGTATTAGAGATTAGCTCTTAGGCTAGGTTTAGTCTTGCGCTACTTTAAGAGGGAGTATTGTAGGTTAATTACAATAGTATAGCTATAAATTTAGGGGGAGTTATAAAATTATAGATTTAGGGAGAGTCATAGATTTAGGGGGAGTTATACACTAGGATTATTCTAGGTTTAGATAGATATACTTTTTGTTGATGACTAAGGGGGAGAAATTATAAAATATGTACAGTCTAAGGGGGAGTTAGAAGGAATTATGGTGAAAGGGGGAGTAATCAAAGAATCAGATTAACAGGTAATATCAGGCATAAATATTTTATAAACTAAGGTTGTCATCATCAAAAAGGGGGAGATTGTTGGAGAATGGAATGTTGATGATATTTTGATGACAACAACCTTGTTTCAATCATTATCACTATTGATTATAAAATATATATACTGACACTTTTGTCAATATATATATATATATATATATATGCACAAATTATATATAGGTAATATAGATATTGAAGACTGTACAGTTTAAGAGATTCAAGATTTCAAAGGAGAAGCAAGACTCATGGGTATCAAGATATCAAGAGTTCAAGATTATCAGAGTAATAGAGTCTAGTTAGTATGTAAAACTCCGAATAGCACTCAAATTCTGTTTTCAAATTATTTCTTTTAAATTAATTTCAAAATATTTCAAATTGATTAACATGATTTTAAACTTATGATTTCAAATATACTTCTCAAGATTCTTATGTTTTTAAATATATTATAAAGTTTTATATAATATAATTTATAATTATATTATAAAGTTTTATATCATATATATATGTGTATATATATATTTTAAGTCATATGTTTAAATAATATTTTATTATGTTTTTAAACTTAACAAATTATATATTAAATAATTAGTTTTATTTTAGGGATTTCCAAAATATATATATTGATTTAAATACTTGAAAAATGATTTAAAATTCTAATTTACATATATATGTCAACATACATGTTTTGACATGTCGACATATAACTGTCACATTTTATTTAAATTCAAAAAAAGTGCCTTTTCATTTTAAAACATTTCGGAAATGGTTTTGTCTCTTGAAACACTATTGAAGGCTCAATTTGATTTTTTTATAATCGATCATCTGCTTCTTCCCTACTTTACATACTTCCATTATTCTTCTTAATTTTCTAAGTTTCTACAATTATACTCTCACGATTTCACTATAAATTATATCATTCTTCTTCTATTTTAAATCTCTATCAAATACTCTTTGGTTAGAAGTGCTACTCAAGAGTTCTAGGGAAATTGTAATCAGAAATAGGAAGGGTGTGTTCTTATAGCCTTGAAATCAAGGAAAAGGATAGGGTGTGTTCCTTGTTGTCCGTAAATCAAGGAAAAGGAACGGTGTTAACCTTGCAGCCGTGAAATCAAGGGTATTGAATCAGTGTTAACCTTGCAGCCGTGAAATCAAGGATGTTGAATCGGTGTTAACCTTGTAGCCATGAAATCAAGGGTGTTGTAGTTAGATACTGATATTAATAAAACTCGACACAATCCAGTGTTCTGCGGCACTGGACGTAGGTGTAATCCGAACTAGTATAAAATCTGGTGTGTTCTTTCCTTTTCTACATTTTACTTTTATTTATATCTGCATCGGTGATTGTTTTTGTTGGGATATTCGTTTTGTAATCCATATAGTTGTTTGAGTAACTGTAAATTGTTTATGGTTTCTATAAGTTCTTTAGACCACTATTCACCCCCTCTAGTGTTAGTTTTGCCTTAAGATCCTTAATCCTCATCCCTAACGGTGTTGACCCATGGGTCGACCCCTGTATTGACCCAAGGAAGCGGGTGGGTCGACCCAGATTGGGGAATTTGCATACCTTGCCTGACACGTAAGGCAGCGACGTTTAATTATAATTCCAATGTTAATTTTCTGAGCTGGCAAGCTCTTATTGGTTTATTTTAAACTAAGGGCTGACGTGGTGCTTTCTTATTCGTCCGATGACATAGCTGGACAAGATCTAATCTTAGATTTGAACGGATGGGGGAATCCAGTAAACCCTATAAATAGACTAGCAGAGTTTCTCTCATTTCTTCACATCCATTCTCTCTTCTTCTTCTCCATGCCTATCCTCAAAATTAGAAGAGCCACATAATTAAATTTTTAAGTGGTGAAGAAGTTCTTAAGTTTTTAAATATTTATTTTTATAAACACTTGTAGAGGCGAAGGTTCTGCTAGATTAAAGAAGGCCACGTGGGAAGCTTTAAGCATCAGATCTGTGAGTTTTTGTGTAATTTTTAGATTAGTTATTTGTGTAGGAAAGCTTAGACAGTTTGATATTTTTAATTTTCAAGTTTTATGCTTCAAATTATTTACAATATTTATATGCTTTGTTTTTCTGTAAGTTACTGTAGTTTATTTACTATTTATGCATATTTATTTCTAGTTCTTTATTGTTTATAAGTAATTCTTCTTCTTTTTATCCCCCTTTTTATTATTGTTTATTTGCAGTTATGTTTATGCCTATTTTATTTGCTTTAGTTTATTTTGAGTCTAGGCCTTACGAGTAGTCTAGACCATTTCCTTTTTTCTTTTAGCGCTGAGCTTAGGCCTGAAAAGAGCCTATTTTTTATCGTTATTTTGCGCTAAATTGGAATAATGTTGAAATCGAATTAAAAAAGGGTTTATGTGCATATTGAAACTGATTAGGTATTATAATCAGATTAAACTGTAAATTGAGGATAAATCTTAAAATTTAATGGGAGAACATGTAAACTAGAATAGATTGAACTTAACTGAGAATTAAGTAACGTGGGGATGGGTTGTATTAAAAGATAACATTAATTAGACATGTTAATACAACCTAGGGATATAACATGAAGTTATATTGGGGTCATTAATAAACTTAAATTTTATTAAGTTAAATTGATAAAATTAATAAGCTAAGATAGAGGAAGTTCATTCCAGTAGCGTGCAGTTGATTGGAAAAGATAAGTGGCTTGCAGATTATGTTTGTTACGGCAGTATGGGGATGATTAGGGAATATAAGAGGCTAAATAACTTAACGAAATCCTAGTTTAGGTCCGATCATGCAGCGTGGGGATCATTGGAGAAGATAACAGACATAATAAAACAATGAACGGGGACAAAGTCTAGGGGTGACTTGTGTCAATTGCATTTTTGTTTGGGAACCTGTATCAGTTAGTGTCCTATTATTATCATAGAGGTCTCACACTAGGTAGAGGCTAAGGAACACTTTACTAAATTGGATAGTAAGAGGTTCAAACAAGGTAGGTACGGGCACGTTCCGGTGGGACGATGAGCGTGCATTGTGCCGATTGGGGAAGATAAATTGTTGTAACGCCTGTAATTAACGACTAAACAACCCAGAATTTTGGCAATAGTAATTAATTATTAGAATTTCAAAAATAGGAATTTCTACAAATGATGGAATTTGACCACGAAACTTTAACCAATGCGTTCGTCTCAGAATTCTGGTCAACTTTCATGTTTGGGGTTTCGTGAACTGAGTCCGTGTGAAAAGTTACGAACGAAATACGATAACGGACGGAAAATAAATAAATTAGAATAAATTATATATTATGTTCCATATGTAACCAGCCTCATTGAGCAGCTGGCGACCCCAGCGGTCGACCCACTGGGTGCAAGAACGCCCAGTGATGGCCAGGGTTATGGGAATTAATTTATAATATATTATTAAACGAATGGACATATATATACTAAAGTAAATCTAATGGTTCATGGCCAATACCACTCCTATAAATAATGGAGTAAGGCCTCATTCTTTTCCCCACAAATCTATTGGCAGCAGCGAAGCTCTACCATTTTCCTCCCTCTTCAAACCTAGTTTCTTAATTAAAAATATATTCACATACAACAGATCAAATACAAATTATATAGATTTGAGAGGATTATCAGATTCAATGGTAAAGAATGTGAATTGGAGATCTAAATCAGACTCTCCCCTCTCTTCCTATTGTCTTACATATCTACAGATCTGAAATTATCCCTTTTTCAAATAAATTGTAGATTTATAGGAAATTGGGAATTATAGACCTAAAAGATCATTCAAACTTCAGATTTGGATGCTTTCAGATAGAAGTGTGCCCGGAACCATCCGGCTAATCCAACATCCACAGGTGGCCATCTTAATGTGAGGGGTCTAATGCGAAAATATATGTGTACCAAGGCACGAGGCTAAGTTCTACTTGTGGTAGAAGTCTGCCCGGAACTAACCGACAAATCCAGCATCCACAAGTGGTCAATTTAATGTGATAGGTCTGGTGCACAAATATATATATAACAAGCAACAAAAAATAAATAAATAAGAATAGCAATTATCTATTGGGGTACAACGAATAAATACCTTGGGACTGATACATGTTCGCCTTAGGAAAATATGAACATTATGGTCATAAAGGGAAATAAATTAAGAAATAAAAGTAAATGGGTGTGAAAAGGGGATTAATGGATATTGATTGTTGTTTAAATACTAAGTCCAATTAGGGAAGTAATCAAATAAATATCCTAGGGTAAAGAGGAAACAATTTCCCTGATTTATATTAATGAATATAGAACTTATAATTAAAAGTAGAGTTGGACTTAGTAGGTTAATGATGTATAAATATTATTAACCAAAGAAATCTGTGGCGACAATAAATCTTCTGCATATAATACTTTTATGGAGAGTAACTAAACAGAATATGTAGCCAACTTATCCTACTAGGGAAAGGTACTAAGGATAATGGGATACGAACCTAATAACCTTCGCGTATAGTCTGCTTCCTGGGTCTTAAGCAATTGGGTTTGAAGAGTCCACCTGGGAGTAGGTCTTTCAGTTTAGGGGTCTTAAACGACATATGTGTGTATTGCCTACCCAAACCTAGAAACTTAAAATGTCAGATATGGCTACCTATCCTACGGGAAGTAGTTAGCGACTAAGGGGGTTATCTAATAAGGTCAGCAAGAAGGTATATCGAGCGATAAAATACCATCTCTTACCTTATGCGGGGCAAGGGTATATGCGTGAATGGCATAAGCCTTAACTAGTAGGGCCCGAAGCTAGTGCCCTCTAGTTTATAATAATGCTGAACAAAGTGTCGAGAGGTATTAGATTCCCAATAAGTCCGCATAGGGACTTAAGTGATCGGGAGAATCCACCCTGTCTATCAGTGATAGTGAGGCGTTAAAAATAAATAAAGGGTAAGTGAATGGAAAGGTGTGTATATATATAAACTCCACAATTTGGGGTTCACTTCTAGGTCTGATATTCAGCTAAATTATGGTTTAAAGGCTTCCTAAATATACGAGTAAACATTCTATCTCGGTATTATACTTTGGGAATACTACCTTAGGAAGTGTAGTAGAGTCATGCGTAAACATTTGGATGGTTAGGCTAGAATCACTAAACTTGGTAGGCATACATCTTGGGTTGAACCAAACAGGATACATTTGTGTATTATAACCTATGTTGTACATTTCATGTTCACCAGAATCTTGTTGTTCTTACCCCCTCCTCATTACAACCACTCAGGTTTTCTAGAGAAGGTCGGGTTTCTGTAGGTGTCTAAGTTTGGCTCTCGGTTCTCATTCTCTCTCATGCTCGGTATTGGCAAAGTGACTTACTTTTAGAAAAAGGTAGTTACTTGAGATAATACTAGTCCATCCTATTTTGTTTCCGCTGTGAGTTATCTTATCATACTCTAATTATACTCGTGCTCATTTAATTGCAGGTACCAGATTTACATGCTCCATGCTTGGATGTCTTTGATTTTCGATTTTTGTTGAAATTTGAGCATAGAAAAGCGTGGGGTGTTACATTTGGTATTAGAGCTTAGGTTAAACGATCAAAGGAATCAGTTAAATTAGGACTCGTGGGAGGACATAATTCGATTTTCTTTTCTTTTTTTCTTTGTCTTTCTTACTCGACTATAATTTAATTCGATGATAAATTAGTTGTGGGCCTAGTTATAATAAAAAGGGGCTTTAAGGGACTAAGAGTTGAAATATGTTGAGTTCGGGTTTCTAGCCAATTTTGGCTTACCCCATGGTACGTTGGCTATCTCGTCGTGAAGAGCATGAGGACGACATATGATGGATCCTAACGATTCAATTTTGGAGACTGAAATAATATAAAATATGGAAATCTAGCTACAACCGAGATAGTTGCGATTTCTGGTTTTTGGTTTCATTAGTATTTTCGGTTAAGACAATTACTCGATTAGAAGTGGGAAAAGTTCACGATAGTCTGTCGTATCTATTTCGCAAATATAATTACGAGGTATATCCATTTGTTACTTCGTTGAATTTTGGAATCTACCTTTATTGTAATATTCGTTTGATTTCCTGGCCTTGTATTTGAAGAAATTTATTTCCAAAACTATTTGGAAAAAAATAAAAATGGGTTTTGAAAGTTTTGAAACACGGTTTCGAAAATTGGTTTTATAATGACCTAGTTTTACAAATATATGGTTTTTGAATTTCAAATCTATTCGTGTTTCAAAATTTTTAGGGCTTTATGTTATTTTAATAAATACAATTTGATTGGTAGGAAGGACGGAATTAGAAGCGACAAGGAATATCCACGAAACTTAAGAATAATAAAAATCTGTTTCTTGTGATTTATAGTATCCCTCTTCCTATATATATTGATAATTTATTGAAATTATCACAATTAATCATTAATATTTTGAAGCTCATACAATATTGAACATGAAAAGATTTTTCAATTTTTAATATAAACCAGAATATAAATAATAATAAAATGAATTTATTAATACGAACCGTTAGTTTATAATAAAAATTACATTTTGGAGAAAGTTTAAATTTTCTTTGACAAGGCTAAGTAAAATTCTTTATCCTTATTTTGAGGTATCTTGGTTTCGAATCGTTTAGTTTATGTCGGCTAGTAAGGGGAACATCCTTTTAAAATTTTATTTCGGATTTCTAGCTGATTTCTTGTTTTAAGTTTGTTCGATTCGATGGTCACAATCTTTTTGAAGGCAGGGAAAAACGCTTTGGAAAATTTAATTTCTTTACTCGATGAGTGGTGGAAGTCGATACGAGAATTCGGTTGGGGTTAGAAATTGTTTTGACATAATAGAAATTTTATTTTAATTTTTTATATAATTTATATGGGCTGTTGGGCCGAGGATCGTACTGTGCCCATTAAGGGGGAAGCGGTCGACCGCCCTTCTAGTGCCAGGTCGACCGCTCCCCCTTAAGGTACGTGGTTTGGAACCCGACCCGATTCAGCTGAAACGATATATATCGTTCCAGCCGACCTCTCCTCCCCTAAACCCCAATTTCCACCGTACCCAAACCCTCCTCAATTCTCAACCTTCAATCCGAGCAACCCCACTCCGTTTCATCCCTAATTATCACCAAAATCCTTCTCATGCAGGTCTCTAACCAATTATACTCCAGATTTGCAATTTTATTTGCCCAATTCGCCGATTCCTCCATGGCGCCTCCTCGCAATGTCACCGCTCAACACCCCTGTCTCACACCTCAGGAAGCCGCTTGGTTAAACCGCGATGATGGGAAGATCATGCAATACATAGCTGCGGCCATATATGAGTTTCATGTTGGTCGACCGATGAAGTTCACCGACTTCACTGATTTTGGATTGGAGGAGCTTTTTGTCGTCGCAGGCCTAACACCGATCCTGCGCTTTGACAATTTTCAGCACGACTTGTATTTGCGCTATGTACATTTGTTTAATGCCCAGATGGATGCCGACATTGATGACGAGTCTTGCGTCATCATATCTGAGGTTATGGGCATCCACATCGAGTTTGCCGACGATAACTTAGCTCAGATTTTGGGCATCTCGGCAGTCGGAGCCGAGCTTGACGCTATCGAGATAGAGGACCCTCGGATCCTTCAGCATATCTTCCTTAGATCCCCCCGGATCCTGGACCACCTCCAATTTGGGACCCATCGCCTGAGTAGTTGTGCGCATCCTACAGCACAACATCATCCCGAAGACGGGAAGCTTGGAGCAGATTTATCCTTCTGTTCGTCGCGCCTCCTATGCTTTTCTTGGTGTCATAACCATCAATTGGGCGCGCTTTTTTATGATTCATCTCATGAGCCCTTCGTCGGCACCCCATGAAGCCATTTTCCTTATAGTCACCTTCTCATCCGTTTCTTCCGACAATTCTAGGTGAGACTTTCTGGGGAGACATCAACAAAGAAGGAGCAAACCGCCATTAGTCGTACCACTCTCTGGAAGATGGGCCTTCAGCTGCCCGATGCTCCTTTCCCTACACCACTCGCTCCATCTCAACAGCCCCAGCAGGATGGTCAGGAGAGTCCAGAGCTCATCGCCCTCCACAACATTCAAGCCACGATCCGAGATGTTCACGAGGAGCAACGTCAACATGCACATGATATAGGCTACATCTCTGCCATACTACGCTCCTGGCGCGAGCGTGGTAATGGATCAGGCTCCAGCCGCAGAGGTCGACCAGCCTACAGTGGGTAGTCGTAGTCATTGTTAGCATATGCCTTGCGCATATTGTATCTTGTATCTTGTATCATATGTTTCCCTTTCTAGCATTTTCTTACCTTTGTTGTTGTTATAGTGTTGTAACCGCTAGTATTGAAAATCGCATGACTTTGTAAATGGGTTTTCTATGTTTGAAATTGTTTTGTCATTCATGCATATTTATGTAAATGAAATCCCCTTAAACCAGCACTTGTCCTAAAGTTGGAAAGAATAGAATTCTGTGTTGGATAAATTTTAGTAAGGGACTGGTTCCACTTCACAGGTATATAAATAGATAAATAGCTGTTATTTGTTAAAGCTAAAATTTATTTTGGTCTTTTTGTGTGTGATTTCTGTTTTCGCATTTTTGCGTGACTGACTTCCTTTTTCGCCAATATGTGTCTGAGTCGTTAAGTTTCCACAAAATACATTTTTAATTTTTATGGAAAACGTTGTTTGAATATTTTTTTCGTTTTCCTATTTTTGTAGGAAAGTGAAATAGATTTGATAAGAAAATTTCAAAATAAATGTAAGAAGTTTTCAAACAGAAATTTATTATATGAAAATTTTCGATTTTTGGTCACATAAACGGTGTAAGGAAGATTTTCGAATGCTTTCTGTGTGTGTGTGTGTTAGTAGTGCAATAGGACCGATGATACGATAAAAATGTTAACGACAATAAGGAAAAGGCTGTTTCAGTCTTGGGAACGTTGTTTCCATGCCTTGTCAACGATGCGCGCGGGTTATTAATTAACTCATCTTACGTTTTAGAGCTTATTTTAAGCCTCCTTTATAATCTACAGATGAAATTTTTTGGAGTATTTTGGATAACTGAGGTGAAAATTCCGTTGTAAGAAATGGATTATTTTAAGTGGAGAAACCATTAAAATTCTTCACTTCGATTTCCTTTTTTCGGTTTAGGAGAAATTAAATAGGAAACGATTAGACTGCATGACGCTTTGGATGGTAGGGTTTGAATGCAAAATTGGTTGCTTTACACTTTTATTCGTAATTATGTGAAGATAATGAATGAAAAAGAGTTTTCAAAAATTTGCATTCATATAGAACTGCCAGTATATTAGGATGTTTTGCATCATGCTTTCAAAAGTATTTAAAAAAAATTTAGTGCATACATATAGGAGGATCCGATTTAGAATCATCTTGCATGCACATTTCATGGTTGAATTGCATTATGTACACCATGCACACATACGCATGGTTATAAACTGGATGTACACAAATTGGTTGTGTAGAATAGGGCAATAAGTGACAGAATTTCGGGATGAAATTCCTTTTGAGGAGGGAAGAATGTAACAGCACGGAATTTCGGCAATAGGAATTAATTATTAGAGTTTCAAAAATTGGAATTTTTACAAATGATGGAATTTGACCAAAAACTTTAACTGATGCGTTCGTCTCGGAATTCTAGTCAACTTTCATGTTTAGAGTTTCGCGAATGGAGTCCGCATAAAAAAGTTACGGACAATATACTATAACGAACGAAAATAAATAAATCAGAATAAATTATATATTATATACCATATTTTACCAGCCTCACTAGGCAGCTGGCGACCCCAGTGGTCGACCATAGCTGTCGGCCCACTGGGTGCCATAACGCGCAGTGACGGCTAGGGTTAAGGGAGTTAGTTTATAATATATTATTAAACGGTTGGAAGGGTATAAACTAAAGTAAATCTAGCTGTTCATGGCCAACTCCACCCCTATAAATAAAGGGGTAAGGACTCATTCTTTTTCATACAATTATGTGGGCAGCAACGAAGCTCTGCCATTTTCCTCCCTATTCAGACCTAATTTCTTAAATAAAAATATATTCACATATAACAAATAAAATACAAATCATATAGAATTGAGAGAATTGTCAGATTCAATGGAAAAGAATGTGAATTGGCGCTCTAAACAGATTCCCCCCTCTCTTCCTATTTTCTTACATATCTACATATTTGGAATTATCCCCTTTTCAGATAAATTGTATATTTATAAGTATTTGGGAATTATATGCCTAAAAGGTCATTCAAACTTCAGATTTGGATGCTTTCAGGTGAGTAGGAAATTTACATATACAGTTATAATAGCTTATTTATTTCCTTTGAATTAGATCTATGCCTATTTTCATCCGATCTGTTCATAATATTGTTGTAATTGAAATTACACCCATTAGATCTTATTGTAAACATTATAAAGCTTGTAAATTGTGAATTGTGGTTAATATTATTAATTGTAGGATTCTTAAATTTGTTTATACACATTCCTGCAATTGTGTTGTAAAATATATTGCGGTTTGTTGTAAAACTATGTGGATTTGGAAACGAGTCCCAGTAACACTGTTTATATGTAATCTTCTTCCAAATCCTTAGTTTTAGTGTAAGTTTGTGAATTATGTGATTTTAATTTAAAAGAATTATAACTGTTCGCGTTCGATGTTGTTAGGTTTTGGCTTAATTATTGTAAATATGATGTTTTCCTCTTTTTGAACTAAAAGTTATTATTTTGAATTCACAAGAAATATGACAAAAAGATTGAAAAAGGGAAAAGTGGTGCAAACGTACATATAAATATAAAAATACATATTTGTGCGTGGTTTGCATCAACTATTCCAAAAATATGTATATGTATATACATATTTCTTGTGAATTTGAAATATGACTATTCCACAAATCAGACATGATTTATAATAACTACAACTAACGGTCTTTTCTTAAGATTTGGAACCTTATGGCAAGATTGAATGCAAAAAGGAATGTTTGGATATTGATTAAACCAAGTCATTAAATTTAATAATAATAATAATAATAAAGGAAAATAATTACGTTGACCGCACGGAAACATAAATATAAATATATACATATTATCCGTCCAAATATGCGTAAAATGGTAAAATATACATTGTATTGAATGTTTGGATGTTTGAATGATGTTTAATTATGGAATAATATATTTGAAAATGTAAGCCATATTGGATTAATATATTGTGGTGACCATTGTAGGAATTAATACAATTTATAGCTATAAATGGGACCGCAAATCAATAAATAACAATTGTAACTAATGTTGATTGTGGAAAGTGAATACAATCACTGCGCCATATATGCTAATTAGACTGTGCTTGTGGTCGTATCTACAGCGATTTGGCACGCCTGTAAGCCATATCAAAAAAGGTGTGTCTAATTATTAGATACGGCTGTAGGTCGTGTCCAATTGAAAATTTGGTACGCCTACGTAGCCGTATCTAAAGTTAAAAAAGAAACGGTTCATTGCCGTATCTAAAAGGCAACACTACAACACATATTTTCCATAACACAAAGTATATCACAAATTATACACAAAGCATAACAAGAATTTTCGTAACATAATTTATAAAGTGTCGTACAATTATCAAAGGGAAACTGTCACAGATTTTTCATCTAATTACAAAGTATGGTAAAACTGAGCTGGTTATTGAAAGTAGCAAATTTAATTAAAGAAAAAACATATGTGATAAAACTATAGGATCATACTGGGAAGATTGAGCGTGTTGATCATGCTGTGTAGTCCACGTTGCTATAAATTAAAGCAGTGATGAGAAGATGTTGATACTGAATGTACAAAATTTATATGTTTCAAAGCATGCATTGATGAGCATAATCTAGATGCTAAATGTTGATGTGTGCACGAATCATGTGCACGGTTTAAGTGTAACAAATACATGGCATGTGGGAAAATAGGAGCTGCATCATAGAGGTCAGTAATTGCAATAAAAATACATGGCCAAATAGGCATATACGTGTGCAAGTTTAAGGGCATCATCGTTATTATGGCAGTAATCGAGTCAACATAGATCCAGTCAGTCGACTGGTCGATAAGTCGCAGACTATAATTGACAAATATATTGCTACTTTCAGGGTATCCACTGACTTTCGATCGACTACATAGAAGGTCACAACAAAGTTCAGGTTCAGGAAGTAGAAATAGGCATATGGAAGGTCACAACACCAAACAATGGACAACACAAAACAATTCCATAGACAACAGATACATTGGCAAATAGGTCAACATGATCAAATACATATATAACAAGTTATACATGTATTTGATCATGTTGACCTATTTACCCATGTATTTGTTGTCTATGGAATTGTTTCGTGTTATCGCTTGTTTGGTGTTGTGACCTTCCATATGCCCAACAAAGGACAGTTTGTTGTCGCTTGTTTGGTGATGTAACAAATACATGGGCAAATAGTAAAGGGCAACATGATCAAGGCAAACAATACGAAGCAATTCATCATTAACCACAGATGTAAACACATGAATTATTAGCGGATTAATCAGTTTGTAGAACATTAACAAATAACATTCAGAGTATTTTCACAGTAACAACATGAATTATCAGGGATCAATCAGTTTGTAGAACATTAACAAATAATATTCAGAGTATTTTCAAAGTAACAAAAATGGAACACAAAGCCATGATATTCGGAGTGAACACTCCGATGTATTATTGCTTAGGTCATGGCAGTTAAGGTCTGGTCAGGTAAGTATCGTAACTTTGTGTTCTTGTGTGCATATCATGTCTCACGTATGCATGTGTATGCCACCAAAGAGAGTTCATGAAACTAATGCAAATACAAGTGTCATGGAATTCTTATTTCATAAGTAAACCAATAATCAAGTGTAAAATTATATATACCTGCTCCAACGTCTAAAGATATCGAATCATGGACTACACATGACACACAAACCCACCCACTCCGACTTCATCGAAGGTCTCTGCAAATCGACGATTCAGTTTGGTGGTTTTCTCATCTAATAACAGTATACTGTCCAAAACCACTTTTTCATGTGTAGGTGGTACAGCAATCCCATGGCATCTAGATAACGTAGGATCTCAACGTACAGTACCTATTGCAATAAAGTCGAGAATTTCAAAGGACAGGATTAATAAAATTTGCTTAATTTTATTAAAATAGGAAGACTTGAGTATGTATCCATTAGACTCTAAGCACCCGCTTTAGAATTATTAGCAATAAGGTCAAAGAAAATGAAACCAACCCATCGTGCATATCCAAAAAAGTCCTGCAAACAAGTTCTATGCAATCAGATGCAATCCAACTCTTTTTAATTTATATATGAACTAGAGCCGGCACTGCAACATCCATTCATAAATGCTTAAGCTAACTATATATTACGCAGTAGATTGAAATTTGAAGGGAATTTTGATTTCTTACTGTTAATAAATACCTATTGCTACTATATCTAGATCAGAGTTGAGAATTTCACATCGTTGATTGTTTGCCATATTGGTTGTATCCTGGATCGGAGAAGCAACACCCTTTGATGCACTGATTTGTGTACTGTTGCGTCCTCCATCCGACGTAATTAACGGTGCGTGAATTCCTTGATTAGTCAAAGTTCCTACCATGTTGATCAGAACCCCCATTTTTCCAGACAAATTTCCCACTGTACCCTTCATATCAGTCATCATACCCTTCGGGCTTCCCACCCTCATTTTCAACTCATCATTGTCTTCACGAACATGTTTGAATCATCTCTATGAAATGGCACAAGCCTTAACATGCATCTTTGGTATGATGCTACCAACAACACGGCTCCTACCCCTTGTATCCTTACCCAACACTTGTGATAAGATATATACATCCACATGCAATTTTTCTTCATCACTATCGGTGATCTTTTCCTTCAGTTTGGCAATTTTATCCTGAGATAAAAGTTAAATGCATTTACACCAACATTTACTTATGACAGCCTATATGTAACGACCCGACATTTTGCCCGATTTTTGCCGGCAATTAAACCAACTTAAACCGTTCATAAAGACGGATTGTTATGGGCACTTACACATTTGCTCAAAATAAAAGGAACTTTTCCATTATCATTAAAATAATATTACATCAGAGTTACAAGAGGTCTACCAGAGTACATCGGTTACACAGCGGAAAAGATACCAAATTCAGTGGAAGAATGCAAATGCTCTGAGACATAATACCTCCATCTAAAAATAGAATCCTGCTCCAACTAACTCGAAGGATAAATCTGCGAACCAAACTGCTAGGCTGCCCGTGTAAAAATTATGGGCACCTAGAGTTTAGGTGTGGGAGCAATAAACTCCAGGTCGGTCATGGGACTGGTGTGAGAACTCAAAACAGTTGTTTTTAGGGTTTAGTTTAAAGTTAGGTAATTCATCGGACCAGGCTGCTAATGCGGAACGGGTTTACTCCATGTGAATACCAGTGCATAGAAATTCGCAATGATTTTTTTGAAAAATGAAACTAACATAAGGTCTCGCGACACACACACAATGCAAATGCACATATGGGCGAGGTTTCTCCTTATGCAGTCAAAAATGCTTGATACGTGAAAACCCTCTTTCAATACTATAATATAGTGCGAAAACAATTTCGAAAGTAAATGTATTAATCCTAGCTAGCATAGGTACCATATACTATACTGACGTATGGTATACAATCGAAAGCGTACGGGCTCGTAGTGGAGATTGGGTTTCCAACAATGACCAGGCAAAGGAACTTCCTTTCAAACCGAATTTTGAACACCTCATGAGGGATGTTCGAGGATCAACAGTGATGCTCCTCATGCCAACACAAGGCAGGGTTACCCCTTAACTGGGTAAATTAGAGTATGCCTGAGTATGTCATCTCCCAGTCGTTACCGACCTTTCCGAGCGCGCGCCAACAACAACTACAAAAGTAGATGCTTTTACCACATAGGTTAATACTTGGGCTCCATACCATAGTACACCTTTTGTTTAGAAGGAGACAGCACCCCATAATCCTGCTACATTTCTTCCTGTTTTGGCCATTTACCAAGGTGTGAGGCTTGTCGAGGTCCCGATATACACAAAGCTACGCTTAAATAAGCCATGCTTTGATCATCCAAGGCTCACCACATAACTTAAGTATGCAACATTGTCCATTCACAATGCATCACTGATTTCTATCTATATATAACCTCTAAGCTCATACGTCTTGGAGAAGGGTGTTAAGCAAGAGAATAAATTCTCTGCCACCAAACAGATATATATTTAACAGAGGCCAGTGCTACGCAGTCAATTACAATGTCAGACACACAATCCATAAATGTCTGTTCTGGGTCTGAACGAAACAACAACCCAAAATTCTTTACATATGTTTGGGCTTCTTGCCACTTAGCTGATATAAAATCCATCTGCAAATGGGAGCGACCTATTTGAGACATTCAACAAGTCGTCCTTACGATATGAAGGGTCACAGTCTTCAATATTGTCTTCAATGTCTTTAATTGCTCCACAACGTCGTATTATTACTTGGAATATTTTTCGGACATACATCCGATCCCGGTCTTTCCAAAAAATAAGCGCAATTTTAAAAAAATACAATTACGGAACACACAGGCTTTCAACCAAATCTCCTTCCATCTTGGATTTTGTTAAATTAAGCTTCTTTAAATCCATTCTCAAATTATAACAAAATCCATATTTAACCTTTCTCTTTTACAACACATCCCTTAAATCAAAGATAATTTTTGCGTCAAAGCCTTAATTAATTTTCCATTTGATAACTCGTTATCAAAACCCAGTTTCCTTTGAAAATCCTTAAATCCATATTTTAACCATAGTTTCCAATTAAATCGATTTTCCAACATTCAATTCTTTAATCTTAACTAAAAGATTATACTTGGTTCCCAATTTCTTATTTTAATTTTCTCAAATCAAAGGTTTGATTAAATCCCAATTTACGATATAAATTTCCACAACTCAATTTCATCGGGCTTCAAGAATGATATTGTTGAAGATATGATTCACGACAAAACCCAAATCAATCCATATTGAACATAAGTTACACATAAATTATATCTATATATATTCGATATCAATTCTCATAATCAACGAATACTATAAGTGGAATAACGATATAATAATATCTTCCAAATTCCTAAAATAGTATATGTTCACACCAAAGAATTTCATATCAAATATCCGAAGATTATTTCTATCTGATTTATCCCAATCAAATTGGGAAACTCATATCTTACTAAAAGGTTTATCCAACTCTTTGACATTAGATCTGGATAGAAATACCATCAACTTATACTTAATATTAACCTCGATATCCAACTCACACTATAACGGAATAATAGTGAACTATTTTTTAAATTCCTCAAATAGTAAGGGTCATCATCTACCGAATTAATATCAAACATCCGAAGATTTATCTCCAACCATATCCAATTATTTGAAATTGAAACCCATATTAATATCAATTTAAATTCCATATAAAAATATTTCTAATACTTTAAACCTTTGAAAACATTCCACAAATCATTACTTATAGTTTGGAAAATAGTTTACGGTTTAAAACTTCAAAATAGATTGTTTTCGAAGGAAGCGTTACAATAGCATTAAAAAAGCGTTACAAAACAGTTATCTTAACTATTTTGATCAAAATATCGTTTATCTTAGCCAGAACTTAAACTTTACAATTCAAAACACCTTTTCATAATTTGTAATGATTTTACAATTTTTTTTTCCATATTTTTAAAACATTTATAAATAGCTGTTTATAGTTATGGTCAATAATTGTTCTTACATCGACCTTTTCCAAAACAGTTTCAAACATAACTTGAAAATTATAACTCGAATTTAAAATCTGCTTTCACTCATTTGAAAGTTCTTGTTAATGGAAATTAAAGGTTTTTCATTTTATGAAAATCCGATTTTAGATTGCAAAAGTTATAAGCGTTTAAAGTTTGCATCTAAAATACGTAAATTGCCGTTATGCGACAAGCTCTATTTTGACCATAATAACTATTATTCTACGATACTTCAAAATATCTTAGAAAACCATTATATCCTTATATAACCCTTTTAAAATCATTTAAATTTACTTTCCAAATTATTTTGGATCTAAATTCAACTTTTATTTTTTACTTAATAAATCAAATTCCAATTCATTTGTAAATTCAAATAACTTCAAATTAACCATCTCATTCGTCGGATCAGTTAGGGATAGCTAGGGAAAGCAGGAAACTTTATTTCCAAACCCAAGCCTAAGCACTATCCTTTCTGTCATCCTAGAATGTTCCGGTATTTATTTATTCATTTAAAGGGCTTTATCAATACATATGAATTCATACATATGGTCTTTCCAAATTATTAACCTTCAAATTCAATAATGATATTGCTTCTAATTTCTAAGGAGATTTGTCGATCACCAATGTGAAACCACAATTGTTGTGTCATAGTGTGTGCAAAACAACATCAACAACCATTTAAACATCCATAGAAACCATCATCAACATAACTAAATAAATCGTAACTGTGCATAAGCGTTATAACACTAACGCTTAATAGTGTGCGTGGTCTAAACTATGCATCCATCATTCATCACAACAAACATCATTCATCATTAACCATTAATAATTCATCACTATATTTAAATTATTCTAACTACTAATTAAATATATAAACCATGTTTAAAGAGTTCTCACCTAACAGCTTTTCAAATCTTCATGGTAGGCGAGCCTAGTTGAGTGAACCAGCAGACAATATTTCGGCGCAACGTCTTCTTCACAAAAATATATATATACACTAATCTCTCTCTATCATAAGAGGAGGAGGATGACGACAAACTTTAGCAAGGTGATGGTCGAAAAGAAGAAGACTTATGCCATGGAAACCATGACCATAAGCTTAAGAAGAAGGAGGAAGATAGGAAAAATGAAAATGGATGATAAAAAGTGAAGTAAAGAGCTCCTTATATAGGAAAGGAGGATTAAGGAGGTAAAGGCATATAAGGGATAAGTGGAAACTATGCATGAAAGGAGTCATGCAAAAATACAAGTGTCCTTACACTTGTCTTAAGGAGGAAAAGTGATCTTTTGGTAGCATTTCCTTTAAAATGCTAGGAAAACTAAGGACAACACTTAGTTCTAACGCTACTAATTCATGTTATGGTTTGACAAATCCGATCAAACAACATATAGTATCAATAAATCCAAACTTATAATAATCATTCTCATTTATAATTCAAGTAAAATCTATCATATAACTTATCAAGGTTATTAAATATTCTAAACCATATATATTTATGTCAAATTCAAATTTAAATTCAAATTAAGTAACAAAAAATTCCAATTTTAAATTGGTTAAAATTCTGGATCGTTACATTGTAACCATAGTATGTTACTCCTAATTGAATAAGCTCAATCCAAACAATAGCACCATAACAATAAAAAAATGTAATGAGAAACTAATCACAATTATGGAAAGCCTGAAAGCCTGAAATGAAAGTTCAAACAATAGACCGCTCGATATTACCCATAATAACCATAATACAAGTAAAAACTTACGAAGTACCCACACGTGGCATCTGATATGCTACCATCTTTTTTCCTGTGTGTCTTCTCCCATACTTGACGACGGTTGATATTTGCAGATGGACTTGCAAGGATCTGCAATATATTCCACTTCATGTATCTCCCTTAATTGTGTTTTTTTACAACTGTTGAAAGAAAATAATCAAATAATTTACCAATTCGTGTTCTACTCTAGCGTGACTTTTACATCCTGCATGGTGGGAATAACTTAGACTGGATCTATTTTTTTTGCCTGCCTCCCTTCTTCCGCTCGCTTCAAGTGTTGCTTCATTGTTTATGAACTCGTTCCAATCATCTTGAGCAACTGTAGGTGCACAATTTTTCATCTGTTCTTCGTCATTGTCGAAAGTGTCATAATAAGTTGCTCTCAAGTTTTTCTTATGCCTCCTAAAAGCCTAGCCACTCTTTTTGAAAACATTTCCTTTGAAAGCAGCTCAAGCATATACATTTTCTGCAAAAATTAAGAGTAAGAGACTATAAAAATAAATTGTAACATTTATATGCTATTTTCACAAATTTACCACCAACTGGTTCCAAACGTCATCCTTATATGTTTTGTGTACTTTATCCCAACCTTTGTAAGAGATCGGCACATAAAATCATACTAGTTTTCCAAGGTAGTAGCGATTTTTGGAGGGTTTTCTGAGACTGGAATACCAAGTAGGTTTTGTTCAACTTGTTGCTTACGAACATGATGCATGTGATAATCTGTGATCTTGCGATGTATTTTCCTGCGAAATAGAAGCAACATTAAGAATCATGACAAACACCATGAATCAAAATATTATTCACATTTGTTACTGATCGTGTTCTCTATTACATTTTCACTCAACAATTCATAAGTCTTACTCATTTTGAAACAGTTAAAAGAAATAATAAATGCAGAATGGATTGCGATCAGATAATGTAAACCATGACATTCCAAATACGTATGATTCCCTGGTAAAAAAACCATTCGACAATTCATAGGTTAACACATGAGTTTGGTTAGATCTTCTAGTTTTTCATTGTCTTCAAAGGCTGATTGATAGACGGTAGGAGACTCAATGTCATCCACATTTGTAGTCAACCGTTTTGGTGTATGCAAAACCACAGACCAGCCGTCATTTTTAAATCTATTGAGTAGAACACTTGACTCCCTATCGATGCAAGAATAAATGGCTAATCATTCACGTTGTTTTTGTTATTTAATTTTCCTAAATTAACTATGATCAGTTTTGAAGTGGGATCTATTTTGCAACCATTGATCTTATCCTCGACTTTTACCCAATCACAATAAAAAACTGTTTGTTTGAAATTAGTGTAATCCAACTCAAGTATCCGTTGAATGACTCCATAATACGTTATTTCTGCTTCCTTATAATTTTTTTCTTTACTACTCGCTCTAAATTTTGTAGTTTCTCTCATGCATACACTGTTATCCTGTGTTACCATACGGTCTTCGTACATTTTCATGGAAAATAAAAACCCATTCACTTGGTACTTCGTATAACTAAGCACCATGAACTTCGGCCCGTGTATTAGCCGACAAAAAGTTGGGTCTACATCGCTGCAATTCAACAACTACATAAAACACAAGAAGAAAATCAAGCATGTTCACGAAGGTGTATTGCAAACGTATAAATACGTGAAATACTTTAGATGATGTAATACCTCATTACGTAACAATATAGTAAAAGGTTTAATGACTTCGATAGTTGTACCTCTGCCTTGTGGTTGAAATTTTGTGCTTTTCACATAGGAGTTGTACCTTCTATACGTAGATAACATATATCGAAATAAATATATAAATTGAATTAAAAATTGGAAATCTGAAACCTACTTCATGAACTTGCTTCTTCCATGGATCCAATCCATCATACTTATTTAGGACCCATCTACGCAGTTGTTCGAATTGCACTTGGTTTAACGCTATATTTTTACCATTATCCAGAGGTATCTCACCAACAAACTCATCATCCTCGTCTAAAAATGCTTTACGGGTATGTTTATGGTTGTCATAACCTCCATTTGGGATATATTCCATGCAATAAAGACTAGCTTCTTGTATGATATATCCTTTTGCAATACACCCTTCAATGTTTCTTTTGTTGCGCACATATCCTTTATATATTTTCATCAACCTATGATTGTGATCATTTATATATTGCACACGATAGCCATTTATACCGAATAATAATGTACATAACTGAAATTATTTATTTACCGTTCAAAAGGATACATCCGTCTATATCTGACAGGGCCACCAACCAATGCTTGATCAGCTAAATGTACCATAACATGAATACTGATATCAAAAAATGCAGGTGGAAAATGTTTTTCAAAAACACATGTTGCTTCCATCAACATAGCCTTTGCTTTTATAAGGTGTTCCCTATTAATCACCTTTGAGCACAAAATGTTAAAGAATAGACTAATATGATGAATAACATTTCGTAGATCTGTTATGCATAAGTATGTTGAAGCAATACCAGAAACAGATGCTGCATTATGACGTGGTAATCATGTGACTTCATATTTCTTAGTTCGGGAGGACTGATGCTCACATTGTTGCGGAAGTTAGAGGAGAATTTGTTAGGTACTTTCAAATTTTTTAATACGGTGATAAATCTTATCTTTTCTTCTTTGCTCAAGGTGAAAGTTGCCTTTGGTATGATTATTGTTTTTGTTTCAGGATCTACCATCACCCAAAACTTTTGTTTTATAGCTGTGTTTTTCATATCCTTGTCTGCATTGATGCCATCTTTTGACTTCTCTTTATGGTCCATATTGGTGCTGATGAGATGTTATGCGACATTCTTCTCCGTATGCATAACATCAATATTATGTCGAATCATATTTGCTTTTCAAAATGGTAAATCAAAAAAGATAGACCTCCAATACCAAGTAGAAACATTGTCACCTTCCTTAACGGTCGACCTTTTCCTTTTTCGACCAACTTCTTCTTTGTATTTACCGATTTTCATTTTGACATTCGCTACTCTCTTTTCAACTTCAAAATCATTCAATGGCCTTTTAGGACGTCTAAGTTATTGTTCATTATTGAAATGTGTCTTGTCGTATCGAAACCTGTGTCCGTTAGGAAGATACATTCGATGTCCGATAAAACACATCTTCTTACTTCTAGGAAGATGAAAAGAACAAGTGTTTTCCCCACAAATGGGAGATGCAAAGTAACTGTGAGTTGTATATCCCGATAAAGTCCTAAGAGCAGGGTGATCATGGATTGCCCACAACACCCTAGCTTTCATTGTAAACTCGGATTTATTTGATGAATCATATGTAACAACTCCTTCTCATAACTGCTTTAACTCATCTGCCAACGACTCTAAATAAACATCAATATCCTTCCCCGGTTGTTTTAGCCCATAAATCAATAGTGTTAACATTGAAAACTTCCGTTTCATGCACATAGACGGAGGAAGATTATACGATACTACAATTACCGACCAACAACTGTAAAGGTTAGTAAGAGAAGCATTCGGACAAAAACCATCTGTTGCTATTCCAAGTGTGACATTTCGTGGCTCGACTGCGAATGTTTTGCCAAAATAATCCATGACTTTCCATTGAGAAGTGTCACATGGATGACGCATTACGTTTGAATCAAACTTGGCACGACCATGCCAGGTCATTGCATCTGTTATCCATGGTACAGTATGCAATCTCTTCAATCTAGAAATTAATGGAAAATGTCTTAATGTCTTTCGGGCTACTTTGGTTCCTTTTCTCTTGTCGTTGAAAGATGTCCTATATCTTGGTTCATTGCAATTTGTACAGGAAATTTTATTTGCATCATCTTTCCAGTAAACCATGCAATTATTGATGCATGTGTCATAAGTTTTGTAATTCATCCCAACTTGCTTACTGAACTTCTTTACGTCGTGGTATTTTGTCGGCAGCGTGTTACCTTCGAGGAGTAACTCCTTCATTAGTTCGAGTAGTGGAGTCACACCATTATCCGAGAAGCTGTATTGGGTCTTCAAGCTATTCCGTTTCACAATGGCATACAACTTCGTTATCCCTTTTGGACATGAAGGATACAGTGGCTCTTTTGCTCTTTCATAAAGTGGTGTATACTTATTACTTTCATTGGCCTGCCAATTACCATCATCCGTACACTGCTCTCCAACATTAGCATGATCAAACAACGGATTTTCAGATTGAAAATCATGAAATCTATTTGCATCATTGACTAGATCTTCCATCACAATATGTTCAGCCTCGTCGGTACTTGTGGCATTACTAATTGGTTGTTGTTTTCCCATCTCCACCCCTTTTTCCCATGAAAATATCACATGATATATGATTGGATAAAACCTCATCTAAGCAAATGAAGATGAATTTCATCTAATTTGAACGTATTCATATTTTGGCACCTATTGGAAGGGAATAAGTACCGTTTTCTTCAACAAAATAAATAAACATGTTCACCCCATCAATATAGTATGGAGATATTTGATTAGATTCACTAATCCACTTTTTGTCTATACTGAATGGCATGTTGCCCACCTATAAATTCAAAAATTGTTACAACTTACAAATCACATCAACCACTGGATGTTTTCATTGGCAAGTTTGTTTTTTCTCGTCTATCACTGGATCACAAATGGGCCACCCCCTTCACACATGCCATATCTTTCTCCTTTAAAACATCAACGAAATTTTCAGGCTTTAACAAGCCTAGTTTTTCTAGCTAGGTTCAGTACATTTTCAGGCCTTAGCAAGTTAGTTTCAGTACATTTGTCTAAGTCCGGTGCATGAAAAGTAAATAAAACTAGCTAATTCTTGTGTGTTGTTCAGCACATGAATTAACTAGTTAACCTAAAACTAGTTTTATTTATTGGAATGTGTATAGCAGTTTAACAAACAAAATTCAAGTTTCATATTCTACATATCCAGTATGACTAGTTAATACAAGGAAATAGATCAAATAACGTATGCACTAACCATGGTGTAATATGACCAACTGCGAAAACCTAACTTTCTTCAACGTTCAACCTTGCTTTGTAATTGCCCTTAGGTTAAAACCAATAAATAGCTCTCCAGCCTATAACATGTTGAGCATGAGTTGAAACAATAGCGCAAAAAGTATCGATTACTAGAAACTGAATCAAACCAAAATTTTACAAGAAATAGAGATGCACAATTTGCTGACAATGACAAAGAAGCAGATTTGAGCAAACAATTATCGGATTTCTATAATTTTTTGGGAGCGATTTTCAGAAATGAAAATAGGGCACGAGATACAATATTAGATGAGGGAAATAAAGAAAAGGGAGGCAGAGAACCTGAAAGGATTAAAAATTTAGAGGGAACGGTGTGCTTTTTGGGCCAAAATTTTTACACAAGAAGGCACAATTTTGAAACGACCAACAATCGAGTCAAATTTAAATTAGGTTGAGGTGGTTGGTCAAATTTGGCCCTAAGCCGTATCAAACTAATCGATCCTTAGCATTCGCAACGGACGATCAGATTTGGGCTGTTTGGGGTGGTGCGGATCGCAAACGGACGATCAGATTTGGGCTGCTTGGGGTGGTGCGGATCGCAAAGTGTTGTTTGATACATATCTGAGCATTGTCAAATTTGATACGGGTATTAGCCGAATTGTATACCCGCATCCTTGTGTGCCAAATTTGTTGATATGGTGTAGCGAATAGGATAATGGTTACAACTCCTAAACATTTTAGAATAAATGTTAAAACCTAAACTAGGGAATTTGAATTATAATCGCATTTAGACACAAGGTTAAGCTTAACTTGTGGTAGAAATCTTCCTGGAAACGCTCGATGAATCCAGCATCCATAGGTGGCCAGCTAATGTGAGGGGTCTAATGCGTAAATATACATGTACCATGACACGAGATTAAGTTCAACTTGTGGTAGAAGTCAGCCCAGAATCGATCGACAAATCTAGCATCCACAAGTGGTCAACTTAATATGAGAGGTTTGGTGCACAAATATATATATATACACACACACATAACAAGCAACAAATAAATAAATAAGAATAGTAATTGTATGTTGGGGTACAACAAATAGATACCTTGGAACTGATAAATGGTTGCCTTAGGAAAATATGACCGTTATGGTCATAAAGGGCAATAAAGTAAGAAATAGAAGTAAATGGGTGTAAAAAGGGGATTAATGGACATTGATTGTTGTTTAAGTACTAAGTCCAATTAGGGAAGTAATCAAATAAACATCCTAGGGTAAAGAGGATATAACTTTCCTATTTATATTAATGATTATAGAACTTATAATTAAAAGTAGAGTTAGACTTAGTAGGTTAATGATGTAAAAATATTATTAACCATACAAATCTGTGACGATAATAAATCATGTGCATATCATATTTCTATGGAAAGTAACAAAGCGGAAAAGATGTAATGACATAGCCCACTTTATCCCAATAGGGAAAGGTACTAAGGGCTAATGGGTACGAACCTAATTACCTTCATGTATAGTCCGCTTCCTGGGTCTTAAGCGGTTGGGGTTGAACAGTCCACCTAGGAGTAGGTCTTTCAGTTTAGGGGTCTTAAACAGCATATGTGTGTATTGCCTACCCAAACCTGGAAACTTAAAATGTCAAATATTGCTACCTATCCTATGTGAAGTAGTAAGCGACTAAGGGGGTTATCCAATAAGGTCATTTAGAAGGTATAGCGAGCAATAAAATATCATCTCTCACCTTATACGGGGCAAGGGTACACGTGTGAATGGAGGATGCCTTAACTATTAGGGCCCGAAGCTAGTGCCCTCTAGTTTATAATAATGATGAACAAAGTGCCGAGAGGTATAAAATGCCCAATAAGTCTACCTATGGTCTTAAGTGATCGGGAGAATCTACTTTATCTATCAGTGATTGTGAGGCGTTAAAAATATATAAAGGGTAAGTGAATGGATACGTGTGTGTACACACACACACACACAGATATATATATATATATATATATATATATATATATATATATATATATAGACTTCACAATTTGGGATTCACTTCTCGGTCTAATATTCAGCTAAATTATGATTTAAAGGCTTCCTAAATATATGAGTAAACATTCTATCTTGGTATCATATTTTGGGAATGCTACCTTGGGAAGAGTAGTAGAGTTGTGCATAAACATTTACAAGGTTAGGCTAGAAACTCTAACCATGGTAGGCATACATCTCAGGTTGAACCAAATGAGATACATCTGTATATTATAATTTGTGTTGTACATTTCCTATTCACCAGAATCTTGTTGTTCTGACCCTCCTCCTCATTACAACCACCCTGGTTTTCTAGAGAAGGTCAGGTTCCCACATGTGTTTAAGTTTGGCTCTCGGTTCTTGTTCTCTCTCATGCTCGGTATTGGTTAAGTGACTTACTTTTAAAAGAAGGTAGTTACTTGATTTAATACTAGTCTATCCTATTTTGTTTCAACTATGAGTTATCTTATCGTACTCTGGTTTTGCTCGTGCTCATTTAATTGCATGCACTAGATTTACACGGTCCACTCTTGGATGTGTTTGAGTTTCGATTTTTATCGAAATTTAGGCACAGAAAAGTGTGGGGTGTTACAATGTCCTTTTAGCTGATGGGTTTGGGATTGATAACCCTGAATTCCATAGCTGGCATGGGTTATCACATTATGGGTATAGGAGCCGATCGATGGGTAGAAATTAGGTAAAGCCTAATTGTGATATCTTGATAGTTGGTGCAACAACTTTTGAATAAGAATAAGAAGCCTATCTTTATTCGTGTTTATCTTTCCTACTATTTCATTTATGGTTTTATGTATAATCTAGTTTGTTTTCTCCTTCTCTCTTCTTTCCCTTCCAAGTTCGTAGGGTGGAGCGCCTTAGTAGTGATTTTTAATTATTCGATTCGGCCTGGATTTAGACTCTTTCAAACTCATGTATTGGTACATTTATTGTTTTTTTATCATTACATTGATATTTAAGAGGGATGATTTTTATGGTTTTACTTATGTACTCTGATATTTTCCATGAGATAGTATATTTGGTTCATGATGATGACTATCTGGTATTTTGAAATATAACAAGTATTGTTATTTGACTTGCTTATTTAAATAATGTTTTAAAGTTTTCATTGTGTTTAATATTTCTATCTTGTGAACTTTAGTCTCTGTGTTATTACTTTATACCTACGCGCTTCATAAATCTTAATGCATCCTCATACGAGTGACGTTAAGGGGTGTGGAGTGTTTCATTTGGCCTCAGAGTATAAGGTTACAAGATCAGAGAAAAGTTGAAAAAGTATTTTCAAAAGTAAAGAATTTTCAAGTAAAACCTATTTTAAAAAAATATCCACTCAAGTTAATTGCAACATTTCCTTGATGCCATTTTAAATCCTTATCTCTTTCTTTTCAGCATGTCTGGGGCTACCAATTTTCCTTAGGGTGTTCTCGTTCCAGCATGGTTCCATAAATATGTTGAAGCTACGACGTCTGCCCTATGCAGTTAAAATGCTTAGCGGTTCTATAGCAGCGAAGCTGCAAAAAGGTGTAGAGGGGATAATTCAAGGATAATGCAGGGAAATAGCGGAGGCGCAAAAAGGTTCACTAGTTGTAAAAAAATATATTTGAAAACTAATTAATTATTTGTCTCACATTATATGTGTATAAGCAGCTAATGTTAACTAATCCTATATAACAAAATCAAGGAATATCATAGTTATGCATGTTGATGAGTGTAATTGAGTATTAGCATATGGTAGGCGCATATGCCTTAAATTTAGACCTTTGTGCTAAATTTGCTGAAAGAGAACTAGTCAAATCATGCTTTGTATATTAGTAAACTAAAGCGGACGCTTAAAAGCGTGATCTAGCGGTTGCAGCGAAAAATAGCTGGGCTAAAAGCGGATCTACTATTAATCGGCGCTAACTTGAAATATAGTAGCGGTTGAAGAGCGCTATGGGCTATAGAGGGATGTTGCGGGGACTTAACGGGGCTTTAGTAGGGCTTTAATTGCATAACGTCTGCCAAGGGCAAGGAAATGCCACTCCTCCAGTTGTAGCCGCAGTAGTTCTACAAATCTTGCGGTTAATTTCTCTATGCTTTATAAGTACTTTTCTACTATGGGCGACAAGTCATTTCTTGGATCGAAGATTTTTGATGTTGCTTATAATTAGCTGAGAGAGACTAATCGTGTGTTTGGATTATTAGAGTTTGATGAAAGGAGGAGGATTCAGTTGGCCGCTTGGCAACTGAAAGGAGAGGCGTTATATCGGTGGGAAGTAGCTTAGGCAGAGCGGGCCATAGAGACATGGGATGAGTTCAAGGATAGGTTTGAGAAATATTTTTTATCGCAAGCTGAAGAAGTGATGCAATTGGAAAAGTTCTTGACTCTGAGATAGGGTAATATGTCGGTTAAGGAGTATGTGAATAACTTCAATGAGTTGGCGAGATTCGGTTTAGATCTGGTTAATGCTATGCATAAGAAGTCTTTGAGGTTTGCATGGGGACTGAACTAACCCCTCCAAGGACTAGCAATGAAACATATTCCGATTGAACCTATGTTTGAGAGACTTGTGGATATGACCCTTTTGCATAAGGATGGAAAGTAGTGTAAATAAGAGGATAAGACTGAGGCGAGACTGAGGCGGCCAAGACAGGTATTGGAAAGAAAAGGTGGCGGTCTAATAAAGATGCATGAAAAAGGATGAGAAGCCAGATAAAGCTCTAATAATGAAGGAAGTTAAATGTCGTGGATGTGGTATGCTGGGACACTTCATCAAAGATTGTAAGGAGACAGCTAAGATGGGTGCTTGTTTTCAGTGCGGATATATGGGACATTACAGCAAGCATTGCCCTCAAAAATAGGGATAGGGGGCATATTCAGCCAGAGTACAGGATCATGCGCTTGAGGCGACTCAGACTGGTGGTAGCAATCAGGATAGAAGTTGGAAGGCCGCTGCAGAAGTTTTGATTTTTCTTTTCGACTTTCCCATTAAGACCTTGTTCGATTCCGATGCTTCTCATTCTTTCATATCCAATTCTTTTGTTGACAGTCTACACCTAGATTCTTCTACAGTTTCTGATCCAGTAGTTGTCTCAAACCCCATAGAAGGTATGGCTCACCTATCTATGATGTGTAGGGATTTGAGGTTTTATATTCTTGGCATCGAGTTTGAGTGTGACACATATGTACTGGATTTTATGGGTTACGGTCTTATTCTAGGGATGAATTGGTTGGCATGTAGGTCGCCATCCTTGACTGGGTTTTACTGTTAGGCTTTTGATGTGCCACGGTAGGACTTTCGAGATTTCTTGTGACCCGCGGGGGCTATTCATGCTTAGTTTCTTAGATTCCCTAGATGCTTCTTTCGACAATCTCAGTTTGGTGCCGGTAGTTAGAGACTTTCTGGACGTATTCGAAGAGGTGAGAGGCCTACCTCCCAGGCGCGAGATAGATTTCTGTATATACTTGGTAGAGAATGCTTAGCCTATTGTGTTGCCAGTGTGCCACATGGCTCCGAGAGAGAGGAGGGAGCTTAGTAAGAAAGTGGGTGAGTTATTCGAGAAAGGGTTTACTAGACGGAGTATTTTTGAGTGGGGAGCACCAGTCGTCTTCATGTCTAAAGTGGATGGCTCTTTCCGTCTACGTGTGCATTACAGAGAATTGAACAAGCTCACAAAGAAGAATGGACTCTCACTCCAATGGATAAATCACTTGTTTGATCAGTTAGTGGGCACTTCAGTTTTTTCATAATTGGACGTAGCTATAGGTTTTCATCAGCTTAGGGTGACAGATGATAACATAGATAAGACTTCTTTTAGGACTCCCAATGGATTCTTCGAATGGCCGGTTGCAACTCCCCGTAATTTTAAAGAACATTAATAAAGATAGTTAATCAAACATTGGAAATTAAGTAAAACGGATTGTACCATTGTGTTCGTCTCGGAATTTTGGTTCAAATAGACTCTGAGTTTTCATAAAATGGATAACGTATGAGAAAGATATAAAGGTTAGAAGCTTGTATACATATAAGTAGGATATATGTAAATATTATTCAAACTAGTTCAAAATAAATCAGAAAGGGCCGAAGCAGGAAACGAAGGCGGCAATGGCGGGAACCATACCTATTGTGGGACGACCCACGCCTAGTCTAAGTCGACCCGTAACCTAAGGGTCGACCCAAGGGCAGGTGGGTCGACCCATGGGTCAATCAAGGTGGTAGGTAGGTCGACCCACACGCGATTTGGAGAGAATATTTTTTCTATTTCCTGACTGTTTTGTTAACCAAGTTCATTATTTTACTGAGCGGTTGGATTTAAAAACAGAGATCTGAAGGTTAAGGATTGTCTTGTGAACTCTATATAAAGGCATGCACTCCTATCAAATCAATTACACTTCTTCATCCTTCTTCCTCAAACTTTTGTTCTAAAAATTTGAAATGAGGATTAGGAGATGCTACTGAAACTTGAATTGAATTAAGACAATTCTTATTAGACTTGTACAAGATTCCCTTCTGCAACATCAGCATATTATCTTATGCTCTTTAAATCCAATCTCTATGTGTTCATGTTACTTTTAGATATAAAATTTAACAGTAATCCTGACATGTTAATAAACCTGGATCTGAGCCTATGCCTGTTAATAAACTGATTTATATCTAAATAGTTTTACTGTAATTACATGTAGTTTCTTTGCACTTGTTTTGTTGTTTAGTTTTTATTATATGCCTATCTCTGTTCTTCTCCCTCTCTTTTTCACTTTTATTTTATAGGTCTAGGCTACCTTCAGACCTAGGACAATCTCGCTGAGACATGCGTACGAACGAAATTGGGATAATTTGGGAATGTTTGGAAATGAAAATTAAAGAGGGAAATTTGAGACATATCTTGTACTGTGGAATATGACTGGAAATTTGGGGTTGTATGAACATGTAAATCTGTAGGCTTAATTTAAATACTAAGTGGAACATGTTAATGAAACCATAAGTAACCTATGGAATCTGATAAATATGTGAGGTTAAGTAAACCTGTTAAATCTGTGGGGTTAAATAAACTTGTTAAATCTATGGGGTTAAGTAAATTTGTAGGGCTAAGTAAAACTGATAAATCTAAGAGGGTTATATGAACCTGTTAATCTGTAAGACTTAACCTACTAAAAATCCTAGTTAATTGGGGGACACAAGCTTAGGGGTTTAGCTTGTGTTATCTGTTGTGTGGGACCCATATAAGTCAGTAACCCTTCCTGGTATTAAATGAGGACCCCACAATAGGTAGGGGTCAGGGCACGCATACTGAACTGATAGTAAGAGGTTCACCTGAAAGGGGTGTATACGGGTGCATTCCAACAAAGTTATGAATGTGCATGAGCCCGATCTATGGGGGAAAATAAGCCGTTGTAACGCCAGTAAATAGGTTTGTGTCCTTTGGTAGGTTTCCACCTTAGGGAGTAAAATACCCTATTGTGGGGTTGACACAGGGTATTTACACAATAGGGAACCAATTGCTTAGGGTAGTAATTAGGGTACATTTAGTCCTACCTATTTCTGTTGGGGTACCCGTTATTTCCGTTTGGGGTAACACTCGTTATTTCTGTTAAGGTACCTGTTATTTCTGTTTGGGATAAAACCGACTATGTAACTAGAGTACACCTAAACCTACCATCATATTTCTTTTGGGACCATTCTATTTCTATTATATAATTAGGGAACACCTAATACTGTCATAAATCCTATTATACTAGTATTGGTGCAGAGAAAAGTAAGTGAGAAGCATAGCTAGGTCCATATTACCCTTTTTATTCTGCTTATCCTGTTCACTCTGTTTATATCTATTGTATGTTACTGTTATCTCTCATCCAGTTTTACTTACCTGTCTTGATACTTTTACTTCTTTATATGCTAAAAGCCATTGGACTCGCCAGACTTTATGTTTAACCCTTTCGTTTCCCTTTCTCTCTTTCTTTTTCCCCTAAATTCTCAGGGTGGGAACACTCAACCGTGATTAGGACTTTCTCCCTCTCCTGTTTCTACTTGGATCTGGATCAGATTTGATGTATCGCTTCGATTTCTTGTCTACTTTGTTATGGCTACTTATGGGGATTATGACTTCACATTTATGTACTGTAATGGTTTTTAGGTCAAGATAGATGTTTTTGTTTGATGTATTTGGTTCCAGTATTTTAGTCTGATGTTGTAACTGGATTTGAGAGTATGATGTTTCTCTTGAACAATGAAGTTTTAAATTTTTGCTGCTATTTTTATATATTTGTCTTATGAGATTATGTTTCTATTTACCTATAATACTTCACAAAATTTAATTCATTCTGATAAAGAGTGACATTGACGGACGTGGGGTGTCACATTTGGTATCAAAGCTGAAGGTTACTGTAACACCCCACACCCGCTATGGTCACTCACTAAGGGAATGCCATAGCATCGGTGGAGTATTTTAGTGAATATAGAACAGAAAAATTACACCAAGACAGATATAAATAGTACTTGAAATTTTAAAACATCATCTCATAACAGCGGAAATAAACATGTCTGGTTACATCATAAAGCCATGATAAAAGTCAAGTACAATATCCGTCAAAATAAAGAAGTACATAATCCCACTCTCTCATACAATAGCCATAACAAAAGAAAAGATAACTGGATAACTGGAGCTTTACATCTACCCAAGCTCCCAAAGGCTGGAACAGCAATCCGATCAAGCTCTACTACCGCTAGGATCCACCGTAGGACCTGAGGGTTGGGAAAAAGATAAAAACAACGGGGTCAGACATAAGTCTGAGTGAGCCCTATAACCTTAACAATACAATTATTAAAGTAATTAGGGTATGACATGAACTCGGTACGGTACCTTTGGGGATAACAACTACACTAAGTAGCCAGCAACATAGGATGAACTAAGATAACCGTCAGGACGCATCTACCCACCCAAGGATAATTACAAACTGCACCACACCAGTCATTCCTACTTAAAGGTTGATCCCTTCCAAGGACTTAGAAAATTTCCCCAATAATTTCATGTACTCCTAGCTCACTACATAGGTGCCGTCTGCCCCTATCTCCACTAGGTGTACTCAGTAATTCTTACCCAGTAGTTTCGTGTACCCCTACATAGGTGCCGTCTGCCCCTATCTTCACTAGGTGTACCCACTACTCCCCATCGATCGGCTCCCTACCGTAGATACCCGTGCTGGTCCCACAGTGGGGTGTATCACTCCCCTAAAGTGGCTACCCAAAACTATCAATGGTGCACGGCTTTATATCTACACGATGCAACAACGACTTATCTACCAGCCCGGGCCCACACACGCATATGAAACCCGTTGGACTTGCGTTGCCACCGCTAACCTGTTTTGGCCTCTTATAATCAAGCCCAATATGCGTGTCCCGTCACTCGACATGGGTCGAGCCCACAAAGATACGTTTGGGATATTGGTTGAAATGGGCCCCCCACAAGCTACCCACTTAAGCTTGTCATAAATCTAGTGTACCCCACTTAACCCTTTAATCATGTTTAATTACATGTTTCCACTTGGTTAAGTATTCTAATCGTATTTTCTATTGCCACCCAAGGCAACCCACTAGATTCCACATGCCACCCAAGGCACCCACTTAACCCCTCATGCTCTACTACATGCTTATCTGGTTAAGTGTTTCTTAATTAATTAAGACCGTGATCCTCATAAAGACCTCTCACATTAGACTATCTTTTATGACCGCTGGTTAAGCCGGTTGGGTCCGGGCAGCCTTATGTCATAACCGAGTCTAACCTCGTGTCTTTACATTAATCACGTATTTAGTTTGTGCCTAAGACCTCTCACATTGGGCTAACATTTGTAGCAACTGGTTAAGCCGGTCGGGTCCGGGCAGTTTTACGCTACAACTGAGTCCAACCTCGTGTCTTAGTCGATTAATTACACCTAATTAATCACCCCATATTAATTATCCCTAATTAATATCAAATTTTTCATAACATGGGTAGACCTAACTCAATAGGTAAATTCCCATGGGGTAGACCTAACTCAATAGGTAAATTCCCACTTATGTTAATTTATTTTTATGGTATGCTTAATCATACCCAACCATACTTTTAATTAACATATTTATTAACCCCATCGTTCCCCACGTAAATCGTTCTCATAAAGGGAAGATCCATCACAAATATCATGGGTTAAACCAAATATTAGCATATACTTTGTCATGGGTTAAGAGGATGTCAACTTGCATATATGAACATATATTAACCCAACTTGCATTTAAGCATACACATAACTTGCATAATTATTCACATAACTTCATAAGCATGCATAACATGTTAATCTTGCATTTGAGCATACACATAACTTGCATAATCATTCCCATAACTTCATATGCATGCATAACATGTTAATCTTGCATTTAAACATACACATAACTTGCATAATCATTCACATAACTTCATATGAATGCATAACATATTAATCTTGCATTTGAACATACTCATAACTTGCATAATCATTCACATAACTTCATATGCATGCATAACATGTTGCATAATAGATCAATGTCCAACTTAGTGTTTTGCATCATAATCATCATGAAACATAGCACCAAACTTGCATAAAGATATAACATTAAACTTGCATAAAAATGTCATGAACACATACACTAAACTTGCATGACATAGAGCATATAACTTGCAAAACACATGACATATACAATGTTAAGCTTGCATAAACACATTGATCCACAAACATAACCATACATCATCATATCCTATCTTAATCAATTTAACAATTGATTATTAAGGGGATAGAAGCTCACCAAAACAAAATTAGCAAACTAATGAAGAAGATTAAGAGGCTAGAAGTTGATTTGGAATGCTATCCCTTCTCTAATTTTTGTGGAGGCTCTCTCTCAAGTTTCAATTTGCCATAGTTTAGTTACTAGATTTAATTATGAATGAATTAGGGTAGGGTTAGGGTCTTATTTATAGGATTAGGTGAGTGTTTTAGGCCCTTAGATTAACCCTAGATTAGATTAGGGCCCTTAGATTTAGGAAATCTCTAGAACCAGCCCTCCTAGCCAGCCTGAAACCCAACCTGGTGCAACCTGGTGCACCCAGGTTCACTGAACGGTGCCACCCTATCGACAGGCAAGTCGACAGGCATGTCGACACCCCTGTCGACAGGCCTGTCGACAGCCCTGTCGACATGGGTTGGGCGGGAGGCTTCCCGCCTGACCCCGCCTGGCCCATTCCAAATCTGAATATTTGAATTTCCAAATCTGTTTTAGTTTTAAATTTTTCTGCTAACTTCTTTGGGCCATAACCGGGCCATACGGACTCCGATTTTCGAAAACTCGGACTCTATTTCGCGTATTTTTCCGAGACGAACACAATAACGCAGCCCGTTACCCCTAATTCCCACGTCTGAGATTATTTATCCTGTAATTAGTGAATTTTAGTATTAACTAAAATTCGGGGTATTACAGTTACAAGATCGGATACAAGTTTTGGAAATTGTTTTCAAAAATAAATTATTTTAAAAAATATTCCCTAAAGCCATATAGAATATCTTTTCGATTCTATATTTGAATCCTTTTTTCTTTCTTTCAGCATGTCTGGAGAACCTAACCTTCCCGAGGGCGTTTAGATACCGGCTTGGTTCCGTAGATATCTTGAGGCTACGGTACCTGTTGGAGGCCAAGGAGATGCCCAACCCCCATCAGCAGTCGCTGTTCCTCCACCTGCGCGAGTAGATAATTTCTCTAGGATATGCAAGGACTTCTGTGCTATGGGAGGAAAACCATTCCGTGGAACTGAAAGCTTTGTGGAAACACGAAATTGGCTATGAGAGACAGTGAACTTGTTTGGATTTTTTGAGGTCAACGACCATAGGAAGATATAGTTGGTCGCGTAGAATCTTATGGACGAGGCTTCATTTTTGTGGGAGGTGACACAAGTAGGATGTCTAGTAGATACTTGGGTTGATTTCCAATAGAGATTCGAGACAAAGTTTCTCCCTCAGACAGAAGAGAGTATGCAGATGGAGAAATTCTTGGCACTTAAGCAAGGAAGTATGTTTGTTAAAGAATATGTCAATAAGTTCAATCAACTGGGAAGGTTTGGTGTGGAATTGGTGAATACCCTGCACAAGTAAGCTTTAAGGTTTGCGAAAGGATTATACCGATGAGGGCAACTTTTGAAAGACTTGTTGACATGGCGTTGATGCACTAAGATGGTAAAGATGAGAAGAAAGAGGTTAAGACTGATAAGACGCAAAACAAGAAGGTGTGGCCTAAGAAAGAAACGCAAACGAAGGGTGGAAAGAACGACATGGCTCAGAACAAGAAGAAATATTATGGTTGTGGGAGCTTAGGTCATTTGGTCAAGGATTGTAGAAAAAGGAAGAATGCTTGTTTCAATTGTAATGAAGTTTACTAGGGAATGACCGAAGAAGCAAGGACAGGGGAAAAGGGCAGCATCTTCTGGAGGGCAAGTGCATGCTCTCGAGGCTAGTAGGCTGCGCAGAGGTAGGAAAGTTTCCTTTGGAGATTTGATTTCACTTTCCGATCATCCAGTTAGGACTCTTTTTGATTCTGGCACTTCTCATTCTTTTATTTCTGATTCTGTGGTTGAGTCTCTGCACCTTGGTACTAGTATTGTTTATGATCCCATTATCGTCTCAAACCCCATATGAGGTATGACTCATCTGCCTATGATATGTTGGGGTTTGAGGATATCTGTTTTAGGTGTCGAGTTTGAGTGCGATGCGTATGTGCTTTGTTTTATGGGCTATAGCCTGATTCTAGGGATGGATTCGCTGGCCATGTATGGTGCCATCCTAGACTATGGAAGGAGGGTTGTTAGACTTTTGACTTGCTGAGAGAGGACTCTCAAAATTTCTTGTGACCCAAAGGGGTCTGTCATGCTTATTTTCCTAGAATCACTTGATGTTTATGTCGATAATTTGCGATCTGTACCCATAGTCTATGAGTATCCGAGTGTTTTTGATGAGGTTAAAGGCTTACCTCCGAGGCGTGGGACTGATTTCCGGATATACCGGTGGATAATGCGAAGCCAATCGCATTTTTTGTGTGCCATATGGCTCCTAGGGAGAGGAGGAAGCTTGGCAAGCAAGTAGGGGAGCTACTTGAGAAGGGGTTTATTAGGCGAAGTATATTAGAATGGGGTTCTTCAGTCGTCTTCGTGACCAACGAATATGGATCATTTCATCTATGTGTGGATTACATGAGTTGAATAAGCTCACCAAGAAGAATAGGCACCTACTCCCGAGGATTGACAATTCGTTTGACCAGCTTGTTGCCGCATTTATTTTCTTGCAGTTAGATCTGGCCATGGGATTTCATCAGTTAAGGATGGACGAGGACAATATAGATAAGACCGCTTTAATAACTTCGGATGTCTTCTTTGAGTGGCTAGTCATGCCTTTTGGGTTGACGAATGCACCCGCATATTTTGTGGATCTGATGAGTAGGGTGTTTAATGAGTTTCTGAATAAGTTCATGTAGTCTTTGTAGATGACATCCTGATCTTCTCAAAGTGCGAGGAAGAGCATGCCCTACATTTAGGAGAAGTTTTGAGGACTCTCAGAGCACACCAGCTTAAGGCGAAATTCTCCAAGTGTCACTTTTGGAGAAAGGAGGTAGGATTTCTAGGGCATGTGGTCTCTAAGGATGGGATAGCAGTGGATCCCATGAAAGTGGTTGCAGTTTAAGATTGGAAGGTTCCAAAGAAAGAAATGGAGATGAGAAATTTTCTTAGTTTAGCGGTATATTATAGGAAGTTTATCAAGGACTTTGCAAAGATATCATCCCCACTCATCAGGCTGACAAAGAAAATCTGAACTTTTCTTGGAGTATTGATTGTGAGGATGCTTTTTAGCGGTTGAAGAAGGCTCTGAAACAACCCCAGTTTTGACATTGCCTAATAAGAACAAGGTGTTCACAGTGTACGCTGATGCTTGTGGTATAGGGCTTGGTGTCGTCTTGCTGCAAGAGGGAAGGGTAGTATGCTACGGTAGTAGACAGCTGAGAGTTCATGAGTGGAACTATCCTACTCATGATTTGGAGTTGGCTGCCATAGTGTTCGCACTTAAGACTTGGCAACATTATCTACTTGGAGAAAGGTTTGATTTGTACACGGACAATAAATCGCTTAAGTATCTATTCTTGCAGAAGGATCTCAATTTGAGACAACAAAGATAGATGGAGTTCCTAGCGTCCTATGACTTTGAGATTGCTTATACCCCTGGAAAGGGTAATGTAGTGGAGGATGCGTTGAGTAGGTCGAGGATGTGCTTGAGTCCTCTATTCGTTGAGAGGCAGAGTTTGGAGTACATATCGACCATCGATTTTAGGACATCTACGGATCTTATACCTGCTTTGTTGGCATCTTTAGAGGTGCGACCTACTCTTATGGATCGGATATGATTTTCGCAACGTGAGGACCCACAGATAACAGACATCTTAGATAAGCTCAGTCAAGGGGAGATCTCTAGTCACCTTAGAAGGTATTCCGCGGATGATAAAGGGTGGCTATGATGAGATGGGAAGGTTTGTGTACCCCGAGTTGGAGATTTGTTGAAGACAGTCCTTGAGGAAGCCCATCATTCTAGGATTACTATCCATCCAAGAGGAGATAATATGTATCGAGATATGAAGAGGGTTTTCTTTTGGGTCGGGATGAAGAAAGATGTAGCGGAGTTTGTAGCTCAATGTTTATTCTACCAGCAAGTAAAAGCTGAACAGAAGAAGCCTGGCGGTTTGCTTCACCCTTTGGATGTCCCGCAATGGAAGTGGGAGAGCATCTCTATGGATTTCATCGATGGTTTGCCTAGATCGAGGAGAGGCAACACCAGTATCTATTTTATAGTGACATGCTTACTAAGAGCATTCATTTCATTCCTGTTAAGAGCAAAAGAATAACAGCATGGTTAGCATTAGTTTATCTTTGTGAGATAGTCCGTCTGCATGGAGTACCTTCTAGCATAGTGAGTGATCATGACCCCATCTTCACTAGTGAGTTTTGGAAAAGCTTGCAAGAGGCACTTGGTACACAGTTATGTTTAAGCACCGCATATCACCCTCAGACCAATGGACAGACTGAGAGATTGAAGAGAGTTCTGGAGGATCTTTTGAGACTGTGTATCCTATAGTTCGGAGGGACTTGGGAGGAGCATCTCCCATTGGTGGAGTTCACCTACAACAACAGTTATCATACTAGTATAGGCATGGCACCCTTCGAGGCATTATACGGACGACCTTACAGATCACCTAGTTTTTGGTGAGAGTCTACGGATAAGCTTCTCCTTGGACCTGAGATGATTAGAGAGGCTTCAAAAAAGATTGGTCTTATCCGCCGACGTATAAAGACAGCTTAGGACAGGAATAAATCCTATGCTGATAAGAGAAGGACTGACATTGAGTTTGAGGTAGGAGACATGTTTTCATCAAAGTATCACCTCTGAGAAATGTGGCTCACTTTGGATCCATAGGGAAATTTGCGCCAAGGTTTGTAGGCCCATTTCTCTAGTAGAGAGGATAGGTCAGATGGCCTATAAGGTGAGATAACTAGAGAGATTGGCGGGTGTTCATGATGTTTTCCATGTTTCCCATTTGCGGAAATGTCTTCATGATACAACAGAGGTGGTTGAGCCGAGCATGCTTGAGGAAGTAGAGGTAGAAAGGGGGCAACAGTTAAACGAGTTCCTACTCGAATACTTGGATCAGATGTTAAGAAGCTGCGCAATAGACAAGTTAAATTGATGAAAGTGCAATGTCGAGAAGACCACGAAGATGCAACTTGATAGATTGAAGACAAGAATCACGCTTCATACCCTTTTCTTTTCGAGAGTATGTTCTTGACTTCTTTTTCCAAGCTTTTATCCGTACTTGCTTCTATCATTCGAGTATATCCTATTGATCGAATCTTCGACCTTTAGGTAGAAAACCAATGAATGTAAGCATGTGTTTGAGACATGTTATGCTTGATGAGTGCAAGTGGATGCAAGTGTTTGCTAGTGGTTACTCATGGATGCATATACACACGCTAGGCACTAGATCGGCTCAAACACTCTCATACTGCATATGGATGTGTATGCATTTTACTTTTTAATGAATGAAAAAATGGATGACACATCACATGTTGTGTTTCATAATGATGGATGGTTGTGCACACATATAGAACTTATATCATATATTAGGATTCCTTTGCATAAACTTCGGATACATGGCACCAACATATTGCATTAAGGAGGTCAACTAAATCAGTACGCCGCCTGATTTTTGCATTAGAGTAAGGACACATACACACACCTTTGCATATGTTCATAAAAGCATTATGAATCCCTAAGGACAATGGATGCCTGCGAATGATGGATGGGTAGATGATTATAGGTGGATGTAATAAACATTCCTCTTGACTTGGAGATTTCAGTGATGAGAACCTTTAAGTAGGGGATAATGTAACACCCCACAATTTTAAAGAATATTAATAAGGATACTTAATCAAATATTGGGAATTATGTAAAACAGACTGTACCATTGTGATCACCTCGGAATTCTGGCTCAGATAAACTCCGAGTTTTCGTAAAACGGATATCGTATGAAAATCTATAAAGGCTAGAAGTTTGTATATATAACTATGATATATGTAAATATAATTCAAACTAGTTCAAAATAAATCAGAAAGGGGTTAAGCAGGAAACGAAGGTGGCAAGGGCGGGAACCAGACCCATTGTGGGACGACCCACGCATAGTCTAAGTTGACCCACAGGTCGACCCAAAAGGCAGGTAGGTCGACCTATGGGTCGACCCAGGTGGTAGATGGGTCGACCACACGTGATCTAGCGATATTAATTTTTCTGTTTCTGGACTGTTTTGTTAACCAGGTTCATTATTTTATTGAGCGGTTGGATTTAAAAACATAGATCTAACGGTTAAGGATTGTCTTGTGAACTCTATATAAACCATGCACTCCTATCAAATCAGTTACACTTCTTCATCCTTCTTCCTCAAATTTCTATTCTAAAAATTTAAGATGAGGATAAGAAGATGCTGCCAAAACTTGGATTGAATCAAGACAATTCTTACCTGACTTATACAAAATTCCCTTCTGCAACATCAACAAATTATCTTTTGTTCTTTAAATCCATTCTCTGTGAGTTCATGTTACTTTTAGATATAAAATTTAACAGAACCTGTTAATAAAATTGGAGTTGAGCCTATGCCTGTTAATATACTGATTCATATCCAAACAGTTTTACTGTAATTACTTGTATTTTCTATACACCTGTTATGTTGTTTAGTTTTTATTATATGCCTATCTCTTTTCTTCTCCCTCTCTTTTTCACTTTTATTTTATAAGTCTAGGCTACCTTCGAGCCTAGGCCAATCTCTCCGAGACATGCGTACGAACGAAATTGGGATAATTTGGGAATGTTTGGAAATGAAAATAAAAGAGGGAAATTTGAGGCCTATCTTGTACTGAGGAATATGACTGGAAATCTACGGTTGTATGAACATGTAAATCTATAGGCTTAAATCAAAGATTAAGTAGAACATGTTAGTGAAACCGTAAGTAATCTGTGGAATCTGATAAATCCATATGGTTTAAGTAAACCTGTTAAATCTGCAGGGTTAAGTAAATCTGTTAAATATGTGGGGATAAGTAAACCTGTTAAATCTATGAGAGTTACATGAACCTATTAATCTGTAAGACTTAACCTATTAAAAATCCTAGTTAATTGGAGGACATAAGCTTAGTGGTTTAACTTGTGTCATCTGCTGTGTGGGACCCATATAAGTCAGTAACCCTTTCTGGTATTAAACGAGGACCCCACATTAGGTAAGGGTTAGGGCACGTGTAATAACCCGGAAATCTGGGCCAGTTTAAAATTTTTATTTTGGCTATTTTAGCGAATTTTGATTATTTAAAATGAATTATTTTAAATAATATCGACGAGAAATTTATTTTGAATATAATTCGAACGTATATATTCATTTGAATCGACGATAGAATATAAATATTTATTTATATATATAAAAGGAATTGAAAATGGCGCGGTAGTTCGATAATTCGATATCAAACTTCAAATGAATGTACAGGATTCAAAATAATCCGGATTTTAGTGAAACCAAAAATATTCGAATCTAATTGATAATATCTTTCCAACAAATCCGAAAGATTGAAATTTCATAGCGGGAACCAAAAGATATGTCCAGTTGAAATTTTAGAATAGTCGCTATGGAATTCAGGCCCTTGAAAATAGCCATTTTGCAAACGACCTCGGATTTAGACGAAACCACTTTTGTTGGATCCGTGATGTCAAATTATTGCTAGATTCCAAATTTCATAATTTTGCGAATCAATATGTGAGCGTGGCAAAGGAAAACGCGTTTGACCAGTTTCAGTTGAATTTAATCGACTGGAAAATGGCCATTTTTCAAACGGTCTCTGAATTCGACGAAATTAGTTTTGTTAGGACCGTATCGTCAATACGAAGCCAGAAAATATTTTTGGGAATTTTTAGAGGCTGTATGTGACCCCAGTAAATTGAAATGCGCGTTCAAATTCAATATATAGAGTTATATGTTGATTTTGACGAAAACTGATCGAAACTATCGAACCATCTTACGATACATATCCCATTGTGTTCGGAATGGGGGTAATTAGCTAGGGATGACAGTCGGTGGGTCTCGTTTTGAGTTCGGATAAAAAAGTTGGCTTTTGGGTGAAAATTTAAAATAAATTAAATAAAAATATTTACCTATAACCCCCCACCTAAATTCCTCTTTTCCCCGTTCAGAACCAAAGAAAAAATTAAAAAAAAAGAGAAGAAAAGGGGGAACGACGGAATCTCGTCGTCGCCCACCCCAGGCCCGACGCGCCGCCGTCGGTGGACAACCGAGCCTCTCGATCCCCTTCCTCTCCTCTGTCGCTCGAACCCCGCGCCCCCTGGCCAAATCGCCATCGCCCAGAAGCCCTAACCCGCCACGGAAGTCACCGCACCCCCCTTAAACCCTCCTCCTGCCTGAACCGCCGCCCGAAGGCCACTACCCTCCGACGCAAAAGCCTGCAGTGCCCCCCTCCTTCCAGTGCTCCTCGCCCGGACGCCCCTCTCCTCTTTTCCCTTTCTCAGTTCGACAACAAACCACCAAGCCTCCGCTGAAGCAATCAATGAAGTGAGTATTTATATATATATTTTTGTTCTTATATATATATAAAAAAATGTGATTCTTGTTTAATTAAAAATATGAATTTTTGTTTATTTAAAAGAGGTGGTTTTTAACTTAGAGAAGATTTTTATATATTGAATAGCGAAGTAAAAATTCGATTTTATATATTGAATAGCGAAGTAAAAATTCGATTATTATATATTGAATAGCAAAGTAAAAATTTGATTATTATATATTGAATAGCGAAGTAAAAATTCGATTTTTATATATTGAATAGCGAAGTAAAAATTCGATTTTTACATATGTAGAGAAAGTGACAAAAGGCGAGAACGGCGAAGACTTCTACATTTGAAGTGTCGTGGAGTTGGGATAGCTTTAGTGAGAACTTCTCACCTTTTAATTTTGTTTTCTAGTTAAAATATATACTAGGATGCAGACGGTGTTTAGTAGCACCCGACACCCGTCGTCCACAGACCATGGACGGCTTGTATGCTTGTTTGTTTGATTTTGATGTGTAGTTGATTGTGTGATGCGATGTGAAATGAAATGAAATAATTATATAGTTAAAAATATTTTATAGTTGAAAATAGAATTTTTAACGTGTATTTAAAATGAAATAAATATAAACAAATCGGACGATTTGTTTATATACACACATTTGACTGATATTGATTGGGACGACAAATTTTACATATCGCCCAACTGCACAAATAAAATCTGTGTTTGATTGTTTGAAACCCCACACGAGTATTGGGATGATATTTGACGTACACTAATCCCGATTGTTTAGTTGTATGTCGATCGATTGATTGACAGACTGTTATAAGCGTTAAATATTTATATTCAATGCTTATACAGTGTAGAATGCACTTTGGATGATGGTTGATTATTCATCGTTGTTATTGTATACATGTGTTGTAGAAAATCCATATAATTAACATTATATGGTAATTGATTGGGCCTCATTCCATATTTGAAATAGAAATATTTGAAATAGAAATATTTGAAATAGAATATTTGAAAATAGGAATATATGAAGCCGCGTTGATTAGATTGACGCCATTTTGACGTGAACGATATTTATATCGATTTTATTCATTTTATAATGAATATCGAAAGTGATTTCAAAATTTGATATTTTGAAAAGAATTGGAATTCGAATTGAAATTGAATAGAAATGAATTCGAATTAAAATTGAATAGAAAGGAATTCGAATTGAAATTGAATTGAATTGAAAACGAACTGAAATTGAAATAAAAATCGATTTGAATTGAAATCGATTTGAAATGAATTTAAAACGGATTTATAAGGAGAAGGTTCAATTTTGATTCGAATTTGAAATAGAAGTTGAAATCGTTTTGAAAATGAATTTAAAGCGATTTATATAGCACGTTTTGAATTGAAATCGACGAAGTATATAGCACGTTTTGAAAGGAAATCGACGAAGTATATATTATATATAATATAATGGCCTGAATAGAATGCGCCGCGCCGCGGCAGTTCACGAATTTCGACCATTGACTTCGAACGGACATTACGGGAGATCCGACCATCGGATTCTCCTGAAACCAAAATCGTTGGGTTCATATCGAAAAGAGCTTTCTAACGGATATTAGAAATTTGAAATCTAACGGTTGGATTTGGAATTATGTCCAAATCAAATTTGGAAAAGGTCGTTGTAAGTGCAGTTCGATGGCCGTTGATGGAAATCGACTGTACGGACCTTGATAAAATTATTAAAAATAGTAATAGTTTGTGTAAAATCATAAGAAATGATTTGGGAAGAATTGGGATGAAAAACACCATATTTGAAAAGATAAAAATAATTTTTTTTCGAAATGAACTAGTTTTGAACTAGAATTATAATTCTATTTATTTTTAAATAAATAAATTGGATTGGAAATTGTTTTGAAAATAACCAGAATTTCCAAAAATTGAATTGGAATGGATTTGAATCGAAATTGTCTTTGGAATATTTCGATGTCGGGTTTCGTGATTATGCAGATGTTGTTATGGAAATTTGAAAGATATATATATCGTTATTTCCAATACGATATTTGTTGGTCGTAGAATTTGATATTGAATATAAGCCGATATATTTTCTATTCAGAGCCTTGTATTTAATATCAAATGTGATTTGGGTTTGTCGTGAATGGTGTCTTCATTAACACTATTCTTAAGCCCAGTTGAGAAAAGATTAAATCTTTTTATTTAGATTTAATGAAGTGTACCAATTAAATAATATTTAATTGGAATTGAAATGTGATGTGATTTTGGGGTTTATCGTGAACCGTGTTTTAAATGACACTGATTCTTTAACCCAAGTAAAGATTAAAACTAAGTGGAGTTTTAATGAATCTTTAATTAGATTGAAAAGATCGAGAATGGAGTATCACCAGTTTTGCTCCAGGCGATAGTTAAATCTTTAATTAGATTTAAACGTGAAATGGTAATTAAATTTACCGATAACACCGTGGTGTTAGATATGAAGTATTACCAGTTTTACTTCATGGGATGAATAGGTTGGGGTTGGGAAATTAAAACAAATGATTACTTCGGTAAGGTTCGTTAATCCCGACTAGTTTGAATTGATATTCAAAGGAAGATTAAAGAATAAATTTAAAGGATTTATCTCTAATAAAATTAATGGGAGCCTTCCCTAAGAATGTGAAATTTAGAAACTAACTGTTGGTTGGCTAAGCAGAGTGATTTCCTGGGTATTGATCTGATGTTGGTTTCGGCCTTCGGGGTGAATATTTGGGGAATTATTCTCTTGATTAATTTACGGTTAGTGACTGATGAATTGGAATGAGGCGTATGTTGTGTTTGTGTAACACTTGTTTATCATATATGCGAGTTATTCCGGAAGACCGGGTTTATCCCATTCTGAATAACTAATACGACGATAAGTCGAAGATGAAGACGGTGGTCGAAGACCGGAGGTCTTCACGTCGTTTGGGTGATTACTGATGATCTTGATTGGGCTGTACACCCAAGAGGAGGGAATCAGTTAGTGATCGTCCAGACGTATTTGGAGATCGATGGATATGCGGGGTACTAGGTGCCTCTGGTTTCATTCAGACCTAGAACGAACTTGTAAATGGACTGTGTGTCTGACATTGGATTTTAGTCTGTGTGATTGATTTCTATTAAATATACATCTGTTTGGCGGCGGAGAATTTATTCTCTTGCTTAACGCCCTTCTCTGAGATGTACGAGCTCAGGGGTTATATATTGATGGATATCAATCGCATGGAGTGAATTGCCTGTGTGGCATGCCTAAGTGGCAATTGATCAAGGCTTCTGTTGAAAAGCAAAGTCTTGTGGATGATGATCAAAGCAAGGCCTGTGTGGCATAGCTTTGTGTAACGTTGATTCGCGAGCCTCACACCCCGGTTGTGAACTAAAAACGGGAGAAGGATCCAGGGAGGGCATGCGTTTCTTTCTAGCTGGGGTGGTGTTAGTGACCTACCAGCCCTGAAATTTATATTATTTTCACCTGTGTGGTTGTTGCTGTTGCGAGGCGCCTCGGTTTGATCGGACGATCCGGGTCTGATGGGGTCGTTGGACTCATTTACGCCCCCAAAGGGCGGGGAAACGCAGTGTTCTGGCATTTTAATCCACATCGGTGGACCGGCCCTGTGGCTCTTAGGTGCAGTTGCGGCTGTAGCCTGAGGCTCGGGCTAGAGAGTCTCGAATTCGGTAGAGGACTATCTTTTGCCTCGGTTCACAGATGGAAATCCAACTTCCAATACGTGACTGTGCGGTTTTGATTGTAGAGCCTAGTATGGCGACATGATATATGGTACCCATGCCGTCTATGATTGATATTTATGATTGAAATCGTTTTAAACACTATATACTTATTGTAGTATCAAATGATTTGTTTTGAACGTATCAAGCATGCTTTGGCTATTATAAGGGAAAACCCTGTCCTCTGGTTTGTGTTGCATTGTGTGATGGGACCTGGGTCTTATAATAGCTTCATTTTTCTTTATTTAGCATTGCGCTGTTGTTTTATGCACTGGTATTCTTGGGAGGAAACCCGTTCCGTGTTATACGGCGTGGTCCCTTGATTTACCTAACTTTAAAAATAAAGATTAATAACTGTTTTAGTTCTCACACCAGTCCCATGACTGACCTGGAGTTTATTGTTTTAACCTAAACTCTGGGTTCCCTTATTTTGACACGGGCAGCTAGTAGTTTTGGTTTTGCAGATTTATATTCACAGGATCCTGGTTTACAGCTGGAATGATATCCGGAAAGCTTTGTATCCGTATATCTCCTTCAGTTGTGTATTGTATTATTTTCTGCTGCTATGTATTTAAATGTAATTTAAATCTCTGATATTTCTGTGTAATATTTATTTATACTCTGTATATTCTTGTATTCTGATGGTATTGTTGTAATATACAATGAAATGTTCTTCCGTCTGTGTTCTATTTTGTCGTGTTCTCAAACAATCAGGCGTTTCGAACGGTCTAGATCGGTTTAGCGACTGATTCGGATCGAGCGAAATTCCTTTTTGTCACAGCACACATACTGAACTGATAGTAAGAGGTTCAGATGAAAGGGGGTATATGCGGAAGCATTCCAATAGTGTCATGAGTGTGCATGGGTCCGTTCTGTAGGGGAAAATAAGTCGCCGTAGCACCAGCAAATAGGTCTGTGTCCTTCTGGAGGTTTCCACCTTAGGGAGTAATACACCCTACCGTGGGGCTGACACGGGATATTTACACAATAGGGAACCAATCGATTGGGGTAGTAATTAGGGTACATCTAGTCCTTCCTGTTTCTGTTGGGGTGCCCATTATTTCCGTTTGGGGAAGCACCCATTATTTCTGTTGAGGTATATGTTATTTCTATTTAGGGTGAAATCTGTTATGTAACTAGAGTACAACTAAACTACCATTATATTTTTGTTGGGGCCATTCTGTTTCTGTAATATAATTAGGGAACACCTAATCCTGTTATACTAGTATTGGTGCAGAGAAAAGTAAGTGAGAAGCATATCTAGGTCCATATTACCCTGTTTATTCTGCTTATCCTGTTCATTCTGTTTATACCTGTTGTATGTTACTGTTATCTCTCATCCAGTTTTACTAACCTGTCTTGATACTTTTACTTCTTTATATGTTAAAAGTCACTGGACTCGCCAGACTTTATGTCTGACCCTTTTGTTTTCCTTTATCTCTTTCTCTCACCCCAGGTTCTCAGGGTGGGAACGCTCAGTCATGATTAGGACTTTCTCCCTCTTCCGTTTTTGCTTGGATCTGGATCAGCTTTGATGTATCACTTTGATTTCTTGTCTACTTTGTTATGGCTACTTATGGTGATTATAATTTTACATTTCTGTATTCTAATGGTTTTTAGCGCAAGACAGATGTTTTTGTTTGATGTATTTGGTTCCAGTATTTTAGTCTGATGCTGTAACTGGATTTGAGACTACGATGTTTTTCTCTTGAACAATGGAGTTTAAAATTTTTGTTTCCATTTTTGTATATTTGTCTTATGAGATTCTGTTTCTATTTACCTATAACGCTTCACGGAACTTAATGCACTCTAATAAAGAGTGACATTAACGGACGTGGGGTGTCACACTGGTTATGCCTTTTGGGCTAATCATTGCATCGATGTATTTTGTGGATTTGATGAGCCGGATATTTAGGGAATACCTAAATAAGTTCGTGGTGGTATTCGTTGAGGATATCTTGGTATTCTCAAGGAGTGAGGAAGTGCATGCCTTGCACTTAGGAGTGATCTTCCATACTCTACGTGCGTAAAAGCTGAAGGTGAAGTTTTCTAAGCCATTTTTGGTGGAAAGAGGTAAGGTTTTTGGGTCATGTTGTCTCTATGATGGTATAGCAATGGATCACGCTAAACTAATTGAAGTACAGGATTGGAAAGCCCCTAGGAGTGCGACAGAGGTGAGGAGCTTTTTGGGTTTGGTGGGATGTTATCGGAAGTTCATTAAGGATTTTGTGCAGATCTCAGTTCTGCTTACCCGTCTTACTAAGAAGAACCTAGTTTTTTTGCTTGGGATGTAGATTGTGAGGATGCATTCTTAAGATTAAAAAAGCCTCTCACATTAGCTCCAGTATTGAAACTTCCTGATGGTACAAAGATGTTCACCATATATACGGATTCTTGCGACATGGCTTTAGGCGCGGTGCTTATGGAGGAGGGTAGGTTTGTCTGCTATGGGAGTAAGCAGTTGGGGGTACATAGAAGAACAACCCTACCCATGATTTGGAGCTAGTAGCGATAGTATTTGCACTCAAGTCTTGGAGACACTATTTACTAGGTAAGAGGTTTGAGCTTTATACAGATCATAAGTCTCTCAAGTACTTGTTCTTGCAAAAAGATTTTAATTTGCAATAGTAGTGTTGGATGGAGTTTCGTGCATCGTATGACTTTGAGATAACATATACCCCGAGGAAGGGGAATGTAGTAGCAGATGCATTGAGTATATAGAGAATGACTTTGATTCCATTATTCGTAGAGTGGTAGAGTTTGGAGTTTATCCCATCAGTTGATTTTAGTCCATCTACGAATTTTGCACCAGGGTTATTAGCATCGTTGGAGGTTCGACCTATTCTCTTAGAGCGCATTGGATCCACTCAGCGCGACGATCAACGATTAGTGGATATCATGGACTGACTCAGTAGAGGAGAGACCTCAAGCCACCTAGTTAGGTATTCTATGGATGAGAGAGTGTGGCTACATCATAATGGAAGATTACGTATTCCAGAGTTGGAGATTTGTTGAGATCAGTTTTAGAGGAGGCTAATCACTCTTAGATGACCATCCATCCGGGCGGTGATAAGATGTATAGAGATATGAGGGTCATCTTTCATTGAATAGGGATGATGAAGGATGTGGCTGAGTACGTAGCTCGATGTATGACTTGTCAACGTGTGAAAGATAAGCAGAGAAAGCCTAATGGATTGCTTCATCCTCTAGTTGTGCCATAATGGAAGCAGGAGAGCGTCACGATAGACTTTATATATTGGTTGCCCAGATCGAGGAAGGGAAACACTAGTATTTGGGTTATAGTCGATAGGTTGACTAAGAGTGCTCACTTTATCCATGTTAAGAGTAAGCGGATGACAGCTTGGTTGACATCAGTATATCTTAGAGAGACCGTCCGACTTCATGGAGTTCCCTCTAGTATTGTTAGTAATAGAGACCTCATCTTTACGAGTGAGTTTTGGAGAAGCCTACAGTAGGCATTGGGGACACAACTATGACTTAGCACTATCTATCACCCTCAGACAGATAAACAGACAGAGAGGGTTTGTAGGACTCTTGAGGATTTATTATGACTGTGTACCCTAGACTTCGGAGGGGTTTGGGAGGAGCATCTTCTGTTGGTAGAGTTAGCATATAATAGCCGCTATCAGACGAGTATTGGTATGGCTTCCTTTGAGGCATTATACGGACGACCATGCAGATCATCTATATGTTGGTGGGAGTCCACAAACATAATTTTACTTAGATCTGAAATGGTTAGAGAAACCTCAAACAAGATAAATTTGATTCGGAGGTGAATGAAGGCATCTCAAGACAGACAGAAGTCGTATACGGATCAGCTGAGGATAGACCTATATTTTGAGGTAGGAGAATTGGTATTTTCTTAAGGTGTCACCATTTAGGAGTGTTGTTTTGTTTGGCTTAGTGGGGAAGTTGGCACTGAGGTTCGTAGGGCCATTCACTATAGTGGAGAGGATAGTTCAGATGGCCTACAGAGTTAGACTACTGGAGAGATTGACAGAAGTTCATAATGTATTTCATGTTTCACACTTGTGAAAGTGCTTACATGATTCCGCGGTAGTAGTAGAGCCGAGCATTCTAGATTATATCGAGATAGAGAGGGAGGCATCAGTCAGGAGAGTTCCTATTCGAACACTAGGATCTGAGGTGAAGAAGCTACATAATAAAGAGATCAAGCTTGTTATGATTCAGTGGGGAGAGGACAGTGACGATGTGACTTGGGAGTAGAAGATAGAATTCTTGCTTCTTTTCCTTTTCTCGTCGAGAGTACGCTCTTAATTATTTCCTATGCCTTGAATTTGAATCTATTTTTCCTATCGTTTGAATCATAAGTCTAGGTAGTAGCCTATGGATGGTAGAAAATGGTTTAAAACATGTTAATAGGACATTTTATGGTTGAATGGATTCACTCGGATGCAAGTGTTTTCCAGTGGATGCATATACACACACTAAGCATTGGTTAGAGATCGGCTAAACTAGGACATTTACATAATTCCATATGGATGTGTGTGCATTTTTAATTTATATGGATGAATCATCACTTGGATGTTGCATTTTGATAGATGGTTATTGCACCCATATAGAGTTTTATATGTATCATTAGGGTTCCTCTGCATACATATTGGATGCATGGCACAGACATGTATTACATTAAGGAGATCAACCGAATTAGTGGACTGCCTAATTTGTGCATTAGATCAGGGATATATACACAACACCTTTGCATATATACATGAAAAGAATTAGAAGATCTAAGGACAATGGATGCCAGCGGTTGATGGTTGAGAAGACGTGTAACACCCCGTAATTCTATTAATATTAATATTCACAAATTAAAGAATAACTAATCTCAGACGTGAGAATTGTGGGAAACGGGTTGCGCCATTGTGTTTGTCTCGGAATTCTGGTTGAAATAGAGTCCGAGTTTGCGTGAATTGGACTTCGTATGAAGAAGTTATGGCCATCGGAAGTTTCAGAAAATTCAAAACAGCTCGCAAAAAATTTAAAATTCAAACATAAAGTGCAGAAGCGGGCTGGGCGGGAAAATTCCCGCCCAGGCAGGTCGACTGGGGAGTCGACACTAGTGTCGACCTCCCCCCCCCCCCCCCCCCGCAAGTCGACTACAATGTCGACCTCCCCCCCCAGGTCGACTGTAGTGTCGACCTGGTCTGGCGGCTAGGGTTTGGACAAAGCCCAATCCTGAGCTGCTGATGTGTCTTTAGGGCTGTGTTGGCAAATTTAATGGTTCAGTTAGGTTCTGAGATGATCTGACGGTCTAAAATAAATCCTAACTCTATAAATACCTAGGTAGTCTCTCACCCTAATTCATAAGAAAAATAGAATAGTTACTGTCATGCCGTCGCCATGGAAATCAGTCTAGCTGCCGCCAACTAAGAAGGAAGAAAAGCTAATTCATTTCTAATTCTCTCAACCCTAAAGCAAAGCAAAACTCTCTCTTCTTCTCTAAATTATGAGTATGATAGTCTTAACAAGATTATTATCATTTTAATTAGGTTAAGTCATGAATGGATTATGAGTAGATGATGTGAATTATCGTATATGTTATCATGTATGTTATTAATCCTATGCTATGTGGTGATGATATCCTATATGTTGTAAATCATGCTATGATGATGTTATGTATGTTGAAAGTTTCTATGCTAAGTTGTGATGAATCATACATGTTAAAAAGCCATCTATGCTAGTTAGTTCATATTAATTAAATCATCATGCTTGGGCTATGTTGGTCTATATGACAAGTTACATATGCAAGTTAGATTGATTAGAAAAGTTATGAACATATGCCATGACATCTATTATGATATCTAGGATTATGCTATTACATATGTGATACCCTATGCTAGTTCACACCATCATTATGTTGCCTAAAAACCCCATATGCAAGTTTATGTATAGATTTGGGCTATGATCATATCATGTAAATTGTGACATTTAACAAGTTGACACCTTTTGATCCTTAACATGCGTAGTTATGCAAGTTTCACCCCTATTATGATTAGATTTATTTTAATTGTCTATATGTTGTGATAATTTATCTTTGTGCTATGTGTTAGACTATTCAAGTCTAGCCTATATTATGCGTTGAATAAGCGAACGTATAAACGTGGGGTAGGGGTAATATTAAGGATTTAATACTAAGATGTTGGGGTGCAATTGATATGATTTTGCATACCATGAATGGATGGCCATAATTGAGTCAATTATGGACATCATTAAAACTGGAAGTAACTAATAATTTGAATAGGGAATTATTAAAACTGGGGTAAAAGATTATAAGTGTTAATCAATGCTTAGGACACGAGGTTGGACTCGTTTGTGACGTAAACCTGCCCGGACCCGCCCGGCAAATCCAGTGGTCACAAATGTCAGCCCAATGTGAGAGGTCCTAGGCCTAAACTAAAGCATAACAGTTGTAAAGACATGAGGTTAGACTCTTTTATGGTGTAAGACTGCCCGGACCCGCCCGGCAAATCCAGCTGCCATAAATGCCAGTCTAATGTGAGAGGTCTTTATGAGGTTATGGCTTGAATGAATTAAGAAATACTTAACCAGATAAACATGTAAAGTGGGACATGGGGGTTAAGTAGGTGCCTTGGGTGGCATGAGGAATCTAGTGGGTGCCCTTAGTGGCATGTGAAATACAATTAGTAAGACTTAACCAAACACACATGTAAATGAACATGACTAAGAGGGTTAAGTGGGATATACTAGTGGTGACAAGCTTAGGTGGGTAGCTTGTGGGGGCCCATTTCAACCAGTATCCCAAACGTATCTTTGTGGGCTCGACCCAAGTCGAGGACGGGACACGCATACTGGGCTTGACTATAAGAGGCCAAAACGGGGAGCGGTGGCAACGCAAGTCCAACGGGTTTCATATGCGTGTGTGGACCCGGGCTGGTAGGTAAGACGTTGCATCATGTAGGTATAAGCCGTGCATTCTCAAGTTGTATCGGGTTGCCACTTTTGGGGAGTGATACACCCCACTGTGGGGCCAGCACGGGTATCTACGAGTAGGGAGCCGATCGAACGTGGGGTAGTGGGGTACACCTAGTGGAGATAGGGGCAGACGGCACCTATGTAGTCAGCTAGGGGTATGTAAGGTTATTTATATTGTTTCTGTGTGAAGCAAGTGGGGTCAACCTTTAGGGTGACTGGTGCGGTGCAGTGTAGTAATGTGCGGTGCAGTGTAGTAATTATTCGTTAGTAATTAGGTGTGCCTTTACCGTTATCTTTAACGTTATCTTAAACGCTATCTTTATCTTCCTAATAGTTCATAGACATTTACTTGTCTTCCAGCTTATGTCTTAGTCTAGTTATTTTGATAATAGTATTGTTAGAATTGTCATACTCGCCAGACTTTATGTCTGACCCCCTCCATTTCTATCCTTTTTCCCCTAGAGGTCCTCAGGTTGGACCCAGCTCTAGTGGAGTTTGATTGGATTGCTTCATCTCTCTTTGGAAAGCTTGGACCGTTGAAGTTAAGTCCAGCTTGTTATCTTCTTTAATGGCTGTTTGTGTAATGGGATTATGTAATTTTGTTTTAGCAAGATGGATAATGTACTTGACTATGATTTATGGTTTGATGATGTAACAAACATGTTTAATTTCCGCTGCAATAAAATGAGGTTTTAGATTTCCAAGTACTACTTATTATCTGTCTTGTTGTAATTTTTCTGTTCTATATTCACTTATAACCTCCATGGAAGTTAATGCATTCCCATTGTGAGTGACATTAATGGACGTGGGGTGTTACACGTGGTATCAGAGCTTAAGGTTACCAGAACAGATAAAATTTTTAGAAAAACTATTTTTTCTAAAGTATTTTTGGAAGAAGTGCTTTCAAAAACATGTTATTTAAAGAGGAAAGTTTTTAAGAAAAACATAATCCCCAATAGCCATATATCTTTATCTTTCGAATTCTCCATTTTGAATCTTTCCTTTTTCGTTTCAGCATGGCTGAAGATCTTAACCTACCTGACGGTGTAACGATACCAGGATGGTATAGGAGGCTGTTAGAGGCTAGGGCCGCTCAGGTCCGGCCAATGTTCCTCCACCACCAGTTGCACCCATTCCTCCTCCTCCTCCTCGCGTAGATACTTTTGCAAAAACGTGCAAGGAATTTAAAGCTATGGGTGGAAAACCCTTTCAAGGGTCAGAAACGTTTGTGGAAGCTAGAGATTGGCTTAAGGAGGTGGAAGAATTGCTAGAAATCTTTGAAGTGGAAGAAGGGAGGAGAGTTAGATTAGCAGCTTGGCTAATGAAGGGAGAGGCCTCGTTTTGGTGGGAGGTCACTAATGGGGAGCGTCCTGTTGATTCTTGGGCGGATTTTAGACGTAGGTTCGAGGCGAAGTTTCTCTCTAGGGCGGAAGAAAATCTATATATGGAAAGGTTCTTGACATTGAAGCAAGGAAGCTCATCAGTGAAAGAATATGTTAACAAATTTAATCAGTTAGCAAGGTTTGGCTTGGACTTAGTGAACACGCCGGAGAAGAAGGCTCTAAGGTTCGTGAATGGCTTGAATGAACCGTTGCAAGGGTTGGCCATGACCCACATCCCTATGGGGGCCACCTTTGAGAAGCTGGTAGAAATGGCGCTCATGCACGAGGAGAAAAGTGCTAAAGCTGATAAGGCACCCGAGAAGAAAGGGGATCAGAAGAAACCACAACAGCAAAACTAGAAGGGTGGTAAAGATAATAATGGCAAGGGAAAGAAGAAATGCTTTAACTGTGGGACACCAGGCCATCTCAGCAAGGATTGCCGAAAGAAAAAGAAGACTGGCTGTTTTTATTGTGGCGATGCGGGACATCTAGTGAAGGACTGCCCAAAGAAGGGGCAGAGGCCAGGGACTACCTCGGGAGGACAGGTGCAGGCTCTTATGGCACCAGGGCAGGCAAGGGGACAAGTTCAGGCTCTCGCGGTCCCACCGCTGCAAGAACGAGGTAGAACCATTTCTGTTGAAAGCTTAGTTTTTCTGTTTGATCATCCTGTCCGTACCTTATTTGATTCGGGCGCATCGCATTCGTTTATCTCTACATCATTAGTTGAATCACTGCACTTAAACACCAGTTTAGTAGAGGATCCCTTAGTTGTTTCGAATCCAATTGGGGGCTCAGCTTATTTGTCCATGATGTGTTTGGATTTGAAAATTTCTATACTTAGCGTTGAGTTTCGATGTGATGCTTATGTGTTGGGCTTCACGGGCTATGGGCTAATTTTAGGAATGGATTGGCTATCCAGAAATGGGGCCGTTCTTGATTGTGAAAGGAGAGTAGTTAGGCTCGTGACTCGCCTTGGCAACACTCTCGAAATCTTTTGTAATCCCATAAATTCTATTATGCTAAGTTATCTAGAATCGCTTGACGCGTTTGAGGAAAATCTACGATCTGTTAGAGTGGTCCGAGAGTATTCGGATGTGTTTGAGGAGGTGAAGGGCTTGCCTCCGAAGCGGGAGATAGATTTTCGAGTATATCTTGTGGATAATGCGAAACCAGTATCTTTGCCAGTATGCCACATGGCTCCTCGTGAAAGGAGGGAACTCGATAAGCAAGTGAAGGAGTTACTTGAGAAGGGGTTCATAAGACGAAGTATATCGGAGTGGCGTGCTCCAGTAGTATTTGCTACGAAGGCGGATGGGTCCCTTAGACTTTGTGTGGACTATAGAGAACTTAATAAGCTTACTAAGAAGAACAGACACCCACTGCCGAGGATTGACGATCTCTTCGATCAGTTAGTTGGCGCCTCAGTGTTTTCGCAGTTGGACTTAGCCACTGGTTTCCATCAGTTGAGAGTGGCTGAGGATAGCATTGACAAGACTACCTTTAGGACTCCGGACGGTTTCTATGAATGGCTAGTGATGCCCTTCGGTTTGACAAACGCCCCCACATACTTTGTTGATTTGATGAGTAGGGTGTTTAGGGAGTACCTTAACAAATTCATGGTAGTCTTTGTAGACGACATATTGATCTTTTCTAAGGATGAAGAAGAGCATGCCCTACATCTTAGGGGAGTGTTGGAGACTCTTCGAGCGCATAGCCTTAAGGCTAAATTTTCTAAGTGTCACTTCTGGAGGAAGTACGATTCTTAGGGCACGTGGTTTCCAAGGAAGGGATAGCTGTGGATCCCGCGAAGGTGGTGGCCATCCAAGATTGGAAGGTTCCTAAAAGTGCTACCGAAGTGAGAAGTTTCTTGGGGTTGGCTGGCTATTATAGGAAGTTTATCAAAGACTTCGCAAAGATATCAGCTCCATTAACACGCTTGACGAAGAAGAACCTAGTTTTCACATGGGATGTAGATTGTGATGATGCGTTCCAACGTTTGAAGAGAGCTTTGACCTCAGCCCCAATCTTAGTACTGCTAGACGGGAGTAAGCCATTTACTGTTTATACTGACGCTTGTGGGACGGGACTAGGCGCAGTCTTAATGCAAGAGGGTAGGGTAATAGCCTATGTTGGAAGGCAGTTGAGAGCGCATGAGAAGAATTACCCCACGCACGACCTAGATTTGGCCGCTATTGTTTTCGCGCTTAAGTCTTGGCGTCATTATCTTCTTGGTGAGAGATTCGAATTATTCACTGACCACAAATCTTTAAAATACTTGTTCTCTTAGAAGGACTTGAACTTAAGGCAGCAAAGGTGGATGGAGTTCTTAGCATTCTACGACTTCGAAATAGCCTGTACCCCTGGCAAGGGTAACGTGGTGGCATACGCCTTAAGTAGAAAAAGATTATCCTTACGTCCTTTGTTTGTTGAGCGGCGAAGTTTAGAGTTCATCTCTATGTTTGATTTTAGATCTTCTGTTGACTTTGTACCCGGTTTGCTAGCATCCTTGGAGGTCAGACCTACGCTTTTGGGACGGATTGGCGAGGCACAGCGAGACGACCCGCAGTTGGTTGAGTTAGTAGAAAAACTCAAAGGAGGGGAGTCATCAAGCCATCTCCGTAGGTATACCCTAGATGATAAGGGTTGGTTACGTAGGGACGGTAGACTTTGTGTACCAAAAGACGAGGACCTAAGGAAGACTATTCTTGATGAAGCACATCGTTCGAAGATGACCATTCATCCCGGCGGGGACAAGATGTACAAAGACATGAAGAGAGTTTACTTTTGGGCCGGCATGAAGAAAGATGTGGCCGAGTATGTCGCTAGATGCTTGGTGTGCCAACAAGTAAAGGCGGAGCAAAAGAAACCGGTGGGTTGCTTCACCCATTGGAGGTTCCACTATGGAAGTGGGAGAGTGTCTCGATGGATTTTGTGGATGTATTACCGCGATCGAGGAAGGGTAATACGGGAATTTGGGTTATAGTAGATAGACTTACTAAGAGTGCCCATTTTATTCCTGTGAAAAGTAAGAGGACTGCTCCATGGTTAGCTTCTGTATACGTTCGACAGATAGTTCGTTTGCATGGTGTTCCTTCTAGCATAGTGAGCGACCGCGATCCTATTTTCACTAGCGAATTTTGGAGAAGCTTACAAGAGGCGGTAGGGACTCAGTTATGTTTGAGCACCACATATCATCCTCAGACGGACGGCCAGACCGAGAGGGTGAATCGCATTCTAGAGGATCTTTTGAGGCTATGTATCCTAGACTTTGGGGGTACATGGAAGAGCATCTTCCATTAGTGGAGTTCGTATATAATAACAGCTTTCAGTCCAGAATTGGCATGACACCTTTCGAATCTCTTTATGGACGACCTTGTCATTCACCTACATGTTGGTGAGAATCTACGGATAAGATCTTACTTGGGCCCGATATGATTAGGGAGACTTTGGAGAAGATCGATTTGATTCGAAGAAGGATGAAGGCAGCGCAAGATAGGCAGAAATCTTATGCGGATAAGAGGAGGACAGATCTCGGGTTTGAAGTTGGGGACATGGTCTTTGTCAAAGTGTCTCCATTACGAAACGTTGTTCGCTTTGGGTCCGTTGGGAAGTTAGCACCAAGGTTTGTAGGGCCGTTTCCTATTAAGGAGAAGATTGGACAGATGGCGTATAGAGTGGAGTTGCCGGAGAGACTTAGTGGTATACACGACGTATTCCATGTGTCACATTTGAGGAAGTGCTTGCACGAGACCGCGGAAGTGGTAGAGCCGAGCTTGCTTAGAGAGGTGGAGATAGAACGTGATGCGACGATTCGACGAGCTCCTACGCGCATTCTTGGCTCAGAGATCAAGAAGTTGAGGAATCGAGAGGTCAGACTAGTCAAAGTACAATGGGGAGATGACGAGAGCAACGCTACTTGGGAGACAGAAGAGAAGATGCGTTCACGATACCCTTTTCTTTTCGAGGGTAAGTCCTTTAATTTCTCCTTTATCGCTTATCTTGTACTTATCTTATCTTTAGAGTATCCTCTCGCTAGTATCTTTGACCTTTAGTTAGGATAATCCTATGGTTGAAACATGTGTTTGAGACATGTTATGTATGATGGATGCAAAGTGGATGCAAGTGTTTGCTAGTGGTTGCTCGTGGACGCATATACACACACTATTAGGCACTAGATCGGCTCAGTCACTTCATACTGCATATTGCATATAAATGGCTGTATTTAGCAAAATGGAAGTATGACGATTGTATTATCAGATGGATGCTGCATTCAGATGATGATTGTGCACGCATATAGAGATAATATATAGCATTAGGGAACTTTTGCATACATAATGGACGCATGGCACTATCATGGTTTGCATTAAGGAGGTCAACTGAATCAGTGGACCGCCTGATTCTTGCATTAGATATGGACATATACACACACTGTGCATTTAAACATGAAAGCATTAGAAGTCTATAAGGACAATGGATGCCTGTGTGATGATTGAGTAGATGGACGATTGGATGTTAGGATATACATTCTTCTTAACTTGAAGATTTCGGGGACGAAATCTTTTAAGGAGGGGAGAATGTAACACCCCGTAATTCTATTAATATTAATATTCACAAATTAAAGAATAACTAATCTCAGACGTGAGAATTGTGGGAAACGGGTTGTGCCATTGTGTTCGTCTCGGAATTCTGGTTGAAATAGAGTCCGAGTTTGCGTGAATTGGACTTCGTATGAAGAAGTTATGGCCATCGGAAGTTTCAGAAAACTCAAAACAGCTCGCAGAAAATTTAAAATTCAAACAGAAAGTGCAGAAGCGGGCTAGGCGGGAAAATTCCCGCCCAGGCAGGTCGACTGGGGAGTCGACACTAGTGTCGACCTCCCCCCCCCCCAGGTCGACTGTAGTGTCGACCTGGGTGTCGACCTGGTCTGGCGGCTAGGGTTTGGACAGAGCCCAATCCTGAGCTGCTGATGTGTCTTTAGGGCTGTGTTGGAAAATTTAATGGTTCAGTTTAGTTCTGAGATGATCTGACGGTCTAAAATAAATCCTAACTCTATAAATACCTAGGTAGTCTCTCACCCTTATTCATAAGAAAAATAGAATAGTTACCGTCGTGCCGTCGCCATGGAAACCAGTTTAGCCACCGCCAACTAAGAAGGAAGAAAAGCTAATTCAATTCTAATTCTCTCAACCCTAAAGCAAAGCAAAACTCTCTCTTCTTCTCTAAATTGTGAGTATGATAGTCTTAACAAAATTATTATAATTTTAATTAGGTTAAGTCATGAATGGATTATGAGTAGATGATGTGAATTATCGTATATGTTATCATGTATGTTATTAATCCTATGCTATGTGGTGATGATATCCTATATGTTGTAAATCATGCTATGATGATGTTATGTATGTTGAAAGTTTCTATGCTAAGTTGTGATGAATCATACATGTTAAAAAGCCATCTATGCTAGTTAGTTCATATTAATTAAATCATCATGCTTGGGCTATGTTGGTCTATATGACAAGTTACATATGCAAGTTAGATTGATTAGAAAAGTTATGAACATATGCCATGACATCTATTATGATATCTAGGATTATGCTATTACATATGTGATACCCTATGCTAGTTCACACCATCATTATGTTGCCTAAAAACCCCATATGCAAGTTTATGTATAGATTTGGGCTATGATCATATCATGTAAATTGTGACATTTAACAAGTTGACACCTTTTGATCCTTAACATGCGTAGTTATGCAAGTTTCACCCCTATTATGATTAGATTTATTTTAATTGTCTATATGTTGTGATAATTTATCTTTGTGCTATGTGTTAGACTATTCAAGTCTAGCCTATATTATGCGTTGAATAAGCGAACGTATAACCATAGGGTAGGGGTAATATTAAGGATTTAATACTAAGATGTTGGGGTGCAATTGATATGATTTTGCATACCATGAATGGATGGCCATAATTGAGTCAATTATGGACATCATTAAAATTGGAAGTAATTAATAATTTGAATAGGGAATTATTAAAACTGGGGTAAAAGATTATAAGTGTTAATCAATGCTTAGGACATGAGGTTGGACTAGTTTGTGACGTAAACCTGCCCGGACCCGCCCGGCAAATCCAGTGGTCACAAATGTCAACCCAGTGTGAGAGGTCCTAGGCCTAAACTAAAGCATAACAGTTGTAAAAACACGAGGTTAGACTCTTTTATGGTGTAAGACTGCCCGGACCCACCCGGCAAATCCAGCTGCCATAAATGCCAGTCTAATGTGAGAGGTCTTTATGAGGTCATGGCCTGAATGAATTAAGAAATACTTAACCAGATAAACATGTAAAGTGGGACATGGGGGTTAAGTAGGTGCCTTGGGTGGAATGAGGAATCTAGTGGGTGCTCTTAGTGGCATGTGAAATACGATAAGTAAAACTTAACCAAACACACATGTAAATGAACATGACTAAGAGGGTTAAGTGGGATATACTAGTGGTGACAAGCTTAGGTGGGTAGCTTGTGGGGGCCCATTTCAACCAGTATCCCAAACGTATCTTTGTGGGCTCGACCCAAGTCGAGGACGGGACACGCATACTGGGCTTGACTATAAGAGGCCAAAACGGGGAGCGGTGGCAACGCAAGTCCAACGGGTTTCATATGCGTGTGTGGACCCGGGCTGGTAGGTAAGACGTTGCATCATGTAGGTATAAGCCGTGCATTCTCAAGTTGTATTGGGTTGCCACTTTAGGGGAGTGATACACCCCACTGTGGGGCCAGCACGGGTATCTACGAGTAGGGAGCCGATCGAACGTGGGGTAGTGGGGTACACCTAGTGGAGATAGGGGCAGACGACACCTATGTAGTCAGCTAAGGGTATGTAAGGTTATTTATATTGTTTCTGTGTGAAGCAAGTGGGATCAACCTTTAGGGTGACTGGTACGGTGCAGTGTAGTAATGTGCGGTGCAGTGTAGTAATTATTCATTAGTAATTAGGTGTGCCTTTACCGTTATCTTTAACGTTATCTTAAACGCTATCTTTATCTTCCTAATAGTTCATAGACATTTACTTGTCTCCCAGCTTATGTCTTAGTCTAGTTATTTTGATAATAGTATTGTTAGAATTGTCATACTCGCCAGACTTTATGTCTGACCCCCTCCATTTCTATCCTTTTTCCCCTCCAGGTCCTCAGGTTGGACCCAGCTCTAGTGGAGTTTGATTGGATTGCTTCATCTCTCTTTGGAAAGCTTGGACCGTTGAAGTAAAGTCCAGCTTGTTATCTTCTTTAATGGCTATTTGTGTAATGGGATTATGTAATTTTGTTTTAGCAAGATGGATAATGTACTTGACTATGATTTATGGTTTGATGATGTAACAAACATGTTTAATTTCCGTTGCAATAAAATGAGGTTTTAGATTTCCAAGTACTACTTATTATCTGTCTTGTTGTAATTTTTCTGTTCTATATTCACTTATAACCTCCATGGAAGTTAATGCATTCCCATTGTGAGTGACATTAATGGACGTGGGGTGTTACAAGACGGGTGTAGATAATGGTTGATAACGTTTGTAACATTCTTTTAGCCTTAGAGTTTTCGGGGACGAAATCCTTTAAGGAAGGGAGAATGTAACACCCTAAATTTTAATAAAAAATAATTAAATGTAAAATATTTATAAACTAAATATTAATCAGAATAATATTCAGAATTAGACAACAAGACTAGCACCATTGGGTCCGTCATAATTTTCTGATCAAAACGGACACTTGGTTTTCCAAAACCGGAGTTAAAATGAAATAGTTATGAATTAAAGAAGAATTCAAAAAAAATTAAAATAAATAAACAGACGGAACGTGTTGGAGAATAGAGTTTTGATGACAACAACTTTATTTCAATATTAAATTATTATAAAATATATACTAACACTTCTGTCTAGGATATATATATACACACACACACACATATGCAGGACTTATATACAGGAATTATTACTTAAGACTATACAGTTTAAAGATATTAGAGATTCAGAATTCAAAGATGATTCAAGACTCATGAGTATTCAAGATTTCAAGATAAATATTGTTATAGAGTCTAGATTATGTAGGACTCTGAATAGAACTCCGGGTTCAAATTCAAATATAAGTTCAAATTTTGTTTTTCAATTTCAAATTTCAAATTCTATCTTCAATTTCTATCTTCTTTGTTTTACTTTCTATTTTAATTTGATTTTTAAATTTAAGTTTTATAAGTTTATACTTTAAAAGTTTTATATATTTATACTTTATATTTATATAGTTTTAAACTATATAATTTTATAAATTTGTTTATATTTATGTTTTCATATGATTTTCTACTTTATAATATTCATTAATAACACTATGTTTTATTTCAAGAATTTCCAGAATTATATTTTTATATATATCAAAACACTTGAAAATATACATTGATATGTCGACATACGTATATATATATATATACATGTCGACATATAATTGTCATTTTTCTCAAATTGAAAGGAAGAACACTATTTGTGATGGTTCAGAAACGTTGCAACCTTTCAAATCTTATAAATAGGGGTTGATTTCGAATTTTTTTAATCATTCTTCTTCTCCATCTTCATCTCCTTTCATTACACTATTATTCTTTCTCATTTTTATGATTTCTACACTTATACTCTGTCGAATTCAATTCTGTTTGATTAAACTTCTTCTCTTTACACTCTCTACTCGTTACTCTGTGAATCAAGTGCTATTGAAGAGTTATAGGGATGTTTGTAATTGTTTGGGTTGTGTAAGTAATCTGTGGTATCCCTTGTAGCCGTAAAATCGGTGGTATCCCTTGTAGCCATAAAATCAAGGACTTGGTAATCGATGGTATCCCTAGTAGCCGTGAAATCAAGGAGGTTGGAATTGGCGGTATCCCTTGTAGCCGTGAAATCAAGGAGGTGTTAATTGAATATTGATATAGTAATAAAACTCTGCACAATCCAGTGTTGTGCGAGACTAGACGTAAGAGCAATCCGAACAAGTATAAAATTCGGTATTTTCTTTCCTTTTCTGCACTTTATTTTGGTTTATCTTTGTGTTTGTGTTTGATTCTGTGTCTGTGATTGTTTCTGTGGTTACTGATTTATATAGTATATCATATAAGTTTTAGATTTTGTTTAAATTCTCAAAAACACTATTCACCCCCTTCTAGTGTTTGTTTTGCCTTAACGATCCATTCCGCAATCCCTAACAATTGGTATCAGAGCAAGGTCTTTCAAAAAGTTCATAATCTGATTTTTGAAAAAATTTAAATGAATTTTTTTGAAATATTTGTTAACACTAGTGTTAATTCATGCATTGTTCCTATATTGAAAGAGACTGCATATAGTCATGTTGAAAAGTCATGTGATCTACTGAAATATTGTTCAATCCAGGAAAAGATGTGTTTCATGGCTTTTGAAAATTCAAAAGATGAAAAGATGGGTGAAGTGGCTATTGGAAATTCAAATTCTGAAAAGGTGGTTGTTGGAAATTCAAACTCCGAACCAATGTGTTACATGGTTGTTGAGAATTCAAATTTTGGAAAGCAGTTGGTGGAAATCAAAAAGGACAAATGGATACTGGATAGTGGTTGTTCGAGACATATGATGAGAAATCCTAAATTACTCAATAATCTGAAATATGAAGATGGTAGAATGGTGAACTTAGGAGATAACTCTAAAGAATACATTATTGGAATCGGCAATGTGGGTAATTCTGAAGCTCCTACTATTTCTGATGTTTTATTAGTTAGGAATTTGAAACACAACTTGCTAAGTATAAGTTTCAGTTGCGACAAGGGTTATACAATAAACTTTGAAAAGGATAAATGTTTTATGGAAGATAGGAATTCAAAAGTAATATTCGAAGGAGATAGAAAGAAAAATATCTATATAATGAGTATGAAAATCTCCAGCGATAACCTATGTCTTATGGCCAATACAAGTGACCCCTGGATTTGGCATAAGAGATTTGGTCATATAAATTTTAAACACTTCTCTAGAATTTCTGAACTAGATTCAATTAGAGGATTAGCCAAAATGAAATTTAAAGTTAATAATTTATGTGATGCTTGTTAATTCAGAAAATTAAAGAGAAGTTCATTTAAATCAAAAGAGGAAATTACTACCTCAAAACCATTAGAGTTAATTCATATGGATTTATTTGGTCCATCTCAAGTTCAGTCGATAAATCATAATAGATATGTTTACGTAATAGTCAACGATTTTTCTAGATTTACTTGGACTTTGTTTCTTAAAAATAAAAGTGATGCTTTTGATCAATTCAAAACTTTTTCTAAAAGAATTCAAAATTTATTATCACTAGAAATCAAAACAATACGAAGTGATCATAGCGGAGAATTCAAAAACGAAAATTTTGAAAAATATTGCAACAAAAAGGGAATAGGGGAAAAAAATAAAAAGGAAAAAAATTATAATTTTTTTTATTCAAAAGGACAAGCCGTTAAAAATTAATCGTGTAGGACAAAGGCCCGGTCCACTTACTCGTTCTCTCAAAAAATACTTCCGTCCGTTTTATTTCTATTTCAATTTCATTCCGATTTACTTTACTTCACAAAACTCGATCGCTCAGTACTCTCGAAAAATTTCAAAAATGTCTTCCGAAAACCCTATAGAATCTACAAAAATCACTGAGATCCCTAATATTGAAATCGATTTGAATGCTGAAACCACTGAAATCCCTTATATTGAAGTCGATTTGAATGTTGGAATCCTAGAAATCGACGAGCAAATGAAAGGGCAAAAATCCATGGGTGCAAAGCCTAGACAAGTAATAGAAGATTCTACTTCAGAACAACAAGAACGTAAAGAAACCCTAGAAAAGATGAAACAAAAACTAGTTCAACAGAGAGAAAGAAAAGAAATGATACAAAAACTGCTATGAAAGATCAGAGAACAACTGGAAAGAAGGTTGAAGAGGCTAAAAGCGGAGAAGAAAATTCGGTATTAATTTTCCATAAAAACTTATAGTTAGAATGTTGTTTAAGAAATGATACCACAATATTTTAAAAATCTGATACCAGAATGCTTTAAAAATTGGTACAGTACCTTCAGTATCAAACTAATACTACATAATTTGGAAAACTGATATCATAATCAAAAAATCAGAATTGTAGTATCATAACTGATAACACTTAGCCAGTGAGCTTTTATTTTGTAGTATAAAAACTGATGTCAGTGAACTTTTATTTTGAAATATTGTATTAAAAATATTAATAGTATATAATTCATTATGAAATATTGTATACAAGCTGATGGTTAGGAATGTTAAAAACTGAAACTATGTTGTAATTTGTATAAAATTAAGCTTTGAATATTGTGTTCGTATGATTTATATCTTAAATGTTGTAATATACTTTATCATGGTATCAGTCTTAAAAGCACACTAGTATCAGTGTTGATAATAAAATTCTATTTGCATGAAACTGGTATCTGTTATGGAAGTACACTAGTATCAGTTATGGGAATAATTTTTTTATGTGAATATGGTATTAGTTCTGCAAGTTAACTGGTATCGGTTTTGATATTGAGATTAACGGTACAATTTTGGAAAGCATTTTGTTATCAGTTTTGGATCCAATATGGTATCAGTATTATTACTGAGTTTCCATTTACAAGAATATTGTGTCGTTTTGTTATCTAAATAGGAATGTATCAATTTTCAGTAATGTTTCTATTTTACATTAGGACGATAATTTTGCTAATCCTCGGCCACGAGAAACAAAACATAAAACAAACGCAAAAGACACAAAGATCAAAACTGAAACTGCGTATAGATGTGGGCTGCAACCATCTTATAAAATCATAAAACTTGTGAAGGAAAAAACATTAAGCAAAAAACAAGTAGAATTATTGAAACGATCACCATTCTTCAACCTCTTCAATGTTTTCTATGAAGGAAAAATAAATTTGAAGGAATGTAAGAAATATACAAAAAATTTGGATGCGATTTACAAGTGTTATTTAATGGAAGAAGGAGCTTTTATCTTTGGCAAAGAAAAAATGACAGTAATGGCCAAAGATATTAGCTTACTTTTTGGGTTGCCGATGCTTGGAAATAATATAGAGCCTCCCAAAATGATGACTAGCAAAACAATTCGATCGGCTTGTAAAAATTATGCTTTACGGAATTTTGGATCATCGACATATATCACAAGACCTTTGATTGAAGGTAGAATAAAAAAGTGATAGAAAAAGAGGAGGAGCGAAAGGTAGAAGACTTGCCAACCCTTCTTATCATGGACATTGTACTTACTTTTTTCTTCCCCAATAATCAACGAAAATTGAGATGGGGACTTCTGCAATACTTGTGTGATTTGGAAAAAAATGAAAACAGTTTCTTGGCCGTTGACCATTGAAAAGAATTACCATAAATTTGTTAAAAAATTTCATTCATAAACCAAGAAATATTTCTGGATGTGCAATGCTTCCACTGGTAATTTATTTGATTGTTTTCTAACATTTTTGAATTTGATACAACTTTTATTAAAAAAAAATTACAAAGTATTGCATATGTGAAAAAATGAAGATAATAAAGCTACGATTCACAATTAGCGAGATATACCCAAGATTTGCTCGATGAGATCTACGAGGCTTGAAGGAATATGTTACCAAAAAGTTCCTGGATGACATCAAAGAAGGAGAGGTATATGTTTTTTAATTCCAGTTGAAAATATCAGTTATAGGATTATGGTAGTATCATTCTTATGATTTCTTGTTAAAATAAAATTTTCAAGTCTTTATGTAGTATCATTTTTTCTAGCCTGTTAGTATCGGTTTTTATGAGTTTTAGTTAAAATTTAATTTTGCATTTTCTTGGTATCAGTTATAGGAGACTGGTGGTATCAATTTTTTAAAAGTTCTGATTAAAAATTATTTTTCCCAGTATATTGATATCAATTTTACTAGCTTGGTGGTATTAGATTTTTTGAGTGCTAGTTAAAATTTATTTGTCCAGTAGCATTGTATCAGTTTTATTAGGATGGTAGTATCTGTTTTTCTTTTTGTTAATTGAAATTTAATTTTTCACATTCTCGGTTTCATTCTTAAGTGTCAGGTAGTATTAGAACTTTAACATTCTTATTATCAAAACTGATATTATTTTGTTAAACAACAATTTTGACTCAAAACAAATTTATTTTTGTAGGTTCAAGAAATTTCAGATATACAGCCACATGAATTGAAAAAATTGGAAACAGCGGCTGATATTTCTTCTAAATCAAAGAGAGCAAAAGAACACCTAGCAACAAAAAAAAGAAAATGTCAAGAACAGCAAACACAAGTGGACTCTTTTGAGGGTGACATGAGTATGAGAGTGTTCAAGATTCATATTGACAAAATTGAAGCTGAAAACATGAAACTGAAAAAAGAATTGAAAAATGAAAGATTTTTGAGAAGAGAAGCAGAGGAAAAGGTTTATATTTTGGAACAATAGTTGCAAGGAAGAAATACAGATTTTGAACAAACAGGACTTCCAGAATTTGATTCGGAAGAGACTAAAAGTGATTCACCTTCTCGACATAATGAAGAAGAAGAAGAAGGAAAAAACGACAATGAGAATGTGGAGAATGAAAATCAATGCAACATTCAAGTCGAGAAAGAGAACTGTGAAGAAAACGAAAAATTTGAAACTGCGGAAAAAACAATCCCAGCTGAACAAAACTCGAAAATCAGAAAAAATGTATCGGTCGATGTCAGTCCTCCCAACTTCGATTTTGGTATCCCACAAATTATTAAGGAAATACAAGAAGAAGCAAAATTAGCCCAGCAAGAAGGAAAAAAATGTCAACAGAAGATGAACCGCCTTCATACGTAGACAGAATAAAAAAGAAAGAAAGGAAAAAGACAAGAAGAAGAGATTCATTTGACTATCCTACAATTTCGAAAAAAAACGAAAGAAAACAAATATTGAAGTAGGAAAAAAATAGCGAAGATTAGCCTAGAGAAGAATCAGAAAATGAAAAAAAGCAAGAGCAGCAGCATGAAGAAAAACAAAGTGCGAAAATAGAGAAAAATCAAGAGCAAGAATCAATTATATTTGAAAAGCCACTAGCTATTTTGGAAGCATCATGGGAAAAATTGAATTTGTCGCATTGTGTGAGTATTAAATATCTGAATAATGAACAACAAGCAGTGGTTAAAGAAAAATTCTCTGTTGCAAAAGCAAGAAATTTGTAAGTACACATTTTCTTTTATCGATATTAATAGAGATTTGTTGAAAATTTAACTATAATTTTCATTTCTACAAAAACAGGGATGTTATGATAAATGATGACTCAATTTTAGGTGGTTGCATCATAACAAAAAAAAAGCTTGTTCATGTTCTGGAAGGGGACTTCACGGATGGACAGGTGCCATATATACGTTGTTAAAATTAACTTTTCCAATATGTAAGTATACAAGCATGGTAGTATCAATTTTTTTGAGTTTTAGTTAAAATTTATTTTTGTAGTTTCTTGGTATCTGTTTGCAATGCCGGGTAGTATCATTTTTTTTAGTTCTAGTAAATATTTATTTTTCCAGCATCTTGGTATCTGTTTTCATAACCTGGTAGTATCAGTTTTTTTAATTTCTAGTAAATATTTATTTTTCCAGTTTCTTGGTATCTTTTTTCATAGCCTGGTATAATAGTTTTTTTAATTTCTGGTTAAAAATTATTTCTAATAAATTTTAGCTGGCTCCTGATTTTTACTGGCCTATACTTGATCCCATTCATAACACTGTTTAGCTAGTGAGCATCTCGGTTTTTGATAGTGATCTTCTTGTACATGCATTGTGTGCATGTTTGATTGTACACGTGTTTAATTTATCTAGGAATAAACCTGTATCAGTTTTAACATATCAGATTTCATAGACTGGTAGTATCAGTTTTTTGATTTCTAGTTAAAAATTATTTTTCCATTATCGTGGTATCAGATTTCATAAACTGATAGTATCAGTTTTTTTATATTTATAGTTAAAAATTAATTTTCCAGTATCTTGATATCAGTTTTCATAGATTGCTAGTATCAGTTTTTTGATTTCTAGTTAAAAATTATTTTTCCATTATCGTGCTATCAGATTTCATAGACTGGTAGTATCAATTTTTATATTTCTAGTTAAAAATTAATTTTTCAGTATCTTGATATCAGTTTTCATAGACTGGTAGTATCATATTTATTTCACAATACATATGCCTTTTTATATACATGTGTATGTGTATTACAGATTATCGATTGGTTTACAAGATGTTGTGCTTTAACTGAGAACAATTACGCAATGCCAACAATGGGAACGGTAAGTAAAATTTCAAGTCACTTTTGTGTAATATCGTTTCTTAAATTAGTAAATAACAATAACAATATAATTTATGACAAGAAAGCACTGGCTGACAAAATTGAATCACTTATCAAGACAGTAGCTCTTCCCCTTTTCGAAAAAGCTGTGAAAACGAGTACACAAAGGTTATTTACTTTCCATTGCATTGTCAAAGTCACTGGACGCTAGTGACTTTAACATATGCAAATATGCAGTGGGCACATTTCGACTCCAGTCGGCCTAGAAGATCAAACCCGAACAATAATGAAAGTTTGAAGGCTGCATTAAAATTGGTATGAAATACTTCTAAAAAACAAAACAATATAATTGCTATAACTTTTATATTTATAAATACGAAGTCACTACCTGTAAATGTTTGGAACTACTGCTGCAGTTACAGCACTAACATATATATAATCTTTTACAGAGAGTTGTAGTTGAGGAACTACTGCCGCAGTTATGGCAAAAATATAATGTTACAAATAAGCAGCTTAGCACATCTGAAATGGTTCAAGAAAAGTGCGCACAACAAGATTGTGACACGTAATTCTTTACCATATATTAATTTTCATACCCAGCATTCATGAGTATTTATACAACTAACAACATGATTTCTTTTGTACAGGCTTGATTGCGGGATATATGTTATGATGTTTGTAATATCAATGAACAAGAAAGACGTTCCTCTAAAGGTTGGCAACAAGAACATGTTGAAATGTAGAGCACAGCTAGTGTATGAAATTTTGGCAAACAAAGGTTATTGTTGGGATTTAGTAGACTTTATGTCTAATCTTAATTTGGAGGAATAGATTATAATTGGTAGTTGAAATTGGTTGGTTGTTAGAAATGTAAACATGACGATATTAGTTTCAAAACTACTTGTTTTTAGCAGTTGTATATGACGTCAAATGTTGCAAATGTTCAACATTTCTTGTGGGGAAAACTGTTTTTTATATGATGATACGATATTAGTTTGAAATTGCTGGGCTATTACAAATGAGTTTTATGCTGTCAAAATGTATTGTATCATGTGTTGTGAACTGTTTTATGCTTGTGTCTATGAAATTGATATCGCATTTTTTCCAAAAAGATACATTTTTAAAAATAAAAAAAACTGATACCAACAATAACATAAAAACTGATACCAACATTAACACCAAACTATCACCGGTATCAGCTAATATGCATTCTAGTAGCAGTTTTTATAAGAATATAAAGATATCGTTACCGATCCCATAACTGAGACCATAACCAAGCCCATAACCGAGCCCATGACCGTGCACATGACCAAGTACTTGACTGAGCTCTTGAACGAGCACATGACCGAGCACATGACCATGAATATAAACAAGCCCTTGACTGGGCTCGTAATCGAGCCCATGACAGGAAACATGATTGAACCCATAACTGAGCCTATGACCAAGCGCATGACCGGGCACATGACCGAGAACATGACCGTGAACATAACTGAGCCCATGACCAAGCCTATAACTAAGCGCATGACCGTTCACATGATCGAACCCATAAACCAACCCATGACTGAGCCCATGACCAAGCCCATGATTAGGCACATGACCGAGCACGTGATCGTGATCATCACCAAGCCCATGACCATGAACATAACCGAGCCCATAATCGAGCCCTTGACCTGGCACATGATAGAGCCCACAACAGAGCCCATGACCGGATACATGAACGAGCACTTGACCAAGTACATAACCGTGAACATAATCGATCCCATGACCGAGCCTATAACCAAGCCCATGACCGGGCACTTGATCGAACCCATAACCGAATCCATGACCGGGCACATGACCGTGAACATAACCGAGCCCATGACCGATCTCATAATCGAGCACATGACCAAGCACTTGACTGAGCACATGACCGAGCCCATGACCGATACCATAACCGAGCACATGACCGGGCACATGATCGAGCACATGACCGAGCACATGACTGAGAATATAATCGAGATCATAACCAAGAAAATAATCGAGATCATAACCGAGTACATGACCGAGCACAAGATGAAGCGCATGATCGAGCATATAACAAATCACATGGTAGAAGTCATGGTATCAATTTTTCATTCATACTGGTATCAGTTTTGGATTATTATATTTAACAGCACTAGGGTATCTATTTCGAGAATACAATCGTACCTTGTACGGATTCTTAAACCAAGTACATACCTATCACATGTAAAATACGTCATATAGAAAAACCTAATCAATTAACTATTGCTTTAAAATTCATATACCAATCTATTTTAATAACAAAGGGACGCCTTAAACATGTAAGTAAAGTCTCAGTCATAAAATGATACTAGAATGAGTTCAAAACTGATACTAGTTAATTTGACAAAATTATACCATATACATATAAACAAAATCTCACTATTAAAACAGATACCATTTAGCTTGAAAAACTGATACCATATTTGTTATAATCATAAACAGATACCATTATGCTTCATAAACTGATACCAAAAACTGTATGTTACAACATTGAATATATAAATGATACCAACACAATCAATAATTGATATCTACAAATCAAGCAGCATAAAACACACACATCACATACATACATACATACATATATATGTATGTATGTATGTATGTATGTATATATGGTGAGCGTTCAATGGCACCTGAAATAGTGCAGCACCCCAAAATGCCCCCTGATTTCCACCACATATCCCGTTTCTCTCTCCCTCCACTCATTCTCTCACCTTCCAATAACTTAAACTAATATAAATGATTGGTTTCTGTAGGGGGGCTTTTGGGGTGCTCACTATTTGGGGTGCCATTGAACGCACCTCTCTCTCTCTCTATATATATATATATATATATATATATATATATATATAAAGCATCAACTAACACATGATAGTAAAACAAATATTCAAAGAATACTCAAATCTAATCTCAAATTTATTACATTTCTAGATTTGAATGCATAAAGTGAAGGAAAAAAAATGTAAAATATGTAATACAATTGTAAGAAAATATCAATTCTTCGAAGCTTGGCAATTGCGCTTGTTGTGGCCATACTGCTTACACACACCACATTGATTTTGTTTATTCTGGAAAAATGCAAATCCGCTTTTTCGTTTGGTAGAAGGTCTACCAGCACCACGTTTGTCTTTAGGAGGCTTAATGACATCTTCATTCCAAGGATCAACGATGGGCTTATCATAGTTCGGAATTGGATTCACCGGATCAGCATAAGAAGATCGATAAGCGTCTACAGTGAAATAGTGTTCAACAAAATCGTATATCGAAAGTTTAGATCTAGTAATGCACTTGATAGTATGAGCACAAGGAAATCCAGTAACTTTCCATTGATTGCAAGTGCAACTCCGATTTTGAAGATCAACATGATGAGAAGATGGAGACTTGACTTCAGATATGGATTCCGAAGATTTATAAACTACCCAACCGAACCCTTAATCAATCAACCCTTTTAACCTATGCTCCATAGATGGACAAAGAATAGTAGTCCACAAATGACACTCCTCTCTCCTTTTGGCCATTTGTTCCATAATTTTAATCCTAATTCCATCTAAGCATGAAGTAATTGGCAACGCTGTTTCCTCTATAATCCAACTATTAAAACTTTCAGCTACATTTGAACTATACTCTCCATATCGTTTACCCTTAAAAAACAAATCAGCCCACTTATCAAACGGTTTATCCTTTGAAAAGTTCATAGTTGTAGTACCTCCAACATCCAAAAATTTAGAATGTGCAGCTTCAAATTCATTTAAATTTGAAGCTCTAGAACACAACTTAAACAACTCAACAACCGAAACATTTGTATTCTTTGACTTAACAGTTGAAAGCAAGTTTTGTTCCATATGAAGATAAAAAAAACTATGAAATGCATTAGGGAAAACTTCGCGAATACCCAAAACTAACCCTTGATGAAGATCTGATATAAAAACCAAATCACGTGTTTCTTCAAGCATTTTCTTCAAGTGACTTAAAAACCATCTCCAATTATCCACATTTTCAATGGAGACTACACCCATAGCTAAGGGGAAAAAGCCTGCAAATTAAATAATAGTTAAATAGACAATCTAATTACATGTAAAAAATAACTGATACTACTAGGCACATAAAACTGATACCTGAAAACTAGAAATTAAATTTTAACAAGAATAAAAAAACAGATATTACCAGGCTATGAAACTGATACCAGGAAACTGAAAAAATAATTATTAACTAAAAGTTTAAAAAACTGATACTACCAGGCACATAAAAATGATACCTAGAAACTGGAAAATTAATTTTTAACAAGACATCATAAAAACCGATACTCTCATGCTATGAAAAGTGATACCATGAAACTGGAAAAATAAATATTAACTAATACTTAAAGAAACTGATACTACCAGGCTTCTAAAACTGATATATAAAAACAATAAAAAATAAGACTAAACATAAGCTAATACTACAATCACCTAACACCAATATGTAAGAATAAAAAAAACTTGAAAACATAAAATAAAAAAAATATACCTTGATTACCATTGTTTGCAGTAGCTCCCATTAATACACGTGGTCATCCCTTTAAGTGAGTAGCATCTAAAAACATCATGGCTCGGCAATACTCAAACCCACGTATACATGGAGAAAGGGAAATAAACACTCTCTCAAACTGGTTAGCACTGGCATTAACCTCTATGTCAACATAAATAATTGGGTTATGATTTTGTACTGCCTTCAAATACCATCTTAGGCCATCGTATGACATAACATCATTACCATACAATTCAGCCAAAGCAAGTTTTTTTTTGCAGAAAAAGCAACCGGATAATTCAATTCAATATTATATTCTCTACGAAAATCATCTATAATCTCCTTAGGCTTCTTGCTTGGATGATAACAAATTTCATCTATAATCAGTGATTTAATAAACGAGCTAGAAATATGCGGATTGCTCAAATTTTTAAGTCCACCACCACAAGAATGCTCACTAACTAAATTCCGTATGAAAAACCTATTAAGCTGTTCGTAATCACAAGTAGCATGAACTTTAAATTGATATCCAGTAGACGACAAAGAAGAGCAAACAGCTGTTATCCTAGAAGAACAGTTCTTTTAAAAAATTAGTTCATATCCTGTCTGAATTTGATATGCCATCAATAATTCCCTAAAGTCAATAGCACCCCCAAAACAGAACCCTTTAAAATCAGAAATGGAAAGATTAGATCCTCTCTTCATCATGTCTTTTAAGTAACTTTTTCCATGTACAACAATAGTAGAACACAAAGATGCAGTAGACGAAACTTCAGATGCAGTTGAATGAGAACGATTATCAATATTTTGGACCTGACAATCCTTCCGCTTAATAGTGAAAGAAAAGAAAGCACTCTTTTTATGTAGTTGAAAGCAGATATACTTTGAAAATCGGAATTAGTATCAACATATATTATTTTGTTCTCAAGCAAATAACTAATCTCAATTGAATCAGGAGTAAGTTGAGACCAATGATGGCATTATTCATTCTTCAAATCATATAATGAACAATTAATGGCCAACCGAGTACTGAAGGTAGTATTGTTAAACAAAAACAAAAGACTATTATCACCACTGCAAAAAAAAGCAATTAACAAATTATAACTGATACAAATTTTGATTCAAAATTGATATTGTATTGCTGTACACTTAATAACAGAGAATAAACTGATACCACCAATGACATAAAACTGATACTGTATTGCTGTACACTTAACAACAGAGAACAAATGATACCAACAATGATATAAAACTGATACTGTGTTGCTGTACAATTAACAAAAGAGAACAAACTGATATCACCAATGACATAAAACTGATACCCAGATATAAACAAAATATTTATGAACATGCCACCAATACCACGTGCCGCAAGAGATTGCAATATAGAGTTACTCCAACTTATACTGTTTGATAGAGTAAAACTGATACCAAATCCATTAAGCACATAGCATAACACATTACAATAATGTAATCTAAAGGATCAAACAAAAATGAAAACCACCTAAAAATGAGGACAGTTTCATACATCTATGAACACAGTCTAAAGGACAAAAAAAATAGTCAGTGTAAAACATATAACCTGCTGCTGCAAATCGAATCCATTAATCAATCAATTCAAATCAATAAGAGAAAACCTGAAGAGAATCGATCACATAAAAAAAAATGAAGAAGATCGCGCAAAGGAATTTCAGAACAAGGAAAGCAAAAAATAATCGCGCAAAGGAAAATCGCACCTGAGAAATAATGTTCAACCGAAATTGGATTTCATACGATTTGAATTGAGAATCTGAATTGGAGAAGACGAAGATGAAACATGCACAGAATTTTCAAACGCGCACAGAAAGTTGCAAATCGATTCCACACGATGGAAGAAGTGAAATTAGGGTAACGATAATCTTTCTGAAAGAGGTAATTGCGCATGCGAGATGATGTGAGAAAAACTTATATATTGTCCTGGACAAAAAAATAGATGGACTGTCCTTGTAGACAAAAAGCCCAATATTTTTGTCCTTCACACTATTTTCCTGAAGGGAATAACCCATAATTTTTCAATTCCGATAACCCCTTAATAAAATGGAGAAGTTAAACGTAAAAATAGGACGATACAAGTGTGTGCGAGAACTATGTTATTTGATAGTAATTTACCAAGAAATTTTTGGGCTGAGGTAGTTGCAACAGCTTGCTATATTCTAAATAGAATTTCAATTAGACCTTTAACTCATAAAACCCTATATGAACTTTTGTATAATAAGAAACCAAAAGTATCACATTTTAAAATATTTGGAAGTAAATGTTTCATACTTAATACTAAAGACAATTTAGACATGTTTGACTCGAAATCCGATAAAGGAATATTTATTGGATATTCAGAAAGAAGTAAAGCATATAGAGTTTTCAATACTCGAACCAATTCCATAGAGGAAGCCTTAAATGTATCTTTCGATGAAAACTATAAAAGTATAACTCAAAATAATGAAGATGAATGTAAAAATGAAATTAATAAAATAAAATAGGAAGATAATCAACCAAACAAAACAATTAGGTTACTTAGAGAGCATCCTGTAGAAAATATCTTAGGAAATATTGAATACATTGTTAAATCCCGTAATCAATTAAATAATATGAGTAATACTGCATTTATTTCAACTATTAAACCTTAAAATCCAAAGGAAGCATCTTCCGATGATTCATGGATTCTTGCTATGTAAGAAGAACTGAACCAGTTTACTAGGAATGATGTATGAGAACTTGTTCCTAGACCAGAGGATAAGATTGTAATAGGAACCAAATGGGTTTATAAAAATAAAATGAATGAACACAGTGAGGTCGTAAGAAATAAGGCACGACTAGTAGCACAAGGATATACTAAAAAAGAAGGAATAGATTACGATGAAACTTTTGCCCCCATAGCAAGACTACAAGCTATTAGGATTTTACTAGCCTTTGCAAACCATAATAATTTCAAATTATATCAAATGGTTGTCAAAATTGCTTTTCTAAATGGATTTGTTAAAGAAGACGTATACATAAAGTAACCACCTCTATTTGAAGACAAAAAATTTCCAGATCACATATATAAGTTAAAGAAAGCCTTATATGGATTAAAACAAGCTCCTAGAGCTTGGTATGATAGATTAAGAAATTATTTGTTACAATCAAATTTTGAAATAGGAAAATTAGATAATATTTTGTTCATTAAGAAAAATAACAAGGATATTCAATTAGTACAAAAAATGTTGACGATATAATTTTCAGATCAATAAACGGTAAGATGAATAAACAATTTTCAGATATTATGACCCAAGAATTTGAAATGAGTCATATGGGAGAACTAATATTCATTTTAGGATCACAAATTCGTAATTAAAGAACAGAATATTTATTAATCAAGAAAAATACGCAAGAGGTCTAATTAATTAACAACAATAACGAATGGGAGACCAACACCTATGGTGACTAATATAGCATTAAGTAAAGATGATACATCTAAAGATGTTGATCAAAAACTATATAGAGGAATGATTGGATCGTTATTATATATATCTACTAGTTGACAAGATATAATGCATAGTGTATGTCTCTGTGCAAGATATCAATCGCAACCTAGGGAAACACATTTAAAAGCCATAAAACGTATTCTAAGGTATGTAAAGCATACATCAGATTTTGGATTATTTTACCCTAAGGATGATTCATTCGACTTAGTTTCTTACGGTGACGCTAACTACGTGGAAGTAAATCCAATCGTAAATGTACCAGTGGAACATGTCACTTCTTAGGACATTCACTGGTCTCATTGTTTAGTAAAAAGTAAAATACTGTATCTTTGTCAACAACTGAAGTAGAATATCTCTCTTTTTCTTTGATTTGTTCACAAGTAATATATATGTAACAAACTCTAAATGATTTTGGATTAAATATAAATAAATCACCGATACACTGCGATAATACGAGGGTTTTAAATATTTCTAAAAATCCAACTCATCATTCAAGAACTAAACATATCGATATAAGACATCATTTTCTAAGAGATAACATAAGTAAAGAGAAAATTTCACTCGAATTTATAGAAACAGATAAACAAAGAGCAAATATATTAACAAAACCCTTAAACGAAGCAACATTCATTAAATTTAGAAGAGAACTAGTCATATGTTCATTGAGTGAGTTAGAATAATTAAATATACTAATATATATATAACATAGAAAATCAGAAAAATAAAATTTAAAAGATAAGTATGTCGAAATACATTTATGTATATGTTGACATATAACTGCCAGAATTTTAAATTTAATTCCCACCAAAAGTTAGTTATATCAATTATTTAAACTTTCTACTTCGACTTTTCTTCTTCATTTTCATTTCTCTCTTCTATAAAAATTCTAAACTAAAATAAACAATGGCCTCCACCAATTTAAACATGCAAATCAATCCCGATTCGTCCGCTGGACCATCCGAAGGTCCTTTTCAACGATCTATGTTGTCTCGTGTCATTAAAATTGAAGAAAAGATGGAGTGTGCTCTGCAAATGATGGCTGAAATACAAGTACTTCATATAAGGATGAGCCAAGAACAAAATAGGCAAGGAAAAGTGATAAGGAGCCCCCTTAATTTTATAAGGGATATGTGACGACCCAGGGATTTCAGCCTCGTAAATCGACATAAATACCTTTCCCGTACCTCATGTCGACCTTCCAAACACTGAAAACACCGGAACGTTATTAGAAAGAATTTAGAGGGTGAGATGAGAAAGAAAGAAATATTAGAATAGAAGAAGAAGAAGAAGAAACAACACAACACAAAATCAGAGTGTCACATCACAGCGGAACAAAATATAATACAGAAATAAATCTTTATTGAGAGCTTTAAAAACACTTACAATATCAGAGTACATCACACAATGGGACAGTCATAATAACCTGTTCCCATATACAACATACAGCGGAATAGCAGCTATATAACACCATATGTCTGAACACCTCCAGCTCATCTCTTCACAGCATTTGATAACCTGACCCTGTACACCCCGGGCTAACCCGAGCATTTACAAAACACCGGGTCAGTCTGGTGAACCAAAGTGAGTAAAACTTGCACAGTATTAAGGCAAATCATCCAATTTGATTTTAACGTTCAAAATCTTTTCAAAAGAAAAGGATAATCGTAAGACCAAATCCACACATAAATACGGACAGTTTTTACCTTACGATAACCCAAAACATTTTTTAAATGAATATCTTTTCTGATATTACAATAATGTCTAGATACAGGTAAATATCAATCTAGTGGAACGCTTGCATCTCACGTTCCACATATGTGGTATACAATCAAAACCGCAGGCGCTTATTGGGGATTGGATTCCGACCTTGACAACGGATGGGACCACCTGCCGATAGTGTATCTCTAGAGGCGAATACACTGGGTTCAACAAGAACGTCTTTTAACCGGGCCCTCACATGACCGACCACTCATTTCACTTGAGTGTATCGAATGTATATCACCAACGGTTGGGCTCAAAACCACCGTTTCCCTAAAAGGGACAGCATCTAAATAGATTTAAAGAAGCAAAAGGAATTTCTCTAGATAGGTGATTATACACCCTAATGGGAGCGACCCACATAGCCATGCTGCCTGCCCGATTTTTGTCATTTCCCGGTTGTAAGGCTTGAGGTTTAGATTAACTTTTGAACATCTGATCACCATTCACTTTGAATGCCACATCGTCAGATCCGTCAAATATCACTAATTGACGTTCACAAAAATATTCTGCAGCTGACAGAAGTACGTTTGTAAAAATCAATGTACGTGACTATCTGGAAATACTCTGTCAGACACTCGTCCATACAAGTCATCCAGGAACAGGATGAACTGAAGGTACTCTCCTACTGTATCTAAGGAATCACCCTACAGATCAGTAGCGAGAAGTCCTTGCAACCCGTAGATTCCAGCCATGACAGAACCACAGTTTATCTCTGGGAGCTAACCAGAGATTTATTAGTAATCCTTCCGCTTATGAGGATCCACGGTCTTCAATGCTCCATCTCGACCGTCTTCTGATATCTTCACATATTTATTGGTCGGAATGGTTTCTGAATATAAATTTGATCCCGGTCTTTCCGTACCAACAATCGTATTGGACAAATTTGATAGTCGGTGATTTAACTATCAAAATAAATAGTGTTTCTGTAGCAACCCGAATTTCCAGTACCCTTTGAGTTGACCAAACTACACCAGTCCAACCCAAAGTGTACGGAAAATGGATTACTAGAAGAAAGAAGTTAGAGGATGTGGTAAGAAAGAAAGAAATGTTAGAATAGGAGAATAAGAAGAAGAACTAACACCATACAGAGTCTCACATCGCAGCGGAACAAAATATAATACAGAAATAACTTTTTTGAGAGCTTTAAATAAAACTTACAATATCAGAGTACATCAACATCACTGGACAGTTATAATAACCTGTCCTTATATATATTACACAGCGGAATAAATACTAGATAATACTATATGTCTGAACTCCTTCAGCTCGTCTTTGGATGTCACAGTATTCAATAACCTAAACCTGTAGCCGGGCTAACCCGAACATTACAAACGACGGGTCAGTCTGGTGAACCAGAGTGAGAAAACCCACTAAGTTTAAATAACATCCATATTGATTTTAAAGTCAAAAATCCTTTTGAAAGAAAAGGATAATAGTAAGACCAGTCCACACATAAACATGGATGGTTATTACCTTACAATAACCCAAATCAGTTTTGAAATCATATCTTGTCTGATATTATAATAGTGTCTAAATACAAATAAATAACAATCTAGCGGAACACTTGCATCTCACGCTCAACATATATAGCATACAATTCAAAACTCCGGGTTCTGATTGGAGGTTGGATTCCGTCTATGACAAGGTATGGGACCACCTGCCGATAGTGTATCTCTAGATGCGAATACACTGGGTTCAACAAGAACGTCTTGCAACCCGGCCCGCACATGACCGACCACCCATTTCGCTTAAGTGTATTGAATTTTTATCACCAACGGTGGTAGTTAGCCACCATCTCCCGAGAAGGGACAACATCGATAGATCTTAGAAACAAAAGAAATTTCTCTAGATAGGTGATTATACACCCTAATGGGAGCGACCCACATAGCCATGTTGCCTGCCCGATTTCTGTCATTTCTCGGTTGATGAGGCTTGAGGTTATAATTATCTTTTGATTATCTGGCCGTCATTCACTTTGAATGCCACATCGTCAGATCCGTCAAATCACTAATCGACGTCCACAAATATACTCTTGGTATAAAAGAAGTGCCCCTCTTTGCCACCAACTCGGTATATTTGTAAAAATCAACGTACGTGGTTTTCAAGGAAATACTCTGTCAGACATTCGTCCATACAAGTCATCCAGGAACAGGATGAATCGAAGGTACTCTCCTACCACATCCTAGGTATCACCCTATAGATCAGTAGCGAGTAGTCCTTGCAATCCGCAGATTCCAACCACGACAGAATCACAAATCAAATAACTCTAGTTGCAAGCCAGAGAAATTCGACAAGTAGTGCTTCCGCTTATGAAGATCCACGGTCTTCAGTTGCCCTCTCTTGATCAGCTTCTAACAACTTTAATGTTATCATATTTGCTGGTCGGAATGGTTTTCGAATATAAATTCGATCCCGGTCTTTCCATACCAACAATCGATTTTGCCAGATTTTTGATAATCGGTGATTTGACAATCAAAATAAAACAACCATCATCCACAAGGTAAAACGAATCCACTAGTTTAGTACTCGGCATCACTTGGCCTTTAAAAATAATTTACGAAGATGAATTTAAAACCCTTAAATCTTTTAATACTTAGAATATAGTTTTAACTCCTTATTTCACATACTTGAAAGTAAATCAGATATATATATCCTCGCTTTGGGTTCAATTCAATTTTACGTGAAATATTATTACGATACCTCTTTTGTTTTCATTTCTCGAAAACAATACCTAACATTTCTCCTTTGAATAACTTATTTAAAACTCATCTTAATCTTGAACATATCGTTATATTTTCACCAAATCTCTTTTTATTTCCATAACACTTTATCCAGCTTATAACCTTTCGAATAGTTTTTATAATATCCTTTATGGACATATTTATTTAATTCCCTCAACCATTCTTGTTTCTAAATTAATATCATTCTTGGATAATCATGAAGTTGTTCAAGTTGGGGTATTTTATTTACCTCTCAGACCTTGAGCCAACATCCTTATCTTCCGAATAGATATGAGTTTAGCAACGAAACCTCTTTTCAATAAATATCCCAACACTTCTAATTACCACGGGGTTTTAACTCCATTTATGCTCTTTGAAAACTCTTTTACAATTCCAAATCACGCTTTCTCGATTTTAAAACAACTTATTTCCCTATCCTTAGACCTTTATATTCCCTTTACTACCTTCAGATTATAAATTCCCTTTTTAAACCCGGTTTGTCTCTTATAACATTAGTCCATTTAAACTTTCCTTTATAATTTCCCCAATATGTATTTTATAAAGATTCTACCAATGGAATTTTTTAATAGGAGTTCCTATTTCAATCTAAATTCACTTACAATTCCATTTAATTACATAAGGCTCTAAGACTTTATAACCTCCCATTAAAATAATTTAGCGATCACTTTGATTATTATTAATTAAATAATAATCGATTCCAATAAATTTGAAACTAATTGGTTTACTCAACATTAACTAATAGTTCATTTTCCTTGGATTAAAATAGTAGATTAAAAATAATCTATCTTGGTTTAAACAGTTGACTTAGTCAAGTCAAAATAAGGTTATTCTGTTAACTGATTTTATTAATCCTTTCTTTAATCACTTTAAATTCTCTTTAATTTGATTAATAATATAATTAAATTAAATAATCACTTTTAATTGTTATTTGAAGCAATTAATTACATCTTTATCCATTCGGTTAATTTTTGTTCATCGTTTATTAAAATATTAATATAAGAATTCGGTTTACATATAGATTTACTAGATAAAAGTAATCATTTATTTTCTTTAATAACCTTTATTAAATGATCTATATAAAATAGATTTGAAAATTCGCTTTGGTTATAAAATATATTCTTGTAACCTTATTCCTATCGGTTTATGTGACCGTATCTCAACGCTCATAAAATGATTCGTTTTAGGCCAACCGTTGCCACTACTCAACCAATATCATCCATTAGTTAATCACAAATAGATGTTGATATTTTAATTTAACGATCAACAGTAAATCAATCATTCCATCATACTGGTTAAATAGTTCATATAATGAATATAAACAACATATTTGAGGAATCCGGTTGGATCCCTCCAACTTGTCTTTCCCTGTATCAAAATGGGTTATCTCAAATTCATTATGACAATATATTTATCACGGTAAAAAGGAATGAATAGTTTAACTAATTACAGACATACAATCAATTTATAATGTCCATTCAATCATCCAATTATACGTTCATGTAACCAACAAGGTAAGTTACCTCATTGGGATAAAATCGTTTAAAATAACAATTTAATCCAATTAAATTAAACAAATATTTAATTTAATCAATGAATACTAAAAATATTCATTCTATATGCAAACTGTCATTCATTCATCAACCAGTAGCTATCATTGTACATAAAATAAAAACCCGGTTTATAAAATATAAACGTGGTAAGCTGAGTGAGTTGAACTCACCTTGTATTTCATTTATCGTTGTAACGTCTGGCTTTCAGTTAAATTAGACAGTGTCTAATTTAATTAAAATTTCCAGTTGCTTCCAGATCCGCTCAGACTGCTCCAGCATGTAGTGTCCGTCAATACGGTCTCACTGCAAGCTTATTTCATCCCACTTTGTTAATGAAATAAAAAGTTATCCTTGTCTCATTATAAATGATTTAAAATATAATTATTAATTTCATAATCACAATTTAATTACTTTTTCATTGTTAAGTAACGTGCCCACACTCTTGCTTTCTGCCCAAAATGAGGACAATTCGATTTTGTTCTTTCATCTTCCTGTTCACTGCAAATTTTCCAAGCGCCAATATCAGCATGATTAACTTCCCATTTTTAATGAAGTAATTAACATTAAAATTTAATTACTACTAATTCCTCCTTTTCCCCTGCATAACGGACCGGCTCTGTGTTTCCTTTTCTTCACGGCTGAAATGAAAACGTTTTGCATGGTTCAAGCACACACAACACGCACGCACCATGCCTCATCACAATCTGCACACTTCTTCACAAACCATTGCCACTTTCTTGTACCTGCTGCACGCCTGTACCAACGCACAGGAGCCACCCTCCCCATGCAGTTCCCCTGCGCTGCACCATTTCGTACCCTGTCCTTGTATAACCTGCTTCCACCGTGAAGCTTATCTCCTCCACTAAAAGAAACGAACCCAAACTCCCCCATGCTTTCGTTGACCTCCCCTGTTTCCAAAACAAAACAAATTCCCAGTTTTCCTGTAACCCACCCTCTTTTTTTTCTTTTTTTTTCCTTGAGTTGCCTCTTCACTACTTTACCCAAAACTTGCTTCGCCTGCATACACTTCTATGCCGGCTACAGACTTCCCATCCTTCTTCACGTTCCCTAAACCATGCAAAACAACCCATTTGATCCCTTCTAGGACTTGCGCCCCTTCCATTCGATTTATATAATACATTTTTTTTCCGAGAGGAGGTTTTCGTTTTGCTGTTGAATCGGTGAAGAAAATGAAGGCTCGCTGCGTTTATATAGAGGGAAAAAGATGATAGGAACAACGTCTCTCATGTAGGTACAGTCATAGGTTACAGTGTAGGTTGGCATGAAGAATTAGTTGTGCATGAATTTTCTTTTCACGCATATGGGGAGTCTGTGTAAATTTAGAATCTATAGGAGCAGGCTTTCATGACATACGTATGGAGACAAGTGCATTTGGGTGGCCTCGGAACGATAGAAGAATGATAGAGTGGCTGTCCTGTGTTGTCTTATCGATTGCTGGTAGAAGCCTTAAGGTAGCATGTACTGCTCTATTTCAACTCGTGGTCTGTACATACCTGTTTAGGCTTTACTTGGGTAGGGTATGTACGGTAACCTTGGTCTAAAGAAAAAAATGGGACGCTGCTGTTCGATTTGAACGAGAAGACAGGGCGTAGCTGTCTGCTGCGTGATGTTTCCCCTTAGGTTAACTAGGTTTTGTATTGAAATGCCAGGTAGTGCATTTGTTTATATTGTCATTTCATTTCAAAATGCATGTGGGCACAAGGTATGTGGGAAGAATGTAGGTAGGCTGCGCATATGAACATCCGGGGTAGGTAATATTATTATTAATCAAACTTCACGGTAAAGTAACACGATAAAACCACTACAACCAACTTATGTCTTTTGATAAAAAAAGCTAATCTTAGTGTAAGAAAGTATGCCGGATCCAATGGGACAAGTTTCGTTGAAATCCGACTTCGTTTGAAAAAATTTCCTTTATAAAACCAGAAATAAACATGCGTTTAATTTTTCCACGATCACTAGATAAATTAAATCAACTTGAAACCTTACAATCATACAGTAATTTATCAATACGAACCCAACGATACCAGTTTCGTTGCATTCTGAGACTGTTTCCCCGGTAGGCTATTTTTAGGCGCACCGCAATGCCATTTTGGACACTAAATTACACGGTCTCCAAAGATAACAAACTATATACCTATCCTGACTCTAGTCGACGATACGAACTCAACGGAATTGGTTTCGTGGCCTAATTCGATCGTCTGTTCAAGTTATACCCAAATAACCTTTTATTGAATTAATTATGCGATATAGAATTTGAACGGGCGTTTACGGCTACCGTGGTCACATACGACATCGGTTTGCCACGCCATTCAACACCGTATGATAATTTAACGATACGGTTCCAATGAAACTGATTTCATCGAAATCTGAGTCCGTTTGCAAAATGGCTATTTTAACGCGTATATTTTTATAACGATTTTCCACAGCGATTATTTCAAAATTTGATTTGGCCATAGCTTACTATTTATAATACGAAATCTAAATTTTTCTCTTTCATATGAAAATTATCGTCCATACGGTTCCAACATTTCTTGTTTCACAGAAATCCGACCTATATCGGATCCTGTATTCTCAGTTGAAGTTCAAAACTCCATATTACGAACTGCACGCCATTTTCAAGCTCGATTTAAATAAATTATAGCGTTTAAACTTCGTTTAAATAACTAATTAAATATTAAAATCCGTAATTATTCCAAATAAAATATTTAAAATAATAAATTAAATTAAATATCCGACTGCCAAAAACACGGGTCGTTACATTCTTCCCCCCTTAAAATAATTTCGTCCTCGAAATTGCTAAGGAAAGAAAGAATGTTACAAGCCCATTATCTTTAGAAAGATTAAATTTAAAACTCGATTTTTATTTCCAAAACTATTCTAATTGGTTTTAAAAAGAATTTAATTCAAATAAAAGAATTTTCCAAAAATCTTAAAAAAATTCTAACACCTTAAATTTTGGAATTTTTTTTGGCAGAGTCTCCCCTGTACGGAGGACATCTGCAATATCGTAGGTTCAATAAATATATATCCATCGACCAACGGGGTCAGAAAAATTCAGTAGCCAAACTCAAAACCCAAATAAAAACCAAAATTTCATATTCTGCATAGGCGTACCTTTTTGCGAGCGTTATTATGCGGTAAGCAATATTTTATATTCGAGCTTGCTTAGTTATTATGCAACTCTATTCAAACTAGATTCAACTAACTCCAGAGTTTTCTCTTGGATGGATTTTAAAGCTGAATTGGCACTTCTGCACCTGTTCTCAACTCAACTAAATTTTCATTAGTTCCCAAAACAACATCAGTTAGTTTCAAATATCCATACCATACGACCCAACCCAAATGAGATTATAATTATTTATAATCACTTCATTTATTTCTTTAATTGTCCATTCAGGTTTAAAAATCTGAATTGATTTGTCCAACTTATTTACTTTATATTGGTTTTCAGCCAAGTCTATCATTTTCATATTTTTATTCAAGCAATCAACAACACAATCCAAACATATTATCAAATCAACATTAATAAACCAATCGATTTCCCATATTATAATAAATTGAGAAAAGTCATTACTTTTATTATAAAATAAATTGGGCAAAAATAATTTCAAAAATAATTTTATATCAAATTACAAATACGCGCCCTCATATATATAACAAACTCAATCTAGGGTATTACTAACCCCATCTCTATCGAGTTACGCCAAAGAGCCAAGGTTATCACTAAACCAATGGCTCTGTTACCAAATGTAGCGACCCGAATTTCAAGTACCCTTTGAGCTGACCAAACTACACTAGTCCAACTCAAAGTGCACGGAAAATGGATTACTAGAAGAAAGAAGTTAGAGGATGTGGTAAGAAAGAAAGAAATGTTAGAATAGGAGAATAAGAAGTAGAACTAACACCATACAGAGTCTCACATCGCAGCGGAACAAAATATAATACATAAATAACTTTATTGAGAGATTTAAATAAAACTTACAATATTAGAGTACATCAACATCACTGGACAGTTATAATAACTTGTCCTTGTATATATTACACAACGGAATAAATACTAGATAATACTATACGTCTGAACTCCTTCAGCTCGTCTTTGGATTTCACAGTATTCGATAACCTGAACTTGTAGCCGGGCTAACCCGAACATTACAAACGACGGGTCAGTCTGGTGAACCAGAGTGAGAAAACCCACTAAGTTTAAGCAACATCCATATTTATTTTAAAGTCAAAAATCCTTTTGAAAGAAAAGGATAATAGTAAGACCAGTCGACACATAAACATGGACGGTTTTTACCTTACTATAACCCAAATCAGTTTGGAAATCATATCTTGTCTGATATTATAAAAGTGTCTAAATACAAATAAATAACAATATATCGAAATGCTTGCATCTCACGCTCCACGTATATAGTATATAATCCAAAACCCCGGGCACTTATTGGAGATTGGATTCCGACTATGACAAGGTATGGGACCACCTGCCGATAGTGTATCCCTAGAGGCGAATACACTGGGTTCAACAAGAACGTCTTGCAACCTGGCCCACACATGACCGACCACCCATTTCGCTTAAGTGATCGAATGTATATCACCAACGGTGGTAGCTAGCCACCGTCTCCCGAGAAGGGACAACATCGATAGATTTTAGAAACAAAAGAAATTTCTCTAGATAGGTGATTATACACCCTAATGGGAGCGACCCACATAGCCATGCTGCCTACCCGATTTCTGTCATTTCTCGGTTGATGAGGCTTGAGGTTATAATTATCTTTTGATCATCTGGTCGTCATTCACTTTGAATGCCACATCGTCAGATCCGTCAAATCACTAATTGACGTCCAGAAATATACTCTGGGTATAAAAGAAGTGCCCCTCTTTGCCACCAACTCGGTATATTTGTAAAAATCAACGTACGTGGTTTTCAAGGAAATACTCTGTCAGACATTCGTCCATACAAGTCATCCAGGAATAGGATGAACCGAAGGTACTCTCCTACCACATCCTAGGTATCACCTTATAGATCAGTAGCGAGTAGTCCTTGCAATCCGCAGATTCCAACCACGACAGAATCACAAATCAAATAACTCTAGTTGCAAGTCAGAGAAATTAGACAAGTAGTGCTTCCGCTTATGAAGATCCACGGTCTTCAATTGCCCTCTCTTGATCAGCTTCTAACAACTTTAACGTTATCATATTTGCTGGTCGGAATGGTTTTCGAATATAAATTCGATCCCGGTCTTTCCGTACCAACAATCGATTTGGCCAGATTTTTGATAATCGGTGATTTGACTATCAAAATAAAACAACCATCATCCATAAGGTAAAACGAATCCACTAGTTTAGTACTCGGCATCACTTGGCCTTTAAAAATAATTTACGAAGATGAATTTAAAACCCTTAAATCTTTTAATAATTAGAATATAGTTTTAACTCCTTATTTTACATACTTGAAATTAAATCAGATATATATATATATATATCCTCACTTTGGGTTCAATTCAATTTTATGTGAAATATTATTACGATACCTCTTTTGTTTTCATTTCTCGAAAACAATACCTAACATTTCTCCTTTGAATAACTTATTTAAAACTCATCTTAATCTTGAACGTATCGTTATATTTTCACCAAATTTCTTTTTATTTCCATAACACTTTATCCAGCTTATAACCTTTTGAATAGTTTTTATAATATCCTTTATGGGCATATTAATTTAATTCCCTCAACCATCCTCGTTTCTAAACTGATATCGTTCTTGGATAATCATGAAGTTGTTCAAGTTGGGGTATTTTATTTACCTCTCAGACCTTGAGACAACATTCTTATCTTCCGAATAGATATGAGTTTAGCAACGAAACCTCTTTTCAATAAATATCCCAACACTTCTAATAACCACAGGGTTTTAACTACATTTATGCTCTTTGAAAACTCTTTTACAATTCCAAATCACGCTTTCTCGATTTTAAAACAACTTATTTCCGTATCCTTAGACCTTTATATTCCCTTTACTACCTTCAGATTATAAATTCCCTTTTTAAACTCGGTTTGTCTCTTATGACATTAGTCCATTTAAACTTGCCTTTATAATTTTCCCAATATGTATTTTATAAAGATTCGACCAATGGAATTTTTTAATAGGAGTTCCTATTTCAATCTAAATTCACTTACAATTCCATTTAATTACATAAGGCTCTAAGACTTTATAACCTCCCATTAAAATAATTTAGCGATCACTTTGATTATTATTCATTAAATAATAATCGATTCCAATAAATCTGAAACTAATTGGTTTACTCAACATTAACTAATAGTTAATTTTCCTTGGATTAAAATAGTAGATTAAAAATAATCTATCTTAGTTTAAACAATTGACTTAGTCAAGTCAAAATAAGGTTATTCTGTTAACTGATTTTATTAGACCTTTCTTTAATCACTTT